>CM028131.1:903030000-904360000 GCA_016271365.2 Neoceratodus forsteri | reverse complement strand
ATGATGGAATTCACTATTCCTGAAAACCTATTTTATGTGGGTTTTCCAGGTTACCACTTACATGGTCACAGGAGCAAAATAACTTGCACGTCTCTGAGTTGATATTAATAAGTATTAGAAAAACATAAAAGTTATGATTAAAACAAAATTGATGTTAAAAAACAACTAAATATGTAAGCATTCACAAGTCATGCTTCTTTGGACATTTAACTGCAATGTTCATAATGTGGTACAACATAATTCCAATTGTTTTAACCAGGTGAACCAGAATTCTTCACACTACTGTCTGTTGTTTCTTTTCAGAACATAGAAGATGGTGGCAGATAAGGACCACAAGGCCCATCCAGTCAGCCCATTTCTTTTCTACCTTATAAATGTACCATCAGCCTTTGCTCTGTCAATTGCCTATCTACTCATATTTATCTGTATTGCTCCCTTATGCCTATTCCATGCTTGTTTGAAGCCCTGAACTGTATTCATATCCACCACTTCCTGAGGTAGGCTGTTCCATGCATCCACAACCCTTTCTGTGAAAAGGACTTCCTCACATTACCCTTAATCGTCCCCCTCTAATCTCATTCAGTGTCCTCTTGTCCTGCTATTTTTCTTATATTGTAACATGTTCGACTCTTTCACCTTGTTAATGCCTTAAGGTGTCTGAATGTTTGATCATATCACCTCTCTCCTCCTTTGCTCCAGGGTATACATATTGAGCTCTGTTAATCTGTCCTCATATGTTTTCTGATGCAGTCTCTGCACCATTTTGGTTGCCCTTCTCTGGACTGCCTCCATTTTGTTAATGTCCTTGTGAAGGTGTGGCCCCAGTACTGCAGCAGTACTCCAGATGGGGCCTAACTAGTGTCTTGTAAAGAGGATTATTACCTCCATCTTCCGACTTGTGATACTCCTACTACTACACCTAACATCTCCCTAGCCTTACCTACTGCTTTAGTGGTCTGCTTGGATGATTTCAGGTCATCAGTGATGGGATGTCCAAGTCTCTTTCTTCCTGTGACTGCTCATTGCCTTCTGTTCCCTATGCTCCATGCTCTCTGCTCTCAGCATCATGCCCTCCCCTCACCTGCAACCTTCCCTCCTTCGTCTCTCCCACCTGACTGTGGTCTCTTCCCCTCCTTCTCCTTTTGTGTTCTCTAAGTTCCCCTCTTCTATGTTTTCACTTAAAAGACATATCTTCTCCTTAACCTCTACCTTACTATCAAGTTTTAATTGACCTACCCTGCCTCCTGTTCTCTCACATTGTCAGAACCCTTTCTTCAGCCTTTCTTTAACCTTTACATCTCCCCTTTTCTAGCAGCTCTTGCCAGCAGCCTGACCAGACTCCATCTCCCTACACTGTGCCTTTGAGAGGTCAATGAGAATAGGTAGAGTTCAGTTCATCCACCGAGATGGAAGTCTGTGTCTTTCAGTATCAAGACATGAATTATCAGCACTGCAACACTGTTACAGTGCCATGATATCTACTCCATCTGGTGTGTTCTCTCCAGATGTCAAGAAGTTCCTTCAGGCCTCTCTTAAACTTCTTCAGCTTCACTAGCACCTTGCAAAAGATCTTCACACTTTTCTGTAAAGGACTGGACTGTTCCATGCCTGATTTTTGAATTGCAAAACTTGGGTATTTCCCATTCAGTGTCTGTGTAGAAACAGGAGCTATTCAATTTATTCATAGCAGCTAAGTATCAATCTACCAGGGATCCTAATCCTAACCAGCCTGTTCTCCAACCAGCTTCTGCGTTATCTGAATTACAAATTCATGGCTCAGATGACTACCTCAGTATAAAAGTAACAATCCTACATCTCTTCCCTTGAAGCTCACCTTCACTTGCAACCCATTCCAACTTCCAGCTTAACAACTTAAACTACTTCTACAGCCACTTCTCATATCTATGAAGATGCTGCTTCAATTAGTTCTGCACTTCTTAGCAGCAGTCCATCTGCCTCTGGTCTACCACCCTGACAAGATTCAAGTACTTCTCCAGCCACTTCTCCACCATTTATATCTCCTATTCACCATATCCGGGTCACTTCCACAGAGATATTTTAGATGGAAAGGATGCAAGCCTGATATCTCTCCTTATTTTATCCTTGATATCACAGAAAACAGAACAGCATCCTGCAGGGACATTTCCATCATCCTGAAGTCAAAAGATCCCAGACTTCTGACAAAACTGACCATACCTGAATTTGTTCTTGCTTTCATCTTATACTGTGATGTTATCTACTCCACTTTTCCTCTAGATGAGAAGAATTGAATTCATAGCTCTGTCTTCTTGTCGATCTAGGCATTCGGTATGGAGGAACCCACTTTTATGGCTATCATTGGTCTTTTTCTGAAAAGATGCTGCAGCTTTGGCTCATTTTAATACAAGACTAAATTGGGCTGTCCTGGACAATGAGCTCTTCTGCCATCACTTCACTGGCTGGCAACTGTATTCCTGCCTGCTATGTAGCTCCTATGCCAACTTCACCTCTCTCCCTTTGACAGTTTCTGATATCTCCTCATCTTTCATGGCAGCTATGAAGAATTTGCCAGTTGATCCAGTCCCAACTTTTTTTCCTCTTCATGGTTGACTGACACAATTGCTAATCCTAATGTCTACATTCATCCCAATTTGACAGGTATGGAAGGCAATTAATTATGAAGAGGGAAACGATCTGCAAACCTTCAATTACAACAGTTACTCAGGTTCGGTTTGCCAGTTTCTCTATATTTTCAATTTCTGTGGTGAAGCTCATGCTTAAATCATTTGTCTGAAAGCACATTGGTCAAAACAATGACAATTACTGCACCCCTCTACCCCTGTCAACCTGAGCTTCAGCCCAAGCACCGACTTCTCATCCTTCTCACTCATTCATGGAATATCTTCTGTCTGGCTTTTCGAAGGATTTCACACCGGCATTGCTGTGTTTCCCTCTGACACCTTTGTATGCCATAACATGCCTTGGAAAGAACTCAAAGTTGTGCATATTACAGAAAGAACTGAAAAGGATTCCTCATTGATCCTCGTCTGCATCAACCACTTCCCACCGACCAGATCAGTCCTACTGGCATGGCCACTAGAAAATGTTCTAGTAAAGCAGCTAATCACTGTCTTATCAGCACCTCAACTGAAGTCTATTCCTAGTATCAATTCATTGATTCCATCCAATGAGTACCGCCCTCCTATGTTCGCACAGATGATGCTATTAAAATTATTAAGTGATTTGACCCCAGCTCCTGGGTCTCAAAGAGGACATTTCAGATGCAATTAAACTGCAGCCCATTCATCCTTCTCTGTGGCACTTACATGGTGTTAAATGGAAAAATCATTGCTACACAGCTTACATTGCTGCTGTCATCCTTCTCTTTAAGGAGTTAGCGGTGTCTCTATCCAAAGAAAATTTTAGAACCATCTATGTCTATTGAATGTTTAGGTATCGAGCTGGATATGGCATGCATGGAAGCCACATTATTACCTGATAAACTGCTCAGGATTCAAGTACTAATGAAATCTTTTTCTGTTCATTCCTCCTATACCAAACATGAACTTCTTTCACTTCTGGGATATCTCAGTTTTGCAATGCAAATTACTCTGCAAGGCTGATCATTCATTTCCTACACTCTGTCATTGGTATCTTCAGTCTCTGAACTTCACCATCACATATGCATTACTGCTACAGTCAAATCTGACTAAGCCATGTGGTCCCACTTTCTAGCCTGTTGAAACAGATGCTCTATGTTCTACAAAGAACCATCTCCTGATCTCCATCCCAGGATGAACACAAGTGTATATCCTAATCATGGTTTTACAGCTATTCTCTAGCAATCCTTGTTTGGGTTTCCTTGGCCTCCTGAAATGTATAGTCTTTGAGACTTTTCTAAAACATCTTCTTTATTTGAAATGTACCCTGTCAAAGCTGTTGCATTTGTATGGAGCCATCTTTGGTCTTTGCAGACCATCTTGATCTTCTCTGATAAGCAACCCAGTATGGATATCATAAATAAAGGCAGGTCCTTGTCCCATTCCATCATGCTGTTCATGCGGAGGCTGACTAGGTTATAACTGTACCACAATTTCACCATGAAATTTTTCATAGCCCTAGCCACACAAACAAAGTTGCTGATTATCTGTCCCAATTTCAATTACATGAATTCCATCACATCTGTCCTTTAGCAGATTCAGCTATGACCACTCCTCCTTGATTCATTGATCTCATCATGACTTAGTATTCTATTATCAACAAGCTGAAGTCATTATGTGGTCATCCTTGGCACCTACTACTCGAGCAACTTATACCACTACCTGGAATAAAGTTTCTTTATTTTGCACATTCCTTCCAATCAACTCATCCAAGTTCCTTCTCCATTGATCATATCCTAGCATTCATAACCTTCTGCCACCAAGCCCTGAAGTCATCATCTGGGACAATTAAACAATACCTTTCGAAATTCAATTTTTCCTATATCAGTTGACTCCATCTTTGTCTTCAATCCTATCCCATACTTCAGTCAAACTCCTCCTACTCAGAATCCAGAAAGCATCTCGAATAAATGTTCCTAAACGATTACCCATTGAAGGATCTAGATTTTACAAATTGTTGGCTCTATAGTGCACAATACTTTTGACCCTACATCAAACCTCATGATTTCATCAGCTATTTGCTTAACATTCTATGACTTCCTGCTTCCAGGAGAGTGTATTACTTCTTCAGCCTCTTCAGCTAAATTTCTTACAGTTACCAATTTAAGAAAGCAGGAAGATCATTATATTCTCTTTTCCCCAAACACAAAAACCAATAGCCTCATGCCACTCTCAACCAAATGTTGCATCGAACACATGAGAATCCTTTTACAAAGATTTGGACTTAATGCTTTTGCCTTCTTAGGTCACTATTTTAGATCAGAGCTGCATCTTCCACATCGAAGAACAAAGCCCCTGCTTATATCATCAAAAAGCTTGGAAGGTGGACCTCTTCATGGTTCAAGACCTATATCCCCAATCCTGAAACAAAACTCAGAAGCTTTTAGGATTATCTCCTCTTAGTATGCCCAGAGGAAGGGCAGTTCAGTAGCCATGGTTTCTCAGAAGTTTCCTCCTCAAGGTTTTTCCTTTTCCTTTGTGCTACTGCTCACACTCTCCGTTATTTGGAGGAGGTATAGCTCTCTCTTTTGGGCCTTCTATTTCTGTAATGCTTCCCAGTCCCAGTTCCTCTACTCAGAATAGGAATAGAGAAAGGCCAAAGTTAAATTTTGCATAAGCACTTACACTGTTCCAAAACATTGAATGGGAGGGCATTGCCTGAAGTTTGATGGGGTACTAACTCTTCCTCCTACATTTAAGCCAGTCTCTCCTCATTCCACACTTAGCATGTCTCGAACATCCTCCATCCATCCTCCCTCCCCTCCTCTGCACGCTCGTCACCCTTAGTGCTGGGCCTTCTATTTCTATAATGCCGCCTGGCTCCTCTACTAAGGATGGGAAAAGAAAGGCCAGACTTAAAGTTCACACAAGCACTTACACTATTCCCAAACATCAAATGCAATTTATAAAATGTTAGGTTTGAAACCATACAAATGTAATGCTTCTTCACTACAATTTCATTATTGCTTTGGTAAACTAATATCCTAATGTTGAACAACTGTAACTGCTGTTAGAGAACTGCATTAGTGCTCATGTTTTAAAGCCACAGTTGAACATAAAGCATTGCATCAATATTGAAAAATGTATTTAGCGCATTTCAGACAACCAAAGGTTTGGTAATTAGGTTGTTACAGTATAAAAGGGATAAAACTTAATGTGTAGTTCTTTAGTTATGCAGTCTGTATCCTCTTGTGAGACATAAAGCAAACATAGTCTTTTAATTTATTTTATGTTCCTACTGCAAGTTACAGCCTCAATTAGTGACTCAGCAATAATCATATCACCTGATCCTAAACCATGGAGTTCATTACCTGTCCATTATAGAATAATACAAAGCTGGAGTCAGGGACAACTCATGCCATGTAGACAGATGGTGCAGTGTCCAAACATGCTGCTGCTTTATAACCTCAAAAAGACCAGCACTTCAGCAGAAATAAATGCCCATACAAGTTTTACAGTGTAAATGCAGTGACAATTTATTTTATTCAGGGCAATCCAGAACTGCATCAAGAAACAACACTGTTTTGGTGGTCAAACCTCCTCAGGGGCTGCTGCTTCACTCTGCTAAGCAGGGGGTATCCATCATGCTTCCACCCCTGAGACGTCAGCTGTATATGCACAACACAAGCACCATATGCAGTAGGCATAAATGTGCTGTAGGTCAATGTGTCCCTATCTTTAAACCATTCCTGTTGTCTTGCTTCATCTGTGGGCCCCAGCTGCTGCTTATGCAGCTGAGGGCATACAGCCTCCCACAAGGAGGTAAGTATCATCTAGGATGCTCAATTCTCATCTCCTCAGCTGGTCCTATTGATTTAGACTCATTCCCAAACCTGGGTAGTGGGTATGATGAGTAGTAGCTGTACTGCTGCACCAAGTGTCCGGCTCTGAGTAAACACAGATTTTCTTACCAGTTATAACTGCAAAATATTGTAGTTACTTACTTAGCATCAGAACTCAAAATCTCATGTTCTCTGTTGCCCTGTTGTTGCTTCATTCTACATTCAGTCCTTTTAAAATACATCATTTGTATTCATCAGAACACAATTTATCACCTAAAGTGTGCTGCTTCATTGAGTGCAAACATCCAATTGTTTTATGTTCTCCATTTTCAGACTATTTTCATAAATCATAAATCTTTAACTTATTTTAATAAACAGTTCTTAAAATAATGTACAGTAGCTCTTTTCAATAGACAGTCTCTTTAGTTTCCATTTGATGTGTTGTTTTTAATCTTAGGTTTATATACGGTTTTCTGTAACATTAAATAATGAGTCTTGTGTACTTTTTGTAAGAAATCAGGGACCAGATATTGAAAAATAGGCAAAGAACAGCATGAAGGTTTGCACTGCACTTGCCCATTCTCATGACCCTAAGGATGCAACTGTATATTCAGTTGAACAGTGCTCTGGTGCAATCCAATGCAATATGGAGGCATGTTGATGCAGGTCAAAGTCAAATAGCACTGCCCCAGCATGGATTTTGGAAGTTCAGGGAACAGTGCCCCCAGATCCGATAACACTAGGGTACCTGGCATGATAGTCATCCAGCACCATGCAAATATGTCTTCTGTTAGCACCCTTTGCAAACTGTGTGAAGGCCTTTCGGCACCATGCAATTCTGCTTAAAGTTGGACCAGCATAACATTCTGTGGTGATTTGCATATGCAGCCCATGATGCTTTGCATTGTGGGGGCATGTGTGATTTTGTATTTTCATGCAAATGAGCTCACTGTACATGCAAGGTGCTAAGGGCCGCATGCATGCACATTATGGGCTCATCTGCATGGGAAGCAGTGGCATGTTTGCACCCCTCCTGTGGCCAACCCACACACTCCCATTCCCATTTCCATGGAAAGAAATATGCCCCTGGTGCCTAGTGTTCTCCTGTCCTCTGGTACCCAAACCCATAATAAAATAAAGTATATCCTGGTGGTCAGTGGTCCACCCTCCTCTGATCCCCATTCTCATAGTAAAATAAGTATTCCTGGTGATGAGTGGTCCCGTCCCACCACCCTCTCATCCCCAGTACTGGTGAAACTAAAATGTTTCCTTGTGCCTAATGGTCTCCCCAGTCCTCTGATCCCTGGCCCATAATAAAATAAGTATTCCCTGTTGGCCAGTGGTACCCCCATCCTCAAATCTACAGTTCTGTTGTACAATAAGTATTCTCTGGTGCCTAGTAGTCCCCCACCCTCTGATACTCAGCCTTGGTAACTTTAAATATTCTCTGTTGTCTATTGGTCACTTCCACCCTCTGATCCCTGGCCCAGGAAAAATGAAAAGAGTCCCTAGTGGTCCTTCCTACTCTCTGATCTCCTGCCCAGGTAAAATGCAAACATTACCTGGTGTCCAGTGGCAACTCCACCTCCCCCAATCACTCACCTCAGTGATGTACAAGAAGACCCTTGCATCTAGTGGCCCCTCACACCACCCTGCCACCCCCATTACCTTAATCCCGGGGCTTCAGGAGTCTATATGGTGACTGGCAAGCCTCCTCTCACCACCTTGGCTGACACCATATGTGATGACATGGGGTGTGCATCCTTTGTACTGTAAAGGAAGCACACATAATGTCTAAAGTAGATTGTACACATGCTCCCTTTACAGTAAGAGGATATGCCCACCCTGTCATTGCATACAGCAGCTGGCCAAGGTGGTGAGAGGAGGCTGTGTCAGTCACCATATGGGCTGTCACACCACTGGGAATTATTGTAAGGGGAAGACAGGGTGGTGCATCTGGTGCAGTGGGCAGCTAGACACCAGGGACATCTTCTACTGTACCACAGTGAGTGCTCAGAGGATGGGGGTGCCATTGGACACCAGGGAAGGGTTTCTGTCTACCAGGGATCAGAGCAGGGGAGACCACAAGACACCAAGCCATAAGGTTTATAGAATGAGGCCAGTGAATAAAGGGTGGGGACTGCTGGACACCAGAGATTAGTTTTATATCAAAGGGGCAGAAGATTGGGGTGGGGGCACTGGACACCAGGGAATACTTTTCTGTCAGTGGGATCAGGGATCAGGGATCAGAGGATGGGGGGACCATTGACCACCAGTGTAATATTTAATTGTACATGAAGGGGTTCACAAACCACCAGGGACATGTTTATTTTGAAGGAAATGGGGATCAAAGGAAAGAGGGACTGTCATCAAGGCACAGGTTCAGGAAGCATAGAAAACCAGGAGCAGTTTCAAAATTTGCAAATAGTATTTTATTATTAACAGCAAAATAAAAAAATAAAAATTGTTCAGTATGACTATTTACAACGGCAGTACAAACATAGAAAGCAGAGATCTTCTTGTGAGTTTTTCTTATCAATTTCAAATCTCAGTCTCTGTCTCTCCTCTTGCAAAACATTGCAGCTCTTTTCATAACAAGTATTTGCAGGGATCTTGTTAAGAAAACATTCTGCTTCTCACAGTGTTCTTGTCAGTTTCAGCAGGTGCAACAAAAGAACATAATTACTCAGAACTGGCCGCTTGTTTACAGCATCTCAGAGAGTTTACATACCAGCTTCTCAGGTTAACCCCTTGAGTTCCAAATAGTTTTTAGCAATCATTTCAATAGTAGAACTATATACAGTTTTAAACATAGGGATCCCAATATCAGTGACATTTCCACATAAAGATTCACATATATTTTTATACCTGCAGATATGCAAGTGGGACAAAAAGATAGAAATAGCAAGAGAAGGCAGACAGATAGAGAGAGGCAAAGAATTACAAACTGTTAGAGTAAACAGTTCCTAGGTCTCACAAGAAATTTGATTGTGCAACCAGACGGACAAAAGACTGAAAAGGAAAGAATAGAACAGACCCTCAAGTTTAAACTCTTTCTGCTTAACAGCTGGCGCAGGGCCTTATTCAACCCTGTCACATACCCCTTTAAGAGGGAACCAGTTTTACAAAAACAGGTTTCCAAAACTTTCTTTAATTATCTTCTAGCATTAGCATATACATTTTACAGTTCAGTGCATATGCAGAACTGCAAACAGAGAAGTTTCAACTCACATTGTTTGGCGTTCTGAATTCTTAGTTCCTGAGCCAAATCTTGACAGAAAATCAGCATTGACATTCTCTTTCCCAGATTTGTGCATCACTTTAAATTTAAAGGACTGTAGTGCCAGATACCACTGCGTGATTCTAGAATTTCTATCATCCATTTGGTTAGGCCAACAGAAAGGATTGTGATCAGTTACAAGTACAAAGTCAGCTCCTCGTGAAGTAAAACTTAGAGGATTCATGACCCACTTCAGTGCAAGGCATTTCTTTTCAATGGTGGAGTACCTTTTCTCTCTGTCATGCAATTTCCCTACTGATACATAGAATAGGATGTTCTTTCCCATCTATATGCTGACTCAAGACTGCACCTAGGCCTACCACTGATGCACCTGTCTGTAACAGAAATTGATTCTCAGAGTCTGAGCTTCTTAAAACAGGGCTGATCATAATACAGCCTTAATTTTATTGTTTTATTTACTTGTATTTTGGATGTATGGCAAAAAGTCTCATCACACCCTGGGGTCCATTTCACATTATTCGGGAACCATTGCTTTGTGAGTTCAGTGAGGGAGTAGCTAACTTTGCAAAGTTGGGAACAAATCTCTGATAATAACCAGCCAGCCCTAAAATTACCTAACCAGTTTCTTGGTTTTGGGGACAGGGCTATTAGCTACAGCTTCTATCTTAGAAACCTCTGGCTTGACTTCTCCATTTCCCAAATCATAGCCCAAACATCTGGTTTCCCACATACCCAATGCACACTTGTTAGGATTAATTGTCAAACCTGCCTTTTTGATTGATTAGATAACTGCTCATAGGTGTTACAGGTTGCTTTTCCAGTCTAGACTTTATACCACAACATCATTCAAGTATGCAGCACAATAACCAGTGTGAGGGATAGCATTGCATCCATGTACTGCTTGAATTTAGCAGGTGTGCCATGTAAACCAAATAGACATGGTGTTGAACTGATAGAATACTATACAAGTGGCAAATGCACTTTTGTCTCTGTATTCTTTAGCTAGGAATTTGCCAGTAAGCCTTGGTGAGTTCAAGGGTACTAATATACTAGCACTACCCAGTCCATCCACCAAATCATCTATTCTGGACATAGGATAACTGTCACATTCTGACACTTGATTAAGTTTCCTAAAATCAAGGCAGAATTATTTTATCCTTCTTTTTGTTTACAATCACCACTGGTGATGACCAAGTACTTCTCAACTTTTCTATGATACCGAATTCTTTAATTTTTGTATTTCCTTAACCACATCTGCTCTTAACCGCTCTGGTAATCTGTATATCTTTTGTCTAATAGGGTGAGCATTCCTTGTTACTATTACATGCTCGGCCCCTTTAGTTTAGCCTGGCACTGTGGTAAAAGTACTGTTAAATGTCTTTAGCAGTTCCAATTTCTGAAGTTTGTTCTGAGGATAAGGAAACATTCATCTTTACAACATCAGCAGTTACAGTTTCTTCCAGTCTACAGGTATCATGTGTGAGGCAGTATAGTGCAGTGGTTTAAGGATCTGAGCTGTAAATCTGTGACATCCAGCAGACCACACCGGGTTTGAATCTCACAGCCCCACTTGCCTGCTGTGTGACCCTGAACAAGTCACTTAACTTCCTTGTGCTCCCAGGTTGCATCTGGAAACAAGCTTTGGCTTAGTGTGCCTTTCCTGGTTAAATAATGTACCCTTTCCTTTCTGCATCATAAGCTACATCAATATTTTCTTTATCAGTTTCTTGTAAAACTAGCAAAGCAGCCCTTGGTGTTTTTTCAACCCATTTCTGGAGGGGTTAGCATGGTATATCCTAGTAGGATTTTTCCTATCAGGGTTTCAATCTCATAGTTAACTGTGCCAGTACATCTAAGCACTTTATAAAGCCCTTGCCACTTCATTAAGTTTATTTTCTGTAGTGGGTAACAGGTGCAAGACCTTTTACCTGGTTCAAAATCTTTCTTTTATCCCATGGTCATAATACACCTTCTGCTGGTTTTGGGTCTCTTCCTGATTACGATGGGTGATTTCAATATATTTTGCCAGCTTCTTTCTCATGTACACATATAAGATGAAATAGATTGTTTCTGATGAGGTTATCTTCCATGTTTCTTTTATTTCATCTAGTGGCCCTCTAAGTTGTCTGCCATACAGCATTTCAAATGGTTAAAACCTGTTGATACCTGTGCCACTTCTCTGTAAGCAAAAAGCAGGAAAGGTAAGTATTGGTCCCAGTCTTTCCTTCTATTTTTATAAACCCTTTTAATATGAGGCAGTATAATTGCAGTGGTCTAAGGCTCTGAGCTGCAAATCTGCTGACATCCAGCAGACCAGACCTGGGTTTGAATCCCACAGCTTCCACTTGCATACTGTGTGATCCTGAGCAAGTCACTTAATCTCTGTGTGCTTCCAGGTCGCTCCTGAAAAAAGTTTCCAGCTTAGTGTGCTATACCTGGTTAAACAACTAAATAAAAAATATATATGCATTTTAGGGTTTGATTAAAATGCTCAACAAAACCGTCTGTCTGAGGATGATAAGTGGAGGTTCTTATGGCAGTGATATCTAGTAGTCTGTACAGCTCCTTCAGTAATGCAGCACCAAAATTACTACCATGATCAGTAATATTCTCTTTAGGTATGCCCACCCTGCTGAAAATGTTGGCAAGCTCTGCTGCCACTTTTGAGGTATGACAGTACACATTGGAACTGCCTCTGGGTATCGAGTGGCATAGTCACATACTACCAAAATGAATTGCTTACCCTTTTAACGTTTGTCTAAAGGGCCAACCACATCCATTGCAATTCTCTCAAAAGGTACATCTATCAAGGGTAGGGCACCAGGGGCACCTTTGCCTTTTTAGTCACTGGGGCTACTTTCTGATACTCAGCACAAGAACTGCAATAGGTAGCAACATCTTCATTAATTCTAGGGCAATAAAATCTGTACAGCGATCTGACAAGGGTGTGATCCCTCCCAAGTGACCAGCCATAGGACTAGTGTATGCTATCTGTAACAACTCAGATCTATACTTTTGTGGTATAACCAATTGTTCTATCTGGTCCTGTGTCTGAGGTTTAACCCAAACTCTGTACAGTGGCCTGATACATTTTTAAACATAGGTTCACCCTGTTTTGTTTTACCTCCAGCTGCTTAAAATAACCATGGAGAGAAGCATTGTTAGCTTGTTCTGAAAGAAAATCACAATCAGGCATCAGTTTAGTTTTAGCATTTTCATATGTTTATCCCTTCAAGTCCATCAGTCTTTTGTTGCCACTGTTTCTTCAGGTGTCATTTTTGTTTCCTGGACTTCTAGATCTTGGAGCTGTGCTCAAACAAGTCTGAATCAAAATCAGTTCAAGGAAAAGAGTCTTCACCATCTGATATTTTCTTTGCCTGAGCTCTTGTCACCACAGCTGCTGAAACATCAGGATTTACTCCCTCTTTAACTAACTCAGTTAATCCTGGAAAGTCATTTCCAATCATCACAGTACAGGTAACTTAGGTACAGTACTGCCCCAACTTCCATTTGGTGCTATACACCCTTAATAGTAAAAGTCACTTGGCTGGTGGGATAGTATCAAGTGTCCCGTGAATGCAGATGACACCAGTACCTAGACCTTTTGGACATTTTTCCAGCACTTCAATATGCACTAGTGTCTGTCTGCTTCCTATAATCTGAATATATATTGAATCTATAAGTCCATTCACAGTCTTATCTCCCACTTTCACCTCTGTTAATACTTGCCCCAATTTGCTAAGGACAAATCTGCTGCAGTGTCACTCTTCTTACTATAGCAATTTCTTGCAATATGATCCTGGCATATTACAGCTATAGCAAATAAAGTCTTTGGGTGAAGATTTATTACCCCTACAAAGTTCTTATCAGACTTGGAGTTTAAGTGGGAAAAAGGGCCTTACTGGTGCTTGGCTGATACCTTGCTGCTATGGCATCTGTCTGGTGATTTGCTAGTCTTCAGCCAAAGCAGGCTTTCCCCAATTTCTGGTCGGTGTTCTTTTATCCAAAGCTGTATGTTTGTAGGTAGGATGTTGATGGATTGTTCTATTGCAAGCGTGTCGATGATTTGTGGGAGTGTTTTGTCCTCTGGTTGGAGCTATTTCATAAGGAGTTTTCTGAGTCGGGTGAAGGCTTCTAACGATTGTCGACTGAGTTGTACTTTACAGACCAGAATCTTACCTGTAGATCATACTTTTTCAGGATTTCACTTTTCACCAGGTCAAAGTTTTCTGACTGTGCAGTAGTATCCATATTGCTGTAGGCAAGTTGGCTTTACCTGCTAGATAAGGTACCAATCTGATTACCCATTGCTGCTTTGGCCACTGAAAGCTGTAGCAACCTTTCAAAAGCTGTCAAGTATGCTTCCATATCATCCAAGGACACAGCTTTGTAAGTTTAAGATATTTTAAGTTGTTACTGTTTTGTTGCTCTGCTAGACCTGGGTCAGATCCTCCAGCTTTGATAACTAGCAATGCATCCATTCAGCAATGCATCTCTTCTCTTCTTTACTTCTTGAGCTGTTGTTTTCTTCTTTTGTTTGTGTTTCTAAATGTTGAATCTCTTTTTATGTTTGATTGCACGCATGTGCAAGAGACATATTAGGGCAACTTGCTGCAGTAGCAAGTTGTGGAGGCCTGGCAGTGTTGTTGCCAATGCCAACAGCCCATTTTGGGGCTGGTCTGTGTGGTGCCAATAGTGAATCATGCTGTCCATGACAGCAGTAGTGTAGCTGCCACCAACTTGAAACAAACTGGCCTCCACAATCAGGGACTGCCTGGTCATCAGCAATCAGCTATTTTTGTGGGTGGTCAGTAAATGCAGCAGCCAATTACAGCTGCATTGTCTGCTGTCTCCTTTCAACAAACATGATGACGGCTTCTCCGTCAGCCTCTCACAGTCCCCATGAAGCGGAAGGACAGCTGCTACCTCTCACAGTCCCTGTTAAAGCCGATGGGGTGCCCAATTCCCTGTCAGCATGCCCCTCCCCAGTTCATTTGCCGATGGGATAGCCCAATCCTCATCAGCATGATGCACCCCCATTTGTTCTGTGCTGAGGAGGTGCCCAATCCCCCTCCACTCATGCGCTTCCCCACAAGTACACTGCATGACTGTATGTTCTATGGGGTGCCTAATCCCATCGGCTCCAGTCCTCACCAACAAACACTGGGTGGCATGCAGGAGCCCACCCAGCATGCCAAAAGTATCTCACATCATCTTTTTTTTACACTGTAAAAAAACAGTCCTGCTGTTTCTCGTGGCCCTTCTCCAAACCGCACCCACCCTCTGCACACCCCACACTCACCTCCTCACCCCATACTTACCTCAGAGTCTGGCACAATGATCTTCAGAGGACCGAACACATTTGCACTCTTCAAAGCTGACCGCTAACTGAAGAAATGCCAGTAAGCTGTATAATGGAATGAATGTTTTGTTTTTTAACTTATTGGATATCTCGTCCATTTTCAAGTTTTGACACCAAATTTTCAACATGGAGTTCTTGGGACCCTGTCTCATGAATTCAGTCACTGTCATGTTGTTATTTGGTCCCAAAAGGTGATTTCGTGGTCACTGCATGGAATCACCATTTGGGACTGATTAACAAAATGAAGGTGTTGCTGTTCAAGAGGTGGGCTCTCAAAAGTCTATGTTGCAAATTGAAAAAATTCTCAAAAATTGCTGTGTAACGAGCGTGCATTGTGCAGTTTCCATACACACTCGTAACTTCACTAATTTGTAATATTTTCACTTTAGATTCTTAACATTGACATTTTCACATCTCCTTATAAACAGTACTGCTGTCATTTTTTACATCCTGGCGAAATGTGTTTTTACCTCTGGCACAGAATAGCGTGGTCACTGTGGAAAATCAGTGTTTGAGACAGATTAAGAAAATCACAGTGACACTGTTCATGAGCAGAGGTCCTGAAATGCCTATGTTGAAAATTTGGTGACAAAGTCCATTAATTATGTTACGAGCTTGCATTGCGCAGTTTCCGCCTCGTAGCTTTTAAAATGTTTAATATTTCCACTCAAAATGTTCAACACTACCCATTTTGCACACTTCCTTATGAACAGTACAGCTGTCATTTTCGCATTCTGCCCAAAATGTGTATTTGCACATCTGATGCACAATGATGCAGTCGCTGTGGAAATCAATGTTGGAACAGATTAGGAAAATCATAGTGACAGTGTTCATGAGCATAGGTCACAAAATGCCTATGTTGAAAATTTGGTGAAATAATTCCACTAAATGACTGTGTTATTAGCATGTGTTGCACAGTTTCCAATATAATCGGAAGTTCGAGCATTTTAATATTTTACTCCAGATTTTCAAATTGCCATCTTTTCACACCTCCCTATGAATGGTACAGCTTCATTCTTCACATCCTGCCCAATCTGTGTTTTCACACATCTGGCGAGAATGGCATAGTCACTGTGGGAAATCAGTGTTTGGGACACAGTAACAAAATCACAGTGCCACTGTTCATGAACATAGATCCCAAATGCTTTCATGAGGTGGGTGTCACAAAAAGTCCATGTTGAAAATTTGTAGTGCAAATACCAACAGTTGTCCGGGGTGTTAGGGTTTCTAACCATAATGTTCCATGCTGTACAGACTGACAGGCATCAGGGTGTGCCTTTGGATTGCTGGCTGTAATGCTCATGCCATTTCAGTCCCACCCTGAAGCCAGTGACACATATCGAGGTGTGCAATGGACTCTTTGGCCCCAGACTTCACTCCATTCTCCTATACTGCACCCATTTCAGTGTATGTCCTTATGAAATGGGGTGACTGTGGCTCGAACACCCAGGTACCTCAACACTTGTCAGTATCTACAGGATAGGGTGAGGTGAAATGCCATTAGCATTATGGGTGATGACCAAAGGCACACCCAATGCCTGTCCATCTCTGCAGGGTGGAGGTGGGGTTGGCATGAGTTCAATACTTCACTACCATTCCTATTCTGCACTTGTCTAACTCCTGCACATCCAATGCTAATATCAGCAAGCAAACATTCAGCATTGAGAAATGCTTATTCTCTCTGCTGCAGCTCCTCTCTTCTATGTTCTCCATCTCTGTTTGTTGTATAGGCCACCATTTGAAAAAGACAGTCATGCTTTCAGGTTCTGTCACTGCCTGCTCTTTTTCCATCACTGGTGCTGGCTGTACAGTCTCAACTTGGACTTTTGTTTCTGCTTCTGGTAAGGCTGCCATTCTTCTGGTAATCACTCCTGGACTTGCTGATGCAGAATCCATACCTTTCTTTTATGCTTCCCTAGTACCAGGTCAAGAACCAATGCACAAAACTCCTGGCTTAGAGTATGCACGTGTAAATCCCACTTAGGCAGACACCATCTGTCATTGAGGCACAGGTCAGGAAGCATAGGAAAACTAGGAGCAACTTAAAATTTGCAAATAGCATTTTATTATTAACAGCAAAATAGAAAAATACAAATTGTTCAGTATAACTATTTACAATGGCAGAACAAACATAGAAAACAAAGTCCGTCTTGTGAGTATTTCCTTCTCAGTTTCAAATTTCAGTCTCAGACTCTTGCAAAACATTGCAGCTCTTTCTATAACAAGCCTTTGCAGAGGCGCTCGTTGAAAACATTCTGCTTCTCACAGTGTTCTTGTCAGCTTCAACAGGTGCAGCAAAAGAACATAATGACCCAGAATGGGGCTCTCATTTATAAGCATCTAAGAGAGTTTGCAATCTAGATCTCAGGTTAACTCCTCGAGTTCCAAATAGTTTTTGCAATCTTTTCAACAGTATAACTATATACAGTTTTAAACAAAGGGATCCGATTCCCAATATCAGTGACATTTCCATATAAAGATTACATATAACTTTATACCTGCAGATATGCAAGTGGGATGAAAAGACAGAAATAGCAAGGAAGGCAGAGAGATAGCAAGAGGTGAAGAACTGCAAAACCATCAGAGTGATCAGTTCCTAAGTCTCACAAGAAAATTTGGTTGCAATCAGACAGACAAGAGACAGAAAAGGGAGAATAGAACAGACCCTTGCATTTAAACTCTTTCTGCATAACAGCTGGGAAAGGGCCTTATTCAACCCTGTCACTTGGACCACTAGACACTAGGGAATTATTTCATTCTACCAAGGATGGGGATCAGAGAATGAGGGGGACCATGGACCACCAGGGATATGTGTAATTTTCACAGGGATGGGGATCAGAGGATGGGGACCACTGAGCACCAGTGAACAGGTGTGTTCCCCAGCCACCAACATGGTTGTTGGCTGCAGTGGCTCCACTTGCTGCTAGAGTTGTCTGGAGTAAGTCAGGCTTCTTCTTGGTGGTAACTGTGCAGCACAAGCTGGTCTATGCTATTTCCGTGTGCAGCACTACCAAGCTAAATATTGTACTGCATATCTCTCTCCTTTGCTCACCACATAAGTAATTTTGTTGCATGCACGCTTGACCTTTTTAATGTGCGCCACTGCTCCTTTTGAATATTGCTTCAGGTGCAAACCCCGAGCAAACTGGGCACAATCACTTTTCCCACCGGCAAAATTTTTAGTATTTGGCCTCTGATTTGTTATTCCTTTGTAACTGTGTAATTGTGTCATGTTAAAGTAATACTGTACACAAGTACAAATGGGACACACCTATGTTCACTTAGAAATACTTTGCTCCACTGACTTTTCCGTTGTTCAGCTAATGCAGCATAATCATGTTATAAGCATCTTTATTTCTTCATGCAATTTGTATGTTGCTGGGATAAACAGGAATTCATTCCATTACATCCACAACAAAGCAGATTATCAAGCAGTACCCCAAAATCAACAGAGCTGAACCTACTGTGGTTATGACAGTGAATGTCATGATACATTCAAATATGGTAGCATTAGCTGGTGTTCAGGAAATTCTAATCATAGTAAAACTTCCTGGCAATACCTAATCCATATTTTGATATTGGTAAATGAAATATGGCTAGGTGGAAAAGTTGTTAGTCAGACAGACAGGGACCTGAGTTGCTGAACAAATCAATAATCAACAGAAATCTACATTGTTATCTGGACTGTTAAAATTGAGGTGAAGTCTTACAGAATAGGGCATTCCACTAGATAAATTGCATCAGCACAAGATTTTCTGTGCCTGAAATGAAACATGGCTGTTGTTATATGAGGTGTAAGCTACAACTATAAAAAATAATTACCTTTCTGTTTTCCCTCAACAATTGCTGTGATTGACTAAACTTAAGTTCTGCAGGTGCCGAAATTGTAGTGTAAGAAAATTGTTTTAAGGGTTACTTTAATGGTTCTCTATCATTGTACATTATGATAAAAAGCCACAGCTTGCTTCTTAGTGTGTGTGTGTTTTAAAAAAAAAGATTTTACAACAGGCTAAGTGAACAAACAGGGCACATCTACATCTGTGCACACAGTTCCATAATTCTTCTCAGTATTTATAGCTTAAAATGTAATATGAATCCTATTTTGCACAAACCAGGAGATGATCTTGGGAAACAAACAATATGCTTTACCTCTTCCATAATAGCACTTTTCTTATAATGCTTCACAATTTACTTAGACTAGTATATATTACAGAGCATTTGTAATGCATGAATTCACAGTTTATTGAATACAGGAAAATGTTATATACAGTAAATCAAGATATTGTCAAATAAAATGTTCCAATGATTCATAGATTCATAGATATGTGTTGGCAGAAAAGGACTTTCCCAGCCTATCAAATCTGCCCAGTTCCCCCACTTTACTTGACCCCTCGCCCATAGATTCCACCTTCCTCTCCCTTGTCAACCCTTGTGTTTTCCCCATGCCCTCTTGAATCCCTCCACAGTTCCTGCCTCCACTACTTCCTCTCGCCAGACTGTTCCAGGGCACCACCACCCTCTCAGTGAAGTAATGCCCCTCACGTTTCCTGAAACCTACCCCCCTCCACTCTCAGTTCATGCCCTCTAGTTCTAGTGCCTACCTTCCCTGTGAATAAGCTCCTCAACTTTATTAATCCCCTTCAAAAACTTGAATGTCTCTATCATGTTCCCCTCTTCCTCCTGGTCTCCCATGGGTACAAATATAACATTCTCAACCTCTCTTTGTATGGCTTCCCACTTAGTCCCTGCACCATCTTTGAGACCCTTCTCTGTAGGGAGATCTCAGAACTGCACCCCATACTCCAGGTGGGGCCTCACCATGGATTTGTAGAGTGGCATCATCACCTTTCACCTTCTACTAGTTATCCCTCTCCCTATGCACACCAGCATTCTGTTTGCTTTGCCCATTGCCTTGCTGCATTTGGTCCCCAGTATGTAAATAATAAATTCAAGTCACCAACCAAAACAAAGAAATGATGATACTACATATGAACAGGCAGATTGATAGAATGGACAACTAACTAAGATCGTGTATTTATTTATAATATTATAATAATATATGGTTACCCTTTGTTATGTATAAAAATCAGTCTGCTCAAAATCCTTATTAAGCACATTCTAAAGTGTTATGTGCATTCTGAACAGTTATTATGTACAGCTCAAAAGTCATACAATTTTACATTTCTCATTTATTCTACACCTAACTACTTAATAACCACCCAGTGCCCAAAGTCATACCTTTTACCTTTCAAAAGTCTGGAAATTTGATTTTGTTATGTGAGAAGAACAAAGAAATGGCAAGACTTTTGTTTTTACTTCAGTGGGCGTCTGTCACTCTAGTGTAAAAAACATACACTATAAAAATAAATATGTTCAACCACACACAACTCAGCATGTGTTTCTAACTCGGGGTTGAGATGACAGCATGGACCTCTCGAGCTTTGCTCTCAAGTTTCACATGCTTTCTTATCAACTCCTCGATGGAAACACAGCCCTGTTGTGTATGGTTGCCCATACATTATTCTCTATGTATTTATTTATTTGTGTTTCTGTTAGCTAGAGTGTTCTAGACCAACAGAATCATTTCAGGCATGCCCTGGATACACAAATGTACAAAATTAACAAAGAAAATAAATCAAGACATATTAATATGTATGCATTGGTCATCAGTGTCATGTTTCTTCTTGCCTAGTCATGTCAGAGCACCTTCAGAAACAAACTGTCAAGAATGGACAGAGCCATCACTGCTAATTGCTTAATTGCTGTGTGTTTCCAAGCATTATATCTATTCATCACTCAGTGCATTATGACAATAGTGTCACAACATGACTAGACAAGAAGGAACTTGAGAGTGAGCACTACTATAAATGATAAAATAGAATTCAAGATGCTGACATACAGATACAATAAAAAGGTAAATTTTAAGTTTGCTCTTGAAGCTTATTAGTACTGCAGAGGCATTTTACCTGTACTGGGACAGAATTCCAAAAGATGGGAGCAACACACATAAAACATCTTTCAATCATTTTACTCATTACATAAAGTAGTTAATTTGTTGACCTAAGTATCTGAGTAACAGAGACCAGCTGTAGCATGGTCAATAGACACTTGGTGCTGCCATTAGTATTACTTTGCAGATAAAGCATCCTTGGTCATAAGAGTATCTGGAGATGGAGAAAACCAGTTCAAACCAGAGTACTGATTACAATGATGTTTTGATTGAACTGACTGCAAGACAAAGCTACAGATGTTACATACAACACTCAGTTTTTAAATATGAACATAAGAACTTGCCAGCAAATGAAGACCTTATGGTCTATCTAGTCTGCTTGAGTGTGCAGTCTCCAGTGTGTTTACAGAGGAACTATCCCCTCCTATTTTCTTCATGCCCTCCCTCAACCACCCCTCCCCTACCCTTCTGTTTGCAACTTTCTCCTTCACACTGTCCCATCCCCTCTTGAAAATGTCCACCATTTTGAGGGATACCACCTCTTCTGGCAATTCATTCCACTTGGTCATCACTTTTTGGTGAAAAGTGTTTCACAAACTCCTCTGAACCTTCCCCATACCAGCTTTAGGCTGTGGCACCTAGTGGTGTTGTTCCCACTAAGGCTGAAGAGGCCCTTAGTGTTCACCTTGTTAATACCCTTAAGGTACTTGAAGGTCTCAATCATGTCTCCCTCTCCTTCTTTCCTCAAGAGAGTACATGTTGAGCCTGCTGAGCCTCTCCTCATAGATGTTGCCCTGCTGGCCCTGGATCATCTTGGGTGCCCTTCTCTGGATCATTTCCTGCAAATTGATGTCCTTCTTAAGATACGGGCATCAACACTGCACTGTAATCTAAGTACAGTCTTACCAATGACCTGTACAGTGCCAGAATGGCCTCTGCCTTCCTGCTGGTGATTCCCTGGCTATGCAGCACAGCATCAGATTTGATCAGATGTCATTATCACTGAAACCTGGTGCAAGGAGCACCAGGACTGGGACTTTGTAATTCCTGATTTTACTGTTTAAAAAGGACAGAGAAGGAGAGAGAGGAGTAGCTCTTTATGTGAGGGAATCTATTTGGTTACAGAAATACAAGGTGGCCTGGGAGGAGTGGAAGTACTGTGGGTTACATTGAAAAGAGAAAAGGGTCAGCTGTATGTACAGTAGTAGCCTCAGACATTGCCAGCTATTTCCAGATATTTCACGAAATTTCTAAAGAGTTTCTCTCTGCTGCCCCTACTGTGGCAATGGAGAAAGCAGGAAATATCACAGAAATTTCAGGAAATAGCTGACAGTGTTTGTGGGTGATTACAGATCTCCAGCATATGCAGAAGAAGAGGATAGGGACCTGTTTCAAGCAATACAGAAGATGGCCAGCAAGGGAGAGTTGTAGCTGGTGGGGACTTCAACCTGCCAGATGTGGAGTGAAGCCTCTCAGCAGCAACCTCAGGAGCAGGGACATCCTAGACTCTCGCATGAGGGTGCCTCAGGCAGCTGACAATGGAAACCACTCAGGAAGGTGCAGTGCTGGACTTGATACTAACAAAGGGACAATGTTGATAGTGTAGAGATGTCAGGCAATCTGGGGACCAGTGACCATTGGTCAATAAAGTTTAAGTTAAGATCTGAGCCAGAGCCAAGCTGTACCAAAACAAAGGTCCTGGACCTCAGGATGGTGAACTTTGTGAAAAGTGAAGACTTGCCTGAGAGGTGCCCTGGCAGAGTTGGGGGAGGGGTAGAGGAACAGTGAACTGCAATAAGACAGGAATAGATAGAGCTACCAAGCTGTGGCTGGCAGTATAGCCTAGATATTAGAGTAACGAGCTGTGAGCGAGCATGGCACATCAGAAGACCAGACCTTGGTTTGATTCTCACAACCTCCACTTGCATACCGTGTGACTCTGAGCTAGCCATTAACTGCCCAGTGCTCCCAGGTCACCCCTGAAAATAGGCAGTTGTGCCTAGTGGCCTTACTCAGTTACCAAAGACTAAAATAGAAAAATAAAAAAAATAGATTTGTTAAGAAGGTCAGCAAGAACAGGTGAAGAGGAAGCCAATCTGGTTCACTAGGGAGGTAGAGGAAGGATAACGGCAAAAAACTAACCTTCTTAAATTACAAAAGATCACAAAGGAGAAAGATAGTGTTACCAGGAGAGGCAAAGGATGCTGAGAGAGCAGTTAGGAGGGCAAAGGCTTTAACAGAAGATACTATAGCCAACACACTCAAGAAGGGGGACAATACATTCTACAGGTACATAAGTGAAAGAATAAAATGAAGGGGAATAATGAGGCTGAAAGGAGGGGTACAAGTGGAAAAGGACCATCAGAAAGTGCAGGTACTAAACAAGTACTTCTGCTCAGTATTCATGAAGGAAGGAAGGAAGGAAGGAAGGGCTAGAGTTGCAGGAAGGGCACAAAGGGTAGGGAAATGGACACCAGCCCTTTACAGAGGAAAGAGTCCTCAATGAGCGAAAGAAGCTAAGGGTAGCAAGGCGATGGGTTCAGATGAGGTGCACCTCATGATGCTGAAGGAACTCCAGGAGGTTTTGACTAAACCCCTCACAGCACTGTTCAACCTATTGCTTGAGACAGCGGGGTACCAGGTGACTGGAGGAGAGTATGTAGTCCCACTCACAAAGGAGGTGATAGGGAAGAGACTGGAAACTACAGGCCAGTTAGCCTGACTTGGTAGTGGGCAAGGCAATAGAGACTGCTGAAGAAAGGAGAGTAGAATATCTTGATACCAGTGGCCAGCTGGACCCAAGGCAACATGGATTTAATAAAGGAGGTCATGCCAGACTAATCTAATAGGATTTTTGACTGGGTGATAAGGGTGGTGAACTTGGGTGGGGCAGTGGACTTGGCCTATCTGTACTTCAGAAGGCCTTGACACCGCTCTCATAGAAGACTGATAAACTCTGCAGTCTAGTGTGGGTCAGTAAATAGCTAATTAGGTGGAGAAGTGGCTTACTGTCAAGAGTTAAAGTGTGGTGGTAAACAGGAACACTCTGGTGAGGGGAGGTGATGAGTAGGGTGCTGCAGGGGTCAGTTTAGGGCTAGTTCTTTCCAATGTCTTTATTGGGGACATTGTGAGGGGCTGAGTGGCAATGTATGCCTTTCCGCTGACAATATGAAGGTATGCAATAGGGTGGACACGCCGGGGGTGTTGAAAAGATGAGGAGGACCTTAAAAATGGAGGGTGGTCTGAAGTATGGAAACTGGGATTCAAGGCAAAAAATGCAAGATCGTGCACATACAGCACAAGAACCTGGGGCAACACATGAACTAGGAGAGGAGGAACTGACAGTAACAAAGCAGGAAAGGGACCTGGGAGTTATCATCTCAGATGACCTAAAGGAGGCTAGATGATGTGAGAAGGCAGTGGGGAAGACTAGCCAAATGCTTGA
The DNA here is from genome assembly GCA_016271365.2 of Neoceratodus forsteri. Taxonomy (NCBI): domain Eukaryota; kingdom Metazoa; phylum Chordata; order Ceratodontiformes; family Ceratodontidae; genus Neoceratodus; species Neoceratodus forsteri. The sequence continues at coordinate 904,335,581 of CM028131.1, read as the reverse complement.
ATGCATAGGAAGGGGTATCACCAGTAGAAAGAGGAGGTCATCTTGCCACTGTTTGGGACACTGGTGAGGCCTCACCTCGAGTACAACATACAGTTCTGGATCCTGAACCTGAAAAAGACACTGATAGGGTGGAGTCACTGCAGAGAAGAGCTACTAGAATGGTGCAGGACTACATGGGGAGACCTCATGAGGAAAGACTAAGGGAGTTAAATATGCATTTCCTGGAGGAAAGGAGGGAGAGAGGGACATGATAGAAACATACAAATACCTCACTGGAGTAAACAGAGTGCAGGAGGGGTATCTTCCAAAGGAAGAGATGCTCCAAGACAAGGTGGTACAGTATGAAGTTGGAGGGGGAGGGCTCAGAGGTAATGGGAGAAAGTACTTTTTCACAGAGGGGTGGTTGATGAGTGAAATAGCCTCCCAGAAGAGGTGGTGGAGGCTAAGACAGGGACGGGTTTTAAGAAATAGTGGGACAGACATAGGGTATCCTGAAGACAAGAAGGGAGGCCCCAGAGTTCAGTCTGAGCATTGGGCCTCACAACAGGTAAGGAGGGATCAGGCAGACTAGGTGGGCCAGAAGGTCCTTATCTGCTGACAAATTCTATGTATCTATATAGCTATGCACCTATGATTTGCTTTGGCTACTGTTCTTCTGTAGTGTGCCAAATGTTTTAGGTCACTCGTGATAATTACTTCCAGGTATTTTCTTCCTCTAACCTGGCTACCTGCACACCACCCAACCACTAGTTGGTCCCTGAGTTATTGCCCCAACTTTACACTTTTTTAGTGTTCAACCCCAGTTGTCAAATTCCAGTTCACTGTTCTAGACTAGCCCGAGCTCCTGTCTCCCATCCTCTGTCCCCACCCTCCCACAGAGCTTGGTGCCATCAATGAACAGACAGATTGTATTCTTGATCCCATCTATGATGTCACTTATGAAGATACTAAACAACACCAGACCAAGCACCAGAGTCCTGTGGTACCCCACTAGTCACAGACTTACCTTCTGAGAATTATCCCTGACTACCAACTTTTGGCTTCTGTCCTGCTACCAGCTTCTGACCCATCCCACAAGCTTAGTTTCCACCCCCAGGTCTTCCTGCTTTCTGCACAGTCTCCTATGAGGCACAGAGCTGAGGGCCTTGCTGAAGTCCAGACACAGGACATCAACTGCTTGGCTTTGTCCACTGTCCTAGTAATACTGCCAAAGAAGTTGATTAGGTTAGCTTGGCAGAACCTCCTAACACCAACCCATGTTGCATCATGCCCTGGAGCCTATTTTCCTCCAGAAAGCCCACCAGACTCTCTTTCATCATGAGCTGCATCAATCTGCCCATGACTGACGTCAGGCTGACCAGCCTGTAGATACCTGGTCATCCCTCAGCCCACATTCCTGAAGAGACACCACATGTGCAGTTCTCCAGTCCTGGGACATGATCCCCAATTCCAGAAAGGTATTAAACAAGTCTGCCAGGATCTGCCAGAACCTCTGTCAGTTCTCTTAGGACCCTTGAGTGCATGCCATCAGAACAAACAACCACCAAGGAAACTCCACTCACAAGTTGTGCCAGGTTAAGTAACAACAGTCCAAGTCCATAATAAAATGGCACCAACACTAAGCAAAAGTGAAGAGCACACAAACAAAACCAGTCAGGGTACTCAATTCTGTACTTGCTATCTTCGGCATGCTGAACTGTCAGTGTTTTTTAATATATACGGCCAGCATTGGAATAAAAGTAAGTGGATCTTTCTTTGCTTAGTGTTGGTGCTGTTTTTTTAACTTGGACTGCACGCCATCAGGTGTGTGATTTTCCATCTTTAGGGCCCTTAGGGCCTTAAGTACTTTGTCAGTTTGTATTATACTGTCCGTGACATTTCCCCTTCCAGTCCCTACACCTCTTTTCCCTTGTGACACCAGACTATCCTTCTCCCTAGTGAAGACTGAACAGGAGCACACGTTAAGTACCTCCACTTTTTCTTCACCACCCTCTGCCCAACCCCATCCTTTTTAATGTGACAGTCTCATCCTTTATGTACATTTTCTCCTTTATATACTGGAAAAGGCCTTCTCACCTGCTTTATCCCCTGTGCTAAATGTACCCCATTGTATCCTTTATCTATCTAACCACTCTTGCTCGCTGCCCTTGATTTAACAGAATAATCCTCCCAATCCTCCTCCTTCTGAATAACGCTTTTTACTTTCTGAAGGCTGCCCTCTTGTCCATTACACTGCTTTTGCCACCTCCTTATGTAACCAGCTGAGCTTTTGGCCTTAGCTTTCTTACATTTGATTTGAGCACACTCACTAGTGGTCTCCATCAATCCTATAGAAACATAGAAATTGACAGCAGTTAAGGACCACTAGACCCATCCAGTCTAGCATTTTCTCTACCTGCAGCAAAAACCAAAGACCCTACTTGATGCCAGCTTTATTATCTTTCCTATCGTTAGGTTCCCTATGCCTATCCCAAGCATTTTGAATGCCCCCACAAAGTTAGCCCCAGTACCTCCATTGGGAGGCTGTTCCAGCATCCACCACCCTTTCTGTGAAGAAATATTTCCTCATATTACCCTTAGGCTACCCTCTTCCAGCCTCATGTCATCTCTCCTTGTTCTAGAACATTTCTTTTTCTGAAAGATGCTACCCTGCTGTACCTTATTTATGCCTTTGAGATATTTGAAGGTCTCTACCATATCCCCCCCTCTCCTCCAGGGTATACATGTTGAGGTCCTTCAGTCTCTCCTTATGTGACTTTGGTGCAGACCCTGCACCATTTTGTTGCCCTTCTCTGAACTGCCTCTACCTGATTATGTCCCTACAGAGATGAGGCCTCCAGAACTGGACGCAGTACTCCAGATGGGTTCTCACCAATGATTTGTACAGTGGCATCATCACCTTCTTTCTTCTGCTGGTGATACCTCTCCATATGCACCTCAGTACCTCACTGGCTCTCCCCACAGCATTGGCACATTGTTTGCCCACCTTTAGGCCATCTGATAATTAAGGCCCATTCTGTTCCACATATATCCCCATTCTGATCCCAGTAACATGTCCTATCAGAACTTCTCCCTCTGAGGGTTGGATCACACCAAGTGGTGGTCACTACCTGCAAGCAGTGCTTCCACCCTCACATCCTGAACATGTGCACAGCTGGACAGGACAAGGTTCAGGACTGCCCTCTCTCAGTGGACTCCATGACACTCTGTATCATGAAACCACTCTGGAATGCATTTAGCAGTACTTGCTCCCTAGTGCAGGAGGTAGCAGGGATTTTACAATCCACCTAAGTAGACTGAAATACCCCATTATTACTACGTCCCCTTGCTGGACAGAACCATGATTTGGGACCCTAGTACCATGTCCAATTCATCTTTCTGGGAAGGAGGTCTATAGACTTCCATCCTTATTTTTCTCTCATTAGTGGATTGTACTTGTACCCATAATGCTTCAGTCTTACCCTCTACCTCTTCCTCTATGGTACATGTTATTCCCTAATTCATGTACAGGGCCATGTAGACAGAGGGAGGTGGGGAAAGCAGTAAGGAGCACAAAGGTACAAACTGAAGAAAGACTAGTTCAGGCAGTATCTAAAGGGGACAAGATATTTTTAGCTATGTTAGTGACAAAAGGAAGACAAGGGAAGGGACTGTATTGTTAAAGAGGGTGGAGGGACTATACAGAGGGGATCAAGAAAAGGCAGACATCTTGAACCTATACTTCTGCTCAGTGTTCACAGTAAAAGGAGAAGGGAGGGACCACAAAAGACACCAGGAGCTTTGAAGGGAGGGAATAGACACTAGTCATTTTTCTGTGGAGACAGCCAGGAAGGAACTCACTAACCTGAAGCTGGACAAAGCTATGGGGCCTGACAGGGTGAATCCAAGGGTGCGGAGGGAGCTCAAGGAGGTACTAGTTGCACATCTGACAGCCTATTTAACAGATCACTGAGACTAGAGTGGTCCTGGAGGACTGGAGCAGTGCAGATATAGTCACACTTCACAAAAGTGGTAGCAAGGAAGAGATGGGCAATTACAGGCCAGTCATCCTGAGCTTGGTGATGGGTAAGTTGATTGAAACACAACTAAAGGAAAGGATTGTGGAATATCTAGAATCCAACAGGTTACAGGATCTAAGACAGCATGGATTCACAGGGGAAGATCATGCCAAACAAATCTGATAGCTTTCTTTGAATAGGTAACCAAGGAATTAGATCAGGGGTGTGTGTGGATGTTGCCTACCTGGATTTCAACAAGACTTTCAACAGTGTTCCACACAGGAGACTGGTAAGCAAGTTGGGTAGCTTTGGGGTGGGAAATAAGGTGGTAATCTGAGTAAGAAATTGGTTAGTGGATCGGAGACAGAGGGTAGTGGTAAACAGAGTTCACTCTGAGGAAGGGAGGGTGATCAGTGGGGTACCTCAGGGTCATTGTTATGAATTGACCTCTATATTATCTTTATTAGTGGCATAGCAGGGGGCTGGAAGGGAAGATCTGACTCTTTGTGTATGACACCAAGATCTGCAAACAGGGTGGACACCCTGCGGTGATGGAAAGGATGGGCAGGGATCTGAAAAAGCAGGGTAGTGGTCAACAGTACAGCTGCTGGGTTTTTAATGCAGAAAAGTACAAAAATGTGCTTGGGCCATAGAAATCTTGGGGGCAGAGTACAAAATGGAAAGTGATACTGACAATGACCAAGCAGGAAAGAGACCTGGGGTAATCATATCAGATGACCTAAGCGTGGCTAGGCAGTGTGACAAAGAGTCAGGAGAGCTAGTGAGATGCTAGAAGCTGCATCGGTAGGGGCATCTCCAGCAGGAAGAGGTGGTGGTGTTGCCCCTATATAGATCATTGTATGCCCTACCTTGAGTTCTGTGTCTAGATCTGGAGACAATATCTCTGGAAAGACATAGACAGAATAGAGGTGGTGCAGAAAAGGGTACCAAAATGGTGCAGGGTCTGCATCAAAAGCCCTATGAGGAGAGGCTAAGGTGTTCAATATGCACACCCTGAAGGGCAGCAGTCAGGAGGGGGATATGATAGACCTTTAAATACCTCATGGGGATTAATAAGGTACAGGTGGGAGGTATTTTTCATAGAAAACGGTGCTCTAGAACAAGGGGCCATACTACGAAGCTGGAGGAGAGATGAGGGAAGTACTTCTTCACAGAAAGGGTGGTGGATTCCTGGAACAGCCTTCCAGTGGAGCTAGTACAGGTGAAAACAGTGGTGGGGTTCAAAATGCATAGGATAGTCACAAGAGAATCACTGGGGTAAAGAAAAGGGAGGGGAGGCTGTAATGCAAGTAGGGTCTGCAGCAAAATGAAGGTAAAAATAATCAGACTGGTGGGCCCAGCAAACCTTTTCTTCCATCAGTTTCTATGTTTCTTTGTCAGTAACAGAAGCATTATAATCAGCCAAACAGCAGTAGCTTAGGTTGGGCAGCACAGTTACCTATGTACTAACTACCCTGTCATGTTCAGTATAGCACAGTGGTTTAAAGCTCTGAGCTGTAAATCTGGTGCCATCCAGCAGACCAGACTTGGGTTTGAATCTCACAGCTTCTACTTGCATACTGTGAGGCTCTGAGCAAGTCACTTAACTCCCTGTGCTCCCAGGTTGCACTTGTAAAAAGTTTTCAGCTTAGTGTGCTACTCCTAGTTAAACAACTAAAAAAAAAAAAAAAATTCTGCACACATTTTAAGCCAAACACAATTTACAATTCACAGGACTGCATACTGTGCATAAATGAGATGAGACATCCAAGGATGGGTCAAGACTGACTCAAGCTATTTAACAATACTGATCTGCTCAAGGTTAATTTCACCAGCACTCTTTGAAGTCAATCACAATGCTCTCTCAGTCTTGACTCACAGCCAGAAAGTATAGCCTTGATATTTTACTATTCAGAACCAGTGTACTCCCAGTAAGACAGTTTTGAATACAACCAAAATTGATCAAAATCAAAGTTTAAATCAGATGGTTAGATAATCAAATAGTCACTATATATTAAAAACTACATGCAGTATTGTAGTGACAAGTGGTAGACTGTTGATAAATATGGACAAGCGCAGCAGCCCAGTAATACGTTTGCAGTACTTCTTCAGTTACCTGAATCTCATTAGACATTGTGTTTTCTATACCAACTTCTGCAAACAGTCATGCGTTACTTTTAAACCAAACAAGAGCCATACCCCAAACATCAGTATTGGTAAGCAACTCCAGCAACAGTCTATGGTCGACTAAGTTGAAGGCCATGGTCAGGTCCACAAAGACAGCTCCAGTTGTCATACCTTTATCCATTTCTGAGTACATGTTATTCATGAACCTAACCAAGGCTGTCAAAGTCCTGTACTCCACTCAAAATCCTTGCTGGCCAGATGTTATCAGATTATTCTTGTTAATATGTCAGTGTCAGTGGCTCAGCAGGTAGCACACTTGCCTCTGAGGCAGGTAGATCAGAAGGCTGTGGGCTCTAGCCCCACACCAGGCACCTGGGTTAAATCCCAATACTGACACTGTAGTGCAGCATGAGGTGGGTGCTGTCTCTCGGAAAGAGACATTAAACCGAAGTCCCATCTGCCTGTTCAGGTGGATTTTAAAGATCCCATGGCATTTCTCAAAAAGAGTAGGGAATTTTATTGAAAAAGGTGGACTTCATTACAATTACAAACAATCCAAACAATATAATCCAAAAGAAAACAAAAATTTAGTTATACATTTCAAAGTACATGTAATAACTAAAATGTGATCAATATTAACACATACTGAATAGCAGTCTGATTAATTAGCATATCAAGCAATCCATTTACCACAATGTATCCACAAGTGTTTTACTTGTTCTGGTGTAAAACAAACCATGTCCATTTGTAAAATTTTGTTTAAAGCTTTTTGAACATTATTAACCAGTTCTGCATAGGTGACATTTTTTGCTGCAACACCCACAAACAGTGAGATTACCATATGCAATACCTTAATACTGCAAAAACAATATAAATAGTATCTGTATGATATTTTCCTCAAGAACTTGTCATTGGACCATATACTACCTCTGGATATGATAAGGATGAAAATAATGGTTCTTCCCATTCTATAGCCATATAGTGCCAAAACTATGTTGCATGACAATCTACAAATAAATGCTGTTGAGTTTCTAACACCTGTGCACATGTAATCCTAGGACAATAACGTCCAGTAACCTGTTTGTGTTCATTATTTCCTTTTACATAGTCTTCCATAATTCCCAAGCCATACACAATCTCACACAAAATGTGGGCTCTTAGGTTTATTAATTGTTTCAATACTTTCCCAGTTTGTGGTCCTGGACATAATGGAAACAAAATCTCAGCTTGACATTCTGTGTGCAAAATATGTTTATACAGGGACTTTCTAGCAGAGGTTTGAGACAGCAAAGGATATATTTTCCATCTATTAGCATTCTTAATGCAATCCAATCCATACTGGGAACAGCAATCATGGTATTTAACATTCTAGGTTTTGAGCCCCGTGGACCAAGACAGGGATGCAGCCAGTCATTAACTAAAGGTTTCAAAGTTTTGTGCCAGGTTCCAGGGCTAAAGCTATATTATAACTCAAAATAGGCTAAAAAGAAGCTATAGGGTGAACCATATTTACCCTTCTTCTGATATCATACGATATGTTTGTCTGTTGAATTTTGTTGACCGGTAAGCCCACTGGGCCTAGAAGTCCCTTTTTCAGGAGTGACAGGGGAGGATACAGATGGTAAGCAACTGAAATTGAACCAGATTAAGCTTTTGTGGTATTTTTAATGTGAATGAGGAATTTGGCCAGGACACTGGGAAAATTCCTCTACTCTGACAAAAGGGGCCACGTTGGTGTTATTAATTTCATTCTGACTCTGACGGAGCATGGAGCTGGACGTGCAACGGTTGGGGAGTGGGAGGCTCCTCCACTGATCTCTGCACTGGCTTCCAACATGACGTCTGCTTTAGATGGTGGTATTCCTGCTGATAGAACTGAGGGAGTTGAGATCGTGAATGCTACCGATTTATTACCGACTTCTGAATTGGTTTCACAGTCACCTGAGGTAGACAAGCTTCTTATGGTATTATCTGATAATGAATTACGATACTGCCAGACTACATCTGACTTTACAAAGGCTTTGAAGCTTGCTCAAACTATGTCTTCTAAGGTGACTCCTTTACTTACATAGAAACATAGACTTTGACAGCAGATAAGGACATGAAGCCCATCTAGTCTGCCCATTTCCCTACCTACAGGATGGGCCGCAGATCCTAGTTAACCAACAGCCTATTTCTTCCTACCCCCACAAGAATTGCTCATGGCTGTCCCCTGCATTCTTGAATTCTCCCACAGTTTTAGACCCCACAACCTCCTCAGGAAGGCTGTTCCATGCATCCACTACCCTCTCTGTGAAATAATACTTCTCACATTGCCCCTGAACTGCCCTGCTTCTATCTTTAAATTGTGTCCCCTGTTCTTGCAAGTCTCTGTTTCTGAAAGATGCTACCTTCTTGGACTTTGTTGATTCCACTGAGGTACTTAAAGTTTCTATCATGTCCCCCCTCCCTTCTTTCCTCAAGGGTATACATATTAAGCTCCTTTAGTCTCTCCTCATACGGCTTCTCTTGCAGACTCTGCACCATTTTAGTTGCCCTCCTCTGGACTGCCTCTATCCTGTCTATGTCCTTGCAGAGATGGGGTCTCAGAACTGGACACAGTACTCAGATGGGGTCTCACCAACCGTCTGTACAAAGGGATAACAACTTCCTGTTTTCTGCTGATGATGCCTCTCCCTATACATCCCAGTATACCCCAGCCCTCCCTACTGCCTTCTCACATTGCTTGCTAACCTTAAGGTCATCTGACATGATTACCCCCAGGTTCCTTTCCTTTTCTGTTGTTGTTACTACCTCCCCACCCATTGTGTATTCTTCCCTGGGTTCTTGTTTCCCAGGTGCATTATTTGCACTTCTTTGCATTGAATCCTAGCTGCCATACTTCTGACCATTCCTCCAACCTTGCCAAGTCCCTTTTCATCCTTTACACACCTCCTTGTGTATCAACCCTGTTGCAGATCTTTGTGTCATCTGCAAAAGGCATACTTTTCCTTCCAGTCCCTCTGCAATGTCACTGATGAAGACATTAAAAGGACTGGACCCAATTCTGAACCCTCTTGGTACCCCACTAGTAACCCCTTTCTTCAGAGTGGACTCCATACAATTACTCTTCTGTGTCCTGTTGTCCAGCCAATGTTTTATTTAGGCTACCACCCTGGGTCCCACTCCCAGGCTGGTTAATTTGACTATTAATCTTTGTGTGGACTGTGTCAAATGCCTTGCTAAAGTCTAGGTAGGCCATGTCCACAGCCCCTCCCTGGACTACTACTTTGGTAACCCAGTCAAAGAAATCTATTAGATTCGTCTGACATGACCTTCCGCTGTAGAACCCTTGCTGCCTTGGGTCCTGTGCTCCACTGGCCTCTAGGTACTCAACTATTCTTTCCTTCAGAAGTGACTCCATCACTTTCCCTACCACAGAAGTCAGACTGACAGGTCTGGTTTCCCTGCCTCTGTCTTGGTCCCACTTTTGTGAAGGGGAATCACATCCGCTTCCTCCAGTCCTCGGGTACCAAACCATCTCCGTGATTTATTAAAAGAGTAGCCAGTGGTTTCACTAGTTCCTCCTTTAATTCTTCTAGAATTCTGGGGTGAATTCCATCAGGACCCATTGCTTTGTCCACCTTCAGTTTTAGGAGTTCTTGCAGAACCCTTTCTTCTGTGAAAGGACTGGGATCGACCTCCCTATCGAGAGTCTTCTGTTAATTGGATTAGGCACTTCCCCTCCTCTTTGTGAATACTGAGCAGAAATATTCGTTCAGTATTCCTGCTTTTCACCGTACCCTCTGCCCACCCACGTTCATTCTATTCAGCCTCACTATCCCTCCTTTGTCTTTCTATGCTCGCTGATGTACCTATAAAGGTTTTATCCCCCTTCTTAACTGGTTGGCTATCTTTTCCTCAATTTTGGCCTTTGCTATTCTGACTTCCCTCCCTGCTTCCTTCTGCCTTAACTGGTACAGCTCTCTGTCCTGCTCCTTCTGTGTTTCCTTATTCTTCCGGAATACTTCAAGACCGCTACTTGCTACCGGTGGGAGTTTTCAGGCTACATCCCAAAATATGCCTACTACCCTGACTACGGCTGCTACGGTGCCGACTGGTCCTGTATTCGTGCAGTCTACTGATACTACTCAGATGATGGCTATGGTGTTTTCTTTTGCTGCAAAATCTTCTGCTGACCGCATTTTTAAGAAGGCTGCTGTTAAGCAGTCTTGGGCTGATCTTTCTACTGCTCCTACAGAACCCTGGTCCGTTGATAGCGCTCGCTTAAGGTGGCGGATTGGGTGCTTTCTCCTATGAGGGACAATGGACTTTGGGCTTTGCTCCTATTCATGTTCCTGGACTTTCTCAACCCACTGTGAGTACTGCATTTATTGCTCTATCAGTCCTGTCGTCCGTAGTCCCACACCCTGTTGTTCCTGTTTCTGTGCAACAGTCGCCTTCTGGGCCACTACTTGATTTTTCACCCTTTTGACCTGCATTTGACTCAACTCCTGTCTTAAATCTTCCCAGCCTGAACCTGTACCTATTTCTCCTTTGCTGACTCCTCTGCCTAGGCCTACTGCTTCTCATGCATCCCTGACCTTCTTAATCCCCTATTCCTGATGAGGACTTCCTGATCGTCCTGGGTCTGATCCGGGAGGGGTGATCATAGCCGACGATCAATCTAAAGCGTATGCTTCTTTCTTTCAGAAGGTTTTCCCTGCTAAGCGACATAGCGCTGTGTGCCTCCTCTATAAAGGAGGTCCGGTTTGTTCAGACAGGGCGTATGTGGGAAAGGTATTGTTGGGCTCTTTGAAATTTCATGTTGCCGAACTTTATGCCCTTATTCATGTTTCGAGGAGACTGTATTTGATGTCAGTTTCAGACTACATTCTGGCCTTGAGAAATCCTGGGCTCGCTATCAACAGGTCAAAGTATTCAGTTGTGGACTCCTTTGAGGTTATCCCTTTGACCAAACCCACTCAGAAACTTGTCACTGTACTATTTCATAATGAGGGAGTTAGTGTCACAGATTTATTGCTCTGGCTGAAGCAAAGTGTACTGTTCTGGGACACCCTGAAGCTATTTTGATGCTGAGGGATTTGGACAGGGTTGGAAGTTTTGGTCTCCTGACTCTTGTTGATGGTGAAATTCAGCATTTGCCTAATTCTTTTTCACTGGTGGTGACAGAGGGTTTGTTTTATCCTGGACAACCTAAGGCGTGTTGTAGATGTGGTTGTCCGGGACATATAGTGCTGCCTGTGATAAGATTAGGTGTCAGCTTTGTGGTTTACTAGGTCACATAGTGCTCAATGTACCCAGACTGCCCATTGTAACCATAGGGAGGAAGGTCATGTTTTTAGTGACTGTCCCCAAGCTGCTGCGTCAAGTAGGGGTCTAGTGACCTGGACGAACAGGGTTATTGATAGCTATTGCACAATGGGATTTTACCTGAGTAGCTCGTATTCCTGATCCTGGGTTGCCCTTCCAGTACCACCTGCTTCTGCACCCTCCCTCTTGATGAGGAGGTGGTTGGTTCTGCTGCTGTTCTTCGATGCGGATGGCGCTCTTCAGCCCTTATGCAGATTGACCCTGTTTGTCCTCCTGACCCTAATACTGTGTCCATGCCTCCTCCACCTCCCCTTGTGGTTATTCCAGAGATTGGGAGGAGGGTTTCTCTGACTTACCGACAGGCCTGAAACCACCTGCTTCCAAGGTACAAAAGGTTTCTGAGACCATTCTTTCCAATAAATTCACCCGTTGCAAGATTGGAGACCAGGCAGGGGCCTGACTCTGAAACTTCCTCTGGTGATCCTGGTCATTTGGAGATTGCTTCTGATTCTGATGTTAGTGAAGTACAGGATGATATGCAGGTAATTGGGAAAACCTCGACATGGGCTGCCCCAAGTGTAAGCCTGACATTCCTGGGAAACATGTTAAAAGAAATAAGGATCTGCTTTTACTATTGTGATGTCACAACTTACATTACCTACTGTTAATGTCAATAGTATTAGAATGGACATAGGAGGGGCTTGTGATTACTTGTTTTGGGGATGTTACTGCTGATGTTATTTTCCTTCAGGATAACAGATTGCATACTGTTGCTGAGGTTACACGAGCTTCTGTTGAATGGTTTTGTGGAGCTTCTTACTGGCCGCTGGGTTTACATCGTTGTGTAGGGGTTGGAATTTTATTTACTGTTCGGTTCAGGTTTTGAAACTCTTAGACTTATTCTCTGGGCGTGTTTTGTTGCTGGGACGTTATTATAGACTCTAGATATTACAGATTGATTATAATACTATGCTTCACAATCTAAGACTGAGTAATTGATTTGTTTGCTGCTGTCTGCCCTTACTTGTTCTCTACACGCCCTGTGATTTTTAGTGGTGATTTTAATTGTGGGTTGTCACTTCAGGATAGGGGTAGTACTGCAAAAATGACTAAGGTGTTTTGTGATATGTCTTTCTAACTTCTATAATTCGTTTGGCCTCTTTGATTGATGCATGTACAGCTAAACCTGGTATGAGTTCCTACTTTCCAAGCGTGGCAATCATGCCACTCATACTGATTTTGTTTTTGTTAGTAATTTTGTTTATTTACATCAGGTTTGAGGTTGCTTCTGTAGAGTACTCTGATCACAAGGAATTGGGTGTGGTTTTATGGTCTCCTCCTGCCCCTTTGGGCCTGGGCTTTGGCATTTAATACTCTACTTTTGCAGGAAGACTCTATTTCTCATCAAATTTTGTTTTGGTTGGTGGTAAAAGACTTTGTTTGACCTTATTGATAATGCTTTGCTGTGGTGGGATTGTTTGAAGTCTGATTTGGGTGCTTTATTGATTTCTTTGAGTAAATCAGTTCGGATTTGCATAAAGTCCGATATCTCTCTTCGTTCTCATCTTCATAGGGTAATGAGCTTGGCTCACACCACAGCTCATGATTATTCTTGCCAGATAAACAGTCTTCAGCATGAAATGAAAGAATTTCATTCCAAACAGCTTGCTTCCTTAATGGTGCAACAAACTTTTGGGACACAGGGCAAGTTGGCCATGGTTTGTCCCTTTCTCAGTTGTGCTGACAGAGTTAAACAAAGAATATGACTGAGGTTTGGGACTCTAATCAAGTGGCACAATCTACCCACAAGGTGTTTTGCTTGCTATTTCAGACTAGTTGCTTTCCAGCTTAGTACCTATTCTGGTGATGTGGGGCTGTTTTCGTCCTTGCAATCTCTGATTTCTCTCCTGATTTTCCATTTCCCTTTCTAGAGAGCTTATCCAGGATTTACAGGTTGCAGAGGTTACTCAGGTTATTATAGCACTCACTAAAGGGGGTCTCCGGGGAAAGATGGTATCCTGGGTGAGGTTTATCAACTTTTGTGTCCCTTGTTTGCTACAGAATTGACTGCTATGTATAATTATGTATTACGTTCTGGGGCTTTTCCTCTTGCTGTGACTACTGGTATTGTTATCTTTCTTTATAAAAGGGGACCAGAAGGACTTGGATAATTGGAGGCCCATTTGTCTGCTGAATGTTGATTTTAAGATTTTGATGAAAGTCTTGCATAATCTCCTGGTGCGTGTGGCTTCTTTTGTTATTTCACCTGCCCAAACTTGTAGTATTCAGGAAGGATCATTACTGACCACTTGTTGCTTCATTGTGAGGTTTCTGAATCTGAGACTGTGCTTCTAGAGGTTTTCTACTTACTTTGGACCAACGTAAGGCCTTTGACTTGGTTAGTCATGCTTTTTATGGCATGTTTTAGCAACATATGGTGTACCCTGCAATTTAGAGCTTGGATCCTCTCCACACGGACTGCAGTTGTTCAGCCTTTAATTAATGATTATTTGGGCTCAATGCTTCCTGTTCATAGAGGGTTTGACAGGGTTGTCCCTTAGCCCACTTTTGTATGTCTATTCTATTGATTTATTGCTTGGGTTTTGAATGGTGTCAGGTTTTTTACTCCTTAACTTTGCACTCTGTTTGTCTTCCTTTTAATGCTGTTGCTTATGCTGATGATTTTGTGTTATTGTCTGTGGTGTTCGAGATGTTGCACGTCTTGATGAATTTGTTCTCTTATGGGTCAGCTTCAGGTGTTCAGCTTAATACTCATAAATGTTCTGGTATGATGTTAGGTACTTGCCTCTCAGTCTCTGTTACCCCACTCACCTTGGAGGGCATGCATCTTGTTAAGGGACCTGTTCAGTATTTTAGGGGTTACTTTTGGGGAGATAGGAAGGGTTTGTCTTCAGAGGGGTTCTACTGCTGTGGATCGCTGGATAAGGTTTCCATGGGCAAGTTGAAACACGTTTTTTATAGTAAAACTTTTTGATTCCTATTTTTGTATGTGCTTCAATTTTTCCACCTCCTAAGGAAAAGGATGCTCTGATTTTGGTTTGTTTTTGTGCCATCTGGGGTAGTAGGTTAAATCCTATTAAACAGACTATCCTGTACTTGCCTGTTAAGGAGGGTGGCTTGGGATGGTTCATCCTATTTTATTTTTCTTTTTCAATTGTTACATGTAAATTTGCGGCCTTCTGCTTACAGCACAATTGTGGGTGCTTCCTTTATTCCTGTGTAAGGTCTCTAGTTGGTACACAGGTTGGAAAGAGAATGTTCAGAAAAGTTTTAAATCAGTTCCTTTTGCCCCTTCATATTTCTGTGAGATCTTTGTTAGACTCCATCGATGGCATATTACTTATGAGGCTATTTTGTCCTGTGATTGCCCATCTTAACATTTCCACTATTCCAGCTGTACATGCCCCAGCACCTAACATATCAGTCTTTGCACCCTAGCACCTTACCTGTCATATTCCCTCGACAGGGCCCCCTGGCTGCACTGTCTCCCACCTCACCCCCGTGTGATTCTCCACTCCTGCCCCACCCCACCCCAACCACCTCCCATACTCCCTTACCCCTGCACCTCCTACCCCGCCGATCTCCTACCCCTCACCCCCCACCCACCCACCTCCTTTCTCTTGTCTTGCTCATAGCTCAAGTCTTTGTACTGGTCATTGCATGTCTGTAAGTCAATGACTATATGTTTGTAACTAAAATGATGACTGTTGCATACGCTGACATGGAACCTTTGTAAAAGAGCCTTGGCTCAAAGGTATTGTAATCCTAGACTGAAATAAATAAATAAAAATAAATAAACAAAAAGCAACTGTAAGGGCAAGTTCTAGCCACCCATTTCACTGAAGTTATGACCTTTCCTACTTGTCCGGTGGGATATGTGACGCACTAGTGCTTCACTTGTTTGTTGATAAACGAATTCCTGTAAAGTATCATGATGTTTTATGGCTTTGTTGCCATGCCAAACTGAATGTTAAAGCTAATCAAAACACAAGATGGTTGAGGAACGGAACTGTGCTCAGTTTCAGTGTGATGCTGTCCTAGAGACCATCCCTCATTTGTTTTTGATTGATGTTATATACAGGCCTTTTGGACTTATTTAGCTGTTCTTTGGCATATGCCTGTTCTCCAATTTGTTTCTTATGATGAATTGATCTATGGTGTCTATGGCTCTTCTTGAAGGGCCTAGCATCATAGTACTTTAAACGTATTTTTATATATAGTTAAATCTGGAATGCTCATTGCTTATTTACTTTGCAACAGAAAGATGTTTCTTATGCTGTTCTTACTGCTGATATTTTGAAGGCCTTGCATGCTGTTTATTATGAAGAATAGCAATCTCAAACTACTTGTTATATGTCCACTGTTTGGCACAATTTAGTATGGTTACTGATTCTGATGCTCCTATTACTTGAATGTTTTCTGTTATGCTTTTGTGTTTTTCTGCAGTTTTCATTATTTGTTTTATGCTTTTGCTTTTCCTTTGAGTTTCAATAAATACAAAATTCCCTACTCTTTCGATAAGTGCTGCATGGATATTTAACATCCTTCTGAACTACCACCAATCCAGGAACATGGAACCTCAGTTTAACTTCTCATCCAAAAGACAGCACCTCAGAAGTGCAGCACCTCTCATGCTGCACTACAGTGTCAGTACTGGATATTAACCTAAGTGCCAGAAGTTGGAACTGAACCCACAGCCCTCTGATCTCCTAGCTTCAGAGGCAAGTGTATACCTACTGAGCCACTGACACTGCTCTTTTAATCTGGTTTAGCCTAGAGCCCCAAAAGCTTGAAAAAATATGCTATATAATTTAGCAATAACTTCAACAGGCAGGCGTACACATAACTAAGGTATAAAGATATGAGTATCAATAAAGACTTGATTAATACCACTCTTTTCTTTTTGACAATTGCTGACCTCTCCAACTTCATACAAGCCTATCAGCTCGGAGAGACTACTTTCCTAATTTTTAAGGCTATTTTCCCAGGACCATAGTCAAGTCCCAAAATTCTAATTGGATCTGAAGTTATTGTTATGCCTGCAAAATAACCTGTTTCTGGTATAAGAGTGTCTCCTAGTGTC
This sequence comes from Neoceratodus forsteri, assembly GCA_016271365.2. Lineage (NCBI taxonomy): Eukaryota > Metazoa > Chordata > Ceratodontiformes > Ceratodontidae > Neoceratodus > Neoceratodus forsteri. The sequence goes on along the minus strand of CM028131.1, from coordinate 904,319,039 downwards.
ACCCCTTTACTTTTAGCTAAATCAATTCAGGATCCAGACTTATCTGAAAAGTTCTATGTAATATCTGTTAACAGGGTTTCATTTGTATCAGAAGCAAGTACCAACACCAAATCCTTAATCTGTGGTATGCCTAGAGCAGTGGAAAGCCCTTGTATCCTATTATCTGTCAAGAGATTCCTTAAAAGAATATCAATTCCAAATATGTATAGGGCAGATATAGTGGGCACCCCTGCCTAACTCCACTGCGTATCGAATGTGATTCCCATACCATCCAATCACATTAGGAATTATGGTGGCTGCTTAGTACATAGCATGTATCCAACTGACAAATTGGGATGGTATGAGATATGCCAACAAGGTGGCAAACAGGTATTCATGGTAAAGCCTGTCAAATGCCTTTTCCTGATCTAGCCCTAATGTATATTCTTGAAGAGTACCTTGTTCCCTTTAAAAATAACTCCTAAAATACTATTAGATTGTCATGTTGTTTCTACTAGGAACAGCACATGTCTGTGCAGGGCTAATAAGATAATCAGTAACAGAGTAAGTCTGGCAAGTAATATCTTACTCAATATTTTAAGGTCTGTATTGAGGAGGCTAAGTGGCGCAATTTCCAATCTCTGTTTTTGGTCCTTTTTATGTAGTAGTACTAACACAGCTTAATTCATAGAAGCAGCATATTCTGATGTAGATAGCATGTGGTTATAAAGGATAACAAGGCCAGGTACTAATTCTGTTAGAAAAGTTTTGTAAATACCACGCTTCTAAACCATCTGACCCAGGTGCTGAGTCTTTATTAAGTTTCTGTATAGCTATCTCTACTTCATGCGAGGAAACTGTCCCAATTAGAAGCTGAGCATCTTGATCAGAGACTTGTGGTAAATTCAATGACTCTAAGTAATCATGAACCTCGGGGATTGGAGCGGGACTCCATACAAGTTATTGACATGATGCTCAACTATCTGCAACATATCTCAAGGGTCTGTAACAATCTTCCTTGGCTATCTGTTAGTCCTGTGATTACCCTGTGTTCCACTCTAGCCTTACATTCCTTAAACAGGCCTAGTGACCCTTTTTGTAAGTAGTTCCAAATATAAGGTCCTATGTTAGTGATTTAGCCTGATTATATTGAAACTCAGCCATCTGAACCCTAATATTATGTATTTGGGTAGTATAATCAAAATTTGTTACTTCTGTTTAAACTATGAGGTGTTGTAACTGATTTCTTAATTTAACATATTGTAAGTATTCTTTGTTAGCAACATTTGGAAAATGGCAAGAATAAATTCTCACACTTGATTTGCTGAGACAGGCTCCAAGCTGGGCATTTATTTTCAGTAGATGCCCAGCTAAAGATAAGTGCCAATTCAAGGTGCCCCATTACTTTGCATATTATTGGGCACCCAGAATTTTCTAATTGACCAGTCACATTTTTTTCTCGCTAGCGAGAGAGTTGGTCAGCAGTTAGTGGGTGGCCAAGTCCCCCAACCCCCTCCAATCTGTATAACTTTAAATTGAAAGACTAACCACACTTAAAATGTAGAATATGAAAAGGCTGACAAACTGGTGGCTTTCCTTACATTACCGGCAGCCAGCAATGGCTTTCCTAAAGCAACATACGTGCCTCTCCATCATAACAAAATTCATGTCTGCAGCTTGCTTTCGCTGCCATACACCATCTCTCATATGAAAATACCTCTCTTAGTAGTTTGCTATACCCAAGCGCCAGAAATCACTCCCACAACAGTAGCCTTCACATATTTAAACAAACGACCTCATTTTTTTCTACAGAGGTTAGCAGTCAACATCTGTGTCTCCTGATCGTGTGTGACAGGACAACACACCATTCCTATTCCACAGGGCAACCACTGCACACAAAACCACCTCTCTCAAAGGACTCGCTATATCCGACTGCCACAAATCACCTTCACATTTCTAAACAAAGTGCACTTTTTTCTGCAATCCTGAGCAGCTGACTTCCATGTCTCCTGATCGCATGTGTCATTCCCGCTCCATGGAGCAGCCACTGCTCCCGCTCACACTCTTGCAACAGAAACAATTTTTATCTCCATACCATGAATAGTAAACTGGTGGGGAATGATGAAAATGAAAACAATGTTCTAGGTAACTAACAAAGTCCTGGAAAGGTGACACCCAAGCTAACACAAAAACTGATCTCAAAACAGCAGCACCCTCTAGTGGCACTAAACTAGTAAAGGGATTATTTTACTGAACCAACATTTCTGTTTGTCTTTTTTTTATATTATATTATACACTTTTTGTTTTGTTAAATCATTATTTAAAAAAAAAAATAATAGAAGCCCATTTCTAAGCGCATAATACCCTCCAGGGTTGGCATTATTAGGAAATACCAGACCTTCCAGGGCTATAAGGCCCTCCACCTGTGGTGTCAGGCCTCATTACAACCCTGGGCGGATTGGTATTTCCTTAATGCCCACCCTGTCGGGTATTATTGCTTACATAATGCACGCCTGAATAATGCCTGCCATGATTTTTTTGTGTCCTCCACCACTCTGTAATACTATCATAACATTCCACTACTGAAAGTCTAGCAGCCCAATTGTCTCCACATATGTAATGCGACTTGACCAGTCAGAAGGAATTGTTGAGCCTCCAAGAGTTCTTTTTACACCTAGGAGAATTCTGCCACAAAACCTTCATTTTGATAGCCACATGATCCGAAAATTCATTAACCAGAGTTTTAATGTCAATAATATTCAGTGTGGAGGACACAAATATAAAATCAATTCATGTTTTTAATGTTCCTCTAAATATGTAAACCCACAAGTGGGGTGGCAGCATCAGTATGCATCCTTTAAACCAGCAGTGGAAATAATCTGTTGTAGAGCAGTGGAGTCACAAAGAGCTTAGAGAGCTGTAAGACTCTATCAGACTGTTTTAGTCCTCAATTGAAGTCTCCCATCCAAACTAGGAGGAGAGCTGTACGTAGTAGGGCTGAATTTCTTTAAATAAAACTACTCTGCCTGCCTCAGTCTGATTAGCATATGTTGCAATTATACAAAACCACTCAGTATTATAGGAAATATCCAACATTAAAGCCCTACCCAGGTGGATGTCCTCTAATTTAGTGACTTTAAATGAGGATTTAGAGACCAAAATACCAATACCATCACTGGCCTCTTCTCCAATAGACCAAAAAGTGGAGCCTAGGGTCTAAAAGTTTGATGCATGTTGCAGTTCATGGTGAGTTTTAATATGTGTATCTTGTATGCATATTATATCTATGCAATATTGTTGTAAAGAATACAGTATGCCTACCCTTTTTTTCTTTCACTTTTTTGCCATTAACATTTAACATCAAAAAGGACAGACTAGGCATCAGTAAAGAAAGAGGAGCTAGAAACACCTAAAAGCCATTGTGTGGGCTATGTTTATGGGTTCTAGATAGTTTCCTTTGTCTAGTTCTTTTAGTAATTGAGTCCTCACCACCTCCTTGCTTCGTGTATGTAGTAGATGCTATGGAGGCAGTGTCAGTTTCTTCTTCCCTGAGCCCCAATCTGCCCTTTCTGAACTAAGAGCTACATAAGAATTATTTGATTTCTAGGAAGACGTCCCTGAATTTTGCTTTGCTCCAGAATCCCCAACTTGTGTTCTAATGGCTTTCCTACCCTAGTACATTTTTGGGTGCTACCAATTCAAAATATTTCTCTTTCTCAGATGGGGAGGGAGGCATGACTGTTTGGGCATCAGGAACTAGTGCAAGGGCAACTTCTTCTCCTTCAGTCACTACTTTTTCTCAAGGGCATCAACCTCAGTGACCTCTCCTGGGCACCTACTCCCTGCAGATCTATGTTACCAGGGGCAGCATTTTGTCATGTATCACAGTATCAGCCTGAAGGCTTTGTTCTGCTATCTTTTAGCATGAAGCTGCTGTGCTATATTGATCAAACCCTCATGTGAAGGGCAGTCCTCCCTGTTACAGGATGCCCAGGTACAGTGCCCATAGGCATGGCCAGTGCACTTGCACAGGTTGCACTTAAATAAATTTAAGCAATTAGCAGCAAGGTGTCCATATTCTAAACAATGGTTACATCTGGTGGTGCCACAGGCTGAAACTTATATGTGCGTGAGCCATACTTAAAACATGAGTGAGGCTGCCAGGTGTAAAATAAGGACCCCTGTCCCTGACAAAAAAAAAAATGAACTGGGGAGATGCCAGGCCCTGAGTTCATGGTGTATAGTTTACTTTAATCCTCCACCCACCATCCCAAATCTGCTCACTGTCTAAAGTGGTGTGGATTTCCCAAACCTCACAACATTGCCTGAGTCAGAACAAAATGTTTTCCACATTCATCTCATCATTTCTGAACATGACTGTGATATTTTCACTATAGGTTTTGAGGGAATGACCTGGAATGGTATCCATACTGGACTGTTCTTTTGCACCTGGTAATGGGCCCAAAATCTGTCCAAACTCGACACATTTTGAAACTGATGTCGTGATCAGAATTAACATGACTTATCAGACCAAAAATTTTGGATGAAAATGTAATTGCCCTTTTAAAAGGGCTCTGGCTATGTATATCCTATCTGGGGAGACTGTAGGCCCCTTTATAAAGTAACCTAACAGCATTGCACCTGGGTGCTGGTTCCCTTGCTCTCAAATACATCTGATAATTTAAACATCAGTTTTAATCTAGACTGATTTTTTGGCTTCTTTTAGGTCGCTCTCTGTGGGGCCCATACCTAAAATTGATCTGTTTCCTGCCCAGTAGCCACATCGCCCAGAATCAGGTTGCACTGCAATGTTAGCACCAATATCTAAATCAACAGTAACATTGTTAACAGTAGTAACATTTTTACTAATATTAGAACCAGAGTCAGAAATATTACCCAGAGGTTTGTTGGAGTTCTGTGCAGTTTCAGTGGCCACCTCAAATGGAACAGATGCTGTAAACCTTTGAAATGTACTGTCACAGGGTCAGGAAGCCACGGACCATTTGTTTCTTGCACCCAGCCATCATTCTCAAGAGCATGAACTGGAGACTAGTTCCCTGCCCCAATTTCAGTATTCCATGGGGCCTTAGAGCTGTCAAATACTGCATGAGTCATTTGCTAAGTTTTTGCTCCATCCAGGCATTTGTTTGTTCATCAGAAAAGAATGTTCAGGAACTTGGTTTTGCTAGCGCTTTTAATGTCTTTTGATGTTGCAGCAGTATTTCCCAGAGTGACGCTCTGCTGCCCAGTCCCAAGACACTGTTGTGAAGTTTTACTTTTACATGCTCAGACATAGGAGCTTGTGGCTCCCAGCACATGGTATTCTTACCATTTATTCTGCCAGCCACTGTAGAAGCTCCTCTGGAGATTCCTCTGATGATTCTGGAGATGATACTCCAAGAGCAGCCTGAGCAGTGGCTGTCTTTGATTCACATACGTCAGCAGGCCTCTGACTTATGCTGACAGCTGGATCTGTAGATGTGGCAGGTTTGTTCTGAGCCATTAGAGTAGACAGTTCCATGTCCAAGGTTTTAGCTTGTTCAAGACATCTTTCCTTTGCTAGCCGTAACATCTCCAATTTCTGGCTGGTAAGAGAACTGTTGTCCTCTGTCGGTTCCGTAGCATTAATCTGTACTTCATTTTGCTTTCTCTGGTCTTTTGCTCCAATGGAAGGGAGTTCCTCTGTTAACTCTTCTGAAGGCAGAAACAGTTAGTTTCCCATATCTATATCTGAAAAATGTGCCACTGCCATTGTGGCATCAACGGCCTCTTGGGTTGAGAGATCAGGAGGAGGCCTGGTCCCATGTCTCCTCCACATCCATCCTCTCTGCTGGATTCACCAAACTGGCCATGTCAGGATGAGAGCTAAGGGTTCCCCTGCTGGAAAGTAGGGAATTTCCTCAGTGACCTGGTCAAATTTCCCATTCACTAAAAATGCTACCAACAGCTTAATCTGGATCAAAGTCAGCTGGCAATCATCTGTATCCCCTCCCCAGGTCATACCTGAAAATAGGCAGAGTTTGTCTAGTGCACTTACCCAGTCAACAAAACCTAAATAAATAAATATAATCTGTAATTTGGGTATAACAAGTATAGGAGAAAGCATATGTGTGTTAAACTCCATGACTTTCTCATAGCTTGCTTAATGCAAAGTAGGAAGAATTTTAATTTCTTTTTCTGGAGTCCACTGTCTGGGCTATATGACAGGTATATATGTAATCAGCACAGTTAACACTAATGTAATTATAAAAGTTACGTGAGCAAAGTCAATATGTCAGTCCAGTTACCCAGGAAAATATGGGAAAGCAATGCAAATAATTAAAATCAGGACACTTTCAAAAACTCTACCCAGGAAGGTTCATAAGAGAAGACCCTTTGCTTTAAGAATTATATTGTCATTGTGTATTTAATCCCCAGCTAAAAGAATTCTGATTAAAAAATTTTGAAACCAGCATGGAAAATTGGTTACATTTAAATTCATATTTGAGTGTAAGATTCAGCACTTTAGTTTTCCTTCTGTGTGCTGAATAGCATACTAATGCATGTTTTGCAGAGTTGTCAAGTGCTGTGCAAGATGTGTCAAACTATATTTTAGCTCTGGCATCCAGTAAATCCTAAAAGACCCGTTCTTGCCTTTATGTTGACAAATGAACAAGGCTGGAATATAAGGATCTGAGTTTCTGTCAAGCTCAACTCTACATCATAAGACACTGTTTCTCCACAGCTGTTTCCTCTAAGCTATTGACTTAATAGCTGCCTGTGAACAGTATCTGTTGGTCTGGGTTTGCTGCAAAACTCATTTGTAGTTCTGCTAAACTTTCTGCCATTTTCACTGCTATACTTGGCAGAAAAAGGAATAACGGTTGTGGCTGTACATCCCGTCAGTACAGTTTTAAAAACGAGGTGCCAAGTGGTGGCCCTACAGGGCTACCAAATGGCACAGTGAAAGCACATTTTACTCCTGTGCCAGCACCCTGGGTTTTAGAGTAGACTAAGGAGTTAGGATTGTTTTGGCCTGAGCTGCAGAGTGCTGTCGCCCATGGGGTGAACCATCCCAGGGAGGGAGACATCAGTACCTGCTGATGCAGCAACCCCTCGCTGTGGGTATCCAGGATTTTGGAGTAGACTAAGGAGCCAGGACTGGTTGTGGCCTGGGCTGCAGAGTGCTGTCACCCAGAGTGTGAACCATCCCAGGAGGGAGACATCAGCACTTGCCGATGCAACAGCCCCCACTGTGGGCACCCTCATGAATGGTTGCACATGCACACATTGTACTATGCAATACTGGAGGGATGATTTGGGGAGAAAACAGCAATAAAAGCCTGCTTGCAGTCGGTATGATGACCACCAGCACACTCGGGCTTCCCACCATGAAGTCCTGTGTCCAAATGAATCCTTGATAAATGGGAAAGGACAGCCCTCCCTCTGTGACCTCATCACAGGGAGCAAGCACTGGGTAAATGGTAGTCATGAAGATAGTGGCAGAAGGGTTTAGGTGGTTGACTGACATCCAGAAAAGGCACAAAATATGCAGACAGTTGCAAGAAAACCTATAAAAAGGAAAGAAATGCAGCACTGTAGCTCATTTTGACTAAACTTTTTTTTTTTTTTTATTTGGTTGTTTAACCAGGTATAGCACACTAAGCTGAAAGCTTTTTACAGGAGCGACCTGGGAGCACAAGTGACTTGTTCAGGGTCACACAGTATGCAAGTGGAAGCTGTGGGATTCAAACCCAGGTCTAGGCTGCTGGATGTCACCAGATTTGCAGCTCAGAGCCTTAGACCACTGCGCTCATACTGCCTCCTAAACTACATAATTAAAATGGTTATACTAAATCATTTGATGTCTGCAATACCAAAACATAAAAATGCTGCTGGAAATACTGAAAATGATTTAAACAGAAAAAGTTGTTAAAAATAAACAGTTTATCAACAAAGCCATTCTTGGGACATTCCCCTGACATTTACAAATAGACAATCAGCATTTGCATAGTCTGTACCTGAAACAGTGATGTGATAGTTTAATGATTATTCTACCTGTAGCCGATTTACAGTATGAGAGTTTAATGATTCTTATGTTTCTGAACTACAGTAAATCTGCTTTCTATGGAGAAATCATAGAATATTTGTCAGAAACTAAAATCACTGACAGTGTGTAAGTTCAACTGCAAATGATGCATTCTTGTTGATTGCTGAACATGAACTATGCACCTACTGGTATATAAATTTAATGTATTTCAGGATTATTAGTCAGTTTACACCAATAATATTGTTCAGATATACAATCTATACTGCTGTTCAATAATGAAACTGGAAAATTAATTCATAAAAGAGAGTAACAGATTGACTACAAGGAGATGTGACTAAAACTGTTTTTAATTTAGAAATGAGGCTTTATATTCAAAATGCACCTGGAAAGGGTGCAAGTGGTTGCGCCGTGCAACTGAGATGCACCGTTACAAATCAATGCTATATTCAGAAGATGCGTGGTAGAGATATGCCAGTGCATGTCAGGCTGAATATAGCAAAGATGTGCTATAGCACATCCTGAAATGTGCCGGTGCACCTGGACTTGCACTGGATCAACCAGGCAGGACTGAAGATAGCAAAAGGAGCAACTTGGCCTGGACAGTGGAAAACAGGGGAGGATGTGCAATAGGAAATGAATGAGGTACAACAGCCAAAACTGGGAGGGAAGCATCCCAAGGCAAAAGGGGTGAGGAAGGCACTGACAAAGTGAACAATGGACACAGACCCAGCCCCCATGGGCATAGTACGAGTCATCACATACACCCACCAACCCAGGGGACAAAGAGGCACACTGGGCATGGCATAGAGGAGGGCAGTGATGGAACACCCCAGCACCAGAGGCACAGTGGACAGTATGGCTCAGCCATACACTGTGACAACAGTGCAGAGGAATCAAGCAGGGACGTCATGTCAGCCACAGCACAGGTACAGTGGTCCAGAGGCAGACCAGTACACAGGCTGGTGCCTGTAGGCTGCACTGTTAGCACATGCCCACAGGTACACAGGACTGCAAACAGCGCAGCACAGGGATATGCGCTAGATATGGACAATGCCACACAGGCAACCAACTACATGGTGCATATGCACAGATATGCACGATAGAGGCGGAGGCCTAATTTTACAAAGGATGAGCAGTGTGCCCTGGTGTCATGCCTGCCTGTGCTGTCTGTGTATTTTACTGGGCATGTGTGGGGCAGTGGTGTTGTGCTGTGTGGCATGGGTGTGATGAGTGCAGCTCTCTGTCTGCCATGCATGTGTGCGGCAGATGTCCTCTGATCTATTCCAGTCTCTGTGGTGACACTCTGTCCCTCCCACCATCATAGGTGGCATTGTAGTGGATGCCTGTACATAGCTGTGAACACTCTGCAGTGCACTCTGCAGCTGCTGTGCAGTGCTCTGCCTGTCCGTCACCTCCCCATGTTGTGTGTGTGTGTGTGTGTGTGTGTGTGTGTGTGATATATGTGTGAGACTTGCTGCCCAGTTGGGTCATCCTGGGTGACTCCACCTCATGTTTTCAAAATGCTCCTCCACAATGGTGTCCCTGTGCCACTGTGCCCTGGTGGTCAATCGAGGGTCCCTCCTCTCCAGGGTTGGCTGCCCACCCCCACCCTGTGGTTCACCCTCATCTGTACTGTCACCCCCTGTGTCTGGACAGGTATTCCACAGTCTACAGCCATGTTGTGTAGCATGCAACAGGCCACAAATATACCACAGGCCTTTTCTAGGGCTAAGTGTTGTAGGGAACCACAGGACCTGTCGAGGCATCTGAAATGCATTTTAGCATGCCAAACACACGCCAATGATGTTGCATATTGTGGTGTGTGTCTCATTTTACCTTTCCTTGGCCTCGCTGCTGGGCCATCATATGGGGGTGAGTAGCCATGGTCGGAGGGGGTACGCACTGTCACCAGGGGGCAGAGACATGTGTTTGTTTAACTCAGGTGTGCACATGGCCTGTCACAACCACCATCCCCTTGCCTGTCCATGTTGCCATTGCCTGTCCATCTGGTTGCCATTACCATCTCCCACATGCACAGCCCCTGTACCACCACTGCGGGACCCCATTCTGTCCGCTTGCAGCCTGGCCAGGCTTGCGTCTGGGTAACTCTCCCTCCACAGGTCTGTGGGCCCCATCCCTGCTTGTGTGTGCACCGTGTCACTGTCCTGCCCAGCCATTGTGCTCATCCATCTCCTGGACAATGGTGGTGGCTGGGGCATCTGTTGCTTCTCGTACTGCTACATGTGGCTGATGTGCTGCACCCTGCCCTGCTCACCTTGTGGCCTTGCACAACACTATCTCTGTATCTGTGTGTCCTAGTCTGGCAGGACCCCAGGCTCCACAGTTCAACATGGCTGTCTACCATTGCACTGTCCCTGTCAGTCATTCCCCTCCACATTACCACCAGCTGTGTGCTGTGCCACAATGTATGGGCTGTGGGCAGTGGGGATTTCCCACCCTCAAACCTGTGGCACAGGGCCTATTGTTGCCAGATGAATGCATCATGTGTACTCCCAGGGTGCATGGTGCAGACATTGGTGATGCACCCTGCTGCACTGCACACCACCCGGCAGTTAATAGAATGGTAGCCCTTCTGGTTGACATATGCCACCCGTCTGGGTCAGGTGGTGCCCTGATAGCCACAAGGGTGTAGTCAATGGCCCCATCATGCCTGGCATGTGCGCCACTCTGTGGAATTGCTGCATGGTTTCTGTACACTCTGCCTGTGTGCTAGTGAATTGGATGAATTCGAAGCATGTAGCAGTAGGGCACTGAGGAACTGTGTGAGGAGGCAGGACATGACAGACGTGTGATACCAATAGTGTCACCCGCTGGTATCTGGAAGGTGCCCGTGGTGAGTAGGTACATTGCTGCTGTCACCTTTGTCTCCACTGACATGGCACGACTCCTTCTGGTAGGTGCCTGCAGGTCATGATGGCACAACTCACAGAGCTATCTCAGAATATCCTTGTTGAGTCGGTACCAGCCCACAATCTCCATGTCAGTCAACTGTTCATAAGTGACACAGGTAAGGTACCGTCTGTTGGGCATACCACCCACGGGCCCTTCCATGGCCATGTTGCTGTTCCATCCATCTCCTCACACCCCTCATTACCTCCACCATGGGAAAAGCTGACCCATTCATTCCTCTGCTGTTGTATGGCAAGCCATTAGGGACATAATTCAGAATCTCTGGCTTTATAGTAAAACACATACACTATATAGTGAAATACATACATCATATCATGAAATATATACATTATATAGTGAAATGCAAACACAATATAGTGAACCACATACACTAGCTAAAGAAATATATATATATCCTATAGTGAAATACATATACTGTATACTGAAATGCATATATCATATAGTGAAACACATACATTATATAGTGAAATGCTTACATTATATAGTGAAATACACACACTAGCCACTGAAATACACATACTGAGTACTGAAAATCCACATACACTATATAGTGAAACAAATGTACTGTGTACTGAAACATATACACTACCTACTGAGATACATACACTACAGACTGAAAATCCACAGAAACTATATACTGAAACAAATACTCTATACATTGTAACACATACACTATATATTGAAAAAATCTGCATACACTATATACTGAAACAAGTGCACTACATATTGAAATACATTCACTATCTACTGAAATGCATACACTAAATATTGAAAAATCCACATACACTGTCTACTAAAACAAATCCACTATATATTGAAACATCTACACTTTGTATTGAAATGCATACACTATTAAAATAAATACAATATGCACTGAAAAAATCTGCATACACTATATACTGAAACAAATACACTATATATTAAAACACTTACCCTATTCTATTGAAAATGTTACATACTCTATATACTGAAAGAAATATATTACATACTGAAATACATACACAGTATATATAAAAAAATCCACATACAATATATACTGAAACAAATACACTACATGGTGAAATATATACACTATGTATTGAAATACATATACTATAGACTGAAAATCCACATACACTATATACTGAAATGGACTACATTCTGAATTTACCTCTCTCCTTGAATGGCCTGCCCCTGCACTCATTTCCTGTTGCATTCAGGGAGCTGCTGGCCTGATGAGAGGATGTCTAAAGCTGCAGAGCAGAAGATAAACAAAACAGGGCTATCTCTTATGGGGGCTGCCAGGGCTCGGCCCCAGTAGCTCTGAAGTGAGCCCTGGTATTCTCACACATCACTGCCATTGACTTACAATGGGGATGGGAGCTCAATTTAAAGATAGGACCTTTTGGGCCCCCTAGCTCTCAAAGCTCATAAACCTTAATTCCAACACTGCTTATTCTACTTCTTTATGCAGTTTTCTATCTTGTTTTGCTTGCACACCATTACTCAAATTAGAACTAATTTAAAATGTTGTAGTTTATTCTTTTAAATAAGTGCTGCCTCATTTACTGTTAAAACACATTTGTATGGGAAGCTAATACTTAGGATATTCCTAACATATAACTCTCATACCATATAAACAAAGGGACTGCATACATTTCTCAAGTTAAAGTTTTGATCAAATTTATGTAATTAATTGCTGTGTTGGTCCAGCAACCTTTCTGAGCTGAATGCTTGGGAAGCACTGAAGGAACTGTGAAAGTGTAAGCTAAACACTTCCAAGTTTGTACTCTACTAAGTTAGTTTTGATTTAGTTTTTGTTTTTATTTTAATGTTTTGTTTAATAAAGGTTCTTGGTTAAGAAAAATATATATATTTTTTGCAGCAATCAGCTCAGGGCCCAGTTCTCGCCAGGAGCTCAGCTGGCATATGTATGATTTGCATGTTTCTGTTCTGAATAACCTCACTGTGATGCCTCACTGGTGGAACTCACATCTCCTAACCTCCCATTACATATCTGTGGAGCACTGCAAGGTGGACAAAGCTTTGCCAGGCACTTGGTCTCCACTAATAAACCTGCCCTGGTCTAGCCACATAGTGCATAGTTACGCTTGTTTATATGGTATGACTGTGTTACTGAGTTTGAAATTCCAAACTGTGCTTTCTTTCTTTTTCCATGGAGATGTTTATCTTCTAGGTCACCCACTAACCCTTTTGCACACTGACCTGTCCATCCCCATCACCCAACATCACTAGGACTTACTTGCTCTGAGACCTCCCTTGACCTTCCCATCACCCCCGTGGTGGGGCCAGGAAGGAGAGGGCCATTCACAAGGAGACAAATATTCAGACAGGCGCAGAGCCAGGTTAGTAGTGCAAAGCCTGTGGCAGGTTGGTGGATTATTCTGCCATTGGAGGTTTTCTACCTTTGGTTTATCCTCTGGCAGCCAAGCATGAAATGATGCCAATCCAATTAAAGGCAAGTGCTGCTTTGTGCCTTCCTGAGCCCTGCCCCTTATTCCACTCTGATGCCCTGCCAGCCTTCCTCATCTAGGTGGCTGTTAAAGAACGGGTGGTCAGACTCTCCTCCTGAGAGGAGAGCAGTCCGAAGATGCTCAGTCATCTCTCCCATCACCTAACCCCTTTCTGACCCAGGTCATCCCCTCAAAACCGGGCCACTGGCATGGAAGGCAGTATAGCTACCACCAAGTTGCTAAGCCAGCCCACCAGACTGTATTTTTATAAGTAAATAAAATCAGCACTCGGTTGAAAGAAGAAATTGTATTTTAGCTACATTTGTTATAAATATTTTAAGACACATCACAATGTTTAGAAATTGGATAAAAGTTTTCCAAGGAAAATAACATAAAAAATACATAAAGATACAGAATAAGATAATCCATTTTTTTTCTTTCTGCACCTTAAGAGGCACCTGCAGGGATTTTAGTCAATTAGGGCCCCATTTTCAGAAGGTTATCAGAGTGCTAAACATCTAAGCACCATGCCATGTGGGAACAGCATGGTTGAACAGGTGACATATATTTAGCAGCCCCTGATGCTAACCTGATCATGTGTGCACATGTACTACTACAGCCTTGCAAATGAGGGATCCCCACCTGCATACAGAGCACAGTGCTATATAAAAGGTTTTGGAGTGTAACAACTGAAATTGCAGTACTGTTTATTGCTTCCAAAAATCCTGCCCTCATTTGAGCACAGAGTAGTGCATATTGCCACTCTACCCGGTCACCATTCTGATGCTCCCACGTAGTATACCAAATGATCCCTTGGCATCTAAAGGTTCCACACCCCTGATTGCAGTTTAAATGGCTCCAGTTATTATAGTAAAATGATCCTGGTGACTAGTGCCCCCCAAATTGCCATTCAGATGACCCAATTATTATAATGATATGGGTGTATAATTTATTTATTTACTTATTTACTTACATATTTAAAAGTTTCACCAGGAAAGACATACTAAGCTGGAGCTCATTTCCAGATGCATCCTGGGGAAAAGGAACTTGTACAAGTGGAGCTTAGGTAGCTGGAAGACCACTGACAGAGCAGAGTAGAGTGGTACACAATCACAAATTACATTGAGAATAATACATGCAAGATGTGAGAACTTGAGTGATAAGCAAACAATCAACAATGCATATACTGAGCAGTCAGGAGCCACAAACATATGCTGGCAATCAAATACAGAACAGTTTAAATCAATACTAGTTGTAAACATTTCTGCATAATGCCTAGAGTGGGAGCATAAGTGCCTTTTATAACATGGGGTGTCTGTGGAAGAGAATGTGATTGGCTGAAGAAGACCATGGGAGCAGGCATTAATGCACAATATTTTTAAGATGATGTGACAAGGCGAGGGATATATCAAGCAATCTACCAGATCTGTGTTATGCTGCCAGATGGAGAAATGTCAAAGCAGTCATATCTTGTGATGTCTGTTTGCGGTCAGTAAATTGTCTCAGTAGCGAGATAGTAACTGTGTACAACCGTAGAAGTGATAACACTATTGTTGAGGTCTGGGTATAGACTAATAGTTCCATGACATTGTAGAGCATATCATACAAACATGTGCGGTATTACTATCAGAAGTTTAAAATTGCCAGATCCACAGTACTGTGCTTAAGTGAATAGCAGTGTCAGAAGTGAAAATTAGGTGTCTGCCACAGTAATCAGTTGAGGTGCTTAAGCGATGTGTATGTGTTCTGAATGACATCTGAATTGCAGCAAATGGGAAACAAAGTTATCCGAGACTGAGACTCAAACCTCAGAGACACACCCATGCTGCATCAGAATGCCACTCTTACTGGATCTTGTGGATCTGTGCTCTACTGTGGTCCCCTTGAATGTATATGTTTGTCGTGGAATAGTGCTGACACAGTAGTAATTAGTCTCACATCCCCTGTCCACCCAAAGGAATATTTGTGTTCCCCTGCCACTGTTTCGAGACACACACAGAGCAACTTGTAATCAGACAGGGAGTGACTTGCAGTGTTGTAGCACCATGCAGAGCCACACCTACATGTACACAAGCAGACCGAACACCGAGTGAGAGAGAGCAAATCGATCATCAGAAGATGGCCATAGCTCTGTGATCTGTATCTGGCACTGTATATCCCATCTGATGTTCTCTCTCTCACACTGTCTCAGTCTCTGTGTGTCAGCAACAGTCGCATAGTTGTGCTTGTTACATGCCCCCAAATGGTCACCAGTACGAGCCCACCTTACACACACATGGAGAAATGATGTTGAATTCTAGGAAGCTGCAGTGCTCCAGGAGCATGTCCAGTGAGACAGCAGGAGGCACACATCAGGAATACTCAGTCTGTAACTGTTTGCACTCCGCTATGTTTCATAGTGTTTAAATGAAATAGTGAGAGACACATGGGGAACCTGGTACAAATTGCAGTATACTGTGTGTCTGTATGTGTCTCCATCTCCTATCTGTGTCTGTGGCTTCCAATATTTTGTCATCTGCTGTGGTGTGGACCGGGGTGGCTGCACACAGATACAAACATTTGCCAGTGGCAGAATATGTTTTCTGCACAACAAATGTGAGAAATCATTTAAGTGTTTCATTTGTAACATTGTTATGTGCAAATGAACTGTCACATATGCATTACTTCTTATGGACTACTTTTCATGGTGGCAGGATACAGTACTTTTTCTGTTTTAAATAAGGAGACACCCCATTTCCATAGTTTTGTGGTTCTTGAAGGGCACCCCATGTTATAAGTGCAGTAACCCACTCCAGGATGTGTGGGTATTCGGTGATAATCAACATCCGGGTGCTGTGAGGGGCACTTGGCTGTACCTCGTGCCTCGCAATGCACCCAGAGTGTTGATTAATCTCAATACCTGCACACCCTGTCATGGGTTATTGCTTACAGATTATAGCTAGCCTAAATTGGAAACAAGTCATAAGAGAGCAGGAGGGAAAATTAGGAGCCGTAGGTGAAGGGAGAGGTGAGACCTCTGAAGTGGTTTGAAAGGATCCAGGGAGGGAGACTGGTGAATGGCTGGGGCAAGGGATTTCCAGATTTTAGGAAGCAGTGGCTGAATGCAGCTTTGCTGATGGTCGTGGAGACTGAAGGGACAGCTAGGGTTCAAACATTTGAGCTTCTGAGGGTATGGCTGTTGGGGGGACAGAGAGGTAGGAGGGTAGGGAAACAAACAAGAAATTGACCACAAAGCTGGCTTAGTGGGCATGGTGTATGTCCACAAGAGAAGAAAAGGAGAAAGATTTATACATAGAACAGTAATGAGTCTTAGGAGGACAGTCAAGAGTGTAACAGCAGAAATAGTTGAAAAGTGTGTCCAATCTGGCAAGGGTAGTGACTGGGGCTGCTCTGTAGACCACATCACCATAGTCACAGATTGGAAGAATCATTCTCGGATAATAGCACAGTGTGCTGGAGGTGAGTTACAGTCACAGTACCTATAAAGTGCATCAAATTGTGGTGCAACTTTTAACTATAGCATCCACTTGTTCAGAAAAGTTTAGGTGCTAGTCTACCCACATACCAAGATACCTAAAGGTGGTAATATCCTCCACAGGAGCCATCCAGGGTGTGGAAAGTAGGAAGTGGGGAACCTAAAAATCTGTGCCTTATGCCAAAGGACATCCTGGCATTGAGGAAAAAGCTGATTTGTGCACAGCCAGGGCTGAACTTGATCAAAGTCCAGCTGGAGTCTGTGGGCCTGCTAGAAGAGGACCATGTCATCTGTGTACATGTGAATAAGCGTATACAAGCATACAGAGGGGAGATTGTTAAGGAAAATAGAAAAAGGAGGCCTAACACAGATCTTTGTGGGACCCTAGTGGCTACAGGCAGGGAGGAGAGAGGTCATGAATTTTGACTGCCTGGGACCTACCATGTGGTAGGAGTGGAACAGCCAATGGCTGAGTCGGAGAGCCTGCAGCCTGGAGTTTGGCTAATAATTGTGGTGAGAGACAGTGATGAATGCTTTGGCTAGATCGACAATGATAGCAGAAGTGAATGGGCTGTGATCCATACAATTGTGGATGGATTTGGTGAGCCTACGCAGTGAGATGGTGGCAAAGTGGTTCTTGAGGAAGCCAGACTTGTAGTGGGTAAAGAAGGAAGAGGAGTCAGAAAGGAAGAAAGTTGTGACAAGAAAATTTGTTCCTGTATTTTGGACGGAGGAGAAATGGTTGGTAGCTATTAGTAGTAGATGGGTCACTGCCATTTGGAAGAGAAGTAACAGTGGCAGTCTTCCAGTTAGCAGACATGGAGGAACAGTAGAAAGAGAGGTTAGGAAGGTCAACCAATGGGGAGGAGATTGAAGAAGCAGACAAATGGAGGAGCTTGCTATCCAGGCCATTAGCTCCACCGTTGGAAGGGTTAGAGGCGGGAAGGGTGTTGGTGATGGAGGATGGAGTTACTGGAGAGAAGAAAATAAAGGGGAAGGAAGGAGATGACTGTCATGCAGGCTGGCAGGGGTGAGAGGGAGGTGAAGAAGGGAGAAGGAGGAGAGAGAGAGGAGGTGCAGGTGATAAAAAGAATTAAACCTCTGTGGTGATGAAGGAAGGATTAGAGATAGGGGTGTCACCACTTTGAGAACAGGCAAAGGGGACTGAGTGGGAGTGGAGAAGAGGGTGTGACAATCATCCAAAATTTAGACAGATGACCAATGTTGGCACTGAAGGGAATGTAAAATACTCACCTTTGGCAAACCTCATTGCCCTTGTACAGGTGTTGAGAGGTGATGATACCTCTGGAGGCCATGGAGGATGGGTTACATTTATTTTCTGACCAGGCCAAATCATGCACTTTAAGTAATCTATGAGTTCAGCCATGATCTAGGGGAGGTGGGGTACCTTTTCTCATGTCTCGTGCTGCGGGGGGCATGACAGTCCCATATTTCAAGAAATTTCATTTTGAAATAAGTTAGCATGGAGTCAATGGAGGGCCAATGAGACAGGGACCAATCAGAGTGGCTTAGATCATGGTGCAAGGGGTGAGGTCCAAAGATTTGAAGGAAAATATAAGCAGTGTTTTGGTGGGGGTGAGGGGCTGTACTGCATTTGAAAGAGAGGTAGCAGAGGGTCATAATTATGTTGTCAAATCAGAAGAGAGGGAGGTCATGAGTGGAATGCCACAGGGATTCATCCTGAGTCTTGTCCTCTTCAGCATGCTTATCAACAACATTTGAGAGTGAATCTGGGGCTGTGTCTCTTTGAAGATGACACCAAGCTCATGGGAAAGTAGATAGTGATGGGGAAGTAGGAAACTGCAGAGTGACATGCAAAGAGTAGAGGTGGCCTAAAGTTTGGCAGTTGAAATTCAATGCAAAAAGTTCTAGGTGATTCACTGGAACATGAACCCCAATACAAAGTACTGGATAGGAGAGGTGAGCTGAGCACTACAGCTGAGGAAAGAGACCTAGGAGTCATCATTAGTGACTCCCTTAAACAATCAAGCTAGTACAGTAAGGCCTCTAGTAAGGCAAATAGTATGCTAGGATGTACCAGAAGAGGTTCTGATAGCAGAAAAAAGAGGTTTACTGCCTCTTTATAGATCATTGGTGAGGCTATGCCTGGTGTACTGTGCCCAGTTCTGAAGACCTCACCTCAGGAAAGATAAGGACTAGCTGAAGACTGTGCAACAAAGGGTGATCAGGATGATTCAGAGCTGACAGGACAGATCTTATGAGGATCTGCTCAATGCACGAATATGTCTTCACTGGAGACCAGACAAGAGAGGAGTGATATGATAGAGACCTTCAAGTTCCTGTAAAGAATAAACAAGGTGAACAGAGAAAAACTATTTAGCATGAGTAACAGTTCAAGGACATGGGGCACGAATAGAAACTGATGGGAGGGAGGTTCAAGAGGATATTGGAAAGTTTTATTTTCCAGAAATGGTGGTGGAAATGGGGAATAGTCTGCCAACAGAGATGACAGGCACCAAAACCATAAATGGTTTCAAGCATGGCTGTGACAAAGTGAAGGGCATAATGGTTACTCCAGCTGATAGCAGTATGGAGGGAACAGGGAGTGGATAGTGAAGGCTAGTACCTATATGGACACTAGGTCCCAAGGTTTAATAGGGAACTTGGGGCAGACTGGATGTACCATTGTTTTTTTCTGCCATTATTGTCTATGTTTCTGTGTTTCTATTTTCCATGATCCCTGGCGTCTAGTAGCCCAACCCACCAGTCGCAAATCTGAGCCCCTCCCAAACCATCCAACCAGGTCCCTCCCCCCTCCCCATTGGCCTCCCTTTACCCAAGATTGCAGCCACCTCCTGTGACTGTGATCGGTACAGCCTCTCAGCTCATCACCTTGTCTGGCCACTGTCTGAGTGAAAGAGTGAGTATGCACCTACAGTCGTGGCCAAAAATATTGGCGCCTTTGCACTTTTTCAAATAACTCACAATTTCCTCTAAACATAAGTGGAAATTAACAACAGTACAGTATTTGGTCTCCACAATTCTTTATTTCTCTGTTAATATTACAGAACCTTTGTTTTGATTCAGAATTTAATATATCCTTTAAATCAGAAAATGAAAAGAAATGACATTGACAAAATTATTGACACCCTAGACTTAATATTTGGTAGCACAGCCTTTGGTCAAAATAACTGCAATCAACCACTTCCTATAGCCTTGGATGAGCTTCCTGCACCTCTCTACTGGCAGTTTGGCCCCTCTTCTTGTGCAAACTGCTCCAGTTCTCTCAGATTTGAAGGGTGCCCTCTCCCAACTGCTGTTTTCAGATCCCTCCACAGGTTTTCAATGGGATTTAGATCTGGACTCATTGCTGGCCACTTCAGAACAGTCCAGCGTCTTGTCTTGAACCATTCCTGGGTGATTTTGAAGTGTGTTTGGGGTCATTGTACTGCTGGAAGACCCATGACCTTGCGGAGACCCAGCTTTCTGACACTGGGTTCAACATTGCACTCCAAAATGGCCTGGTAATCTCCAGATTTCATGATGCCACGCACCGTTCAAGGCACCCAGTGCCAGAGGCAGCACAGTAACCCCAAAACATCACTGAACCTCCTCCATGTTTGACTGTAGGGAAGGCGTTCTTTTCTTTGAAGGCTTCATTTTGTTTCTGTAAACATAGAGATGATGTGCTTTACAAAAAGCTCTAATTTGGTCTCATCTGTCCACAGGACATTATCCCAGAAGGATTTTGGCTTGTTCAGGTGTGTTTTGGCAAACCTCAGTCGGCCATTCTTATGTCTCTCTCTCAGCAGTGGGGTCCTCCTGGGCCTCCTACCATATAACCCCTTTCATTGAGTTGGCAGCGGATGGTGCGAGTTGAAACTGTCGTATCTTGTGTCTGAGGTCAGCTTGAATCTATTTGGCAGCTGATCAAGTGCTTTCTCCACCATTGAACAATCCTGCACTGCAATCTTGATCAAGTTTTCTCTTGGCCACGTCCAGGGAGGTTGGCTACAGTGCCATGGGCCTTAAACATCCTGATAACATTATGTATGGTGCAAACAGGAACATCAAGGTCTCTGGAGATTGATTTGTAGCCTTGAGATTGTCCATGCTTGGCTACAATCTTCTGTCTGACCTCCTCAGACAATTCTCTGGCTGTCTTTCTTTTCTCCATGCTCATTGCAGTATACACAGTGACACAAAACAGGAGAATGAGTCCTTTTCTCTATTCAAACTGGTTGAATTAGTGATTTTATATTGCAGGCACCTGCAACTCACACAGAGTGAGTTCAGTTCCAAAGTGAAGGAGAATCACCTGCTTGAAATCTAATTATTTCTAACTAATTCTAAAAGGTGCCAATAATTTTCTCTGGGCCATTTAAGTTTCTGTGTGGAATAAGCTAAGACTTAGTAAATTTTTCTGCTTTTGTGTTTTATTCCACTGCAAACCAAAAGAAATACATATACGGATACCAAAATATTTTTAATTTCAACAATTTTCTGGAAGGAATGGTGCATTATTAGAAAAACTGCAAGGGTGCCAATATTTTGGCCACAACTGTTCTGAGAACATCTGTTTCTGTAGTACAGTAAGTGTGTGCTCACTCTGTCATTCAGAAAGTGGCCAGCTGAGGTGGTGAGCAGAGGGACTGGGCCTGCCACTGTCACAGTGGGAGGGACTGGCAGCTGGGGTAATTTATGGGCCACCATGGGGAGAGGTGTGGAAGGACCTTAATGGGTGGAATTGGGAGGGTTCAGACTTGCAATCAGGGTGAACTAGATGCCATGTATCTTCTTAGTACAGTGGATTCGAATGTATGCACATGCTTGGTGCAGATACAAATTTGCATACAACCGAAATGTGCATAGAACCGGACACATCAAATTAATGGAGGCAGGCGCCACTGTAAAAGTGAATTGTTTACTCGTATACAAGGCACTTAAATAAGCATTTAAATCATGACAAGCAACAGTGCCACATTTAATAAGCATTAAAAACAGTATTTCCACACTTCAGAATTTAATTATCTGGTAAAAAAGACATTACGTAGCTTTGTTTATTGCTGTTTGAAACTATTAAATCTAACACGATTCAAACATGTAAAACACCTAAAGTCACCTCCATTTCTTTGCACTTCACATAATGGTGAATTTTAGAATCATTTGCCATACCTCAATATTCTGCCCACACTAGACACCCCAGGCAACTCAGATTTCTCTAGCAGCTTAATTTTCTGCTCCAAGCTAAGCACCTTGCAAGACACTTTCTCCATTACGGCCAATAAGGAATGAAAGTGCTAATCAGAAACCATTTAAAACATTGAAAAAGCAGATTACAGATTGAAATCCTTAATGCCAATAAGGAGAAGGCTGCTTGTTACCCAACAACTGCTAATTGGTCCTCTTAGCAGTGTGTTCCCTCTTGATTTCACCGATTAGCACCAATTATCACCCTGTCTCCTAGAAAACAAAGCAAACTGACTGAAAATATGTGCATACATCCGAAAAAACTAGTGCATACAAACGGAAGATTTATAATGGGAGGTATAGGATGAAAACGGGACATTGCGTTTTGTGCATACAACCAAAATATGCACATACCGAGTTGCATACAAGTGGAATGTACTGTGCTAATCAAAGACATCTGAGCATGGTGATTTTGGGGTGGGAATACTAGATTCCAGGGATCATTTACTAATCGGGGTCATCTGAATGTGACTGGAGGAACTACTAGATGCCAAGGATCATTTTATTATAATATTGGGGCATCCGAATGCCTATCAGGAGGTGGGGATGGCACTGCTCTGTGCAGTTCCTCTATTCAGTCATGCACGAGGCATTGTGTGGAGATGTTAGTTAGCCCATATGGGCTGGCAAATGTCCCATTAGCACCTTTCCTGCCCTATGGACTTAGCATGCTGAGAGTTGAAGCGACTCATGGGGTAAGGTGGTATCCTATTTGGGACATGCTGTCTCCCTTTGCTCCTCTGAGTCCCTGTCATGCTGGAAGCTGTGATAGTGCCTAGTCATGTCACAGTGGGCTATCAATGGGAACCAGTGATCACTGTATATTGTGGTTCAACATAAAGATGGATGCAGAGGCAAGCCACAAAGAGCGAGGGTCCTGGACTTTAGTAGGTTGGATTTTAAAGAAATGGAGACTGCTTCAGAAGCAGCCTAACAGGGAGGATTGTCAAAGAGGGGAGGAACAGTGGAGAAAATTAAGTAAAGGCATAGGGAAGGCAACCAGCATCTGCATGAAGGAAGTGAGCCAAAAGCAGAGGGAGGGAAAAAAGGAGCATTATGGTACTGTGAGGAAGTGTCCATGAAGATGTCTGAGCACATCCTCAACCGGTCTAGTTAAGCAACTCCTAAGTTGTTTTGGAGGAGTGGGATAGCCCACAATGGCACCCACAGCCAAGACCAATGAAGATGGATGGATCCTCCAGGATGCAGCACCAGGGAAGGAGAAAGAGAACCCCAGAGGAAGAGGAAGTTTCTCCTGGTGAGGGACTCAGTTGTCTGAGGAGTGAAGTTAGGAGAACCTAGCAGGAAGGAGAGGAGGTAAAGTGCATTTCAGAAAGCACTGCATGGCGGGATGAGAAGCAGATCAATAGGATCACAAAGGTAATGGCAAGGAGGAGGAACTGGATGTTATCGTCCACCTGAGGATGAATGACCTGGGAGGGGACAAAGTGGAAGTAGCTAGAATCCAAAAGTTTCAGGCAAGTGTGGGGAGCCTGAAGCAAGTAGAACCTCTGTCTCCTTCTTGGACATGCTACCTGTCCATGGCAGGGGAGAGGCTAGGCACACCACATCCAGAAATTCAACTCCTGGTTAAAGGAATGGCATGGAAGGGGGTTGGCTTCATAGGGACTGGGCCCCACCTGGATGGATCTGACCTGTATAGATAATGGTCTGCATCTGTCAGGAAGGGGACTTGAGTAAGAAGTCTGAATGCTTCAGTGACAAGCATTTAAACTGGCGTGGGGAGGGGGAATCAGGAAGGTCAGGTGGCTTAGTATGACCCCAGGCACCTGCAGGAAAATGAATTGAAGTCTGGGACACTGAGAGCAGAAGGAGAGTGTGAAGCAGTGAATTCTAGGCCACACGAGAAAGACAACTGGGAGAGGGAAAGCAGAGGAGGGGAGGGGAAGAAGCAGGAGAGCTACAGCATGGGAAGGAGGAGAATTAGATACAAAACATAGAAGGCATGGTAACAAATGCCCAGCCTGGGAAATAAAATCCCAGACTTGGAAGCATTGATAGTAGAGGCAGACCTGGACATAGTAGCAACAACAGAGACATGGTACACTGTTAATCATGGGACATTGATGTACCAGGTAAGAGGTGCAGGAGTAGACAGGGGAGACTGAGGCACTGTGGGTCACCCTTGAACCTGGCAAAGGCTCAACAATATGCAAAGGGTGATCTACAGGCCTTGGCTAGGGGAAGAAGTGTATAGGGAGCTTGTTGATGGAATACACAAGATGGCAACAAAGGTGAAGTCCTGCTGCTGGGGATTTCAGTATGTGGGCGTGATTGGTCCACCAGGCAGCTGCTTCTGCCAGAGCAGAAGCATCCTGGATTCCCTACAGGGGCAGGTCTCAGGCAGCTTGTGCTTCATCAGAGAAAAGGCCATTCTTGACCTGATACTGACCAACTAGGACAGAACGCAGATGTCTGTGTGGAGGGCAACTGGGATCCAGCGACCACCACATAGTGTGTTTTAGCATGGGAACAGGGACCCAACCAGTCACGCAGAGCAAATATTTTGGATTTCAAGAAGGCAGACTTCACTAACATGGGGAGATACATCAAATAGCCTTCTTCAGAGAAGTTTGTAAAGGGTGGCATTCAGGAGGTATGAAGAAACACAGAAGAATGAGGATAGAGAGGTGTACCAGGTAAAACAGAGGGAAGCAGATAAGGTAATGGGGGATCAAAAGCTCAGACATAAAATAAAATAGCCAAAGGGTATCAAAGAAGACCAGATTTTCTTCAGGCACATAATCAAGGAGAGGAAGGCAGGGAGAGATTCTGAGGATAAGAAGGATGACAAATGGAGACTGCAAAGAAGGATCAGAAAAAAGCAGACATCCTGAACAGGTACTTTTACTGTTTTCTCAGTGGAGACAGACAGGGACAGACCACCAAGGAGCAGCATGAACACTGGAGGAAGTGGACACAAGTCCATTTTCAAAGTAAAGTATTATTGAAGATACTTAATTTTAGGGTGGACAAGGCCATAGGACCAGATGGATACACCCAAGGGTATTAAGGGACCTAGACAGGGAGGTGTTTGTTGCACTACTCATGGCCTTATTCAACAACTCACTGGAAACAGGAGTGGTTCCACAGGACTAGAGGACAGCAAACATAGTCTCATTTTGTAACAGCGTCAGCAGGGAGGAGGCTAGCAAGTATATTCTGGTCTGTCTTATTTGAGTCATGGGAAATTAATGGAATTCATACTAAAGAGAGATTGTTAGAGTGTATTGAATCCAGTGGGCTGCAAGACCACAGGCAGCACAGATTCACAGGGGAAGGTCATGCCAAATGAATCTGGTAGATTTCTATGAGTGGATGACCAGGGAAATAGATAAGGGAGAGCAGTGGACATGATTGATCTGGAGTATAGCTAGGCCTTCAACACTATGCCACACAGGAGGGCTGATAAAGAAATTGAATGGCCTAGAGGAGATCCAAAATGGTTACTTGGGTTCAATGTGCCTGTGCAACTGGTTTCATGCTTGTGTAACATAGATTATCTTTGGCTGTTTGCCTCTCTATCCATGGGATATACCACACTGTATGAGTGCAATTGAAGGAACCCTAGAGAAGGGTTCAACCCCTTGAGGTGCAGTGAAAGTGATTCCTTTGGCTAAAGGTACCTTAGGAAGAAGCCCACAGGAAAGAGAGGCATGCCACTGGAGGAGAAGGGGTGGATGGAGGGTAAGGAAAAATGCTTGTGTGTGGAGTGAGGAGAGCAGCCCTTAAATGGGCTGAGGGGATGGGTCCTGTTGCACCCCCTTGAACTACAGAGTGTAGCCTTCCAATTAGTACAGTAGCTAGTTAATGGATAAGAGACAGAGGTGGTGGCTAGCAGCACTCACTCTAATTATGGGAGAGTGACCAGTGGGGTACCACAGGGCTCAATACTGGGACCAATCCTTTAAAAGCGTGGGAACACTGCAGAAGAACTGAAGGGAAGGTATGCCTTTTTGCAGATGATAACAAAATTTGCAATAGGGTGGACACCCAGGAGTGGTGGAAGAATGATCAGGGATCTTGTGAATTATGAGGAATGGTAAAAGCATAGCAGTTGGGTTCAATGCCAAAAAGTGCAAAATCATGCACCTAGAGCATAGGAACCCAAGGGTTGAGTATAGGATGGGGGTTATTGACAGTCAATAAACAGGAAAGGAATCTTGGGGTTATTATGTCTGAGGACATGAAGGTGGCACTGTGACAAAGCAGTGGATGGGGCTAGTGTGATGCTGGGGTGTGTAGGAAGGGTATCTCCATCAGGAGGATGGAGGTGGTGTTGTAAACCCCACCTGGAGTCTGATGTAGTTTTGGAGAACAAACCTCAGAAAGAACATAGACAGGGTGGAGGAAGTCCACAGGATGGCAACTAAAATGGTGCAGGGTTTATAAGAAGCCCTAAGTGGAGAAACAGAGGGATCTCAGCATGTACACCCTAGAAGAGTAAGAGAAAAGTGACATGATACAGGCCTACAAGTATCTCACAGGTGTGAACTGGGTCCAGGGAGTCAGCGTTCAAATATGATAGAGCACCAGAACCAAGGGAAATGCAATAAAAGCGGGGGGGCAAGAGATGTGAGAAAATATTGGTAGATGCCTGGAAAAGATTGCCAGTTGAAGTGGTGGGGCTAAAACAGTGGGGGCTTCAAGCATGTGTGGCATAGACATAGTGGCATATTAGAGAAGAGGCTGGGAGGTGGGAGGGTCAATGGAGACCAGACAGTATGTGAGGAGGAAGATGAGGCAGGAAACATCTAGGCAGACTAGGTAGGCCAAGTGGTCCTTTTCTGATGACAAATTGAGTGTTTCTATGTTCATGATCACACACCTACTATAGAAACAGCTTTTACTACAGTAGGCATCTGATTGTGAACTGTCATTCAGTTGGTGGCTGCTGTGGATGTGAGTGGAGGGTCTGTGCTGGTCGCCTATGTGCAAGGTGCTGTCAGCTGCTTTACAGAGGTGCACAAAGATGGATTAGGGCCACTTACAAATGGGCTAGTGACTTGTTAACCAAGCAATCATATGGCCCTTTGCAGTACTATCCTGCTTTAGAGGTGCAAATTGGGATTAGCAAATTGATAACCTGTCTAGCACTTGCAAAAAAGCTTGAATATTCTACCTTAGGTCTTTTAAAACCATTGTAACTCTGTTAAATGGTTTAAAACATTATTTCTATGTTTAATTCTATACATGTTCATTCTCTAAGATGTCTTGCTTGATGTCATGCTAGTATGCTCTGTGCCCTCATGTTTGTAGTTGCTAATGTTTAACTGCTGTATGCTGCAATACAATGATGTGCTGTACCTTCTACTGCTTCATGTTGATGAATTTCGCTGTTCACTCCCATTCCCTTTTCCCCAGGATGCACCGTGAAATGAGCAATTTGTTGTTCAGTGTGCCCTTCCTGGTGAAACATTTCAATACATAAATTTAAAGATTGTAGCATGGTAAAAACATGCTACAATCCACATCTTAAAACTGTGCTTAAACTCTGCTCAGAGGTAGGCAAGAGCACAGTTTAGACCGACACTGTTGCCTTGACCCATGCTGACATCAGTGTGGAAGTGATTTGTGTTGAAACATGGATTGAGACAACCACAACAAACAAAATCTGTGTTTTTGGCTTGTGGCCCCTCTCAGCACCATCCTAGAGGCCACTATCCCTGCCGTGCAGGTCTGGCCATAGTAAATGGGACTGGGTTCCCATATTTGATATTACTGGGGTCCTTTCCCAAGATCACAAAGAAAATGGTGGTGCCACCCAGAGTACATTTAAGTGAGTCTGATCTCTACCAGTACAACTCCTATATTGTTGTACCAACCCACCTCCCATCAGTTGTCCCATACATGGACTTACCAGAATCGAACATCCCACATTCCACATAGATCCATCATTAATTTCAAGTAATAACATGCTTACTAAATCAGGCTCTTGAGTCAGACTTTTTAAAACAGCAACAACATAATTTATTTACACAGGGAGGGTTAGAATGGGGTAGAATGGAATGAGATTAAGCAACATTTAAAATTTG
The DNA here is from genome assembly GCA_016271365.2 of Neoceratodus forsteri. Lineage (NCBI taxonomy): Eukaryota > Metazoa > Chordata > Ceratodontiformes > Ceratodontidae > Neoceratodus > Neoceratodus forsteri. Next base: position 904,290,884 of record CM028131.1, on the reverse strand, counting down.
TATTTTAACGATTTAACATTTTCCCAAACAGCATTCCCTCTTTTGACTTTAACACAAATCACCTTTTGATAATGCAGCCACTAAACTACCTGACTATCTAACTGCCGTAGGTATTACCAAACCCAAACCCACTGGTACCAGTTCAGAATGACACCCTGAATTTTGTCCGTTGGCTACCTAAATGCTAAGCTGCATTCCTGAGGTGCAGCTGGTCAGCAGTGCCAGCACACCCACCTGAATCAAGCAACCCCATGTTCCCTTTGATCGTTTTAAACCTTGAATTGGCGTTCAGCACCAGTGGACTTGGACGCAGACAACTATATATATATTCCCCAGGTGCAGGGCAATTCCTGCCCTCACTCCACTGACTCTGCCGTATTAGTCCTCGGATGGCAAACATGACTGAAGTCCTGGGGTAGATGGATTAGCAGATGCAGAACCAGGCCTGATGTTAGCAGCAAAGATGTAGAAGCTACATCTTGGATCTTCAACATGACCAAAGGTCTTGCAGCCTGTCTCCACCCCCAGCCCACAGAGGCCCACTGCAGGGCATCACACAAAGCCCACCAGCCACAAGGAACTCAGAGACAGAGCGTCCTCATGGCCTAGCTTCCCCACAGGTCAGAGGACTCCAGCACTTGGGCACAAACCCACAATCCCTTGCCACCAGTAGCCCCACTTGATGGGGGTCAGCAAACTCCAAGTGGCACTGGGTTTAGGATGGATTCTTCAGAACATTTCCATTCTTTCCTCAATTACCTGCTATGGTGTGTAGTCAAGCAGTCTCAGCTACCTTCCTGAAAATCAGGCTCTGGGGGACTGTACATAGAGTCTGAAAATCCAGGGTTTATCACAACAGTCTCCATCTTGCTGTATCTTAGGAGCAGACAGCAGGCACCCACCAGAGAGCACTCGTTCACCCCCTGCCCCCACAGTCTTTCAACTCCAACACAGGCAGCTCTTGTTCTCTGGCTCACACAGAAGTTCAGCAACTCTTTCAGAAATACATAAGTCCCTTTTCTCACCATGCAGGTGCTAGTCAACACCAGCCAGAAGAGGCTCTCTTTAGCTTCTTAAAACCTGGGTTCCAATCCAGTTTTCATATCCATTTTCTACAATCCATTTTTTCTGCCAAAAACCAGTCCTTTAACCTTGTCTTTCCCTTTTCCTGTAGATGCCTTGTCTTTGCCAGGGTCAGGACGGAACCTTTTAGACTTTTTCTTACTTCTCTCATCAGAGGCTTTCTCCCCATCCTCTTGACATAAATCCATCCATTTCCTTAATCATTTTCTCAATCCATTTAACCTTTGCTCTGAACACTTTCATCGCTGTGGTGCAATTTCTCTGCACAGCAACAGAATGCTGCAGTTCTCTCTCTCTCTCTCTCTCTCTCTCTTTCTCTACAGAGCTGCCCAAGAATCCTCTCTTTCTCTCTAGATGGGAAAGGCACAACCAGCTGTAGGGGACAGACCACTGGCAGCCTCCCTCACAGCCCTGCAGTCTCACCTTCTCCTAGGGGCTCTTCACTCTGATGGCCCAATACAAAGTTTAGCATTTTAGTTATTTTCCAGACAGTCACTAACGTTGAAACTTATTTTCCCCAGCATCAGACAGGCTGAGAAATATGAGTAGTATAACAGCAGCAGGAATAAGGGATAAATGTTCTACCTCTACCTGGATTAGGTGAGTGGGGACCATCAGACTACCAAGGAATTATTTTTTTTTTATTGTGTCCAGGACTGACAGCATGTGTGTGGAGGTTGCTGGCAGGCTGCATGTGTGCAGTTAAAACACGATTCTCACTCCATCTCATCTCATCTCATCTCATACTTCTACCATCTTCTAAGAGATGGCATCGAGGATCTGCAAGGAACACCACAATATTTCTGGGATCAGGTGCTACCCTCTGACCCTCAATAACTCGACCATGGTCTCAAATCTGGCACAGCTATACCAAGATGTGAAATGGGTCAGATATCTCATTTTATAGTTTTAGGTTCTCCATGATATGTATTATACCCTGGCCAGGCACCACAAAATGGGAGACTCTCCTCCAATCTATGTTCAAGGTGCAAGGAATGCCCTGTCACATTATTACATATCCTTTGGGACTGTAGTAAAGCTACACCCCTATGGAATGCCATTAAATCCAAATTAGACCCTCTTCTAGGTCTTTCTGAGGCTTTTAAACCTGAAGTATGTAGAATAGGGATTATGAGGAACTTTGATTGGTAACCAATGCAAACATATGGCCCTAATATCCTGTAGCCAAGAAAATAAATATGCGGCACTGGTTAGATCAGAGTATTCCTACTTACTCAGAATGGTTAAAATAGATACTCTTCACCTTGCAAGTGGAAAATACCATCGCTCACAAAGGCCAAAGACACTACTATCAAAAAGTATGGGTACCTTTACATACTCTTTTAACCATCTAATGAATAAGAGTACAGATCACACTAATGCTTATGTAAGTTCTACAATAAAACTAATATTATCTCCAGGCTTTTTCTGCAAGCACATCCAGGGCTAACAGCCTGTTAGAATTACTCCCAGTGCATACTTGGGGGTGTGGGGAGGAATGGGTAGAAAAATATGTGGGAGGGAGGGAATAGGAAGATAGACAAAACTGTATTTCTTATCCTGCGGAGAGATCTATAGAGTGAAGGTATAACTCTAATTATTAACTATTAGAACCATATGTTCATTTATGTTTATGGGGCAGATCTCTATTCCATTCATTTATACAGGATAACAATGAGGACGTTTAATGTAATGTAATGTAATGACATTCTCTTTATGTCTGTAACTAAGTATGCAAAACAAAAAATTCTTCCTACTTATAAAGTATACACATTTTGGAAAAAAAAAAAACGATTCCCAGAATCATTAACTAGCACTAACCAGGCAGTGTGTTAGCACTTCAGAAAGCATTTAATTTACCTGTACACTTTATGTGCATTAGAGTAACCCCAATTGTATGGTTACCTGGTTGCAATTAGTAATCCTGAGCAAAAAAAAAAAAATAGTGCCACGCTAACAGGTTAGCACTGCACAGAAGAATGTGTTTAAAATAGTATCAGCCATGCTTATCACAGCGCAGTGCTAATCCTGTTACAGTGGTATGTGAGCCCCATTTCAGAGCTGGTCATTAGTGCTGTACACTCCTAAGTACTGCACCTGAGATAGTGCACAGCTGCAGAAGGTGGTGGTAAATGGCACTCACTCTAATGAAGAGGGAGTGACCAGTAGTGCTGGAGGGCTCAGTAATGGGACAAGTCCTCTTCAATGTCTTTATAAGTGGCATTACAGAAGAACTGGAAGGAAGATATGCCTTTTTGCAGATGATACCACAATCTGTAATAAGCTGATAGGTGTAGATGGAGAGAATGAGTAGGTACTTCAGAAAACTCGAAGAGTGGCACGGGACATGGCAGCTCGGGTTCAAAGCCAAAAGTACAAAATCAAGCATCTAGGGCATAGAAAGCTAGAGGCTGAGTATAAAATGTAGGAGGAGGTATTGATGGTCACTAAGAAGGAAACCTCTTATATAGCACTGTGCTGTGTATGCAGGAGAGGATTACTCATTTGCATTGTTGTAGTAGTACATATGCACCTGCACATGATCAGGTTAGCATCAGGGGATGCTGAATATGACACCCATACAACCATGCTGTTCCCACATAGTGTAATGTTTAGCACTGTACTAACCTTCTGAAAATGGGGCCCTAATTGACTAAAAGTCCTGGCCAATGCCTCTTAAGTTGCAGAAAGTAAAGTAAATAAAGGGTTATCTCATCTATCTGTTTACTGTATGTATTGTTTTATCTTATTTTGCTTGCAAAACCTTTATCCGATTTCAAAACATTGTGATGTGACTTAAAACTTTTATAACAAACTAGTTAAAATACAGTTTTTTTTCATCTGAATGCTGTCTTTACTTACTTATAAAAACACAGAATGGTGGGCTGGTCTAGCAGCTTGGTGGTGCTGTAACTGTACTGCCTCTCATACCAGTGGCCCAGTTTTGGGGGTGGACCTGGGTTGCACTGAGGTTAGCTGGAGGAGATACAATTGAGTATCTCAGGGAATGCTCTCTTCTCAGAGAGTGGGAGTCTGACCACCCTGCTCTTCAATGTCCACCTAGCTGAGGAGGGCTGGCAGGGCAGTGGAGTTGCATAAGGAGGCAGGCTCAGTCAGGCACAAAGCAAGCATATGCCTTTATATGCAATTGCATCATTGCATGCTTGGTTTCCCTGGGGATGAAACCAAAGTAGAAACCCTCAATGGCAGTATGATCTGCAGGATTCTACACTACTAACCAGGCTGTGCTCCTGTCTGAATATATGTCTCATTGTCAATGGCCCCCCTCCTGGCTAACATGGGGATGTGTGTGTGGGGGATCTCAGAACAGGTAAGTCCTGGGGATGGTGGGTGATTGGGCTGGAGATGTCAGTGGTCAAAGCTGTCACAGGGTGACCAAGGAGCTAAACACTCTATGAAAAAAGAAATAAAACAGTTTGAGAAGCTCAAACCCCAAAACAGACTGTGAATGCCTCCAGTGAGGCATCACAGTAAAATTACAGTATTGAAACTTGCAAATTATATGCACATGCCAGAAAGCTCCAGATGAGAATTGGACACTGAGGGATTGCAGAAAAATATATATTTTTGTTTCTTAACCAAGAAACTTTTATTAAACAAAACATTAAAATAAAAACAAAAACTAAATCAAAACATAGTCCATGGAGTACAAACTAGTAAATCTTTTGGCTTACATTATCACAGTTCCTGCAGTGCTTCCCAAGCATTCAACTCAGGTAAGTTGCTGGACTAACACAGCAATTCATTACACAAAAATCTGATCAAAATTTAACTTGGGAAAATGCATACAGCCGCTATGTTTATGTTAGGAATATCCTAAGTATTAGCTCCCCATACAAATGTGTTTTAACAGTAAATAAGGGCAGCACTTTTTAAAAGAATAAATTACAACATTTTAAATTAGTTCAAAAAGTTTCTTGTCACATCACAATGTTCTGAAATTTGATTAAAAGTGTGCAAGCAAAACAAGATGGAAAACCACATAAAGAAGTAGAAAAGAGATAGCCCTGTTTTGTTTACCTTCTGCTCTGCAGCTTTAGACATCCTCTCATCAGGCCAGCAGCTCCATGAATGCAACAGGAAATGAGTGCAGGGGCAGACCATTCAAGGAAGGGGTAATTTCAGAATGTACAGTAGTCCATGTCAGTATATTGTTTATTTGTTTAAGTATATAGTGTATGTGGATTTTTCAGTCTCTAGTGTATGTATTTCAATACATAGTGTATGTCTTTCTCCATGTAGTGTATTTGTTTCAGTATATAGTGTATGTGATTTTTAAAATATACTGTGTATGTATTTCAATATGTAATATATTTCTTTCAGTATACTGAGCATGAAACATTTTTCAATAGATAGGGTAAGTGCTTTAACATATAGTGTATTTGTTTCAGTTTATAGTGTATGCAGCTTTTCAGTGCATAGTGTATTTATTTCAATAGTGTATGTATTTCAATATAAAGTGTAGATGTTTCAATATATAATGTGTTTGTTTCAGTAGGCAGTGTATGTGGATTTTTAAATGTGTAGTGTATGTATTTCAATACGTAATGGGTTTGTTTCAGTGTTTAGTGTATGCAGGTTTTTTCAATATATAGTGTATGTGCTACAATGTACAGAGTATTTGTTTCAGTAGATAGTTTATATGGATTTTTCAGTCTGTATCGAATGCATCTCAATAGGTAGTGTATATGTATCAGTACATAGTACATTTGTTTCAGTATATAGTGTATGTGGATTTTCAGTACTCAGTATGTGTATTTCGTGGATAGCATATGTATTTCACTATATAATGTAAGCATTTCACTATATAATGTATGTATTTCACTATATGATATATGCATTTCAGTACATGTATTTCACGATATGGTGTATATATTTCAGTAGATAGTGTATGTGGTTCATTATATTGTGTATACATTTCACTATATAATGTATATATTTCACTATATGATGTATGTATTTCACTATATAGTGTATGTGTTTTACTATATAGCCAGAGATTCTGAATTACTTCCTAACAGCTTGCCAAACTGCTGCTCTGCTATCTACCTGTGGGTGGCTTGCACTTAGGCCAACTCCTTTTAAGTCTATCTTTGGGGGAGCATCTTTGGAGATCGCAACAGATGTGCAGCCCATTTGGGCTGAATACTGGAATGCACGGCACATTCATGGAATGCCCCTTTCAGACGTGCCACATACATTATAGCTGGGCTCATGCGTGTTTGCACAATGTATCACCACTGTTTGAATATAGCACAGTGATGCAATTCTTGAGATCGCCAGTGCATCTAATTTAAAACAACATTTACCAATATTCTACCATGTGGTGTGCACCATTTCAAGCATGTTTTAAATGTTCTCAGAAATGTTTTTTTCTATTGTCTGGCTTCACAATTTGACTTTGGGACACCAGTTATCTTGGCTATCATACAGACATACTCATCTAGTTAAATGAATACTGGGAGGTAAGACGTCAACACATTCTTTCTGTGCTAGATTTGCTGCTGATATAGATAACACAGCAGTGAAATGAAATGGGAAGAAAATTTGACCCTACCATTTTTCGCTCTAAAAGATTCCACATATCTTCCAGTTTGATTTGGTGGTAAAATGTTCTAGTTCCAACCTAATGTAAATATTTTACAAGTGTTTTAATTTAAATTTTGTTTTCTCCAAAAGAAAATAAGATGGCTACCATATCTGGCTTAGAAATAGCACTGCAGACCTAGCAAGGGTTAGGATCAAGAAAATTAAATGAAAACTGATAGTGCACAGGAGGTACCTAGAAATGCAGATTTGACAGGTATGCTAATATTGTTATTAATAGTAGCTGAAACTAGCTTTTGGAAAAACAGTTTTATTGCACTACTGCTTCAATCGCATTTATTTTTTGGATCAGTTTGTATTTTTACCATTTTGGGATCTGATTGTTAAATCGTTGTAACATTTCGAAGAAGTGGGTTACTGGGGTGGGATTATGCATGGAAGATTTGAGGGTTATCCTTAGGGAAAGGAGGATGTTATGTAACATGATTAGACTACTTTAACAAAACATTCTCAAAATCAAACATTGTTATTTGCTGCATTTTGATATGATCCAACATTCTAAAATGTTGAAAAGTGTTATTTTAAAAGTTTTTAAAATATTTATTAAAAGTGCATTTCCAGTGCACCAATGCCTTGAAGTGTACCAATGTGGTGTAATGATGTCAACCTGAGTCAGGCTTCAGTTTAAAAAAAATGTAAGCTTCAGTCCCTAACAGTTCAAAGGGTTTATTAAAGAAAATGAGTTAGATGTTCAGAGAACTGTGGCCAATTTGTAGCGCACTCCATTGCAACAAAAAATAATGTTGCTGCAGCTATACTTTAGAAGAGTTGATTTGATTTTGGTGCAATTATGGGAAATTGTGGAAAACATCATACTATAGGTACCAAAAACATGATGTACATATAATACATGTTACTTTTTGACACAAGTGGTTGTGACACAGGTAAACTGTAGCAAATGCAGCAACATGTCTAAAACAGGAAAAAACAACATTTGGGCACATTAGTGAGGATGCAGTTGCTATACTATATAAAACTGGGCATTTGGGATGCATCCTCATGTCTGAAAATCCAACCCTGTATCTTTATAAAGGTCTAGTTTTGTAACCAGTATTGCTGGAAACATGATGTTCTTTAAAGGAAAGCTTGGAGTTTGGTCAATATGGTCATACCATATCACATAATTTGTATATTACTTTATGTACACATATTGGCACACAAAATAAAAATGTAATTATGTATAAGAGGTATGGATAGTGTGTTTATAGAAACAGAGGCTTCCATCTGCTCTGGGACAGCTGACAGTGCAAACAGAAGCACCTGCTCTAAAAACAGGGATGTATTAGAGTTTCAGTGTGGAACGGCTGAAGTTCTGTTTTTTTTGGGGGAGCAGTTCCTTAAATATTAGTCGACAGTGTGTGGATGTTAGCTGGTTAGAATAGCCTTATCGTGGGCTGAGTGCTTAGTACAGTACCTGTGAAGCAGGTGACTGATTTGGGGAGGTCAAGCAGTATGAGAAAGTGACAGGCTTGGTACATTCTAGCAGGGTAATGATATAAGTGACTAGTTAGCTGAGATCAAGTGGTGGGACAGCTGACACAGAGCAGGTAGAAGCACCTGCTCTGCAGAAAACTGTTATTTAACACTTCAAGTTTCAGTGTGGATAGGTTGAACTTTTGAATGTTTTTATTTGGGGAGGCAGCTCTTTAAATTTGAGTACTGTATATAGTACAGGGAAGCAAACTGGTTAGAATGTCACAGGCTAGTGTGGGCTGAGTGTTTAGTCAAACTCAAATATGGAGAAAGGACCCATTCACCAGTTGCATTTGTTTAATAACTTTTATTAGCACAACCAAGGCACCATACAGTAACTGAAAACCTGGTCAATGTTTCATAGAAACCTTCTACTTCATGGTGACCTGTTTCCTCTATAGTATGCAGTTAAAGCATTTATATATGTACAACTTTAATATCAAACAATTGATTTTATTTGAATCACAAATAATAGCTATTTAAAACAGAAACATAATCTGCTGATAGAAGGAGACCAAGGGTCCATCACGTCTGACCATACTATACTACTTCACCCCACCAACCTACTGTACTGGTGGGATATCTCCTTCTTCCCTGCTCCTGCATCCTTCAATCCTGTATTGCCCTCCTAGGGACTATGAGTCTTCTTGGCCTGTCTTATCTGTGTTTCTACCCTTTTAGATTAATTATCCCAACACTTTCACAAGCAGTCAGTTCTAAGGTTTAATCACCCTTTCCATGAAGCAAAACTACCTTGCATCTCTTTAAACCTGCCCACTCCAATTATTCTCCCTGCTGACTGTATCTTTATTCCTCATCAACATGTCTTACTATTAACCCTATTTACACCCTTCAGAAACTTAAATGTCTCTATCATGTTCCCCTCTCACAGTTGGCCTCCAGTGAGTACATATGTAGGGCCACCACTCGTTCCTCATAGGATCTGTCTTGCTGGACATAGATCTTCATGGTGACTCTCCTCCACAGTAACTCCACTCTGTCTATGTCCATCATCATGTGGATTCCACAACTGAGCACAGTACTCCAGATAAGTCTTCATCCTAGCTCTGAGTAGGTGCAGTATCACCTCACTTCTACTATCAGAACCCTCATTATACACCACAGTATTCTCGACACCTTGCTATATGCTTTGCTGTAGTGATGTATGTGCTTGAGGGAGTCACTAATTATGACACTCAGATCCTCTCCTCTGTTGCAGTGGCCAGCCTAACCCCTCCCATTCAGCTTGTGATGCATTAGTTTCATCTCCTAAGTGCATTACTTTGCACTTCTTAGTAGCGGACTCTGAACTGCCAGATCTTAGACAATCTCTTTAGCTTCTTTAAGTCCCTCTGGAGCTGTAGCACTTCTTCTTCATAATCTACCCTGCCACAGAGGTTTGCGTCATCAGCAAAGAGACATAACATGCCCAGATCCACTGTCCCTATGTTACTGATTAACATAATGAACACTACAGGTCCCAGGACCAAACCCTGCAGCGCCCTACTCATGGCCTCATATTTTAACCATGGGACACCACTAACAATTTGTACTGGTACTATATTTTATCATTTAGCATTATATAGTTTTATTTAGATTATAAAATTAAATTGTGAACAGCATGCCCATATACCTGTTTTCTTTTGGTATTAAAAAGAGATAGATAGATAGATAGATAGATAGATAGATAGATAGATAGATAGATAGATAGGTAGATAGATAGATAGATAACTTGGCAGTGGTACATTGATGAAGATTACATCTTGTACATTTGTAAGGGAGGAGATTGTATTAGTGTATTTGATTTCTTGACTTTTACCACAGACAGATGCTTCCAGTGCTAACTTCTTAGATTTTACCACGCTTTGTGAATCGTCTAATACTGTGGCATGCAAAGGCTACAGGAGACCTACATTTGGTAACTCACACCTGTGTGCTGATGGCCCTCATCCTCACATCTTAAACAGATCAATTTCATTAGACCAATTTTACACCTTTTTAGAAATTGTGCAAATGCCATTATTTTGAAGAACAATCTGCAGGACTGAGAAACAAATATTTAGAAAGAGACTATCCCATAAGACTCATTGAAGAAGCCCACGCTAGGGTGAAAATGAACAACAGGATAGTCTACTGGCCCAAAAGAACAGCTGAGGCATGCAGGAGTCCACATCTGCACAAATCCAACTGTTGGCTTTTGTCACATGCTATAGTCCTATGGCAAACTTTATTAACTCTATAATCAAAAGACATTGGAGGGACCTAAAATGTGATCCTGTAGTAGACAGAACAAATTGAGATGCTCCTAGGATCACTTTTTCAAACCTAGGAATCTTAAGGATTCCCAATGACATAACCATTCAGGTGTTGCCTCAAAAATAGCTTAGGTCCCACCTGTCAGGAAAGGATTTTAAAATGCAAACATTGTAACATTTGACCTTATGCTGCTGTAAGAGTTGTTGTTCCTGGATACTCAATCCCAGAAAGGGTACATGTCAATAATAGGATTGCCTGCACAGCTGCATTGGTTGTACTGTATACTGTATGTATGGTGTACTTGCCCATAGATTTATGTGGGTCAAACTACCAGGAAATTGACATCCAGGGTCCAGAAACACATCAGGCTGTTATCAATCATACTGCAACAAATGCAGTGGGTGCTCATGTTTTGGAGCAGCATTATGGAGATTCCATGGAAAATCAGTTTACAGGCATCGACTCTATCTCCCAAACTCCAGAGAAGTGGATTGACCAGATGAACTACTCAAAAGGAAACAAGATTGATTCATAAACTGAATACCACAATTCCTCATGGACTGAATGACAGTCTTGATTTAATTTAAAATGAATTGCATTGACATAATTGCTCCCCACCCCCAAAATTTGGCCATTTTAACTAGTTGGTAGATATACAGTATATGCCACTCTGAGAGTTATGGTCCTGCCCCTCACTCATAATGACAAATGACATATTCTGAGTGAGGCCATTGTCTGTCTGGTCTATACAATATATTTTGATTGTAGAGTTTTAAGATTAGTTCATACTCATACTGAGTATTCACACTGGGAGATAGACAGAAAGAGGTGGAGTGCCCATCGTGTCTGTCTACTCACATTAGAGGTCCAAACATGCCCTCCTTTCAGTAGGTAGTCATCTAATCTACCTCAGTGTTTATGCACAGAGGTTCTTTGTCTTTAAATAGTTTTTTATTTTAATGGGTTCACCACAATATATCCCAGGCACACTGCCTCAGGGGTAGCTGGTCCATTCCACTGGGTGTCAAACAGACGAGGCATACTGATGAGTCCTGGTAGGACTAAACACGTGTCTATGTCTTCTGTTAGCACCTTTGCAAACTGTGTGAGAGGCCTTTGGCACCATGCAACTTGCTTAAAGTTGGACCAGCATAACATTCTGTGGTGATTTGCATATGCAGCCCATGGTGCTTTGCATTGTGGGGGCATGTGTGATTTTGTATTTTCTTGAAACTTGGCTTCCCAGCCAAATGCCCTTTGGGTAACCTTGCCTCAGTGTTTATGCACAGAGGTTCTTTGTCTTTAAATAGTTTTTATTTTAATGGGTTCACCACAATATATCCCAGGCACACTGCCTCAGGGGTAGCTGGTCCATTCCACTGGGGTGTCAAACAGACGAGGCATACTGATGAGTCCTGGTAGAGATGAAACACGTGTCTATGTCTTCTGTTAGCACCCTTGCAAACTGTGTGAGAGGCCTTTTGGCACCATGCAATTCTGCTTAAAGTTGGACCAGCATAACATTCTGTGGTGATTTGCATATGCAGCCCATGGTGCTTTGCATTGTGGGGGCATGTGTGATTTTGTATTTTCTTGAAACTTGGCTTCCCAGCCAAATGCCCTTGGGTAACCCTTGCCTCAGTGTTTATGCAGAGGTTCTTTGTCTTTAATCTACCTTTAAATATATCAATACTTTAACTTTGCATTATTTCATTTGGCAAGTTATTCCAAAGCCTACCTGCTCATTGTATGTAGTTGTTAAATCTCCCGCTCTTTGTATATTGTTCCAGCTTGATTTGATACTTGTATTATCTTAGTCCTGAGGTTTTAATCTGGATTTCTATACTCATTTCTGACATCAATTCATGACTGATAATTATTTTGAACATCATTAATAAATCCCCCTTATTCTTCTGAGTTCTAAACTATATAATCCCAGGTGAGACAATCAGTCTTGTATGTCATGTGCCTCACCCATGGATCATTTTCATCATCCTGCACTTGACCTTCCCCAAATCATCTACATCTCTCCTCAAGTAGGGGCTCTGCAGAGGTGAACCATAATCCAGGTGGGGCCTGTATGGGCCAATAGACAATTAGTATTCCTACTTAGGAAAGTTCTTTTAATGCTACTTATAAGCAGCCCTATGTGGCAACAGCTGCTGCCCCACAATACAAACAAATGAACCCACTTAGCTGACAAAAGCCACACATGTTAGCTTGTGTGATATCATTAAGAACATCAACAAATATGTTGCACATTGCTCATACAGTGGTTTAGCAGTTCTGATACTGCTTCTTGATTAATTAGCTACTAATACATATACAGTAAGGGAGAGTCTGCATACTATCATTAATCCAACAATGCATTTTATTACAACCAAGTACATACATAAAGAAAATAAAAAAAATGGAAACTTAAAAAAGTACCATTGCATTTTACTTGGGTATAACAAGTCTTCTAATTAAGCCAATGCCTCGCATTGTAAATGCAAAGAAGTCAGGCTATCATCTTTTAAGAAGAAAATCATGTTAACATACATAGAATTTGATGGCAGATAAGGACCACTTGGCCCTTCCAGTCTGCCCATTCAGTTTCTTAATTATTGGAAATAAAACCTCTACCAATTAGATTACTGGAGAGAAGTGTTCACTGTTTTGCCTGTCAGATGAGTATTGAGTGAAGTACCGTGTTCATGAAAGGAGCAAATTAATTTAGTGATTATTTTCACAGCTGAATCGCCCCCATCACCCACACTGCATGGTGGTTATCTACAAAATAATGATGTCAATGGGTACTCAGTGAAGAAGCTGGGATAGATGGAGGCAAAAGGCTGAAGTCTGGCTGATGGAGTTGAAACTTGCTGTTCGAAATTTAGAATAATTCTGTATTGACTTGTATTATGTTTTATGTGAGTCACACCTGTAAATAGTACTTGTGTTCCAGTGTGCTAACTCATTAAGCAAATAAACAAACAAATACAGTATATCACAAGGATGCTCTGGCAGCTAGCAGTATGGATTGCCCTCTTCACTTATTTTCAGCAGCTCCTCAGTAGTTGTCACCTGCTTACCAACAACCACTACAACCCCCTGAGTGCAACATCCCTTTTCCTGGAAAATCCAAACACGTTCGCTGAACTGTGTCCCCAACTGCCCGACTGCCTCACCAAACCCACTGAAGCAACTACAATCAGTAGTACCAACCTGGGCGGAGAAAAACTACATCACTGCAGACTCTGTCACCTGCTTCTGTGGAGGCCCCAGTATCTTTGGTCTCCCAAAGCCACAGCACCATTCCCTGACAAGGCTCAGATCCTTTCTGAAGGCACTATGTGTGTGATCATATCTTCTTCTCAGACTGTAGAGGTTTGCAGTTCTATTTATACTTATACTGTTTCACTTACCAACCTCCTGACAGTCTGAGGTCTTGCTTCCGTCCCTCTCTGGAGTCTTTTTGGCACAGGATTGGAGGCACCTCCTGGGTTGTGAACCATTGTTGGCCTCAGAGGATCCCAGTAAAATAGGTTGGAGAGAGAGACAGAGTTTGCGTGCAGCTATTCCTAGCATCTGAGACTAGATACAGTTGACTTTTTTCCCATCAGAACATAAGTGTACCTCAATGTTGCACTTTTAAATGGTTCTGATTGCCAAAGCTCTCTGGGACTCTGTTTAAATAGTAAAGTTTGGGCTGTCCCCAATGTCTAAACCAGACATAATACAGCAATCTAGTTCTGGTTTTAGTACTTAACATAATGACTAAAACCCTTTAAAATTGAAAGGCATGCCTCATTTCGGAGGCTGGGCTTGCCAAAGTTGTAGAAAAGTGAAAATATTTTCCCTTGTCTCAGGAGTAACTAGATTTTCCTCAAATTCAGTGTGCTACAACAACAGTCTTATAGGGATCCCTTGAAATTCAGAGAAAGAAGCGATTGGGCCAAAATCATATTTGGAATTGGAGTGGTAAATAAAAATGGAACCCATTATACACCAAAGTCAATAAACAAATATCCTTTGAGAGATATTCAAAATAGGGTTTTAGGATTCCATAGTTAAGAACAGATATAGTAAGATGTAAAGAAGGTATTATCTTCCAAATATATGGAATGAATTAAATTTAGAGACCATAAATGCAAGTAATTTGGTACAGTTTAGAAAAGGTCTAGACAAAATGTGGAAAGTAAACTGCCACTGTTTTAGGTCTTAGGACAAACTACCATCCTCATAATCCTTTGGGCTAACAGCACCTCAGATGGGGTCTACACACCTCCATGGTGAGAAGAGCCTTCTGCCACCACTCCCCAAGTCCTTGCTAGCAGGCATCCTCATAGCCCTTGGACTAGAGGCCCATAAGGGGTCTACATGCCTCCACAGTGAGAAGAGCCTGCTGCCACACTCCCGAGCCCTTGCTAGCAGGTACGGCCTAGACAGCTTTCTGGGAACTCAAGGCTGCATGGCTGTCTCTGTAAATTTCTAAGGACAATTGCCTTTATCTTGGCTCAGCTCTTATTGGCTGTCCATGGAACACGAGCTCCTTGTTTGATTCCTCATCCTGCCAGGCATTTCCAAATTCATCCTAACTGGACTATGTCACTACCATCGGCCAGCTTATTTAACTTTATTCCCCCTAATCCAGTATTGCCTCTGATATTGGGTCTGTTTTAATACTTAGTGCTGAATTTCTTCAGTTTAAAGTGTTTTTAATTGTACTTGTATGTGTTTGAACTTGGAAGTTTAGAGGCTGAGACTGTATTCCTAATTCTGTGCTGAGTCTCTGCTACCACAATGGGTATTTCCGTGAAAAGTCACTTTCAGTTAATTTCTCCAGCCCCCATTTCAGCATCTTTTATTTCTTCTCTTGCAGACCCAGCCAGCACCTAGCTCACTGCCTACTTTTCCATTTGCAGATTATACTGTAAAGCCACTAGGGCAACAAGACATGTAGGTTGCAATCCTCCTCCCACTGCTCCTCCATAACACTTCTGTCCTGCATCATTCATACCTAAATTCTCTGCCTTTTGCCCCTCTCTGTAGTGTCCCTTGCCACTGTCTCCCAGGCTATCACTAGGCATACAATGTGTCATCAAACCAGGGTTCAGACCAGGCATCTTTCGCTCCAAAAGCAGCACCCTACCACTGTGCTACTGTGTCTGCCACAATGTTAGGTGTCAGCAAGACCCACTCATACCTGCCCATGGTCACATCTACCACCACTGTACTCCCTCACAACACCCACCCACACAAACTAACCATACTACTATTGCTAACCGTTTACCCTGCTTAGCAACAAACCCCAGTTGCCTCCAGTATGTACACATCTTTGCTGCTGGGGAGCACCTCACCCTCATAGCCTCTCCATCAATCTGTCTCTCCCCATAGCCCCCTGCACCTTCCCTCTCTTCCTCCGCCCATTTCTCTGTGCTTTGAGCCTCATTGTCTGTTCCTCCACCTGGCCATTCCAGCCCTCACACAACTGCCCATTCCCTGCTCATCACCTTCTAAGCTTGCCAGCTGTCGCTGCCTGCAAAATGTCACCAATTTATGGCCCTTGTCAGGATCTTCTACTTGCTTCTTCTACTATCTGGCAATGTTCACCCCAATCCTGGCCCAGCAGCACCCCCAACAGAGCTTCACATAGCAGCAATGAATATCTGCAGCCTGCCTAAAAAGGTACCACTGCAATGCTGGACAGCACAGCACCAACCAGATATTCTGGCTTTAACAGAAACCTGGCTGTCAGCCAAGACACCAGACTCATTTGTCTCTATTCCTGGCTAGTCTTTCATTAGGTTTGATCGTAACGGCAAGAGAGGCAGTGGCTGTGCCTTCTATGTAAACGACTCACTGCATTACCAAGCCCTGCCTGCACCCTTCCTAGACCATGGTGCCCAAGCCCTCTCAATAAAACTCTCCCCTGACCCAAACCATGTTCCTCTTACTCTCACCATCGCTACATCCCACCCCCAGCCAATCCCCTGCCTGTAAAGTGCTCTCTGACTATCTAGCCAGCCACCCCACATAACGGAACAAATCCTAGTTGGGGATCTCACCATAAACTGGCTGGTGAGCTCATAAACACACGCCAAAAATACCTTTGCTGTGTTAGATATGACCCAACTGGTATCCCAGCCTACCAGAGCCAACCTCACTAATGGAACCCACACTCTACTAGATATCCTGCTCACTAATCGTCCCCACCATATTACCAGCCTGGGTGTCCTACCCAACTCCTTAAGTGACCACTCCCCAATCATCTTCAGCTGATCCTGTCAGCTACCTAAACCACCACCAGATGTCACCTTTCATCATCGACTATGCCCAGGAGGCATAGCCAATCTCAAACAATATCTAATTAACTGGGACTGGTCCCCTATTTCTCAAGCCCAGCACACAGATGATGCATTGCACTACTTCACCACCACCTTTAATACCGCCTGTGATGCTTTTACAGACCATCAATAGTGACCACTAAGAAATGTAGTGCCCCTGGATCACCCCAGAACTCCTACAACAGTTCAAAATGCAAGACAACCTCTGGCATCATGCCACTGCCTCCGGTTTATTAGGTGAAAGGCAGGCCAATAATGCTGCCCACAATAAGTGTACCTGGGCAATCTGCAAGGCCAAGGCAGAGCACTACAGAACTGCCCATGCCACCTCCTGGGGTAGCACAAGAAAGTTCTGGGATAACATCAAGAAGCTTAATGGTAATTCCCACTCTTCTCCCCTCACAACTAGTGTTAATGGTACTACCACCACAGACACACTTCACATAGCTAACTGCCTCACCTCCACCTTCTCAGACCTCAGCTGAGTCCTCCTAGCAACTTTTTAATCCAATTCAGCCTACCCCACCGCCTGAGCTCTTCCACCCCCTTCAAACTCAGAGTCATTACCCCTACAGAGCGAAAGCCTACCTGTCCAAAGCCCTCCAAAGCTCAATTATTACAAGATACCTTCGATAAGCGTATCCTATACTTTTGCACTAGACTCAGTTATGTCCCCATTCACGGACCTTCTAAATCTGTCCCTGTGCCTGGGCCATTTCCGAACCTCATAGAAAATGGCAGTGATAACACCAATATTGACATGTGGTGACAGCTCCCTCCCAAACAATTACTGGCCCATCTCGATTCTCCCCAATCGCTAAAGCCCTTGAAAAGATCATGCAATCAGCTTACTGACTACAGTACCTCCTCACACTCATCCTCTTATGTAGACAGCAGCATGGTTTCAGAGCTGGTCATAGCACTCGACCGCCTCACAGAATTAGCATCTCGCTGCACTCCACGCTTGACAGGGGCACCTTGCAGGCCATGTTTATAGACCTCTCAAAGGCCTTCAACATGGTTTCTCTTCCCTCCTTCTTAACACATTGCAACAAATTGGGATCTCTCATTGTCCACTCTCATAGTTCTCCAGATATCTTTCATCTAGAACCCAATGTGTTAAAATTAATAATACCATATCTACTATGCTGCCTGTGCACTCAGGAGATTCCCAGTGATCTATACTGGGTCCCCTGCTATTCAGCATCTACCTCAATGCCCTGCCTAAATTCTGCCCTGGCAGCCTTCTCCCTCTATGCGGACAATGCTGTTCTTTATGCTGCACATCCTGATCCTCTCTCTATCCAGCGTACCTTACAAAACTCCTTCTCTCAGATTAAACACTGGTTTGCTGAACACGGATTGGTGGTAGACATTAAAAAATAAGGCGATGCTCTATGCCCACCACCAAAACAGATCAAAGTTTCCCCTGGAAATACTCTCGGCCTCTCTCATTTCACTGGAATAGGTCCAAAAGTATAAGTATCAAGGTATTACATTTGACTCTTCCCTCTCATTCCACGAACATATAAAAATCCTCACCTCCACCAACACCGCATTGGTTTCCTTTACAGACATAAAGATGTCCTGCAACCTGAAGCACTTCACCTAGCCATTACCTCCTCAGTCTTATTGCTGGTGGACTATGGCCTCACAATCTATGCTGCTGCAGACTCTACTGGCTTCTTCAAATACAAGTAGTCATCAATAAGTCCTGCCAGCTCCTCTCTGATGCCAACAGAAATACACATACCTGCACACTATATGCACTCACTAATATCCTCTCCATTGAGGAAAGATTATTATACCAGACTTGTCTCGTCACCAAAAGAATCCACCTGGGTTTAACCCGAATAGGTATCATGGCTTCTCTTCAGGCAGCCACCATCTCAGCCTACACACACGCCACCCCAAAAACTATCTGGAAGGTGCCAGGTCAGGACCACCCTGGCCCAGCGATCCTTCCCCTTAGAGCTCCATCTTGGTACAATGCCCTCCCTCCAGCTGTCACATCAATCACCAATTTAGGTCCTTTAAAAGCTGCCTTAAGGGCCCATATCCTCTCCTCACATCAATGCCAGTGTAACCAGTAACCTGTGGATCCTGCACCACGCCGCTAGTCCATGCACCCACCCATGGCCAGGCAATGGAGAGCCTCACTATTTCTAGCCTACAGGCTCCTCACCTCCTTCGGTTACTATATAGTTGCACTGGACTAGGAATGCATTGTAATATGTTTAAGACAAGGCCTCCTGAGACGGTTTACTACCAACTCATATCATGCATTGCTTTAGCTATTAATTGTATAGGTCTTAACGCTCATTAGGTAAATATGTCGATAGCTCTGCCCTGTTTTAGCTACCAAACATATAGGCATTAACCCATGCTCATTGTACTTATACTCTATGACTGCTCACCCACATTTATTCTATGTATGTACTGTATGAATGTCTATGTTTCTTCTGAATTGAAGCCTTTGGAAATGAGTCTATGACTCAAAGGGTTGTAATTCAGATTTCCTAAACAAATAAAATTAAACAGCATAGCTCAAATCTGTAAAAGTGCCTGAAGTAATGATGTTTTAGACCCAAGTGTATATTTGTTGGAATTACTGCATCAAAAGTGTTGCCTTAAGTTACGTTTAGTCTTGTGTACTGATGGTGGAACAGAGGTGCATCCCTCAGTTGTACCTCTCCACAATTCCTATCCATTCTGGCAAAGTGTGGTTCCTCTGTAGGCACCCACAGTGGAGACCAGGAGGATGCTGGGAACCTCCACAAAGGAGACCCACAGGAGGGTGGCAGGGGACCCTGCAAGGGAAGGAAACAACTCCTGGTGGGGACTCCATTGTTAGGAAGGTAGAACTGGGCAAGGAAGGGAGAGGAGGTAAGATGCCTGCCTGGCGCCATGGCTTGGAGGGACAGGGAGCAAATCCTCAGGATTGCCGGAGCAGCTGCACAGGGGAGGAGCTGGATGTCATTGTCCACCTAGGGACAAATGACCTGGCTAAGAAAGGGATTAGAAGTGCAGGAAGAGTTTGTGGAATTGGGAGGGCCTTAGTCAAGTAGCATGCAGTAACCTTCTGAAGGTGCTACCCATCTATGGCATAGGAGAGGCTAGGGTGTTCCGTACCATGGGATTCAATCAGTGGTTGAAAAACTGGTGTGGAGCTCAGGATTTGGCTTCATTGGGGACTGGGGCTCCACCTGGAGTGATGCAAGCCTATACTGGCATGATGGGCTGCATCTGTCCGGGAGGGAACCAGGATCCTGGGTGACAGGTTTAAATGCTTCATTGCAAGCTTTTAAACTAGTCAAGGGGGAGGCACTGGAAAGAGCAGGAAAATCCTAGCCCCCAAACAATCACGGTAGTAAGTGTGGCAAACACCAACATGGAGGTGTCGATAGGAGAAGGGCAGGGGTAAATGGAGAAAGTGACAAAGGCAAGAAGGATAGGGATGGGGCAAAAGGGGTAAGGCCATCAGGAAATGGAGGGTAATGAGTACCAATGCCGTAGTCTGGGCAACAAGCTCTCTAAGCTGGTGGCCTTAATGGAAGAGGATGCCTGGATATCGTGGCAGTCACAGAAACATGGTACACAGAGAACCATGACTGGGATGTTAACATACCAGGGTACATAACCTACAGGAGAGACAGGCAGGGAGAAGAGGGGAGGAGTAGCTCTCATGTAAAGGAAGGGATAAAAGAAACTGAACAAAAGAGTAAACAGGGAGGAGAGGAGGCACTGTGGGTCACCTTGGAGACTGGAAAGGCACCACAATCCGCACAGGGTTGTGTACAGACCCCCATGTCAGGGGAAGGAATGGACAAGGATATGATGGAAGGCATTCTTAGAATGGCAGAGAAAGGAGATACTGTTGATGGAGACCTGAATATGCCAGATGTTAACTGGAGCACATTTGCTGCAGCCACATCCAAGAGCAGGGCCATTCTTGATGCCCTACAGGTGGCAGGCATTAGACAGCTAGTTTCGAACCCACTGTGAGGGAGCAATCTTAGAACTCATACTCTCAAATGGGGCAGTGAGAGGATCTCAGATATAGAAGTGGGTTGCCATCTGGGGACAAGTGACCATCAAACAGTGTGGTTCACGTTAAACTCAGCTAAGAGTAAAGCCATACAAAATTGAGGTATTGGACTTTAGGAGGGCTGACTTTGGCAAGATGGGAGAGTGCCTCAGAAAGCACTAGCAAACAGGCTAGAAGGAGGTGTGGAGCAACAATGGGTAATTATCAAACTGCCATCACAGAGCAACAAGCCTTTGTGTGAAGCAAATAAACAAATCAAAATGAAAGAAAAGCCACTATGGTTCTCAAGAGGTAGCTGTGAAAGTCAGGAAGAAAAGATAGCATTCCGGAAGTATAAGGAAACACAGAAGAAGCAGGACAGACAGCTGTACCAGTTAAGGCAGAAATAAGCAGGGAGGGAAGTCAGAATAGCAAAGGCCCAAACTGAGGAAAAGAAAGCCAGCTCAGTTAAGAAGGGGATAAAACCTTTTATAGGTACATCAGCGGTAGAAAAGACAAAGGGAGGGATAGTGAGGCTGAATAGAATGAACAGTGGGTGGGCAGAGGGGACAGTGAAAAGCAGGAATACTGAACGAATATTTCTGCTCAGTATTCACAAAAGAGGAGGAAGTGCCTAATCCAATTAACAGAAGCACTCTTGATAGGGAGGTCGATCCCAGTCCTTTCACAGAAGAAGGGTTCTGCAAGAACTCCTAAAACTGAAGGTGGACAAAGCAATGGGTCCTGATGGAATTCACCCCAGAATTCTAAAAGAATTAAGGAAGGAACTAGTGAAACCACTGGCTACTCTTTTTAATAAATCATGGGAGGATGGTATGGTACCCGAGGACTGGAGGAAGGCGGATGTGATTCTCCTTCACAAAGTGGGACCAAGACAGAGGCAGGAAACTACAGACCTGTCAGTCTGACCTCTGTGGTAGGGAAAGTGATGGAGTCACTTCTGAAGGAAAGAATAGTTGAGTACCTAGAGGTCAGTGGAGCACAGGATCCAAGGCAGCATGGGTTCACAGTGGGAAGGTCATGTCAGATGAATCTAATAGATTTCTTTGACTGGGTGACCAAAGTAGTAGACCAGGGGGGGCTGTGGACATGGCCACCTAGACTTTAGAAGGCATTTGACACAGTCCACACAAAAGATTATTAGTCAAATTAACCAGCCTGGGCGTGGGTCCCAGGGTGGTAGCCTGGGTAAAACATTGGCTGGACAACAGGACACAGAAGGTAATTGTAAATGGAGTCCACTCTGAAGAAAGGCGGTTACTAGTGGGTACCGAGGGTTCAGTATTGGGTCCAGTCCTTTTAATGTCTTCGTCAGTGACATTGCAGAGGACTGGAAGGAAAAGTATGCCTTTTGCAGATGACACAAAGATCTGCAACAGGGTTGATACACAAGGAGGCATGGAAAGGATGAAAGGGACTTGGCAAGGTTGGAGGAATGGTCAGACTTATGGCAGCTAGGATTCAATGCAAAAGTGCAAAATAATGCCCACGGGAAGCAAGAACCCAGGGAAGAATACACAATGGGTGGAAAGGTAGTAACAACAACAAAACAGGAAAGGGGCCTGGGGGTAATCATATCAGATGACCTTAAGGTTAGCAAGCAATGTGAGAAGGCAGTAGGGAGGGCCGGGGTATACTGGGATGTATAGGAGAGGCATCAGCAGCAGAAAACAGGAAGTTGTTATCCCTCTGTACAGACAGTTGCTGAGACCCCATCTTGAATACTGTGTCCAGTTCTGGAGACCCCATCTCCGCAAGGACATAGACAGGATAGAGGCAGTCCAGAGGAGGGCAACTAAAATGGTGCAGAGTCTGCAAGAGAAGCCCATGAAGAGACTAAAGGAGCTTAATATGTATACCCTTGAGGAAAGAAGGGAGAGGGGGACTGATAGAAACTTTCAAGTACCTCAAGGGAATCAACAAAGTCCAAGAGGGTAGCATCTTTCAGAAAAGAGACTTGCAAGAACAAGGGACACAATTTAAAGATTGAAGGAGGGCGGTTCAGGGCAATGTGAAAGTATTATTTCACAGAGAGGGTAGTGGATGCATGGAACAGCCTTCCTGAGGAAGTTGGGGTCTAAAACTGTGGAGAATTCAAGAATGCATGGGACAGACATAAGGCAATTCTTGTGGGGCAGGAAGATATAGGCTGTTGGTTAACTAGGATCTGGGTCTATCCTGTAGGTAGGGAAATGGGCAGACTAGATGGGCCTAGCGGTCCTTATCTGCTGTCAAAGTCTATGTTTCTATGTTCTATGTTTCATGTCTCCATTTAGAAATACAACCCTTGGTATTATATGTGACAGGTCATTTTCTGTTCACTCAGATAGTTAAATGTGATAACTTTATGGCTCCTTGTATGCAATCTGTCAAAAGTGTGTTGAGCTGCAAGGGTATGGTTTTTGGAAATATTACATTAAAGGTGTTATTTCAAGCCTTTTTTGTTTTTGTATACTAACACCACTACTAGGAATGCAACCCTAGTTATCCTATGTGACCACTGAATGCGATAATTTTATAGCTTTTTGTATGTAATTGTTAAAAAGCATTTGATGGCATATTTCAATGTTAGTTGATGTTTTTATGAAACGTTGTTAAGATTTGTACTTCTCCTTGTAACTGTTTGATTATACAGACAACCTTGTAAGACAGGGCTTTGCAGTCCTAAAGGTTTATTTACCTGTTGAAAAATAAACATTTTTATCTATCTATCTAGCTGTCTACAGTCCTCCACCCTTGCTGCAATCTGATTTTGGTTCCCACCTTAGAGGTTCCCTGTAAATAGATTAGATTGATCAGCAAGAGAGAAGGAAAGTGCAGGTATTCTTAACACCAGAGACTAGCTAGATCAGACTTTTGTTCAATTAAAATATGTCACAATGATGCACATTTTGAAATTGCTTTGATAAGTTTTAACCAGCTCATCAACATCCAGCTCAGTAACTTGTTGAGACACTGGGGTGGATGGAAGAATGATGGGATGAAATGGAAATTAAGGATATTCCTGAGTCTGCCCAAACTATGTATTTATGCCCTTGACCCTGTAAATGTGGTGTAGGGTCTGCCCATGTCTTAAACTCCATCTACCCACAGTCCTTGCAGTACACCGAGGTATTAATGTAGAACCAGAATATGGTGGTTGTATAAGAAATGCAGAAATTAACTCCCCTTGACTTTAAAGTTATGCATATTCTCTCTAAGTTATAAAAGAAAAGACATTATCACCTTGGCTTATATCATTGGAATACATGCCCCTCGAGGATCAAGCCTCTGTGAATAAGCATTCTTGAATCCTTAGTTCTATACAATATTTATGCATTTCTTTCAGATGCTTTACAGGTGAAACCTGTGAAAGCATGGAGGACTAACAATTACTACAGGAGAATAAAATGTCTGCAATGCAACAGAGCATATGATGAATGATGAATGAATATTAAAGGGACACTGTCAACCTGTTTTCATCATATTGTTTCTAGTTAAAACCAACATTTTATGATTGCATACCTTCTCTAAAATGTATTGATGTTGCTGTATATTTTGTCTGTCTCCTTGTTTAGTAGAACTGAAATGCATGCTAATGTTTATTTATAAACAACGTTGTTTTGTTTACAATTCTGGATCTGTTCTTACTGCATACGTCCTGAGCATTAGAAAAACACCCAAACAATGCAGTCATTCATGAGGCAGTAGTCTCCTAAACTCCCATTGCATTATGAGGGCTAGACTGTGTTGTAGGTGTTCCCCAGTCCAGGAAAGATGCAGTTGGAGCTGATCAAAGAATGTAAACAAACTTGTGTTCGATGGTGACACCAGTATGGTAAGCAATCTGTTTTTCATTTTAAAGAAAAAAGAGTCAGAATCAAACTACCAGCTACATGAGCAATGTTAACAGAATGTTGGCAATCATAAAATGTGTTTTTAAACTAGGGACACTTTAAGACATAAGGGGTTAACAGTGTCCTTTAAGTTGCAAACTACACAGTTCCTAATTAAATAAGGTGTAGCAGCACCAAAAGTTTAAAAAGTGGGACTTTTTTTAAAAAGTATGAACTGTCTTACTTTTAAATATGGATATATAAAATTATTTTATTGATATGATTTTTGTATGGATATAAGGAACCAGACCACGTTTCAAATTATAATATTACAAAGCACCTATAGATACTATTTTGAAACATGACACACAGTATTGATATCGTGTTTTTACTAGCATACTAGCAGCGTGAACAGTAATGCTTTTTTCAAAAGGGACATTTTATTTTCCCTTTCCCTTTTGGAGGCAGTATAGCATAGTGGTTAAGCACACTGACTTGCAAACCTGGAGACCTGGGTTTGAATTCCATCAGCCCACACTGCATACTGTGTGACCATGAACAAGTCACTTAGCTTCCTTCTGCTCCCAGGTTACACCTGAAACAAGCTCGGCTTAGTATGCCTCTCCTGGTTAAATAATTTTCATTTTCCCTTAATGTATCAACACTTGACAACCCAAATTGATATGGTCTACAGCAATCAAGTTGGCGTAAACCCAGGCTTTCACTTAAAAGCAAGTGGTGGTCAGAGCCAAAATGGCTGCTACTGCATTACCCTGATAAGGGATATCTGACGCAGTGTACGGGCCCATCAGCCCTGGACACACAAGTCAACCCATATAAAGAAAAGCTCCCAGCCTACCACAAGGTGTCATGTGTGTGCAGAAGACTGCTCTGTCCCTCCCCAGGCTAGAGCCAGTGCCGCATGCCGAAACACCTTCCACCCAGTCCAAGCCCATTCAGTCAGCTCACTAAGCTTGCACCTGAACTCAAGTCACTGGCAAGGTAAGGCAACGTGGTACCCACAGGGACAACAACCATCCCAGAATGAAATGTTACTTCATAAACTTATTTTTGGGCACATTTCTACCTCAAATTTTCAACATAATCTTTTATGACCCTGACCCCTTTTGAACATGGCAGGTGTTATTTATAAAATATTGGATGCAATGTCATTTGCCACTACTGCAAAAACATTTTGGCCAGAATTTGAAAAATGACACCCATCATGTTCATGAGGTGTTGTGAAAAGATGGCTATGTTGAAAATCTGCTATCAACATATTGAAAATTATGAAAGTTATGAACAAGCATTAAAGAAGTGCAGCTTATCTACATAATTTTTTTAACATTTTTACTCTAAATTTTCTGCAGTCTTCTTATGCCCCACTTAATGAACCTGGTAAGTTACAATTTTCAAATCCCAGCTGAAATGTCATTTTCACCACAAGTGCAAAATACATTTATTCAGAATTTGAAAAATGGCACCTGTTATGTCGATGAGGGTGTGTGAAAAAATAGCTGTGTTGAAAATTGGGATAAAATATACAAAATTACAAAAGTTATGAGTCAGCATTAAACAAGTTTAATGTACTTTCATAACTTTGTTTTTTATATTTTGATCACATTTTCTAAATAGTCTTCTTATGGCTCCAGTTGATGAACTCATTTCAAATCCTGCCAGAAATGTGATTTTGTGGAGGGACTGCACAATCACCTTTCAGGCTAGATTTGAATAATATCACTTACCTTGTTTATCAGGTGGGGTCTAAAAAGGCCATGTTGAAAATTTGGGGTAAAATTGAAAACAAATGACCAAGTTATGAGTAAAAGTTCAGAATGCATTGAAATACACTAACTACATGCACTTGATTTCCTCAGTCCCCAGTCTGGCTTTGAAGAGTGAAGGTGTGTCTCGGTACAGATAAGATTACTGCATTGGACCCCAGGTAGATAAGTATAAGGTAAGGGGGGTGAGGGTGGAGGGCTGGGTGGGGGTTGGATGGGATGAGGGTCAGTACAGCAGTACAACACAAGAGGGACCGTTTCTTCATTTCAGGTTAAAAAAGAATATGATGTCAAGGAAACGTTTTTATTACAGGTATAGTACCAACCAACACTGGGGATTGGACACCCCAGTGTCAGCTTGATATTTGAGGGCATGAGGGAGACACCATGGTGTCCCCAACTGTTGAGCCATGGTGGTCTACATGGGGTGGGATGTGAGTGGGATCTTGTTTTGTATATGGAGCTGGGACAAAGCAGTGATTGGGAGGCAGTGGGATGTTTTCGGGGTCAGGATCTTTTGTGGAGCCAGGACAGGGCAGTGAGGTGGAAGACTAGGTTTGCTGGCCAAGGAACCTAGCTTCACAAGAGCTATTTCCTTCTAGGTTGCTTGAAAGGACAGAGCAAAGAACCTTACCAGAGCAAGGGAAAGGATTAAGACTTCTTTTGACTAGGCAGATTTACTGTGTGTTGTTATTTTTATTTTGTACTCACAGGGATTGTTACTGTTTGTTGCTAACATTTTATTGCTTTATTTTCTCTGATTCAAATTGTTTTGCTGGATATACCTTCTGCTGCATTATTACAAGGTGTGCCTACAGGTGTGTGCTAACAGATTACTGCTTAATTTTCTGATTCAAATTGTCTTTGCAAGGTATATCTTCTGTTACTGCTTTATTTTTCTCTGTAGCAAAGTGTTTCTTACAGGTATATCTTCTGTGAAATTACTACAGGCGGTCCTTACATTTTGTGACTTTTTATCATTAGGCTAAGCAAAATTACTGTTTGCCACTATTTTATTATTTATTTATTTATTGCTGAAAAGGTTTTTGTCTCAGAGGTGTTGCAGTCTCCTTCTCACATTGAAATGAATGTGCTTTCCTCCACAGCTCTTCCAGGGGATTAGATGTGTATCTGGGGGTGGAGCTGGTAAACTGTCAGTAATTTCCAACAGAAACAAGGGTTAAAAGGTCAGGTTAGTTGATAACTTGGAGGTGGAAGACTAGCTTTGCTAGCCAAGGCACCTAGCTTCACCTGAGCTCTTTCCTTCTAGGTTGCTTGAAAGGACAGAGCAAAGAAACTTACCAGAGCAAGGGAAAGGATTAAGACTTCTTTGCCTAGGCAGATTTACTGTGCATTTTATTTTTATTTTGTACTCACAGGGATTGTTACTGTTTGTTGTTAAATTTTACTGCTTTATTTTCTCTGATTCAAATTGTTGTTGCTGTGTATACTTTCTACTGCATTATTACAAGGTGTGCCTACATGTGTGTGCTAACAGATTACTACTTTAATCTTCTGATTCAAATTGTCTTTTGCAAGTATATCTTCTGTTATTGCTTTATTTTTCTCTGTAGCAAAGTGTTTCTTACAGGGTATATCTTCTGTGAAATTATTACAGGTGGTGCTTTACAGGTTTTATAGTTTTATCTATCATTAGAATAAACTTTCAGGGTTACTGCATTTGTTGCTGACTGATTGTTTCTGCTCTTATCGCATTGTTTCTTTTGTCCTTGGTTCTTTTTCGACAGGAGAAGGGCCCACCACCAACCCCATCCCCAACCACTCCACACTACACTCCTTTTATAGGGTAGCACAGTCATGACATTTCATGTGGCAAATCAGGAAGGGCAGATCAGTGTGGTATCCAAACAGTGACCTCATTTACAGGGCACTATTAATTTAACTTGTTATAACAAGTTATACAAAAACAAACAAACAAAACACACAATCAAACTTTTGCTTTCATTTTCTTCCTTCTAATTGCTCTGACCAGGTTATAAACCCAGCAACTTATCTGGAATGGATATCATTAACTGCAGGTACTATAGAACACTTTTCAGAAGGACAGTTTTACAGGATTTAGGACACTGTCCTACATGCTGGGCCATTGGAGATCTTAGGACTCAGCTCCAGGCAGCATGGGCAGAGATTGCATACCTCAAATTGCATATTCAAGAGGAAATACATTATAAGAACCACCCACCATTTCCCCAACATCCAACAGAAACACGTCGACCACAGAGGGTAGTTGGCCCAAAGGTTGGCAGGTGGTTAGGGGAACAAATCTGGTGCCCCATCACTCGGTGCTCTCGAACATATTACCTCCACAAGCCATATAAAAACTACAAACAGGTATCTGCCTCTATCTCCAAAATCAAACAAAGGGCAGAGGACACTGCAGAGCAGGACACTGCAGCACAGGAGCTGGCACAACAAAACTCACCCAAACAGGGACCAAAACAAAAAGCAAAAGGAAATCCAAAACACTTCTGATCATAGGAGACTCCATGATTCGGAGAGTTGATACCTATCTCCAGCCAGAGGTAATGGTCAGATGTCTCCCAGGTACATCAGAGCAGAGACACTGGCTGCATTGCTAAAATTGTTCCAGAAGCAGGAGAAAACATTGACATACTGGTACACATAGGGACTAATGATCTCGCCAGCCAGTCAGTTGTGGAGACCAAGAACACCTGACCAGGCTGGGTGACAACTATCATCCATTTCATCTGGCATCTCCTTCTCTGAGATCCTGCCAGTCTGGGAGAGGAGGGCAGATGGACGGAAGGTCAGAGAAGGGAGATAGGGAGCTAAACATATGGCTCAAGGGCTGGTGCCAGGAAAAAGGACACAAATTTGTAGGAACTGGCAACAGTTTTGAGAGTGAAAGTTCTTTAAATGTGATGGACTGCATCTGAGTAAGGAGGAAGTCAGTGCATTGGGACAGAAGTTTGACATCTTTGCAGAATATTTCAACTATCAAATGGGAGAGGGTGCAGCACCCCATCGTCAAATGGGAAGAAGATCCTCCTCCATCGGCTAGTGGTCAAACAGGAGTTCAGCATGTTTGCAGTTCATTTGCATCACCAGGTAAGGAAAAGGTCCAGCTCCCCATCCGATGTCCAGGGAAATGCCAGACATCACCCAACAATTAACACACCAAAATCTGGCCAATGGAAAATCATGTACACAAATGCTCGCAGTCTAGGAAACAAGATCCCAGACCTGCAGGCAATAATGATAAAGGCTAAACTGGACATAGTAGCAATTAGCAAGACATGGTTTACCAGGAACCACAGTTAGGAGACTTCAGTACCTGGCTATGTACTGTTCAGAAGAGACCGAGTTGCAAAAGGGGGTGGAGTGACCCTGTATGTCAATGAAAATAGCAAAGCTACAGAAATTCAGAATCGCATAAGAGCCAGAAGAACTGTGGGTCACCCTGAAACAGGAAATGGGACAGCCATAAGAACTGGGGTTGTCTACAGGCTCCTGACCAGGAGGAGGACATAGACACATTACTGTTAGAAGATATATAAAACATGACAGCTAAAGAGGAGGTTCTAATAATGGGAGACTTCAACATGCCGATACAGATTGGTCAATACCAGCAGGAACATCTGCCAGAACTAGGCACATGGTGGATTCCTGCAGGGGAGGGCCTCAAACAACTGGAACAACAACCCCACAAGAGACAGGGCTATCCTAGATCTAGTACTGACTAACAAGGAAAGGATCACAGATCTCCAGGTGGAAGGTCACCTGGGGCAGTGACCATCACATGGTATGGTTTAATTTGGCCACTACAATCAAATCATCCCTTTCCAAGTCAAAAATATGGGACTTCAGAGGAGCTGACTTTGATAAGATGGCCAACAGAGTAAAGCTAGCCCTGGCAAAAGAAATACAGGTGACAGGGTACAGGCTAAGTGGGCAAGCATTAAGGATGCAATACTTGAACCAACATCCCATTGTGTTAGAGAAAGGAAGTGCAAAAGAAGAAGGAAACCACTTTGGTTCTCAAAACAGTAGCAGAAAGGTCAGAGCCAAAGGAAGCAGGAAGGCAGTAGGCAGGCAAGGGCCCAAACTGAGGAAACACTAGCGCAAACAGTAAAAGAAGGTGACAAGACTTTCTATAGATACATTGGTGAAAGGAGAAAGTCAGAGGAGGTATTACTAAGATCAAAGGAGATAAGGGGATGTGTGAGGAGGAGGACCATGTAAAAGCATCTATCTTAAATAGATACATCTGCTCAGTATTTACTGAAGAGAAGGTAGGGCAGGACCCACAGCTCAGCACCATGGACACAGGAGGGAGGGAGGTGAGCACTAGTCCCTTCACAAAGAAAGGGTCCTACAAGAGCTTGATAACCTCCAGGGTGGACAAGGCAATGGGACCTGATGGCATACGTCCCAGGGTACTAAAGGATCTAAGGGTGAAACTAGCAGAGCCATTATCAGAACTGTTTAGTGAGACTCTAAGCACAGGAGAGGTCCGAGAAGACTGGAGAAGGGCTCATGTGATCCCGTTCCACAAGAGTTTTAGCAGGAGGAGGCAGGGAACTACAGACTAGTCAGTCTTACCTCAGTAGTGGGCAATATTATGGAGGCACTCCTTAAGGAAAGAAAAGTGCAATGCCTGGAATCCATTGGAGCACAGAATCCAAGACAGCATGGGTTTACAAAGGAAGGTCCTGTCAAACTAATCTCATAGATTTCTTTGACTGGGTAACCAGAGTGGTGGACCAAGGGGAGCAGTTGATGTCGCCTACCTTGACTTCAGCAAAGCTTTCAATACTGTTCCACATAGAAGATTGATTAATAAGCTGTTGTAGGCTCGGGGTGGGTCAGAAGTTGGTCAACTGGGTGGCAAACTGGTTGGCGGCAGAAAACAGAGAGTGGTGGTAAATGGTACACAGTCAGAAGAGATGCAAGTCACAAGTGGGGTACCTCAGGGATCAGTCCTGGGGCCAGTTCTCTTTAATATCTTCATCAGTGATATTGCAGATGGACTGGAGGGTATGGTTTGTCTGTTTGCAGATGACACCAAGATCTGCAACAGAGTAGATGATCCAGATGGGGTGGGCAGAATGAGAAGCGATCTGGATAAACTAGCAAAATGGTGGGAAGACAGGCAACTGGGGTTTAATGCAAAGAAGTACAAGATCATGCACATAGGGAAGAGAAACCTTGAAGCCACCTATAGGCTGGGAGGTGAGTTGCTGGCAGTCACAAGAGAAGAAAGAAACTTTGGCATCATCATCACTGATGACCTGAAATCATCAAGCAGACCACTAAAGCAGTAGAGTAAGGCTAGGGAGGTTAGGGTGTATTAGTAGGGGTATCACAAGTTGGAAGAGGAGGTAATAATCCCTCTTTACAAGACACTGGTTAGGCCCATCTGGAGTACTGCGTGCAGTACTGAGGCCACACCTTCAGAAGGACATTAACCAAATTGAGGCAGTCCAGACAAGGGCAACAAAATGGTGCAGGTACTGCATCAGAAAACATATGAGGACAGATTAACGGAGCTCAATATGTATACCCTAGAGCAAAGGAGGAGAGAGGGTGATATGATCAAAACATTCAAACACCTTAAGGGCATTAACAAGGTGAAAGAGTCTAACATGTTTCAATATAAGAAAAGAGCAGGGCAAGAGGACATAGCATGAAATTAGAGTGAGACCGATTAAGGGTAATGTGACAAAGTTCTTTTTCACAGAAATGGTGGTGGATGCATGGAACAGCATGCCTCAGGAAGTGATGGATATGAATACAGTGCAGGGATTCAAACAGGCATGGGATAGGCATAAGGAGCAATACAGATGAGTATGAATAGATAGGCCATTGACATAGCAAAGGCCAATGGCACATTTATAAGGTAGAAAAGAAATGGGCAGACTGAATGGGCCTTGCGGTCCTTATCTGCCATCAGCTTCTATGTTTCTATGTGATTAGGAGGGAAAGGACATTTGCAGAGGTGGGATCTTTTATGTATAGCCAGTGCTGGGGCTGGAAATAGGAGTGCAGGGTAAAGAGCATGCAGAGGAAGGAAATGAGAGGTTTTATTTTACACTGGGGAGACAGCACAAGGGGAAGAGAGAGAAGGTGCAGTGATCCATAGGAACCAAATGTGCTTCAACTACACTGGGGTGGGTGGAGCATGAAGCAACAATATGATGCATTTGGTAACCTTCTCTCTTCCCGGTTACCCACATCAGGGCAGAAGAAGCTCATTGAATGTCAATAGGCTGACAGCAAGAAGTCAGAATCCAATGGAGCAAGGAAATCAGGTCGAGATGCAGTGGGATTGGAAACACCACCTAAGCAGACATCTCAGACAACCAGTGTGATGCAGGAGGCTGCACCCTTTGCACCCACCTAAATATTATATAAACCCCTCCAGAACATGGCAATAGTGGAGGAGGGCAGAATAATGTCTCATACATGTATACGGTTGGAGCAAAAGAAAGGAGCGCGAGTCAAAGTTCATACCATGCACATGGCTTTCGCCCTCCTGCCCATGCTCACATCTCCCTCACCTAAACCCTCAGCTCTCTTTTGGGATACCTCTCATCCCCTATGTCAGAATATGTCAGCATATCTCTCATTATGCAGCCATGAAAAGGAAGTTTCTAACACCAAAAGTTCAAAGTTAGACCCTTCAAAAACAGTTTACTTACAATGGAGCAACACTAGAAGTACTAGTGCTATGAACTTTTGAAATGAAAGCTTTAACTCAGCCAAGTTGATATATTGATACTGTACAGCATTTTGCTACAATGTTTCATGTGTTTATTTATTTATTTTCTAAAGTTTCACTAGGAAAGGCATACTGAGCTGATAATAGCTCATTTCCAGATATATCCTAGGGGAAAGAGGAAGAGGAGAGTAATGTATCAAAATCATAAGCAATAATTACATGGAAGGTACAGTACAAGCTGCACTAAATTGTTCCACCAATAAGTTCGTTTAGCATTGTTTTTTGCAGTTGGCATTGCAGTGGCAACTCATATAGCATTATTTTCACTGCTTAACCAGCTCAAGAGCAATGTTTCCAAAATGTTTTGCAACTCAGTTGGACTGCATCTGCAGTCATTTCACAATGCAATGCACAACTGAGTTTTAACTCTTGAGAAACAGTTTGTACAGGGCTGTGTTCAGCATCCAGCAACACTTATGCAACTCAGTCAGAAATGCCAAAACAACTCACTGGAGGAACAGTTTAATGTGACTTGTACTGTATATGAACTAAGCAAAAATGCTAAGCTATAATCATACACGTCATTATACAATATTTGTGCAAATTCTTTAGTGCAGTTTATCTAAGGAAGAGGAGCTGATTGCAACTCTAGGGGCATCAAGGAGGTACAAATAAAGTGTAAAGTGCAACAGGAAGGAAGAGGTAGAGAAAGCTATCTATTGTGTTTAAGGAAGAATAGATCCAAAGTGCGGGGGCAGGGGTATAGCAGAAGGATGGCCAAAAGAAGACAGAGAGGAGATGGGGGTAACAGGTAGAAAGCAGAAGGACAGGGACAGTTATCAGGTACAATTGCAGGTGTGAGTCAAGAAGTCACAGAGTAGGGAGCAGAGTGATCAAGATATTTTGTGGATCTTCTTCTCTGTCTATATATCTATAAATATATATATATATATATATATATATATAGTTATAAAATGGGTAAAAGAAATCCTTCACCTGATTGGTCAAAAGGCATGTCCTTACCTGTCAACAAACTGAAAGGTGGCACTACTTTCTTAATACCTTAACCTACATAGGTGAAAGGGCAGTAATATCATTGAGCAACTGATACCTTCCATCAGTCCCTCTGCAACCAGAACTGATCTTCCATCACAAGCATGGCTGCTACCTTTACACTGTAAAAAGCTTCAACTGGGCCCTAAAATTAAAACTACCTTAAATAAAAAATAAAACAAATTAATTAAATGTTGTTTCCCTGATCATCACACTCTCCTTACACACATAAACAAATTAGAAACATTAAGTATTGTTTATAGTTTTCATTACAACTGTTCCTTTACTAACAGTGAAAAATCCTCCTTCTGTCTTTACCTGCTCATCAGGAAATCTCTTCTGCTTGCCTTGACAGTGAGATTATTGAGCCACTGGCTCTAAAAGAGGCCTTTGTTGTCTGTGTGTACAGTATGTTGGGAGAGTATCATTCAACCAGCGGAACTGAGCAGAATTTTGAATCCCTGTATTACATGGTAAACATTCCATGATAAACATTCTGTGTCTTGAATGAGGGAAAAATAGAAAAAAAACACAGGATGGAGAAAGTATACAATACAGTAATACTTTATAAACAAAACAAAAGATGGGAAAACAGTTACAGAGGCAGACCCAAACTGCTCAAATAATACATTACTGTCCCTCCAACTCACTGGTTTAGCATTTTCAGTGAGTTGCTGTTCAATCAATTTTGCCACTCCTCCACCCAAGTCTAGGGACTATTTTTCACCATATTTAAATAAAATAACATACTATTATTAAATCTTTAATAATGCATCCAGAGTTTTGTTTGATTGTTAAAGAAATAGTTGTTACTCATTTATAAGAGCAATAAGATACTTCAAGGTGTGGGCTGTTGATTGATAAGAGCACTACCCAGCTACAGTAGTCACTCGGCTCCAAGCACCTTGTGCCTAACAACTCACCTGGGGCATGCTCTTATCAATCAACAACCCACACCCTGTCGTGTCTTATTGCTTTCATATATATAAATGCAAAATGGTTTAAAATTAAGTTTCTAAAATCAACAGTCCAAAGGATAGACTTTTAAAGATAATTTATTTAAAATTGCTAAATTTGGACCTGTTATAGCTAGAATTTAAAGGAATGTTCCTTGCACGTTACTCCTTAGGTCATTGTAAAGGGGGCAGAGATATGTGTAATCCTCGTCTGCTTTCCCACAAAAGTAAAAGTCTCTACTAATAGCATAGAGGTATAGTGGCCTCTTTACTAGCCGCTAAGCATTATCCACCACTGAAGGTCAGAACTAATAATGTTCCATCATTCCCTTCTCCCTATAAGTTGAACAGGAGGCAAAAAATACATTTTCCTAGTTTTAAACGAGAATGAGTCTTTAAAGAGTCTTGTTCGTGCATAAAAGTAGGTTTTTTTTTTTGTTTTGCTAAATGGACAAAAAGTATTTTTCTCTTGTTCAACATATAGGGAGAAGGGTAGATGGCAGGGTGGCCTTTGTGACCTCACAATTTTCCTAGATGGCCTCCTAAATAGTTGTACCTCTGTGGCCATTCAATATGTACATGGATGATAGGGTAATCTGTGACTGCGGTACTTCTACTTCTAGTCTGGTTGCTTGGCTCCAGCTGCATTTCTCCAACATCAAGCACTGTTGCTGGGACACTCAACTGTCCTTCAAAATCAAGAAAATGGTCTATATGACCTCTTGTCACCATGAAAAGGTTGGCTAAACTCTAACCCCTTTCCTCTTTCCATACTCTTGATGGTGGGCTGATTGAAGATATTTGCTCCTTTAAATACCTTGGGTTATGGTTGGCCCGTCACTTTGATTTCTCAGTGCAGGTGGATGCCATCCACCAGAAGCTGCACCCTACACTTAGGGCTCTTCACAGGAATAAAGCATGCATCCCACTTCCTGCATGCAGAGAAATCCTCTCAAAAATTATCCAATTTTCGATTATAGTGACATTGTATACAGTACCTTCCCAAGTCCACTGTGGCAAGACTGGGCCCTCTCTTTCATACTCTCTGTCACTGTAAGTTTGCCCTGGCTGTCCCCTTCCACCTGCCATTTCTTCCTCTTCGTCTCTCCATCCCTCACTTAATGCCAGGCTTCTCTTGCACTTGAACACAAAAATCATGCTACACATTGATGGGTGCAGAAGAGAGAAAACAAAAACAGAGGGTCACGCAATGTGCCTAGCAGTGTGAAGCATCTCCCAGTTTCTCCAACCCTGAGCAGCCTAATATCTCTGTTTTTATTCTATGCCTTGCTTTGTTTATTTATTTATTTATTTAGTTAAACATCAGTTTAGAAACCTTTGAGCCAGAGGCTCATTTACAAGGTACCTCATCACAAAGAGGACATCAGAACAGTAGTACAAGGGACACAGTACTTACAAACAAAAAGTTACAGTTCAATTACAATTTTGTTTCAATAGAATACAATCTCCAACGAAGCAAAGATAACAAAAGGTGCAAAACTTATGGTCGGGGAGAGCTGGTGGGAGTAGAAGGAGGAGATAGGGAGGAGGAATTAGTAGGGAAAGGAAGGGGACGCTCAGTGAGCATTGTTATCGAGGTCCAGTGAATTTTATTTACATTCTACCACTGCAGGCTCAGCTATGACTGGCTGTTTCTTGAGATCTTGCTCCACAGATGATTCTGAGATGCTGGTGGCAACTCCTCACCATCGCCACTGGCAACTCCAGAATGTGGAAAGGGCCTTAAATGGTTTAAAGCCCGAAGTACTTTGGCAACCAATTCTTTGACTCCTTCTAAGGCTCTCACAGAGGAGAGGAGAGGTTTCTGATGGAATTTTCTCCTGTGAAGGAGTCTCTTCAGTGGATCACTGACAAGCTCAAGGTATTGCGTACTACTACTGAAACTCTGGCCCATCAGGTGGGCAACTCAGAGCAAGAATTAGCTCTCTGGATGACTGGTGAGTGAGAGTGGATCCTGAACTTGTTGCAGTCAGACAAAGGGTGGCTAAACTACAGGATCAGATTGTCAATTTGGAGGGAGAAGCCGCCAAAATAATCCGGTGGAATTGGGGCTACCAGAGAAGTCTGAGGGACTAATGCTATCCCTTTGCCCAAAAGCTCTGTGAAAAGTTGGCAAGTCCCTCTCTGAATGGGCCAGTCTATGTGGTTGAATAAGCATATCTCTCACTAAGAGTATGCCTTCAGATGGTGCCCATCCACGCCCTTTTAGTTTTAAATTTCTTAATTATCTGGATCGACAATATCTCCTCACAAAAGTCAGAGAGCTGCAATCGATTACCTGGGAGGTTGCAAAGATTAAAGTGGTCCAGGATCTGCCTTTTGAGGTACTCAGAAATAGGTGACTTATCATGGTACAATGTCAAAATTGCTGGCAGCCAGCATCAAATTTCGGATGCAGTACCCCTTCCCAGTTACAGGTCTACTCTGATGGCGCTGGCACTCCTTTGAGTTGGCCGATCAAGCTGGAAAAGAGCTGACCAGTTTGCTCCCTTCTTTGTTTAAACCTGGTTGACATTCTCTGCTTCTATTGGTATAGCTGGCAGCTGACTGGGGAGCCTGTGATGGAGCAAGTAAATATTCTTTGAGGGTTGTCTTAGAGCCCAAGTTCTATGGGAACAATTGCTTTATGTTTCAAGAGATTATGATTGGTTGCATACTAGGTGTTTTTACCCTGGGACTGGGGCTGAACTTTTATTTTTATTTAATAAAGAGGTCATTTTAGTACTGTGTTTGCTAATTTCCAGTGACTTTTGTTGAAGGACTGAATATTCCTCCGAGGCTGAGTGGTAAGAAGTCCCTGACTCACTGTTCCCAAGTTTAGACCGATGGATTTCCTGGTGCCCTGAAGTTTTATTGTCTTCAGTAGTGGCCAACTCCTGTCCACAATACTTCCTGCATTTTATTTTGGGGGTGGGATTGTTCTATGGACATTTACTGCTATGTGGAGTGATCTCCAAGGTAGATGTTTTTTCCTGTTATGTTTCTTGGAGTTGAAATGATGGATTTTGGATCTGATTACATTTCCCTTTGGAAGACCACCAGAGGATTGCAACTATCTCAAAGACTCTGTTTATATTTTATATCTGGTGAGTTCTGCTGTATTAAAGCTTAAGAGTGGTTTTAAGAAAGGACTTGGCTCCTAGGGAGTGAGCCGTGTTTTCCTACTGCTTCAGATTGTTGAACTTGTGGTGTTTGTTTTAATTTGTTCTGTTTGCTTGGACTGGGACTCGTTTGAGCCTAACTTTTTGTTTAATGTGGGCTATAGATTATTAGACAGTTTATTTCACGGATAGGGAGAGATTGTCTTTACTATATTATTAGTAGTAGCAGGGTTACTTTATATGTTAGGGTGGGTTTTTCTTGGATATTACTGAGTGTGAGGTTACATTTGGGCTCTATGGAAAGGGTCTTGAATACAATGTATTTTGTTGGGCTTTTAGACTTTTCTATAAATCATTTTGTTTTCCCAGGTGGCCTTTTATTGGCCAGGGGAGATAAGGGGCATTCAGGATCAGAGAAGCATTTTGGGAGCCCTCTCATGCACTTCATGGTCCAGGATATGGTTGGAGGCCAGTCAACAGGACCAGGGTTAGCGGACTGGTGTCCAGTATTTGTCTGGGTGGGAGGGTGAGGGTGGAGTTTGGGGGTTGGACTTTTGGAAGGGGTTTGTTGGTAGGGATTGTGGAATTTTTCTGGGTTTGGAGAGGCTGGTGGAGTTGGTTGGGGTGGGGATGGGGAGGGTCTCCTAGAGCACCTATTATTGGGATTTCTTTTTAAAGTTCCTTTGTGCTCTAGAATACTGACTGTGATTGGTAATGAGTGGTGTATACATTTATTTTCTGGAATGTTAAGGGCACAAAATAAACAAAAAGACACATGATTCTGAGGCATCTTAAGACACGCAGGCCAGTGTGGCTATGATCTAAGAGACTCGTTTACAGTGAGAAGAGGTGTTTTTTAGGAGGAATTGGGTTGGTCAGACTTTTGGGGCTAGCATGAAGAAGGGGTTGCTATTTTGGTGGTGAGGGAGTGTCATTTCAGTTAGTACAGGAGTGTTGGGACAGGGAGGGGTGCTTTGTCCTGATAAATGGTAGACTGGGGATTTCAGAGCTCATATTGGGTTCTATTTATGGCCCAAACATTGACTCTCCTAGTTTCTTTCTCTGAGTTAACTATACATCTGGCTTCCTTTCCATGACTGCCTATTATTTTAGCAGGGTCTGGAACCTGGTCTATCAGACCAAACTCAACAGATCAGGCTCCTTGAAGCGAGGATTATCTCCGGGACAGAGGGACTTAGGGACTTATTAGACCAGTTGGGTCTGGTGGATCCCTGGAGGTCCTTGCACCCTTTGGAGAAGCAGTTCACATTTTATTCCTCTCCTATGGGACTTCATCCGCATTGACTTTTTCTGTTGAGTAAGGATTTACACAGTGGCCTGATTTCTTCAGAGGTTTTACCCATGGGCTTATTGGGCCATGCCCAGATATTCTAACACAGTCGCTAAATGCAGTGGAGGAGAGGACAGTATCTGGAGGTTAAACTCCCAACTTCTTAAAGACCCTTGTTTGTTACAGATGCTTATGGATTTCCTTATTGCTTTGTTGAAGTCCAACGGGGTCAGTTCTGAAGTTTGATGTTTTGGGGGGCTATAAAGTCGCTTTCCATGGCAAGTGTATTTGTCTGGCCTCTGAGCAGAAGAAATCTCGATTGTAAGAGGAGGAGTACCTCCTTTCCATGATTAGGGATCTAGAAAGCGTCTCTCCTCAAAGTCCCCAGGAGGTTTGGCAACAACTTAATTCAGCACGGGCTAAATATTCTGAGCTCTTAGATGAGAAGACTGACCTGGCTCTTTTCTGCACTAAAACTAGATATTTGATGTCAGAGAAAAGAGCTGGCCAGCTGCTGGCCTGGTGCCTAAGGCAGCTTGAAGCTTTTATAGTGCCCTGTACGATGATCAGCCTTTGACCCTAGAGGTTCAATCCCAAATATCTAAGTATCTCAAGGCTCTGCCCCTCCCTTGCCTTACACTTTGACAACAAGAATATCTAGCAGAGCCTACTCAGAATTCTGAGGTGGAGGAGGTGATCCAGCAACTCCCTCTGGATAAGGCTTCTGGACCTGATGGTCTTTGTAATAATTTTTGCCTGGGTTTTGTGGAGCAATTATCTCCTTTCCTTACTCAATTATTTAATTTTCTGCTCTCAGAAAGGTTGATGGATCACTCCTTTACTCAAACCTGGGTTTCCCTTATTTACAAACCAGGGAAGGATGCATTGCTTCCGGCTAGTTAATGGCCCATCTCCTTGCTCAATACAGACCTTAAATTATTAGCCAAGATTCTGGCAAATAGATTGAAGTCAGTTTGGGATAGTTTGATCTCCCACTTCTGGTAGAATTCATGGCAGGTCGGCTTTCGAGTGATCACCTGTGAAAGCTGTTTTATTTGATTTCTGCAACTGGGAGGCAAGACCCCTGTGGTCTTGGTCTCTCTGGACACAGAAAAGGCCTCCAACAGGGTCTCCTGGCCCTACTTGTTTGCAGTGTTACAGAAATGTGGTATTCCCCAATTTTGTACTTGGATAAAGATTATATATAGCAACCCCTTGGCTAGGATCACTGCAATGGCCTTTCCTCTACACCTTTCCAACTCAAAGGGGCATTCAACAGGGGTGTCCTCTTTCCCCTTTCCTTTTCAATTTGTACTTGGAGCCCCTTCTATTTAAATTACAGAATAACCAGGACATTAGGGAGTCTTGGTAGGGGTGAGAGGTATAAAATTTTGGCCTACACAGACAACCTGTTAGTTCATATTGAGGACCCTTTAACTTCTATTCCTGCAGCACTAGAAGAGATTAGTAATTTTTCAACGAAACTGGCTACAAATTGACCATTGATAAGACACAGGTAATTCCTCTTAACAGTCAGGTATCCAAGCAAGAAATACAAGCTATGGGTCAAGCTTGGGCACCAAAGGGGCTTAAATATCTGGGAATTCACCTGTCTCACATCCTCTTGGACTTGGTTCAGCTGAATCTCACTCTGTTGTTGCATTCCATTAAATTGGATCTATGGAGATGGGCTTCGCTACCCATGTCCCTTTGGGGTCAGATCAGTATTATAAAATGAACGTTCCCCACAGTTGTTATATCCATGGGGATGCTTGGGGTTTTCCTGCAGAAGTCATGGTTTGTACAGTTACAAATGACTTTCAATCAGTTTTGTGGAGGAGGGGGCAGTGCGTCATTCTTATTTTAAATTTACTCTGCCAAGACAGAAGTGAGGTTTGCAGCTCCCCAATTTCTTCATTTACTCTTTAGCCCAACACGGTACTAAATTTTTGCACTGGGGTAGTAGAGGGATGGCTCCTTTGGGAGTGGTTAGAAACCTTTCTGGCTGTATATAGAGAATTGCCTATGTAGGAGTGTGGGTTAGATCTTAAGAGTTTATTGTATTCCAAGTCATCTAGTTTGCCTGCTGTTATATGTTATTACCCTTTTATCTGGTCTTTGAAGGCCCATGGACAACTGGAACACTTCCTTAAAGTGGATTGGTCCTGGGCGTTATCCCAGTCAAAGTTAGGTAACTCCTAATTTCCACACTGCAGGCCACCCAATTTCCTGCCCTCAGCTTAGTTTGGTGTCTCTGGAATCACTCCTGGATCATTGCATTTTTGCCCCATGTTGAAATGCAAGGCGTTTTCCATCCCTTTTCATAAGTTTAAATATTTACAATTAACAAAAGCCGTAACATTATTTTTTGGCCCAGGCCCTGGCTCATACCAGACATGGATATTTTGCCCCAGCTCCTTTTTCTGACAGCCTAACTGCATCTGGTTTCTGGTTTGTCTCCTTTTACAATCTTCAGACCCTAATACATTAACAGGAGTCTGTTACTATTGGCAGACACCTTGGGTTTACATTACGACTACACACACTGGCAAACCATAT
Organism: Neoceratodus forsteri; assembly: GCA_016271365.2. Taxonomy (NCBI): domain Eukaryota; kingdom Metazoa; phylum Chordata; order Ceratodontiformes; family Ceratodontidae; genus Neoceratodus; species Neoceratodus forsteri. Next base: position 904,248,784 of record CM028131.1, on the reverse strand, counting down.
GGCATAATTTAAATTGCTATGTAAAGAGGATCGCTACAGATGGACTCAATTTCAGATATTACATGACTTATATTACACACCAGCCAAATTGTTTCTGATGGGAGGTCCCAACTTTGCAAGTCCAACTCTGGCTTGCTCTCAATGGAGGATCACTATGTGTTTTGCCAACTCAAACCAGGCAGTTATTTATTATTTACACTTATATGCACACAATAACAGCACAATAAGTATAGTAAGTAAAGTTTTATTATAGTAAAATATAATACAAAAGGTTATATATTACTGATTTTAAAAGCTACATCCAAGCCTGTTTTAATGGCTGGGAAGCCCCCTTGTCAGCCTGGCTAGGAGTTTTGGACTGGGAATTGGCCCACAGCGATGCGCCCATTTTGCAGGTGAGGCTTTTAACTACAAAACTTAATATATTACTGATTTAATAAAGCAACATCCAAGCCCTCTTCCAATGGCTGGGAAGCCCCTTCAGCCTGGCTAGGAGTTTTAGGAATTGGGAACAGCTCCTGCAGCAATGTGTTTATTTTGTAGGCGTAGGCTTTTAACCAGGCGCCTGGAAAGTTTTATTTTATATGTTTTATTTGGTATTTAGAAATGCTAAACTACTATGTTTTAAGCACTGGCCAGGTGCCCAGAACATTACGAGGTTAGCATGACAAACACTACTTATTTTTATAATAAATAGTTGGCATTTGTTAGATTATTATGCCCTAAGCACTGGCCAGGTGTCCAGAACATTATGAGTTAAACAATGCCAGAGATTTTAAAAGAAAAGTTTTACAACATTTTGTCCAAAAGAAAAGTCTCATATTTTTATAATAAATAGTTGGCATTTGTTAGATTATTATGCCCTAAGCACTGGCCAGGTGTCCAGAACATTATGAGCCAAACAATGCCAGAGATTTTAAAAGAAAAGTCTCACAACATTTTGTCCAAAAGAAAAGTCTCATAACATTTTGTACAAAACATTTTATATAACTATGATTAAGCATTAAGCATTTTAAATGGAATAATATTATACAAAATGGAGTGACAATAATTAACACAACACATGTATATATATATATATATATATATATATATACACATTATTTGGTCCTTTGATTATTGTGAATACAATTTGTATGAAAATGGCATTATAAAAGGTTTATTTACATACAGTGTCCTAATTCCATAGGATAAATAACAATTTTACACGTTAAAACAAACAATATTACTGCAATTATTAAAACTGGATGGATTAATTTGTTTAATACTTTAGTGGCAGAAGGAGATTATTTAGTAAATATGTCCCACCAATAGTGAGTAGTTTTAGTTTGTGTTTTTGAGCCTAATTTAATTATTTGGTCTGCCACTATTACGGTTTGCATTTGGGTTTGGATTAATGATTTATTTTAATAACTTTATTAGAAAATACTGATATTTAATTAGTGACTGGTATTTATTGCTTAAACACGGTCCTCCATATAAATTTATTATTTACTTTGTGCTTTGTTCTTTTGTGTTAATGCATATATATATATATATATATATTTTTTTGCATAGTGCATTTTGTCCAATTAATAAACTACGATATGTTTTGGAATGTGCTTAACTGCAAAGCTTGTGACATATTAAACAATTGCAAGAATTTTGCATTGTAATTTAACGTTAACTTCTGCGGATTAAAAACAGTAAGCATTCATTAAGCTTGTAAATTAATTAACTGTGATACATCTGTCCCTGCCACTTTTAACTTGTTTGCTAATGATTTTATATTTATGCTATTTAATATTTTACACTAGCACCAGTGCCACCTAGTAATGTATTATACCAAGCTCGTCTATTTTTACACTTATGACTAAATTAACAACATTTTTTTGATACTGTTGCGCTACTGATATGCAAGTAGATGGCACTTTAACTAAGCTATTATTACTAACAATAGGATGATTTTTAATACAGTAATATAGTCTACCCAAGTAGTTTTATTTTTTATTACAGTTGCATTTATGTAAAACAAAGTATTTACATTAATTAGTTTAATGGTTTTGTTAAAAATGTCTGATTGATTTATGCAACAGTCTCGTCCTCGGTGAGGAGTTATTATGCACATGTTTGATAAGTTGCAGCATTTAATAGCAGTCTTATTCTGCAAAGAGATTTTAAATAACAATAGAGCACACAATAAAACTGCTGGCCAAGACAGTACACACATACACATACACAAAAGAAATACTTAACACAAAATAAGACTGACATTGTTTTACACCAATTTGCTGAGGTAATGCCCATAGTTTTATTAGAAAACTGTACGTGTTTTAGATATATGTGATGCCTCCTGCCTGTCTTGTAACACTGACAATTTTAAACTAACACATTTATACATATTGCCATGCCAAATCTTTTCAGAACAAAACACTTTTTAAACACATTATTTGTAAGTGAACACATTTTGTATAACATGATTACACTTTTGGCACATAACTAAAATATGGCACTCTGCCATTTTGCAAAAAGTTTCTAGTTTTAACTAGAGTATGATAAAACCATTTATAGCTATTAACACATTACATTTCACCTAGCAGTGGCTTGTACGTTGCTTGCAAACTACAACTCTTTCTGCACATTGCAATTTATATGACGTCATAACTCTTCACCATTAACACTACCTGCTCCACCAAACAAAAGTTTTTACTGACCCTATCTAGGCAGCACAAATGTTTCATTAAAAATAAAGCCAATTAAAACAGTCAGCTATGAGGCAAAAGCTTCTTCTTTCTTTTTTTTTACTGTAACATGTTGTGCACTGAAAGCAGTCAATCCTATCTCTAACCTTGACAACAGAACATAATTACAGAACACAGATATAAGCTAGAAAATATGCATGAGAAAAGGCAGACATTACCTTGTTTAGTATATGTATTACAGAAATAAAACAGACAGACATAAAACAACTTTAAATAAAAATTTAAACTTACCCGGTGCCAAGGTATTTTTTTTTTTTTGATACACTAGTCTGATTAAGAAAACTGACTGCAGGACCTTTATGATAATTTTAAACACTGCAGCTATTAACCCTTTCAAAGGTTTTTGGCCATTTTAGTAACCTGCCAAACCAAGTCCTTTTCAGAGCTCTGGTTTGCAGTTTAAAACAAAACAAACAAAAATTTTAACAGTACTAGGTTGAGATTCATCTGGTAGAGGTCCCCAGTACTTGGGTTTGGGATCAAATGTTTCAGCCTCTATAGGAGGCAAGGGAACTTGAAATTGATACAGAAAAACTTGAAACTACACAGATAGGCAACATGGGGGAGGATTTTTAAATCATCCCGTCTGTAGTCACCTACTGTGTGTACATCCACAATGGTTATTTTTTTTTAGATGTTGCTTATTTAACTTTACTTAACCAGCCGCTGCTTTTCTCCTAAAAGCAGCCTGAATCTGGAAAGCCATTATTGGCTCTAACAGTATATACTTGCAGCAAGCACAAATTACAAGTACAAAGGGCAGTGCAGTTGCTTGTTTGAGAGACTTTTCATAATACATTTTTCACATATTTTCACAGTTTCATCAAAGAAAAGATAAAGAACTCGTCCTGCCGACTCGCCAAAAATGTTTTGCCAACTCAAACCAGGCAGCTATTTACTATTTACACTCATATGCACACAATAACAGCACAATAAGTACAGCAAGCCAAAGCTTTATTATAGCAGAATATAATACAAAAGGTTATACATTACCGATTCAAAAGCTACATCCAAGCCTGTTCTAATGGCTGGGAAGCCCCTTGTCAGCCTGGCTAGGAGTCTCACGAACAGGAATTGGCCCTACAGCGATGCATCCATCCTGCAGGTGAGGCTTCTAACCACAAAACTTAATACATTACCGATTTAATAAAGCAACATCCAAGCCCTCTTCCAATGGCTGGGAAGCCCCTTCAGCCTGGCTAGGAGTCTCAGGAATCGGGAACAGCTCCTGCAACAATGCGTCCACTCTGCAGGTGAGGCTTCTAACCAGGCATCTGGAAAGTCCCATTTATATGTTTTTTTGTATTTAGAAATGCTAAACCACCATGTCCTAAGCACTGGCCAGGTGCCCAAAACATCATGAGTTCAGCATGACAAACACCACTTATTTTCATAATAAATAGTTGGCATTCGTTAGATCATCATGCCCTAAGCACTGGCCAGGTGTCCAGAACATCGTGAGCCAAACAATGCCAGAGATTCCAAAAGAAAAGTCTCACAACATCTTGTCCAAAAGAAAAGTCTCATATTTTCATAATAAATAGTTGGCATTCGTTAGATCATCATGCCCTAAGCACTGGCCAGGTGTCCAGAACATCATGAGCCAAACAATGCCAGAGATTCCAAAAGAAAAGTCTCACAACATCTTGTCAAAACATCTTATATAACTATGATTAAGCATTAAGCATTTCAAAATGGAATATCATACAAAATGGAGTGACAATAATCAACACAACACATGTATATATATATATATACACATCACTATGTAATTTAATATACATGCTCTGGAATGCTCTCAGATAGCACCATTTTGGGAGAAGATTAAGTCCCTCTAGATCCCTGTTAGGATTGGAGGAGTCCTCCACCCCAGAAATATGTCTTGTGGGGACTTCCCACACCAACTCGGACATCGTAAAGTTCACACAGCTTTAATATTAATAATGGCTAAGGTCATTATTTTAAGGCACTAGTTGGAGGACTCTACTCCATCCTATAAGGAATGGCACAATGAAGTTCTTCAAGCTCTCAGGGCAGAGAAGCAAATTGCTAGGTTGCAACAAGCGGTGGACCACTATATTCAGAGATGGGAGATTTTACATATACTTTTGATGGTATCTAAGTAAGTCTGGGAGTGGCGAGCTGGAGGCAGTTGTTTACCCTAATGTGAATTTTTCTAACTAATGACAGCTGTGCTTACTTAGGACTTGGTTGTAAACTTATGGGTCTATATGGTGGCAGTGCTCTAGGAGGGGTTTGGAGGGTGGGTAGGGGTCAGCACAGATGATGGCGCCTGGCAGTTAGGGTTGGTCTTGGGGATAGGTGTTTGTTGGTGTTTTTACTGGTCTGTGTGCTTTGGTTGGGGAGGGTTTATTATACCGTTTTTGTTCTCTGGTGTATTGATTCTTTTTTGTTTTCAAAATTCAATAAAGCCTTCTGAATAAAAAAAATAAAAACAGTGCACACCCAAAGCAGCTAAATGCTACAAAAAACATAATTATGAGCGTGCATAAACCCCAGCAATTTGAGTATTCTCTGACTCTTCATCAGGGTGGCCCTCATGATGAAGAGTCAGAGGGACTCAAAGCTGCCTGATTTTTGTGCTCTTCTCACACAGCATTTAGCTCCCTCAGGTGTGTTTTTTTTGTTTTCTCTCTCCTCTCTCCACTGTGCTTCCTTTATCTAAAATTCTGTCTCAGCTCTCCCCCATCTTTTCTCCCTCCTTTCAACCCCTCTGTAACACCGATCCTCGTTACCTCACCCTCCCCTCATGAAATCTTCTGCAGGCCAAGCTGCTTTCTCCTTCTGCTTCCTAAAGCTCTGGTCTTCCTTCTTCCTTCTATCCCCTCAGCCTCATCCCTTTTTTCCTATAAATCCCCTCCTTCATGATTTCACTACTCATTCCTGTAATTGTCTTGACCATGTTATGACCTGGCTTCAGATCCTCCAATAATCTACCCTTGTACCACAGCTTAACCTTGGGTTTTGCACATTATTCTAGTGCTGAATCTGTTATTCAATGTATCTGTTCTATTGGTCATGGCTACTGTATGATTATTCAGTAGTTACATTTGCCTTTTTCAAGCACTGCTACCATGTCTTACTCTTTTATTTTGATTTTATTGCACCTTATTATCAAGTTTTACTGTACACCTCATCAAATTCCCATTAAGATGCATCTGAAAACAAGCTGTTACCAGCTCAGTATGTCTTTCCTGTTAAACCATTTAAAATAAATAAAGTCTTTGATCCACAAGGCCTTGTTTATTCTTTGTAAATGTTACAAATGAATGCCTTGTCTTGACAACACTAAATGTTTTTCTCTGCTGTACTTAATGCAGTTCTAAATCAGACCAGTGCTCAACTTGCTTTCCAATAAATAAACTGAAATCAAAAAAGATTCTGTATCACAATGGCACTATCCTGGAGCAAACACAGCCATAAAAATGCAGTAACAGTCATGTTGCCAGAGGACTCTGATCTCATGTGATATCAATGTGGCACTGGTCAATTACTGAAAAGCACTACAAAAGATACAGACAGTGACAGAACAGATACTGTAGACAGAAAGCATGATAAACAGACAGACAACTAGATAGACAGAGATAGATAGACAGACAGAAAATAGACAGACAGATAGACACAGACATACACATGCGTCGCACACACACACACACACACACACACACAGGCACTCATACAGATACTAGTGTTTACTAGGACGCTATAGGCATAAGTAAACCACAAGGTCCATCTAGACTACCTGCCCACTTCTCAGTTGTAGCACATTAGGTTATATACTGAAAGGATTAGCCTGTCTAGTCTGTCTTTAGAAAGATAGATAGATAGATAGATAGATAGATAGATAGATAGATAGATAGATAGATAGACAGACAGACAGACAGACAGACAGGCAGACAGACAGATGCTATGGTTTTCTAGGGTGCTGTAATGGTCACTTATGGTACAAGAAATCTTTGTTCAGTCAGAATGCTTACCTCTGGTTTATATTGTTTTTTCCCTGAGTACCTAACAGACAGAGTAGATCTGGAGATTTTAATAATTAAATAGTGGCTTTCAGGACATGCGTTCAGGCTTTTATCCCTCTCCTGCCCTAATTATACAAGGAATCATGGTTTGGTGAGACTAAATATCCTTGTTCCTCAAAACAGATTCTCAACTAGCAGGAGTCTGACATCCTGACAGCCTCATCTCTGAAAATCCTCATTCTGAGAATCAGACCACAGTTCGAGGCTCCATTACTCCAATCCCCCTGCAGTCATAATATACATTTGCTCGCTTTTAAGTACCTTATCACTTATAAATTCCAGGAATCCCTGCACTGCAGCTGAATTTTCTAATAAAGGGTACTCACCACGGAGATCCCATTGCAATGAATGCGATATGCTGATGCACCTTTTGCTCTTGCCCTTCAGTATTATGCCCTTATGTATGGAGATTTAATATCTCAATCTCTCCATGCCTAATGCTAATTTTACAGAATTTGTCTAAATACCATGTGTGTGCCAGGTTGGGCATGGAAGATTTGGAGATTATTTATCTTTCTATGTGTCCAGATTAGGTTTGTCCCTAGTGAGGAGCCTTCTGTATATTGCTTCTCCAACTCCCTTGTGACAGCAGACCATTTTTGAAAGAAGATAGAATGTGGTTAGCTGAAGGTCTAAAATGCATTTAAAAGAGTGGCAGAGTTGGAGGAAGTATCAAATGTAAGATTTGGCAAATTACATTTTATTTCAGTGTTCAAAGCCCATGAAGGTGTTTGTATTTTGATTAAGAACATTGGTCAAGCAATTAATCCCTTTATTTTACCAGGTGGGGCAATGTAAGGTTGTTGTGTTCTATCATTATTTTAGGGTTGTGTTGTACATGCTCAAGGGGTATACAGTGAAGTCCACCAGGATGAAGCACAGTGTCACAGATTTCTGCATGACAAACTGCATTGTTCCCTGCTGTAATTCTGCTGCAGAATGCTGCTGAACAGGATTTCATCCTGACAGACTTCACTGTGGCATGCTCAGTGCCCATTTGGTACACATAAGGAGGATTTTCCAGGAAGATATACAGTAGTATATGTCATGGAAGGAAGAGAGAGAATGGGAGTGGAGCAGAGTATGAATTGGAAGACAGACCATAGTAGATTATTCAATTTGAACTTGACTTGGTGTGCTCATGAATTGATGTTTAGCCCACTGATGGGCTTGAGAAATAGCAAATACTGTATTGTATAGCCATAACCAGGTAGGCTCCAAACTCCCTTTGCATGACAGCATTGGACAGCTTTACTAAATTTAGGCCATTAAGTCCTCCGAGAAACTTGGTGAGCACCTTTTCAATGCTGTCCTAATATTTCTGAGGGATGTTCACTGAAAGGTGTCTAAGACAATATGGAACTTAGGTAGGGCAATCATTTTGAAGCAGCAACTCATCCAACTAGAGTACAGATCAATTTCTCCAATCTGGAACATTCTTGGGAGCCAGTAATTACGACAGAGTCAAGGTTTTGGCAACCATTTGTTTGGGCTTCAGAGTCAGAGTCATGCCTAGATATTTAACCATTGGAAAGACCATTTAACATTCCATGACAGTACTTATGGGGGTTCCCATAGTGTGCTATAGGCATCTCTACTCCAGTTTACTCAGTCTCGAGATGTCTCCAAATTGTTCAAGAGAGAACAGCAGGAATGAAAAGGTAGGATGATGGGCCACTGTTACTAGGAGGTCACTGGCATAGAAGAGAGGCACTGACGTCAGTGTCCCAAATTGTGATCCCTTGAGTGCAGGATCAGCTCTCGCTTTAGTCAATGGAGAGTCCATGGGCAGAAGAAATATCAGTGGAGAAGATGTGCAACCTTGGCATGTACTGAGATGGAGGGAGAGGGTGCAGTTATAATGCCATCAGTGAGCACTGAAGATTGGGAAGAGTTGCCTAGTGACTGAATCCCTCTGAGTAATTTGGGCCCAAAACCACCAGTTGGAGGGTATGAAACAAGTATGACCATCGATAAGAGTCAAAAGGTTTCTCTACCAACCACCACTAAAGCAGAGGGCAGATTATTATTTTGGGTGATTCCAATTAGATCAAGGATGGAGTGGATGTTATCTAGACTAAAATAACCTTTCAAGATGCCCATCTACTGTATGTGCAATGTATCAGAGAGTGGATGACTGGCTCCAGTCTTGTGGCCAGGATTTTCCTGTAATAGTTTAATAAGGATACAGGGCCACATATTCTCTATTGTTTGGGCTTTTACCTGGTTTGCAGCACTCATGACAACAAAAGTTCTCATGGATGAGGAGAGATCATTGGTGGGCTTCCTGAAAGGTGTTAAGGAGACAGGAAGAAATTAAAAGTAAAAAATGTTGAGACATGCCACAGCTGAGACCATCCAGTCCTGGGACCTTGTAGGAAGCCATCACAGTAATGGCTTGGGAGATTTACATCTGGGTAAGAGGCATCTCTAGCACCCATCTGGCCTCAGCCAAATGGCAGGGAGATGGATGTTACATGTAATATGAGGAGAGGTTATGAGACAGCTTGGAGCTGTATAAAGAGTCATAACAGTCTGGAAAGGCAATGGTCATACTCTTGGTCTCCAGACTGACAGAGATGTCATTATTAATGATACATAAGGTGAATGACTCCAGCTTTTGTTTTGTAGAAGGAAGACCAATAGTTTTCTTACATAGACAACAATGACTGAAAAAAGGTTAATTGGCCCATCAATATGCCCACTATTCTTAACTAATCTGCACTGTCCCTAAGGGCATTCTTCCCATTTATTTCTATTATTCATTGTCTAACTAATCCGATATGCCTGTCCCATTCCTGCTTGAAGCTGCTCACTGATTTGGCCTCCAGCAGCTTCTTCCTCTTATCCACTCGCTTTCTATAAAAAGAGCTTGGGAACATCCCTCTTGAATCCTCCCCATTGAGTTTAAGGAGTTCCCCTTGTCCCTGTATTTGATCTCAAGGAAGAAGTTCCTTGGTATCTGCTCTATTTATGCTGTGCAGTAACTTGTATGTTTCAATCATATTACCCCATTCCTCCTTTTCTCAAATGTGCACCTGTCTATAGCATATCCTTGTACGTTATCTCTTGTCTTCTAGTTCCTGGACTATCTTGGTTGCCATGTTCTGTACTGCTCCACTTTGTCGCAGTCACTCGATAGGTGTGGACTCCAGTACTGTGCACAATATTCCAGGTGTGGCTGCACAAGTGACCTGTACAATGGGAGGATCACCTCCAGCTTCTACTGCTTAGCCATCCCACTATGCATTCCACCATTCTGACTGCCTTAGCCACAGCTCTGTAGCAATGTACTGTTGTTTGTTTATTTTATTTTTATGTTCCTCTGCCAGGTGCACTGGATATACCATCAGGTCAAGTGCCATCCATTACAGAGCAAGGACAGAGGGGATTTACATTTTAGTTTCCCCAGGCTTCTGTAGATCCTTAGTCCATGGGGATACCAATGTGAGGACAAAGGTCCAAGAGTAAGCATACTATCTGCACAGCCTGCCAAACACAGCTCAATGTCTCCATCTCCCAGTATCTTGTCTGCTATACCATCATCTGTATACCTACAGATTGTGGTAGCATAGCAAAGAGAAGCATCCTTCCTTCCTGAATGAGGAGGACAGCATCCACTGCCCAGCCCTCAACCACCATGCTCAGTCCTGAACCCAGTTCACCAGCATCATGAGCAGTAGATCTCCTGATGCACTGATGGAGTGGCTATGCTGTTGTTTCTAGGCTGACTGATATTCATTTCATACTACACTCTTAGATTCCTTTTTCAGCGTGCATCACCTTACATTTCTTAGTGTTGAAACCCAGCTGCCAGATCTCTGACCAGCTCTTCAATCTGCCCAGATCCTTTCTGTGTTCCTTATCCCTTCCTCCATGTCCACCCTTGCACAGGTCTTTTGTTGTCTGTGAAGAGGCAGATCTGGTCTTTGATACATTCCCTATGTCACAAATGAATACACTGAAAAGGACTGGACCCAGTAGTGGCTCCTGTGGTACTTTGCTTGTTAAACCCCTTATTTCTGAAAAATCCCATTAATCACTACCATTTGTGTTCTTCCCTTAACCAGCTTTTCACATGTCATCAGTTACTTTCCTCCACCCTTAAGTCCCATAGTTCTTGACCAGCCTACTGAAGGGACCGAGTCAAAGTCTTTGCTGAAATCAAACTAAACTATATTGACTGCCTGTCCCCTATGCCACCTGGTCATTTAGCCAACAAAATCAATCAGATTTTCTGGCAAGACCTTCCCTCATGAACTCATGTTGTTTGGGTTCCTGTAGCCCTTTCTGTCCAGGAAGTCCTCTAGTTCCTCCTAAGTATAGACTCCATAATCCTTTTCACAACAGACTTCAAGATGAATTGTCTGTCATTCCCTGTTCATCTACCTTCCACTTTTGTGCCGATGGACTATATCTGCTCTCCTCCAGCCCCTGGGACAACAACTGTTGCCAGTGAGCAGTTCAATATGTATGTAAGGGGCCCTAGAAACATAGAATCTGATGGCAGATAAGGACCATGGCCCATCTAGTCTGCCCATTTATTTATTTATGAATTTGATAACCGAGTAGGTGCACTGGTCCGGTGGACGTTTACAGGCACAGCCTAGACCACAAGGCACAAAGTAGAACTAATAGAGAAAACAACTTAAAGCTTACATCAGAGAATAGTACATAACAAAATTACACATAGGTGAGTACAAGGCAGCAAAATCAAGTCAGTAGTAAATAACAGTAAAAATAAATACACCACAAGGCAAGCAAGCAATTGACATTTATTTGTTCGGTCAAAGACCATTACAGTGCACGTACATTCTGACTAAAAACATCAGTAGAAAATAAATTTAAATGAGTTAGAGATAAAATTCATATCACAAATATATAAACATTATATAAACAGTACTGCACTAAACATGACACTACCTAATAAAGCGCATAGTAGCTAGGCAATACATAGAGCTAGGCACACAGTATCATTTATGCTTTTCCATATAATAAAGATGGCTCTAAAAATCCAGCCACCTGTTTTATCACATAGTTATCCTGAGCTGTTAACGGAATTTCTAAGAGTACACTTCTATCCGAGGTATTAATTTGCACCCAAACTGGAGTCAACCAGTAGATCCTGGGATTGCATTACCATGGGCACACAAAAACCACATGAAAAAGATATTCTGGTTCCTCCTTCCTACAATTACAGTAACTAAGAGAGATGTCAGTTGCCTTGTTATACTTAGTGCTTAAAACATTACTACTAAACACTTCAAATCTATATCCTGTATACTGTACAGCAAGTTATATTAGCACCTGATATATTTAGTGCTAGTGGTACTGGTACACATATTGGTGCCCGATATATTTAGCTCAGTGTACTGTTAATTCTGACTGCCTAATCATCCTCTGTTTAAACAGGTAGGTTCAGGTGCTCACGCTGATTAAATCCCTGCTCTCCTCTGTGCTCCCCACCCTCCAGAGCTTTTCAAGCAGCATTTGAGACTACAACATTGTGAGACTACAGTACTTACAGATGTCTCTCTTGAAGTGGATTCAGTCTTCCCGTCAGGCAAATGTAAATACCCCATGGAAGCTACAGATGTTTGTGGGCAGGATCTCACTGGGAAGCTCCGATGTGGATCAAATGTTACTGCTTCCGTTGCCGTGAGCTGGCTATTATATCCACATCCACATCCACTACGCTTGCTAAGAAATGCACGCCACTCCGGGTGCTCTAATTACAACCCTGAGATCAGGTTTAAATTTAGAAAGTGCGCGATTGAGAATGGTGTGATGGCAGCCATTTGGCACTACAATTCCACAACGGGAGTACAATAAATGAAAGTTCCATACAGAACTTCAAGACTGACTACCTGACAAGGCTACAGAATATGCCAGACCCCACTTCAGTTCCTCCTTGCTCCCTACAAGACATCGAGGCAGTGAGTGGATATCATCAGAGGATTCTATGAGGCTGGAATAGTGGATGCTCATCATTACTATCTGAGTGAGTACAGGGGTTTACAGAGGTGTACTGTATATTGAGCGGGGAGCACACAAATTTTAGTGAGTCCTCATTCTGCTTTCTGCTCCTTCTTTTCTAGACAATGCAACCTGCTAGAGGCATAGTGGATGCTCATCATGACTGAGTGAGTACAGAGTGTACTGTATATTGAGCAGGGGTGGAGCACACATGTTTAGATCACTCATTCTCGTTCTGCTCCTTCTTTTCTAGACAATGCAACCTGCTAGAAGCAGAAGCAGAAACAAGCTAAGAAGAAACAAGGAGATGAAATTTAAAGCAGCTGACAACCATTATTTGGGATTAGGGACTTAGGTTTTCTGATTTTTGAGTCTATGTTTTGTTTTAGTGATACGAGTAAATAAATAAATTGAGCATAGCATATCATCTGATGTTGTTTGTAGTGCTGTTCATGACACACACAACTCAGACAATCATGTGATCCAATAATATTAGTGCTAGTCAGTAGGAGTGCTATTAATGCTAATATTATTGGAATGCTAAAATTACCTGCTATACAGTATATGAATCTTAGCTTCTGGTCAGTTAATGAGTCTAAGTAAAATTTAAAGGTATGACATGCATACATTTTTACAATCCATGAAGCAATTTTCAAAGTTGAAATTATTTGACAGTCTTTTTCATTAATGTTATTTATAATTTTAATGGTGCAGTATTTTATATTTTAGACTAGGGACAATCCCTCTCTCATGTATCTGTCTTAGATAATGGAACCCGTGTTTATTTAAAACATCCAATAACATGGTATACCAAGTAGATTGTTTACACCCCAGGATTTTCCAGCTCTCTTTTCCTTTAGACATTCCCTTGGTATCCTGTTGGGAGACATTCTATTGACAGTGATCAATATCCCGAGAAATCTGGACAGCATAAAGGCCTCCAGGCTCGTAAATCCGAGCTTAGCTCTCACTAGGAGATTCGAATAGAATTCCCTAGGCCTAGAGTGGATCTAAGGATTTTAATTAGGGGTAATTCAATTTTGTTTATCTTCTAATATCCCTTACTTGACCAAATGGAGTGCCTACGAAATGTACTTGGCCCTAATGGCCATTAAAGGGTTGGACAACAGAGCCACCAAATTTTCTGTTAAACTTTAATAGGGCACCAACAGTTTGTTTAAGTTTAACAATAAATGATTTATATATGGTTCCCAGCTCCCTGAGTTGTCAAAGGAAGGTCCAAGTAAACATAGGCTTTCACTGTTTTTATTATGTGTTCACTAATTGTCCAATTTGTGGGGTATACCTGGTACCAGAAATGACTGCCTGACTTTTAACCTTATTTATTTGCAGATTGTGTGTCTTGGCATACACATTCAAGATGTCCAGCTTCTTTTGTAGGCCAGATCTAGACAATGAGATTAAAAGCCAAATCATCTGCATATGCCAAGGCAGGGCAAGATTTGGTGTCCACCATAGGTGAATCAGATTTGGAGGTCAAGGCTCCATCAGAAGTTAGTCAATATAAATACAAAACAGGATTGGGGCCAGTATACACCCTGTCTTACCCCTTATTAGTTTCAAAAACTTCAGAAATCTGTCCATTACAGACAGAAGCGAATAGACAGACAGGTGAGAAGCAGCTGGGCAGTTGCAGCTATCTTTGTCTAGAAGCCAGGATTTGAGGTTATGTTTGAAGTTTTGATGAGTGTTAGAAGATTGAAGAGGGGTGGGGAGCCCATTCCACAGAAAGGGGCCTACCACGGACAGACCTTTCCACCCATATTGATGGTGGTTCTAGGTATCCCAAGGTTGGGAATAGCGGAGGTTCCTAGTTGGGGTTCTAAAGTTGAAGAGGGTAGAGAGAGGAGAAGTGTTGCTGCATCTAAGGGTGGCATCCACAAAACAATAAGGGTATAGTTAAAGTGGCCTTGTAAGGAGAGTCAACGAGGAGCAGCAGAGGTCACAGTGGTGTGTTGAGTAAGGGGACGATAGGGCAACATGGCAAGCGCTGTCCAAATGGAGGTTGAGACTCGAGAGTAGATTGGAAAGAATAGTCAAAGATAGGGAAAAGATTGCCTGTGATGATAACTAAGAGAGCATCCTTGGTAGGTAGGGCTTTAGACATACCTGCACTATTACTGCCTACCTACACTATTACTGCAGACTGTGCTTGATCTATAGCTCTTTCTCCCTCCCCTGACCCAGCAATCACCTCTGCCTCCTTAAGCATCCTCAGGTGAAAGCTGTCTGGTTCCAAAGATTTATTTACTTTTAGCCCTTTGAACATTTCCAGCATCGTTGTCACCATTATTTTCCAAATGCTGATTGAGCACTCCCCTTTCCCCTATTTAACCCACATTCCAGTAGTGTCCCATCCTTCTCCCAAGTAAATACTGAAATAAATTATCTGCTCAGTATCTCTGCTTTCCACTGTCTGACTACTACAATCCTTCCTCTCTCTCTCAACAGCCTCACTATACCCTTGAACCTTTGCTTCTCTTGATATACAGTACCTGAAGAATATCTTTTCCTCTTGCTCCACTTTCACATTACTTTTGTTGCTTTAACCTAACTAGTGCATTAACAAAGTTTTTCCAATGAATTTCATTACTTTTGAGATAGTGTAATTGTATCCTCATTTGTCTGTGGGAGTGCAGGACACTCTGGGTACTACTCTCCCATTCCTCCTTAGATGTGTACATATTATTGTTGTGGAAGCACAGGGCCCAGAGGACCTGCACTTGCATTGTAGTAAAACAGGACTAAAACTGTCAGCATAGCCTTCTTATTACCCACTTCTGTAGACCTGGTAATGAAAATTTTTGAAATCCCATAAAGCGTGATTCCGTGCCACCACAATGCCATTGTGTGTCACAGTTTGTAAACACAGTTTAGCCATGGTTTAAAAATGACAGGTGTCACATTCATGAGGTGGTATAAGAAGATGGTTATGTTGAAAGTTTGGGTCAAAATATATAAAATTGCCAAAGTTCTGAATGGCCATAGCAAAATTTCAACATATGCATATAACTTTGCCATTTTTACATATTTTTCCCAAAATATTAACACAGCCTTCTTATGACCTCATCTTATGAACAGGGTGGTGAAAATTTTCAAATCCTGCCCAAAGGTGATTTTACCAAGTGATCACAAAATCTTCTTTCTGGCTTGATTTGTGAAATTCCACCACCATTAACATAAAGTGGGGTCCCAAAAAACCATGTTGAAAATTTGGGGTCAAAATATGCAAAAGTGATAAAATTATGCATCAAAGTTCAACCCCACACTGAAATACATTGAACCTTATCTTAGCTTAGTTTCTTACATTGAAGTTGTCAGTTCCAGCAGCATGGCGTGTCTTTGATCAGAGTGTGAATCTTGACTCTGGGACCTATTCAGGTGAGTGAGGGGTGTGGGGAGGGTGTGGGATGGTGGGTGCTCATTGGGAGGTTGAGCTGGGGTCATATCAGTGAGTGACCTTTTTACAGTTTGAAAAAGTCATCAAGGGAAGGTTTTCTATATTACAGGATATTAAAAGACAGGACAGCAATCTTAGGGCAGATGCCACTAGACACCAGGAAATATATATTAATTACAAGGATGGCCAGCCGGTGGGTGCCAGGTACCACTAGGCACCAGGGAAATATATATAATTATGGGATGGTGAACGAGGGTGGGGTGTAATAAGACAACAGGAGAAATATATAAAATTATGGGATGGCCATCAGAGGTGGTGGTGTAGCTAGACGCTATGGAAAAATATATATAATTACGGTAACACTGAAAGGGGTGTCATTAGACACCAGGAAAACGCGTACTGTATGTTTTATTTACTTGTAAAGGTATCCTTTTCAAATTGCCAAATTATTTTTCATATGTCCATATGAAGTGGAAGTGAGTCACAAAAAGGATATAAAAAAAAAAAAAAAATTGGAGGGGACATTTTAACAATAGTACGGTGCAGAATCCAACTAATAGGGTCGATGAGCAAGATACATGTGTTTTTCTCTGTGCAGGCTGTCATTTTGGGGTTTAGAATTTATTTTAAATGGACAACAAGATGGCGGCAAGTGAAAAGATTCCCCATCACAAAAAATTGGCCCTAAATTAAAAGGATTCTTTTACGTTTCATGCTTGAACCAGAAATTTTAAAATGTAATAACTTTGGAACTGATTAATATTTTTTCACCAATTCGCCAAAAGGCACATCTATGGGCCAGGCACTTTCTACCTTAAAATTTCAGACCAAAATTCCAAACCATCTGGGCACTAGAGGTGTCACCAAAACAGTGAAAATCCTCAAAATTCACTTTTGTAACTATCTGTATCTCGGAATCTGCACATCCAACTGGAACAAAACTTGGCATATCCAGAGATTTTCCCCACAAGACAGTGCAAGCAAACTTTTATGCAAATCCATTGAATGGTTGTGAAGTAACTAAAGTGCAAAAATTGGGGTTTAACATCAAAGTGCCTACATAACCTAATCATAGTGGTGCTACTGCGCCACTATAATATCTATGTCTGTGTGTATGTATGTGTGTATATATATATATATATATATATATATATATATATATGCATACACACACCTATCTATCTATCTATCTATCTATCTATCTATCTATCTATCTATCGATCTATGTATGTATGTCAAATTAATTAGTCATAGTTGCCTAGATCCTCCCTGCTCCCACTCTTCTTCATGGGGAGGCATTTCTGGACTCTTCAATATATTGGGACTACCCCAGTCTGCAGGGTCAGTTAAATAAGACTGTCAGGGACAATGCAAGTTCTGTCTCAGTTCCCTCTGTACTCTGGGGTGTAATCCATCTGGTCCAGAAGGTTCTATGTGATAACAGTGAACATGAAATGGCGATCGCTATTATCGTGAGTGTATATTGCTGAAAAGCAAATCAATGATATACACTTGCCAGCGACTTCCGACATCCATGATGAAATAAATGTTTTTGCAGGAGGCTGTTGCCCCTCTCATATCCCCATGCCCCACTGATTTTAGATTCCTAACTCCAGGAGTGCATTTTGGGAGGGGCACAGCCTGCAAGCAAAATAAAATTAAGTCCCACAGCCCATAAAGCAGCGGCAACATTCTAACCCTCCCAGTCCCCAGCCTGAACCCAGTACCTGTTGCACGGATCTAGCCTCCCTCACCACCACACCACATGGCTGGCTTGGCAGCAACAGGCACACTACACTTCCTAACCCTCTTCCTATCCCTCCCTTTCCTCGCCATCCTCCCTTTCCAGTTGCCCTCCCCTACCCTGGCATAGCATTGAGTTGCTACCCTTGCAGGTCACCCATCATGATAATATTGCTGAATATGAGTCACTATTTTGGCGGTCACCCATATTCAGTCGCTATTATCACGGATACTAGCTCAGAAGACTTAATTTCCCATAGATCCTTATGCCACAAGTCCCTACACTGGTCCCAAGTTCAGTTCCCTCCACCCTGCTCCACAGCCTGCCTACCACAGTCAGAGTGACCCCCACCTCTACCATGACTAGTAAGCAAAATACTCACTGAAGATGTCAGCCATCTTCCTGTCCTCTATGTATATTTCTTTATTTTAACCTTACAATAGGTGTGCAGTTGTAACAGAATAATATAGTTAGTGGTCATGCATGTGTTTTGATCACTGAGGTTACATTACATTCATGGTCACTTTTATAAACTCAGGTAATCACCAGACCTCCCATTGCGTGACACATAGCAGGACAAGAAGAAGAGTACCATTCAGTAATAGGGGATTACTTTAATCCATCACCTGAACTGCCTTTGCATGCAGAGATCATAAAATGTTACCTGTTATTTTAACACCATTGTCTTTCACAGCCCTGTGTCCCCATTTATGTATTACAGCCTGGCATTGCCTCCCTCCATTACGTATTACAAGTCTACCTTAAAA
This sequence comes from Neoceratodus forsteri, assembly GCA_016271365.2. Taxonomy (NCBI): domain Eukaryota; kingdom Metazoa; phylum Chordata; order Ceratodontiformes; family Ceratodontidae; genus Neoceratodus; species Neoceratodus forsteri. The sequence goes on along the minus strand of CM028131.1, from coordinate 904,230,086 downwards.
GTCAGTGTACTGTGCAGTGTAGAAATGTCACTAACCATAGAGCATTTTGCTATGCATGTCTATATTTAGCAACAAATAATATTGTTAAAAAATTACTACTGCACTGTCTGCCACATGTAACAGATCAGTATTCAGTGATATTTTGGCAGAATGTCATCATCTTGCTAAAAAAATCAGGTAACAATTAAGGAAAATGCAACACTGTTGTAAACGTCCTGCTTTAAACATTGATGTGTGTGTATATACCATCAAAATATGGCCTTCTGTCTGAGCAAGCTGAATTTTGGCAGATTCCATTTTATAAATAAGAACTTTAAAATTGAAACTCTGATTGCAGAGGTCTCTAAAGTAGCAGTGCATTTTAGCATCAACATGTTGAAAGCTGTCTGCTCTCCTAGTTGAGCAGACAGTATATATAGTACATATTACTCTTTCAGCCTTTATGTATTTTGATTACGGTTGTGTACCATGTATGTAAGAGGTCTGGTTTGTAAGGTGCTGGTTTACCAACAAAGTACTTAATGTAGAGTAGCCAGGATGTTCTAGTAAGGTAGCATGCATCAAGGGGTTAAAGATGTTTGTGAGCCAAGTATTTCTATTATAGCCAGACAGAACAGTAACACAAACTCCTACAGCAATGTCTAAAGTTTTCTTTAAATTAAGAACACTATAAACAAATATTGCAGCTGGCTACTAAAGCCAATAAACAGGTGCACTAAAATGCATGCCTTTGAAACTCTGATGTACGTCCTGAAACCCTGTACATGCAATAAACCTACCACCACCTTGACTTAGTGATAAAATGGTTGCCCATACTGCTAGTCTTTGTAGGCAACTTTTTACTTTCTAAAATAAGGCTATTATACAATACAAATGTGCATGGCTATACATAGCTTTCCGTAAGAACAATAGCGGCATCAACACGGTCCAGCTACCTGTTCAGTAAATGAAGTAATTCTTTATACATTACCAAGCAAGTTTCAAGAAATTCATTGGGGCACCCTTGTTTACCTGGGATAAATATATTCCATGGATGGAGACTTCATATGGAGAATAGTGCTGAATTCCTCAGTTCTTGATGAACAGGGCATTACGAACATCTACATCAATGAAATATTGTCAGAATGCAACATATATAAAACATAGCCTGTATTTCTCTGTCAAAGCGATATTTAAACATCTGTTCAGGTGAGATGAAGAAAAACTGACTAAGAAGGATTACTGCTCTCTAGAAAGATATAATGATAAGAGCACATTTCCATCCTTAATGGGTCTATAACCATGACTACTCACCTAACCATTAGTTTCTATTAAAAGCAGAGAGCTACTACATTTGCAACACCCCGGACTAGACCATACAAGTTATAATTTTGGGAAGACTCAGAGTACATAAAGTGTTTTCCATGAAGTTATTTCTTCTGAAGACCAAAAGAAAAGAAATTCACATTTGTTTGTAATTACTGAGCCCCTGGTCCAGTCTGTAATCTGTCAGGGAGGAGAAAAGAAAGCAGGAGGGGTCTTGCTCACTCATAGTGGAGCAGGATGCTCTGCTCCAGCCTCACCTACCCTGAACTACTTCAGCAACTCATCATTAGAGATTTATATTATTCATACATCTATTGGCACCATAAACACAAGAAAAAATGGCACTGAGGTACTTCTGCATACACATTTCAGAGCCAGCCAGTGCACTGTGCAGACCGTTATTTTATCCACTAGGGAGGAATCAAGATTATGTCCCTAGTTTGTCAAAGAGCTGTCACTCTCACACCCTCTTTCTCTTGACAAGTTCACATTACAAAACTGGTACTGGGAGGGAGACCTGGCAGCAATCCCCAAATCCAGCTGCTAAAGTTTCAACACTCACCTGGAACTGGCTGCTGCTCCATGCCGAGATCATGAAGCCCCAAGTGCTCACAGGGACAGCCTGCCATCAGCCAGACACCAAGTTGGAGTTGAAGAAGTTCAAGAACCTGAAAAAAAACCTGCTGTATTCCCATGTCTGCCATATGCTTGTTTCTCAGTCTCCCACTCTCCCACTCTGATACAGTGCTCTTTGTATGATGAAGGCCAGCGCTACCAGTGGCCACTAGAGAGGTATGGGCAGTGGGGTTGGGAGCAAGAAAATAATGCAGTGGGGAGAGAAAGGAATTGCACTGTAGTAAATAATGAGGACGGAGAGAGATGTGCTTCAACTCCACTCAGTGTAAAGAGACAGCTGTGGTGTGTATGGTATCCCGTCATGTGCTTCTAGAGCCCTCTTCTCCTTATATCAGCAATATAGCAGCACAGCTCTTGATATGCAGCTGTAAAACTGTCCATAATGTTGCAGAAAAGCAATTTGTCTCCTTAGTGGGTTGCCTTAAAGCAGACTGACTTATCAACTGATTATAGGTTAAGTCCTACTCTCTAAAGCAGACGCTAACATATAAACATGTCTGCACTCATACATACTAATCCCAGCTTATAAAGGGGCTGCCACAAATTTATTGTGACTGTGAACTTTAAAGACACTCCACAGTCACAGTTTCTTAACCAACTGACTGCTCTAAAAGCTTACTTTGAGCCTCAATAAATTATTATCAAGAATTCAAGTTGAGTTGTAAATGGTTAATTATCAAAGTTGGTCAACAAGACCTACACTGTGGTCACTACACTGCAAAATACAGTCTTCAGCTGCTTTCAATGTAAATAAACATCTAACAAGGCATCTTAACAAGATATGCATACCCAGATTAGCATTAAGGAACAAGAGCTGCTATTTCTTCATAAATTTCAAGGCTCCATTAATTTTATAAGGTTTCTATAACAGCACTCCCAAGAGGCTTTCAACTCCTTGACAACTAGTGCTTTTAAATGAGATAGTGATATTTGTCTTTCATGCACTTTTCAGATTTCTTCACAAGTATTCAATTAGAATCTGAGCTAGAATCAAGTAGCAATGCACTGTTTCAATTTTTCTGTTTAGCAAATTTGTAAAATCCTAGGAAATGTTCTTTATCTTAATATGATAACCATCCGTGGGTTTTCTTCACATGTACAAAAAAAGGAACTGATAATATGTAACACATTTCCAGAGTTACATTCTTATGCATGATTAAATAATGTTAACATTAATTACTTAATGCAACTTTACAAATAAAGGTAGTATATGATGAATATTTCTTTTGAATTCAAGACATTTTAAAAATGATTTACTAAATCTGAGTAACACTGATTAACTTTATGCAACAATTAATACATGTCAAATTATAAAATAATAATTTTGACAACATATAACATGCTAAATATCAACATAGCACCTGAAAATGGCTTTCAAAAATTAGGCCAAATTTAAATAATTTAGAAATGAGCCATTTAATCAGTGTTTGCTATATATATCCTGGATGCTACCTAACACGGGAAAATGTTAACACATGCCTGGATTTTGTTTCAGAGGCAAGTCAGAATAGAGACAGAAATGGACAAAGCTTTGGCAACATTTGTAGAGATGTCCCTTATGTTTTCTAAGATGCTAACTTTGCATTATCCACTTAAAAAACATCCACTACTAAAAAAAAAAACAAGACTGCAAAGTAAGCACTAGCCAGATAAGGAAGGACAATGATGCATCTAAAAATTGCGATGTATCAGTGGCAAACATAGGACAATTTTTTGGGGGCCAAGATTAAAAAATACCCTCTTCTTGCCACCTTGCCTGCAGAATACATTTCCCCAGTATATACTTTTCAAAATTCAGATGGTGGGCAAGCACCCGGCATTCTCCATGTGTGACTATGTGATGTATAGATTGATCAGTAAGTCTCTATGACTGAATCACACTGTAACCTTGAGCACATCATTGACCTCCATGTGCTTCAGTTTCCCACTCAAAAAATTATATAAAACTGTACCATCACCGAAAGTGAAATGCTGCATCTTAATTATGTTATTCTGCATCAAGAAACTGTAACAAAAAAAAAGAAATCTTAACATAAATCTAAACTTTAATAGCATGTAGTAACTAAAATAATTTAATCAGTATGTTTCTACACAAAGGTAACAATCCTCTGAAATAGCTTGCCACAATATGTGGTGAACTCCCTAAAAGCCCATTGTTTTAAAAACTTGCTAGGTCAGATTATCCTATGAGAATTTATTTTTCTGGTGCACCACTTAGAAGTGGGAGACTGGCCTCTATGGGCCTCATGATCTACTCCTGCCCTATCAACTCCAGGAAAACCTAGGTTAATTAAAACAGGCATTTGTCAATGCCGAATGTTTCTTGCTGGCATTAGCAGTGGAAGTGCAGGAGTTAGACAGATGCAGTATAGGAGCGGCATTGAAGTATTGAACTGGCGCCAACTCCATCCTCACTCTGCAGAGATGGACAGGCATGGTGGTGTGCCTTTGGGTCATCACCATTATAGTCACGACATTTCACCTCACCCTACCCTTCAGACACTGACAAGTGTCAAGGTGTGCTAGGGTGTTTCGCCTTTACATTCACCTCATTCCATAAGGAAATACACTGAAATGGGCGCAGTACAGGAAAATAGGGTGAACTCTGGGGCAAAGGGTCCAAGGTACACCTCGATGCCTGTCACTGGCTGCAGGGTGGGGATGAAATGGCATGAGCATTACTGTCAACATTCCTAAGTCACACCCTGACACCTGTCAGTCCTGATAAGGTAGGGCATTATGGTCAAAAATCCTAATGCCCTGGAGTTTCTTGGTATTTTTACTCCAAGTTTTCCACATGGGTTTTGTAACCCCAGCACATGAACAGCGACACTATCAGTTTGTTACGTGAAAGGTGATTTTGCTGGCGACTGTGCCATTTGGCGCCACAGGTACAAAACCACATTTTGAACAGGATTTGAAAAGTGACAGGTGTACTGTTCATGAGGAGGTGTAAAAATGGCATTGTTGAAAATCTGAATGAAAATATAAAAACTAAGTGAAGTCACAAAGCGTGGTAGAGCTACGCAATGTACACCCATAATGTAAGTAGTTTGGGGAGTTTTACAGCAGATTTTCAACACAGGCATTTTGCACCTTCGCTCATGAACAGTGTCACTGTGATTTTGTAATCTATCCCAAACACTAAATTCCCACAGCGACCACGCTATTATCGCGGAAGTGCGAAAACACATTTCGGCCAGGGTGTGAAAAATGACAGTTGTACTGTTCATAAGGAGGTGTGGAAAAATTTCAGTGTTGATAATCTGGACTGAAAATATTACAAATTGTGAACTTACAAGGGTGTGTGGAAATTGGGCAGCATGCTGGTGACAGAGTCATTATATGGACTTTTGTCACCAAATTTTCAACATAGCCATTTTACCACCTCTGCTCATGACCAGTGTCACTGTGATTTTCTTAATATGTCCCGAACACTGATTTGCTTTTACCGACTGTGCTAATGTGCACTACATGTGCAAAAACACATTTTAGGTGTGATATGAAAAATGACAGCAATACTATTCATAAGGAGGAGTAGTTAAATGGCAATGTTGAAAATCTGGACTGAAAATATTAAAACTCTCAAAAGTTACAGTGTGCATAGGAACTGTGAATGCACCCTCATAAAACAGTCATTTTGGGAATTTTTTCACCAATTTTTCAACATAGGGTTTTGGAGGCCTACCTCATGAACTGTGACACTGTCATTTCATTACCCAGTCCCGAAGGTGGTTCCACACAGTGACTGCAGAATAACCTTTCGGGACTGAATAACAAAATGACAGTGACTGAATTCATGAGGTGGTCTCCAAGAACCCCATGTTGAAAATTTGGTGAAAATTCCCAAAAATGGCCGGATATGCACCAAATTTGAAAAAAACATTTGTGCATTATACAGCTTATCGGCATTTCTTCAGTTAGCAGTGTTGGTTTGAAGGAATGCAGCGTGTTCCTGGTCCACTGAAGATTGTCACGCCAGCCTGTAAGTATGGGGTGGGGTGGGAGGTGTGAGGAGGTGGGTGCGGGTTGGAGGAGGTGCGAGACAGTCAATGAGGGACCTTTTTTCCACAGGTTTTATGTTTCTTTAGACTATGTGGGACTTTTACCAGGCTGGGGTAGGCTCCCAGCATGGCAGCTGGAGATTTTTAGGGGAGCCAGTGGAGCCAATGGGGGATTGGGCACCCCATCAGCCATATGGACTTCTGCCATGCTGGTGTGGGCTCCCAGCGTGGCAAGTGGAACTCTGGTTTGGGGGGACCATACAGTGGAGCCGACAGAGTTGAACACCCCCAGTCGGCCGTCTGGACTTTTCCACACTGGAGTGGGCTCCCAGCATGGCACGGAAGTCTGTTTGGGGGCAATGAAGCTGACAGGGATTGGGCACCCAGTCGGCCACTCACTGGTATGGGGGAGTGCATGAGCATGCTGGGGTGGGCTCCCAGTGTGCTGCCAGGGGAGATAGACAAAAATGGGCTGTCAATGACAGCTACAGATGCAGTGCAGAGTGTAGGCACTTTGCATACTGCTGCGCAGTATATAAATTACCTGCCGCCAGCAGTATGCAAATCCTACACATTACCACCGCTGATTGCAGGGTTTTTGCTTTCAACTGTACCCAGGTCCTGAACCGAGGTCTGTGAACTGGGTGGCTGAACTGGAACCGTGGTACCAGTTGCAGCACCTGTAAAATTTGTGCAGCATTTGCTATTCATTTGCAGTTGGAACTGGCGGTTTTGTAGGTTGCAGTTCCTGAACCAAGTAATTTTCCTTCCTCTTTTCTTAGCAGAACTTACCACCCTGGTTAGAGGGTTGTAAAACCAGTTCCTTTGGTTTCTACATATGAGAGGAGGAAGTTTTGTCCATAGCTGGGTTAGCAGCCTTATTGAACCTTTTTCTATAGTCAATTAAAATGCCTAATAAGCACTGACTGAGGAAATACCAAAGTTTTGCTGAATAGAGTGATTTTTTCCCCTTCCTCTTTTCTCAGCAGAACTTACTGGTTCAGCAGCAGGGTCTGTGGTTCTTTTCTTTAATTGGGAACCATCACCCTGGTTAGAGGGTTGTAAAACCAGTTCCTTCCCATATTGAACCTTTTCCTGCAGTTGGTTAAAATGTCTATTAAGCGCCGACTGAGGAATACTTCTTGATTTACAGATGTAACAATCTGCCTTCAGGTGGTTAAACCGTGGCAAAAACACAAATAAATGAGGATCTGCTTTCAAACAGTTCCCCATACTCTGCACAAAGCTGAAAACCCATTGGGCCAGTTCTCTTCTTGAGTTAGTGACAAAATCAGTAAAATCCCCAAGAAATGGTTCTCTGAGAATCAGAAATCCACACTAATGAATAAGGCTTAAACCTTATTTACTGTATTTATCTTTTTACTTTGCTGTCAGTTTAGCAACCACTGAAAGAATCAAGAGTTGCCCCGGCTTCCCTCAAATAAACAAGTTAAGCAACCCGGCAGAGAAGGAATAAAATAGAGAATTTGCTTGTAAAATTGTAAATAAAAGTCTAGTTCCTCCGGTTAAAAGAACCGGAAAAAAAACTGAAAAACTTACAAGAATAACACTAAACCTAAACTAGTTTACCTATAAACACAAGGATAGTGCTTTAAAATGAACAAAATTAAATTTTACTTGAAAAAATGAGAAAATAAAATCTTCAAGAAAAGATGAAGGAGAGCTCTCAAGGCTTCTGTACTGTCCAAGCAGAGTAAAGAATCTGACAGTTGTAGAATATTTACCAGGAATAGTGGTTTGAAAACCAAGCATGAGCCTAGCATTCCATCATTAGCATAGATTCTATTAACCATTTCAGCTCCAGGGCAGTCCTATGGTAGGACAATACTGCACATGTCAGAATACAGTAAGATTTCCTGGGGTTTAAAAGAACAGTCTGAGTATCCTTGTGGTATTTAATAGTGTAGGATGGCTATCACCAGCAGCCCTTAATTGAGAGTCAGGTCAATGTGGATCCTTCCTGAGTGGAGGATAATTCCTGTGCCAGGGCAAAGATACTCAGAGTGAATACAACTGAATGTGGAAAATGTATGCTACATATGCCCAGCTGATGCTGATGATAGAAAATAGACCAAATTTAAATTTACTGTACTGTCTAGGATGTTGTAGTAACCCTATGAAATTATGCCTTTAATGAGCTATGAATGCAACTTGTTGATTCTTCAAATGCAAGGACTTTTATCATCTTTAAAGGATTTTCTCCATGGGACTTAAACAAATGTGAAGCATGAACTGAAAGTCAACTGAAGTCATCATACTGTGTACACTAACTTGCCTGTAGACTAAAACAAACAGTTGAATCATTTTAGAATAGATAGAGCCTTATTTTAGGCTATATTCTTACTATTATGGACATTGCTTATTGAGCTGGAGCAAGGTTTAATGTTTGCTAACCTTCTGTGCATTGCTGTTGTCATTTTGTGCAGCAAGTGCCTGGGAGATCACCCAAATCCAGAGTTCAAGAAAGTGGTTTAGCAATGTAGGCATCACTCCCTGTAAATGAGATGTCATCTGCACCCTAAACTGGGAGGGGCTTCAGTTGTGGAAGTCAGAGGCTGGATTTGCAGCTGTGTATTATTTTATAAAGAATGTTGACCTTCATATCTAAAATTCAATATGTAATTCTGCCTTCTGGTGATTAGATTTACTGCATGCATGTCTGACCACTGCACTGCTCTTGTTTATCCCCATTCTAGTTCTTCCCTAAATTGCTTATTTTGTTACTCACAGCACTGCTGCTGTTTTCTTTATTATTCCCCACTGCATTGCTGCTTTTTTTTAACTTGTGCCTCACTGCATTGCTGCATGTTTTTACTTGTATCACCAGTGCACTGCTATTATTTTTTACTCATACCTCACTGCACTGCTGCGGTTTTCTTTTATTGTACCCCACTGCATTGCAGTTGTTTTATTAACACGTGCCTCACTGCATTGCTACATGTTTTACTTGTATCCCAGTGCACTGCTATTATATTTTTATTTGTACCTTACTGCACTGCTGCTGTTTTTATTTTACTTGCACAGTGGAGCCTACAAGGATGCAGCACCATGTCGCTGGTTACTGCATGACAAAAGGACTAGCCACCACTTAAATTGTTTTGTTTCCTGCAGAATGCTGCAGTATTGTTTGGCATCCTAGTGGGCCAGTATTGTTTGGCATTCTAGTGGGCTCACTGCCCCCCACTGCTGCTGTTTCTTTTTTACTTGCACCCTACTGAACTGCTGATGCTATTTTACAGGTACATGTACCTCACTGTACTGCTGCTGCTCTTGCTTGTTATAGGATCTGACTACACTGCTGTTGTTTTTGTCTACTTGTACCCCACTGAACTGCTGCTGCATTTTTACTTGTACCCCACTGAACTGCTGCTGTATTTTTACTTGTACCCACTGAACTGCTGCTGTATTTTACTTGTACTTCACTGCATTGCTGCTATTTTTACTTGCATTGTCCGTGCACTGCTATTTTTTACTTGTGTAACAGCTGTCCCACCCTACTTTGTCTGGGGTCCTGATCAGGGCCAGTATTAGACTTGATGGCACCCCAAGCATACAAACCTGTGGCACCCTTACCCTTGCACTCTTGAGGGGTGCTTGACCTGGACAAACAAACTTCTTTAGGGGTTGTCTGGGGGCATGATCCCCAGGAAAGTTTGAAAATGTAATGTGTAAAATGGTGCATTTTGGGCCCAGTTTCAGGAGCAAAATAACTGTCAGTTCATCCCACATATTTCTTTGAGAGACCATACATTGCCATAGCAATAAATGACATTAGTAATCGGTTGGGATTATAATTCATTGTACCCATTCTCTGAATACCCTCACAAATCTGCTCGGTGAGTGCACAAAATATAACTGCTGAGTGGGAACTTGGTGACTGGTGATCTTGGCTGCTTCATGAGTGGGGATTCATGAGCTTGTCAGCAATTGACTAACTAATTGACTAAAAGCATAACAACAAATGTGGTGCAACAAACAAGTCCACAAACCTGCCTGCCTCCTCATGAATGTGCAACTTTGGTTGCCATCACAACAATCCTCGCTACTGTTTTTACAATCCCTTACACCAAGCCCATTATGAAGAGGAACATAAAAGACCTAGTAGCATATCTTGGATCAAGAGGGTAATCACAATTTCCCAGTGCAAACCAGATCGAAGAAGGGCCTGCAAAATCTCAATGTTTAAAAAAAAAAAAAAAACTATGAGGGATGGTTTCCATTATTTTAAAATGTGATGATCCTACTTGCCCATGCATTTGTGGGGAGGGCATTTTTTGAACCAGCTGTGTGCTTTCATGAGCTGATGCTGGACACAGGACACCCCTACCCTTCCAGCAATGGCATGGCACAGGGACTGGTCTCTGCCATCTTTCTACAAATCTTTTCCTACCCACCCCAGACCTGGGTATAAGATGCATGCAAAAACAATCCCAGTAGCTTAGAGCCCAAGTTCATGCCGGCTATTTTCACTTTAATTACACCGGCAGCAGCTGCATAGTGACCTAGATCTTTAAATTCAGCAATTTCTTTTCAGGTTTCAGCAAGTCATTTAGCACAGCCTGAGCTGGGGACATTTTTTCCTTCTCTCTACTGCAGATGCAGCTCTTGGAAAGAAATTCAGGGAGCATGCTAAAGACCTGTAGCTTTTTGCCCTGGAAGCTCTTTCTAGTCTGCCTTTATTATATGTCGGGTTGGCAGCTCTGATCACCACACAAGGAGGATAGGTTGTGGGATACAACAAGCAGCTCCCAGGGTCTAGCGGACTGAGAGCTGTCTGAGATGGACTGCCTGCCAGACAAAGCACAGTAAGGACATGGGCACTTTGCCTTTAGCCTTGCATTGCTGATTTAAACTTTGCTGAATTTTTTTTTTTTTAGTTTCATGTCCATTGCTTCCAAATTTAACATTGCTGGCATGGCAGGCAGTCTTTTAGCATCTGATCTCCATTTTCATGTTTTTAAAAGAATATTTGCCACATCTAGATAACAGCACATAACATGTTAGTAGGGTCTGTTTGTTTTATTTAGGTAGGTATCCTCAGATTCCTGTGGTGAATCAACAATTTTCTAAGTAAAATGTTTAAACAACCTCGTATTTTTACTCTCGTCTTGGTGCAGAAATCAATCATACCAATGTAGCTTTAAATGCAGTACTGATTCTGACTTACCTCTAGAGTTGGACAGAGTCAAGACACAGGAATCAGGAAAAAATTAAGAAAATAAAGAGCACAACTGAGACTCAGTCTGCACAGTACTATAATCATTATCCAACCCATGCGATGGAACATGCTGCATCACCACCTGGCTGTTTTGAGTCAGAGTCCAGTCTGCCACTACTCTGCTGCTGCTGCCTGCGGTATGCACTGATTGCTGCTTCAAAAAGAGCAAGCCAGGTGAGGTGAAGGTCTCTCCAGTGGTCAGGTGAATATTTCACTGCTGCCACCGCTGGTGGGTCTGGTTCTCGTGCTGCTATCTCTCAGCTGCCGCCACTGGTGCTGCTCACCATTGTTCACTGTGCTCCCTCGAAACTTCATGCAGTCATCCCTAGGCGGCTGCCGGGCCAGTCATAGAGAACCATGGACTTGTAGCCTTATGGTGTTTGAAGTAGTCTCTTCCCACGTTCTCTGTCTCCACAGCAACCACCCCATGCTCAAACACATCCACCAGCCTGCTCTGCTCTTAAAAGGAGCTGCACTTTCCTCCATCCCTCTGGCGGCTGCAAACTGTATAAAAATTTTGACTCATGACACTCCTCAAAACTACACTGTGCAGTCAGCGTCCCTGCACCCTGGCTGTGCTGGCGCCCAAGTGGCCACGTGTTTTCACTTGTGCCAAATGCTGGCACTGGTCCTGATGGTAAGAAAGGGGAGGTTACAGACTGTAAACCTTCCAGTGAGGTAAAGTCAGCAGATATAGAAAACAAGGCCTTACCCCATACTTGATTCTGGCAGCAGTGTAGATTATACCTCCTCCACCTAAAGTCTTTTCCCACTCACTACAGCTTCAGGCCAGGCCAGGGAAAAAGGACTGACCAGTGTTCTTCATCAGAGAAAGGAATCAGTTAGTTCATTCAATAATCTCAGCACACATGATGTAAAACAAAAGAAATGTAATTCTGATTCTCATATTTAAAATTAATAAATAAATAATTTTTCAGCTCCATGGAGCCGAGAGATGGAGACAGATGTAGGGTAATATTTGAAAGGCACTAAACAGTACCAGATAACACAAGTGCTTGTATCAGGCCTAAAATAATTAGACCGGGCACAGGCTCCACACAGATATCTAAAGCCATTTCAAAGCTCAGGACCTTAAAAGGCATGACTTCATATCCAGCCGTTATCCAGGAGTGCCTTACTCCCCTCCCCAAAATAACTGATACCGGGATGTGGCCTTTAATCCATACTGCCACCCTTGACCCTTGCCAGAAAAGCCAACCAGTTTTCCACCATACTTTATTGCCAGGAAAGATGACAGAGTTAACTGCAGAAATGGATGACATGGCTCCCTCCTTTCCAGTTACTCTCACAACATGCATTCTGTTAGCAGGTCTAACACGGACCTGTCCCAGACATGGGGACAACAGGCCTGATAAAATGAATTTCCAGAGTACACCCACCTGCTGACTGGCAGCAGTGTGCCACACTGGGTAATTGACCCCTTGAGCGCCACCTCCAAAAGGCCCTGCCATGGCCCTGCAACCACCATGACAGCCCCACTGCCATACCTTTCTGCTTAAGCACCATATCCCCAGAATCCAGAAATGATCAGGCCTTTCTCCTACTGCTGTACTCCCACCGCTGAGCTCCCTTATCCCCAGTCCACCAGTCCCCAGAGCCACTACACTCCTGCCACTCTGTCTTTGGAAATTAATATAACTACTGCAGCATTGATGCTCACAAGCTGGTACCTCCCAGGCTGGGGTTTTAGGCCCCAACCTGACTTGTCCTACATCTTGCACGCAGCTCCCTCACAAAGAAACCTCCCCTTTTATACCTGAGCCCAGAGCAATGCCTCTCCCCAGGAATGGAACATGGAATTCCCCAAAGCCAGGACCCTGACCAGCGGGGAAGAGCATGGTGTAATAAGCCAGCCCTGAGAGGGGTGGCTTATACTCCATTCCCCATAAAACCCCTTTCCTCCTGGAAATGGTGCATCTAGCTAGCCCACAAAGGTGTCCACCGACAGATATGCACACTCACTGCCTGTAACCGCTCCCCAGGGTATGCCAGTAAGTCTTTAATTTCTCCCTCCCCACCGGGCCTAATTCACAAACTGCCCTGCTGCTGCTCCTGCCCAGAAACAATGTTCAGGATAACTTGAATTTAAAACAATAAAGCCAGGCTGTTCTCAACAAAGTTATCCAACTTGATAATTTACAAATTAGCAGCCCACTCTCTCCACACACATTCACCACAAACACTTCAACTTCATGTACACTCTCATTCAGGCCTTTACAGCAGAGTAAGATTCTTGTTTAACATTTTGACTCATTTGTGTTAAGTTCCAACAGGGAACAGCAAAAGGATTTTTCTTTCATTGAAACACAGGTGTAAACAATCACAGTGGGGTCAGTTCACATAGTTTCAGTTCTTAACCTCTGAGGAACAGTCCTGCAGCACCATCCACTGAGCAGAGTCTCTTTCTATTTTTTGTGTCTTTTAAACTGGAACAGCTGAACAAACAGTCCTGGCATATCATAGATGCTGAGAATCTTCCTCTAGATGGCGGGCCCTCCGCCACTGGGAAAATAGACAGCTGGGTCTGGCTTGATGGTTTCACTGGCAAAAGAGTCCATTCATATTATGTAGTGCTTTACATGACAGTCTGCAACCACATTCTGGACAAGAGCATAATGTTTAAACAAGTCAAACCTGGCCAGGGGACGAAGTGCACATAGTTCTGGCTTTCTGAATGATTTCTTGGGTCAGTGGGCTGGACGATCAGACTACTGCTATAACTTTTGGACATTCCCCAAAACACCCAGTCAGGCTGCTTTTCTTCTATGATGTCCCACAACCTCTCCGAAACGTAAGGATATTCAGCGGTCGGTACTCAGTATGGATCCTATGCCTCACCCACCTCTCAATCTGTGATGACTGGGGCAGTTCTCAAACACTGGTCTGCCGGGTGGTTCCTGGCTCCAGCCACACCTGAGTCCTGTAGGGCACATTCCTGGGGTCACTGCTCAAAAGTCCATCCAACTGAATACAGCTGGCCTTGCACAGCACTGGGAGGAGTGGGGTGTTGCCTGGCAGCTTTAACACAGGGTTCTGATAAGGATAAAGGAATGGCCCTGTATACCTTTTGGTCAGCAAATTGGTAGGCCTTCGAGGCCCTATCAAGGAAGCAGTGTAGTGCATCTCCCATACAACCTGCCCTCCTGGCATCTCCCATACAACCTGTACCTTCACTGTGGTACTCAAATGGGAAACTCTCACCTGGAGTTTCTGCCATGCCACTGTCACCAGGTAGAGGACTTGTGGCCAACCACCTGGGCCCTGGGGGTCACCAGCTCTAAATTCCATCCCCTACCTCTCTCTCTGCCACTTGGATAGTCAGCGGTGGTGGGTACCATGAAGCAGGGCAGATGGCTGTGCCCCACAGCACCCCTCACAATTATCCTCCTCCATAGCCTCCATGGCTACATCAGGCACCCCTTGCTTGCTTTATCCTGAGGAACAGGCAGCTTCACATTCTCCGATGACTCAGATAGCTTGGGTCTCTTCAAAACATCCAGGGTCCCCTGGGACACTAAGGAGGCAGCACCCACGAATGCCAGTGCAGGATGGGGCCAAGCATAGCTAAAAAGTGTACCCATGGACAATTCTGAAAGGGACCCTGCAACAGTTAGTGCACAAAGGCAAACAGACCACCCTCTTCTCGAAATCCACACTTTACATTTTTCTCTGCTGCCCCTTTCTGATGACTTTCACAGCCAGGACAAAAGGGAGGTGGGCACAGTGGTCTGAGGTTCCTCAGAAGTGGCCTTCTCCACCATAGCTTCTTTTGTGTTTTCTTTCCTTCTGCAACATGTGTCTTTCTGCCACATGTTCAAGGAAAAAATGGTGTCTTCTTTGCACGTTCCTCAGTCAGCCAGTGCCTAAACCAATCAGCAGCACCGCTTTGAACCAGCTGACCTCTTCTTCTTTGCTTCCAGGTGCCTTCTATTGCTGAAAGACAGAAAATAGCACCAAACACCCCACAATGGCAGTGTCCAATGACACACCACCAATATCCAGGTCCACCAGCCTTGATAAGTCTACCCCAAGCACTCAGACCCGATTCCAAATTACACCTCAGATGAGCCTCCACATCTGTAATAGCCCTCCACTCCATTGTGTCTAGGGGTTCTGATGGTAAGCAAGGGAAGGTACCGACTGAAAACCTTCAAGGGAGTAAAGCCAGCAGATATAGAAAAACAAGGCCTTACCTTGTACTTGATTCTGGCAGCAGGAGGGCAGATTATACCACTCGCTGCAGCTCCAGGCCGGTCAGGGTGAAGAAAGGACTGACCAGCATGCTTCATCAGAGGAAGGAATCAGTTAGTTCATTCAATAATCTCAGAACACATGAAGTAGAAATAGAAAGAAATTTAATTCTGATTCTCATATTTAAAATTAATAAATAAAAATGTGCTCAGTTCCATGGAGCTGGGAAATGGAGGCAGATGTAGGGCAATATTTGAAAGGCACTAAACAGTACCAGATAACACACGTGCTTGTATCAGGCCTAAAATAATTAGACCAGGCACAGACTCCACACAGATACCCAAAGCCATTTCAAAGCTCAGGACCTTAAAAGGTATGACTTACTCTCAACCGTTACCGGTGGAGTGCCCTCCCCTCCCCAAAATAACTGATACTAGGATGTGGCCTTTAATCCATACTGTGGCGCCCTTGACACTTGTCAGAAAACCCAACCAGTTCGCCACCCTACTTTTCTGCTGGGAAACATGCCAGAGTTAACTGCAGAAATGGGCGACACGGCTCCATTCTTTCTAGTTACTCTCACCCTGTGCATTCTGTTAGCAAGTCTAACATGGGACCTGCCCCAGACATGGGCATGGAAGGACCAATAAAACAAATCCCCAGAATACACTCACCCACTGACCCATGGCAGCGTGCCACACCAGGTAATCAACCTCTTGGAGCTGCCACCTCAAAAGGCCTGCCAGGCCCTGCCATCACAATGACAGCCTGCCATATCTTTCTGCTAGAGCACCAGTCCTTCCCAAACTCAGCCATGATCAGGCCTTCCTCCAACTGCTGTCCTCCCCACCACTAAGCTCCTGGATCCCCAGTCCCCATGGTCACCACACTCCTGCCACCCTTCGTTAGGAAATTAATATAACCACACACAAGGCTGGTACCTCCCTGGCCAGGGGTTTTAGGCCTGACCCAACTTGTCCTACATCTTGCCCACTGGCTCCCTTGCAAAGAAACATCCCTCATTTTATACCTGATCCAGGAGCAATGCCCCCTCCCCAGGGTCAGGACACAGAATGCCCCAAAGCCAGGACCCTGACCAACAAGAAGAGCACAGTGTAGAAAGCCAGCCCCAAAGAGATGGTTTACACTTGTACCTCTGACATAAACAGCCCGCTTAAAACATTTTGACCACACCCAGATATGAAGTGACTTCATTCTACATGTAGCAGAGCAACTAACTGTAGTGTCTGCAAAGAGATCAGTGGATAGGTAGACAGCAAGAAGAGTCTGTAATCAGCACACTGAATTTTATTTTCATTCTCAGTGGCTCACAAGTTAATAGCCTGTAGACAGAGAGAGGTCAGAACAATTTCAAAGACTGACCCTTTTGGAGAGGTCAGAATTGTTGTGTACATTTGCAGAAGAACTGGTAGATAATTCTTGCAAACACCATTACTTTACTCTTTCCATAATATTGGAAGGCACTGTATACAGCACTGCATCTGCAAATTATAAACTCAGTCTTCTGAAATATAAGTTTTGAATATGGTCAGCAAATTATTAGCACGCTACAATACATAAAACCAGAACATTAGCATAGTATTTAGATGGAAACTAACCAACATTCCGTAAGAGAACAGATTGACAAACTAACACTTTAGGAGAGGCGGCCTTTGTTTTAACCCCTAAATACTTAACACAGGCAATTAACTAAAGTCTCTTCAAAACATAACATCAACAGTTTCACAGCATGTTCTTATTGCAGGTATTATTGGAATCTAAGAAAACCACAGCAATAACTGATTTAATTAAATCTTTAAAAACTACTGGCGCCAAAGAGAAAACTTTGAAAAAATTATTAATTAGGTACAATTCAGCTTGCATTCCATATGTATTCCATATATTTCTCTTCCTTGTTATTTATTACTGAGTAAATTTGCATGAGTACATGATATTTATCCCCTAGATTTCCTTTAGAGTTTATCTGCCTCTCTAGCTTACTCACTACTTCAAGTCACAATGCTCTGCTGTGACATCACAATCTGTTGTCATGTGATTAACTATGATGTCACAAGCAGGGCATTATGAACTCAAGTAGGGAGAAAGCAGCAGGAATTGATGAACTATTCAGGAGCAAAGATCCTGTTTTCATGCAAAGACCTCAGTAATAAATTATGGGGAGGAAGAATGAAAACTAACATGAACTACAAGCTGAACTGTGTCTAAATGTTACATTTTGTTAAAGTTCTCCTGAAGGTGTCAGATGCTCTTATTTTGTTAACTCAACTATTCACAATGAAGGGAACAGCATCATTCAGCTAAGTTTCAGAACCTGATGGTGGAGTCTCACATTAATTGATAATGCACCATTGCAATTTAAATAAAAAATAGAAGAAATTATATCAGACTTAATATAGTTTATTTTCTCTTTAGCTCCAACGTTGTCAATGGGTACTCTTTATACACTGGGTATATATAAACCCCAACCAGGGCTCAGTGGTACAGCTATAGCTTTAGAAGCTGCCCCTGACAGCTTGGAACAGTGGTGTCCTCTATGTTCCAAGGATCCAAGCACCTCAGTCAATGTATACTGCATAGCAAAAAGACTAGCTACCCAGAAGAAAAAGATTAGCAACTCAGAATACTCCTAACTATTAACGATGCAAAACAGCTCTTCTACATTTTCACCAAGCAAATGTAAAGGTGTCTGCCTTACCTTGCTGAAGGTAGAGTTGCTTTTCCATCATAGACACTGCATGAAGATACAATCTGAGCATTGTGCTCTGTTGTTTGGTCCTGCATTCAGATCTAAACCTGGAAATTCCTTGAAGTTTTCCCCAATAAGTTTCTTCACAAAGAAAAGAGCTAAGTAGTTAAGCAGGACAAAAGCAAGGATTGGCTACTACTACTGTAAATGGTAACAAAAATAATTAACTGAAAACAGTAATTGTTATGTCAATTCTCTTACATGCTACAATACCTTAGTTAACTATATCTCGAATAGTATTTTCCAGAAGAGTAACAAACTACTCTCAGTTGTGGTCCATTCACAATGTTGAAGCTAACAGAAAATAAATTACCATAAGACTCACAGAATTTCTTCTTTCTGTGTTGCTCCATGTTGTCAATGGGCATTCATTATCATGGATTCTAGAAAGCAGTACCCATCCAAAACTAGAGCAGGAAGAATATTGGTCCATATGGACCCCACAGGGAAAATGAATTTAAAGTGACCTCTTCACACCTGCATAGAGTACCATGAGCCAAGATGCCACACTGTCATACTTGTGCATCAAGCCTGTGGTGATTCGAGGAGGAAAATAGAAGGACCAAAATGATGTACTGCAATACTGCAGCACAGAGACTACATTTTCCTTTTATGACATTGAGACCTAGTGGAAAGTGCTCCAATCCAACTGGTGGTTCCAAATGTGGTTGCCATAAGTACCCTTGTTATGCATTATCTATCCACCACATCAAGGTGGCTTTGTCAGTCTTTTGCCTTTCTTGCTGTAACAGGTGGAACCAAAGATTTCCTGAGCAACCACATTTCCTACATCTCTTAAAATAGACATTTACTGATTTTTCGCATAACTATGACCAAGGCACACAGTGTAATAGATGATATCCTCAGAAATATTGTGGACAAAACAAAAAGTTCAGAATGGTTATGCTATTAGTCTATATGCGGAACCAAAGGTCTGGGTGCCCGATAGCAGGGTAAATATATTGGGGTGGGGACTCTGCCAAGTAGTTATGTCTATTTGTACCCTGAATTTATGGCAAAAATGCCATACTTTTTCTCAAAAGGATTTTTACTGTTTATATGCAGTTTTCCTATGCACTTTTCTCCACAAACCATGTGGTTTAGGTGCTTTCCATATGAGATTACTCTTACTTGAGAAAGGCACCAAGGATTAGACAATTGAGCCAGGATGAGGCAGAATAGGGACTTTGTTCTCATTCAGGTGAGAGTAATCTCATATGTAAAATGCCTAAGCCACATGGTTTGTGGAGAAAAGTGCAAAGGAGAAACCGCATGTAAACAATAAACATTATTTTTGGGAAAAAGTGTAGTGTTGTTGTCGTAAATTCAGGGTGCAGATAGACTCCCTTCATCCTCAGAAACATGACAATGCACCCAATCAGGCGACATACAAAGAGTCTGAACACTATATTCACATTTCATAAGAAACTGCAAAAAATTAGGACCATTCGGAATGGCCAACTGCTCAAGGCAATTTTATAACCTCTGCAGGAGAACTGTCTAGGGACCCCAAACTGCCCAATACCTCTCCATGAAGAATGCTGATAATCCAATCAGTGTTTATTCTATAAGAGAAATCCCAAATTCAGGTATTAAGACATTATTGAGTCTGGGATTTCCTTTGGACACAAGATATGACCACAAGCCATATCCAGTTATATAACAGGACTACTAGAGGTTTCTAAAGTGTATGAGTGTTGAAGAGGAGCCCATCTCGATGGCATGACCTGATAGCCTGTAATTTATTGCCCTGGTGAGAGAGACCTCACCTGGGAGAAAATTGCAGATGACAAAAGGCAGCACCTCAGGCCTCTGAAGAGAGGAAGTAGGTACAGTATGCCGATATGAACAGCTGTGCTGCAATGGATGGATCAAAACACCAAATCCAATCTTCACCTCAAGTGTCCTGTGACTGGATCAGAAGGAAAAACAGCTGCTGTGAGAAGAAGCCGAGAGCTGGAACCAACTGGAGCCTAAGCAATATTAGTAGCATGGTGAGTGTTCCAAAAGTATTGTTCTATCTTCAAGGAAGGTGCCCTGACATCTCATCTAAGTGAATGGTTAGTCATTGCCTCAAATTAAATGCATTGGAACTAATGGAAGAATCTGGGAACCCAATTCTTTCCCTGAATGCAAAGAGATGTATCTAACATGTTCTGGTTTATGTGCACAGGTAATAGAACATTGCCAGAATGTGCAACCTTTTCTTGGGGAAACCAGACAAACTGTATGGACCAATGGTCTTTATCTGATAGCAAGTCCCTGTTACTGTTCATGTATACCTCCATAGATGGACAGTTGATAAAGAGAGAAGGTTCTGCTCTGCCCCTGAAACACTATCTGGGATTCTATAATCCTGCTTCCATCTTGAGCTACCTAAATTGTTTATATACGTGACCAGCACACGACTGTCTACTTAGATCTTCATCACTTGAAAACTGATGTGTTCTGGTGACACTGCTCCCGGCAAGAGTCAAGGTGACAGCTGGACAGCTGGAAGCAGTTTACATGGTGGTGAGCCCCAAGGAGCTAGGCCAGGTTCAGCAAATCTAAAGCACTAACAGACTCTTAGCGGCCAATGGTGAAGGTTTTATAAATCACAAGGACCAGGACTAGTGACAGGGCACTGAAACTCTGATCTTGGACTAAGAATTCCTCTCGTGCCACTTTTGACAGTATCCAGAAGGCATTAACAGTGATATGACAGGATTATTGAACTTTGGTAGTGTAACAAGCTCTCTAGAAACAAAAATCTTTTAAGAATTGTCCAAAGTCTAAGTAGTATTCCAGAAATCCTTTGGAAAGGGATGAGAGAAAACTCGTTTAGGCTAAAAAAATCTGACACGTATTATGACCAGAAGAAGTTAGAAAAGTGTCTGTGTTCCCAAGAAGAATGACTTGTACTGACCTAGGCATTCTGATTGCCTTCTGCTAGCGTGGACACAATAAAAGGCTTTCATCCCTTTCTGTAGATGGTCAGAACAAGACCCACCAGGAGAAATACAAGGACCTTCATACCTCAAGGGGGTTGCTACCATAGACAGTAACAGAGCCTATCAGCCTTGCTAATTTAAATGTTCTTGCTACAACACAGAGAATAACTACCAAGAGTCCCAGGAGCCTGAGTACTGGACAATATTCAGTTTCACAAATATAGTAACATACAGTATAAGGCTAAAGTGAAATCTGGTCTCAATGGAAGACAAATCAAATGTGTAGCCATCAAATGGAGGGTAGACTAATAAGAACAGACAAGCCACGGGTAGTACTCCAGATTAGTGCAAGGAACAACACTCACAAAATTGGTAGGAAACCCTTTCCAGAAGGAATCATATTCCTATGCAAATGAATGTTACGTTATTCAGTGGTAGGGAGTTGACAATAGGATAGGAAGTATAGATGGCACAGACTGATAAGGCAATGAAGCCAGAAAGGTTGTGAGGATACCTCTATCTGCAACCTCAACATGCAGCAGCTGATATAGATACTGCCAAGTTTCCAGTGGCAATCTGATTGAAAAGGACAATGGACCCCACCTTAGTGACTGTAATGCAGCTCCGGGATGTTACAAGCCAGTTAGTGGGCACTCATAGGTAGCTGTACCTGGGTAGGCCTGTGTCATTTTTTTTTTAAATGAGAAGTCTGACTTAATTTATTTACTGCCTTTGACCAGGAAAGGCACACTAAGAAGTAGCAAAATGCAACAGTAATTCATAGGGAAACAGACTATTGCATGGTCCCCTCCCATCACTTTTATATTCCCAGAGGATAAATACAATCCAGTCCTCAGGCTTATGAGAACAGCGTGGGGTAGAACAATTTCCACTGTACATAGTTATTCTATATTGTTCAGTCAAGATTTCCCTCATCTGAACATGATGAGCCTCCTAACAAAACAACAAAATAGAGAGCATCTATGTAAGCATTAATGCATGACACAGGAGGGCTCAACTAGGGAATTAATGCCAGTTGGGGAGCTGAGTGCCTCCAATCACCAACTGGGCATTAATTTCTAGTAGAACCCAACTGTGGAGGGCATTAATGCACTTGTAACATGGCAAGCGCTTAACAGTTAATTAAGTTTCAAAACATATACAGATGCAGGTTTCGAAAAATTACTTTTTTCTCCAACTGTGGTTTCACAAATTCAACATTCATTAATATTGTGAGTGCTGCTTCAAACATTTCTTTAATAATTGCAGCATATTTATTTATTTATTTAGTTTTGTTGACTGGGAAAGGAGGACTAGACAATTCTGTCTATTTTCAGCCTTGTCCCGGAGGAGGGCGATACAGATGGATGCCAACTGACACTGAACCAGATTAAGCTGTTGGTGGTATTTTAGTGATATGCTGTGGTCATGCACTGTAATATTATATACAGCATTACAACTCACTAAAACATCTTACATAATATACTGTTTAACTCATTATAAACTGATTTGCTCTCATCACAAGTGGCAAGAATCATGGGATAGCTCTTTGCAGACAGTGAGCCAACATTTTCGAACAACATTGCTAACACAGTGGCTATTAATACTGTGATCTTGGAATAACTATCCAGCCTGTGTCTGCAAAAAAATGTACTCTGGTGAACTGCTATTTCCACATTTTAGCTGAAATAATTAAAATGTACAGGCCCATTAATTGTAAAATAGGTTATATTGAATGGGCTGAATGGGAAGAAGCTTGCTGCGGTAGGATTTTCTACGGCTTCTCTTTCATTGGAGTAGACGTTAATGAATCTGTGATACTTTGCTCAGATTGATCAAGATTTTTCCGTTGTCTTTGCCATTGCTTTTATGCTGCCACACCGCATAGCTATTTTTCATTTGGTACACAGTTTTCCTGGTGTGCGACTTTGCGAGGAAAAGATAATGGCCGCTGGGCTGGTGGGTGGGGAATAACAATGGTACACATGGCGATTTGAATGTGGAGACTTGTGGTACTGTAAAATCAAGCTGGCATTAATAGGGAGTTAATGCCTGCTTGATTTTCAGTCATGGGTTGCAATTCTCCTATCACATTGTTGTATTCTACATTACCTATCCTTGCCATGTCACAAAATTAATTTACAGCATTTTATGCATGTTTCAGTACATCTGGACATGACTGTTGTGAAACACCTTGCCTGAGAGAGCTGCTATGGGTGTCTTTGCCTAAAATTATGTGGTTCTGCTGAACTGGAGACACATTTGTGAAATAAAAGGAGACCTCTTTACTCCAACTTGGCTACTTCTGCCTTTAAATTGCAAGGTGCACCATAACTGATTAGCCCAGAGACATAGGTAATAGTGCCTGAGAAAAACTATGTTTCTTTAAACAGCATGACAATTCTGGACAGACTAAGTCATAAGAAATTACCCAACATCAGCAGGTCTTTTTCATTTTATTTTACTATTTAATAATAATATGTGGACTACACCACAGAAAAAAACATCTTAATTTGGTAAGCATTGATCAGATGAGACATGAAAAGTATGACCAAAGGTCTGAAGCAGCTTAAAATACATTCTTATGTCTGTGATTTTGGTTTGTCTATTGCTTAGCTGGCAACAAGAAATAGTGTTCTATATATAAGTCTATAGTGCCCCTATTTACCTTATATAACCCCATGGTACCCCCACAAACCTACAAGATTATCTAATCCACCACACAACTCTGAACATATTATAAGAAGCAGGAAAAATGTCACACCCACAAATGGAGAGCCACTCCAACAAAAGAATTTCCTGGCCTGGTACCTAATACTTTATACTGTACATTGAACTTATGTTGGTGGGTCCATGCATACAAGACTACAGTCTACAGAGCTGAAATTCCAGGATGAAACTTTACCACTGCCTAGGCCACTACCACAAAGGGACTGATGGGAAGTAGACTTGCACACCCTAACATGTCTTCCCAAAGTCACCAATAAGTCTGATGAAACCTTCCAGTAAGGTACTAGATATTGCAGGGGTGTTTGGCTATGGTGTCTTTACTCACATATTTAAAATAAAGGTATACGGTATTATAGCAATGCAGTGTGTGTGCCATTGTCTGCTTTTATTATTTTACCAATAAGTCTGGCTGCCCACAAAAACTTGAAGGGAGCAATAATCTGCCTAGGCTTCAGCAACTTCAAACTATTGCAGCCTTGCTGAAAAAAATGCTCCAAGATTGTTAACCATTAAGAAAACTGATGGTGCACCACATGTGTGGCTGCAGGATGATGTCATATTAACTAATGCTACAACTGCACATCAGCCACAATGTGGGAACACATGCCCTTAATGGAATATCAGTGCAGACAGTGTGCTGCGCATGTGTGTTTGCATCTGGATGCCATGCAACTGATGCAGCTAGCATGTACATGTCAACAGGACAGGAATGTCATGGTCACCATCATGATGGATCTGTGTATGCATGTGAGGCTAGCTCTCACTTGTTGGGATAGAGTACGAAAATGATACCCACTCCCAACCACCAAGAAAATGGCATTGAACCAAAAACCTGTCAGAAGAATAAACTGCCTGAAAAACAAAGCAGCAGTGAAGCCACACACAACTGAGAGCACACTGACTTTGGGGCAATTCACTGACAGAGACACAGTAGCCAATAACAAGAGCAAGCGGAAATTAAGGGTCAGAGACACACTGCTATTCTCACCGAAAAGCTCACTCCTTCTCAATGCATAGCCTAGAAACAAAAGGAAACTAAGTAGACCGTCCTCTACCTGGATAGCCCACTATCTGGAGGATATCCTTCCTTAAAACAACCCATGCAAAAACAAACTTTTAGTTAGCCTAGACTATAAAGAGTCAATAGGGACCATAAAGGCAGGGTACCAAAAACAAGCTTCTTGGCACAATCAGTAATCAGATACACTAACACCACTAAAACTGATTAATAGAAAAAAACTCAGGACACATCATGCACAGCAAGCCCACATACCCTATTTTCATATCTGTATAGTGGCAAGACACACCCAGACCTACAGACACGGGAGCTGTAATAGAGAATGTAGACTTGCCAATTAAAGGACTAGGAATACCCTCAATATTGAAAAGAAATAAGCAGAATTTGAATTTAGAGGGACTGCTTGGGAGTCAAGCAGCCCATACCTGCTGGAGTCAGTTAATTTTTCTAAAAACTATTAAAAATGCCAAAGATAATACTTGCTGTGGAGAAGTCACTCTCAAGCTGCTAACTCCTCTACAGAAAGACTGAGGTGCTTGAAGCCTTGAAACACAGAAGACATCAACATTCCAAGCCACCAGACACAACTTCTTAAAGCTATAGCTGTACCTGTGACCCCTAGTTGGGGTGTGTATATACCCACATGTAAAGATTACCCATTGACAACATGAAGCATCACAGAAAACAAATACCACAGGGCTGAAATAAAAAATGCAGCTGTGTCTGCCAGTTGTGTCAATTAGAACCAGGATGGCTTGAACCTTTGAAATGCCTCAATACTTATCCTTGCTTATCATTTCTATTTTCTGTTGTGGCACTAGTTACACTACACTCCTGTCTAGTCTGCTTCACCCAGGTTATAGCATCAGATTAATATTCTTTCACCTCTTACTTTTACAGTACTACATTTATCCCAAATTACTTCATCTTGCCAACAGGCTCCCTATCAAATTGTAGTCTTTCAGTCTTATTCATCCAGAAAATGAAGGTCTTCTAGGCTATTCTTCAATTTTGTCATAATGCAGTCTGTTCCATACTGTTTAAGGGCACATTTATATTTCAACAACTGGTCCTAGTGTTTGGCAACCTGCTGAGTCATCACACACCCATCATCTTTAGCCATTCTGATGATATTTCTGTCCTGTCCCTGTCTTTTTAGACATCTTTTGTGGTTCATTTACAACTACCTTTGATGCTTGAATTGTAACTATAATGTAGTGGACTGTTGGCGCTGGTAAACAGTGTTCACTGCTGCTACCGTATTTCCCTCTGTAAGTCCCTTGTGGTTTAGTTATCATTTCTCTCAGATTTAAACTGCTCTTGAAATGCAGCTGAACCCCCTTCCTTCAAAAATCTTACAAAGGAAAATGGAAAACAGGTTTCAGATTTTCAAATAAGGTAACACAGAACAGTCAAATTCAAAGCATCCAAATGGATGTTATTCAAAACAACCACAGTAGGTGGAATGTTCCTTTGTTGTTCTGAAGCGTGTAAATCTGTTTTGTGAGTGATAATGCATATAGCTGAGCTGAGGCAAAATAAATCCACATAGAAGGGTGCATATCACTCATAATGGTCGAGAGTCAGTAGGTGTCATTACACTGGAGTAAATCACAGTAAACAAAATATGTAAGTTAATAGCAAAAGAGAATAAATTATGTTTTTATATAATATGTTTTGTACAGAAAGTATCCAAAGCATTTCACAAAGCAATTAATTACACACTGGCTGTCAAGAATAATTACTATTGTATTGAAAAGAGTGAATGTTAGCCAAGAAGCTGAAGTAATTTATTTCAATTTGTGTACTCAGGATAGCCCAACTGAAATGTAAATTCTCATTTCCAGTGGGGCATTGCTTCTTCCCTGTTTTAAAGCTGGGACAGGAGGACTGTAAAAGTAGTGAATGGATGGTGATGCCAATAGGGGGCAAACTGGCCTAGTTAACCTCCACTGATTTGTCCATACACAAAGGTCATACTTTGTTACAGGGAGGAAGAGCCGCCAGTAAGAAAGTTACAATGCATATTAGTTTCCTAGATGTTACAGAGTGCAGACTAGGCTTGCATATAATAACGTACCGATTTGCAACACACAGAGTCACAACATAGCACAGCCCTAGGCTCTGGGTGCATGGGCAGTGATGTCCTACACTCCCCCACCCTCTCCCCTCTTACCATTGGACCCTGGAGATTGTGGATTTCTCAGACCCACTGATTTGCACTGGTGGCCCATTGGCTCCAATCAACACCATGACATATGTTAGAATTCCTGTCATCCAGTGGAACCCCACCTCCATAATCCTTTTGCACCATTTAGCAGCTTAAAACCCCATCCCTGCTGATATCCTTTCCCACCCAGCCATCCCAGTCCTGTGGCACTACAACCCTTACCACTTTCCTGTAGAAGTTATTTGAGTTATTTGGTGGTGGTGAGATGCAAGGTCAGAAGCTGCAGCAGAAATAGCAAGTGTCACCATGCACTGAAAATGGTAGCACAGGCCATTGGCATGGCAGCCCTTCACATCTCCCTGTATGGTCACAAACACTTTAGCAACTGTGCAAGTGTAACCCCTTGTTACCCAGGATTTTCTAGAATCCCAGTAAGACCTAGTGGTAGACAGGGAAGGCAGCTTGTGAAACTCCAGTTAAATGGGTTTCACACTGTCTCACTCTGTTCTCAGTCACAGCTGAGACTTGAGAGATGACATCACCATAGAACTGTCACAGCTGCATAAGCCACATTGGAATCTGCAGCTCAGGGAGTGAGTTTAGAACTTTGGGAGTTTTCAAAGCAGTGTTGAGTTTGTCCTAAAGCAAACAGGAAGGAAGTCATCCTGTTTTACCTTTTAAGTGGTGGAGACCGCGTTTCAGGTCTCAGTGCCCCCTCCCTCCGGGGAGAAAAAGTTCTCTGTGGGTCCCAGGGCAATCCCTTTACCCACTATGGAAGGAAGCTGCCTGGTTTTTCAGTCTGTTCTTGTATAACAGCAAAAGTGTTACTTCACCTGTGGGGCACCTGCAATGAAAGGGTGAGTGTTTGGCTCCATTTGAAGGGGCAAACAAATTGTTTTCTTCAGTTGGGAAATGGATGTGGACTGCTATTTGGGAGGACTATGTTACTAGGACAAACAAATGGAGCAGTCAAAAGTTTAAAGTTTTATTGGATTTCAAGTGATGCTATAGAGGGTGCTTCAGGTCATCCACCGTTCAATCTACATATTAAAGTTCTAAGTCTTCAGTTTGTCCAGAGAAATGGCGGGTATGGGCTGTGGGAGCTGAAGGTGGGAAAATCCCCATCTTTAGTAACCAGGTCCACCTCTACGGATATCTTCTGTGATTTTCTACTTGCCTCATGCACTTGGCCAGTGATGAGGTGGGTACCAGACATGGGTGCAACTTGAAAATCTCTAGGAGTCGTAGGATGGGAAATATACTCCTTGTTTGATGGGAGTTCGATTGGAAGTAAGAAAACAAATCTCTCAGGAGTCGCAGACTCTAAGTGGTGTGGGCCACAGTTTGGGAGTCTCCTTGTTTGATGGGAGTCTTTCCAAGTAAAGTTTGGGTTCATTCTTCAAGTGGACCGTCAGTCAAGTGGCGGCAGAGGCGGGCCAGTCGGGCTGTGTATCCAAAGCGCATGCAAAGTCCGGGCTGAGTGCCTGGTGGGTCCAGAGCCAGACAATGTAAAAATGTGTTCATTCTCCAATGGACCACCTTTAGTCTCTATCTGCATATACAGTGACGTAGCCCTTGAGGGACCATACAATGCTTTGTCATGTTTCAGCTAGTTTTGAATAAAGCCACACTGAAAAATCCCAATCCTAGTTCTGGACATTACAGTTATTGCTTCCTGTAGTTGGATTTACTTGGGTGCCTCTGTGCAGAAGTAGCCAAACCTAGGTCCCTTGTGCCAGGTAACCTCATCCTCCCCAAACCCAGGTCCCACCAGGTATTGCTGCCAACGCTAACAGCATGCCATCTGTCATTTTAATAAAAAGGCAGGGGTGAGGGTTACAAAAATGGAGGCACTGCTTTGGATTTGTTCGAGAAGGAAGGTACTGGGGCAAGTGGGCTAGCGTTTTGGCTATCTGGCAGTGGGTAGCCCAAAAGTTGAAGCAATTTCCCTAGTGTGTTGCTGTGCTGTGAATCTTGTGCTGCTGTTTAAAAATGCCAACTGTTTACCAAGGAGCTGTAAAGCCAAAGAGTGTGCCTTTGTCCTGCATCATCAAAAAGTTTACAGCATTTTTGTCAGTTTTAAAATGAATTTCTGTGAAGGAAAGTATGGAAAACTAGGGTAGCAACAGAGAAAATATGCCCTGGACATTGGAAATGCTTTCTGTGCAATGCTAGAGACTGCAGAGTTAATGGCAATGTTACATGGTTGAAATGGGCAGAACCAGGACTGGCCACCCC
The DNA here is from genome assembly GCA_016271365.2 of Neoceratodus forsteri. NCBI lineage: Eukaryota > Metazoa > Chordata > Ceratodontiformes > Ceratodontidae > Neoceratodus > Neoceratodus forsteri. The sequence continues at coordinate 904,200,834 of CM028131.1, read as the reverse complement.
AAGCCAGGCCAGCAGTCTCAGATTGACCAAAGCAAGTAAAGAGGAGAGACTGGTTGTAGAAACTCCAATGAAATCTATGGTATGACCTTTCCTACCTTTCCTCGGAGAGTCTGGGAAGATTGAGAACTGCAGAAATCCTGGATCTGGGATGAAGCAATGAAACATGTGCATCCTGGGGTCAACCAGCATGTAAAAAATAGACTGTTCCACGAAAAGTATACAGTGGAAGAGAGGCAGGACACTGTTTATGGACAGAGTGAGAATAGTGGATGGAGAGGGACGTGAAGTCTCCCACTGTGTGAATTATGTGCGTCCAGATGGAGTAATAATTCAATCCCCTGACCCCTCTACTATTGGCCTCAGTGCAAGGACCTCCCAGTAATTAAGCCCGTGCCTACAAAATGGAGAGCCGAGCAGTGGTAGTTAATACTGCCACATCTAGACTGTGAAGTGCCCTTATTGATCCACCAATATGAATAACCAAGGACTCAGGGCTCCACATTCATCAGTCTACAGTGTACTGTCTTGTTCAGCAACCATCTACTGGCCCACCAGATGACTTCAGATCCAGAGAGGACACCAGCCCAGCTGTTTTCCTGTTATGCCGCCTGGTAATCGGATGACGTCAGACCAGCTGTTTTCTTTTGTTCCTGTTCTAAGGTTCCTTCTCCAGAGATGACATCACCCCAGCTGTCTCCAGATGTGCCCTCCTGTGTTCCCGGAAGATGTCTGCCCAGCTGTATCAGAAGAAATGCTGCCAGGGAGAGTCTTCAGCTGTGGTGCAGGTCGGTGCCTAGTCTTATACTTCAAGAGGCTGGTAAGTCCAAAAACCCTTTTCTATCTTTATGACGCTGCAGTACACACCTGCACTACAGACTTCAAAAATGTGTGAACTGTCCATAAAGACTCTCCCCTTGGGTTTTGGCCTTTAAGAACTATGTTTCAGGGGCTCCGGCCCAGGAGAGACTCTTTAATGGACTAGCCTTTGGGCCTTGTGGTCACTAGTTGGGACTTTTAGGGCACTCCATCCCTCCCAAATGTGTATTGTAACTAATGTCATTACTGTACTCTAATGTAAATACTGTGTTTTTCTACCTTTTTCTAAAAAATCTTTTTGGGATTGTTCAGTGTTTTTTTTTGTTTGTTTTCTGTATGGTAGGGGTTGTTGTTATTGTTCAGGTCGACTGTGTATGCAGATTAGATGTGTTTTGTTTTTGTCTTTTTCTTACAGGTGTTCCTGGGAAGACAGAAGAAGACAAGAAAGAGGAGGAGGGGCTCATCGGGTTCCTCGTCAGTGCTTACTGTGTAGAATTTAAAGTGCTGTGTTGTAGTTGCAGGTTGCCCAAGGTCGGGAGGTCCCGGGTTTTGTTTTTGTTTGGGATGTTATGTTAGAGGCAGATAGGTTTTCCCTAGAGGGTTAGGGGGATAGACAGGCTGTGGTCCTCAGTGGCCATAGGGACTGTAGTGCTGATCTATCAGGGCTATGCTCTGGACGTTCTACCAGAGCCACTAGGTTTCCATAGTAAATGGATACAGTAGAGGCTGATATGTCATCTATAGGCCTCTAGGCCCTTAGTGTTGCCTACCTGTGCTTGCACATGGTAGGAGGGAGCCTGATCACCCCTCTGCAGGTAGCACATAGGGTGGGATGGCTAAGGCCAGGTGCATAATGACTGGGGACAGTCATTTTCCTGGTCAAGGGCGAGTGTAACCCCTTGTTACCCAGGGTTACTAGAATCCCAGTAAGACCTAGTGGTAGGCAGGGAAGGCAGCTTGTAAACTCCAGTTAAATTGGTTTCACACTGTCTCACTCTGTTCTCAGTCACAGCTGAGACTTGAGAGATGACATCACCATAGAACTGTCGCAGCTGCATAAGCCACATTGGAATCTGCAGCTCAGGGAGTGAGTTTAGAACTTTGGGAGTTTTCAAAGCAGTGTTGAGTTTGTCCTAAAGCAAACAGGAAGGAAGTCATCCTGTTTTACCTTTTAAGTGGTGGAGACCGCATTTCAGGTCTCAGTGCCCCTCCCTTAGGCGGGGAAGTTCTCTGTGGGTCCCAGGGGCAATCCCCTTTACCCACTATGGAAGGAAGCTGCCTGGTTTTTCAGTCTGTTCTTGTATAACAGCAAAGAAAGTGTTACTTCGCCTGTGGGCACCTGCAATGAAAGGGTGAGTGTTTGGCTCCATTTGAAGGGCAAACAAATTGTTTTCTTCAGAAATGGATGTGGACTGCTATTTGGGAGGACTATGTTACTAGGACAAACAAATGGAGCAGTCAAAAAGTCTAAAGTTTTATTGATTTCAAGTGATGCTGTAGAGGGGTGCTTCAGGTCATCCACCATTCAATCTACATATTAAAGTTCTAAGTCTTCAGTTTGTCCGAGAAATGGCCGGTATGGGCTGTGGGAGCTGGAGGTGGGAAAACCCCATCTTTAGTAACCAGATCCACCTCTATTTCTTCTGTGATTTGCTACTTGCCTCATGCACTTGGCCAGTGATGAGGTGGGTACCCAGACGTGGTCTTAACTTGAAAATCTCTAGGAGTCACAGACTCTAAGTGTGTGGGAGCCACAGTTTGGGAGTCTCCTTGTTTGATGGGAGTCTTTCCAAGTAAAGTTTGGGTTCATTCTTCAAGGACCATCAGTCAAGTGGCCAGCAGGGAGTCGGGCCAGTCGGGCTGTGTATCCAAAGCGCATGCAAAGTCCGGGCTGAGTGCCTGTGGGTCCAGAGCCAGACAATTTAAAAATGTGTTCATTCTCCAATGGACCGCTATCTGCATATATATATATATATATATATATATATATATATATACACTGAAAATCCCAATCCTAGTTCTGGACATTACAGTTATTGCTTCCTGTAGTTGGATTTACTTGGGTGCCCTGTGCAGAGTAGCCAAACCTAGGTCCCTTGTGCCAGGTAACCTCATCCTCCCTGAACCCAGGTCCCCACCAGGTATTGCTGCCACGTCAACAGCATGCCACCTGTCGCTTTAGTAAAAGGCAGGGGTGAGGGTTACACAAGGAAGGGTCGTAACCACCAGTGTGCATGGCAGACAGTACTCAATGCCAGTCAGTGTGACTGAAAATAGTGCACAAGCACAAAAAACAAGTGAACCATACAATGTGACATCAGGTTCATTGCTCTGGATATACCTAAACCTAAATTTGCTGATTTTCAAGTCTGTGCTATAGCCACGCTAACCCAGGTCCTAATGAACAGAAAAAATAGTGGGACCCACAGGGCCACTAATATAGAAGATTGGATAGAATCCTTGTGAGGAAGTCCTTTCTTACTTCAAAACACAGAATGTGCCTTTTCATCCTTGAATAGCTAGAAACTGTAATTTTACATTTAAAATATGGAAATCAGGCAAAATAGAAAATGCAGTAGATGTGTCTAAAGTTGCCAAATTGCTGTGTACTCAGGTGTGTATGCCTCATATCACTAGTAATACACAGGTCAGGAAGTAACCACTGACATTCTGGAAAGCAGGAGGTTTAGAATCAAGACACTGTGGCACACTATGTGCAATAACCCACAGGAGGATGTGCATTAATTCTAATTAATGCCCACCCCTGGGGTGATAAGACAAGAGCCATTTACACCACATGCCTTAACACCCATGGAAGTGCATCAGTGTATCATTACCCCACAACCTGTGGATTGCTCCATTTATTAAATGGCTCATTGTTTAGTAAACATGCTTTTGGGCTATAATAAGTAGACTCAAAGTGACCATGCATGGTCATTGACTGGTTTTACCAATTAGATTTATTTTTCAATGCCATTTTATATGGACAAGTAAACAGTCATGTAAACGAGGAGATGGTAGCAAAAATGTTTTAATTTTTAAACTGCTACTGACCCACTTTGGTTCATAGTAAATGTGGTTAGCAAACCTGGAGTGAGGCCTCTGACTTGCTGTTTGGTGTTACCTGCCTCAAATCATACATAACATGTTTTCCCTTTGTCTGTATATCTGGCACCCATTAGTCTCTGGATTTATTTCCTGTTCTATTTAAAAGTGCCATGGACTCTTTAATTGCCACCAGAGATATGTACTGTAAGTATAACCCAGATTAAACATCTTATTCAAAATGGCACTCCTGATAATGCAGTACTCTCCATGTGCTACACTGCAGCTGTGCCTGTGAGCACTTGGCATGAACCCAAGGAGAAGAGTTCACCTCACCACAATACTATGTTGTTATGTTAGTTTTCTTGTGTAGAAATTGAATTCTCTACTCTCAGGCCCACAGGCAAGGGTGCTACAAATTAAGCTACAATGAGGAGAGTAAGTGCATATATCCAAATTTTAACTGTATTACAAAACTGCTTTTATACCAATAGAGAACTGACTTGATTGCCACTGATACATGCTGCTCTTCAAATGGTGTATTATCCTAGCTGATTATGCCATTAAACAAACATGAAGGTTATTTTAAGCTTAGTTGTTGCAGTGAATGGCATATCAGATGCAGTAAGCTAAGCCCTAGTGGGAAATTTGTTCATGATGATGCACCGCATAAATGTAAAATGACTATATTGGATTATATGGGGACACTGTGCATGTCTTGATATGTATAGTACAGCAGAGTTGAATGACTGTGAACATTTAGTATTGTGTCTGCATTATCTGTATGTTTAATGGTTTATTAATGTTTTTGTAATATTCAGATGTGGTCTGCCTGTCACCACAGAGGTCCCACTGGACACAATTGTTGTATCACAGAGAGTAATCTTGGAGAGAACATTTTCAATATTCAATTAGGATTCTGTGATTTCCAGTGATATAGAGGCTGACAGTTAGTACATTAAACAACAAATGATATAATTAACAGAAGGGTGCAACAAACGTGTAATTACTTTGATTCATTTATGTGATGATGTACTTGATGAAAGGTAACTTCCAGAAGTAAATAAAATACAGAAAAATATTTGGAAGAAACATGAATGCATCCATAGGTGGTTAGGTAATTTTTGACTCCCTGAAGCAATATATTTTCAAGCAGCGGTACTAGTTAACAAAACTGTCTCTAATTTAGTTGGCAGTCTGGGCAAACCAAAACTTCAGTATAACTGAGCTCCTTTGCTTTATTTCACCCTGAGGCAAGTGAGAGGAGTCTGAAGGTTTTAAAAGTTTTGCTAATTTTCCAGCTCCACAATCATGGGTGTAAGCAAATCAGGGTGGTGCTGTGCTGTGGTCCATTAGAATAATTTACTGGCAACACCCCTGACATATCTGAATTATGAATACAGTGGGTGCAGATAAAGTGTAACCTCCAGGGAGAAGACTTTAAAAGATGCTGAGGGATGCAATCTTTACTGTAGACTTACGGGAATTACAAACTGTGTAATCAAACATAGTCTTAAAATAGTTGAACGAATTTGAAATATGCCAGTAAAGAATCTAGCATTATTAGAAATACATTACTGATAAAAAGGTAGGTGACATTTTTTGCCAACGTAACTAGTACTACTGCTTTAAGGTAACTTCCTCAACAAATTACCCAGAAAACCTAGATTTAAAAACAAAATTAAAATGTTACATTATTGTAAACTGTGTATGTACAATGTTTAATTAGAATCTTTATATACAGTAATGTTTATTACCCATAGCTCTTAGATTTACATCTCTGTCAAAGCCTGGTCTAGTTTTGGCACTATGACCATTAATGAATGTGAGCATCTGCTCCACCACCCCCAGCCAGCACAGGCATTTATGGCCACAAACGAACTGCCACGTGACCACATTAAGCATGAGCTTTTAATAAGGTGGTTAAAGGGTAACAAATAGAAGAAACAGCTATCTGATGGAAATCCTTGACACTTCCAAACTAGACCTTACAACACAGTAAAAGCAAATCCATTTTTCCCATTTTCTAGAGATTAGTGGAACGGTTGATGCCCTACCATTTCCACTTTACAATGCAAAGTCTGAACTGTTCATTTAAACAAAAATAGTCTGAAAATATTCTGTAAAAGTCATGTTTTTGTGGCTAGCTTTTAATTTTGGACATCAGTGTACTAATACATACTGAAAGTCAAATCTCAGTTTGCATACTTTCTTCGGCCAGTTCACTTACCCAAGTCAATGCCACTGCTGAGAGTGCTGGAGCCTGGTTTACATTTGCATACTAGGGATGACAGTTTACCGTGCTGTTAAAAGGTGAGATGTGGGCTGAATTTTGGAAGGGCTTGTGATGGACTAGCCCTCCAAAAGTGTTACAAGCTGCACTTTGGGTCTTAGAACAAAGTGACACCATGCTGCTCTCTGGCGATGGTAGCTGGAACATGTCTACTCTGTATGCCATTTATGGACATTCTCTTTCACAAATAGCTGTAAATGGGGTAAAGCGCTATAAACACAACACTTTTCTAAATCCATCACTGATTGTGGGATCACGTGATGAGCTAAGTCAGAGAAGACGTCTTCTGTGCTGCTCCAAGGCCCTAAACTAAACAAAAGGCATTAAACCTCTGGGACCAGTCTAAGTTGAATTAAAATATGTATATCTAGCTGGCGAGGTGTTGTGGGCTCAAATTTTGGCGGTGTTGCTGAAAGATTGGGAGAAAAAGAAAGTGAAGCACCTCACAGATCACGAGTAGCATTAGAGTACTAGGCTGCTTTGCAGCCGTCGAGATGGAAGCTGAAGTGGTGGAGCCTATGCGGGAGATCCCCACTACTAAAGACCAAAGCCCCAATCCCCTACCCCAAATGAGCAGGAGGACAAGGCAGGAAAGGAAGGGGTGTCTGCCCGACTACTGAAGATATACAAGAAATTAAGCAAATGTTACAGGGGCTTGTGATTGATTTTGCAGCAGTGAAACTGGCGTTGCAATCACTGGCACAGAGAATGGGGATGCAGAGGTTCAGATCTCCTCTCAGGAAAGGAAAGTTTCGACAATCGAACAGGAATTAGTTGTGGTCAGAAAACAGGTCAAGAAGCTCAAGAGAGAATGGAGGATCAAGAATCGAGAAGTCGAAGGAATAATCTGATACTGGCAGGGCTACCAGAGAGGACTGAAGGGTCGGACTGTGTTTCCTTTATGCAGAACATGCTGCTTAAGCTGCTTGGCCCCATCTATATGGGAAGCGTATAATTTGGGAGCGCATAGCATTAAGAGATGCCACCACCGGGCAAGACCTCGGTAATTATCATGCTTTCAATTACAAAGAAAAATCCCATGTGTTGCTCACTGTCAGACAAAAGAAGTCACCAATGGAATGGCACTTTCTCTGGCTGTTTCAAGACCAAATACCTGCGGTTAGAGAGAAACAGAAGGAATACTCAGAGATTAAGAAGAAGTTATATCTTGCAGGAATCAAGTTCCATCTGCAATACCCGCAACATTGGTGGTATGACTTCAAACCGGGAGAGGAGATTCTCAACAGCAAAAGATGCTTTAGAAGGGTTACGGTTGAACTCCTCGAGCTATTTAAGTCACACCTGAATTGCTCCAGATGAGAAGGGGCCACTTTGACTGGAAGGACTGGGGCTTTGGAGAAAGAAAGGACTTGTTAAGTTTATTTTGTCATTTAGATTGTTTGGTTTATGGTTATAAAGGTTGGGGTTAAAAGGTTCTATTAAGATAGGTGGGTTTTCATCACTGGGGAGAAATATCGTTTTCAACTTAGAACTGGGAGGGTTGAATAGGGCAGAAACTAAATATTTAAGGAGATGGGATTGGTGATAGGGGATCGGAGGTGGAGGGGCGGCTGGGGGAATAGCTCAGATTTGAATTTGAAAAGGATCCTCCACAGGGAGTGAAGAGGAAGGTAAATGGGTAGGGAGTGAGGGCTGGTAGTATAGGTAAGCAGGGGCACAACATACCAAAGGGACCATAGGTGAGTGAACTACTGTGAGGTAGCAGATTGCATGGTTTAGCAGTCACCTGAATCTCGGGATCCTAGAGAGGAGAGCAATATGAGTTGCTTTATAGGCACTCTCTGAAGTAGATCTAGTCTCCCTCAGCTTGGAGTGCCCGTGGGATTTGAAATAAGGTGAAGGCAGAGTGTCTATAGAGATACTTTGGCAGGTATCTACCAATATTGCCACCAGATGGTGTTACATCTCCTGGGCACTGATTTGTACCGGGCGCTATACATGGCGCGTAATGTACACAATACTTTGCTGCAGGATACTATGGCAGCGTATTTGGAGCGTATATGGAAAGGACCAAGGCTTAAGGGCTTCTGGCAGTCTCTAGAATGTGGAGGACTCCCAAATGGCAAGGAAACAATGATGGGAGAGTCGTATAGGTTTCATAACCTATCACCAAGCTGAAGTTTGAGGAGGCTAGACAACTTTATTTACATAGAATATAAAGGTAGTCTCTGACTTAAACAGAGGATGCATGGAGGAGGGGAGAGGCAGGATGGGAAACGAGGAAAGGGGATTATGGGGAGAAAGGTAGCCATATAGTAGATTTTTTTGGGGTTATGGGCTAGATCCTGGAGCTGCTCTCTTAAGGAAAGGGCTGGGGTAGCACAAGAAAGGGTTCATCCATGATCCGATATCTGGTAGGCAGATGATATAGGGATCATGGGCAGGGTGGGGTTAAGGGGAACTGGAAAGAGAGAGAGTCCATTATACTGAGAAAGAGGGAGGCAGACCTTGAAAGGGCACAAAGTGATGGCTTAATCAAAATAATTTTGAGGTTTGTCAATGTCGTGTTAAAATAATTTCTTGGAACATCAAAGGACTTGGGGTAGGCGTAAAAGAGTGGTAATTTTGAGACATATCGATCAAATGGGGGCTCATATTGCTGCTTTACAGGAGACACATCTATTGATGCCGGAACTGAGTGGCCTTAAGTGACTGTGGGTGGGACAAGTTTTTGGGGTAGGTAAAGAAAGGGCTTCGGGTGGCATTAATAAAGAAAACCTGCCCGTATAAGGTAGAGCAAGTGGTTGTAAGGGAGGATGGCAGAGGGATCTAACTCGGGCACATTGTCCAGTAAGGCAATTTCGGTTGCTTCCATCTATGGACCAATGCCCTCCGAATCTCTGAATTCTTCACCTCATAGAAAGGGATATAGCTGTTTTTCCACACATTCACTTATTCTGGCAGGGGACTGGAATACTTATTTTAACAACCAGGAGGACAGGATACCACCTACCAGAGGGCCTCTGACTAGGGCTCTGTTGCCCCAAGCAGGTTACTCGAGGTTGCAGCGTTGGTAGATCCGATTCGGATCCATTCCACTGGGGCAAAATATGACATTGTACTCAGCAGCCCATAAGAGCCAATCTCGAATTAATTTTTTCTGGTAAATAGGAGGCACTTAAGGAGATTAGGAATGTGACAACAAAGGGTAGAATTTTTTCGGACCACTCCCCATCCAGTTGATCTGGGAACCAAGACCTGGCCCTCCTAGACCATATCAGTGGAGGCTGAATGACTCTTATTGATGGAGACTTCAATGCAGGATACAAGCTCGAGGAAGCACTATTAGAAATTGCTGTGCAGCAACAACTACCCACGCTAAAACAAAAGTCGGGTGCGGGCAACTTGTAAGGTGTTGTATGCAGGAGTAGCTCAGGGTTTGGCAGAGCAAAGAAATAGACAGAGAAAGACAAAAGAGGAATTTATTTTGGGGCAATTAACTCACTGACGCACTGGAAGGGTCCTCCAGGGAAATTGATGCTGAGCTTAAAAGTTTGAGAGGGAACTGGCGGACATTGTTTATGGTAAAGTAGAATTTTGGTTAGAAAAGATCAAAGCTAAATATTTATTGCAAGGAGATGTCCCTGGGCAGCTACTAGTGGCTAGAGTTAAGGAATGGGAAGTGAGTAGAAAGGTGACTTCTATACAGTATGAGGGAAGCTCACAACGGATCCTCAGGAAATGGCGGATGCATTCTGTATACTTTAGAGAAATTTACCAGATTAGAAATTTTGCTGGGGAGAAGGAAATCAGGACTTTCTTGAGGGAGTCTGCTACCTGCTCTGGACCCAACACAGGCTAGGAGTTAGCGGCTCCTACGCAGTGGAGATTATTGAAGTGGTGCAATCTCTGCCCGCTGGTAAAACTGCAGCTTGGATGGTCTCACGGCTAAGTTTTATCAGGCCCATATCCATCACTATACTACCCATGCTTCAAGAATTTTTCAATATTATAATGCAGGAAGAAGTGTTTCATCCTCCATTATATCAGGCGATATTACACTAATTCCCAAACCAGATAAGCCCAGGGATTTGCGACAATTACAGGCCTATAGCCTTAATGAATCAGGACATTAAGATCCTTACAAGAATCCTGGCCAACAGAATTTTCTGATCGCTCCCAACCCTAATTAGTCAGGAACAAGTGGAATTTATGCCAGGGAGGGTGCACATGATGCTTTTAGAAAATTACACCATATCTTAAATACGCCCGATTCTCAATTACCCCTAGCTCTGATATCTCTAGATGCTGAAAAGGCCTTTGACAGGGTCTCCCATCCTTTCCTTTTTGCTACAATGGAGAGGATGGGCTTGAAGGGCCTGCTTAGAGGTATTAAAATCTATATGCTGCTCCAACAGCCAGTGTATTATGTAATGGCTATGTTTCGCATGAAATTCAGCTGGAAAATGGGACCCTACAGAAATGCCCTCTCTCACCGATATTATTTAACATTTATTTAGAGCCCCTGTTGAGATCAATCAATATGGATGGGCATATAAAGGGGTTTAAGATAGTGGGAAGGAGTTAAATTTTCAGTTTTGCAGACTATGTACTTCTACACTTACAAGATCCAACATCTAGTTTTGGGAGAATAAGAGAATTAATAGGCTAGTCTCTAAAGTTTCAAATTATAAATTAAACTTGACTAGACTCAAATCCTCCCTTGACGCCATATGTTTATAGGGCAGATTTTGCACCACTGCAAGTAATGGATGACAGATAAGATCAAATATCTTGGTATCTGATTACAGCTAATATCGAGCTGAGTCAAACAAATATGGAGGGACTATATCAGCAATTAAAGGGATATAGTAAGATGGAACAAACTTCCTTGAACTTTATGGCTAGACTGGTCTTATTAAGATGAATCTATTACCTAGGTTGTTATATCCGTGTACCTAGCCCCATATAGTATCCCAAAACATGGTTCAATATAATTAGAAAGCTACTCTCAGAATTTTTATGGAATGCTAGACCTCCTAGGAAAAAGCATAATGTTTTGTGTTTACTGTATGCATTGGGAGGATTAAATTGCCAGATCTCCACGTATACTATGTGGTGGGACAGTTGGGTCTGATGACCTCGATGGTTTAGAAATTTGGATGGGGAGACTTACACTCCAACTTGGCTACAAATGGAGAAGCAATGTTATAAAGATGCTGGCCTCTCTCCGGAGGCACTGCTGTACGCCAATACAGAAAAAGGTTTTAAAAGAGTGTATGGGAACCAGTTTTAAAATTGGCTAAAGCCTGGTGGTCATTTCATACTCCTGAGATGGAGAAAGGATCACAGATGTAGAAGTGGGTAGCCATCTGGGAACTAGCGACCATCGAACAGTATGGTTCACAATAAATACAGCAATAGAGTCAAGCCATACAAAGGCAAAAGTACTGGACTTTAGGAGGGCTGACTTTGCCAAAATGGGTGAGCCTAAGGAATGCACTAGCAAATGGGCAGGAAGGAAGGGTGGAAGAACAATGGGGAATAATAAAACTGCCATCACAGAGGTACTGAGCTTTGTGTGAAGCAAATAAACAAAACAAAAGAATGTAAGAACCACTATGGTTCTCAAAGGAAGTGGCAGTGAAGGTTCAAGAGAAAAAAGCATTCAGGAAGTACAAGGAATCACAGAAGGAGCAGGACAGAGAACTGTATCAGTTAAAGCAAAAGGAAGCTGGGAAGGCAGTCAGAACAGCAAAGGCCCAAACCGAGGAAAAGATAGCCAACTCAGTTACGAAGGGGGATAAAACCTTTATAGGTACATCAGGGAGCGAAGGAAGACCAAGGGAGGGATAGTGAGGCTTAATAAAGGAAGGGAGGGTAGACAGAGGGAGACTGTGAAAAGGCAGAGATACTAAACAAATATTTGTGCTCAGTATTTACAAATGAAGAGGGGAGGTAGCTAAAACAAACAGTATAAACACTCTGGATACAGAAGTTGATACCAGCCCATTTACAGAAGAAAGGGTTCTGAAAGAACCTTAAAACTGAAGGTGGACAAAGCAATGGGGCCTGATGGGATTCATCCCAGAATTCTAAAAGAACTAAGGGTAGAACTAGTGACACCACTGACTACCCTCTTTAACAAATCATGGGAGGATGGGTGGTACCCGAGGACTGGAGGAGGGCAGATGTGATTCCCTTTCACAAAAGTGGGAGCAAGGCAGAAGCAGGAAACTACAGGCCTGTTAGTTTAACCTCAGTGATAGGGAAAATGATGGAATCACTTCTGAAGGAAAGAATTGTCGAGTGTCTAGAGGCCAGAGGGCACAGGACCCAAGGCAGCATGGATTCACAGCGGGAAGGTCATGCCAGACAAATCTGATAGATTTCTTTGACTGGGTGACCAAAGTAGTAGATCAGGAGGGGCTGTGACATGGCCTACCTAGACTTTAGCAAGGCATTTGACACAGTCCCACACAAAAGATTAATATACAAGTTAGCCAGCCTGGGAGTGGTCCCAAGATGACAGCCTGGGTAAAGAATTGGCTGGAGAATGGAACACAGAGAGTAACAGTAAATGGAGTCCACTCAGAAGAAAGGGGTTACTAGTGGGTACCTCAGGGTTCAGTATCAGATCGGTCCTCTTCAATGCCTTTATAAGCGACATTGCAGAGGGACTGAAGGAAAAGTATGTCTCTTTGCAGATGACACAAAGATCTGCAACAGAGTTGATGCACAAGGTGGGGTGGAAAGGATGAGAAGGGATTTGGCAAGGTTAGAGGAATGGTCAAATGTATGGCAGCTTAGATTCAATGTTAAAAGTGCAAGATAATGCACCTGGGAGACAAAACCCAGGGAAGAGTACACAATGGGGTGAGATGCTAACAACAACAAAATGGAAAGGGACCAGGGGTAGTCATATCAGATGACCTAAAGGTGGGCAAGTAATGTGAGAGGGTAGCAAGGAGGGTTGGGGGATACTGGGATGCATAGGAGAGGCATCACCAGTAGAAAACAGGAAGTTATTATCCCTCTGTACAGACAGCTGGTCAGACCCCATCTGGAGTACTGTGTGCAGTTCTGGAGACCCAATCTCTGCAAAGACATAGACAGGATGGAAGCTGTCCAGAGGAGGGCAACCAAAATGGTGCAGGGTCTGCACCGGAAGACATATGAAGAGAGACTAAAGGAGCTTAATATGTATAGCCTCGAGGAAAGGAGGGAGAGGGGGGACATGATAGAAACTTTCAAGTACCTCAAGGGAATCAACAAAGTACAAGAGGGTAGCATCTTTCAAAAAAAGTGGTGTGCAAGAACAAGGGGACACAATTTGAAGATAGAGGGGGAGGCTCAGAGGTAATTTAAGGAAGTATTTTTTTCACAGAGAGGGTTATGGATGCATAGAACGGCCTTCTGAGGAGGTTGTGGAGTCAAAAACAGTGGTGGAATTCAAGCATGCATGGGACAGTCATAAGACATTCTAGGGGTGGAGGTAGGAAGAAGTAGGCTGCTGGTTAACTAGGATCTGCAACTTATCCAGTAGGTAGGAAATGGGCAGACTGGGTGGGCCAAGTTGTCCTTATCTGTCATTAAATTCCTATGTTTCTATGTTTCTGTACAGAGAAAGGATCAAATCAAGGCCCGAGACCAACCTTTGCTGGGTAATCCCAACTTAGTCATTGGGGTCAGGGTAATCAGTACGCTGTGGATCAAATCAGGTATCGGGCCTGAAGCTAAGGGATGTTACTCAGGATAATAGAGTGGTCCTTCCAACCCGATGTGAAGGAATGCCCTTTTTCAAAGGTTGCAGCTTACACGATTATTGGAGGGGATGCTGAAGAGGTTAGGGTTTTACAGACCATTCCTTCACATGGGATAAGCTAAAGGAGGTTGACCGAAATCCAGCTCCCTTTCACAAGTATATAAAGTGCTCCTGGACTTCCTTAGTCCGAACTCTCCTATAAGAGTCTCATATTGATAAAGCGATGGCTCCTGAGCCTCGCTTGGGATAGTATTTGAAAAAATAGCAAGTATATGGTTATACCCAAATACAAGAGTATGCATTTCTTTATTGTCTCTAATATGTATTTTACCCCTGTGAAACTATGTGATAGAAACCTTAGACAGACAGACCTGTGTTTCAGATGCAGATGGGAAGAGGTGATCTCCTGCATGTGCTATGGGTTGTAGTAAAATATCACCCTTTGGGGTGAAATTAAATGGCATATGGACCCAATGCTGGATTATTCTGAATTTATAACACTAGAGATATGTGTTTTAGGTGATTTTTGCAAATCTCTGGTGTTACACCTAAATACCATCTTTATTTGATGGCAGCGGTAGTTAAATCCTTTTGTTACAACATTGGAAAGATGATCAAGCCTATGCTTATGAGCAGTGGGTGAGAGATCTCATGGGGCTTTGGGTAGAATAAAGAGGCATCTATATTCGGAGGGGAGAAAAGGGTTATATGCTAAAAGATGGGCGGCATTAGATGCGAGATATTCGCAGTAGGGTACAAATATCCAAACACAGGCCTGTCTGTTGGATTGTGATTAGTGGAAGGAAGTTCTGCTGGAGTGGGAAATAGTCATCTGTGGCACTAGTGTGATCCAAATGATTGTTTATGCAACTGTCTTTGAGATGCTATGGTTTTAGATAAGGGTAATAGCTTGATTGTAGGGGTCTGCCTGGTTTGTGGGGGATGGGGACTCTCTCTTCCAGGGGACACAGAGGGGCCCCACCTTATGGAAGGAATGCTTCTAAAAGGAGTTTGTGGACAGAGATTGTCTGTTGGGCTGCAGGAGTGTTGGTATTGGGTTTATTATGAGGGGGATTAACTCCATCTGCAGACCCGTTATTTTATTTTATGGTATAGAGGAGATAGGATCATGCTTTTATTCGGGGGTGGTTCTACCTGCTGTGTGTGTACATAGTTGGGCTGTATATAGTTCGCACAGTCAGTTTTGATTGTGTACCCTGGTTTGCCCAGGTATTTGTATGTCTGTCTATTTCTGGAAAATGAATAAAGACTTGTTTTAAAAAAAAATCCATCACTGATTGTTGGCATAAATGTACTGCAGTTTGGTGCTTTGTGCCTTTCTCAAAATCCTGAAAATTGTCCCAAACTGGTAATTGTACAAAGATGGATATGGTTCAATATGGAACATAATTAATACCAACTGTGAGGTGCAAAAGGTGAAATGAAACCAGTTACATATGCTCAACTATCTAATGATATTTTAGCTCCATTTGTGTCTCGATTTTTCTCTCACTGCTGCAAATGTAGCCACTCACCTTTCCTCGTAATGCCATATAGGAATATCCTTTTAAAATAGACATTAATATTTACCATGTTCTGTAGACAATAACAGCATGATACTTTTTATTTATAGGGTATATCACATAATAGTGCTCACTAGGATCAGGAGTTATACCAGCTCAACACTGACACAGCATTATAGAATAACAGTTGGAAATGAAGCATTCTTTGTGGCTGACAACAATCTTTGTTAAACATTTTTGATAGCAATTTAACAAACTGGTCTCCAGTTTTATATCACACATACCCACTTTCTTAAAGAGGAAAATAAAAAGTGCCTGGGAGATTGACCTAGATGTACTAGCTGAAGAAAGGACGTACTGTAGTTAAATAGTTTCTTGGATCAGAGCCCAGTTGATCCAGAAAGGTTTTCTAATATTCTGCTGTGAACCCATACTATAAGCACCCAGAGCTGTGGAAGATTTTGTGATTAAGTAGCCTGTTTTAGGTGGGCATGGTCAGTGCCAAGATGGCCACTTCAATAGTAATTCTTCACCATCTGCCTAACACTCTAGATAATTGACTCCATTTTCCATTCCAGCTGCTTTGTACGTCACTGCATAGCTGTATTGATTCACCCACACTTAGATCCTCATTGTATACAGGTCAGACTTAGTATACCAGTATTGCAATAGTCTTTGCTACTGCTGTCTGTTATAATGATGTCTCTACTGTCTTCAGCTGCTTATATGATGTGATTGTTATTTAATCTCCTGTACCCCATTTCCCCAGGTTGCACCTCGAAATGAGCCCCAGCTCAGTGTGCCTTTCCCAGTAATCAACTTTTAAATAAATAAATACATTTTGATGGTAGTATGCGGGCCACTTTGCTGATCATTTTGATATCTGACTTACTAGTTTGAATCTGACAGAGTCTGCATATGTTGCTTCTGCCCTGAGACTGTCTTGTGCTATAGCTTAGTCTCATTGTAATGCTGCTTATCCTGTTTCCACTGGCATGGAGCCATGGCGGCCTCAATCCAACCCACCAGTATGACACACCAGGCCATGGCACTGAATGAAATGTCTCATATTTCTGCAATGTTATTGCAGATTCTTTGGGACATAGCTGAACTGAAGACAGCTACAACTTAAACTGAGATCTGAGACTTTGACAAGGCATGTGATGGTGACCGAACAGATAGTACAGCATAGAGAAGATAAAGGAAGCAACTCAGGCACAGCTTCATGACCATGATTGCCACATTCACTATCTCCTCTCACAAATCAATGACATGGAGAACAGAGCTTAGCCAAACAATATAAGTTTTGGCAGGTTCCCAGAAGCTGCTGAGGGACCTGACATTGGAACCTTTCTGTAACAAAGCTATCCTTGCTATGTTGTATGCCCTTCACAGCCCACTGCTTAAATTCAAAAGGGTGAACTGCTTTCTGGTTCCTAAGCCATGGCTAGGAGAGCACCATAGGCCCATACTCTGTTACTTTCTTTGATACTCAGTGAAGGAAAACATCCTAAAGCTAGCATGAGACAGGGCACCCTCAAATGAGACAGCCACACAGTTGAAGTATTTCAAGACTTTTCTGATGAAATCTCAAAACCCGATGCACATACACAGCAGCTTGATGACAGTTTGCTCAGTTAAGAATTGCCAAATCCCTATAATACCTAGGTATGCTACAGGCTCAGGTTAATGGAACTCAGCATGAGTTTCAAACCCTGGCTGAAGCAGAACAATTCATAAGGAATACATTGCCTGATCAGACTTTCCCTGGCATCCTGACTAGGTTTGGTGGGGCAATTTAGGACTTGGAACAACTGATGGATTTATCCAGCCCCAAGAAAACGCTGTACGATGTCACCTTGAACCCTCATAACCAGCAGGAGAACAGTGTCACCATGTTTCTTGGAATGGGGAGGAAGAAAATAAAATCACAATCTCATTTCTACCTGCCCAGCAGAGACGCTCTCAAACAGCAGAAAGTGCAGCCCACTGTCATCAGCCCCCACAAGCAGTTCACCAGCTTCCAAACCTCTGAAGACCCCAAACTGTTTTGTAACCTTGTGTGCAGTTTCACTGCCAGACACATTGTCATCCATTTTCCCAGACACCAAAGGGTTTCAACAGCAGATGATCCACAAACTGCTGTGCTAACTGCCAGTAATCCAAATGCTTCTTAAGCTAATTTTGTAGTTGCAGCTTCTAATGATGCAATGATCTCTGTGGTTACCTAAGCCCCAGTGTGCAGCCTTTGCTACCTTGACCATTTTCTGCAGTTGAATGATGGCTGAATTTGTAGCACAGTAGGCTTTACATTTTAAAGTGTGAGCTGCTTTCTCTGCTTGGACTAGGTTGTAAACATCATACTTACCATCTATGGCAGCAGAACGAAGTCAGCTATTGAAGTTTAACTCCACAGATCTCACAGAACAGATAAACTAAATAAATTAGATAAACTATGTTATGCAAGAACTTGAGAAACCAGTTTGAACTATAACTTCTGCTTGATGTTATGTCTGATGGCACAGCCAGGTGGTGGACTTCACCCTACTTCTCCCTGCCATCTAAAGTGACAACAGCCAGGGAAGCAATGCAGTAATGCTGCAGCATATCACAAAATGCTGCAGCATTCTGTAGGAACAGTATAATTCAAAGGCGATTAAGCCCTTTTATGCTGTACTGTTTGTGATGTGTCATTTACTGCAGTTATTGTGACTGCATCGTGTCTGGCTCCACTGTATTTCGGATCAGCAGACATAAACAATCGAACATGGTAGCAGGTTTTCACTTTTCATTCAGCTCAGAAGTTTAAAGCCAAGTTTTAGATTTTAACACTGATTAGACTGGCTCTACCAGTGGACTGTATGAGACTGTCTGTAAAATGTGGGACATTTACTATAAATTGGTCCTTTATCCAGGAGTAAACAGCAGCAGTTTTGAATTTAAACTACCTGCCACATCTTTCCTTCCAGCCATGTAGATGAGTGTAAGCTCTGGGGTCCCTGTGGTTACCATGTTATAGAGAACCACAATCACAACTGAACAGCAATCCCTCCCCAACTTTTACCCCTTTCTTCTGTTTTCCTCCACAATATCATGGTTAAGACCCTCTGTTTTTTACCATTCTGACCATGACAATTATCTGGGAATCCATCTAAGCTACAGTGGAAGCAGTTAATCTCATTTATTCCTTTCCTCCTCTTGATACCTCTCTTAGGGACTTGATATAACCAGTAGGTAGGCTTGGTTTTAATATGCAGGTCACAGAATAAGTGTCATCCCCAATCCTGACAGAGGGGCACTCTGCCCTCCTTGAAGTGTCAGCAGCTTCATATGGTGCCCTTCTCCCATTCATCTGAAATATGGTGGCATAACATTAACTTTATACTGATGGCATCCACTGTCTATCAGTAATAGGGCAGAGCTCAAGAATCATATATGGGGCAAATCAAAGGTACTGAGACAGGACTAAACTGGTGCAAGGCTGGGATGGCCCTCAATTCCAAGGGTCCTGATCTACATTAGGACAGCTGCAGAGGTGGCACCAAGGCCCAATTAAAAGTACTCAGGAACTTACTATCCTCCAAGGAATATTACTTTGCTGGTACAGTGCTATATGTCACTGGGTACACCCCTTCCTGACCATTTTAACCATAACTAGCTATCTGTGAAGGAACTATACTTCAGCTTTATGTGACTGGCCTACCAGCCTGCTCCTATGCTCCTTCCAAGGGGTTCTCCACCACTTTTGTCTCTTTTCCATCTTAGGTAACAGCTCCCACCTTCAGTACAGCTATGTATTCCAGGTTTACTGTCTGTTGTTTATTGGATATGGTTTTATGGTTCAGTATTCAAGGTTTCCAACTGAGGTGCCCTAGTTCTGGTTGGTAGCTCAAGTTCACAGGACTCTTATCAGGCCTATAAAGACCTAGTTGATGTAATAGCAATGAAGGCCCTGAGTCCTCTGACTCTTATGTCTGTTATCCATCCAGTTATTGGGGTGAAATTCTTGATTATTGTTAATGAAACTTTAGGCTGTTATTATTGTATATAGTTCAGAATATTAGGATATAAATATTTTGCTGTACTATACTGGCATTGATCTCACTTTTTCCTTAGATTGAACTGGCCAAGATCTTGCTGAACTGTGTTGCACCAATGCTATATGACTAGTTTGACCCAGATAACTCATTCCCTGGAGTAAATGCATTATAGTTCAGTCTCACTCAAGTGATCAGACAATTTTAAGGTCTCCTGTAGGCATCTTCACCAACCCTAGTTTAGTTCTTTAAGGAGCCCAGTGTGCAGGTTACGGTATGATTGTTATTGTAATTGTTATAGCTATGGCATGACACCTGTTGCATATCCACCTTTACAGACTGCAATATATAGCTACAGTAAAAATCAAAGGCATGTTATTAGACTCAAGAAGGCTTCCTCACATTCAGTTGCCTGCATGTGTTAAATTTCCTCCAGTATGTACCCTATATCCCTGTCATTTGGTATTTAACAGATGACTATTATCATATGCACTATGTGGAATGTGAGAGCCCTCAACCTCCAATAAAAAGAAAACAGATACTTGCCCATCTCAAGAAGTCAAAACACAAGTTGCTTTTTTTGCAAGAAACTAAAAAATCGATGCAGAGGCTACTAAATTAAAATGTGGATGGTGTGGGAGGCCCACAATTGTGCCCCCACCCCAGTAAACATGGTGTTTCCATTCTACTTCATGAAACCCTACATTGAAAACAGTTATGCAGCTCATTGATAAAGATGACAGATGGCTCTAGTTAAACTAAACATCCCAGAAGGCCTCTAATCTTGGCAAATCTGTATGCCCCTAATATAGATATGCCTTCTTAACAACAATATCACAAAGTGACTGTCAAAATTAGGACACAGGAATGCTGCCATTCTGCAACGGGAAGATTTTAACTTCATTCTAGAGGCTTGTCTGGACCATTCTAATAGGCTTCCTAATCATCAACCAAACTCAATGGCCACAAATTAAAATATGATACCATGAAGGCCCTTTCAGGCATGTGTCACTTATTCACCCCACAGATAAAGATTTATCTTTTTCTTCAGTTCACAAACAATGGATGGCAGACTTGACTTTTGGTTTGCCATCCTCAAAATCACACACTCAGTCATATCGCTTAACATTGCCCCAGTCTATCTATCAGACCATACACCGAGTTTTCATCGCTCTGTACTGAAGCCACAGCATACTAAATCTACCTCTGGTGTTCAGACCCACTGTTATTAAAGAACACGATTTTTTCAAATAAGTTAAAGTGCATACTTTAGTCTTAACACCATGGAACAAACCTCTGCTGCTGCAGTGTGGAGGCCCAACAATCTTGACCCCCATGAGGGTGAGTAGATTCTTGATTTAATCTTAGCTAATAATGGTATAATTAATAACTGAAAATGTTCATACAGTACCATCTATAGGCAACAGTGATCACAATACTATATTATAATATTATGGGCTTGATATGAAACTAGTAGCCCTCACCCTTGATGAGCTCATTGTCCCCATAACCAAACTCTTCAACAGGTCACTCACCCTGGCCAAATTCCCTCAGTCTGAAACAAGCTCTGGTGACCCCTGTTTTCAAGAGTGGAGACAGGTCCAGCATTAATAACTACAGGCCATTTCCATCCTCTCTCCCATCCAAAGCACTGAAATAATTGTGTCAGACCAAATCAGTGATTACCTGTGTAATTACTAGCTACTTTGCCCACAGCAACATGGGCTCAGGAAGAACCACAGCACCTCAACAGCCCCTACTGGAGTTCACGGACTTTGTCCACAAGGCTTGGGATGAAGGCAAGCTAGTTGGATCCATCTTCATCAACTTAACAAAGGCCTTCGATACGGTCATCCACCCCTCCTCCTAGGACAAATCCAGACCTTGGGGTGGCTACAAATGCCATTCATTGGTTTCAATGCTATCTGATGCACAGGTCCCAAAGGTCAGGGTGGGACATGCCATATTGGAAGCCAGAGAAGTATCCCTGGTGTACCCTAGGGTCAATCCTGGGACCATTCTGGGACCATTACTTTTCAGTCTCTTCATGAATGAACTCTTTGGCCTGTGACAGCAAAATCATTCTATATGCAGATGATGCAATCATTCTCAACAGCAATTCTTAACTTATCCCTCTGCAGAGTGAATTACAGTCTTTCTCCACAGATTGAGGAGTGGTTCTGCACTCACAGACTCCTGCTAAACTATAAGAACACTAAAACAATGCTCCTGTTTAGATCCCAACTCAAAGGAGGTACCAGACCCTCACTGTCTTAAATAATGTCATAGCCCCACTGGAGCAGGTCTGCTCTTTCAAGTATTTGGGGGTCACCATCAACAACACCCATTCCTTTGCGCATCATAGACACTGTGGCCAAGGCTGTCAATGCCAAGTTCGGAGTGCTGTATAGGCACAGAAGGAACTTAACACGTGCTGCTCTCTTCCTCTCCATCACCAGCTCTATCCTATCCACTGTAGACTATGGGCTCATGGTCTATGGGCAGCCTTGATAGAGTACTAAAGTGGATTACCATTGTCCACAACAAGGCATGTAGGCTCACCCTTGCTGCTGACTGCTTTACGTACACCTGCCTCTGTACACTGAGATAAACTGGCTCTATCTTGAAACAGGATCAAGTTCCAGACTTGTCTCCTTGGCAAGAAGGCTCTACTTAGCAAAGACCCCTCCCCATGCATCTCTGAATTGTTCTCCTTGGTGGAGACCAGCACATGACTACAGGTGGAACGCAGAATGCTCTCACTGTGCCTTTCAAAGAATGACACTAGGTCAATGCTCCTTCTCTTACAGAGCCCCCTCTCACTCAATGATATTCTGAAGACCTGAATAACACTTCAAGTCTCCAGGCCTTCAAGTCTGAACTCAAATGTCACCTCATCTCCAAGAACATGTGAGTGTCAGTTGGCCACCTGAAGTCCCTCACTGCTCCTGTCCACCCACCCACAATTTCCCAAGCTCCATCCAGCATGCCACACTGGTCTTGATTTTTCCTCCCACGGTGTCCCCTCCCATCATCAGTCCCCCGATCACCCCTCCTGCCTCTCCCTAATACTACCTCCCTTTCTCCTCACCTACTCCCTCCCCACTTGATTACACCAGTTGCTGCCACCTCTAGCTTTCCTCCCTATCCCTGCCCACCCCCACCACTCTTCTTTAACGAGGCCTCTTGTGATGCCTGCTTCCATGTACCTGCTCTACCTCCCTACTTAACTGTCCCTCTGGAACTTAGCTGTAGCTTTCTCATCTCTACTGCTCTGGAGTACCATAGTACAGTTTTTGTAAATACTAATTTTATATGTGTATTGTATGTATCTGGCTGACCAGTGCCCGAGCTGATGTTGTTAACTAAATAGTTATATGTTTTGTTGTACAGACTTCATTGTAATTGTTTCATGATATTGTTGTATGAATCATTTGCATTTGCCTATAGATGTGGAACCTTTGTAAAAGAGTGATTGCTCAAAGGTTTTCCGAGTACCTAAATAAATAAAAAATATGTAAATAAATATTCCAAACCTTAACTAAACATTCATTTAATCATGGCCTATCTGAAAGATATCTTTATGGAAAAGCTAAAAGGAAAGAAATCAATGACTATCTGGGAGGTATAGATTAGAATGACATGTTTAAAGGAAAACAGTTGATGAGAAATGGCTTTAACTAAAAGAGGTTACTATTTCAAAGAGTAACAGATTAATTCCTAAGGTAAGGAAGTATAACAGCAAGGGTTATGACCCAAATGGTTATCACCCAGAATAAAATGTATGTTAAATAAAAAGAGGACATAACGGCCTACACCAAGAATAAGACTGACAGTAATTGGGCTTTACATGATAATGGAAAGTAGTTATAAAAAGGCTCTAGGGATGGTTAAAGCTGATGTGAAGTCTAGTTTACTAAAATTTGGTTAAATCCAATAGAAAGCAATTTGTTAGCTATATAAGCACCTTTAAAACTCAAGAACAGCTTTGGGCCAATCACAGACAAGGGTGATCTAATTAGTGAACCAGTTAAAATGGCCAACTGGTTTAACAATGACTTTGGTTCATTATACTGTATTCACAAAATACAAAGACCTCTACCTTCCTTCTACTGTACCTATAATTTACAACTGATAACGCAGGATGAAGTCCAGGAAAAACTTCTACAGTTAAAAACACATTACCTACCAGGTCCAGATAAAATTATTAGCAGCATGTTGAAAGTTATGTCAAACCACATTAGTGAAACATTTTCCATCATTTTCCAAGAGTCAGTAAATACTGACAAACATCCCATCTGATTGGAGAATGATTGAAAACACCCAATACAAAAGAAAGGAAACAAACAACTAGTGTGCAATTATAGGCCCATTAGTTCCAGGTAAGATGCTGATTGACTAATCAAAGACCTAACTGAAGATCAACTCAAGACCTTGATACCTACAGATTGATTCAAAGGGTATATACTGTACTACCAATCTATGCTGCCCTAGACAACAGGACACCTTGTGATAGTCTCTGTATTTCAGGAAGGTATGTGACCTAGTCCCTCACTGGCAATACCACAAAAATGATTAAGTTCAATACTGATCTCTCCTTGTCAGATGGATAACACATTGACTGATGGGTAATTCACTACCACTGCTCCCTCCCTCTCCCTCCCTTCACTTGATGCCAGATGCCTCACTCACTGTGCTTCCTTCTCTTCAAATTCTGGCTTGGCTCCTTCCCTCATACCTTGCCTCCCTCTCCCGACACAGAGAAAAACTGCTACCAGCTCAGTTTGAATTTAAAAAATGTTTTAATGGGTTATTTCCAGGCCCAGTTACAGCCATGGCAATACAATCCACACAAAAATACAGCAACAATGCATTGAAATAAACCAAATACTCCTGCTGGTCAAGACAGAGCCAAGTATCAGATTTGTTATAACAGTGATTTGGGATGAAAACAAGAAGGGTAGATATAGATAGTGTTGGCAGATAAGGGCCCACCCAGTCTGCCCATTTGAGCTTGCAAGTTCACTTTATGTTTTCCTAGAAGTCTGTTGCCCTCACCCCTGACCTCCAGAATTCCTTTATGCCTATCCCATGCATTCTTAAATCCTTTGATCGCTTCACCCCCACCACTTCCTCTGGCAGGTGTCCCACTTGTCAACCACATGTTCTGTGAAGAAATTCTTCCTCATGTTTCTCTGAACCGTCTTCCTCCAACTTCATCCCATGCCCTCTAGTCCTGGAACATCTTTTTACTTAAAATAGTGTATTCCTGCACCCTGTTCCTCCCTGTAAGATACTTGTATGCCTCTATCATATCCCTCTCCTCCTCTCTCTCCAGGGAATACAAATTCAAGTCCTTCAACCTGTCCTCATAGGACTTGTGATGCAATCCATGTACCATCTTTGTTGCCCTCCTCTGAACTTTCTCTACCCTATGTCCTTAGGTAGGTAAGGTCTCCAGAACTGTTCACTGTACTCAGGTGGGGCCTCACTAGTGTCTTGTATAGTGGAATTATGACCTCCCTTTTCCTGCTGGTAATGCCCCTGCCTATGCATCCCAGCATCCTATTTGCTTTACCTGCTGTACTGTCGACTGTTTCCTACCTTGAGGGCATCAGAGATGATAACCCCAAGATCCCTTTCCTGCTTGGTACATGCTATATCCTCACCCCCAACTGATATATTGTGCCAGGATTTTTGTGCCCCATATGTATTATCTTGCACTTTTGCATTGAATTTCAGCTTCCAAACCCCTGACCATTCTTCAAGTTTTGCAGGTCCCTTCTCATTCTGTCTACACCTCTGGTGTGTCTACTCTGTTACAGAGTTTTGTGTCATCAGTGAACAGGGAAATTCTGCCTTCTAGGTCCTGTGCAATGTCACTGATGAAGATATTGAATAGGACCAGTCCCAGCACTGGTCCCTGTGGTACCCCACTGGTCACTCTTCCCTCTGTGGAGTGATAGCCATTTACCACCACCCTCTGTGTCCTGCCACTCAGCCAATTACCTACCCACCACACTACTGTCCTACCCCACCCATATTCCCCAGTTTGTGTAATAGTCTTCTATGTGGCACAGTGTCAAAGGCCTTGCTGAAGTCCAAAAAGGCCATGCCCACTGCTCTCGCTGATCCACCTCCTGGTCACCAGTCGAAAATTGAACTAGGCTGGTCTGACATGACCTCCCTGGTGAAACCATGCTGCCTTGGGTCCTGTAGTCCATTGACAACCAGATGTTCCACCAATCTCTCCTTCAGTAGTGCTTCCATGAACTTCCCACTACAGACGTGAGGCTGACTGGTCTGTAGTTCCCTGCTTCCTCTTTGTTTCCACTTTTGTATAAGGGACCACATCTGCTATCCTCTAGTCTTTGGTTACCTACCCTGTTTCCAGTGATCGGCTAAACAGGATAGCCAGAGGTTCAGCCACCACATCTCTTAGTTCTTTAAGGACCCTGGGTGCACCCCATCTGGTCCCATTGCTTTATCAACTCTTATTACTTCCAGTTCCTTCAGGATCCTTTCTCATGTAAAGGGACTTGTGTCCATTTCTGCACCTTTCCCACCCTTTGTACTCCTTCAGACCCATTACCCTCCTCTTCCTCAATAAAGACTGAGCAGAAATACCTGTTCAATATGTCAGCTTTACTGTTGTCATCCTCCACGTGGCCCCATCCTCCCCCTTTCAGTCTCACTATCCCTTTGCCTTTCTTTTACTTATGTACCTGTAAAAGGTTTTGTTCCTCTACCCACTGATTTTGCAATGTGCTCTTCTGTCTGAACTTTGGCTTCCTTTACTGACCTCCCTGCCTCCTTTTGCTTCTCCTGGTACTTCTCCCTATCCCCTTCTGCCTTTGGCTTTTGTATTGTCTGAATGCAATCTTTTGGCTTTCACTTTCTGTGCTACCTCCTTGGAAAGCCGTAATGGCCTCCTCTTCCCTTTTCCTTGCTAATCTGCTTAATTCATAATTATGTTGCTCTTGTAATCCCTGTTTTAAATACTGACCACTGTTCCTCAACCCCTGATTCCTGCCCCATCTCTTAATGCCTCTTTCAAGCATCGCCCATTTTCCCAAAGTCTGCCCTCCTAAAATCCAGGATATGTGTTTTTGTGTGGTTTGGTTCTGCTCCTTCTGTGATTTCAAACCACAATGATTGGTGGTCACTGTTTCCCAGGTGCTCCACAACTGTTACCCCATCACACTGTCCCTGTTTGTGAGCATAAGGTCCAGTATTGCCTTCTGCTGATTTGGTTCCATGACCAGTTGCTTGAGGGAGGCACCTTGAAGGGAGTCCAGGATAAATCTGTTCTAGTTGATGCTGCTGCTGGGATGCTCCAGTCCACATCTGGAATGTTGAGGTCTCCAACCAGCACTACTCACCTCTTGTCTGCCATCCTTTGGATGGCTAGCATCAGCTCCCTATCTGTTTCTTCCTCCTGGGCTGGTGGTCTATAGACCACACCTGCGGATGGCTGTTTTCCTTCCAGCTTAACCCACAGTATCTCTCCCCCATTTTGTTTCTCCTGTATCTCTGTGGCCCTTATGTTTTTCACAAAGTGCCACTCTTCCTCCCTTTCTACCTGCTCTGTCTCTTCTGAATATGTTGTAGCCATGTATGGCCATCTCCCAGTCATGGTTATCATTACACCAGGTTTCTGTGATGGCCACAATGTCCAGGGCCGACTGCACCATAACAGCCTCCAGCTACCATTATGTTCTGGTGATTGCTACCATTAAGTTCTGGTGATTGCACTCTAAAGCTTTTCAAACCACCAGGATTTGGGGCTTGAAAGTCACTGTGTGAAATGCAGGAAATCCCAGACAGATCATGCTGTTTTGCATTAAAAGCAGCAGTATTAGTTAACAAAAATGTTCTTTTACAACAGTTATGTCAAACAAGCCCCATAATTGACAAAACTTGAATCCTTTGCTTTTAGTTTTTCTAATAATTTAGCATAGACTTTTGCCAGGAGTGCCATATTGGATTCTCATGGAAATGGGGTGCTGCCATTCTCGCAATAGTTATTTTGTCTTATGTAACTGGACTGCGCATCTCTTTCTTTGCCTGCTGAGTGTTTATAGGACAAGTATTGTAAACAAGGGTGAAAAAGAGGAAATGGTATGGGGCTACCATATTTCCTGTGGATCTGCACAACATTATAAATGTATTAAAATCAAAGGGAACCGCTGGCCCAGTGGTGCAGAGGGCTGAGGCACTGGACATCTCACCTCATGGCATGCTGGTGACCCAGGTTCGGGAGAGAGTCTGGGCTGTCAGATCGTCAGCATGGGGGTGAAGCTGGGATGGAGCAGCCAACAGTCGCCTCCTCTCTCCGGGAGGTGGGATGGCATCCTTGCTCACAGCTGCCCCTGATGAAGGCCAAGGGGCTGCACAAGCAGGGGTGCTGGCAACAGGCCAACGGGTGGGCGGAGGAGGGTCTTTTGCCGAGCTGTGGCACATGCATGCCTCCACATCCATGTGATCTTTCCTGGGCCTCGGGCAATAATGGGGAGAAAATGGAGGAAAAACAAACCAGCGGCAGGATGTTGACAGACTCTCCATGAGCACCGCTCCCGGACCAGGTGTAAGAGTAAGCCCAGTAATTCCAGGTGACGGAGTTGGGGGTCAGTCAGATGGGGACCGTTCTGGGGAGAAAAATAAATAGTAATAATATAAAAAAAAATCAAGGGAACCAATCATTAGAAAGTGTAGTAAATAGCAAAATTTAAATCTGAAATTTTAAACTACCAGGCAGTGCAAAATCTGGGAAGTGATGAACACTTAATGGTTAATTAGTACTTCTGCTTTGAAGCAAAACTAAACAGCTGAACAGCACAAGGCAAATCTGAAATCCCAACCTGTTACAAGTGTAACTACCACTGGAGACCCACTACAGAAATGCAGTGCCACCGTTACATTCAGACTCAGTAGGATGTGCATTGTGCCCATTGGGTAGTATTGGTACAAATGCTGGGCCCTAACAATGGCTTCCCTTACAGGCACTGTGACACTAGCCCACTATACAATCATAAATACACTGTCCAGGCAATGCAACTATCACTATTTGACTACTGTAAGGGTACATTTTGTGCAGAACTACAAAATCCCTGTTGAGGAAACTCGATATCCTCTATAATAAAATGGACAGGTTCATCTTCAGTGCCCGCCCTCCTCCATGATATCCTCACCCTCACTATGTACTATACAGTGGTCTGGTATAAATGTAAAGGACCACAGACAACTGCACCTAATACCATTCATGCATAAAAACAGCACATCTAAAATGCCTGGGACTTGTTAAGACTCTGTCACATTAGAGATGGGATTTGTACTACCTCTGAATGTGAATCCACTTTGTCAGCTAAAAACATGTTAGGCCACTGTGGTTTGCTATATGCTGGCCAAGCAACCTTGAATAGACAGCCAGCTAGCTAGAGACCAATAACTGGACTCCACCACCCTGTGAAAGACTTGGCAAAACAGTTCTGTGCCCTGGCCCCCAAACCTGCCCTGTTTTAACACTCTGGGAATAGGAAGAAAGATACATGCATGACTGAATGCACCTCAGCCTATGTTATCATTGCAGTACATACTCATGTAAAACTGAACTACACCATTTGCTGTGTATTTGTCACTTATGTAGGATATTATTTGTAAAAAATGTTGTTAATAGATTGGGTTCAGTGACAAAAGTTTGGAAATGTGTGTTAGGTTTCCAACCCTAACACCCCACCCCTACAGGCAGCAACAGGCGTGGGTGACTTGGTGCTGTCATCCCTAATGCTCACCCATTCCAAGAATAAATAAGCTGAGATGGGTATGATATGAGAGAATAGGTGAGAATTAGATTGACAACCAAGGCACACCCCACGCCTGTTGTTGCCTGTAGGGTAGGGATGGGGCATTAGGGTTGGAAACACTAACACTGCATTTCCAAACTTTTGTCACTGGAACCCTAACTGATGCATTAATGACATTTTGCAAAGAATTTCCTTACTTTTGAGAAATTATAATCGTAGCCTTACTTGCTTGTGGGATCATCGAAGAAGCACCTCACATTGCAATGTTATCCTATAGGAAAACAGGAAAATTTGAAAGCTATGCAACTCGACACTAAATTAACATATTTTCACAAAACCACCAAAAGGCACATGGTAGTGAAAACAGTTTGTACCCTGAAAATATGACACTGAAATAGAAAATGTTTCTTCACAACGGTGAAAAGAAACAGTTGCTTACACCTCACATTACAGTGATATCCTATTGGTAAGCAAAATTTAAAGCTGCAGAACTCACAGCAAAGTAACACATTTTCATTAAAACCACTAAAAGGCATATCTGTGGTGCAAGCGTTTGTGCCCTGAAAATTTCAACCGAAAGTGCAAACCATTTTTCACAGCACACTGACAAAGAAACGACTGTGTACACTCCCATTACAATGTAACCCTAGGGAAATTAAGCAAAATGTAAAGCTGCAGAACTCCACAACAAATATTTTCATCAAACCTGCAAAGGCACATATCTGAAGCAAGTCCTTTGTACCCAGAAAATTTCAGCCCAAATGCCAAACCGTTTGTTTTCTATGAAGTGACAAAGAAACACCTGTTTAAAAAATCCTTTTCACAAATTGAGGAAAAGAACTTGTTTCATAGCAAAACAGAATCCTTTGCCACAATTTGCAGCAAAAGATCCTATTTTGCAGTAAAAGATTTTCACAATTTGTGGAAAAGAATCAGTGGATAAAATAAACACATTTCTGGACTTTGTTTTCAAAAATGACCCAGAGTCTGATTCCTTGGGCCCTGATTAGGTAAACAGAAGTGTTGGTGTTTAACAACTACCAGTATTTTTTCAAATATTTAAGTTTGTTAGTCTCGCTAACTGATAACAAGATGGCGGCAACACCAAAGAGAATTTTGCATTAGCAAAAGAGGTTCTCATTCACGCATTAAGAAATCCTCTTTCACATGGCACATCTAACTTTCATATAGAAAATAATGGGAAACTGTAAAATGTTATAACTTTTAAACAAAGGAATATTTTTCACCTAACATCAAAAGGCACATCTGTGACCCAAGCCCTATATGCCCTAAAAATTTCAGACCAAATGCCCAAGCCGCTTCTGAGAAATGGTGTGACAAATAATTTACGTAAAATGGTAATGTTCACATTTTTGATTCTTCACATTGCCATACCCACTCATTTGACTGGAATGAAATTGCCACTTCCAGAGATCCTTTGTCCCCAATGGCACATGCAAAATTTCACAGGAATTGGTCAAACGATTACAAAGTTATTAAAGTTTGGGTTTAACACAGAAGTGACCGTTGAACTCTAACTGTAGTGCACGACCACACCCCATAATGATTTCCTATATATCACACTGCTATTGTGAAACTGATCTGATTGCTTTGAATCAGAGAATGTCTTTGTAAATGAACCCTGGCTCCACGATCAGCTCCTAACTTCAATAAATGAATAAACAACAATTGATCTGAAGTGAGTTCACAGCTCACTCATACAATACTACGATTCAAGGGGCTCTATTTAAACACAGGGCAACCCAAGGAACTCCTATAGGTCTGAAGTGAGCCCAGCAGCCCATTCACACAATACTACTATTCCAGGAGCTCTATTTAAGTACAAGGTACCCAAGGAACTCTTATAGATCTGAAGTGAGCCCACAGCCCACTCACACAATACTACTATTCAAGGGGCTCTGTTTAAAGACACTGCACCTATGGGACCTGATAGATCATCTGAAGTGAGCCCACAGCCCACTCACACAAAGTGGCTATTCAAGGGCTCTGTTTCAAGACAGGGTACCTATGGGACCCATATAGATCTGAAGTTAGCCCACAGCCCACTCTACACGCTATACTACCATTCATGGGCACCCTGTTTAGTGACAGGGCACCTACTGTATGTTTATTTTATTTATTAATTGAGTCTAAGATTAGCAACCCTTGAGCATTACTGCTACTTTACAAAAAATCCATGCCAAATGGTTATAACTAATTATAATTCAAACAATATTTCAGGCTATAATGCAGTAGAAACACAGGTGCATTCAAACAAAAGAGTAGACTTGAATTGCAGTATTACAAGAATTAAAGGAGTAGACAACACGCTTGAGCAATGGAATTTACAGTGGTACAGTAAAATTCAGTGTAGCAGCACTTAAACACAATGTGTAGGTATCAACAATTTGAGGATAAGGCCCAGGGTAGGAGATACTAGGTGATAAGAGGGAGGGTGGTGGTGTGGGGTAGAGGAAACAGAGGAAGGTGAGGGTATGTAGGGAAGGAGAGAAGGGCAGGGTCAAGGGCCGGGAAGAGAGGAGTCTAAGCGAGTTCAGGGTGGAAAGGGAGGGAGGAGTTTGTGGAAGATGGGGGGCAGGGAGGTGCCAGGGCTTCAAGATGTTGTTGGAGGAGCTACCCAGAGGGTATTATTGGTATAGTAATGGAGAGAGGGAAATCACTGCAGGAGAAGAGGCGGTATGGGGTGTGACTTGCTTGCACCACTGGGTCAAAGGAGAGACTGGTCTGAGGAGATATCCACACAGGCTTAGGATAAGGCACAAGGAGCTTTAATTTTTCCAATAGATATATTTAGGAGGTGGGATCACAGTCGCACTCACTGATTGAGGTTAGATATGTGCATAGTTGATGCTTGAAGGGCAAGCTTGGTTCCAAAATGAGTGAAGCATTAAGGGAATTTAGCCAGAGGGGACCTTGTACACAAAGAACCACTACCCTTGCATTGTGTGGTGTAAAGGGACTTGGAAGACTGCTTACTGGACCCTATGGTGAGTCTTGTGCTGATAGAAGGACTATGAGAGCATGCACCTCGGGGTGCAAGGCCAAGGGTGGCTTTTTTGCTAGCAGGCACACATGGAATTGAATTCTGTTCCCAAGATTGAGCCAGCCAGTGTTAGAGTAGAGTGTACATGTATGAGTTGGAGCGATGGGCCCCAAGAATGAGCCTCTACAGGGCTATTTTTATTCTCTTATGCGGTGTTAGAAGTAGCTCCATAAACTACTAGGCTGTAGTCTTTAACTGACAGGACTACGCAGGTAACTGCCAGTTTGATGGGGCTATCAGTAAGGCCCCTCATATCTGAAGTGAGACCACAGCCCGCCACACAATACTACCAGTCAAGGGGGGACTTGTTTATAGACACAGCACCTATGAGACCACCATAGATCTGAAGTTTGGCATGCCATTTAAAGCCAGGGCACCTCTGAGACCCTTAGAGATCTGAAGTGATCCCAAAGCTAACTCACAGAATACTGCCATTAAGGGGGCTCTTTTAAGACAGGGCACTTGAGGAACCCCTATAGATCAGAAGTGAGCTCTCACTGTAATTACTTTGGTGGATAATGAGCCCATTGCTCAATGTCCAATTTTAAATACGTGGCCTCACCTATGCCAGGCTCTCTCTTTGAGCTCCACATTGAAAATGTTACCAGAACCATACACCAATGCTTGGGCACAATTTATTTATTTATTAATATCTCAGAGTAGCACCTTTGAGCTAAAAGCTCTTACATAGGTTCTACATCTGAGGAATAATGTACAGGAAACAAACATATCTGTAGGAGGCTAATACAAACAACTCTACAGATAGTACATAGGATAAGTCACATTTGGAGCATGATAGTAACTACACATGGCATTGTACAATGTATGCCATGGCGCATAAATACACAATTGGGAAACAAAAGGTGCAAGACAGTAGCTACAGCAAGAGAGGAGAGAGGTACAGCCTATGAGGCCAAGTCAAACGGTGGGCTTTTGGAAGACATGAGAGAACTAGAAATTAGAGGAGGAGAGGAACTGCCCATAAGGCCCAGGCAGGAGGGGTGAAGATTGGTAGACAGGGATGGCTGGAGGACAGAGATAGAGAATCAGCCCAGAGGGCCTAGTCTAAGGTGAGGAGGGTATGTGATGTAGGGTATGTAGGCAGGGGGCATGGAGGAGTGAGGGAGTGGGTAGGAGAGGTTAAGGGAGGTGAAGAGGGAAGGACAAGAAGTGCCAGGAGGGAGAGAAAGGCCCAAGGAAGTGCAGGACAACTGGTTGGGACTAATTAATGGAAGCAGTCACATCTGTCAATAGCAACTAGATGTTGTCTGAACATTTGTTTAAAAGAGCCCAGAGTGGGTGCAGAGGAGATGACAACATGAAGGGAATTGAACCAAAGCAGGGGCTGGTGGGGAAAGATCTTTGCCCTTGGGAGATACAATAGTGGGGAATTTGGAAAATCTTGCTATCCAAGCTTCTGGTGTGGCGAGGTTTGGTGTATTTATTTATTTATTTATTGATTGTGAGCTCGATTAACACCTTTTGTGAACACGCTCATTACATAGATTCCATGTCAGAGTTAGACTGTGTAAACACAAGTGATTGCTGTTAAACAGCAAGAATTAAATACCAAGTAAACAATACATAACATGTTAAACTTAGGCAAGTAAGGTAACAAGACAGAAATTACACTTCTAGGTGACTTCAGCATAAACTGGCTCTCCCTATCATCTGCCAGTATCAAGGGCACCTTGTCTGCCATGCACTTCTCCCAAATGACAGAATCTCCAACTAGAGTCAGTTACAAAACTGGCACCAGCACACTGCTGGATTGGATACTCACTAACTGTCCTGCACAAATCGACAATATTACTGTACTCCCAGACTCTCTGAGCGACCACCCCTGTCACATGCACCTGGAATAACAACTACAGAAAACTCCTGCCAGAAATACATCAGCTGTGTCCTCCTAAAGGCCACCTTCAATAACTCAAAACAGACCTCGAGTACCAATACTGGTCTGACCTGTATGAGCCCTTGACCTCTTCATAACCAAATTCAGTTTTGTCTGTGACAAGCATGCCCTGATAAAACAAGATCAGTCAAAGGACACTACAACACCTGGATTACTCTGGATCTGCTAGAGCAACTCTCCTCAAGAGATCATCTCTGGCAAGTGGCATGAGCACATGGCTCAGCAGCAAACATTCAATGGTACAAACAAACACGTAATGACTGCACGAAAGCCATCCATCATGCAAAAAGCACGTACTACAAAGAAACCCTCACCAGCTCGTGGAATAACAGCAAACCTTTTGGGACAACCTCAATGACATCACTGGGAAAGACCCCAAAAATACTCCAGCTATGCTCACAATCGATGGGAGGCCTCTAGACTCTCTTCTCATTGCCAACTCCCTGAATCATTCCTTTACGGACCTAAGCAGCGTGCTCCTGCTAACTTCTTCAATCCTCACCACAAATGACCCACAAGGGAAACGATTGCCTCCCCATGACCAACCACTATTTCACTTCAAAGTAGTCGCTGAAGCCAATGCCAGAAAATACCTGGCAAAAGTACTAGGAAGTCAAGATGCAGTGGGAACCTTAGACCTATAATTTGTTAGCCTATCACTTGAGGAAGTTATTAGCCTGTTGACGCAAATT
This sequence comes from Neoceratodus forsteri, assembly GCA_016271365.2. Taxonomy (NCBI): domain Eukaryota; kingdom Metazoa; phylum Chordata; order Ceratodontiformes; family Ceratodontidae; genus Neoceratodus; species Neoceratodus forsteri. The sequence continues at coordinate 904,165,920 of CM028131.1, read as the reverse complement.
ATAAACCTCTCGCTCTGTCACCACATTCCCTCAATGCTGGAAATCTACAACAGTTGCCCTGGTGCACAAAAGTGGTGACTGGACTCTGGACAAGAACTACAGACCGATCTCAATACTCTCCCCGCCTCCAAGGCCCTAGAGCAGATCATGGCCAATCAACTTGTGGAGTACCTCAACCACCATCAACTACTGTATCCTAAACAGCACAAATTCAGTGGTGGCCACAACGCCATCACAGCCTTGTTAGAATTTACGGGATACATCCACCACGCATTAGACCAAGGGCGCCCTGGTAGAAGCCACACCATCGACCTATCAAAGGCATTTGATACGGTGCATCATGGGCTCCTCCTCAAACAACTGGCTGACATTGGGCTGTCCTCTGAAACTTTGGGCTGGTTCACCTGAGCAACTGCTATCAGCAGGTTAGGATCGGTGATGTGATCTCTGACAGCAGACCTGTCAGATATGGTGTACTGCAAGGATCCATATAGGACCACTGCTGTTCAGCTTATTCTTAAATAAGCTCCCAACCTCTGGCTCATGTCCAATGCTCTTTACACAGATGATGCAGTTTTATTCACCAGCAGTCAACACCCTGAACATCTGGAGGTGGATCTACAAAGTGGCTTTGCATCCATGGAGCAGTGGTTTAAGGAACATAGACTGGTCTTGAATTATAAAAAGACCAAGACCATAATGTTCTCCACCCCACAAAGCAAATACAGAGCCTTCCCACTTGCAGTTATGAATGTTGGGGTGCCACTCTTGAACTTGTTCGGTACTTCAAATACCTAGGCATCACTATTGAGTCCACCCTATCATATGCAGAGCACATCGATATTACTGCAAGGGCCATCAATACCAGAATCAGGATCCTGTATCTGCACAGGCACTGTCTCAAACACAAAGCCCTGAGCACTGCCATCAATAGCTCGATCATCCCTCTCATCGATTATGGGCTGGTGATCTACAGATCTGCAACAGACACAGCCCTCCTCTGCATCTCAACTGCAATGAACAAAGCCTGCTGACTCCTCACAGGTGCTATTAAACTCACGCACACCTATGATCTCTATACCATGGCTGGCTGGCTACAGCTCAGTGGAAGAATCAGATACTAAACCTGCCTTCTTGCCAAGAAAGGCTCCTTAAACCTTCTACCACTAGGAGTATGGAACCTACTGACCCCTTTCCGGAGCACAAAGCAAACCAAGTGCTGCCTGTCAGGTATTCCATGTGCCAAGGTGCCACACTACCTTGGCTCAGTGGGTTTCTAATACCAGGCCCCTCTGGATAAATGCGCTACCTCAGGATATCTGTGATGCAGCAACAATTGGCTTTTTAACACAAATTGTGCCAACACCTTCTCACCACGGGTACCTGTGCCTGCCCCACTAAATCCCACCTCAAGTCAATAATCTCACTGCCATAGTCTGCACTTATCTTCTAGCACTTCTTAACCCTGTCACTGTTCCACTGGGTAGCCCCGACCTTGCACTTCACTTACACCGTCCTCTCCATGGTGCTACCATGCCCCCCACCTCTTCCCTACCCATACCCTCCACTTACCATTACCTCTCCATCTTCTCCCCTTCTCCTCCCTCTGTCTACTCTACTGATTTTGTCTCTCCTTGATGTGGGTATACACTGTACAATGCCTCAGCATAGTGTAACCATGAACTTTATCTGTATTGTTGTACCACAACATGTGTTTGTATATTTGCTACTGAACCACTCTGTATTTGAATGTTTATGTATCACTCCGTACTTGTTAACTGGCATGGAACCAACTAACAAGCATCCTCTCACTTGTGCTATCCAAGATTTCAAAATAAATAAAAAAGACATCAAGTTGGCATTGTACAATGTATGTAAAAATACAATTAGAAGCATGAGAGTGAGGAGTAGTAAAGATAACAGTTAGGTAAGACAGGCTAAGACATGCATAATAGATCAGAAGACTTACATAGGGAGGGAATACATCAGCCAGAGAGGCTTCATCATAAGGGATAGAGGAAGAGGATATATTTACAAGTTTTGGAAACAGGTCCAGGTGGCAGACAACTTTAGGGAGGAAAATTGGGAAGAAGATAAATGGAGGATTGGAGGAAGATAAACTAGAGGAGTGGATAACTAGGGGAAAATTGCTTGGAAGACCAAGGAAATTAGGAACCAAGAGCAGAAAACTTTGGGCAATCCAAAGGTTGCCCTGGGAGGAGAGTATACAGTACCAAGCCCCTGTGAGAGTGAGGGGATTAGTGAAAGCAGTCACAGCTAGAATTTGTAGCAAGATGGTTCTTTAGCTTTTGTTTGAAGGGCCTAACATGGCTATGGAAGAAATGTCTGGGGTAAGGAGTTAAGCCAGTATGGAGCTTGATGGAGATAGCCCTCTGTCCTCAGGAGATATGACAGCGTGGGACTTTGAAAAACATATTATTGGTACTTCTGGTGCAACGCTTAATATCATGCAGGGCAAGGAGCTTCTGTATGCCAGAGGGTACCGGCCAAGACTTAATTTTTTAGCCATCAGGCAGGTTTGGAATTTGAGCCTTCCTTCAAATTGGAGCCAGTCTGTCTTAACATACAAGTCACATGTATGTGTGAATCTTGGCCAACCAGTTGCAAGGTGGCAGGCCTTGTTTAGTGCCACTATAATTCTGTGGAGTGCCGTCAGTAGCGAAGCCATAAATTATTAGACTGTAGTTCTATTAGTGAGACCACCAAACTAAGGATAACTAGAGTAAGATCCTCTGTGGTCAGACTATTTTTATTCCAGGATAGAAGACCTATGTGCCTATTAACTGCCTTAGCTGTATTGTCTATGTGGTAGCCATATGTTAAAAGCACTGTCAACTGTTACCCTAAGTATTTAAATGTGACACTAGTTCCAAAGTTGTCCCAACCTTATTTGTGATGTTAAGAGGGTAACTATGATGTCTACTGTGAAAGTTAGAGGACAACATTGTTTTTGTTTTCTTAGGCCTGGATATTCAAAGCAGTTGCGCATGGCGCAACAAGGTTACATATGCTGTAACTGCAGAGATCGCCATAGGCGATATTCAGCGGGAGCAACTCGCGCAGTGCAAGTAGCAGTGCACCAATGTGCAATAGTAATGTATGTATTCACAAGGGCAGGGGGCATACCCATGAATATGCGGCACAGTGCGATATTCAGTCCCAACCAATGGCGCAAGTGAGGAGCAACTGGCAGTTGCGCGGAGCAGACTTGAGCCTATAAAAACAGGGAGCAAGTAGGAGGAGGACACTTGCCCAGACGGAGCAGGAGAGAGGGATACAGACAGGCTGTCTGAGAGAAAGAAGGATACAGGGAGAGAGAAAGTGAAAGAGAGTGAGAGAGACCAGGAGACAGAGGGAGAGAGAGAGAGAGAGAGTGAGAAACAGAGTGAGACAGACAGGGAGACTGACGGAGGGAGGAGAGGGAGGGGTGACATACAGAGCCACCAGACCCAAGGGGAACAACACAGGCACCCACAGGGATGCTTGACAGAGCCTGCAGGCAATACATGGCCAGGGCAGGGTACACAGGAGGGGCCCAGCTAGCGACAGGCACTGCCTCACAGAGCTGGGGGCCAGCGGAGCCAGACATCCAGGGGTGACAGGACAACAGGGGCAATGGCCAGTGCAGCATTCCAGATGGATGCCATAATGAGGGGTGTGAGGGAGGCAGGAGGCAGAGCAACGTGCGTGGAAGGCCCGTGAGGCAGTACTCCCGAACAGGTGGTACTGGCCCCACATCAGCTTTGAGACCCACACTGACACAGAGATCATGGGCTGGTATTGCCTGAACTAGGCGATTTTGAGGCAGCTCTGTGATCTGTGAAGTGAGGAGATGCAGGCACCCACTAGACAGAGCCATGCCCTGACTGACAGTGGAGACAAAAGTGACTGCTGCCATGTGCCTGCTTGCCACTGGCTCCTTCCGGAGACCAACAGGGGACACCACAGGCATAACCCAGTCGGCCACGCCATGGCTCCTCACACAGTTGCTCAATGCCCTGCTGCCACATGCTGTGGAATACATCTACTTTCCCATCCCACAGGTAGAGTGTACAGCAACCATGCAGGAATTCCAGGGTAGCATGTATGCGTAGCAAGCTTAGCCATAGACTGCACCCATGTGGGCATCCACATGCCACTTGGTGCAGAAGGGTAGCCTACATCAACAGAAAGGGCTACCCCAGTATCAACTGCCAGGTGGTGTCGCGATGCCAGGCGCATAACCAATGGCTGTGCCACAGTCTCTGGGGGGCAGCATGATGCCTTCATCTGGCCAGCTCAGCACTGTGCCACAGGTTCAAGAGTGGGGACATCCCACAGGTTACCTAGTGGGTAAGTATGCTGAGACCATGGGCAGCTGGGCACAGCAGGGCATGGAAGTGGGGCGGCCAGGGCAGGTGGACCACCATGTGCATCTGGGAAGGGCATGGGAACAGTGACAGGGTCACTGGTCTAACCCTCTCCTCCTCTCTCTCCCTCAAACAGGTGACAGTGGCTACCCACTCAGTCCCTGGCTGCTCACCCCTACTGGTGCCCGTCATCCCCAGTGGAAGAGCAGTACAATGAGGCACATGCCAGCACATGGAACATCACTGAGTGTGTGTTTGGGATGCTGAAGGCATGGTTCCATTGCATGGACAGGTCTGGTGGTGCCATACAATACAGCCCTTTGAAGGCCTGCAGCCTATTCCTGTCCTGCTGCATGCTGCACAACATGACCATTGACCCTGGAATAGCTGTCGAGGCTGATAAGGGAACAGCAGTGGGAACGACCGAGGCATTGGGCCGGGAGGTGGTGAGCAGCCCCCAGGCAGAGGGATCCCGGCTCATGTGGCTGGCATACCACTGGCGAGACACAATTGCACAGGAGCACCACGGTGCGCAGGTAGGTGGACAAACACCCATGCACAGAACCAACACAGTGGCAGGCCACAAAGGCGTGGGACAGTGGTGGTGCAGTGCTACACAGCCACATGCAACACAACACCACACAGCACTGGATAGCATCACACCCACACACACCCACAAACTGGCAACTGCAGGCACACAACCAGGCACAAACACATGGCATGGATCAGACTCAGGTCACGGTGCACATGCACAACCAGTGTTGAGCAGGCATCATCACACACACGCCACTCGGCCAGCAGCCAGGCAGGTGCATACATGGGCAGCGTGTGGTGCACCACACAGCTGCCACGACTGTGCCATGCACACACACACACAATGCCCATGTGCACAGGGTGGTGGCAGCAGACAGCAAACAGGGAGGCATGCACATCAGGCCTGCCATGCAGACACACGGCCGCCACAGACACAGGGATGGCCACAGCGTGGCTGTCCAGACACAGGCTGCATGACAGCCATGGGGGTCTGTGACTGCCCCTAGGGGTGGGACTGCGACCACGACTGGGTCCTCGCAGGGATCTGCAGGCTCCCAAGCAGACCGCACCAGGTGTGCTTGGATGCCCACAGCAGAGCCTGGCATCGACATGGTTGGGTCACCGCGCCAGGGCCATGGGGTGGACATTGCACTCTGCAGTATCTGTGGCAGTTGGCCATGCCCTGTGGCAGCCAGTGGGGCAAGGACAACTGAGATAGCATTGGCAATGAGGCCCAGGGCTGCGGTTGTGTCCTTCCGCAGCTGTTGATTGGCCTCCTGACCTGTCCAGTGCCCCTCTTGTGCTGCTCGGCTACCTGGCACACCTCAGTATGGAGTGCCCACACCCCAGCCATGAGCAGCACCTGTTGCTCAACAGAGGCCCACAGCAGTTGGGTGTGCTCAGCCAAGGGTTTGGCGCCTGTGGTGCATGGGCGAGGCACCCGACTCGCTGGTGCTTGTATGACCATGCATGGCTCCCCACTCAGGTGGAGCTGCACAGCATGGTCCTCATTGGGATGGGCAATGACAGGCACCCCATCAGCGGATGCAGCACCCGGCCTCCCGATGTCTCCTGCCATCTGCTGCTGCCACCCCTCAGGCCCCTGTGCACTGGTCAGCATCTGTGTGGGTGGCCTGCCACCCATGTCACTTTGCCTGTGCACACAGTGGTACCAGGGCAGTGGTGGGCAGCTGTTCCACCACTGATAGGCCATTGGCCTTGCTGCCAGTGCTCGTGAATGATATAGGTGTCTCACCTCTGAAAAGACCTCCATCGTCCAAGACTATGGTCAGATCATCATCAGTGTCGGACCCCGCCCGATCTGTGTCTCCACACAGAGCACTCCATGGCTAGCATCTTGCTGGAACACAACCAGGGCCTCATATACCACCGCACCCAGGACATCCGGCTGGATGGTGATGGTGTTCTGCAGCCTATCTGGCCCCTGTTTACCCATGGAGGTGGTTGGCAGTCCTCTGGTGCTGGGCGGGCTACCATGATGACTGCTGGTGCCCCTGCCACCACATGCTGGCATGCCGGGTGGTGTAAGGGAACACAGATGCATTAGTGCCACTGACTCGAAAGACCCCAGGCTCCCTGCCCACCTGCCTGCCATGCCCACCATGCAGTGATGGGTTCCCTCTAGTCTGGAAGCTACCACCGGCACACCCTCCACTGCACTACACCACATGGTGGCCACCACCATCTCCTCCTGCAGCATGAGCTGTGTCACAGCAGCCTGGTCCCCACCTGTGGCTGACCTGGTGGCCCAAATGGCTGCCACCTTCTCCTTTATCTGACGCTTGTTGGTGTCCACCTTTTCCTGCACTCCTGTGCAGACTGCTGGTGGCTGCCCTGCTGGTTCACAGCCTCCGCCACCTCCTCCCAGGCTGCAGCCCTGGCCTGAGGTGCGAGTGGTGCCATTCAGCAATGGCTCCCTGTCCAGGCACGCCTCGTACAGGGCATCTGCCTCCGCTCCGTGAAGTTGGGCCCTGCGCTTCTGGGCAGGCCCATGCTCCTCACCCTCCTCATGCTCGGACATGATGCTACCTGTGGACATGGACATGTGGTTGGTGGCTGCAGCAACCCACCCCAGCCATCCAGCACCCTGTGCTGGCGTCCCCTTGGCAGGCACAACTTACTTCTGATGGTTGCAATACCAGTCCATGGCCTGCGATGTTGTGTGGTGCCTTTATAGTGCATCACATGCAAATGAGCCGATGCACAGTGTAATGACATGCAAATGTCCTCATTGCACCATGGATAGGCTGATGAGCTAATCTGCATGTGACGGCTGAATGTTGCGCTGTTTCACATTGCGTAATGGACTTGCTCGGCGCATGTCGGCGCGTAATGCCATGACATACAGTGGGCACTCTCCAACACGCATGTGCAATGGCATATGCTACCACCTATTTCGCAGCATGTTCTGGGTGCACTATAGGTGCTATCATGCCCTATGCACTATGGACCCTATGGCACTCGGCCGCTATAGGGTTGATGGTGCTCAGACACTATAGGGCCTATAGCATTCTGGTGCTATAGGGCCTATAGCACTCAGGTGCTATAGGGCCTATGGGGCATGCCTATTGCACAACATGTGTCATGGGCCCAATAACGCTCATGGGCACATTGCGCTTGCTGAGCCCTGACCCCACACTGCCCTATGCTCCCAGGGAGTCTGCCCCACATGCCGGTGTGGCCATGGCCATGCCCATGCCATACATCCCTGGAGATGAGCGATTGCCATGGACAGCACATCTCCCGTCGAGGTCGCATCCCATGCACATTGTGCTCATGTGCTACTAGGTGCCATTTGGCCCTGCTACATTGCTGCAGAACCATGCCGCATTGCACAGTGCCCCATGCCCGTAATTGGAGCCAGGTCAAGCTGGTGAACCTGGTGGCCCAGGTTGAGCCCCATGCTGCCAGTCTGTTTGGCCAGCAGCCTCTTGACAGACCCAGGACTAAATTGTGGCAGGGCATTGCCGATGGGTTTATCGAGGCCAGCGGTGTGCTGTGCACCAGGGAGCAGTGTCACCACCAGTATGGGGACCTGGTATGGAGGAACCCAGAGTGGCTTTGAGGGCATTGCAGGTGCATGTCTGGAGGGGACTGTGCCACGGCCAGGTATGTGGGCTCCAACTGCATCTGGTGATGTCCACTGTTCCATGGGGTGGCAGGCTGCATGCCATGCTAGAGGGGTCTGTCACTATGTTCCCTGTGGCATGGCATTGACAGTCACTAGGTGTGCTGCACCACAGCCCTGTGGCATTGCCAGGCCGGGTGCACTCCATGCTTGGGTGGTGGTGGCAGTGGGCCCATGCTGTGGCTGTGTTCTGATGTGTGCCTGTCTGTGTTACTGTCCCAGGACCTGAGTACCGGAGGAGAGACAGGGTGGCTGGGGCACCTGGCAGGCCACAGCAGGCCACCGCGGGCCCATCGGCTGCTGGTGGAGGATTGGGTGGGCGTGCAGTGCCAGAACCAGCACATGGATCACCACAGGGAGCACGTAGGCACTCTGCATTTCCACATTGTTGTGCAGGGTGGGCAGCGGGGGTGGGAGTCTGGCTTGGTCTTCTGTGCCTTGTGCCATGTCAGCTGTGTTTGGCACAAGTGCAGTGTGTGGCGCTGTTGGCAGCCATTGCACGCATGTGCCAGCTGTTGGTGGGCTGGGTGTGCATCCGGCCGTCATGTGTGCTGCTGAGGTTTTGCTGCAGCACCATGCCACTTGCCTGCTGCTGTGCTGTTGGATGACCCTTGGGCAATGGTCTCCTGTGCTGTGCACTGTCGTGGCTTTCGGGTTGGTGGCAGGCATAGCCCACCCACTGCGGGTGGCAGGGTGCCACTCCAGGGTGTGTGTTCCCACTGTCCACTGCGCACAGGGGGCTAGGTTGCTATGGATGTGCACTGATCACCTGTCCCTTCCTTTGTCATAGGTGTCCAGAGGAGATCCCACCTGCCACTGTATCATCGTCTCCTGCATGAGATCCTCCTCATAACTTCACATACCCTGGAGATAGCAGTGCAGACAAGGAGGTTCATGCTCCAGGACTGGTGCAGGGAGACACACCAGGTGCTGGCAGGCCGTGGCCGGCCGTGATGGACTGCAGCTCCTGTCCTGCCTCTGTCCTCCCATCCACTACCTTCCCTGACCGACTGCACAGACCCTGTCCCCTGTCCCTCCCTCCTCACCTATCCTCCCTTGTTTTTGAATGTTCTGTTTCATTCATGTTTTGTATTTGAATTATATTTGTTGCTTGTTTACCAGTCTGTGTCTGCTTTGCAGCTGGCGAGTGGGTCCATGCCGCAGTGGCGTGGAGGGAGGCCTTTGTGGTGCACCTGTGTCAATGTGTGGACCATGCATGGTGGTGCCATACCCAGTCAGTGGCTGTGCCTTGAGTGGCCATGGGCTGGCTGTACAGGCTGTGTGGCATATGTGTGTTGGGTGCCATGTTCCAGGGTGTGGATTACTGTTGTCCAGGCAGGCAGTGCCATCCGGCAGGTGGTGGCCAGTAGGAGCTCACCCTTGGACATCAGTGCCACCTGTACTTTGCATCCAGCGCCCTTGGGGTCAGCTGCTTGCCTGTGCTCCATGGGCAGCAGTCACCTGTGCTGGCTGTGTGTCCCTGCCAGTGTCCCTGGCCTGGTTCCCCACCTCCCCGCACTATCCCTCCACCTTCTCTGATGTTTGGCTCCCTGCTGTGCCTGTGGCTGTTCCTGCTGTACCTTGGCATCTTCCTCTGCCCCTGTGCATCCCTGGTTGCGCTATGGTGAATTTCTGGTTGCCCCTGGTACACCTCTCACTGTGTCATGGTGCAGTGACTGCAATATTCAGCCATGTTGTGCTGGCACATGTTGCAGTGCGCGGCCATTGAATATCACAGTCACTGTGCCATTGCGCAGTTGACTTGCGCTGCGCCAGGGTTGCGATGCCTTGGCGCATTTCGACTATCCGCCCTTAGAGTTCAAGATGAGTTTTTGCTCACCAAACCAACTTTCTACCTTTGAAAAACTCATCTGGACATTTATTTCCAGTTGCTTTGGGTCAGGATCACTCACGAACAGGACTACATCATCCGCATAAAGCAGAGTTCGGCATTGACAGGAGTACAGGAGCTTGTTTAGGAATAGACTGAATAATAACAGACCTAATATAGATCCTTGGGTGACACCAGATCAGACAGGTCTGCTAGTAGATAGAATGCCAGCAATCATCATTCACTATGAGTGGTTAGAAAGGTAGCTCTCAAACCAAGCAACAGTGTCACATGCAAGCACAATGGACCCCAATTGTTCAAGCAGAAGGACATGATTAACTGTATCAAATGCTTTCATTAGATTGATAAAAACTGCACCATCAAGGGCACCCTGATCCAGGGAGTTGAGGATATGACCCATAAACTCAAGCAAAGCAGTAGTGGTGGGTTCCTTGGCGAAGCCGTGTTGTTGCAGACATTGAATTTGCTATTTTTCTAGGTAGTCAATCAGTTGATCCGCTACAATTCTTTCAAGTGCTTTTGATAACGGTGGAAGGATGAAATGGGTCTACAGTTACCATGAGATGTGCGTGTATGGGATGAGGAGTTCACGAACACCAGGGGCATCATTCCAAGACTTACTTTTGCAAACAGACATGTTTGGTACATTAACCTGCCCTTGAATGGAGCCAATTGACCTGAGTATACAGGTCGCAGGTATGGGTCAATTGGTGGAACCAGTTAGAGCTAGCAGGCTTTGTTGAGAGCTATATTGATACAGTGAGAGATGTTTCCATGGCTGACCCATAGATAACAAGCACGTAGTCGATCAGTGAGACCACCAAGCTATGTATAGCTAGTTTGAGGGCTTCTGAGGTCAGACTATATTTGTGCCTGTATAGGAGCCCTATGCGCGAGCTGACTGCCTTAGCTTATTGTCAAAGTAAATAGCATAAAACAGGGAACTGTCGACCGTAATCCCCAGATATTTAAAGTGCTGAACAAGCTCCAGGTGAGAACCCACTTCATTGGTGATTGAAAGAGGGTAGGATCTATGTCTGTTTTGGGGCTGGCAAACAACATAATTTTCATCTTTTATAGTTCATTATGAGTTACTGTTTGTTGAACCACCTTTCGATGTCTGCAAAGTTATTCTGAAGCTGCTTCTCCAGAGCTCAGGATCAGGATCACTGGTGAACAAGACAGTATCATCTACATACAACAGAATACACCCAGGCAGGCAAAGGGAGCTTGTTAAGGAAAACACTAAGCAGGAGAGGTCCCACAATGAAGCCTTGCAGGACCCTGAGCAAAGAGGTCTACTGTAGAAAGGATGTTACTAATTTCACCTGCTGCAAGCAGTTGTGCAGGTAACTACAGAACCACTCAATGGTGTCATTTGAAAGACCAGTGGCAGAGAGTTGATCAACCAGGAGGGCATGATTCACCATGTTGAATGTCTTGATTAAATCTATGAAGGCCGCACCAACAAGGTGACCTTGATCAAAGGAGATGGATAAAACCCATGAATTCTAGCAAGACTATTGTGGTGCTATGCCCTCCTTAAACCATGCTGTTCTGGGCATTGCAGTTGATATTTTTCCAAGTAGTCGACCAGCTGGTCAGCCACTATTATTTCCATAGCTTTTGAGAGCAGAGGAGGATGAAGATTGGCTGATAGTTCCTGTGTTGTGCATGGTCACCACTCTTATCCACTGGTGTTACTGTTACAGACTTCCATTTTTGGGAATTATGATTACCTAAGTGAAAGATTAATTATATGTTAGGGACGCCAAGATTTTATCTAGTGAAGCTTAACAAACTTGAGGTCCAGGGTATCTCCGAAAATCTTGGCTTCCCCAGCACCCTGAGGAAGTATTTTCTGTCTGGGGCCAAGATGACTCTAAAATAGAACAGTGGGTGAGAGGGGGCTGGACAGCATTCCCGTGGAATCATTTTTGCTAACTGGGCAGAAGAAGCCGAGGAGGATACCAATCAGATCAGTAAATGCTTTATTGAAAGAGTTAGCAATGTCTCCTGGGTCATGGGAAGGTTTGCAATTAATGTTAAGCATGGAGGGGTGTTTTGGAGGCTTTTCCTGTGACTTCTTTGAGGTTGCTTCAAAACTCCGACCATTACTTCATGAGTGAGAGAGAGAGGGCATCTTTGTACTTTGTGCTAAACGGATAGCCCTGGTACAGTTGTTTCTTCAATCAATTAATCAATCAACCATTCTTTATTTGTATAAAGCGCCTTTCTTAAACCAAGGCACCTGTACAGATTACATAAAACAATAAATAGTTAAAACAACACTAATATAATCAAAATCATTAAAAGCTTTACTAAAGGTAGTTTTTCAAAGCTCCTTTACAGCTTTGGACAGTCAGGCAATTTCACACCTGACGAGGTAGAGAATTCCACAGGGTCGGGGCCATGAAACTAAAAGATCTTGCCCTGAAGTTTTTAAATGAACCCTGGAATCTCTAGCAATCCCTTGTCAGTGGATCGGAGACAGCGGGGGACAGTAGGGACAAAGAAGCTCTTTCAGGTAAGCAAGTCCCTGATCATGTAGGGCCTTATAGGTCAACAAACCGACCTTGAAGGTGATTTGCTAGAACTGGCAGCCAGTGCAGTCCGTGAGCACAGGCATTATATGACTGGACCTAGAAGAACTAGTCAACAGCCTGGCTGCCGCATTCTGCACTAGCTGCAAGTGGCGAGTTCAACCCCGTAGCCCAAGGTAAAGGGCATTACAGTAGTCAAGGCAGGAGGTAATGAAGGTGTGGACCAAAGTTGGAAGATCCTCTGGAGAAAGCAGGTGCTTCACCCGGGCGATGTTCCTCAGATGGTAAAGAGGTTTGACAACTGCTGACACCTGAGATTTAAAAGTCAGACAGTCATCAAATACAACACCCAAGTTCCGCCCGGTCTGAGGTAGTCAGCTGGACACCCTCAAGCCATAAGCCCGAGGGCAATCCAGCTAACAAACCCGCCTCCCCAGTGACCCTGGTCCACAACCAACACCTCAGTTTTTCGAGGTTCAACCACAGTCAACTCACATTCATCCAGTCTTGGATTTCAGCAAGACAGTTGTTAAAGACCAAATGGCAGCATCCTGTCCGGGCACAAATGACATGTACAGCTGGGTATCATCTGCATAGCAATAAAACCCAAACTGTACCACCTAATGATCACTCCTAACAGCAGCATATACACTGCAAATAACATGGTGCCAAATGGAACCCTGTGGTACCCTGCAGGATAGGGAGACTGATGTCAAGGAAAAATTCTAGACACCACCCTCTGAGTCCTACCCTCGAGGAAAGATCGAATCCACCCGAGGACTGTATCAGACAGTCCACAGATAGATCGCAAATGTTTCAGTAGCACACCATGGTCCACAGAGTCAAATGCTGCAGAGAGATCAAGAAGGACCAAGATGGAACAGGTCCTTCAATCTCTCGCTATTAGGGAGGTCATTTAGTACCCAACAAGTGCTGTCTCGGTACTATGCCTTTTCCTAAATCCAGACTGGGAGAGAATCATAGACATTGTTGTTGGTCAGATGATCATCCAATAGCGATGCAACCACCTTCTCAATAACTTTACCCACAAAGGGTAAGTTAGAGACAGAGCCTGTAATTTGCCAGACAGTCCGGGTCCAAGGAGGATTTCTTAAGAAGGGACTTAACTACAGCATCCTTAAGACGATCTGGAAAAATCCCCTCCAAGGACCTCCAGACCATCTCAGCAAGGACTGGCCAATTTTATCCACACAATCCACTAAGAGATGTGTGGGGCCCGGGTCCAAATTACAGTTGGTCAGGCACAGTGATTGGATGGCCATCACAATGTCATTGACTGTGGGGAGGCTGAAGTCAGACCACACAAACTGGGTGTCTGACATCTCCTGCTGACTATCACAACTCCCATTAGAGAGGGTCAGCGGACATCCAATCTGATTTTGGCAACCTTATCTGCAAAGAACAGAGCAAACTCCTCACACCATTCTTGCCTGTTTATAGCTCTGAATGTCAGCCTGGTCCCTGTGGCCTGAGCCCTGTGCCATAGGTGGTCTCTGAATTTTAAGAGTTCAATGAGATCTGGGAAGATCCAGGGTTACAGTGGCCTTTAATTTACTTTTTTGTATGGAGCATGCTTGTTACACACAGCATTGAATTGATGCACTAAATAGCTCAAGTGCAGTATCAATGTCACTGGTGGAGTAGACTGAAGACCAGTCTAGTTGTTGAAGGTCAGACTTCAGGAGTTCAAGGTGACCTCAGATGAGGACCCTAGTGGAGATTGTTCTAGTGGGGCCTGGATAATTTTTAGCCCAACAGAACAGGACAAGGGAGTGGTCACATACCATCCAGGAATACTGAAGTGCTAGAAATGTGGTCAGGGGTGGTTAGAGAGTACCCAGTCCAGTAGGGGTGCCCATTCCAGTCTTATAGTTCATTCTTGTGGGACACTGACAAGCTGGGTGAGGTGAATGGTGGAGACTGCTTCTTTGAAGGGGCTAGCATTTGAGGAAAGCCAATTGGCATTGAAGTCACCTAGCACTATAATTCTGAGCCAAGACTCAAAACTACCTAAGTATTGCAAGAGTGAGTCTAGGCCTGCGTCACCTGCCTGGGTGGAATATAGACCAACAACACAGTGATGGTTTTATTGTGTGTGCCTCAAGCACTTTAATGGCAAGTGATTTTACATTGCCACAGGTATTGAGCAAAGGCAGGAAGACACGCTGAAGGTTGCCTCTAAGATAAATTGCACATCCCTCCTCTTTTGGTAAGACAATCCTGCCTGAAGACCATATAGCCTGGTATAGAGATGGATGTGTCAGGTATTTTCGGGAGAGTCATGTTTCAACAATTGAAAGGATATCAGGGCTGTGGGCAATCCAGACATTCAGATTGTCTAATTTAAGGAGGAGGCTACAAATGTTGAGGGATGCAATTGTGAGCATCCCATCTTTTCTCAGAAGGTGCATGACTTTTGAGGTGGACCCAGGTTGGGGTGGTTATTATCAGTGAGCAGTAATAACAGTAATGCTAGCCTACGCAGGTATTCCTTTCGTTGTTTGTTACTGTGTTGTCACATGCTTCGCTGGTGTGTCGTAGATAGCATTTTTCCTGTATGAAGAAAATCCTAGGGATGATTGAGAGAGAGGGCTGCCAACTGGGGTGGTGGATAAATGGCCACATGTACAAGGGTGGGGACATGTCCCAGAGTTTATGACTGGTACAGTCAAGGCAGAGTGGGAAGTAAAGATTCCATATGCACACAGGTGGTTGCCATCCAGGATTGAGGGGCTGATGTTGGCGTCCAATGATAAGCTGGGCGGATAGTGTTGGAAGAGTAAGAATTATTAGACCTATGGGCAGTAGTGCAGCAGTATACTGAGTCCATTATATTTTACCAGAATCTAGGTTACCTTTGAGGTAGTTTGTTTTTACCAATCTTAGTGTATGGTATATTAGTATTTTTGCTACAAATTAGGGACCCTTTCTAGGGTGAGGAACCTATAGAAAAATATATTGTATTGGTCTGCATGTCAAACCATGAATGCAGCTCTGTAATTTGCATAGCACAATACAATAGCAATCATTTCATGATAGATTTGATTGTCAGCAATTTTCTGCATGAAATAAGTTATTGCCTGATCCATTCCCACTCTGTTTCAGAGCATTTTCCTTTTATCATACTGGTCATTTAAATAAATCACAAACTTATAATTTCCTCTACCTTTTATGCAGCCTAAACAATGAAAATGTCTGTTTTTTATTGTGCCACAAGGTTTACAATTTTTATCTCATACTACTTTACATTAGATTGCACAAGTTCATAGTCTTTCAAGTTTCAACTTTTAATTTACTGTTTTGTCATTCTGTTTGTACTTGTGTTAAAAATATCATGTTTTGTTTCATTAATTGATGTACCATATGGGTTTTGTTTTCTGTACCGGGTCACCCTTGATAATGGGCAGGTTGTTCTTGGGGCAAACAGGTCAGCAGATAAAAATCAAAATTCAAATCGCTTCTTACAACGCTGCAATTTTGTTATTACGGAAGGGATACTGTTTAATGATAGGATATCTATGGCCTCCATAGATCTGATGTTTGCCCTGATGCAGCACAGCAGTTTACTTATGATGGGAAGGGATTCTGCTTAAGGATATGGTATCAGTGGCTCACCCATAGACCTAAAGTGAGTCCACTCACACAACACTGCCTTGACATCTTATGAAAAGGGTGCTCTTTTTCTCATTCAGTTTTTTTGAGCATGTTAACACCTGCACAACATTTAAAACATAAACAACCTTAATCTAAATACAGACTTACAGTGGAAGGGTGCTCATGGGCCCTTTATAACTGGGATGGGCAAAGTGCCATAGCTATGCTTCAAATAATCTTTATGGTGAAGTGAAATAACTTTGCATTGTTTCACCCTTCAAGAATGGTGAACTCAAAATAAATTGTGTAAGTTAGCACTTGGTGATGGGCCAATTGTTTAAAAGCTTGTGTATTGCCAGACAAGGCTACTACAACTACATGAAGCATAGCAGGTAGGTAGCAAAAGAAAAGTTTTAATAAACAAATTCTTCCCCATCCCATCCGTCTTTCATCCCGCTCCACCTTTTGACCCTATTCAATTATTCTTCACATCCACAGGATTTTAGAAATGAACCTGCATCTAAGATGGTGCACAGCAGCTTCAGATTTGTTTGTATTGAAAAACAAAATCGAATAGAATCCTGGGTCTACACGTGTGTGGCATGAAGGGAGAGAGCATGGCTATGCAGAATTTTGGTGCATCCTGCATTCCACTGATTTTGGTGGCTGTAGCTGCCACTGCATTCTTCATTCCTGGTCCACGATTCTGGCAGAGGGACCAGGAACATCCGAACTGCCATGCTTCTAATCTTCACCATTCCTTGCACCTTGTAGGAGACAGCCATTCCATCTCAAGCTGGAGTGCCTACTGAAATGGGGCTCCCCATGCTCCTGCTCATAGTCCCTGCCAGCTGACTCCTGCCATTGGGACTAGTCTCTTTCTGCGTCCTCATCTCCATGGCTCACACCCATGTGCCAACGCCAAGCCTGCTCGATCTTAAAGTGGCTGTACTTCCTTTCATCCCTCTAGCAGCAGCAAATTTAGGGGGCCCAGGGAGGGAGCACCAAATAAAACTGTTCTTCAACAAAGGGGTAGTATACACCCTCATGCACGAACCTCAATCTTCTTGATGCTGCATACTTGACATATTGGTATCTATGACGTTTGTTTTTTGGGCCCCAACTGCATGTGGGGCCCCACAGCTGTGGGTTTTGCAGATGCCTAACACCAGCCCTGCCCTTTTCATCCTATACTGCTAACCCCCAACACACACACATTCCCCTATTTTGTGTGTATTCTTTGTTTTTAGCTCCATTCGTTATATACAATTAGTATTATAAATTCTGGAGCTGTTCTGGATTGCAGTGACCTCTCTCATTTCTATCTATGCATTTAGTTTAGTAATGCCATATAATGTACAGTACTTTATAAAGTGAGCACAGTAGTTTCCATAGCTCATTATGATTTTGAATTATTACACTAAATTTGATATGCTTGAGACTGTCCAAATTATGCCTCACCTATCTCATTTTAATAAGAATATTCAGGTGTGTAACTATTTATAGTGATGTGGGACTCCTGCAACTATGCCCCTGATGAGGAGTGTGATACTCAAAGTGCCAGGGCAGTTGTGATTAGCAGCCTTGTCTGCACCCTCACTTGCTGTTCTTATATTCCACCTGATGTACAGTCTTGTTGTTTTGAATATTATATGTGTAACTAACTCTGGGTTGCCCCTGAAAATGGATAATTGAACTCAGTGGGCTCATCCGGTCCTCAGAATTTAAATAAATCAATTTGTTTTAAGTGCAATAAAGCTTTTCATTTGTGCATATACTTTTAAAATGTGGCTGGTCTTCTCCAGGGCTGTGGGTATTCTTTCTCTCTGCATTGGAGCTGTCAGGCTGGCTGCCCATTTCAATTAGCACCAGCCCTGCACCATATTTCATGATCTGTCTCCTGGAGTTTGTTATTTGCCTTTGGACTGCTGACAATGGGCATCTCTTCTGTGACATTGTGGGTTTGGAGAATTTGCAGACTACTGGCTACTTTGCTGAACTACCTCCTGAATACTGAGGAGCATGTATATGTTATAGTAATCAGATCATGTATTAGGAATGTATCAAGATGGAGCCAGTACCTCAGTGAGTCCAACATGTTTCAGTTGGAGAGATCACAACTTGAGTAACAAGCAGCAGAGAGAAAGAGAGAAGGAATTGTTAATAGGAGGAAATACCACAATCCCTTCATGTGATGTAAAACGTTTTTAAAGGAAGATGTCCATGACAAAATGGGTCCCAAGTGTGAGGAAGGGCCTGATTAGCACTATCACAAAAGGATATTTTTACCTCATTGGTGTTTTTAATTATTTAAAGCTTTTCATGTCTCTGTGCTATCTTGTGACCAGGTATAAGAATGGCAGCCCCACTGGCAGTCTATACCTGGTCTACAGAAATAATACGGAATAGTACCTTCCAACCAGAGCTATTAAGAGCTTGAACAATACAGTAACCTAATGGAAAGACCATGCTGCTCTTGAATGATATGTCATTATCGAGACAGCCACAGGTGGTTGTGGGCTCACTGATTGGGGAGTTGCATTACAAAATGCAGCAGAGACAGAGGCACGATCAACCAGATAAATTATTAAATAATTAAAACACCAAATGAGGTAAAAATATCCTTTTATAATAGACCTGATCAGAAACTTACTCACACCCGGGAGGGGTGTTGTGGAAGTTTTCCTTTAAATCTGGAAAGACTGCTGTTGAAAGACATTAACTTAACTTACAATATACCAACATTGGAACAATACCCTGGAGAGGAATCAGGCACCCAGGAGACTGGAAGTGATGGTTGCACCATCCAGTGGCTTAGATTCATTCAACTTTTGGGATGAATGGGTCAAAATAGCCAATGAATGTAATATGAAGTTTGTGGAATTAATTTTAAAATCAGAAGTTAAAAGCTTGAAATCTTGACAGATGAATTAAATGAAGTTAAAGCATTAGCTCTGGCATTTACAGACCAGTCTGCACCCTCACTTTTTAAGTGCATATAAAGCTTTTCATTTGTGTATATGCATTCAAGGTGTGGCTGGTCTTCTCCGTGAGTGCGGTACTTCTTCTCTCTACCTATCTTGGTCTCACCTGATCTCCCTCTTCCATTAAGTATTTAGGCATTAATATAACAACTGATCTTTCTCATTTATGTCAGGTCAATCCAAATCTTCTCCTCATTAAGCTGAAAGAACAGTCTGACAGGTGGTGCCAGGGCTGTAGCTACAGGGGGCTATCAGAGGCACTGCTCCAATTGCTCAGCACAACCCTTTAACACCTCACTCTAACTGCCCTTTCAAGCCTCCCATAATGAAGCTATCTGTTCCCTTTCAAGCTGTTGTAGAATGCTTTCTTGTTCTCTCTTCTCACTCTCTTTGAACTCTCATCTTAATTTGTTCACAGATGATAGTGAAGCAATCCCAATTATAAATGGCTGATCCCATTCCCCACCCTTATTAACTCATATGTCCTGCCCTCTCAGATGCCTGCCACTTTGTAGATCAGATCTGATATCACAGAACTTGATGACTTGACACCACACTTTTTGCCAGTTGCATCTGACAGGGTGTAAATCACCATTGCTTGCTCCAGTTTGAGAAGACCCACTGTGTGATTTTTAAGGCAAGGACACTCAAGGAGGAATATTGGGATTGCATGATGTCCTGTTTAGTCCCATTAAAGTAAGTTAAAGCAACACCAGTGCTCTGTTCTGTGACTAGTAAGTAAATTAAATCTGTGTGTGGGGGGATATACACTGGATCAACATTATTGATGGAACAGAAATGTACAGAGTGGTCCCTGTGCATGGTGCATTCTTTGTCACCATACACTGTACGAGTATTTTTATTTTGCAGTATATTTGTAATGTGGCAGCATTTTACCATAGTGGACCACAGCTGCACTGGAGAGGCATCCAGTAGATGGGACTTTACCTGCCTGTCATGCAATTCTGTATTCAACTGTGAAAAGGTATATTGTTCAGTGATTGCTTCCTGCGCCAGAAAACCTCTTACTGTGTAATTGTTAAGAAAAGAAAGGTCTTAATTGTTCATCTACACTGCTGTTTATTTTATGTGGCTCCATATAAAAAAAATAGTAAACCACACAATTTGTCTTTTGACTTGCTTGAAATAACTGATATCCCCATAAATCAACAAAGAAAATGTAATGTTTATGCCACAACATTGAATTGTGCTTTTAACATTAGTTTACTTATGGCAAAGCAATAATTATTTAGTGGTTTATTAATTCACTACTGTGGACTGTATGCTATTAGATCATCTTTGGCTGCACAGTTCGTATAAATAAATGAGCTGATGCAATATGGTATCCCATGTCTATTAGGTGATAGGTGCTAATTTGTGTTGTTTTGCACTGTACACTTTACCAGTCCAATATAATATATGCACTTTGTGCAATATTGCCCTAGGTTTTAGTCTGTTGTGTGGGAAACCATTATCTTATGCTTGGATTTAGTGCTGGCTGCTTTATTTAATCTATGGTACTGTGCATTATTGTGCTCTACTTTAAATGATGTACCTAATTTTTGTAAGAAACCTTCTACTGCATACATATATACATTATACTGTATACAGTATGCTGGATCTCATGTATAACTCCCTGGATCTTGAATTGCTTGTTCCAGGGGTGTTAATAAGTGAAGTGAAATGAAATGTGCTCACATGTTTTCATTTAGGAATACTGCTTGAAATATTGTAGGTAAGTTAATAGGCTATAGTAAGAATGTAGGATTTTGAGGGTGGAGAGCACTGTATGTGAATTCCTGAAGTCTGGGAAATAAAATGGTGGACCTAGAGACAGTGATGGTGGATGAATGCCTCAGTATTGTGGCTATAACAGAGGCCTGGTGGTCAGGGCATCACTCCTGGGAAGTTAGTGTTCCAGGATACAGGCTGTTCAGAAGGGACATGATGGGTAGAAAGGGGAGGGTGGCATTACATGTCAAGGAGACCATTAAAGCAACTGCAAGACAGGATGAGTACAGTGAGACAGAATTCATGTGTCACATTAAAAAAAAAAAACTGGAGCCATAGTAAGAATAAAAGTGATATATAGGCCTCCAAATCAGGGGAGGAGTTAGATAGGCAAATGATGCAGGTGATTCAAAGGGTGTCAAACAAAGTGAAGTTTGTACTACTGGGTGACCTTAATATGCCAGAGGTAGAATGGGAATCCCAAAGGCAGCATCAGCCAGGAGCAGAGAGATACTTGGAGCACTGCAGGATCATTTCTACATCAGCTGGTTAAGGAGCCCACAAGGGAAAATATTTTGGACATGGTACTCACAAACGGGATAATGTTGAAGAGGTTATTGTGGGAGACAGTCTGGGTACAAGTGATCACAACACAGTAAGTTTCAAGATACAAATAGGAATGATAGCAAATAAGACCAGTACAAAGGTGCTGGACTTCAGAAGGGTGAACTTAATAGACTGAGGGAGATTTTCAGGGAGGAAATGAAATGTGGTGACTGAATAGAGGATGTAGAGGAATTGTGGAAATGTACTAAGGAGGCGTTATCAAAATCGACTTGAACTATGCATAAGGAGGGTAGGGAAACAAGAAAAGAAAGCGGCCTCTTGCTTTAATAGGGAGGTTGTAAGGGTAATAACAGATAGAAGGATAGCTTTCAGAAGATATAAGAAAACTTAAGAGTGTGATAGAGTAAATTATACAGAGAAACAGACAGGCAGGAAATTGATTATGAGAGCAATACCAGAAACAGAACAGAGGATTGCTAAACATGTCAAACGAGGAGATAAAACATTTTTAGATATGGGGGAAAAGGGAGGCAAGACGGGATTGTGAGTTTGAGGAGCGAGGGGAACAAAGGTTTAGGGGACTTTGAGAAACTGAGATTTTAAATAGTTATTTTTGTTCTGTATTCACAGTGGAAGGGGTTGAAAGGACCTGATGGAAAGGGACCCCAGTTAAAGAAGAAGGAGAAGATGAATGGGGTTGGATCAAAGCCCATTAAGAGAGGAAAGAGTTAAAGGTAGACAAAGCAATGTGTCCAGATAGCTTGCATACAAGTGTTCTTAGGAGTTGAGGATGAGTTGACAACACATTTAGCAAAGATATTTAACTTGTCCCCAAATACAGGGTGTGTTCCAAGTGACTGGAGGATGGCAGATGCAGTACCACTGCACAAGGGAGGCTGCAAGGAGGAGGCAGGGAATTACAGACCTGTCAGCCTCACATCAGTGGTGGGCAAGGTGATGGAGGTGCTAATAAAGGAAAGAGTGGTAAAATACCTAACGGACAGCAAACTATTAGATGAAAAGCAACATGGATTCACTAGTGGGAGATCTTGCCAAACAAATCTGATACCATTTTTGATGGGGTAACAAGGTGGTTGATCAAGGAGGAGCAGTTGATGTTGCCTACCTGGACTTCAGTAAGGCTTTGATTCTGTCCCTCACTGCAGGCTGGTAAATAAGACAGAGAGCCTGGGGTGGGACAGAAAATAACTAGATGGGTTGAAAACAGGCTAAAGGCTAGAAATCAGAGGGTGGTGGTAAATTGTACATTCTAGGGTAAGGACGATTACAAGCGGGTTCCTCAAGGGTCTGTACTAGGACCAATCCTTTTCAACATATAAATTAGTGACATATCAGAGAGAACTGAAGGAAAATGTATCCGCAGATGATGCAAAGTTATGGAATAGGCTCAACATTGAAGGAGGGTTGAGGCCATGAGGATGGATTTGAGTATACTAGAAAATGGTCAGAATCATGGCAGATGAAGTTCAATACAAAGAAGTGTCTGTGATGCATATAGGGTGTAAAAATCGACTGGCCAAGTACTCACTGGGGAAGCAGATAAAGCAAATGGAACAGGAAAGGATCTGGGGATTATAATATCAAACAGCCTTAGGGTAAGTGACCAATGTAGTAAGGTGGTTGGCAAAGCTAAAAGAATGATGGCATGCATAGGAAGGGGCATAACTAGTATGAAGAGGGAGGTGCTGATGCCATTATATAAGACCATGGTTAGACCACACCTGGAGTACAGGGTAGAGTTCTGGATGCCTCATTTAAGAAAGGACATGTATGTAATAGAAAAGGTTCAGAGAAGGAAACAAAGATGGTGCAGGGTATGCAAGTGAACCCATATGAGACAAGATTGAATGAATTAAATCTGTATCCATTGGAGTTTAGAAGACAGAGAGGAGTCATGATAGAGACATTCAAGCACGTGAAGGGGATAAATAAAGTGAGGGAAGAAAGTCTATTTAAAAGAAAAGTCGGAGTTAAAACAAGAGGTCATACTGTAAGATTGGAAGGAAGAAGATTTAAAGGTAATGGAAGGGGTGTTATTTCACTGAAAGGGTGGTTGAACCCTGGAACAGATTACCTGAGGAGGTGGTAGGTGTCTAAACTGTGGAGGATTCAAGAGAACATGGGATAGACATATGGGGTTGGTTAGAGGGCAGAGGATAGGCTTCTTGTACACCAATGACAAGCAGAGAAGGGGAGATGGGCAGACTGGAAGGGCCAGGATGGTCCTTTTCTGCTGACACATTACTATGATATTTTATCAACACCCCGAAAACAAGCAATTCAAGATACAAGGGAGTTACAGTATACATGTGGATCCCAGAATGTTGTTCATTACATCCAGTGCAATAAGTATCCACATACAGTGCAAGAAGTGTTCATACTATATAGGGAAATCAGGCAATCCCCTTGAACCCAAACGAACTCACACAGGCACAAACGTGAAGAAAAAGACTGAAACACCAGTGGGCAACATGTCTCTCAATCTGATCATTCCATCTCTGATCTCTCTGTCCTGGTACTCAAAGACACTTCAAAAATACAAAAGTAAAGCGAACTTATGAGCTCAGACTTATTCACATTTTTATACTAAAACAATTTATTGAATATAGACCTCGGTTTCATTACCCATTACAAATTTTAGTTGACAACTTCCTTCTTCTTGGTTCAGGTTCAGGTGCTATGTATTTCCTGTGTTTACATTTATATACATTATCTCATACATTTAATATGCATTTTTAGCATGCCATAACATGGTGTTATTTATATTGTAATCTCACACACACACATACACACACACACACACACACACACACTCTTTTGTTTTAGGGAGCTCTTTGAATATAAATGTAACCACCCAGTCTCCTGGGGTTACTAGAATCCCATCAGTGCCAATGCTAGGTAGGGAAAAGCAGCTGGTGAATAACTAGTTAAATGGGCTTTTCACCTACTCACTCTCTTGTTTACTTGGCTTCAACCGAGATGAGGGAGATGAGGTCATTTAGAACTCTCACAGCAGCATAAGCCACAGCCAGCTGTGAGTGGGGAGTTTAGAATCTTGAGTTAGTCAGTTGGCCAGTGGTAGTCTGCAGTTTGAAGTGTGAGGAGTGCTCAGCTGTGGGCTCTGAGAGGAGAGCCTATTTTTCACTTTAGTCCTGGTATTCCTAGCCTGCCAATAGAAGTGGTGGAAACAATTGTCTACAGCAAGATCTCCTGATTTTCATCCCAGGAGGGTGAAAAGGACTGCTAGTGGATGGATCCTAGGGCAGTCCCTTTATGATCCAGGACAATTTGAAGCTGCCTGTAATGTTTTAACAGTAAATAAGATCTGACTTTGTGCTGCCAAAATAAAGTACTTGTGTTGTGGTGCTTCTCTGACTAAAAGGAAAGGTACACATGTTCTGTTTAGAAGTTTGAGACTGTTCTCAGTTTAAAGTGGGCTGACAAGTGTGAGGTCCAGATGTATGACTAATTCACATTGTTCTGGACTTTAATTCTCACACTACCAGTGTAGAGTTTCTAAATGCTGGATGCAAAAGTCCATTCAATGATGCATTTACCCAAGTGCATTCAGGATGTTTAAGGTGCAACTCTGAAAGAATGGCTGGGTATGGATTTGGGAGCAAAGGGTGGGCAGCACCCCATTTGGAGTAACCAGTTCAGGACTTCAGGTTCCTGTAAGGGTGCCTAGTTACTTTGGACATAGTGGCCAATGTCTGAAGAGGATTTTACCCCTGGAGTGGGTTGTGCTAGTAATTAGCCATATGTGTGCTCAGTTATGGCCAGTGCCACTAGAAGTATTTCCAGTTTGAGGCCAGTGCCACTGGAAGAACGTAAAAGTCTTATGTCATATGGGAGATGAGTGTTCAGTTGTGGCCAGTACCACTAGAAGAAATGTTCATGTTTGTGGCCAGTGCCACTAAGAGAGTTTTTAGAGTCCTATGCTATATGTAAATGCCAGTGCAAAATGTACAATGTCCTATGAAATATGGGAATACATAGAGTTTCTGTCAGATTTCAGTCATTTTGTTGTTCTGCAAGTTCCTAGTGCCATGATGTGTAAACCTTGAGGGTCCACCCTTGCTTTAGAGAACATCTTTTTGCAATAAAGCCACATTCTAGAACCTCTACTATGGATTGGACATTCAAGTTTTGATTTCTGTGTGGACTTACTGGGTACCCCTCCAGAAGTATAGATCTAGCATAACCCTAGCAAAATGTTCTCTCCCTGGGACATGGGTTTTGGTCATTGTTGCTTTTGTACCCCCACCCCTTTTGATCTCTAGAAGTAATGAGCCTGGTATACATTCCCAAAGCTAGGGATGGTACCAATTTTCTAAATGTGTTTCTGAAGTAGTCTGTGCCCAGTCAAGGGTACCAGGGTAGCTAACTGTATAAAGTAGCGGGGTGGTTACAAAAATGGGGTCTCTTCTGAAGATGTTTGAATTGGGGAGTGCCACAAAAATGTGGGGTTGTCCAATGTTGTTTAATTTGGGAGAGAACCAGAGATTTTTGCTGATGGTATGTCTAGCATCTTTCTGTCTGGTAGCGTGTAGCCCAAACAGAAAGGAAGCTTTGGACAAGAGGATGTTTGCCCAGAAAAGAGTCATCCAAATGTGCTGCTTGTGTGCCTTCTAGAACAGTAAAGAACAGAGTGCTGCTTATGTGTTGTCAGCTTGCAATGGACAGTAAAGCATTGAAGTGTGTCCTAGTCCCTGCATCAAAAAGTGCTTAAGGTACTTTTAAATTGCAATTTTCAAGTGCCAAAATAGTGTGGACTTTGAGGAACAGACTCAATATGTGCCCTGAAAGTTTCATGTGCATTGTGTGCAAATTGGGAGAATTGCTAGAGAAATTGTCCAGAAACTGTGGGAAAAATGGTCAAAACAGCACTCCCACAATGGAAATTGCAGCCGAGAAAACAGTTAGTTTGCAGTTTAAATTTTCTCCTGCTCGATGATCACCGTGAAGGAAGAGCACGCGAGGAGAGAGAGGCTCATTTGCACGGCATCGAGAGATTGATGCGACTGCATCCAGTCCCGTCCCCTGGCCAGAGTCTGTGCACTGCAGAGTGTTCCAATTTCAGGATCAACCCATTGTCCGACTGACTGGAGAGTGATTGAGGCATTGTGGCTATGATCGGGGACCACCAGCTCGTTTCACCCAGAGGCCTTCCCAAGATCGTCACCAGGCCAAAATTTCCATTGGAGGAACCAGCTACTCAATTCAGTGAGAAAACAAGTTAACTGTGCAAACAAACTGTGTATGATTATCAAGCCAGCTGAATCTGTATGCACGCAGTGCAATTTTTTGCAAAGAAGAACTGTGCATTGTTACAGCAAGTGCAACAAACAAAATTCTGAGCATAGACTGTGAGCAGTGATAATGGTTTCAGCAACAGTAAATTTTTCTAAGCAAAAGGGACTGTGAGTTGTATAAGGTGAGAAGCAGCAAACAGGCAATCCTATGCAAAGAAAGACAGTGGGGCTTACAAGAGACTTTGAGCATGTGTAGATAGTTTTCCTAAATTGATGGTGATCGCAAAGTCAAGTTAAAAATCATATGAATGTGCTGAAATGTACCAGCAGAGCAGTCAATTGCAGTTTTAAGTAAATTCAGTAGCCAGAAAAGGTCGGAAACACAGTTTTGAGCAAGTGAACAGGGTCTGATGCATGAGAGAAAAGTTACGACGCCATTACATGGCAGGGTCAGCAATGTAAACACAGCAGCAGGAGCCATTTTGTGTGACAGTAAGTGACTAGTAAACAATTCAGTAACAACAAGTTTGTGTGTTTGCTTTCAACATGGCTTTGGAAACTCCTGATATCCAGATGATGCCGAGCTATCATCACTGAGGAGATGGCAGCACTAAGAGAAATAAGAAAAATTGGCTTTCCATGGTGAAGGTTGCTTCCAGATGTAGCAATCCCTAGTTATCTAGTGAGACTGTGCATAGTGTCTAAAGGCTGGAATGGATATGTTTCTGATATCCTATTGCTCGGACTGCCTTGTGAAGAATGGAATGAGCAGCAGTGCAATGTCAGAGAGGGCATGAATAATTTGATTGGCTCTCACGTGGACCCAAGCAGGGACTCTACCTGCAGCAGCACACAGCACCAGGTTAAACCTGTTGGGGAAAGTTCTTCAGAGTGTGTAACAGAAGGAGCAAGTAAAGTTAATGTTGATCCACTGCAAGGGCAGGAACACAGAGAGTTTCCACACCTGTGTCCCAGATGGACAGTGCAACAGAGGATCAGTGGACCCATGGAAGCAGGGTCCGAGTCCCAGCCTAGTGGGGAGGTCAAATTGCAAGAGACACCTGAATTGGGAGGTGTTTACCTCTGTGCCCAGTGAGGAGTGGAATATCTCAGGAGTGAGGACGTTTGCTCACTCTTGGGCACAGATCATGAGTGAGGGAAAGGAGGATGAAGAAGTGCCTTTCATGTTGAGGGCTCCAGTGAGTTGCCTCAACCTCTTGCCTCAGAGGAGCCAGAGACAGTTGGAATAGGCTCTAGTAACTTGCCCACAGAGATAGTAGGGGACGAGTTCTTTCATTCTTTAAGTATGAGACTCTGGCTGAACCAGGACTGGCCACCCCCAAGCTGAGCCACAGGCTGCAGACTAGTAAAGAGTAGCAAGGAGGAGAGACTGATAGATGGGAGGACTGACGCCATTTATGGAAGTCCTTTCCTACCTTTCCTTGCCGAGTCTGGGAAGAAATCGAACAGAACAGGCAATCCTGGTTGTTGGAGAGGCAAGCAAGAATTTGTACTTTGGTGCAGCAGAATGTGTAAAGGACAAAGTCATAAGTGATCACCTTAAATTCTGGAGAATGGGCAGGACTCTGTTTATAGACACTGTGCAAATTGTGGATGGGGCTGGGAATGAGACATTCTACAACATCAACTTTGAACGCACAGATAGGGTCACACTCCTCACCACACACCTTGAGTGGTACTACCCTTAATGGTGCCACTCCCTGTGAATATGCCCAGCATGGCTCAAGTAAGCAAGCAGTGGCAGGCCAGTGACTGCCATCCAAAGCAGCAGTATCTATGGATGAAGATGCAACTCTTCTGGTGTTCCAGGATTTTCAGGTGTATCCAGATTTGTCAGCCCAGCAGTTTTCCTGTTCCATCATTTGGCCTTCCAGAGGACATCAGTCCAACAGTTTTCCAGTTTCATCATTTTGTTTTTCCAGAGGACATCAGTCCAGCAGTATCCAATGATGCCATCTGGTCTGAAGGGAGAAGGTCCTCGGCTTGTAGAAGTAAGGTGATCCTTCCTTTTCATTCTTCAAGGAGCTGGTAAGACAACTTTTTATTTACTTTAACTAACTTTCCTCAACACATCCTACATTTGAAGACTGTCCACGGAACTCTAATTATTTCATCAAAGACTCTCTGCATGGATTGCAGTACTATACAGGCCCAGTCCTGTCCAACAACTGTTCTTCAGCATGCTTCGGCCTAGGAGAGAGTATTTAATGGACCATGCCTACTGGCAATAGTAATCTAGTCAGTAGTTTTGAACTTTGTAGGGCCCTCCATCCCCAAATGTGTTATATAAATGGCTTATTTCCATTTTTTACTTTTTTATTTTATAGAAAAATATTTTGGGGTTCTTTAGTGTTTAGGTGGAGGTTTAGGCACTGTTTGGAATGCAGAATGTGGTTTTGTGTTTTCTTCTCTTGCAGGTGTTCCTGAGGAAGAAAAGAAGAAGAGGATATTAGAGCTCATCCAAGTTCCCCTTTTCTTAATGTTTTTAGAATTGTTTGTGCTAACACAATGTTAACATGCTTTTCTTCACAGGTGTGGATTGTGGGGAAATGTGATGCAATGTAATGTACGTCCCTTTGTTGTTCACAGGTACCCTGGGAAGTTGAGGGATATGTTCCCCATTAGGTAGCTTAGATAGATTTTCCTAGAGGGCTAGGGGATGGACAGGCTGGGTTCCTGATCTGCAGTAGGGGCCCTCAGTCCTGGTCTATTAGAACATGCTTCAAGCAGTTTTCTTGGAGCCAATGAGTATACATAGATAGATCATAGGATAGGGGCTGAAGTTTCATCAGTCAACCTCTGTTCCTTTAGTGTTTCCTGCCTGTGCCTGGCACATGGTAGGCAAATGTGCTACCTCCTGTAGGTAACACAGAGGTAGGATGACCTGGTGCGGGTGGAGATATGACTGTGGACAGTCATTTGCCTGGCAGAGGTGAGTGTAACCACCCAGTCCCTGGGGTTACTAGAATCCCATCAGTGTCAGTGCTAGGTAGGAAAAGGCAGCTGCTGAATGACTAGTTAAATGGGGTTTTCACCTACTCACTCTCTTTTTACTTAGCTTCAGCTGAGATGAGGAGATGAGGTCACTGTGAACTCTCACAGCAGCATAAGCCACAGCTGGCTGTGAGTGGGAAGTTTTAGAATCTTGAGTCAGTCAGTTGGTAAGTGGTAGCCTGCAGTTTGAAGTTTTAGGAGTGCTTAGCTGTGGGCTCTGAGAGGAGAGCCCATTTTCTTACCCTAGTCCTGGTATTCCAGCCTGCCAAGAGAAGTGGTGGAAGCAGTTGTCTACAGCAAGATCTCCTGATTTTCATTCCCAGAGGGGTGAAAAGGACTGCCAGTGGATGGATCCTAGGGCAATCCCTTTTTGATCCAGGACAATTTGAAGCTGCCTGTAATGTTCTAATAGTGAGTAAGATCTGACTTTGTGTTGCCAAAAGAAAGTACTTGTATTGTGGTGTTTCTCTGACTAAAAGGGAAAGGTACACCTGTTTGTTTAGAAGTTTCAGACTGTTCTCAGTTTAAAGTGGGCTGACAAGTGTGAGGTCCAGATGTATGACTAATTCACATTGTTCTGGACTTTAATTCTCACACTACCAGTGCAGTGTTTCTTAAATGCTGTATGTGAAAGTCCATTTAATGATGTATTTACCCAAGTGTGTTCAAGATGTTTAAGGTGTAACTCTGAAAGAATGGCTGGGTATGGATTTGGGAGCAAAGTGGGCAGACCCCATCTGGAGAAACCAGTTCAGGACCACAGGTTCTGTAAGAGTGCCTGGTTACTTTGGACATAGTGGCCAATGTCCGAAGAGAATGTTACCCCTTGGAGTGGGTTGTGCTAGTAATCTGCTGTATGTGTGCTCAGTTGTGGCCAGTGCCACTAGAAGTATTTCCAGTTTGAGGCCAGTGCCATTGGAAGAAGCGTAAAAGTCCTATGTCATATGGAGATGTGTGTTTGGTTGTGGTCAGTGCCACTAGAAGAAATGTTCATGTTGTGTGCAGTGCCACGGAGAGTATTTAAAAGTCCTATGCTATATGGGAATGCCAGTGCTAGATGTACAATGTCCTATGAAATATGGGAATATGCAGAGTTTCTGTCAGATTTCAGTCGTTTTGTTGTTCTGCAAGTTCCTAGTGCCACGATTTGTAAACCTTGGGGTCCACCCTTGCTTTAGAGAACATCTTTTGGAATAAAGCCACACTCTAGAACCCCAACTATGGTTTGGACATTCACGTTTTTGCTTCCTATGTGGACTTACTGGGTACCCTCAGAAGTATAGATCTAGGATAGCCCAAGCAAAAGTTCTCTCCCAGGACCTGGGTTTTGGTCATTGTTACATAGATACATACATAGATACATAGACAGTGTCGGCAGATAAGGGCCTATGGCCCACCCAGTCTGCCATTTGAGCTTGTAAGTTCAGTTTGTTTTCCTAGAAGTCTGTTGCACCTTACCCCTGACCTCCAGAATTCCTTTATGTCTATCCATGCATTCTTAAATCCGTGATTGTTTCAGCCTCCACCACTTCCTCTGGCAGGGTGTTCCACTTGTCCACCACCCGTTCTGTGAAGAAATTCTTTCTCATGTTTCCTCTGAATCGCCTTCCTCCAACTTCATCCCATGCCCTCTAGTCCTGGAACATCTTTTTGCTTAAAAATAGTGTTTTCCTGCACCCTGTTCCTCCCTGTAAGATACTTGTATGTCTCTATCATATCCCTCTCCCTCCTCTCCTCCAGTGAGTACATGTTCAGTTCCTTCAACCTGACTTCATAGGACTTGTGATGCAATCCATGCACCATCTTTGTTGCCCTCCTCTGAACCTTCTCTACCCTGTCTATGTCCTTACGTGGTATGGTCTCCAGAACTGTACCCTGTACTCCAGGTGGGGCCTCACTAGTGTCTTGTATAGCGAATTATGACCTCCCTTTTCCTGCTGGTAATGCCCCTGCTAAACATCCCAGCATCCTATTTGCTTTACCTGCTGCCTTGTCACACTGTTTCCTACTTTGAGGTCACCAGAGATGATAACCCCAAGATCCCTTTCCTGCTTGGTGCATGCTATATCCTACCCCCAACTGATATATTGTGCCAGGGTTTTGTGCCCCATATGCATTATCTTGCACTTCTTTGCATTGAATTTCAACTGCCAAACCCTGACCATTCTTCAAGTTTCTGCAGGTCACTTCTCATTCTGTCTACACCCTCTGGTGTGTCTACTCTGTTACAGAGCTTTGTCATCAGCAAACAGTGAAATTCTGCCTTCTAGGTCCCGCGCCATGTCACTGATGAAGATGTTGAATAGGACCCGTCCCAGCACTGATCCCTGTGGTACCCACTGGTCACTCTTCCCTCTGTGGAGTGACAGCCATTTACCACCACCCTCTGTGTCCTGCCACCCAGCCAGTTACCTACCCACCACTACTATGTCCTGCCCACACCCATATTCCCCAGTTTGTGTAATAGTCTTCTATCGGCACAGTGTCAAAGGCCTTGCTGAAGTCCAGATAGGCCATGTCCACTGCCTTCCCTGATCCACCTCCCTAGTTACCCAGTCAAAAATTCAATGAGGTTGGTCTGACATGACCCCCCTGGTGAAACCATGCTGCCTTGGGTCCTGTAGTCCATTGACAACCAGATGTTCCACCAATCTCTCCTTCAGTAGTGCTTCCATGATCTTCCCCACTACCGGGTGAGGCTGACTGGTCTGTAGTTCCCTGCTTCCTCTTTGTTCCCACTTTGTATAAGGGACTATATCTGCTGTCCTCCAGTCTTGGGTACCTCCCTGTTTCCAGTGATCAGCTAAACAGGATAGCCAGAGGTTCAGCCACCACCTCTCTTAGTTCTTTAAGGATCCTGGGGTGCACCCCATCTGGCCCCATTGCTTTATCAACTCTTATTACTTCCAGTTCCTTCAGGACTCTTCTCGTGTAAAGGGACTTGTGTCCATTTCTGCACCATTCTCACCCCTTGTACTCCTTTCAGACCCATTACCCTCCTCTTCCTCAGTAAAGACTGAGCAGAAATACCTGTTCAGTATGTCAGCTTTACTGTTGTCATCCTCCACGTGGCCCCATCCTCCCCTTCAGTCTCACTATCCCTCCCTTTGTCTTTCTTTTTCACTCATGTACCTGTAAAGGTTTTGTCCCTCACCCACTGATTTTCAATGTGTTCTTCTATCTGAATTTTGTTGAATTTGAAAATTGTTGCTTTTGTACACCCACCCCTTTTGACCTCTAAAGTAATGAGCCTGTATACATTCCCAAAGCTAGGGATGGTACCAATTTTCTAAATGTGTTTCTGAAGTAGTCTGTGCCCAGTCAAGGGTACTGTAGATAACTGTGTAAAGTAGTGGGGGTACATAAACATCTTACAATTTATAGGCCTCCTGCTGTCACATTCACATTTTGAGAGAGGTGTCTGTGTTTCCGTCACTGCATTATTCCTTATCAAAGAACTATTATACCCATGTGTAAAAGTTAATTTACCAGTACATTGCTCTATCCAATGTAAAGAAGGTTGCTTTATGTAGAACCTGGCTGCTATGCCTGATGAAGGCTCTATGTAGTCTACAAGCTTATGTTTGTAAATTTCTTGTTGGTTCAATTGAAGGTATCAAAGCACTCACTTTGTCTCAGGTACTGTATGTTAAGGCTAATTCTGTTTTTATATTATTTTTTTTGTTTTGTTTTGTTTTGTTAGGCGGCATTCATCTAGGTCCTTACAGGTTCTATTTAGCTGGGGGAGAATATAGGTATCCTTGTTTCTGCATCCGTGTATGAAATATGGTATATCCTCTAGAAGTTTCTTATGCACTTCTCTCTTCTTTCTTGCAAAGTAGGCAATAATTTGCTCTTGCACCATTTTTTTGCAGTGTCCAATATAACACTTTGGGGCACTTAGGAGTTTCTATTATTGGATTGAATTTCTTCTAGCTTTTCTTCACTAGTGAGGGGTGGGGTCTGGTCTGAAGGACCTCCATCTTGGCAAATCATTGAAGGGTGTTGGAGGAGGCATAGAGGATGCCTCCAGGATGACCAGAGGAAGCCCAGGCTTCTACTCCTAGCAAGTCTGAAAGGGAAGGACCGGAGTCACAGGAGGTGCAGGTTCAGGCTCAGGAGTAGGTACTGAAATGACTCCCAGTGAGTATAACACCGGGTGGCCTGGAGGTAAGCAGAGGGCAACACCATAAATGATGGCTTATGTAATGTGAGGTCTTGGCCAAGAGTAACATCCAGTGGAGAGTAGGAGATGGTGGAACTGCATCGGGGTCCTAGAAGTAGCATTATGGACCACCCACAGACAGTCCCAGAAAGTATGGCCATACACTTGACAAAGATTACATCTCATTCTGTTTTGGCTTCGAGCTGCTAAGTGTCAATGTTTCCCAACAAAGGCAGCATAATCATTGATCACAGATGTTGCTAAGGTGGTTAAGGAGCCACATTTGAAGCATGCTTTTGGTTGTCCTGAATAGAAACAGACTCCACAATCATGGCCAAGGAAGAAGCTGTTTGGGAGGTGTGTGAGATCAGCATCTGTCACATGAAGATGGACCTTATACTTCCCCCCCTTCAAATTCCATATTTGTCCACTATTTTGTCGGGTCAGTCCAGGACCTCACACTGCTGTTTCAACCAATAAGTGATGTTGTGCACATCCACCCCTTCATTGTGGAACATAACTGTCACTGTATTGGTGGTCGGCCTTGTGAGAGGGATCTCCTGAAACAACAATCACAGTTTGGAATATATCAGTAAATTATACTTGGTCCAGAATTTATCCAAAAGAGTACAACTGGAAACTGTCATCACAACACACAGATCCTGAAATGTAGATGATGGTAAAATGTTGTCAGGCACAAAGCCCATTGATTCCACTAGAAATTTCTGAACCAGAAACGCATGGTCAGGAGGAAGACCGTCTGGTCCAATATATTTCAGGCAAACTGCATTTCACCATGGTGCTAGAGTTGGTTGGGCTGCAAACAGATCTGAAAATCATAATGGGGCATCTCGGGGGTTGTTTGAGCTGGCGTGCTAGAGGCATCAGTGGGGTTGTTGAAATACACTGTCTCAGGCATCCCTGATCCACCAGTGTAGCTCTGGGATGGGGAAGGGCCATAGAGTGCCTTGAGAGGAGTCACCCTCTGTTCCTGGTAGTTCATAAGCCTTGGGTATGTAGTAGAATTATTTGGGGAACCCGGAGTAGTTGACCCCACCACGCCCACACAATACATACGCATGAGAGCCGGGTTCAGGATCCAAGAATGATCATCCAGACCCACCATCCAACCTGCTTTTTGTCATGCCCTCTCTGGGCTCCATCCTGCTTTAGTCATGTCTTTCTTTGCACCCATGGGCTGGGCAGATGCTTCTAGATGTTCTCCCAAAGTGGATGGCAAAGGCTCTGAAGTCCAGGGCACTGGCTGTGTTTTGTCAGGCTCACAACCATTTGGTTGGGAGTTGCTGGGTAGAGAAGGAAAATGTTCCAGGGTGGTCAAATTTCTTGGGGCCACAAGGGCAGGTGAGCTCAGCATTGGCTGAGCCCCTTTGTAACCAACTGCCATCCCACAGAAGGAAAAACAACCCAGGAAACCTCCTTTTGTGCTACAGGTAAATTCTGTGTCAGTTGCTCATAGGAACAATCCATGAGTATGGGAGAATTTTCCTGACTCATTCTAGCAGTCCACAATGGGCGGATGGCCTTGAGTTGAAGAACAGATTGTGCAGCCTTTTGCAATGGAAACTGTTCTTGAAGGCCACAAGTCTCCCACCAGATTCCTGATAGACTGATCACTTCCCATAGGTCCCCCGTGAAAGACAAACTGGAAACTTCCCCAAGTACTGATTCTTCACCAACCCCAACCATCCTCATTCCCCAGAGCAACAACATAATTAGAAGCTACAATTCATACCAGGCTCATTTCTGTAATGCGTGAAACCAGTCCTGCAGAGATGACCAGGGAGTAGGCTTCTGGTAATTTCCAGAATCCAGGGTATTCCAGGTGTCTCCGCAAACCGCCAGGTGTGTGCATTCAGCCATCGGGCCAGTGGAAGTACAGCCTCCATTCTTTCCTGGTCTGGCCCTCACTAGAGAATGCCATTAGCAGGGATGCATCCAACATATCCAATTAGTGCTGACTTTGTTGCAAAAATCCTGGCAATAACAATGTATCGTCTGGAAGAGCTGCATTAACTCTCATCTCCAAGGTATGGTCCAGAGCATCATAGGGTAAACTCTGATGGGTTGGGTGTTGTTCTGAATCAGGTTTGGTTGCTGTAACAATTGCAAAGGCATCAGAGGTGATATTACCTCCAGCAGTACATGTTCAGAGGTTTCCCAATGGGTCAAGCAGCAGCAACAATCCCCGTCTGCTCTCTGGCACCAGGATTGGCCATCATGGCAGCTGCTCGCAAGGGTCCTCCTACTGATGAGTAGAGGAATTTCTCTGGTATCCTGGACAATGTTCCCTACCCATAAAATCAGTTTATGCAATTGTCCAGGCTGTGTGTGGTTGCTGATGTGATATGGCCACCACTACACATTCAGGCACTTCACTACCAGTCTAGCATTGCTTGTAAAGCTCTTTGGGATACATTGTGTATCAAAAGCACTATATAAAGTACAGTTATGTTGGTACTTACCATAACAGTAGATCTTTGAGAGAATCTCTTGCAGCAGGTCACACATCTAGGAACATCCAGGCACGGAATCCAAGAGAGGATTTTGCCAGCAGTTGACCTGGGACTGCCCACGACAACATCACGTGCTATGCTGTAGGGTATATAAGCATGTGTGGTCCCAGATCCTTCTTGTTCTTTTCCATCAGTAACAGAGTACCACTTGGACCCCTGGTAGATCTTGGAGGGAACCCTGTGTCAATGGAAACAGAAGTTATTGTCCCCCACAGCAGGAGTTTCCAGTATGTGGTAAGGAGGAGGAGGGAGGGATGGCTTGACCTACTGCAAGAGATTCTCTTGAAATCTACTATTACGGTAAGTATGCATATAACTGTACTATCTTCATTGAGGATATCTCTTGCACCAGGTCACACATCTAGGAATGAGTCCCTAGCAGTGGGAGGAGAAGGATGGTGGACTCATGATAAGAGACCCTGCAGACCGGCATGGCTGAAGTTGACCCATCTTTTGGAAATTATGTCCAGGCTGTAATGTTTGGTGAAAGTATGGACTGTTGTCCAGGTAGCCACTTCATAAATCTCAGTGGCTGAGACTTTTTAAAGCAAGCTACTGAAGTAGCCATCCCGTGTAGAATGAGGTCTCACCACTCTTTGGAGTTCTTTGCCATATTTTTGTAACAAAATATAATGCAAGCTGGCCAGCCATCTGGACAAGTAACAAACACAGAAACATAGAATTTGATGGCAGATAAGGACTGCTTGGCCCACCTAGTACTGCTTAGAAACTAGATTGCCCTCCTTATCTAGGGCAAAGGAAACAAAAAGCAGTGCTGTCTTGCACGATCCTTGGTACAAGAGAGGTAGTATTTCAATATTCTGTGTACATCTAAGGT
This sequence comes from Neoceratodus forsteri, assembly GCA_016271365.2. Taxonomy (NCBI): domain Eukaryota; kingdom Metazoa; phylum Chordata; order Ceratodontiformes; family Ceratodontidae; genus Neoceratodus; species Neoceratodus forsteri. The sequence continues at coordinate 904,128,748 of CM028131.1, read as the reverse complement.
GTGGAGCAATACTTCCCTGGATTGGCATGCTCCATGTAATACACTGGTAGCTGGATAGATTAGTTTAGAGTGAACTCTGAAACCACTTTAGAAAGAAAGTGAGGTTTGTTCATAAAGAAACTCTGTCTTTATGAAAGATTAAATGAGGCTGCTTACATATTAGTGCCTATAGTTCAGAAATGCATCTGCATGATGTGATTGCCACTAAGAATAAGGTTTTCTGTTATAGGTAGCACAGCTCACATGTAGCTGCAGGTTCAAAGGGAGGCAGTGTGAGTTTTCCAAGAGGAAGTTTAGATCACATGGAGTAAGGGGTTTCACACGGTGGCTTAAGGTGTAGTATGCCCTTTAAAAGGTCTTCATTACCTCTAATTGGGTCAGGGGTGGTTCTGCAATTGGGACAAGGAAGACAGAGAATGCTGATAAGTGTACCTTCAGAGAAAAGTACTTTTAACCAGCATCTGACAGCAACAGCAAGTAGTCCAGGATTCATTGCTGAGGGCAGTCGTATGGGTCCAGCCCTTGGTTGGTGCCCACAAAGTGAAACTTTCATTTCATAAAATATGTAGCCCTGGTCGATAGTTTTCAGGTGGTTCAGAGCGTCCACAACCTGGGGCAAGACATAGAATCTCGCTAATGCTACATCCTTAGGAGACATGTTCATGATACCTGGGACATGTATTACAATGAGGTATAATCCATGTTCAATCGCCCAGTACCAGACTCTCACCACTTCCCTGCACAGCAGGTAAGGTGGGTGCCCCTGTTTGTTCAGGTATTGGACCACGGTATTGCTGTCCATCTGTATCAGAAGGCTGCTTGGATGTAGTAGATCTTGAAAGGCTTGTAAGGCATAGAGAACTGCACACATCTCCAGAACATTGATATGGAGATGGGTTTCCATGTGGTGCCATGTAACTTGGGTCTGCAAGGTGTCTCGATGGGCTCCCCAACCCTGAGCAGATGCGTCTGTGATCAGGGCTTGTTCTGGACTGGGAATATGAAAGGGGACTCCTCATAATAAATGATCTAAGTTCTTCCACCACTGGAGCACTCGTCTTGCTGGAGTTGAGACCATGATGCTCCTGTCTAGATCGTCTGTCTTCTGGTCTCACTGCACTCACAGGGTCCACTGCAAGATGCACATATGCAGATGGGCATAGGGCACCAAGGGTATTGCTGCTGCCATGTGGCCCAGTAACCTGAAGTAGCAATGGGCTGCAACATACCTACTGTTGCTGATGTGGGATGTCAGGTTGATGAGCTTTTCCACCCAATCCTGGGTCTGAAATGCAAAACCTATGGATGTATCCAGTATGGCTCCAATGTACCAAAGACACTGACAGAAGTCCATCTTGGACTTTGGAATGCTGACAGTTATGCCCAGAGAGGAAAACAGCACAAGTGTTTGGGAGAGGTTGCTGCTAGTTGGTGTTTGGATGAGGCTTTTAGGAGCCAGTCTTCCAGCTAAGGGAAGATGTGGCTCCTTGTTATTTGTAAGGCCACTGCCACCTCTGCTAAGTACTTCATGAACACCCATGGGGTGGAAGACAGCCTGAAGGAAGTGCACAAAATTGATACTATTGATGCTTGAAAGTGAAGTGGAGATATTTTCTGTGAGTTGGTGCATCATTACATGAAGGTATGCATCCTTCATGTCAAGACAGCAGAGCAAGTCTCCCTTGCTCAGTATGAGCAGCAGGGCTGGTAGGATAACCATCCTGAATTTCTTGTATTGTATGAAAAGATTTAATTGTCAGAGGTCTAGAACCAGTCTAAGGTCTCCTATCACTTTCTGGATGAAGAAGAAGTGAAAGTAGAAGATGTGACCCTCTTTGTGAGGAGGGACTGACTTTATGATCCTTTTGTTTAAGAGTGCTTTGATCTCTGCTTGTAGAACTGCCTCATAATCGGGTTGGGTAGTTGGTTTGTTTGGTGGAATGTTGGGGTGCACATGTCAGGCCTAATGTGTGTTTGAACTCTATGAGTTGGAGCACCCAAGCATTGGTTGTTGTTATTATCTGCCATCCCTGAACATACAGGAAGAATCTACCCCCTACCTCCATTGGTTGGGGTCCAAGGACCATAAGCTAGGGGAATCCTCATGCTGTGGCAGGTTCCTGGGGTGGGACCACTGGGGCTGGGTGGGTGAACTTGATGGCAGGGTAGGTCCTGGCAGGGAGACAGTTGCCTATCGCTTGGCGGGCTGTTTGGAAGCAGGTCTCTGTTTGGTATTGGACTTGTGAAATGGGTCTTTGTAGAATGGCTTTGGTTGGGTATGGTACAAGGAGTGTACTGATTATAAGGTACATCCAGAGAGCTGCAAGGAAGTCAGTCTATCTTAAGTAGGGGCCCCAAATAGTTTGTGACCCTTAAATGGGGCTCTAAGTAAGACTGGTACACATCCAGTGCAAATCTGGAGACCCGCAGCCATGAGTGTCTCCTCAGACATATGCCAGTACTGGATGCCCAAGCTGTGGAGTTTATGGCATTATACACTTCCTGCAGTAAATTACGGCCCACCTCTGCCACCATCTTTAATGTTTTAGTCAATTCTTGTTTAGATGCATTATCTTGAAGAGCTATGTGGAAGCCTGGGCTGTCTTCCAAAGTTCTTCTTGATACTTCAGAAGGTGGCCCATGTAATTAAAATTTTGCAAGGTTAGGATCAAAGAGGACAGCATCCATTTGCCCATAGCATCCAATTTCCTAGACTTTTGTCTGGGGAGAGAATTTAGTGCTTAGGTTGCACTAACCTATCATGGGCAGCATTGATAACCACAGAGTCTGCCAGTGGAGGCACTGCAAAATACGGATGTCCTACTGGAATCTGATAAATCTTGTTGGCTTTTCTAGCTGCTAAGAGAATTAGGGTTGGGCAAATAACTTTTTCGAATAATTGGCTGAATATTTGGTGTTGGTTACAAATATTCGTTATTCGTTATTCAGTATTCGGCCAGTAACATAATTAATAAGAACCAGAACCCTCCTTGTCTCCCAGCCCATGCAAACAGCAAAACCCCCAGCCCTATACCCTCTGTCGAAAAAGCATGCTCCCTCCTTCCCCAGCACCCACAAGTTGTTTTTTTGTCATAAATGCCCCAAATAAAATAGCAATACAAATTGCGGGTGTCGGGTGACAGCCGCTACCCACCGCTTCATGGTTGATCTGTAAACTTCTGTGCTCTGTCTGTACTAATTATAAAATAATATATCGACCCCCCACACACACTCATAGCACCTGTCTCTGGCACCCACCACCCAGTCCAGCATCAGGCAGTTATCTAAGAGTCAAGCTGAGAAGGTGCCTGGCACAACCCTACCTCCTCCATGGCTGGCGGCTGCCTTCTCATGAATGAAGACTCTCACACTTGCTATATTAAAACCAGCTGTTACTATAGCAAGTTTCAAGCACATTCATGCAAGAGAAGGCAGCCACCCATGAAGAGGGAGGGTTGTGCCAGGCACCTTCTCAGCTTGACTTTGATTTCTACCTGGATGCTGGACTGGTTAGGTGCCATGGACAGGTGCTATGGGTGGGGGTCATTATATATTATGTTTTTAATTAGTACAGACAGAGCACAGAAGTTTCGTCGACCATGGGCGAGGCGGAGTGAGCCTTAGTCACCCGATGCCGTAGATAACAATTGAGGGGGTGGTGGGGGGTGGAACACAGTTCCTGAGGAAGCAGTATCTCTTAAAACAGTGGAGAGCTTCAAAGGGGTGGGACAGGGTCAAGGGCAAGATACTACTCAGTGGGAAGTTGAAGGGAGAGAAGGAAGCAAGGGGTGGGGCAGCAGCAGGAGTCTAACCTGTGTGTTGTACGACTGAGCAGACACGACAGACCAATTGGCCTGTATCTGCTGGCATTTTGTATGTTTGTCTCACTGCATTTTCTTACTACAGATCTGTTATTTTATTTTTATTATGACAGGTTTGTACAAGGAGTAAGTGTGGTCATGTGAGAAATTAAAACTATAGACTGGATTATATTCTAATATACAGCACAGAGCAAGATTAATTATATTTAAATATTTAGTGACTGCAGTGTACAATCAGAGATTATGTCTTCATCTCAGACTGCTGGAAGCCATGCAAAGATAACTAAAAACAAGCATTTGTCAGTGCTGATGGTTTCCTTGCATGGTGCATGTCGGATGGCATTCAGCGGTGCTCATGATGCTCGTTACTTGGAGCTTCTTCAAGCTCACCACAGCCATATCGGCTCTGGCTAGAGTTTGTTCGTTATCACTACTCCCAGATCTTTTCCTCCCTGAGACTATTAAGCTGACCCTTCCAAATGGTAGTTACCCTAAATTCCTAGCACCTAAGTGCAGTGCGCTGCACTTTAGTGCATTAAACCCATATGCTATGTTTCCAACCATTTTTCAAGTCTTTCTAGGTCTTCCTGGAGTGTCTTCCTTCCCTCTTCACTATCTACCACCACACCTAGTTTGTAGTCATCAGCAAACAGGCTCATTTAGCTTCTAATCCCTCTGCAAGGTTTGAAATGAAGGCATTAAATAACAGTGGTCCCAGCACTAATCCTTGTGGGGCCCCACTATTGACCCTCCTGGGTGCCAATAACTCCCCACCACCACTACCAATTGCTGTCTGTCACTCAGCCAGTTTCCAATCCAACTCACCATCACTTCCCTAATCCTAAATTACTCAGCTTGCCTAGGAGTCTCCCATGCTGTACCTAATCAAATGCCTTACTGAAGTCCAGATATAGGCATCAACCAGCCGATCTCCGTCCAAGAATCTTGTCACCCAGTCATAAAATTTGACCAAATTTGTTTGACAATATCTTCCATGGGTAAACCTGCATTGCCAGATGTCTTGAGGCCTTTAGCCACCAGGAACTTTACCAGCCTTTCCTTCAGTATGTTCTCCAATAGTTTCCTCACCACTGATGTCATGCGGCTCATCTCTAAGTCCCGCTCTTGTGGATGGGCACATATGCCACTTTCAAATCAAGGGTACATATTCCCTGACCAATCTAGAGCCCAGTCCACCATGTTCATAACAAATCTGGCCATTGGATGCCAGTGAGCCATGCTCACCTGTGCCTTCAGCAGCCGACCCAGCAAAATAATCACAAAATCCCTCTAAGCACTCTGCAATTGCAGTCAGAAAAACACACACCACACTGCGCCGACCAGTCAGACTTGGCTAGTTCCTCCCAATCATCTTCAGTAAAATCCTTTGCAAGGCAGGCTACACATCGCAACTTCAGCCAGCTATTCTTGATCCCTCTTCTCAAGTGTCCCATCCATAGAACGGCAACACCACCTCTTGGCCACTCTAACAGAACAAGTCAGGTAACCAGATAAATTTCAAGAAATATCCGCGTTAGAATTTGGGCAGTTATAAGCTGCCTATAAAACTGTGGCAAGCACCAAAACTGTGCCCAAAACAATCCCAGAAAATCCCATCACTCAGAGGTCCTGAACTACTCACACTATCGAACTAGAAGAACTAGACAAACAGTGAAACAATAAAAGCATAAATAAAAGTAAAACAAAAACGGGATGAATAAATAAATGAAATGAATAAATAAATGAAATAAAACAGTTCTAGGGCTAAAGCTGTAGAGACCAAAACAGCACGCCCAGCCCGCAGCCATCCTTTCCATCTCAAGCCTCATGGCCTCAAGATACATTGGGATTCTAAAACAAATTTTGAAGTTTTGGCTACATATTCTGACCCCAATTTTAACCTTCCAAGGGTGACTCAGAGTATGGATATGGATTTGGGAGACATTAGATTTTTGTCATTGCAGCCAACTTCTTGACTATGACACATTAGGAGTTCAGAAATGATTCTCACTTCAGAGGTTCCAGATGGAGAAATAAATCTCATGTTTTGGAACATCAAAGGTCTCTCCTACACATTAGCAGCTAATGAGACAAGGGATTTCTTAATGGTATGATAGCCTCTGTTTGCAAGAGACCTAGTCCTCTAATATTTCTTTGATACCAGGTTATACTTCATATCGATACCATGTTATAAACATAAAAGTTTGGATGCAACAAAGCTGTTATAGCTACATATATTAAAACTGCCCTGAATTTTACAGGTACTTTACTACCATCTTCTTCTGAATTTATTCTCATTGTAAGACTAGTTAAAGAGCATCTGAAGCTAACAGTCTTAAATATTTATTTCCCAATGTCAAATCCTTTGAAGATATCTGGGCACAGCATGAATCATATGTAAATAACTTAACAGATAAATATGAACAAGAGGCAATATTAACAAAATGAGACTTTAATGCAAGAATTCACATAAATAAGCAGCTTGAAAGTCTTTATTATGACCTGTTACAGAGTTTCCAGATAATCAATCCATGGGTGAACTGGCTTAGAAATTCCAAAGACAAAAATGTAATTTGCATGGTAAAAATATTTTTCAGCTGTCAGAAAAACTTTTGTTTGCTCAATGATCACCTTCCTGGTGATAGAAATGGGGAATTCGCCTACAGTGAAGCTCGCCAGGATCAAGCCCAACTCTTAGAATTCTGCAGTAGAGTTATTGCCAGAAACATTGCCATTTCAATGGAGTTAATTCTCTTTATCATGCAGGAAACTGTGACACTCACGCTTAATCCTAGCAGGCTTCACTGTACATGGGTCATTTGGGTTCTTCTATCATAGATCTTGCTTGGGCAAATACAGGCATTAAAATTATCTATGATCTAAAAATAGTGGACTGCTCTGACTTTTCTTGTGTACCTGTACTGATATCATTAAATTCACTATACAATAGAAGCCAAAAGAAATTTATATAAATTAAGCTTGATATTGTAAAGGACCAGGGACAAAAGAAAATATAAAAATTTAAATAAAGCATGGCAAGATATGAAATAATTACTTGAAGCTGAACAAGGTAAATATTATAAGAATATGTGGGATGAACTCAGAGAAACCATATGCGCTAAAGATGTAAGAAATTCTGGACTTTAGTAAGTAGGCTATAGCAGCTATTCAGCTGCTGTAGAAGCTTATATTACTCCTAATATTTGGGAAGAATATTTCTGAATTTATACTATTCAGAGACAGAAGATGTGGAGTCTCAGGGTTCATCAGACAGGGACATTTTTTATAACATCTAATGGCCCTTACCCCATTTATATCAAAAAGAAAGAGATTAGATATGCAATTCTCAAATCTCACTCTAATAAGGCACCAGGCACAGAACAAATCCTGATGGATGTATATAAATCTTTCCCAGATTGGTGGGTCCCTGTTTTTAGAGTATTATTTAATCATATAGTTCAAGGTAGAGATGTGGTGAAATTAAATTTCACGGTGAAATTATCGTGAAATTAGCAATTTCACCACACAAAAATACTTAGTGAAATACTACCATTATGCAAAATATTTCGCAGGTGCAAATTTGAGAAATTTTGCCCATAAAACATGAAATTTCATCCAAAAATGGTGACACTTCACCTGTGAGCGATGAATTTTGCCATTTTTGGGAGAAATTTTGTGCTTCAGAGTGAAATTTCACACTTCATGGGTGAAATTTCACACCAGTGGAAACTTTCATAAAATGTGTGAATTTCGTAAAATATTTCACATAACAAAATTTTGCAATTTCGTCCATCTCTGGTCCATGTGGGTAGCTCCACCAGTTGGGTAGGAAGCATTATCTATCCTTTATTTACGAAAGAAAATTCTTCAGATCCTAAATGTATCAGCCTAAAGGCCTGATTGATGCTTCACAGAAAATGTTTGCCAAAATAATTCTTCAAAGACTCCAGGACTGGCTCAAAGAAAAACAAATACTGAGTGAATATCAAAATGGTTTTAGATCAAGATGTTCAACTATTCAGCATTGCTGTATCATATCACATATAATTTGGAAATACATTATGGTGAAAGAAAGCTAAACTATATTGCTGCTTCATAGATCTAAGTGCAACATTTGACTGTGTAAGTAAAATTTTTTTTTACTTTATTTTAACATTTTTGTAGTACAGCATATACCATACAGCATATTACACATCAGAGAACAAGTGTTATACATCACAGCCAGATACAGATTTAACATGGAGTAGTACTATGCAGTATTGTGATCCAATCCCGGCCAGTGACTAATAACGTTTAAATATTTTAGGAGTTTACTCTATGGCTAGAATAATAATGTAGGCATATCGCTCTCACCCACCTTATGCAAAGGGCTATTCCCATTATTTCCGCCCCTCGCGGGAGTCTAATGGGGAGGGGCTAAATTAGCCTAAAGAGAATACTAAACCAGGTTCTAACAAGGTTTCCTGAACTCAATTGTTGCTTTGTGCCCTACCACAAATGCTAGACCTGCTAACAGATATGGAGATAGGTTATAGAAAGGAAAATCATAAACAGTTCATGAACTGAGTGGGCTAATATATCCCTACATTGTGGTATCGCTAAATAGGCAGAAACATCAGGATTAACCTTTATAGACAATAGCACCAACATGGCTTGCCCAACAAATGACGCTCAATCTCAGGTAAATTTCAAATGATTAAGAAAAACAGTTGCCTTTCTAGGTAAGCAATCGACAGAGAACTACATCACATAAGTCTGTCCAAAGTTCAATCATTAGTGTCTGAGTCAGAGCTCATGTCCAGATCTGCTTTGCTGAGTGTGGACTTCAAGTAATTTAGAGGCCAGAGCGGCGGCCACATCAGGGTCCGTCGGGATATGGGTCTTACCAGAGTACTTAATCTGCAGTCTAGCAGGGAATAGGAGTTGGACCTCAATGCCGTTCTCGAGGAGGAGTTTCTTCGTTAGCTGCAGGGCCTTCTTCTTGGTCTGGGATTGAGAAGAAATTTCGGAAAGAAGGCGATCTTGCTGCCTTCCCAGACCAGGTCCCCTGTTGCCTAGCAGCTCGTAGTAATGGAATTCAGCTCTCTGAGTTCAATAATGTGGCAATGGCAATCAGAGGACATGCATTCCAGCCCTTTCAGGAAAGCATGGGGATAGCGGAGGCCTTTGTCACTGAAATCCTCTGAATCAGCAAGCAATAAAGCAGGGTCAGTGAAAATAAGTCTATTAATCGCTGATAATATTTCAGAATTAGAGGCAAATCACAGTGGGAAGCCCACTATATGCACGTTCAACTGTCTCTGCATATTTTCAAGAGCTTCTAGCTTACCCCGGAGGAAGGTTAGGTCTTGAACAAAAGTGCCATTTTTAGCTTGCTGATGGTCTGATTCACGCTTTAAGGGCTTGAATTTCAGCTTCATTCATACCTACTTTTTCATCTAGGTCCTTAAACTGGGACTCCACCGCTGCCAGTCTGCAATTTGTTTCCTCACAGTTTTCTTGAATTTTGTGTAGGAGTGCCATAATCTGTGGGTTAGGGTTTTACCTCATGTCTCTGCTGATGCAGAGGAGCCCGCCCACTCCTCACGGTGTTGGTGACGAGAAAGAAAGGCTTCAGTATAGTGAGCCGCATGCTTATGGTCTTTCTTTAGATTCATTTCACTGTCAGTAGTGCTTCCAACACAGGAATTTTTCTGTTTTAGATGGTTAGCTTTCCTAGAGATGAAGGAAATTAAACTTTTAAGTTTAACCTGAGCAGGAGACGAGATTAGCGTCCGCCATGTTGGGTGCTCTGCAGTGCCTCGTGATAAGTCAAATTCTGTTATGGAAGTACTTCTGGATACCTTGATTCATTCACACTCTAAAACCTGGATCATGTTACAATACAACCAATATGGAGGAATTACTTTCAATCAATGCTAATTGTGGGATACGCCAAGGATGCCTCTAGCTCCGACATTTCTCAATACTCTATAAATACCATATTACTGAATTTGTAAAATCAAGATTTTCAGTTCACCAGTGGTCAAGATCAAGAAGATAGCATATCCTGCTTTATTCCGATGACAAATTTTACTTTCAACTTCTTTTGTTTACAGAGGAAGGTGAAATGTTTTTCAGAATTATGAAAAAACAGACTTACATTTAATAAAGATAAAATGAAAATGATCAGTTTTGGGACTAAAAGTAAGAAATCTCCTACATTTTCATTGATGATGGAAAATAAAACAACAAAGTCCTATAATTACAGCATTTAGGGTTAGATATTTGGAAACTTGCTCATGGAAAGCACATTTATTATACCTCCAAACTAAACTGAAATTGCATTTAATGCATTTAATGTTTTAATATGCATTTAGGAAAGAATCAGCGGTTGGCGATTAAAAGGTAATACATGCTAAACTTCAAACCAGCAATCTCTACGTAGCTGAAATCTGGGGGTCTATAGAGAATAAATCTCTGGAAATGATTATAAATAAATGATATCATATTTCCTTATGGTACCACAGTCGGTCCCTGCAGAGTTATTAAGACTTGAGCTTGATCAGTTTTCTCTGCAGACAATGATTGTTGAAAGACAATTAACTTTCCTTCTTCATCTATTTGAGCTACCAGAATCTCGCCTACCTAGATATTGTCTAGAGGAGGAATTATTGTACTCCACGGTAGGCTTTCACTTCCTTTCATTCAACTGATTAAAAAGAAATTATTCCCATTAGGCCTCAATCATTTATTATCTGAAATGTACTGAAGGCCTAGATAAGACATACTCTTACAAATTAAAAGAAGGGCTAAAGACATGGATGTATCATATCATTTTCAGAGCTCAAGTCCTTAAAACATTTTAGATGGTACAAATTGCTTAAAACTAGGCATCAATTAGGACTATATCTTAAAATATGTCTAGTCCAGAAAGAAGACATATTTTTGCCAGATTTAGGATGGAGTTATATAATGCAAATGACATATATTTCAACCAAAAGAGAGGAGGTATTTTCTCCATACTATAAATGCAACTTGAAATGTGAAGATGATTTGAAACATGTATTACTTCTATGCCCCTTTATTCCAAGAGGAGGCAGGAATGGCTGGGTACCATTCCTGACGATCTTAACATCCTCCCCCGCCACAACTGTTCTCTCTTTCTCTTTAATTCATATGATCTTGATGTATTAGTTAAAATTTGTGGCTTTCTAGCCACTATGCATCTGTAAGGAGTATATCAGAAGCAGGATTAATATAATAGAATATTTTGTGCTATTAGCTTTCTCCATAATGTACTTTTAGTGGTATATTTAATTGTCATTTTCTGATCTATAGTGCCAGTTGTATTTTTTATCAGTGGCACATGTTATTCTAACAGTAGTTGTGTACTCTGTATACATTTTATGGGAGATGCTTTTATAAGAGATTAGAACATTTAGATATTTTGTCATACATTATTGCCCTATTGTCTAGCAGTGGGACTGGTAAATATTATATGACAGTGAATATTCATTGCATTTTATTGTAATAATTTGTAAAGGCTTATAGCCAATGAATAAACATGAACTGAACTGTTACACTTCTGGAATATTTTTCTTTGTTTTTCCTTTCCTTCTTTTTGTTTTTTTTTATTTTGTTCTGACATTTCCCTCATTCAACCTGTTATTTTGAGTTTTGAATAACGATTTTGGATGCATTACTCTTATGATTTTCTGTTTGATTTTGTTATGAGCTTTTATTGATTGCTTGTGTTTTCTTTCTGTTCATTTTATTTTAATAACAAGTTCCCCACTCTGTGTGTGGAAATGGCTGACTAAAGTTTCTGTTTTACGGAGTATGGGAGTTGACATTGTTTTTCTCAAGATACAACACTACATTTGCTCAGAGAGGTTAACAAGATCAAGCAAACTTGGTTATGTGGCCAACATTTTGATCACTAGGGAAGACAAATGCACATGGGAGGAAGTCTTATTGTGGTTATGAAGTAAAAGTAGTTAAACTCACAAAGTTAGTTTCTGGATGGGTGTTAATCCTGGGCATACTATATATAGGATTTGATTCACAACTACTTAACATCTACTGTCCCCAAACCAAGGCTACTAAGGTGGACCTGTTTACAGAAACAAGGCACTCCTTTACACTACAAATGGTATTATTCTGGGTGACGATTTTAATTGTTCTTATACTGGGTTTTAGAACAGAAGAAGACATAGTTAGCCCATTAATCACCATTCCTGCATTAGCAGGTCTATCTTTGTAATCCTAGAACAAATAAATAAAACTAGCCAAAAATCTTATTCCTACTGTGTTAATATATTATCTATTTGTTTCTTGAAGCAATTTACTGATTTGCTTAAAATGACATTGTTTGGAAATGTATTCCAAATTCTTCCTGTCCTATTTATAAATGAAAAGTATCTATTTTTGTTTTTGTAGAATCTATTTATCTCCATGATCATGAAGGGGAACTAACGCTATCCGCCGCTTTTACATGGGGTATCATACCCATAACCACCAGCCTCCACCATGACCTCGTGAAGGCAGAGGACACTGTGGCTTTCCCCCATGGAGGACCCTCCCTGGGAGGCATGTGGGAGAGAGACTGCATCACCCTTGAACCCCTGCCCTCAAGATGGGCATTGTTTGGCAGCGGCAAGGCAAGACCCCATTGGAGGCATCAGCCTGTCATGTATGGGGTTTTGTTCTTATGGTTCCTCAGGGATGCAGACATGGTGCAGACATGTGCCATGTCCCTCCCTTACTATGTCCTACTCCTGTAGTGCCACCAGTCTCCACCGGAGGCCATTGCAGAGTGGTGCATCCCCAAGAACCCATCCCATGAGAGAAGAGCAGTCCTCTGGATGCTTAATCCTTCCTCCCCTGCCAACTCCTGATGTGCCAGGTCCATTCCCACACCTGCAACCGGCGTGGCTCGAGGTGTGGCGTCCAGTGCCTCAGCATTCAGTGCTATCAGGCCGCGACTCTATTGTTTTTTTTTCCAATGTCTACTTTAATCTGTAGTTTGTGTGCTAGTAATTATTGTGGCTATTCTGAATTGTTATGCCCATTTCTTCCATCAGTTCAGGATCTCTCATTATTTTATACATTGTTATTAAATCTCCTCTTATTTATTTATCTGTTGTCTATTTATTCCTATAGGCAAAAGAGAGGTGACAGAAAATTTATTGTGATTCATAGAAGATAGAAACATAAGTTGATGGCAGATAAGGACCGCAGGCCCATCCAGTCTGCTCCATTTCTTTTTTTTCTTTATTAATTGCCATCGCCTTGCTCTGTCAATGGCCTATCTATTCATACTCATCTGTATTGCTCCCTTATGCCTATCCCATGCCTGTTTGAAGCTCTGCACTGTATTCATATCCACTCATGTCCTGAGGTAGGCCATTCCATGCATCCACCACCCTTTCTGTGATAAAGAACTCTCACATTACCCCTTTAATCGCCTTCCTCTAATTTCATGCTGTGTCCTCTTGTCCTTCTGTTTTTCTTATATTGAAACATGTTAGACTATTTCAGCTTGTTAATGCCCTTAAGGTATTTGAATGTTTCGTTCATATCACCTCTCTCCCTCCTTTGTTCAAGGGTATACATATTGACCTCCATTAATCTGTCCTCATATGTTTTCTGATGCAGTCCCTGAACCATTTTGATTGCCCTTCTCTGACTGCCTCAGTTTGGTTAATGTCCTTGAAAGTGTGGCTCAATACTGCACGCAGTATTCCAGATGAGGCCTAACTAGTGTCTTGTAAAGAGGGGTATTACTCCTCTTACAACTTATGATGCCCCTACTAATACACCCCAACATCCCCTAGCTCACCTACTGCTTTAGTGGTCTGCTTGGATGATTTCAGGTCATCGGTGATGATGATGATGCCAAGTCTCTTTCTTCCCTTGCAAATGCCAAAGCAACTCCTCCCAACCTTAGTACTGTAGCTTTAGGTTTCTCTTCCTATGTGCACGATCTTGACCTCTTTGCATTAAACCCCAGTTGCCACTCTTCGACCATTTTGCCAGTTTATTCAGATCTTCTCATTCTGCCCACCCCATCTGGATCATCTACTCTGTTGCAGATCTTGGTGTCATCTGCAAACAGACCCCACTTGTGATTTGCATCTCTTCTGAATGTATACCATTTACCACCACTCTATGTTTCTGCCCATCAACAAGTTTGCCACCCAGTTGACCAACTTGACCCACCTTGAGCCTACCCAGCTTATTAATCAATCTTCTATGTGGAACAGTATTGAAAGCTTTGCTGAAGTCAAGGTAGGCGACATCAACTGCTCCCCTTGGTCCACCACTCTGCTTCCCAGTCAAAGAAATCTATGAGATTAGTTTGACAGGACCTTCCTTTTGTAAACCTATCCTTTCCTTAAGGAGTGCCTCCTTAATCTTGCCCACTACTGAGGTAAGACTGACTGGTCTGTAGTTCCCTGCTGCCTCCTGCTACCACTATTGTGGAGCTGGATACATGAGCCCTTCTCCAGTCTTTTGGGACCCTCTCCTGTGCTGAGAGACTCACTAAACAGTTCTGATAATGGCTCTGCTAGTTCCACCCTTAGCTCCTTTAGTACCCTGGGATGTATGCCATCAGGTCCCATTGCCTTGTCCACCTGAGGCTTATCAAGCTCTTGTGGGACCCTTTCTTTGTGAAGGACTAGGTGCACACCTCCTTCCGCCCCCGTGTCCATGGTGTTGGAGCAGTGGGCCCTGCCCTACCTTCTCTTCAGTAAATACTGAGCAGAAGTATCTATTTAGGATAGATGCTTTTACATGGTCCTCCTCCTCACATGCACCCTTATCCCTTTGATCTTAACAATACCTTCTCTGGACTGTCTTCTTTTACTAATGTATCTGTAGAAAGTCTTGTCCCTTCTTTAATGTTCTGCAAGTGTTTCCTCGGTTTGGGCCTTTGCCTGCCTTACTGCCTTCCCTGCTTCACTTAGGGAAGTTTGGTATGCCTCTATCTTCATCCCGCTGCATTCCTTATATTTCCTGAAGGCCAGCCTTTTGGCTCTGACCTCTTCTGCTACTGTATTTGAGACCCAAAGTGGTTTCTTCTTCTTTTGCACTACTTTTCTCTCACACAATGGGATGTTGCTTCAAGTATTGCATCCTTAATGCTTGCCCATTTTGCTGTACCACCTCATCTGTATTTTTTTGCCAGGCTAGCTTAACTGTTTTGGCCATCTTATCAAAGTCAGCTCCTCTGAAGTCCCATATTTTGCCTTGGAATGGAATGATTTAGTTCTAGTGGCCAAATTGAACCATACCATGTAATGGTCACTGGCCCCCAGGTGATTTTCTACCTGGAGATCTGTGATCCTTTCCTGTCAGTCAGTACTAGATCTAGGATAGCCCAGTTGTATGAGGACCTCCCTGCAGGAATCCACCATGTGTCTAGTTCTGGCAAATGTTCCTGCTGGTATTGACCAATCTGTATCTGGCATGTTGAAGTCTCCCATTATCAGAACCTCCCTTTAGCTGTCATGTTTTTTACATCTTCTAACAGTAATGTGTCTATGTCTCCCCTGGTCTGGAGGCCTGTAGACAACCCCAGTTCTGCATGGCTGTCCCATTTCCTGTTTCTCATGGTGACCCACAGTTCTTCTGACTCCTTGTGTGTATTCTGAATTTCTGTAGCTTTGATATTTCAATTGACATAAAGGGCCACCCACCCCCACCGTTTTTGCACCTCGTGTCTCTTTTGAACAGTACATAGCCAGGTACTGAAGTCTCCTAAGTGTGGTTACTAGTAAGCCATGTCTAGCTAATGGCTACTATGTCCAGTTTAGCCTCTGTCATTATTGCCTGCAGGTCTGGGATCCTGTTTCCCCAGACTCAGCGAGCATTTGTGTACATGATTTTCCATAGGCCATATTTCAGTGTGTTAATTGTTGTGTCCTGGCATTTCCCTGTGTTGTCATATGGAGAACCGGACCTTTTCCTTAACTGGTGATGCAAATGAGCTACAAACATGCTGAACTCCTGTTTGACCACTAGTTGGGGAGGGAGTTCTTCCATTCAGTGTATCGGGTGCTGCACCCTCTCCTCATTTGCTAGTTTAAATATTATGCAAAATGTCAATCTTCTGCCCCAGCACTGACTCCCTCCTCCTTAGTCAGATGCAGTCCATCAAATTTAAAGAACTTTCGCTCCCAAACTGTTGCCAGTTCCCTACAAATTTGTGTCCTTTTTCCTGACACCAGCCCTAAAGCCATATTTTAGCTCCCTATCTCCTCTTCTCTGACCTTCCGTCCATCTGCCCTCCTCTCCCAGACTGGCAGGATCTCAGAGAAGGAGATGCCGGATGAAATGGATGATAGTTTATCACCTGCCTCAGACTATCTGAATCAAATGATTAGCTCTGCCATGTTAACTGATGCTGCTATGTCTTCCACTTCCTTAGCAAAACATACTTCTTTGAAATTATCACTGTCTTCGAAATTGACTTTCTGTTCTTGTCTCCATGGTTTAAAGCATCACTTTTTCATACTACTCCAACTGAAATATCAGACCACAATGCTGTTGCAATATGCACTGGTTCAGTCCCCAGGCAAAACCTCCACTATAGAGATTTAACGGCTCCCTACTAAACAATCCATGAACTGCAAAAAAAAAATCAGAATTTTTCAGAATAAAACCATAGAACTGTTTGATAACCATCTTGAGTGGTGGAAGGATGGTAAAGTAAATCTAAAACCTTAGTGTTACAACCTTCCCCACAAAAAAGCTGTAAGGAATGATTACTTGAAATATCTGGATTTGAAGCACCAGCTGCAGAAACTGCTTACACTAATGGTGACACAAAACATGATTATTCAGAAAGTACAGTTACATAAGAACTTACTGTAACAGTAGATCTTCGAGAGGGGTTCCTACAGTAGGTCATTACATGTGGACTGCACCCTCTGGCATCAGGACCACAAAGCAAACTTTTCCAGCAGTGTCTGGTGGAGGACACATCCCACCAGATGTTATGTGTCGGACATCTGTGTGACCTTATATAGTAAGGCTTCCCTACACCGCTTTCTTCCAGTTCTCCCCACGAGATCCAAGTGAGATGAGACAGGAGAAAGGATGAAATCCTGGAGCCCAGTTCAGAATGGCTGAAGAAATGCAGAAACTGGGGGAAGGAGGAGGAAAGGTGACCTACTGCAGAACCTCTCTCGAAGATCTACTGTTATGGTGATTCTTCGTAACTGTACTATCTTACTCAAGAGGTTCCTGCAGGTAGGTCATTACATGTAGGACTGAATCCCAAGCAGTTACTCATAGAGCAATCTAGAGAGTCACAGGAGGAGGAGCAACTGAAAGACAGCACAGGACCAGCCTAAGACAGTAGGCCCTACGCAAGACTGCAAGGCCAAATCCGGCCCTACGCCTAGATGCAATGTCCAGACTGTAATGTTTCATGAAGATATGGATGGAACCCAGGTTGCTGCTGCAGAAACATTCTCGCAAGAACACCATAGAGTAGCCATGCCTCTAGCAGAGTGTCCTCTGACCTCCCCAGAAAAGGCTTGTTGTACTTAGTAACAGAAGCAAATGCAGTTACAGAGCCACTTAGAAAGGCACTGTTTGGAAACTGCTGACCCCAAGGATTCTGGAGCAAAGGAGACAAAAAGCTGATCAGACTTTCTAGACTCCTTAGTTCTGTGAACATAACATCTGAGGATTCTATGAACATCCAGGGTGTGAAGGAGATCCTCCACCCAATCGAATCAACCAGGTAATAAACCAGGAGCTCACCATCTGGTTTAAGGTGAACTCAGAGACCACCTTGGGAAGAAACTTAATATTAGTACATGAGGACCAGCCAGTTCTTGTGGAAAATCTAATAAGGTTCTTCAGGCATCAGGGCCCTGAAGCTCAGAAATTCTATGAGCAGAAGCAATGGCAACCAAAAAATAGTACTTTCCAGGAAAGGTAGTGCATGTCACAGCTCATCGCTGGCTCAAAGAGACGAAGCATAAGTTTCTCTAACACAAAGTTCAAATCCCAAGGTGGGGTGAGGTTACAGAAGAAGGTTTAAGATGGAGGATCCTTTCAAAAGGTCTTAGAGACCTCTAACTGAGCAATGGGTTTTCCTTCCACCAGCACGTGGTAGGCCAAGATGGCTGAAAAGTGGACCTTAAGGGATGAATACAACAGACCTGAATCAGACAGATGCAGGAGGTACTCCATAACCTGGGGAGCAGAGCAGTTAAAGGGTTCCAGCCTTTAGAAGCCACCCAAATGGAAAGGCATAGGTGGATCTGGTGGAAGGTTTCCTCGCCTCTACCAGGACCTGAGCAACCTTTTGGAAGACCCCAAAATGAGCCCTGATTATTTCTGAAGGAGTCACGATGAAGATGCAGGGTTCTGAGACCCAGATGCACCAACCTGCCTTGATCCTGAGTCAACAGGTTGTGCCTGATAGGTATAGGAACTGGTGATCCACTGAAAGCTGCTACATTAGCAGAAACTGGATTTGCCTCTGCCAGAGTGGAGCTACCAGGATCATCTGAGCTCCTTCTGCCTGGAGTTTGAGAAGTACCCTCTGTAGAATGGGAAAGGGAGGAAGGTGTACAAGAACTTCTCTTTCCAACATAGTGACAATGCGTCTTGCCAGAAGCTCCAGGCTCTGAAACAAGCAAGCAAAAGCTGAGAAGTTTTGTACTGGAATGGGGGTGAACAGATTGATGTCTCGCAACCCACCTCTGAAAGAGAGGGTTTGCTACCTCCTGATTTAGTTCCGCTTTGAGCGAGGGACAACGTCTGACTGAGGCTGTCCATCAGGACATTGTGAATGTCTGGAACATGCACAGCTGTGTGAAACATGTCATGCTGGACTGCCCATTTCCATTCCTGCATCACCTCCAGCATAGGGGGTATGATCGGGTGCTCCCTGTTTGTTGATGTACCAGACTACCAACATATTGTCTGTCTGAATCAGCAGTGTTCCTCTTGATAGGGTGGTCTGAAAAGCCTGAAGGGTGTAAA
Source organism: Neoceratodus forsteri (assembly GCA_016271365.2). NCBI lineage: Eukaryota > Metazoa > Chordata > Ceratodontiformes > Ceratodontidae > Neoceratodus > Neoceratodus forsteri. Next base: position 904,109,936 of record CM028131.1, on the reverse strand, counting down.
GAACCACCCCATCTCTAGAATATTGATGTGCAAGGACATCTCCAGCTGGGACCAGAAACCCTGGGTTCAATGGTTCCCCAGGTGCACCCCAACTCAGACAAGAAGCGTCTGTGGCGAGGGTCCAAAGAGGGAATTTCAAGGGAAGTCCCTTGGACAGATTCAGAGGGTCTAGCCACCATAGTAGATCCTCTGACTGTGCTGGAGACCAGAAGAGGATGGTCCAGGTCGTCCAAGCGCTGGTCCCATTGGGCACGTGACATCCACTGGGAGATCCTCATATGCAACCTGGCTAAAGGAACTGTGGAGATAGAGGCTGACATCTGGCCCAGCAAGTGTAGCAATGCTCTGGCCAGAAGAAATCTGGATAAGATCACCAGGATGACCTGCTCTAAGAGTTTCTGCTCTGTCCAGGGGAGAAAGGCTCTGCACTGGACCATGTCCAAAACCACCCTGATGAACTGAAGGCTCTGAGAGGGGATTAAAGATGACTTGGGGAGATTGACTGTGATTCCCAGTGGGGAACAAGGGTCCAGAGTAACCAAGAGAGAGTCCAGAAGACTGTCCCTGGATGAAGCTGTGAGTAGCCAGTTGTCCAGGTAGGGAACACCACTATACCCTGACACCGTAAGGCCAGTGTCACTACCGCTAGGCACTTGGTAAAACCCTGCGTGCTGAGGAAGGCCAAAGGGAGGGCTGTGAACTGGAAGTGCTCCCCTGGAAACAAAACTGCAGGAAATGGCAGTGGCCTGGGAAAATCGGGATATGCAGGTCGGCATCCTGCATGTCCAGGGCACAGAGCTAGTGGTCCTGCTGCAGAAGGGCCAGGAGGCTCTGAACAGTCAGCATGGAACCTGTTGTACTCGATAAAGAGGTTCAGACTGCTGAGGTCCAGGATTGGTCTGAGGTCGCCCATCATTTTTGGGACCAAGAAGAAGTGAGTAAACCTCCTTCCTCTCTGGGATGCAGGCACGGATTCTATCACTGCCTTCAGTTCCAGAGTCCTGATCTCTTCCTCGACCAACGGAACTTGGTGTGAGGGAAGTACTGAGCCACTGGGAGGAGAGTCTGGAGGAAGCTTCAGAAACTGTAGTGTGTGCCCCTCGAGAGATGAGTTGGTAGGACCCATGCATCTGAGGTGATGCCCTCCCACTCCTGGATGTGAAGGGTGAATTTTCCCCACTGGCTCCATGTTTTGAAGTGGAGGGAGGGAAGGAAGACTGGGCGATTCAGTAGGCAGAGGGGAGAGGGTAAAGGCCCTCCCGTTGATCTCTGGGATTGGCGGCTGGGGAGAGAAGAAAGGGAGCCCATGGCTCATCTTTGGACTGCTTCTTTGGGACTGATTGCTTCCCTTGGCACTTGAACTGGTACCAGAAGGGCTGTTTCTTCTGATTTCCATTCCTATACATGGAACGGACGATCTGAGGGCCTGACCACTATCTTGGAGGCCCGTAATCAAATCTATAGTGTCCTGTCCAAAGAGGACTGATCCCTAAAGGAGCATCCTGAATGGCTGCCTGTACATCCGTCGACAGTCCAGAAATGCACAGCCAAGCATGCCTCCTGAGGCTGACATAATATTGTTTTATTGGATATATTCAGAAAGACCTTTGAATTAAGGACTCATTTACAAAGGTTCCATGTCATACATTAAGTACAGGGCAAACATTAGCTAACAGAGTTGAGACAGTAGCAGAGAAGAGGGCCACTGAGTCCCACTGAATCATATGTGGCCCTAACAGCATGTCTGCAGGAAATTTTGGACAGACAGAGCTCTTTAGCAATCTCCTCCTGAGATCTGAATCTTCCATGGATGAGATCTTGGCCTCAAGATTAGCCTTGCTGGCCTTTTGAAAGGACACCATGTGCACACATAATTCAGGGAGCACAGGGCACACGTGGCTGAAAATAAACTTTCCTTCCCAAATTGGTCCAACTGCCTGGACTCTTGTCTGGGGGGGCATGCTCATGTGCTTGGGGTTAGCCAAATGGTCATGAGTGGCAGTATTGACAATACAGTCTGCCTTGGGGTGAGAGTCCAGGAAGGGAACACCTTCAGAAGAGTGATAAATCTTGTCTGCCTTCTTAGGAAGAGCAGGAATTGAATATGGCAACTGCCAAATAGTGGTAGTAATGTCTTCGTGTGGAGCTGTCCAGGGAGGAACTGGTATAGGGAGGCAGCTTTTAGATCCAAGTGCTTGGCTAGATGCTTCCTCTGGGTCCAGATCCTCAGTATTCCAACCATTTGCATGTTGGATTGTGTGGAGGAGTTTGCAGAAGGAGAGGTCTCCAGAGGAGACTTGGTGACATTTGCCTTACAGGGAGAGGAAAGCTCATCCGAGGTAGACTCTGACATGTGACCAGAGTCAAGGGGCTCTTCCCTTCAGGAGATTCAATGTCCAGGAAGGTGATGTCCTGTGGAGTGCTGCCCAAGACATGCACTGTGGCATGCAGTGAACTGGGAGGTGAAGAAGATGGGGAGGCACTGCCACCAGGCTAGGAAGCCTATGTTCTAGGTTTGAGATTAGCTGGGACCTTGCGTCCTTCCACCAAGATTGGATGAAAGACTGAAGGTCTGGTTGTGGAGAATGAGGAGGTGGGGAGGAGGAGGAGAAGGTGGGTTGGCTGGGGTGTGTATAGTGTGCCCTCAAACCCGGATATTGAGATGGAGGAGTACCTCGATAATATGGGTGTCCCTTGTTGATACCAAGGGAAATAGCTCTGGGAATAATGATGCATCGCTAGCCTGATGGCGGAAAAAGAGGAGCCTGACACCCGTGAAAAGAGGGGACCGGACATTAGGTCTGGACCAGTGGTCTGAAGGACCCAGAAATTACCAGACATCACAACAGTTGATGTCAGAATAGCGTCATCGGGGCAACCGACAAAGAGAGAATGAACGTCGGGCATCTGATGTAAGAGAAGATGACATCAAACCACAGACATCAGACCCTACGTGAGGGGCTGAGTGGAGGGCCCTGACAGAGGACCTTTGTGAGGAGTCCGACAGTGCTCCTGATGTCAAAGCAGGAGCAGCAGGTGGCAGGTGACCCAATGCCAGAGAGACAATAGGGCATGGCGAAGATAAAGTATTCCATGGGAGATCTGAGGGACCATCAAGGGAGTGGGAGAAGAAAGACCACTTCCATCGCTCCTCTTCCTCCTCTCTCCTCCCCAGATGTAGGCTGCGGGCAAGAGAAACACTGGGGAGGTGGAGAAGAAGTTTTCTGGCTGGCAGGGTCTGGGGGCAGGCTGACCTGAAAGAGTCCGCACGCCTTCCCGACATTGGGTGAGACAGTGTTAGCCCCGACAAGTGAGCAACACCTGAGCAGTCATCTGAAGGCTGGACCACTGACTGACTGGGTGAAACTGTGACCGGGCAGTGGAGGGAGGAGCCCTCGACCAACTTATCAGTCAGAGTCGAGCGGACTATGGGCTGCTTCTGGAGGGAATATGACTTATCAACTGGTGGGCAGATCCCAGGAGCTGGGGTATGACTTACCAAGAAGGACAGGGTGTTTACGGAGGAGCCAGAGGACGAGTTACCAGTCAAAATACGTTAAAAGATGGCGGAAACACTGAAGGTCATCCCTGAAGCTGCATGGGTCACTTTGAGGGTGGGCGGTGGGAAAGGGCCTTGCTGATCAAGACTTGCTAGCAGAAGATTGGTCCCAGTCCTCTAGATGCCCTTTCTCTGTGCCTCTCCTTGTCCTTTGTCTTCTTCTTCTGCTTGATTCCAATGAAGGGAAGAAGCTGTGTCCCAAGTTTCTGCATCTCCTTTTCAAGTGTAGTCATCCTGTTTTAAGGAGAAAGGCCTCCAGAGCCTGGTGTCATCATTTGCAAGTGTCCTGGTTAAAGAGTTGGCAATCAGGACAGGCTACGGTGTCATGGTCTGGGCTAAACAAAGAGGCAGAGATGATGGCTGTCTTGTGGGAATTTGACCCACACTTGGTGCACCTCTTTCTTTGCCTTGGAGGTGGACAGAGAGAGAGAGAGAAGACAGTGTGAAAATGGACTGGATTCAAATAAAATAAGAAAAATGGCAATCAACAAAGCTGCAGATTATCGCAAGGTACTAGCGGAGATTGACCGTGGGAAAGAACTGGAAGGCAGGCACAGGGACAGCCCACTATATAGGGTCATGCTGATATCTGTCACGTGGGACATCTGGTAGGTGGTCCCCTGACAGACACTGCTGGAAAAGCTTGCTAAGCAGTGCTGACGCCAGAGGGCTAGTCCTACATGTAATGACCTACTGCAGGGAACCCACTTGAAGTAAAAACACATTTAATGTTGTGAAGAAATAAATAAGTAAGGTACAATGTAACAGAATCACATCACTTTTTCAGGAAGGAAGTTTGGCAGACAAGGCCTTAAAATCCATGTAAACCCATTTGAAGATTGCCAGAAGAGAGTAAAGAAAAGGGTATTTTCTGGGTTGAAAACCACTCAGGTGTAGTTAGAAAGGACCCAGTAGTTATTTCAAAATTGTGAATGACTATGTCAGCAGGACATTTGGGATGGAGGTACCAGTGTCTCAGGACTGGGTTTTTTTTGGCAGGCCTTCACCTACCATCCCTCCCTGATTATGTGATTCATAATATAGTCAAATCTATTACTACTACTGAGGAGATACAGGCAATTAGATCTCTATCCAATAGCACAGCTCCTGGCAATGATGACCTAACAGGTAAATTTTATACATTTTTCAAGTATGAGTTAGCATCTGTTTTAATGGAAATGTATTGAGACTTCTTGGAAAATCAGTTATCTGGGTCCACTTTTATGCAGGACATATTGATATTTCTGAATAAACAGGGTGAAAGGAGGCGCTGCAGAACTGATGACCTTTAATCCTGCTAAATACTGATATTAAAATTCTGTTAAAGCTCCTGGTAAGAGATTGAGACAGCAGCAGCATGACTAGTTATTCTACCGTCGCAAACATGTGCCAAAAAGTAAGAAAATACAGATAATTTGATTTTATTACAGGAATTAGTTGAACAAGGAAGTAGGGTAAAGTAAGGTAAGTGAAGGGCATTCTTCTGGCTATGGACCAGAAGAAGGCCTTTGATAGGGTTAACCATGTTTTTGTCTGCTATAACGAAATAATTTATACATTGGCTACAGCTTTTGTATCAATGAGGGACAGTAGTTGCTGTTACAAATGGGACTGGGGAGTGGACTACTTCATAAAGGCTGGGATGCACCAAGGTTGCCTATGATCCCTGTGCTGTACTTTTCATACTTGACCGCCTTCTGAGAACTATAGACCAGGATGTTGAAATAAGATGGGTAGATACCCCACCAGGGAAATTATTGATACAGTCCTCTGCATTTGAAGACAATGTCTGTCTATTGGTAAAGGATACAGAATTAGGGGTAAAAGCCATGAAACTGAACTGTACAGTACAATTTCTGGTGTCTGCTTAAACGCGCAGAAGAGTTCTGGCAGGTGTCTGCAGGACCATGCTCTAATGTTCTAACAGACAATTAAACAGTCAGAGGCACTGCTTTTACTGAAAGAGCTTATACAAATACTTGGGATATGGTTTGTGGCTATAGATTTGGTGGTGTATAACTGGAAACAGAAATTTAAGTCTGCAGTTTGGTTTCCAAATGGTATCAGTGGCAATTGTCCAAGCATAAAATAATCTATATGGTTAAAACATTTTGGTGCCCTTGTTTTTATATCTCAGTTGTATTCTGCCCCTCCCCACTAGTGCGGAAGTTACTTTATATAGCTTATTTTTGTTTGTTTGGCATAGGGCATCTTTTAAACCCCACTAAAAGGAATCACACTTATTGAGATGTTAAAAAGGTGGATTAAATATAATAAACCTGTTACAGTATTTGTGGGGTTTTTGTTTTAATACATGGCCACTGTTGGGGGCACATTCGTTGCATTATTTCTGTTTCAGGAGGCATGTGTATTTTGTTGTAGCCTTTCCACTATCCCATACATCCATTCAGTTTTCCAGCATCTAAAAATTGGGAAATTGTCAGTAGATACTGTATGGCTCAGTTCAGGGAAGAAACTGTATGCCCATGCAGTACAGTACTGTTTTTATATGGATCCAGTTTTTGACCAACTCTGTGGGGTCCCTGTACATACCATCACAAAGCAAATAACTGATCAGCCTATCCCCAGGAAAATGTGGGACATTGTGTGGTTGTGTGCATGGTAAATTGAATATAAAAGGAAATGCTTAACACAAAAGCATTGAGGACGGAGGTTGTCACAGGCCTGAATGTAATCAGGAACTTGAAACAATGGAATATTATTTTGCTACACGTTCATGTGTTCGTACCTTTTGGTCACTGATCACCAATCAATGGGTAGTTCCTGAGTTACAATATATGACATATTCTACTCTAATTCATGGAAGTATACCTGATGGATGGGATAAATGGGCACACAGTACTCTTCTAGTCCTTCTTGCCTGTATTAAATGGAGTATATGACAATCGACTTCAAATATGTATTGCAGAATAAAATGTGCCCTGTTGCATGTGATTGACAGTATAAAGAATGAATTATTATTGGTCAGTGCACATGATGATGAAAGTTTGTCTACAACTGCTTTTAGAAAACTATGGTGAGGAATTAATTGGTTGGACAGGGCATGGGGTCATAATGTCACATGACAGAATGCCCGTGTGGCAGAATCGTGTTAGCAATTTCATTTTATTTATTGTTCTGCAAGGGCCTCTGACACCCCTCCATCATGGGGCTGCCACCCCCACTAAAGATTCCAACTCTGGGTGGGATCCAACTCGAGTGCACATAGGTTCGATTCGCCATAATGCCAGACGCTACTAAGCATGCGGTATTATGACCCGATGCGGTTGGACATAGAGTAAGTTTTTTCTAACTAGTACAATTGGTGAACTTCGTCACTGATTTTCTTTTTGCCTTTTATTTTTATTTATATAAATGCATTATTGGCTCTATAATTAAGATAAATGTGTGTACAGGTTAACAAAGTTATAGCTATTTCTTGTTAAGTAAGGTCTGTGTTCTTTTCTGGTGTGCAATCTATATTCTGTACTTTTGTTGATATTTGTTTTAATAAAAATAACCCTACTTTTCATTGATAAGGACCATGGGATCATTCACCCAGCTGGACAGTGACCACACAAAGGCAGTAAGGACCTTGGTTTAATGTCTCATCCAATGGATGACACCTCAATTGTGCAGCATCCCCTCATACTGCACTACAGTGTCAGTTATGAGTATTACCCAAGAACATGGTGGGGACCCCAGATGTAAGTGTGCTACCTAATGAGCTACTGACACTGCTGTACCAGTATGCATGTGGAGGCTATGGTAATCAAACCCAGGTCTGCTGGATGTGCAAAGCTCATTTATAGCTCATTGCTCTAAACTAACATAGAACATAAAACATAGAAACATAGAAGTTGACGGCAGATAAGGACCGCAAGGCCCATCCAGTCTGCCCATTTCTTTTCTACCTTATAAATGTGCCATCGGCCTTGCTCTGTCAGTAACCTATCTATTCGTAGTCATTTGTATTGCTCCCTTATGCCTATCCCATGCCTGTTTGAAGCCCTGCACTGTATTCATAGCCACTCACTTCTTGTGGTAAGCCATTCCATGCATCTACCACTCTTTCTGTGAAAAAGAATTTCCTCACATTCCCCTTAATCGGCCTCCCTCTAATCTCATGCTGTGTCCTCTGTCCTGCTATTTTTCTTATATTTAAACATGTAGACTCTTTCACCTTGTTTATGCCCTTAAGGTGTTTAAATGTCTTGATCATATCACCTCTCCTCCTTTGCTCAAGGGTATACATATTGAGCTCCGTTAATCTGTCCTCATATGTCTTCTGATGCAGTCCCTGCACCATTTTGGTTGCCCTTCTCTGGACTGCCTCAATTTGGATTAATATCCTTGTGAAGGTGTGGCCTCCAATACTGCGCAGTACTCAGATGGGGCCTAACCAATGTCTTGTACAGAGGATTATTACCTCCCTCTTACGACTTGTGATACCCCTACTAATACACCTAACACCCCCTAGCCTTACCTACTGCTTTAGAGGTCTGTTTGATGATTTTAGGTCATCAGTGATGATGATGCCCAAGTCTCTTTCTTCCTTTGTGACTGCTAGCAACTCCCTTCCAGCCTATAAGTGGCTTCAGGGTTTCTCTTCCCTATGTGCATGATTTTGCACTTTTTGCATTAAATCCCAGTTGCCACTCTTCTGACCATTCTGCTAGTTTATCCAGATCTCTTCTCATTCTTCCCACCCCATCTGGATCATCTACTCTGTTGTAGATCTTGGTGTCATCTGCAAACAGACAAGCCTTACCCTCTAGTCCATCTGCGAGGTCATAATGAAGATGTTGAATAGGACTGGCCCCAGGACTGATCCCTGAGGTACCCCACTTGTGACTTGCATCTCTTCTGACTGTATACCATTTACCACCACTCTTGTTTTCTGCCAGTCAACCAGTTTGCCACCCAGTTGACCAACTTCTGACCCACCCCGAGCCTACCTAGCTTATTTATCAATCTTCTATGTGGAACAGTGTCAAAAGCTTTGCTGAAGTCAAGGTAGGCGACATCAACTGCTCCCCTGGTCCACCACTCTGGTTACCCAGTCAAAGAAATCTATGAGATTAGTTTGACAGGACCTTCCTTTTGTAAACCCATGCTGTCTTGGATCCTGTGCCCCTATGGATTCCAGGTGTTGCACTATCCTTTCCTTAAGGAGTGCCTCCATAATCTTGCCCACTACTGAGGTAAGACTGACCGGTCTGTAGTTCCCCGCCTCCTCCTGCTACCACTCTTGTGGAGTGGGATCACATGAGCCTTCTCCAGTCTTCTGGGACCTCCTGTGCTCAGAGACTCACTAAACAATTCTGCTAATGGCTCTGCTAGTTCCTCCTTTAGCTCCTTAAGTACCCTGGGATGTATGCCATCAGGTCCCATTGCCTTATCCACCCTGAGCTTAGCAAGCTCTTGTAGGACCCTTTCTTTTGTGAAGGGAGTAGTGCTCACCTCCTCCCCTGTGTCCATGATGCTGAGCTGTGGGCCCTGCCCTACCTTCTCTTCTGTAAATACTGAGCAAAAGTATCTATTTAGGATAGATGCCTTAACAGGGTCCTCCTCCTCACATGCTCCCTTTTCTCCATTAGCTTAGAATACCCCTCTGGACTTTCTCCTTTCACTAATGTATCTATAGAAAGTCTTGTCACCTTCTTTACTGTTCGTGCTAGTGTTTCCTCAGTTTGGGACTTTGCCTGCCTTACTGCCTTACCTGCTTCCCTTTAGGCAGTTTGGTATACCTCCCTATCTTCATCCCGCTGTGTTCCTTATATTTTCTGAAGGCCAGCCTTTTGGCTCTGACCTTTTCTGACTGTATTTGAGAACCAAAGTGGTTTCCTTCTTCTTTACACTTCCTTTTCTGTCTAACACAATGGGATGTTGCTTCAAGTATTGTATCCTTAATGCTTGCCCACTTTGCCTGTACCCTCCTCACCTGTGTTTCTTTTGCCAGGGCTAGCTTAACTCTGTTGGCCATCTTATCAAAGTCAGCTCCTCTGAAGTCCCATATTTTGCCTTGGAATGGGATGATTTAGATGTAGTAGCCAAATTGAACCATACCATGTGATGGTCACTGGCCCCCAGGTGACCTTCTCACCTGGAGATCTGTGATCCTTCTTTGTTAGTCAGTACTAGATCTAGGATAGCCCTGTCTCTTGTGGGTTGCTGTACCAGTTGTTTGAGGCCCCCCTGCAGGGAATCCACTATGTGTCTAGTTCTGGCCGATGTTCCTGCTGGTATTGACCAATCTGTATCTGGGTATGTTGAAGTCTCCATTATCAGTAACCTCAGTTAAACACCTCCCATGTTTTGTTCCATGTCAGTCATGAACTCTGGAATGTTTGAACATTATCTAGGCTTGTGGTGCCCTCAATTCTGCATTATGTTCCCTTTACTTCAGCAGTTGTTGCTCTTCTTTTAATGTATTTATATATTTCTGACACATTCCATGACGCTGGTCAAACCATTCCATGAAATGTATTCTGAATGGCCTGTAAAAGTGTCACTATTATCATGAAATGTCCAGATCATATGAAAAATAAGAGCAGTAGCTGCTGAGGACTCCAGGAGAGACAGAATTAATGCAGTGACAAAGGCAACAAAAATAAGATTATTAATTTAATAAGAATGGATCTAAAATTTACCAGAATATAGGGCAAACAAAAAGAACAGAGGATGGCATATAAAGTTAGGAAAACTGTCTTCTATTACAGCAGTAAAGACCAGCAAAACTGGATGACTGGACGTGACTCACCACATCTAGCCCAAAGCATCGGTCATGTGGTGTGCCGCAGGATCCGTTCTTGTTGCCTTTGTTGTTCAACGTGTATATGCTGCCATTAGGAGACATTATCAGGTGGTATGGATTGGGTTTCACTGCTATGCAGATGATGCACAGCTGTACCTGTCCTGTGCACCTGTAACCAGATGGCTTCTTCCATATTTTATTTATTTATTTAGCTTTTGTTGACCAGGTAAGTGCACTAGACAAATCTTGTCTATTTTCAGGCACCACCTGGTGAAGGGGTACAGATGAATGCCAATTGACCTTGAACTGATTAAGCTGTTGACAGCAATAGAGTTAATACATCTGGCACAAACCTGTTCTATTCCAAAAGGAATATAAAACAGAATCTCCTTTTACTAAGAGAAATATGTGAGTTTGCTAGGCAAGGGAAACTGAAAGGATTTTTCCTGACCCTGGATCAAAGAAAGTCATTTGGTAAAGTATCACACAATTTCCTTTTTCAGGTTTTGGAAAACTATGGAATCCCAAATAAATTTGTTTCATGGATTAAAATTCTATATGGAAATGCAAATGTTACCCCGCTTATTAATGGATTATTAGGGAACAACATCTCCTAAAAGGGGTTAGCAAGGATGCCCCATAAGCATCTTACTCTATACTTTACTTTGGATCCAGTTATCAGAGCTATCATATGGGAAATGGAAATATTAGGCATATCTCCATGTAGCAACTTAGTGCCTCTATAAAATGTCTGCTTATGCAGATAATGTGAGCTTGTTTTGTTTCAGACCAAGCATCAGGGGTAAAGCATTACAGATTCTGGAAATATTGTCAAATATTACAGTTGCAGAACTAAATTACAAAAAAAAAAAAGGTATTCTAGATAGGAATAGAAGCACCAGGAAATACCATAGGTCAAATTAAACTTTGCAATACACAGACTAAAATACTGGGTTTAACATTCAAAGAGGAAATCTAGGTAATGTGACTGGGAAGAGAAACTCTTAATAGGGAAAGAAAAGTCCAACAGTGGAAAACGTGGTCCTTCTCAAAAAGAAAGGGTACTAATAGTTAAAAGTTTTTACCCATTTTGAGTTCAGCATGTGTCAAACCCCTTGGGAGAGTAGCTTTGAGGGGTGTGACACTATCTGTCCAATGCAGAGTCCTCTGCATGGGGCTCGACAATATCACACCAATCCTCAGTCAGGTTGGTCCTGACGCTGTTTTGGCCTGCAGTGGTCTGCACTTCGGAAAGAAAAGCGCACTAATCAGGAGCCAGCTTTTTCCTTTCATCTGCAGGGCACCGCAGTGCAAAACAGCTGTTTGCGGCCATGACAAAGATTTTCCACCCGTGTGGAGCAGGCCACAGCCTAAACTCTGTACAGGCTGGGATTGAGTGCCCAAAGGCACTTTACTGTGTGTGCGATCCGATTGCACTGGCTGCTAGAGGCACTTTCCTTGCCTGCCTCCTTCACTTCCTGTCAGCTGGAGGATCCCCTCCCCCACCTGCCAACATCAGGGTGCTCAATTCCCATGTGGACTGTATCCCCAAACCCCTTATCCTTTAATGTGGCACACTGGGACCCCACCCCAGTGTGCCAAAACCCTGATGTGGTGTTTTCTGACACTGAGATGTCCACCCTGGTGTCAGATACGCTGCCCCACATAACTCATCACGGGTGCCCATTCCCAGGTCGGCATTGATCCCCTTGCACCTCCTAGTACTCTGGCACATGGGGAGCCACCCCAGTGTGCCAACATCTATAGTTTCCTGTAAAATAAGAAAACAGACCCACAAAGTCTTTTGATTTTTTTTTAAACCTGAAAAGACAGAAAGCGGTCCCTCGTGGTTCCTCTGCCCCCAACCCACACCATCCTCTGTACATCCTAGCTCCCTGCACCCCTTCACCCATACTTACTGTGGAGGTCAGGAGCAGCGATCTTCGTAAATCGGAACACATCTGCACTCTTCAAAAGCCAACTGCAAACTGAAGAAATGATGGAAGTCCTATAATGGCAGTGAATCGGGGAGGTTTAAATTAGGTTGATATCTCAGTCATTTTGCGGGAGTTTTGGTCCAAAATTTTCAACATGGGTTCTTGGGACCTCACCTCATGAGCACAGTCACTGTCATTTTGTTTCTTCGTCCCAAAGGTGATTTTGCGTGTCACTGCATGGAATCACCTTTCGGGACCAATTAATGAAATGACAGTGCCACTGCTTGTGAGGTGGGGTCCCAAAAGCCCTTGTTGCAGATTTGGTGAAAAAATCCCCAAATGACTGTGTTTATGAGTGTCCGCACAGCTTCTATGCACACTGTGAACGCCATCAATTTTAAGGTTTTATCATATTTCCAACAATGCTACATTTATTCACACCTGCTATGAACAGTACAGCTGTCATTTTTTGTATCCTTCCCAAAATGTGTTTTGCACCTGTGTGAAAATCAACTTTTGGGGCAGATTAACAAATACTAGTGCAACTGTTCATGAGGGAGGTCCCAAAAGGCCATGTTGAAAATTTGTGAAAACATTTAAAAATGATCAGTGTTATGAGCATGCATTGCACAGTTTCTACACACACTTGTAACTTACACATTTTATAATTCACTCTAGATTTTCAACATTGCCATTTCTTCACACCTCCTCATGAACAGTACAGCTGTAATTTTCACATCCTGCCTGAAATGTGTTTTCACACCTGTATTTACTGGCACACTTGCTGTGTGACATCACCTTTGGGATTGAGTAAAAAATTATACTGGCACTGTTCATGAAGTGATGTCCCAAAAGCCCATGTTGAAAATTTGAGCAAAATACCAACAACACCGGGGGCATTAGGGTTTCCAACACTAACACCCACTTTAAAATGCAAGACAGAGGAATATGCAGAGAAACATATGGGAGGCATGTATAAAATCTATACAAACAGCAAACTCTTGGCATTGACAAATGCTTGTTTTGTATGTCAGTCACATTTTCCTGTCCCAGTAGAGAGTTAGAAACTAGACTAGTGTTTTTTTTTCTCAAATGATATGGGGTAGTAGATTAAACCCAGTTAAAAGAGACATTGAGTACTTAGCTCAAAATAAAGGTGGTCTAGGTATGATCAACCCTTAGTTTTCTACCACTCCTTTTTGTACATTCCTCCCTGTAAGGGAAGGGGAAGAGATCAGCATTCCTCATATCAATGGACACAAGGATTGTTTAGACCTTTATGTTGAAATGGATAGAGGACCCCCCAAATCACTGCTACTACACAAATTCCAGAATTTTCTGTACCAGCAGTTAAAAATTATGAATATGGAAAATAAATAAAACCCTCAGTACAAAGTTTAACTAGGAAACAGATATATTCGAGTATCATGGAGAATAACTATACAGTCCAAGTATTTCCCCAAATGTCTCCAACAAAATGAATTTAGCTATAAAAGTTTTGACAGACCCTAGGATACCTGAAAACATGTGGGATATTCAATAGCTTAGTTGCCATGGCAAGCTTGGGGTAAAGGGCATTTAAAGCATAAGCCCTTAGATGAAAGAACAATGTATAAGACCAGAGTGCACAGGAATAGTAGAAACCATGGAACATTTTCTGATTAGTTGTGCATTTGCTGTCCAATTTGGTCAGATTTGGCCACTAGGTGGCACCTACTCCCAGTTAGCATATTAAGTATGAATGTTTAGTATTGGGAGATTATTCTTGGGTTTTAACCATGCATCATCCAAGTACATTAAATGTGATATTTTCATATATTAAATTTTGTATGTGGCAAACCAGATGTCAATATACACTGTAACACACTATTACCCAAATTTAGTTATTGTAAAGTAAACCGAGGCTACTCTGTTACAAGTTAAAACAAAAGAGTATTCTATACTTGATAGATGGAAATTTGGTTTATTTTGGAGAAATATACATTGGTTAACTTAAAGAATGGCTTGTATTTCTGTTAACCTGTAGAGGGTATGTGTTTTTTTGTAGGTAACAGGTGTAATTAGAGAACAGTGTTAATTGTAAACTTTGTAAAACTGAATGTAATTTGTTGTAAATAATTATCCTGTGATGTTTTTGTTTCTCTTAATAAAAAATTCCCTACTCTTTTGAGAAGTGCCATGGGATCTTTAACATCCACCTGAACTACCACCAGAACAGGCAGATGGGACCTCTGTTGAACGTCTCATCTGAAATACTGCACCTCAGGAATGCAGCACCCCCTCATGATTCACTGCTACAGTGGCAGTACTGGGATTTTAAACCTTAAGTGCCTGGGTGGCAGCTGCCCAGGAGGAAATACAGAGCTGGGTGTCTCAAAATTGGCTTAGATTCAACCTGGACAAGACTGAGGTGCTAGTGGTGGATCCAGGTCATTGTGTTGGGGTGGTGATCGAGGTGACCCCTGGTTTAGTGCTGGGGAGATTCCTCTTATCCCATCTATGCAGGTGAAGGATCTGGGCAGGATCCTAGATGACAGTCTGACACTAGATGCTCAGGTGATGGCCATCGTCAAAGGTGGATACTATTACCTGAGAAACATTGTCCAGATCCAGGACCTGATCCCATCTGAGGACCTGCCCACACTGGTACATGTTCATCATGTCCAGGTTGACTACTGCAATGCCCTTTATCTTGGGCTATCTGAGGCAACCTTCACGGCTGTGGCTGATACAGAACTCAGCAGCAGATTACTGTCAGGGGTAAAAGAAGTGAACATATACTCCTGTCCTCCCAAACTGCACTGGCCGCCAGTCAGGTAGAGGACTGTCTTCAAGGTAGGGCTTCTTACCTACAAGGCCCTGCATGATCTGGGACCAGTCTATCTGCAAGATCTGGTGTCCCAATGGCCAATTTGGCTCTCCGTTCTGCCAAGGGGGCTCTCCTAGGGTTCCTAAGAGTTAGGTTGCAGCATTTGGGGATACGACATTCTCAGTTGCCATGCCTATCCTGTGAACTCATTACCCAGGTACTTACGAAGGCACCTCGGTAGAAGCCTTTAAACAGGTCTTAAAACACTTTTGTTTCCACTGGCTTTCTCCGTAATTAACACTGGATGCAGCATTCAATGAATGTATTGATAGATGCATTTAAGCTGTTTTTATTTCTTGCTGATTTGAAATGTGAAATTTTGGAATCTGAAATCAAATTTTATTATTGTTATTATAATGATTTGCTTTTAATGTACAGCACTCTGAACCTCTGAAAGGAGGGCTTTATAAATAAAGCATCTACTGTATCTATCTATCTATCTATCTAGCTGTCTATCTATCTATGAAAATGGATTGTCTGGGGTAAAACTGAACATGTGGAACTCTACTGCAAACTAATACATGTGGATGATATGGAGTTCCCAGGCTGGGTGCTGTATTTGGGGAAGCTAATGGATAACACTGGTGAACAGTTTCCGGTCAGGAATAGTGACAGTAAAAGAGGAGGGTACATCATGAACTGGGTGAACCATCCCAAAATAACAAGGGTGGCTTCCAAGGCAGAGGTCTACTTACTAGGCATTACATTACAAGAGGATGGTACCTGTGAGGAGGAAATTCCTTGATGTGGGCTTCCTATGGTTATTACCATGTAAGGGGGAGGTCTGGTGTGGGGTGTTGATGTCCTTGACTCTGTTCGGGACTCAAGAGGATAAATTAATCATGGTATAGGGGAAGCCTGGATAAATTCCTTGGGGTGGGTGCATCAGGACAGTGAGAGTAGAGAGGTACAATCTGTCGATAGGTCACAGGGGCTCTAGTAGTCAACAATGTGTAGTATCCCAATACTAGGTTTTGAGAAGAACCCATTCAGAAAAAGTCGAGTTTCTTCACCAGATCCTGGCCTGCTTATGGGGTAAAGTAATAAAAGGTTCATGTTCAAGACAAGCAGGAAGATATCTGCAAGTGGGATATAAAGGTTAAGCTGGGTTCATCACCTCCACATACTGTATAATTTTATTAGATGAGCAGTCCTACATCATTAGTTTCAACCACAGTATTGCATCTGTTCAGGAGGGCAAGAAAAGCCCCTGCTGTTGATTGATTGTCTACAGCGGACTGTCAGTAGCTGCAGGCCTACTGGGTAATCAGAGTGTCCATGTTTAATATCAGAAGTTGAAGTCAAGTGTCAGTAGGAGCCCCATGCTGGTAAATCCAGAGCAGATGCTTTGACTGTCCTTGGTCTGTTTGAGGTAGGCAATGTTTGCGTGCTCACCTCACCTAATAAAGGGGAATAAATGGCATATTTGAGTGGCAATGGCTTCATCCTCCAGCTGAGTTCACCGTCAGAGCGAGGTGGGTGAGTGGCAGTTCCCACTAAGAATCTTTGCCTTCAGTTCCAGATCACACTATGAGCACTGCCTGGAGTCGTCAGAGCTGAACTGCTACAGATCACTTTAAACATCTATGGAAAAATCTGTTTGCAGAGATCAAATGAGAGACTGTACTGCTTATGTATGATTCCATCAAGGACAATGTAAGACTGTGTCTGATCTGTATGGGGTCTTCATAGTGTAAATTATCCTTTGCAATCTGTTGAGCAATACTGTGACTGTGTACTTCTCCCATTAAAAACTGTGTCTGCTTTGGCTTGGTGTTCCCATGGATGTGAACTACATCCTGTGCCTCTGGTTGTGCAATATTGTGACCATGGGCTGCTTTGTTATCTGCCTGTTTTCTGTCTGACTCTTTTGTTTTAACTTTATGTTTATTATTTTCATAAACAAGCATACAGTTTGATTCTCAAGCAAAGACATTGCATTTAAATAATACCACATGAGGGTGCCACTCCTCTTAAAATACTTAAACTTATCTTTCTTTGCTTTTGATACGTCCCTGGGGAATATCTTAATAGAGCAAGCAGAATTATACAGATTTATTACTGTGCTTATGAAGCCCATGAGCAGCATGATAGAGATTCCATTAGAGTTCAAAAGAACCAGTCCCAGTGTCCAGCCCTCAAGGAGAGTGAAACAGAAAACCATGCATTAACATAGCTTATTCTGCACAAAGTGCGCATAAAAATCAAATATAAACTGATAGGAGCTAAGCTGTTAGCATTATGAATGAAACTACTAGCTTGTAAAGGTTACCACATTAGATTCCATACTATATTATTTCAGTGAGGAACTTTCTTTAAGTAGGTTCTGACCTTACATTAACATTAGTGTTTATGGTACACAAGAAAGGCCCACAAAGAATCTCTAGTAACTGGTCAGAAAATGATTACATTTGGGGCTCAAAAGAAAACTACTCAAAGTCCCGATGTGTTTATAATAAAGCGGATAAAGTCCCAAAAACAATACAGTTCCATTAAATAAGATCTTTGCTATAGACCTGCCACATCGGGTAGAACCCAGACTTTATGGGATTCGGTAGCCGAATTTGTACCTTCGGTATTCTCCACAACAGACGATCCTCTTCCGAAGAAACTGGGTGAGCCTTAACTGGTACACGTTGTTGGCTCCATTTTAATGTGTCATTCGGGTCTGTGAAGAGAAAAATTCTCCTTTATGTGCTGTATGGTGCTTCACAGGAAAGATTATGCTGTGTGATATGTTGGCCTCAGCATGGCCCACACTCCATCAAACCTCTTTCTCTTCTGGCGTGTATAACCAATGTCCGCTAAAGATGAACCTTTGCCCATCCTGTAACAGAGGTCCCTGATGACGTGCTAAGGCCAGAAGTGCATCCCAGGTGCCACAGCCATCTGTTGCCAGTACAATTGCTCTCAGTGCCTCTGGATTATCTGGCCTTTCTCTCTGCAAAACTCAGTAGGCTTTCTGGAAGGACTGTGTTTTGAGGCAACCTCTTCCCTAATTGTTGAGTGAACCATTCCTGTAGGAAAAGCAAGATATGATCACCCTCATACTCTTCCGCATCCCCAAAATACTAATGTGTGAAGAACGGACTTGATTTTCTAAAGTCTCTAAATGAGCCTTCCAATGCAAGTTTTCTTTTACCACTGTGAAGACAGCTCCCATAGCCGAGTCAGCCCTTCTTGCTACATATATTGCCGTGGTTTGAATAGAGTCCATTGTGGTCTCCGAACCAAGACTATGTTGGTAAGACCATCAAATTTATTAGACAAATTGCCTCATCGAGGCAATCAGTCGAAAGTTTCTGACTGATTGTTTGCAGTGTCTCCTTTTCCGACACCTTGACAGATTTCTCTGATCTGGCCTGGTTAGATCTCATGGTTAGAGCTGCAGGTTGATTTTTGATTTTACTCCCAAACCATGAGTTTGAGCTTTTCGAGGATTTCCCATTTTGGAAAGTAGGTAATCCGTTATAGTTTTGTAATTTTGGTGTCAGTTACGTGGTAATAATACCCAACAGGGTGGGCATTATTGGGATATAACGGACATGGGGGCGTAACGAGGCCCGACGCCACAGGCAGAGGGCCTTATAGCCCCTGGAAGGTCTGTTATATCCCATAACGCTTCACCCTGGAGGTATTATTACACTTAGAAAATGGGCTGCACATTACATTTTAAGCACAAAATTTAAAACATAAAATAAATAAAATATATACAATTTAGTAAAAAGCACATCTACTGTAAAGTAGTCCCTGAACTGGCACCGTTATTTAAGAACTGACACTAGAGGGTGCCAGTATTTTATGGTTTTGCTTTTGGTATGGTGATGATCATTCGACAACCGCTGCTCACATTCAAATGATCGTTTTGATTACATGTTGTTTCTGTATATAGAGCTAGTCGGCTATGGTTCCATGCAGCTGCTGAGGTGGAGCAAGCTAGGTAAGTAAAATACATGGCCAGAAAGACGTAGATATTTGTTGTTTTAGAACGGCGAATTGTTGTGTGAACGCTTGAGATTGATATGGAGATCGCGGAGCTGCAGGCTTGGGAAACCGATACTTGTGAGAGGTAAGTGTGTGCAGAATTTTAAACTAAGCTACTTTGTCAGCAGTGCTGTTGGTTGTGGGAGGGGAAAAAGTTTGATTTATGAAAGGTTGTGGTTTAAATCATGAGTGTGTGTGATGGTTAAGCAGCGGCTGCAGTGACCAGGAGAGCGACGGTAATTTACCAGTGGCTTAGCGGGTAGGAAAAATGGCAGTAGTGATGTTAGAAAACCAGGGTTGCTGTAGGATACTGCAAGTAAAGGGCATGCCAAAGTGGAACTTGTTATTTTGCGGCGTTATTAAAATAACAGCCTGGGTGCCAGGCTGTTTTAGCCAATCAGAAGGCGAAGTTTCACGTTACCCATTTTCTAATATCAAATAAAATACTTTTAAATAGTGCTTTAATGGTCATTTTATAGAGCTCCTTCAGTTGGTCTCCTTCTTGCTCGGGCTGCACAGCACGCCTCATCTGACTGTTTTTAAACTAGGTCCTGACACTGTCTCCACTTGCAGCTCCCTACAGTGTTTGGACCTCCTTCCTGTGATTCTGACCAACCAATCAGCTGTGGTGACAGGGCCACTGTGGGTGGGCCAAAGAGCTATTTAAATCAATAGCTTTTTTAAGCGGTGGAGGCTTCATTCTCTAGCTGAGTACTCCGGCAGAGTACGGAGTCTGCTGGAGTCAGTCAGGAAGCTGGAAACTGGGACCAGGAACTTTGATCTACAGGTGGTTTGTTTGCTCATGGTTAAGGTATATTTCGATAAGACTCCTGTTATACTGATTTAGACTGGCAATATGGTGAATTTTCTAAACAAATCAGAGCCACTAATACGGAATATGATTTTAGAGAAAGGTTACATCCATTCAGCACTTCCTTTACTGATAACACTAGTCTAATAGGGAGAGCAATTATATGGCACTTACAGACTAATCATCATTTTGCTATTCAGTGTTCCTCCAGCCATTCATTTTTAGAAAAGGTCAATGTATTAACCTACATCTCAAGCGTTTAGAAATTCTTCTGCTCTTGCTTTATCAGGCTCTATTCATCCTAACCCTGGGCCAGACAATAGTGAAAAATGTAGCTTGGGGAATTTAAAATATTCACTTAGCTTTGTATATTTAAATATGCAAAGCTTAATATCCAAATGAGATGGATTTGAGGCCTGTGTGCAAGACTAGTTTTGATTTCATTGTACTTTCTGAGACTTGGTTATCGCAAAAATTATGAACTACTCAATTAACCTGAAGGGTTATAATGTATTTAGAGAAGCTAGGCATGGGGCGAAGGGGGTTGTATATTATATGCAAAAGAACATTATAAGGTTAGTGTGACTTTGTAAACTCTTCATCAGACTGTGAGTTCCTGCCTCTTAAGATAGTCTTGGGGAATTAAAACATGATTTCTCTGGCAGCAACTTATTCTCCTCCTGGTACCTATCTGTCTGCCATTGATACTAATTGTTAATTTAAAATTCTCTTCCCAAAACAGAGAAGTTTTAATTATAGGAGATATGAATTATAACTGGAAAGGTAAAATTGATCCAAGCATAAAAGAATCCATCACTAACGTTAGACTCAATCTGATTATAGTGTATGGTCCTGAGTTGTGTATGAAATTCCATACACTGTAAAAAGTCATTCTGTTTAGTGATGTAGCTACTGTAGCAGAATGACTTTTCATTCTGCTGCAGTAGCTACATCACAGTATGACTCTCCTGATCAGCGAGTTCACTGGAGAGAAGGCAGTTGAACCGTCACGCGAGAGATGCCGACACACGACATCCCTGAAGAGCCACTCTTGGACCACAGACACTGACTGCTGACAAGAAAAAGTAAGCCCTTCTTCATTTTGGGGGACCATACACGATAAAGAACAGTGTATGGCATTCTGTACACAACTCAGCTGCTCTTCCCCTCATGTTTTCTATGATGGCAGAGGGACCTCTTGAGTTTCGCTTCCCGAGGTTATCAGTTGTTACAGAAAACACTGAGGAAGAATAGCCTTGTTGTGTATGGGATGCTACACATCATCCAATATATTGAGAAACCAACTACAGTAGATATAATTACAAGACAGGCAGCTCCATTATTATTGACCGGACCTTAGTTTCTGATATTCCTAAAATTAGGCACTTGGTAGTTCTTGTTTATAGCCTAAATGATCATTGTGCTGTTTTCTGTTTGTGGAGTGCAAAATGTCAACAGTTCCACCACTGTATGTTTTTTCCAGGAACCTTAGAAAGTTAAATAGTCCATTATTTTGGGAAGCTGTTCAACATATTGATTGATCCTGTTTAGGTTTTTCAGCTACCATTGATAGCGCTTTTTCCATAATTTCATAGTTTGTTTAATACACTTTGTGATAAATTTGCTCCTGGACAGCTCATAATTAGAGGCAACAGGCAAGAATGGGTCAATCCTCAGTTAACTGAACATATGAGATTGAGAGACAGGAAGTGGAAGAAATTTAGGAAAACATCTACAGATGCTGTGTTAATTGAATACAAACAATTGTGCAACAAATGTAAATCTCAGATTTGTAGATTAAATATAGGATAAAGAATGGGTCGGGTGTAGCCAGAAGTTTAGCATACCAGAGGGGTTAGATGCTACATAACCCCAAGAGCGAAGCTCGAGGGGTTTATGACTAGCATCTAACCCTCAAGGGTGTGTGTAAACTTTGAATTTACACATCCCAACCCATATTTTATTTTATATAATTGCTGGGTTTCCCTTTTCGCCTCAGCAATTATATAAAATAAAGAGCTTCCGTACCCACGGTGTGGCTTATTTTTGTCAGGTGCTGATTTGAATCAGCATATTTTAAAACGTTCTTCTTTTTGTCCTGGTTTGTGAGGTTTTCAAGGTTTTCACTGTGTATGGGGAAAAAAAAAAAGAACTTACCACTGAGTTCTTCTGGCAGTGCTGTTTCGGGAGAGATGGAAGCAGTGAGCGGTCTTGAGTGGTGGCGCTGCTGTGTGAGCATGCACACAGCAAGGAAATCTGTGCCATGTTTGCCGTTATAAACACCCTTTATAATGGCAATTTACGCCACGGTTTCCTATGGGAAAAGGGAAGCCAGTTATTATAACAGGATTACCATTGCAAAAGCAGAATGAGTCTGCAGGCAAAGATGTTGCAGCTACCTGGAAACTCATTAATGAGATGCTA
This sequence comes from Neoceratodus forsteri, assembly GCA_016271365.2. Taxonomy (NCBI): domain Eukaryota; kingdom Metazoa; phylum Chordata; order Ceratodontiformes; family Ceratodontidae; genus Neoceratodus; species Neoceratodus forsteri. The sequence continues at coordinate 904,087,595 of CM028131.1, read as the reverse complement.
GGTAAGACTCTTAGAACCTGTCTCAGTTTCCTTACTACTACAGTACATCTAGAAATTACACTGATCCTTGTAAGATTGTTGAAGAATTTAATTTATTCTTTCCCAGATTAGATAAATTTACCCTGGGAGCAATAATCCTCATACTTTTAATTTAGGTTTGCCTCAGAATGATGACTTAGTTTCAGAGTTTTATTTTAAAGCACTTACTCCTATGGATGTGTTTGGTAATATTTCAAATGAACCCTCAGCCTTTGTTAGGCATTGACAAGGTGGATTATAGGCTTGTCAAGGTAATTGTTTACATTTTGTGTTACCCTCATAGCAAAATTGAACCATGCATTCTGCCTGGGACAATTTCCTAAATTATGGAAAATATCCACAGTAGTGCCTGTACACAAGTCTGACATCTGGCAACACTGCAAGTCTGCAAAATTATAGGCCAATTTCACTACTGCCCCCACAAAAGTATGAGAAACACAGAAGCTGACAGCAGATAAGAGCACACCTACCTACCTCATCTGCCCATTTTAGTGCTTTACGGCACCAGTGTATCTCTAATTGGAAACATGTTCTCTCTTATTATGCTCTCAAGCTCCCCATGTGTCACAATATTATTCAGAAAAGGATACTCCCGATTTTTGACTATTGCGATATAGTCTACAGTGCTGCTCCATTGTCTTCCCTCACCAGATTGGACACTCTTTTCAATGCTTCTGCTGCTTTTGCTCTTGACGTCCCCGACAGCTTCTATCACTGCTCCCTGTACCACTCTCTTGCTTTCCCTTCCTGGAGGGAAGGCGCCTCCCAATGCACCAAGTTCACATCCAAATACTGGTTTGGGACACTCTCCTCCTACCTCTCCATTTCTCTTGCTGCTCCTCCCTCCTCCTGCTCTCTCAGATCCACTGATGCTCGCACTCTAGCTATATCTTATTGTTTCTACCACCACTGGATAGGAATCTTCTCCTACTGCTTCCCAAAACTTTGGAACACCCTGCCACCTCCTATCCAGCTCTCCTCATCCTCAAACTCTATGTTCTTAGCACTACATAACTTTTATTCCCCAAACTACACTTGTCTCTAACCCTCTCATCTCTCCTCCATAAGCGGATTCTCCTTCTACCCTGCCTATCTGCAGTCCCCATCAATCTGTCACATTGGTCACAAGGTCTCCCCCTCGCACCCCTGTCCCTTATCTGTATTCCTACTCCCTCCCCTACTCTCCCAGGTTGTAGCTCCTCCCATCCTCCTGCCCTTCCTTCTACTGTACTCTTTTGCTATGCCTGACCCCCTTGTAGGAGGTCTCTGCACCCTGAAAGGGAAGGGCCTGCCCATTCCCCTTTCCCATTTTCTCCACTTTCTAATCTTATTTCCCTGCAGGGTTTCATCGTGTCCTGAAGGGACTAGATTAGGCACCTTTATATCTCTTTCCTACCCTTCTCCCCCCACTACTTTATCCTTTGTCTTCCCATCCCCTACCTCCCTCCCCTGCCCTCCTGCGCCCTTGCACCTTTTCTCCACTTCTCCTTCTATCCTCCCTCCACTGCTGCCTAGTTCAGTTCCCTCGTAGGGTTTCTCTGCATTGAGAAGGGTTCTAGAAACATAGAAACATAGAATTTGATGGCAGATAAAGACTGCTTGGCCCACCTAGTCTGCCCATTTCCCGACCTAACGGATAAGCTGCAGATCCTAGTTAACCAACAGCCTACTTCCTCCTACCCCACTAGAATTGTCTTATGTCTGTCGCATGCATTCTTGAATTCCCCTACTGTTTTGACTCTATGAGCTCCTCAGGAAGGCTGTTCCATGTATCCACAACCCTCTCTGTGAAGAAATACTTCCTCACATTACCTCTGAGCCACCCCCATCTTCAAATTGTGCCCCTTGTTTTTGCACATCTCTTTTCTGAAGATGCTACCTCTTTGACTTTGTTGATTCCCTTGAGGTATCTGAAGTTTCTGTCATGTCCCCCTCTCCCTCCTTTCCTCGAGGCAATACATCTTTAGTTCCTTTAGTCTTTCTTCATATGTCATCTGATGCAGACCCTGCCTCATTTTGGTTGCCTCCTCTGGACAGCCTCCACTCTGTCTCTGTCTTTGCAGATATGGGGTCTCCAGAACTGTACACAGTACTCCAGGTGTGGTCTTACCAACTGTCTGGACAGAGGGCCAACAACTTCCTGTTTTCTACTGGTGATGTCTCTCCTATGCATCCCAGTATCCCCCAGCCCTTCTTATTGCCTTCTCACATTGCTGGCCCACCTTTAGGTCATCTGATATGACTACCCCCAGCTCTCTTTCCATTTTGATGTTGTCAGTATCTCACCCCCATTGTGTACCCTTCCCTGGTTTTTGTTTCCCAGGTGCATTATTTTGCACTTCTTTGCATTGAATCTAAGCTGCCATACATTTGACCATTCCTCCAACCTTGCCAAGTCCCTTTCATCCTTTCCACCCCACCCTGTTATCAACCCTGTTGCAGATCTTTGTGTCATCTGCAGAGACATACTTTCCTTCCTGTCCCTCTGCAATGTCCCTTATAAAGACATTAAAGGGCCGCCCCACTACTGAATCCGCAGTACTCCACTAGTAACCCTCCTTTCTTCATTGTGGACTCCATTTACTATTACCCGCTGTGTCCTGTTGTCCAACCAGTGTTTACCCAGGCTACCACCCTGGGACCCACTCCACGCTGGCTAATTTGTTTATTAATCTTTGTGTAGGACTGTGTCAAATGCCTTGCTAAAGTCTAGGTAGGTCTTTGGTCACCCAGTCAAAGAAATCAATTAGACTTGTCTGACATGACCTTCCCACTGTGAATCCATGCTGCCTTGGGTCCTGTGCCCACTGGCCTCTAGGTACTCAACAATTCTTTCCTTCAGAAGTGATTCCATCATTTTCCTACCACTGAGGTCAAACTGACAGGTCTGTAGTTTGCTGCCTCTGTCTTGCTCCCCACTTTGTGTGAAGGGAATCACATCCGCCCATCTCCAGTCCTTGGGTACCACACCATCCTCCCATGATTTATTAAAAAGGGTAGTCAGTGGTGTTACTAGTTCTTCTCTTGTTCTTTAGAATTCTGGGGTGAATCCCATCAGGCCCCATTGCTTTATCCAACTTCAGTTTTAAGAGTTCTTTCAGAACCTTTCTTCAGAAAGGACTAATATCAACCCCCATCCAGAGTGCTTCTATTGACTGGATTAGGTATTTCCCCTGCTTTTCCATTAGAATACTGAGCAGAAGTATTCGTTCAGTATCCCTGCTTTTTCACTGTCATTCTCTGCCCAACCACCTTCCTCTTTGTTCAGCCTCAGTATCTCTGTCTTAGTCTTTCTTTGCTTCCTAACGTACTCTATAAATGGTTTTATCCCCTTCTAACCGAGTTGGCTATCTTTTCCTCAGTTTGGGCCTTTGCTATTCTGACTGCCTTACCCGCTTCCTTCTGTTTTAACTGGTATAGTTCTCTGTCCTGCTCCTTCTGTGTGTTCCTTATAATTCCTGAATGCTATCTTTTCTCCCTAACCTTCCCTGCCACTTCTTTTGAGACCCATAGTGTTTTTTTTTCATTTGATTTGTTTATTGCTTCACACAAAGGCTTGTTGCCTCTGTGATGGCAGTTTTGATGTTTCCCCATTGTTGTTCCACCCCACCTTCTTGCCTGTTTGCTAGTGCTTTTCTGAGGCACTCTCCCATTTTACAAAACAGCCCTCCTGAAGTCCAGTATCTTCACTTTGTGTGCTTGACTCTACAGCTAAGTTTATCGTGAACCACACTGTTTGGTGGTCGCTTGTTCCCAGATGGCTACCCACTTCAAGATCAGAGATCATCTCTCTGTCCCATTTGAGAGTACCAGGTCTAAGATTGCTCTCTCCCAAGTGGGTTCCAAAACTAGCTGTCTGAGGCATGCCCCTGTAGGGCACCGAGAATGGCCCTGCTCTTGGATGCGGCTGCAGCAAAGGTGCTCCAGTCAGCATCTGGCATATTTGGGTCCCCATCATCAATATCTCCCTTTCTCTGCCATCCCAAGGATGCCTTCTATCATTTCCTTGTCCATTTCCTCCCTGAGACGGGGTCTGTATACAACCCTGTGTGGATTGTGGAGCCATTTCCAGTCTCCAGGGTGACCCACAATGCCTCCTCTCCTCCCTGTTTACCCTTTAGCTCTGTTGCTTTGATCCCTTCCCTTACACAGAGCTACTCTCCTCCTCTTCTTCCTCCCTGTCCCTCCTGTAGATTGTGTACCCTGATATGTTGACATCCCAGTCATGGTTCTGTACCATGTTTCTGTGGCTGCCACAATATCCAGGCATCCCTCTCCCATCAAAGCCACCATTTCAGGGAGCTTTTTACTTAGACTACAGGCATTGGTATTCATTACCTTCCATTTTTATGGCTTTATTTCTTTTGCCCCATCCCTGTCCCTACTGCCTTCGTCTTTTTCTCCATTTACCCTGCCCTTCTTCATATCGACTGCTCTATCTTGGCATTTACCTCACTAATTACCCTGATTTTTGGGGGTGGGCTAGGTTTGCCTTCTCCTCTTTAGTGCCTCCCCTTGGCTAGTTTAAATGCTTGCCATTGAAGCATTTAAACCTATCACCTAGGATCCTGGTTTCTCCAGGATAGATGCAGACCATCATGCCAGTATAGACCTGCATCCATCCAGGTGGAGCCCCAGTCCCCAGTGAAGCCAAATCCCTGAGCTCTGCACCAGCTTTTCAACCAGTCATTGAATCCCATGGTGTGGAGTGCCCTAGCCTCATCCATCCCATAGACAGGGCACTTCCGAGAAAGTTACTGTGTGTGCTACTTGTCTAAGGCCCTCCCAAACTCCACAAACTCTTGTTGCACTGCTCTGATCCCATTCTCAGCCAGGTCATTCGTCCCTAGGTGGATAATGACATCCAGCTCCCTCCCTTGCCGCTGCTCCACGATCCTGAGAATTCATTTCCTGTCCCTCAAGCCTTGGCACTGGGCAGGCACCTTACCTCCCTTTCCTCCCTCCCCAGTTCTACCCCCTAACAATTGAGTCCCCACCAGGAGTTGTTTCCTTCCCCTGTGGGGTCCCGGACCACCTCCTGTGGGTCTCTTATTGTGGAGGTTCCCAGCATCCTCCTTGGTCTCCACTGCAGGTGCCTCCATAGAGGAACCATGCTTCACCAGAGTGACTGAATGAGTTGTGGAGGCACAACTGGAGGATGCACTTCTTTCCACCACCCACACCCTCCCTGAGCCCACCGTGGTCCAACCACTCCTCTTCTTGGCAACCTCTGAGGTAGTGGCAGTGGCCTGGGTGGTCACTGGGTGGGGAGCAGGTTTCTTGAATCCTTGCCAGGTCAGCATGGAGACGAACAACCTCCTCCTCAGATCAGAGGTGCCTGCAAATAGGCAGCAACGCAGTCTCCAGAATGTCTTCTGGAAGACTGCTGCTCCACAGCCAGTGCATTGCACCACTCCCACATGTCTGTGTCCTTCCAGTTACAGATGCATTTTTGTTTTTGTTCTTGTTTAGTGTGTGCAAGCTTGTGAGTGTCTCTACCTCCTATTCAGTGTGTTGTGCCTTTAAGGATACGAACAGGTGTATGTTAGCAGTTTTGGAGAGTGATGTCGGGCCCTGCTATAAAGGAAGTTATGTGCTTGGGGTGGGTGGGTGAGGGAAGGTGGGTGAGTAAACCATGCCATCCAAAACAATCACTTACAACTCTTACCCTTCACCCCGGGAGTGCCTTCCTTCCTTTCAGACACCTATTTCACAAAGGCTAAGTAACAGGTCTAGTCACAACTGACTTCAAATATCTCCCAGTTACAGTTCCTCCCTGGCAAATTAAAGTTAAAACTAAGACAAGTCCACCCCAAAACAGAATCAATACTAGTTACTTACTCAGGTCCAAAAGTAATAATTCAGTTCAGTGTAGTCTAGAAAATAACCTCCTTGATTCGAGGAAGCTGTGGTTGCTTTCTCACTCTCCTGTCTCAGGCCCAACAGCAATTCTGATTCTAGGTTCTCTTTTCACCCTTTTTTCTCTCCCTCCACCCACAATTCATTGCCCCCCACTCACACAGTTTCTCTGCATCCTGAAGGGGTTCTGTTTCTAGGCTCCCCTGTTCCCTTCTCTTCTCTCCCCACCCTCAGTTCATCACCCTATCCACTCCTTACCTGTCTCACTCCTGCCCTTTGCCCTGTGGCATCTCCTCCCTAGCAGCCCTGTCTTGCTTCTCTTTCAGGGCCCTGAAGGTTATTTGTTGCTAGGTGAACTCCCTCCCCTCCTACTCCCCTCTACCCTAGAGTCATCGCCTCCCAACTCCACACTCATCATTCCTGCCCTCTCATGGGCCTACAAGCACTTCCTCCTCTTGCTCAGCCTAGCTTCATGGCAACTAGCCCATTTCATCAAGGAAAGCTGAAGGCAGTAGAACTGAATCCCTAGTGGGCAGGCAGCAGCCTTGTAGGACTGCCCCAGATTGTTTTAAATAAAAATTAGTGATTTTATGTGCTGGAGCCCTGCCTCCTGTTGAGACAGGAAGAGGAAGAGATCAGAAGTTTTGGGCTTCCTCCCATACAAACTTCTAGTTTACAGGGAGCAGCATTACTTTATCGGACTACCTTAAGGCAATTATTTGTGTGTCAGGGCTCTGCATGAGGAGTCTTCACCCATTATTTGGGGATTTTAAACTAATTTACTTGCTTTCCATGGCTGAAGTTGTGTGTGACCCCAGGAGCAGTTCGGGTCACCTGCAGTGTTAAAACTCACCACTCGGTGAGTGGGGCAAGCTAGTGGGGCACATGTGGTGCAGCACACAGAGACACATGCAAAGACAAGGGTGTTATGCATGCTGGCTGTGTCAGGTGGAGACAGCTGGGGTCCTGGGCCATAAACTCTAATAAGGTAGTGGAAACCAGTTTACTGGGTGAACAAGTGCAAAAGCAGGGTGATATCATGGCCTACTGCGATGAGAAAGGACACTCTAAACCAATGTAAGGTCTGTCAAATGTACATAGAATGAGATCAAGATGTTAACTACACCTGTGATAAATGTGTATGTTGTCAGTCCCACAGAGGGAGGTGGAGGAATTATGTCAGAGACTACAAGTACATAAGGATATTAGCATTTTAGAGCAGTACATAGACCAGGCTGCAGGAAAAATTGAGCAGGATACAAACAATACTTATCAAGCTGAGGAAGAGGTGTCAGAGACATATGGTAGCACAGACTAGTAACATAGCTCAAACTTCATACACAGAGGACTGGAGCATGGTACAAAAAGCAACTAAAAAGGGTAGAAGAAACATTGGGGATCAGGTAATATTCACACACAAAACTAATTCAGTGCACTAGTAGACAATGAGGACACTACCAGCCAGGGAATCATTTATAATGATAAGAGTAGGGGATCCCATACTTACCCAGGTTCAAGTGTACAAACTACTCCACGGGATGTTCTGGTGGTGGGGATTCCATGCTAAGATACATGGACCCCATCTTGTGCAAAAATCAGAATGAACACACTACTGTAAGTGTGCTTCCAGGAGCAGGGATAGGGGACATCAGGAGGCTTTACATGGGCTACTGCAAAACATGGCCAGCCCGGTTACACTATTACATGTGGGAGTAAATGATATTGGTAGAAAGAGAAATGTGGATATCCAGAAGGACTTCAGGGTGTCGGAAAACTTTTGAAGGATGAGGGATGCCACATACTAATTTCTGAGATCCTCCCAGTCCCTACAGCACGTGCAGCCAAAAACAGAGATATCTTACAATTAAATGGGTGGCTCAAAAGATGGTGCTATAGAGAGGGGCACACTTACATTCAGCACTGGGACCATTTTAAGAATTGGATTTGTTCGCTTTAGATAGTTTGCATATTAACAGGAAAGGAAAAGAATCTTAGTGCATAAACTAATGCAGGAGATAGAGAACCATTTAAACTTCTAAGTAGGGGAATGTGGGAGGTACAAACCATGCGAGAGGCACTGAAAAGGATTGGGGGAGTTAGAAAAACAGTGAACATTCGAGTTGAAGATGTCTCTTGTTAAATGCTCAGAGCCTCATCAAAAGTTGGACAAACTCACTTTGACTTTAAGGGAGGGAAAACATACAAATCTGTGCCACCACAGAAACAGGGTGGAACAAAGAAGACTCCTGGGACAGGCAATTCATGGATTTACTGTGTATCACAGGGACAGACCACATGGTAGAGGGGAGGGTAGCACTATATGTGTCGGAGAACATTATGTCTGAGCAGATGGATACATCATCCTGAGGAGAACTAGAAATAGTATGGGTCAAACTCTCTCCAGTGCGAACTGCTAGTATTACCATAGGAGTAGTATACAGACCTCCATCATACTCCAACCAAGAGGATAAGGTTATCCTGGACTATATTAACACCCTGTCACATAGTGAAAATATTTTATTACTCGGTGACTTTAATTTACTGGGTATTAACTAGGTAAATCTTGGGACAAAACCTCGGCTGAGCAACACTTCCTGGAGGCATTCATCCTAGAAAGACTGTAGCAAATGGTGGAGGAAAATACCAGGGGCTAATATGCTGGACTTGGACTAAGTAACATTCCTGATAGAATACAAGAATGTAGGGTACTTGCACCTTTGGGTTCCAGCGACTACAATATGGTTGCTTTTTTTAGCAGGATATATAGGCAAAACCACCGGAATACTGTAATAAATAATTATGAGAAGGCAGATTTTGGTAGCATGAGGAAGGAGTTAGCAACATGGGAATGGGAGGAGTTGTTTAAACATTAAACACTGCAGAATATGTGGGACATATTAGAAAACAAAATTAATAATTTAGTTGAAGTGTATGTAACAACTAGAAAGTACATTGGGACTGGTAGAAACCACCATGGATATCAAGAAGTGTCAAGAAATGTCTGAAAAAAAAAGGGCTTATGCAATGGAAAAAACAGTGGGAATTAGGCCAGTTGGGACTACTATAAAAAGCCGTGAAGGAAACTAAAAGATGAATGACTCTAGCTAGAAAATCGATAAACTCAGTTTGGCAAGTGCAGTAAGGGACCATTACAAATCATTCTACTATGTTAATAAAAAGGGAAGCATCCAAGACTACTGGAGCACTTAAAACCGGAAGGCAAATTAGTAGTTGACAACAGCGAAATGGCAGAGAACTACAATGATTACTTACTTTAGTATACAATAGCAGAACTGTAGCAACAAGAATGCATCTATTCAATACAGATGAAGGCAGGTTACTTATTAGCATTGTGACATCAGGGATAGATTATCTAAGCTAGATCAAAACAAAGCTCATGGGCCTGATGGTCTATACCCTAGACTCATCAGGGAATTGGTAGCAGAATTGGCAGGACCACTGACCAAGCTGTTTCAAGCAACTCTCAATCAAGGGAGGTGCTGGAGACCTGGTGTCAGGCAAATGTGGTGCCTGTTTATAAAAACAGCTCAAGGTAGGATGTGGGAAATTATAGGCCTGTCAGCCTAACTACTTTCCTGGGTAAGGTCTTTGAGGGGTCATCAAGGATCATACAACTGAATATATGCATCCGCAGGTGACATTGATGCCACACATGGCTTCACAAAGAATCGCTCCTGCCAAATGAACCTTCTTGAGTTTTATGGAGAAGTTAGCAAGGCACTTGATGATGGGGACTCAGTGGATGAAATTTTTCATGATTTCTCCAAAGCGCTTGACAAGGTCCCGCATGGGGAACTGATGGATGCGCTTATACAGCACAACATTAAGGGGAACGTAACCTGTTGGACAGAATCATGGCTTTCCAACAGAAAGCAAAGGGTCTGTATTGGGGATCCTATTCAAAATGGTCAGAGGTGCCCAGCGCTGCCCCCAGGGATCAGTACTGGGACCAAGTTTAACATATATATTTCAAATTTGTCTTACAACAAAGATGTCTGGTTATCAAAATTTGTAGATGATACCAGATTAGGTAAAGCAATAAACTTTTAGAGGATGCTGTCTCTACAGGGGCCTTAGGTGAGATGGAGGATTGGTCTAGGAGGTACAGCCTGCCATTCAATACGGAAAAGTGTACCGTAATGCACTTTGGGAAAAATAATAGTATGATACCTTACATGCTAAATGGCCATATCTTGAAAGTAGTTTCTGATGAGAGATTTGGGAATCAGGATTACACATGACCTCAACCCTAAACAACATAGCAGCATGGTGACAAGAAAGCTGGTAGCATATTACATTGTATTATCAGACACATAAAGAGCAGGGACAGTAATGTGCAGATGTCATTGAATACCTCACTGATCAGACCATACATGGAGTACTGTGCACAATTCTGGTCTCTGGGATACAAAATACAGATACAAGCATTAGAGAGGATACAGAGGAAGGCTATGAGGCAGATCCTGGAACTGAGGGGTATGGTATATGAGGAGAGACTGGTGAGCTGGGGATGTACTGCTGGAATTTTGAAGACTTAGGGGGATACGTGCTCTAGTTTATAGGACACTGCATGATGAAGGTCAGTAGGAACAGCTTGGTCTAGTTACAAAGGAGTCTGGGTACTGCACCAGAGGAGACCCATTGCAGATAAAAGGGAGTGATTCCACACAGATAAAAAGGAAGCATCAGTTCAGCATTAGAGTTGCTAAAATATGGAATAGCCTCCCAGTAGAGGTAGTAGTTAGTAAAACCATGGCTGAGTTTAAGACTAAATTAGATAAACACCTGATATTGAAAAAGATCCAGGGGTATAGTGTATAAATTAGAGCGAGCTTCATGGATTCCGGTCTTCTTTGCTCTGATAAACCTATTACATAGGTTATAAACCTACGTAACTTCAACTTTAGTCTGCCTCTCTGGGAGTGGTCATGCTCTCTGGCTGCTGTTCGCCAGCTTTATCCCAATCTAGGTTTTGATGCTTGTCCTGGTGCCTCTTCGGCTCAGTACCGTAACGCACTGTTTTGTTTTAGAAATTGTGCTGTAATTGTTCTAACTCCAGTTATTGCATTGTTCCCAGACTGCTCATTGTTTGCTGCTGTTTTATTACATAGGATTGTATTCCTGACTGGTTGTCTAAAACACTCGGTCCGTACCTGTACCACACTGTTCTGTTTGTAATTTGTGCTGTATTGCTTTGCTCATGTATTGATCTGCTCCTGTACTGTAATTTGTTTTGCTGTTCTCCCAATATTTTAACCCCTTCCCCAGGATGCTTCTGGAAACAAGCTGTTCACAGCTCGTGTTGTCTTTCTGGTGAAACATTTTCGAAATAAATAAATAAAATGTGTCTGTCCCATGATCTATTGAAGCCTGTAACCTTTTCTGCCCCACCACCTGAGCTGGCAGCCTGTTCCACTTATCCACCACCCTCTCTCTAAAAAGTATTTCCTCACATTCCCCTGATCCTCCCCTCCAGCCTCATGTTGTGGCCTCTAGTCCTAGAGTACTCTTTTTCTTTGGAAGATTGTATCTACTTGCATGCTGTTTCTCCCCAAGAGGTATTTCTATGTTTCAATCATGTACCCCTCTCTCTTCTCCTCCATCAAATAGATATTTAGCTCCCTCAGCCTGTCTCCATACGGGTTGCTGTGTGCCACTCACCATTTTGGTTGTCCTCCTCTGCACAGCCTCCACTCTGTTTATATCCTTCTGAAGATGAGGTCTCCAAATTGGACGCAGTACTCAATGTGAGGCCTCCCTAGTTGCCCAAACAGTGGAGTATCACTTCCTCCTTCCACTGGTTATTCCCTACCTATGCAGCCCAGCATCCTGCTTGCTTTTGCTGCTGCCTTGTCACATTGATTGGCCACCTTCAAGTCATCTGAGATGATGACTCCCAGATCCCACTCCTGTCTGAACTTGAAATTTCTCTCCCCAGGTTGTAAACTGTCCCTGCTGTTGTTACCCATATGCATGATCTTGCATTTTTAGCATTAAACCCCAGCTGCCACTCCTTTAACCAGTCTTCCAACCTTGTAGGTCCCTTTTCATTTTATCTACCCATCTGGTGTGTCCACTCTGCTGCAGAGTTTTATGTTCTGCAAACAGGAAAACTTTCCTTCTAGCCCCTCAGCAATGTCACTGATGAAGACATTGAAGAGTCTGGGCCCAACACTGATCCCTGAGGAACTTCGCTTGTCACCCTCCCTCTGCAGAACCTGTACCATTTACCACCACCCTCTGAGTTCTGTTTCCCAGCCAGTTTCCCACCAGTATCAGTGTCTCCTACTCCACACCATGCTCCCAGTTTATTTAACAGCCTTCTGTGGGGAACTGTATCAAAAGCCTTACTAAAATCAAGATATGCTACATCCACGGCTCCTCCTGTTCCACTTCCTGGTTACCCAGTTGAAAAACTCTATCAGGTTGGTTTGGCATGAGCTCCCTCTGTGAAACCATGCTGTCTTGGATCTTAGGGGCCGTTTGTTGCTAGGTGGTCCACTATCCTTTCTTTTAACAGTTTTTCCATTAATTTGCATACCACAGAAGTCAGGCTAACTGGCCTGTAGTTACCTGCCCTTCCTTGCTACTGCTCTTGTGTATAGGACCGCATCAGCCTTCCTCCAGTCCTCCGGCACCTCTCGTCATCTAATGATAGACTGAACAAAGCTGCTAGTAGTGCAGCCAACACCTCCCTCAGCTCTTTCAGCATCCTAGGGTGTACCCCATCCAGTCCCATTGCCTTATCGACCTTCATTGCTGTGAGTTCCTTGTGATTCTTTCTTCTGAGAATGTACTAGTATCCACCTCCCTTCCCTTAGTGTCCCTTACCTTTAATAATGGGCCATTTCCTACTCCTCCACAGTGAATACTGAACAGAAATAATTGTTCAGTACTTCTGCCTTGAGTCCATCATCCCCATGCATCCCGCTCTTAGTATTCAGTGTGACAATATCCCTCTAGTTTTCTTCCTATCACTTATATATCTAAAGAAAGTTTTTTTTTTCCATTTTTATTGAATCTGCTATCCTTTCTTCCATCTGCACTTTTACCATCCTAACTGCCTTCCCAGCTTCCCTTTGTTTAATCTGGTAAATCTCTGTCTCCTTCCTTCTGACTCTGTTTGTAAACCTTAAATGCCAGCCTCTGTGCCCTAAGTTTTTCTGCCACTTCTCTAGAGAACCACAGTGGTTTCTTTCTTCTCTTTTCTTTGGTTTTGTTGTTTGATAAAGAGTTGTGTTGCGTCCTCAATGCCTGCCTTTACTGTCTTCCACTGCTCTCCCACTGTTGACATCTCTGGGACCCCTAGGGCTGCCTTCAGAAATCCCCCATTTTACCTTAGTTCACTCTTCTGAAGTCTAGGATTTTGGTCCTCTTGGTATTTGTTTTCTGCTCAGCTAGCACCTCGCCACATTGTCCGGTGATCGCTGTTACCCAGGTGCTCCCCACTGACCTTACCCACATTTTCCCTGTTTGAAAGCACCAGGTCCAGTAATGCCCCTCTCTAGTTGGTTCTGTGACCAATTGTGTTAGGAATGCCTCGTTGAGACCTTCAGAATTTTCTACTCCTAACTGTTGCAGCTCTGTTTAGAGTCCAGTCCATATCTTGGGAGGTTGAAGTCCCTATTAACAACATCTCCCCTTATGTGCCACTTTTGAATTGAATCTAACATTTTCAAGTCCATTGATTCCTCCTGAGATAGGGTCTGTAGACCACCCCTGTATGGATGGCTGTTCCTTTCCTTTCTCTATTGTGACCCATAGCATTTCTTTGTTTCCTGATTACTCTGCTACTCTGTGGTCTTTATGTTGTCCTCACATACAATGCCACCGCTTCTCATTTTTTTTCCTACTCTGTCCCTTCTAAAAAATTATATCCTGGAATGACCACTCCAGCTGTGGTTGTCATTGCACCATGTTTCAGTGATGGCCATAATCCAGGTTTGCTTCTACCATAGTAGCCTCTACCTCACTGATTTTGTTGCTCAGGCTATGAGCATTGGTGCACAGGGCTCTCCAGTGTGTGATTTCTGCCCCTTCCCAGTCCCATTTGCCTCATCCTACTATACTCTCTGTTTTCCTGGCCTTGTTTGAGCCTGTCTGTTCCTTGTTTATGCAACTGTTTGGGGGACTCATTTTATTCACTGCCAGGGCCTAAATTTATTTTTATTTGTATGGGGTGGGTCCATTTCACCTTCTACTCTACTTCTCCGGCAAGTTTAAATTCTTCTCGAGGAAGTTTTTAAACTTAGTGGTGAGGACTGTGGTTCCCTCCCTGGATGGATGCAGGCCATCTCTTTATGCAGGCCTCAGTCCCCACGTAGCAAAGCCTCCACCCTTGCACCATTCCTTCAGCCAATTGTTGAAGTTAATGATGTGACATGTCTTATCCTCCCTATGCTTTGGACAGTGGCACCTCAGAGGAGGACATGGAGGTTGCTGTCTACTTGAGGCTCCTTCCCAGTCAACTAAATCCCTCCTGCACTTGACCTAACCTCCTCATCCCCTCTGTAAGATCATTTGTCCCCAAGTGGACAATGACTGAGCTCCTCTCTCCTAGCAATTGCCCTTGCTATCCTTAGAATTGTCTGTTGTCCCTCCGAGCAGTGCCTCTGGCATGCACTTACCTCCTATTACCATTTCTCCCCATTCCCAGACTGATTCCCTGACAATGAAGTCCCCACCAGGAGCTGCTTCTTTCTCCACTGGGTCTACCACCATCTTCCCTTCAGGTCCAGCTTGAACATCCCTTCCATCCCTTTCAGACACTATCTCAGGGGCCTCTGCTGGACTATCCTGTTCCTCTAGTAATGTGAAGGAGTTTAGTAGTGTTACCGGCATGTGGATGGTTCTGCCCACCATTCTCCTCCTAATGCCCACTGTAGTCCATCCACTCCTGCCTTTTTGCAACCTCTGTATGAGTGGTGGTTAGGTGGTCTCTGGTGGAACAGAGGTGCCCTGCATTCTTTCCAGTGCAGCCCAAAGATTGATGACCTCTGCCATCAGCCCAGACAGGTGCCTTCATTCTGGCAGCACCACTGTGTCCAGAATGTCTTTCTGAACACTGCTGCCCCACAACCATTGCACTGCACTACTCTTGCCATTTTATGTTCCTGGTGCTGCTTGTGGTGTTTCCCTGCTCTGATCTACTGGGTTTCATCAACTAATCCCTGGTTCTGCTTCCTAGTGGTTTTGATCCTGCTTGAGCGCTTAACGCTTTATGACCTTTTTTTCCTTCTCTCCCCTTTTCCCTCCTTAGAGTTAGTGTTTGTAAACAGACATTACCTATATAATGGAGTTACCCTTCAGATGCTTCTGCAGACAGAGCAGACTATATATAGGAATATGGTACCAGTACCCTTACATTTGTTCCTGCATAGCAGAAAGTATCAATTGAATGTTAATCTATAAAAACGAATGTTTTGTTGTACACAGATGATGGGTGATTTTTGCAGGTGGAAATAGTCTTACTGAAATGTAGGATAATATTCTGTCTGATTTCGGCTTAGTACAGCTATGGTTTCTGTTAGATAAGCTCTTTGAATGCATCACAAGTAACATTTATGTTTTTTTTTATATATATTTAAAGAAAAATGCCTATTAATACCAACATTGCCATCACAACCTTGAATGCTGTCAGTATTGAATGAGTCTTTGCTTTTAAATATTTGGGGCTGTTCATTGACAGCTCATTAATATATATTGTCTACATTTCACATATGATTAAGACTCTTCATCAGAGACTGGATGCACTGTACAGAATCAGTTCATTTTTGTTACATCTACAAGACTTCTGTTATCTCAAAGTTTTTGCTCCTGTTCATTGATTATGGTCTATTGTTATACTCTGTTGCCAATGAAGTTGAGATTGCTAGGGTCAAACTTTTATACAATCAAATTGCAAGGTTTTCTGTTCAATTGCCTGTGTACATTCATGATGGTGTACTTTTAGAAACAGTTCAATAGCCTACTTTAAATACCAGGTTTAAGATTCCACTTGGTACAATTGCTATAAAATAATGTTAAAGAGGGCTCCAGATATTCTGAATCAATATTTTCAACCAGAAGTGTCTCTGTCAAATACTATATCATCTCTATCTCTGCTTATTTCAATATTCCTACAGTAAAAGCCAGTCTAGGTTAAAGATCTCTGTTGTATCAGCTACCCAGATTCCTTCCACAAAATCTCACTATTTAAACCCTGAGCATACCTGTTTTTAAATCGAGGCTTGCAAAATATTTACTAGCTTCTGAACACTTTAATTGTGGATAAGCTTGCTTGCTTGGTGTTATTTATATGATTGATTTAGATGCTATTACAGGTTATTGTGTTTGTCTGATGTAATTTGATTTATGTAATTTATGTCTGGTAGCCCATGAAAATGGGCAGCATTGCTCATAGATCTACCAGATTTTAGATAAATAAACAAAACAAAACCAAAATAGTATAGGCTGCAGATGCTTATGTAACTCCTCACCCCTGCCTTTTAGCAAAATGACAGGTGGCATGCTGTTGAAGCTGACAGCAGTACCTGGTGGGACTGGGTTCGGGAGGATGAGGTTACTTGGCACAGGGGACCTAGGTTTGGTTAGTCTGCACAGGGCACCTAAGTAAATCCAAACACAGGCAGCAATAACTGTAATGTCCAAAACCAGGAATGGGATTCTTCAGTGTGGCTTTTATTCACATCTGAGCTGAACAAACATAGCATAGACGGACCCCATGGGGCTACATTTCCTGGTAATGCAGATTAGAGACAACAGAACACTTTAGCACTATTTCCAGCCCTCAGGCTCCAAACCCACCAGGCACACAGCCTGGACTTGCACGCAGCTTTGGGTACACAGCCCGACTTGTACACTACTTGGTTTTCCCCACTGGCCTGGCTCCTGCCGGCTACTTGATCCGCGGGTCCATTTGAGGAATGAACCAATTATCCTGTTGTGGCTCCCTAGCTACACCTAGAGTCTTCGACTCTAGAATTTTACTTACAATCCAACGCCTGGGTACTTCTCTCATCACTGGCCAAGTGCCTGAGGTAAAGTAGAAATCCACAGAAGAAATCCACAGAGGTGGACCTGGTCACTAAAGATGGGGGCCACCCACCTCCAGCTCCCACAACCCATACCCGCTATTTCTCTGAAACTGAACAATTCCTTTACTGAACTTTCAAATATAGATTCTGGGTAGATGTCTGTCACATCTCCTCTACATATCATTTGCATCCCAACAAGATCTGGACTTGAACCTACTTGTATTTTGCTTAGCCCATTACTCTAGGCTTCCCAATATTTAGTAGTTCAATCCCACATTGTCACACAAGTCCCAGGGTGAAAACATAGGCCCTTTAGCAAGAGCAGACACTCAACCTCACGTTGCAGGTGCCCCACAGGCGACTCACAAATCTTCTTGTTCTCCCAAATAAACTTTGAAACACATAGGCAGCTTTTCCTTCACAAGCAGAACTAGGGATTGCCCCAGGAATCTGCAGGGAAACCTTTCCTGCCACCCCGGAGGGAGGGGGCACTGAGACCAGAAACAGCGGTCTCCACCACTCAATTATCATCTGTGTCTCTTTAAGGTGAGACACACACCGCTTAACTAAAAAGTAGCCCTTTGTCAGGGCTGAGGCTCCTAGAGCCTTCACTGAGCTGCTTTACCAGCAAGCTCCCAACTTCACACTTCACTGACTGAAGACTGACTGAAGATTGACTTCAAAACCTCCCAACGTTCTAACTAACTCCCTTTGCTGCAGATTCCAATGTGGCTCATGCAGCTGAGAGTTCTATTGGTGATGTCATCCTCAGTCTCGCTGAGACTGAGAACAGAGGAGACAGTGTGAAACCCGCTTAACTGGAGTTTCACAAGCTGCCTTCCTGCCTACCACTAGGTCTTACTGGATTCTAGTAAAACCGGTAACAAGGGGGTTACACTTATTAATTAATTTTTATTGTTTCGGATTTTGTTAATTGGGTAGGCTCACTGAGACTGAAGGTTCCTTTTCAGGAGTGACCTGGAATTAATTACAATCAACAATCATTTTAAATACAATTATCAGTCATTGATAACAAAATATAGATAGCAATGTAAAAACAGCAGAGTACAAACAGTGGTGTATGACAATGCCAACATGCCTGTGGAAATCAGGAATGTTAGCATCATATTGCATGAATGCCGAGAGGGGAACCACATGGCATTCTACAAAGGGGCATGCAGTTATGCACCTGATCCCCTGGCCATGGACAGCAATGCACCGGGTGGCAGTAGTGGGGGGCATGCTCACACCAAGGCATGCACAAAGCCATGATGTGCTGCATGCCAGGGGGCACATTAGGTGCAGGTTATGCCAGGGCAGACCCCTGCTGTCACCCAGTGCTCACCCCCATGGACATCACCTGCCAGTTGAGATGGGACTGGTTTTGATTCATGGAGCTGCCCCAGCCCACAAGGCAGTTGGGGAGGGCAGGGGCAGCTGATCGGGCAAGTGCCATGGTACCGCCATATGTAATGAGGATGGAGGTGCGTGCCATGGGGGGGGAGTATGCCAGCCAAACACTGGGTCAGGGGTGCACTATGCCAGAGAGTGGGGGGCTGCGCTGAGGAAGGCTGGTCACTGGTATGGCCATGTGGGTCCAGGTGCCCACATAGGCTATTCACAACCCAGACCCACACCTACAGGCACAAGTGATCTACTCCGGACTCCAGAACAGGCATCCGATTGGATGCCCACTTGGGCCCACATCTCTCCTCCCCGGCTGCCCTGCGGAGTCCTGCATGCCGGGGAGAGGAGCCATGAACAGGTGGGTGCCAGTCATGTATACCAGCATATGTGCATCTGTCCATCGGTGTACAGCTACACTGGCAGGGTACATGCTTTTGTGCATACCTCCGCCCCATTTGGTAGTAGCCAGTATTATCAAACAATTTAAAATTATTATGAAGTTGTGGTATACTGACAGGCTTAAAATACATAAACTTTAACACTGCAAAGTTAAGAAGTATGGCAGCAAGGTAACAGCAGCAAACAAGTAGTCTGTGCAAGATATAGGTTTGACTAGTGACCTGACAGAGCAGGAACAAGTATACAGGCTGTATACAAGTATGCCCTAAGGGAGGATTTGAAGGACTTGTGATTGGTCAATGCCTGAACATTAGTGAAGAGGTTGTTCCACAGCCTAGGAGCCACGGACACAAAGGACCTTTTGCCAGCAGCTGTTGCAGTTCTTGGGACAGCAAGGAGCAATTGGGAGGAGGATTGAGGACCATCCTATGAGGTTCAAGTTCCCAGATGGAGACAAGGTTAGAGAAGGAGAGTGTACAATTGTATGTACCAGACAGAGCATGAAATATGAACATATGAACATACAAAATTTGCCAGCAGATAAAGGCCTAGAGGTCTATCAAGTCTGCTCGAATGTGCAGCTAGCATCCCTTATTCTGCAGCTGCCCCTCCCTTCCACCCCTTCCCCTCCCTCCCTTGACCCTCCCCTTGTCCAGTCCCAGCCCCTTTGAAGCAGTCCACTGTTCTACTGGTTACCACTTCTGCCAGTAACGCATTCCTCCCAGCTACCACTCTCCATAAAAAGTGTTGCCTCATCACCCTCCTGAACCTTCCTCCTCCAGTCTCATATCATGGCCCTGGTGTCCCTCCTCCTTACTTTGAACAGTCCCTCTGTACCCGTCTTGTTTATTCATTTCATGTACTTGAAGGTTTCAATCATCCCCTGTCTCTCCTCTCCTCCAGCGAGTACATGTTCAACTCCTCAGCCTCCTTTCATATGGTAAGTCCACCAGCCCCTTGATCATCTTTGTTGCCCTGTGCTGCACCCTCCAGTAACTTAGTGTCCCTCTTCAGATATGGTTGCCAGTACTGCATACAGTACTCCAGGTGTGTCTAACTAATGATCTATACAGTGGCAGAATCACCTCCTCCCTCCTCGAGGACATACCACTTTGCAATACAACCCAGCATTTTGTTGGCCTTGCAGCTGCCTTCCTACATTGTGCTGAGTTGTTCACTGACCCCATAATGAGCACCCCAGATCCTTCTCCTCCTCCTCCTCTGTCTCAGCTAGCTGCACTCCCTCAGCTGGTAACTCCTCTTTGGGTTTTCTCACCAAATGCAGCACCTTGCACTTTTGGCATTGAACTCAAGTTGCCAGGTGTCAAAATAATGAAATTCTACTTTCGGGGCAGTATAACATGATAGTGTCTTGCAGTGGTGTTTTTACCGCACCCATAGCAAACGGAGATGCATGGTGATACAAAGTGTTAAGCTTAGTGAGCTCAGTATCTGTGAGAGAAGCTAGATAGAGGTACCATACAGGACTGGCAGGCAGTAAAACACTGTGTTATGGATACTCTGGATTCAGAGGTGAGTTAAAGGTTTAACCGATATAGGATCCCTAATTTTTGGTTTAGTAATTTTATCACCCAGTCATCTGAGGCTTAAATAAGATTTCTGATTCAATATAACTCCCAGGTGGAAATTAAAAACATTGGCACACACTCACACTGGACAAATACACTGTTCAATTGGATAGTGCTCAAGTCTCTTATTAAAGCGTTCAGTTGCTCCACACCAAACAAGCATGAGATCACGTGTTTGTTTGGTGTGGAGTAGCTGAACCTTTATTAAAGGACTTGAGTACTTTATCCAGTTTTGTTGGTATATTTGTCCAGCATGAGTGTGTGCCAATGCTTTTACTTTCCACATGGTTTTGCTATTGTGCACCACACACCGGTAATGACTCTGTGCTTTCATACGGAAGCATGGAATTATGTTTTGTGGATATGAAAATGTTCACCTATTGGGTTCACAAGGAAGGTAATAAGAAGACTGTGCTGAAAACTTGGGGCCAGATATTCAAAAGAGTTGAGCCATGCACAATAGGGTTGCGCCCGCGCAAGTCCAAAATGCGCCATTTTGCGATATTCAGCAGGAAGCAGTTGCATCCCCGAAATGATGCTGAGCAACAGTGCAATAATAATGAAGGCATGCGCAACTGAAGGGAGGAACCATGCATAAACTGCACAGCCCGATATTCAGCTTGGGCCATGCAGAGTTAGTGCAGGTGCAACCCCTCACCCGCGCCTGCACAAAAGTTATGTCGAAAAAGGAATGAAATCGAGGCCACCCATGGGTGAGCTGCTGCATTGCTTGCGCAACACAGCAGCTGCCACCTGTGGGTGGCCCCGACTTGTTCCTGCCACACCTGGTGGTGCCCACCCATGCCCCGATCAAGGGCATCAGTATCCCCCCAAGTCCAATATCCCTGGTGGTCCAGTGGACTGAGATTAGCCCAATCGTGGGCATAAGTTTAATGTCCCCCATTAGCCCGAACGTGGCATAACTGTATGTTCCCCCAAGTAGCCCAATCGCGGGCATAACTGTAACTATCCCCATTAGCCCAATCCCGGCATCAGAACTCCCAAAGTCCAATATCCCTGGTGGTCCAGTGGACCAACGGAGCCCGATCGCTGGCAGCATTCCTCACCCCCAAGTATGAAATCCCTGGTGATCTAGTGGATCCCACCCCACCCACCCACGGAGCCCCACCACCCCGCCTCCCCTGTCAGCTGGTGGGCGGCAGCACCCCACCCGCCTGCCGCCCTGTCGCCGACCGACTGACAGCTCGGTATGGCTGCATGCCCATTGGTTCAGAGCATGAGCCAATGGCATGCAGCCCACACCATACTAGCTCAGTCCAGATATGTGAATGAATTTTCAGCTTTGAGGCTGCATCTCAGACAGACACAGACAAGGTGTAGGCAGTCCAGAGGAGGATAGCTAAATGGTGCAGGGGTTGCATGAGAAGCCCTATGAGAAGAGACTGAGGGATCTCAGCATGTACACCCAGGAAGAGAGGATTGCGAGAAGGGACATGATAGAGATATACAAGTACTGTACCTCATGGTGCGCAGAGTGCAGGCGGAGTGTCTTTCAAATAAGAAAAAGCACTAGGTCTGGGGGCATGCAATAAAGCTGGAGGTGGGGAGTTCAAGAGGAATGTGAAAAATACTACTTTACTGAAATGGTGGTAGACACCTGGAACCTACTGCCAGCAGATACCATGAAGGCAAAACAGTAGTGGGCTTCAAACATGCATGGGATAGGTATAGGGTATATTAGCAAAAGGCAGAAGGAGGGTGGTCACTGAAGAACAGTTAAGGTCTGCAGAGATAGGTAAGGCAGGAAACATCGGGCAGACTGGGCAGGCCAAGCAGTTCTTTTCTGACAATATATATTCTATGTTTACGTATAAAACTGCAGTGCATCATGTTTCTATAAATCTGCACTGTAGGCTGCCAGATAGCCACTTTTATCTTTTGATATGAAAGCTATAAGAACTTTAATTAAAATTAAGAGTTCCTTGTATCCATTCATCTTGTTTGAAGGAACAGAACACATCCGCTTGCCATATATAGTACTCAAGAATGATTACAATCACTATCAAGGTAGATTTTTCATAATTTTTCCAGGTGAGGGAAATGCCCAAGAAGCACTATTTCATATGTTACCTTTCTGAAAAGGGTCCTTACAATTACCAGTAAATAACTCCAAAACCCAATAGCTAATGGATAGTCAAGAAATAATGTTCCAGGGTTTGAGGTAACTGTCCTGAAGGGTACTATTTAAGAGTCAGTTCTGTCAAGAAAGCAGACTCTTGTACTGATTCAATAATTATCTCTTAGAGGACTGTGCAATCACAGTCAGCCACACATGTCAGTGTCACTATTGTCAGGGCATCTTGAAGGTATGCTGGGAGAGCCGCCACTTCATTCTTCTTGGAAGATGATGAGTACTATTTTCCCAAGCTGGGAGAATTGGAGTCAGACAGTCTGTAAAAGGGTACCCAACACCTCTTTGTTTGGTTTAACACAAATTTAAACTTTGAACTGAAAAAAAGAACAAAATGGTAAGTGGGTTAGCCATTTCCAACTCCACACCCCTTGATTCTCCAATACCCAATTTACCTTTTATGGGGCTTAATTATCCCACACAAAACATGAAAAAACACTTACACAATTTAGTTTCCAAAAATTGTGGAATGGGACACACATAGCTGAGAAATAAAAACATTGGAACTAGTAATTATTTTATTAAAAATACTTGTTTTTTCTTGGATAATTTCTTTCTTCCAAATCAATGCTTTTGAGATTACTGATTGTTTATTATTTATTTATTTATTTATTGAGTCTTGGATTACAACACTTTTGAGCAATACAACTCATTTACAAAGGTTCCACGTCTGTAGTGCACAAAACAAAACAAGGTAAATAATAGATAAGTAAATAGCAGCTATCAAGAATATACTTAAAAATTAATACATCAAAAGCAATCAAAATAACACTGAATGTTGCTCAATATAACAGTAGAGTGGGCTAGAAGAGAGGGCAGCCTGGGAGGCCTTGCCAAAAATTTAGGAGAGAAAGTAATGGGTTGTGAGGTGGGGATGGGAGAAACAAGAGGTAGAAGGAGATGAGTTGCACAGGAGGTGGAGAGGGAAGGAGCAGAGTTGCAAAGGATGTAATGGGGACAGAGAGATGAGAGGATGGGGAGGTGGAAGGAGGGAAATGGGGTGAGTGCAGAGAGAAGGGGAGTGCTGGTGAAGTGAGGAGGAGAAAGGCAAATTAATAGTATAAGGAGAAAAGGTGGTGTTTAGTCAGGAAAGGGGCAGCCTAGCAGGCCTTGTCAAAACCCGGAGAGACAGTTAATATGGGTGAGAGAGAGAGGTAAGAGAGAGAAATGTATAGAGAAGGAGGGAAGAAGTTACAAAAGAGGTGGCATGAGATAAGAGAATGGGTGGAGGGTGGAAGAGGGAAGGTGAGGAGGAGCAAGGGAAGAACTTGAAGATGCATGACAAGAGAAGAAGCAGGGGTGAGGGTGGACAGGAAAAGGCTTGAGGGTAGGATTGAAATGAAGTGCCAAGAGTTAAAAGTGCCAAAGGTATAAGTACAACGATAAAATAAGCAGAAGGCTGCTAAGGGCAGCAGTCACATATACTGTTTACTAATAGATGTTATCGGAGTTTGTGTTTGAAAGGGCCAAGTTTTGACTCAGCAGAGATGTCCCTACCCAGAGAGTTGAGCCAGAGGGGGCC
Organism: Neoceratodus forsteri; assembly: GCA_016271365.2. NCBI lineage: Eukaryota > Metazoa > Chordata > Ceratodontiformes > Ceratodontidae > Neoceratodus > Neoceratodus forsteri. Next base: position 904,063,571 of record CM028131.1, on the reverse strand, counting down.
TCTGTAAGCAAAGACCTCTGACCTAAGGTGGTGCGCATCTGGGAACAGTAAAGACCTGAGTTGCCAAGCTGCAGTATGTTGGAGTACTGTGACAAGGGCAAAAGGAGCTGTTGGACCCCAGAGGGTAACAAACCAAGTTGTGCCTTCTTGGCAAGTAAGCAGGTTTGATATTGGATCCAGCTGAATAATTGAAGCCACCCAGTCTGAGCATACAGGTCACACATGTGTGTGAGGTGGGCAGCCTCAGTAAGGAGTCTGCATGCTTTGTTAAGAGCAACAGTGATCCTGTGATGGGATGTAGCAGAGGCAGAGCCGTGGAGTTTTGGAAATGAGTCTGTGACTCAAAGGGTTGTACTTCAATTTCCTAAATAAATAAATAACCAGCCCATAATTGATGATGGTAATGACAGAGCTGAAAATTGCTATTCTTAATGCCTTGGGAGTGAGGCTATGCTTGTGCCTGCGAATAAGCCAATCCTTATGTTGACAGCTCGAGCTACGTTATCACTATGTTGCGAGTAGGTGAGTGAGCTATCAACAGTGACCCCTAGACATGTGAAGGAGTGGATCTGTTCAAGTGTGGTGCCAATGCAGTCTGTGATGAACAAGGGTTTGGACTTGTGTTTTTATGGCATTGTTGTCTTGCTTCCCAGTTCAGTTTTGTCATATCTGGGTCTGTGCCAAACTGTGTACCTAAAATCTTAATTTGTGTCCCATCAATTTTTATTTCAGTCAACATGCTGGTGCAAGCCTGTTTCCCATCCAGCTGAAACCAGTGATCTTAACATAATTGATAGAGGCTCCTGAAGCTGTTTTATACTACTCAAACACCTGTCTAACTCCTTCACCCTGATCTGTGTTATGCAGAAAGAGACAGATGTCATCTGCATGGCTGGAATGTGGGTAAAGGTGATAGACTTTGAATACTCCTAGTTTTGGTAGCTTACATAACAGAGGATCCAAACTTAAAACATATAAAACGGATTCAGTGGGCATCCCTGACAGACTCACATTTCATTTGTATGAGGAATCCCAGACATTCATTTAATATAGGATGGATAATTGCCATTGAGTATAATACTTTAACCAACCAATACATTTTTGAGTAAACAAACATTCCACAACTGAAAACAAAAACTTGTGGAAGAGTCTATCAAATGCTTAATATTGGTCAATTGATGGATAATACCCCCCAAGCCATTCATGTGACACTGTTCACTCATTTCTCTGATGACAGATTATCATAAATAGTTCTACCAGTTATGGAGCAAGACTGATATGGAAACTTGATGCCAGTGGCTAAGCTTGTCAAGATGGTAGCTAAAATGATCGACATCTAACAGACCAATCAGTCTCCAATTATGAAGGTCCAAACTGTCTCCCTTTTAAAAGGTAATGTAAATAGCCTGTGACGTACAGTGTGGCAAATCCCCAGTATCTAAAATATAAATACAGTATATAGTTGATGCAAAATGGAACCCAAACAAAAATGTTTTATAAAATGTGGTGGTAGGCCATCTGATCCCAGTGCAATGTTGTTATCAGAGTGCTGATTGTGTGTGGGAAACCTCTCTAATCAAAATTGTGTTGGTCAAAATCTGAATTTCTAATTCCATCAAACCATTACCAAATTTTTCAGTAAAACATTAATATCATGTGGAGTATGGGAGAGAGGAAAAAGAGAAATGGTGTGATTTTCCATAATGGCCAGCATGTTATGTTTCTCATCAGATATGATCCCATGTGAAGACCGTGGGGCTGAAAGAAAACTACAGGAGACTCTCAACCCTGCATCCTAAACTGTATTTCCTTCTGGAGGGTGATGCTCTATTGTATTGATATTTTTCATCAATTTAAAGCTGTCTCGTATGGTATGAGAAATTTCCAAGATCTTGTTGTGTTTTGTAAATTCAATTATACAGCTGCTGTCTAAAAGCCAAAGAATATTTATATTTCCAATTAGCTTTAGTCCAGGCTAAATCCTTAAAACAGGATTTTAAATCTCTTTGATACTTTCCACCATACAGAGATATTATCATAAGTACAATCAACTGACAGATGGCTCTGAATAAATGTTTCTAGTTTGATTTAACCAGTTCATCTGTCAGAACTGAGGTATTCATTTCCATAAAGCCTTTTCCTTTCTGTGGAGTGAACATGCTGAAATTGTGCAACTTAATAAAAGATGAACTGCAAGTCTCAATAGTATATGTATCAGCAATGATTATGGTTATGGACTAAGACAAAGAAAAATAACCTATTCTAGTCAGTAGAGTTACCCTCATATAAGTATACCCCCATTGGTGAAGCAATCCATGGGCATTTTAACCTGGATAATGTCAAAGGTTCTTTCAAGTAATTATTAACACAACATACATTTTGTCTTGCAATTTTGGACCTGTCATTGAAAGGAACAATTAAAATCCCTATCTAGGATTACCATTTTGGCTGTAAAAGAAATGGTTGAATTTAAAAGCAGTAAGTGGTTGGCTTTATGTTTATGAAGCACAGATGTTCAGAACTGAAAACCTTATCCCTTTTTGGACACTGAATATCAATGTTCTTCCCAACAAATATTTATAGTCTACCAATTTTAACACCTTCTAATCAAAGCCCGCGGTGGAATTCACTCCATCACATAGGTCTATAACAGCTGGCCTAAAAGAAGTGGCTAGCTTCCATTGATTTGGGATTTCAGAGGTATCCAGTTTTGTTTTATCTCATGTATCCTGTAATAAGAACATGTCCTCAGGACAAGACTGCAAGATGGACAAAGCAGTAATCAGTTTTAATAGGTATAATGCTATTAACACTGAACAATCATCCTAACAGGGAGCAAGCGCATCCTAAGAAAAAATGTGCAGAGGTATAATTAACCCAGATCACTCTTGGTGTGTGATCTTGTGATTCTCTATACCCTTCTGGAGATAGATGCCTCTGAGCAGGCATCCTCCAGATCTGAGATGGAGTCTCTCTGGGAAGAGATGATTGAGGAAACCTCAGAATCAACCATACGCTCTGTATTAACCTTAGAGCTTTTTCTTTTTCTTCAGAGCAGTATATCTGTTATCATTATAACAGTTCCAGAGGTCCCCTTTTAAGTGGGGTTCTAACTTTCACCCTTTTTGGTTTACTTGTTACCTACTCTGAGTCTTACCTCAGGAAGTGGTGGGGGTATACCTGTCTTAGGTGTAGTAGGAGAAGGATCTCTGACTGTTTCTTCATGTGTATGCTCAGGAATACTAACAGGATTCAGAACAGTATCTAGTTGTATGTCTCTCTGGGGGTGGGGTTAAAGAGCTCTCTGGCATTCTGAGGGTACAGGTGTTACTGTCTGCAGAGTAGAAGGAGGAGATTGCTCAGCTTCCTGAGTCTGGGCATGGACAAAAGGATCTAGCTCCATAGGGGTAATTTTGGAGGTATCTGCCATGGTCTTGGTGTAACGGCTGGACATTAATGGCCAGGGTCCCACTGTGGGTGCAGCAGATTTCTAGCTGAACTAACCTGCTGTGCCATTCTGATCAATGAATTCTAATCAGCCTATCAGTTTCATTATGGGATGCCCACAGACAGTGCTGGAAAGAATGCCCCATTCGCATAAATTGCAGTGGAACAGGTTGTGACACTGCAAGTTCCCATTCCACACTTTAAGCAAAGCCCACATCACTGCTGATCACACGTGTTGCTAAGATGTGAGTAAGATCCACATTTGTGGCATGTCTTTGGCTGCCCCTGGTAGAAACAAATGCCACGGTCTCTATCAAGAGAAACAATATCTGGAAGATGAAGAATACCAGTATTTGAAACTCATAGTTTTACCCTGAAGCTCCAGCCACCAGTCCAAACCTGTTCAGAATCCAGGATGGGGAGGAGGTTTCAGGATGTCACATTTCTGCCTCAACCAGTAAGCAACTCGACACACTTACTCCATCATTCCAAAACCAAATGGTAACCACTTTAATAGCAGGCTTTGATAAGGGAGAGCAAAAGAGTGCCCAATAGGGGCAATCTTTCAATACATGATATTGTGACTACAATTTTATAAAGATTTCACTGTTTTGAATGGTGCAGTATAACATACATAGATACGTAGATACATAGACAGTGTCGGCAGATAAGGGCCTATGGCCCACCCAGTCTGCCCATTTGAGCTTTTAAGTTTGGTTTGTTTTCCTAGAGGTCTGTTGCCCCTTACCCCTGACCTCCATAATTCCTTTATGTCTATCCCATGCATTCTTAAACCTGTGATTGTTTCAGCCCCCACCACTTCCTCTGGCAGGGTGTTCCACTTGTCCACCACCGCTCTGTGAAGAAATTCTTCTCATGTTTCCTCTGAATCGTCCTCCTCCAACTTCATCCCATGACCTCTAGTCCTGGAACATCTTTTCACTTTAAATAGTGTTTTCCTGCACCTTGTTCCTCCCTGTAAGATACTATGTATGTCTGTATCATATCCCTCGCTCCTCCTCTCCTCCAAGGAGTACATGTTCAGTTCCTTCAACCTGTCTTCATAGGACTTGTGATGCAATCCATGCACCATCAACAAACTGTCTCTTAGACTATTGATCTGAGCAAAAGTTCAGGTAAAAAATATTCAATTCTTTTAACAATGTCATGGCAACATACATTCTAGTTGGTCCGGGGCCATCTCTAGCCCTCCTTTACACCTGAGACAGATCATTTTCCAGACCATGTTGCAGCACTGAACTGGTTTGCATCTGTTTATGAACAAGTTTATGGTTAGATCACTAGTAAGACCAACCTTGAGTACTGTGTCTAGTTCTAGAGACTGCTTCTCAGGAAGGACATAGACAGAGTGGAGGTAGTCCAGAGGAGCGCCACTAAATGGTGCAGGGCCTGCATCACAAGCCCTATGAAGAGAGGCTAAAGGAGCTCAATATGTACACCCTGGAGGAAAGAAAGGAGAGAGGGACATGATAAAGACCTTTAAAATACCTCATGGGGGTTAATTAGGGAGAAGGGGTATTTTTCAGAAAAAGGTACTCTAGAACAAGGAACATGATATAAAGCTGGAGGGGAGGTTCAGGAGAGATGTGAGGAAATACTTCTTCAGAGAAAAAGTGGTAGATTCATTGGAACAGCCTTCCAGCTGAGGTAGTGGGGTGAAAAATAGTGGTGGGTTGGAAAACACCAAGGATAGGAACAAAGGAATCATAAGGATAAGGGGAGGTGATAACATAAATCGAATAGGTCTATGGCAAAATGAGGCAAAGAGAGAGAAAATAATGGGCAGAATGGTGGGCCAAGCAGCCCTAAGCTGCCATTAGATTCTACGTTTCAATGTAAGTCAAAACACCGTTATGTTCCCAGTACCTTCCTACTGGCGTGAAAAGGATGATTGTTGCTACAAAGTGGTTGGACCAGGAGGCTGGAAAGTATGAGATCCAGATCTGGACCCTGGCCATGTGGAAGAGGGATCAAGAGATGAAAATCTTCTCTCCTCTCTCTCCAGACCCGCTATGAGTCTGTTCTGTGGATGAGGATGGCTGGGCCCTCCAGAGTCATTTCTGGAACTGTGTACTGAATTAGAGTGAGAACTAGTCACTGGCTGTACAAGACCTCCCTCCTTGGGCTTAATGGATGGGGTCCACTCAGCAGTGGTGTCTGACTGTTTAGGAGTACAACTGACTGGTGTAGGGTGGGACATGGGATAGAGATTTATGGGTCAGCAAACTGTTCGCCTAATCAGACTGAGTACAATCTCCTAGTCTGAACGGATCATAAGGTTAAGTAGTGGGTTCAGAAAATGCTGACCAATTCTCTGCCATCTTATTTGTCAGTGCTGTCCCAGCTGAGCAGGCATGCATGTGACCACATGGTCTGATGCACAAACAGGTATTATTTTCAGTAACCATATCATGAAAAACTGCTGCTATATCCTGCTCCTGGGGAAAATTTGCTGCTGCTGCTGCTGCTTGCTGTGTGAGCTCCTCAAGTCCAAGATGCTCTCTGAACATGAGCTGGGCTGGGGATTGCCATTCTGTGGGTCCAAGTGAGTCTATGCTTGTATGTTGCGGGCGGTGCTCCAGCAGTCACAGCCTCTTCAGAAAAGGCCTTCCATTCCCCTGTGGAGTGTTTATTCCACCCAGCTCCCACTAGTGTTCACTACATCTACCAGTCTGAGTCAGCGTCACCAGTGGTTGGTCCGGGAAGCTGAGAACCGGACCAGTGTGCATGATGTAAACCCAGGATCGCTGCTGATTTTGCAGCAGTTCATCCTTCAAGGTAAGAGTCCAGGCTGGTGCTTTGCCTGAAATTTCATTGTTTTAGGCAGAATTAGAGGGTTGGTGGCTCAGAAACTACCGCCTTTGTGCAGACATATTTGAAGTTATATATAAGTTCCTGAGAATTAAATTTTTATTTATTTTATTTCATTTATTTCCTCTAGGATTATAACACCTTTGAATGCAAGGCTCTTTTTACAAAGGTTCCACATCAGTAGGTGAGGGTAACAAACAGACAAAGTAATACTAAGCAGAGGTAATCTAAAATGACAACTGAACAGTTAAAATCCAGGAGAACTAACAGTGGTAGTCTAAATGACACAATAACAACTCAATTCAAGAAAATAATAGGTAAACACAGTAATTATACCAGCAATTAAAGAGAGGTGGAGGTAAGAGCAGTTATTTTGGGGGGGTTAGGAGTAGCAGCCCTGGGCCTTGTCAAGCTAAACAATAGGCAAAGGGAGGGGGAGGAAAAGTAGACCAAAGGTGAAGCAGAAATGGGGCACAGGAAAATTTGGGAAGGGACGGGGAGTGAGGGTGGAGGGAAGGAAGAGGAAGAGAACCAGAGGAAGAGAGGTTGAGCAATAAAACAGATGCATTTGTGGATTTTGCTTGATCTGTGTTAGAAATCAGTGTAGTGTCTTTTTCTAATTGTTCTGCTGAGCTGTCAGCCAGCATCTTTATTGTCACTTCGGCAGGCCCAGCTGGAGCTGGCAGTTCTGCAAACAATTCAGAGTCACCTGTAGTACTGCTGCATCTTCTGGTCAGTTGTTCTGCCATAAGTTTGCTACTTTTGCATAAAACAACTTGCTTCCTCTTCACCCATTAAGGCCATCAGGTACAATTTATGCTCTATCATTGCATCCTGCAATTTTCTTTGTTTAGACTCTAGTTCCATATCAGACAGGTTGGATAATTCACCAAGAGTAACTTTTGAAGTAGGCAATATATCCATGTCCATGCTCACCTGCTGGCCATGCACCTGATCCACTAGTAACACCACAGTCTGCCAAGTTGGATTGATAAACAGCACTTCCCTGCAAGAAGAGTAGATGAGCTTCCCTGGTGCCCTTGACAAATCTTTCTCGCTTACTAAAAACACCAACAGCTTAACCTGGCTTACTATCAGTTGGTTTGCTATATAGCTCCCTCCTCAGGATGAAGCTCAATCAATTGATCAATTTTATTTTATATTGGAAAGTATGTGAGCAAAATGTCAATTTTCACAAACTCCCAGTTGTACAGATATTTTTACAAAAATTGGACAAAAAAGTATAGAACTAAAAAGTTAAAACATCAGATATTGAGGTAAGGAATAATACAGTATATACATTTAGTTGATACACTTAATTGCAGCAGGTTTATAAACAGGGAAAACATTTCATACAGTGGCAGACAGTCAAAGCGTAAAAGCTTGAGGTAAACACACAGAAGGGTGTATTTGTTATGGGGCTGGGAAAAATGGGGGCAGAAATGGGAGGAGGAGAAAGGAAGGAAAATAAAATATTTGATGAGAGGGACAATAACAAAATATTTTAGTATATTCAGGGAGGAGGAAGTCCTGGGCACACAAAGGTGGTAGATTTTAGGAGGTGGTTCTTGAGGGTGCTGCAGAAGGAACTGACTGAGCTACAGGCAATAATTTCAGGGGCAAATTGCTGTAAGACTTGGGGGCCTCATAAGTGATTGAATGCTGTGCATGAGAGGTACGATAGAATGGGATCTCAAAGATGTGATGGGTGGCCTCTTGTACTGCACTTGGGACCGACTTAGGAAACAGGGAGGTAACACTTGCCAGTAGTAGGTTAAGGTACAGCTTGTGTAAGAAAAGCACATTTTAAATGGAACCTACCCTCAAGGGTGAGCCAGTTTAGAGGACTGTAAAGGGCACAGTGGTGAGTATTCCACAGGAGGCCAGTGACAAAGCGTGTGATGCTATTATAAGTGGTCCTGAGTTTGGAGAAAGGAGCAAAGTGAAGGTTAAGTATGTTGGTGATGGGGCCGCTAGAGGTATGATGGTGCATTTAAGGATTCTGAAGTCAATTCCATCCACTCCTAGAAACATGGAAACATAGAAGTTGATTGGCAGAAGGAGACCGCTAGGTCCATCTAGTCTTTCCATTTGTTTTAGACCTATTTTGACACTCTAGTTGCCCTTTGTAGTCAGGGCTCCTTGTGTCTATCCCATGCATTCTTGAATCCTCTGCTGGGTTTGGGATTATTACATCAGATAAGCTTGATAGTGTACAAAGACTTTAGGGCCCAAATATAAAATTTGGGGCAGAGCTTGGCAATAGAGTTTGGGACAGAGGGGAAGGAGTTAATGAGGGATGGTTTAGGGATGATTTATAATTATCAAGGTCTTCAAAAAGGAATTGAAGATGTTAGCAGCTTCTGAGGGGTCATTTGTTTGCTTATCCTCTTGGATACGCGTGATGGATTACATTCTGGTTTTTCCTGAGTAGGAGTTGAGTGTCCCCACAGTTGACAGGAGTTCCCGAATCCCAAGTTGTTTATTTTGGAGATAATCAATTTTGACCTTTCTGATGGCAGATTTGCACTTGTTTCAGAGAGCTTAGTAGAGGGAGAGCTGGGCAGGGTCCTTGTGCTTAGTGTAACAGACCCAGGCCTTGTCCCCAGTCCTCATCAATTTAATGATGTTGGGAGAGACCCACTGCTAACATGTTCCCTGATCCTAACTTTTTTAGGAGGACACATTTATTGCAGACACTGTTGAAGATAGTGGAAAATTTGTCTAGGACTGTATCAAGGTCACCTGAGACAGAGGTGAAAGACCAGTCAACCAGGTGGAAAGCATGACTTATGTCCTTAATACTGTCATTGGTGAGGCGTCTGGAGAAAATGAAATGGGGGTTGGGGTATTGAGCAGTTCAGTGGCAGAAAGTGGCAGAGTGATTGTTTAAACAGTCTGGCAGTACTCCTGAGTTGGTAATATGGGATGGCTTGAAGATGATGATCCAGTCAATTAGCGTGGGTACCAGTCTTATAGTTTGACCTGGTGGGGTAGGAATAGTTGTGTAGGCCATGATCGGCGATGCAGGATTTGGCTGCATCAGCTCTGTTGGAGACCCAATTAATGTTAAAATCCCCAAGGAGTACCTACTCTTTGTTGAGGGAGAGGGAGTTTTAAGGGCAAGGGGTCACCAGGTCAGAGTGGGGTTCCAGGGTGGAGATAAGCTGTTGTGAGGATAAGGGTTTTACTTTTCTGAGAAGTAGGTTTGATGGAGAGGGTCTCAAGCATGATGAACTCTGCATTGAGACTATGTTTGGTGAAAGAGAACTTGTTTGAAACAAAGAACATGCATCCCCTTTTCTTCCCAGTCTGTCTTTTTCTGACAGAAGTGTAGTCATTGAGTTCAATCTCCCATTGGAGATTTTGTGAGAGAGCCACACTTCCAATAGTGCTATAATGTCAAAATCATTCCTGTGGCCCAAGCCTGAAAAGCATCTTTTAGCAGGGAGGCTCTGAATGTTAAGGTGAACTAGGCTAATATGTTTCCCTTTGGTGGTGTAGGACAAGCAGGGAGAGGGCTGGGGTTTCCAGGACTGGGGTTGGGGTGGATGGTTCAGATAAGATGTAAGAGGAGAATTAGGCCTGGACAACCTAGAGATGAGAGGTGGAGACTTTAGTCTGTGGAATCTGGGTTGTTTTACCCAAGTAACAGAGAGGCGCTTGCTGGAGAGACAGGGGAAGGAGAAGAGTAGGGGTTGGAGGAGGTAATGGATATGGTCTTCCTGAGGTAGAACAAGGGAAGGGGCCTACAAAGGTGAGTTTGGTTTGAAGTGAGATGGTGTAGGGGCTGGGTGGGTGGAGTTCAGAGATGGGAGAGATGAGACTGCAGGGTGGTGTGATGGCCCCGAAGGGGTGAGGTAAGGAGAGGGGGTCTGCAGTAGTAGCAGAAAATGTAAAAGGCATCGTGGTGGGGTTAATGAGTTGGTGGTGAGGGGTCACGTTGCACAGAGGAGGTATGTGACAGGTGCTCAGACTATGCAATTTAGCTATGAGGATAGGTAAGGGAAAAAGGGCAGCCAAGTGGACTTGCTTTGAAAGACGAATGTGTGACATCCCTGTCAAAAGAGTGGCTAGCTAAGGAGTGACAGCTTTACAACTTATTCCTATACTTTTATTTATTTATTTGTCTACCAGCTGCACTGTTGCTGATTTAGGAGGAGAAGACACTAGTGGAGAGAACATATACCTTGCAAATGGCGCTTTGGGAGAAAAACAAGAAGTATTTCTAGCCCTCCTTTCCTAGTTAACAATAAATACTGGTAAATAGATAGATAGATAGATAGATAGATAGAATAGTATCTGTGAGGTAAGACCTTGTGGGGTAGATCATCAGAGAAGCTTCTACCAGGGCCTTATCTCACACATAAAGACCAGAACACCATGGGCCTAATTGCTATTATAGGCTACAAATCAATGTTTGACAACACAAAAGAAACAGAAAAGCAGTTTACACTTGTTTTCTTTTAGTAAGAACTGGGTTGCTGATTATTATTCTATTGTCAAGTACAAAACAGAGCTGGTTGCTAAGCAGTGTGTCTCTTGGTTTTGTTGAAGGGACTTACCAGGAGAATAATTGCCCTGGGAACACCATAGGTGACAAGCCAAAAATTCTAAAGCTTATGATGAATGCTAAGAGATAGTGTTAATAGTACTATCACAGACTGTGCCATATTAGTCTGTGTATAGAGGTTGACTCCAGTGAGCACCACTGTACAGAGAATGCATTTATTCTATCTTCTTTGAATGAAAACTGAGCTTACTAATAGTTTAAAATCAACCACATATTAATTCAGATGTCTTGTGAGGGGCGGGTAGAAGAAAGCACACTTTCTGACTTTAGACAAATCCTTGGCAGACTAGCTGAAATTCTAGAGCTTGTCCAGTACAGCTTCAGTATCACATCATGTTTACTTTAGTGGACACATGTTAAATACATTGACTACAAATCCTATAAAACCTTTGGGAACTTAAGTTCTCCAGCAATGTTTTAAGGGTTCATGAAGCACTAAGTAACATATCTTTTTTATCCTGCTCTCTGCAGAAATAGTACAGACACAGAGACTAGATGATTTGGTACAGTTCACTGCCTGTGTAAACCCCTGTCAAGAACAAAATTCAGAGGCATACGTGTGTTCTATACACAGGGTGCCTTATGTATTTTGCCTGAGCAGCAGATGCCTTATTGGAACCCGTACTGTGTCACAGGCTGCTCAAAACTGTTTTCTTGTGCAGTAAATATACATGACCCTAAGACAGACTGAAAAAAAAACGTTTTCTATTTTGTGCTGCATATGTGGTAACTAGCAAGTTGCTTATACTTTTATTTGTATTTTATGTAAGGAAAATAGCTTCAATGTTTTACACCAGAACACTTACCTTTTCACTGTGTAACAGAAATTCTAAAAGTAACAAACTATATTACAGTTAAGTTACTTTGAAATATTATTTTAAAATATTAATGAAGTTTATTGATTATAGATGTTTTAGTACAAAGTAACAGGCAAACTTTAATAGAAAAATTATTTGTCATATTAATAAATTAGGGTGAGAGAAGTTGGCTATTGTCAAATCTGTTTGGTTTTGATTTGGGCCCATGAATTCAGTTCACCTTTGAGATTTTGGCCAAACCACTTTGGGTCATGATGCAGTAACTGGCATGGGGTAAAGTAAACTACTAATCATAGAGGGAGGGTAATGAAAGCTTTGAGGTCAGCAATGTGAATTTATTATACTAGCTTCCTTGTGGTAGGTAGTGTTGGCATTCCCTTGTGAGAATTGTTGTGTTTGTGGAGGTGACAGGCCAAGGTGGCACAGCCCGCTGAGACAGAGTATCAAATATTCATTTCTGACCTCAAGGTTTATACCCCTTGTAGTCTCTGCTTTATCTCCATGCCAATCACTATATTATCCCTGGCCAGGCCTCAACAGATTTTCAAATGATATAATAATACCCCCAAAAAAAAATAATGGCACATGAAACATACAACTAAAATAAATTTAAATAACCTTAAATCTATAGCATTATATGACTCTACACAATATTTTACTATCCATCAATTGACATTTCTTGTTTTGTATATCTTACATTCTTTTGTATTTATCACATTGAACACAATATACAGTACAGAGGTGGATGACACCTCTGTGTGACACATATCATGACAAGCAATACACAGTCATCAAATTATCATGAGGGCATTGAACTAATGTGCATCACAGGACTCCACGTGCTGCTACTGGGAGTGGTAAGCCAGACTGTGTCAGTGGTGCCAATGCCAATGGGAGCTTGAGGGACTATGTGGTGTGTATGTGTGAAGGAAACAGTAGATGCCCCTTGTTGCACATGTGAATAATCAAATGCATAGTTAATCTGTGGAGTATTGAGTTTGAGAAAGGCTAAGAACTCAATATTCTTTAGCTATAGCCTTGAGCAATGTAGTGAGGCAATATCCTCGATTATACTGAAACATCTTTCTTAAGTAACAAATGTTGAAGGGCATACAATAAAATCAAGTCACTTTAGCCAGTGCTTGGCAGAATGACTTAACCTGCCTTATCAGACTTGGATTGGATCAGTATTTCGCTAGCCATATGCTCTGCTTGATAGCCTACATTTTGTACTCTACTGACATGTCTAAGCCTTCCTCTAAAATGTCCGAGTGGTGCAAGTATGCATTATCTAAAAGCTCCTTAATGTCATTAATTGTCTCAGAATCATCACTATCAAAGTCTTTGATATCATGCTCATTCCTGGCACTTGCACCATGAGAAGACAGATAAGGAGGACGAGCAGTAGGACCAGGAACATGTGCATTCACATTCTTGTAGGTTCTTCAGGCTGTTTTGATGTGCTAACATACAGTATGTAAATGCGACAGTTTATATTTGATATACTGTCCAGCAAGCATGAACATTTCTTCATATCTGGGATCTAGCACTGTTACCAGTGTGCATCATGTGCCTGATCTAATGCTGCCAAACTTATCTGCAGCATGTGTAAGAAACATCTGGTAATTTCTTTAAGAAGTAATGCTTGGAGGCGTGTTAGGAACTAGTGCACTTCTGTGGGCTACTGAACCAGGGTTTCTTTGGCCACAGTGTCACACACCCAGCCCTAGTTTTCACAGCCCCATGACTCACAGTTTTACCATGACCATCTCAGTCATACCCATTTGCAGAAGTTGTACTTGGAACTGCCATGATAGAATCTTTATATGTAACCCCCATCCATTTCTCCTATTGTTCTTTTCTTCATGTTTTCTGCACCATGACAGAGTAACACTATGACTGTGACAGAGAACAATACCAAACTATTATGACACACTATTCATTGCATAAATGTGTATGTCAAGGATTGGATGACCATGTGTGGTGTGTTGAGGGTTGAGAGGGAGATGAGCAACAGCAAGACCACACCCAGTTCCTCAACTGTCCCCACTGAGAGACATTGAGTTGAGACAGCTAACACACTCAGGTAAGTGTCAGAATGTGACAGTACCCATACTTCAGTTTCACTCACTGCTCACATCAGTAACTGACTGGCACCTAGCTGGTTATACACAGGGAAACATGGAAAGATGGATTCTGTACCCTGCACCACCAGCAGTCAGTAGAATAACATTGAACTGTAAAACAAAACCATCTAAAATCCCTGCCCTGTCCCCTGGACTGACTTTAATTGTCTGCCCTGCTGCAGGCTGTAGCAAGAGCACAATGTACTGCCTGTATTCTGCAGCAGCACACACATTACTGGCCTGTCTTGCACAGAAACTATGGTTAACTGCTTTTACCTAGATAATTATAATAATAAATGAGCATCTGATAATTTCAAAGTGAGTTAGATAAAAAAATGTTTTCAAAGGAACTGATGAGTGTTATACACACACACACGTTCTACTCTGCCGATAGAGCTGGAAATGTCACTAAGATAAGCATAGCATGAGGAAATTATAATCTTCACTGATTGGCTGGTGTGGGTCAGTGACTTGTACAAACATGCTTAATGAGTGATACCTAAAAGAAAATGCTGCATCATGCCAAAATGAAACAGAGCTGCAGGGTCACCCTCAAACGCATTTTAGGGTACATTAACAAAATTACACCTTTTTATGAAGGTAGTATGTCCAACCTGAAAATCTGGGGCAAATCAACCTACCAATGGCTACATTAGGGCCATCCATTAAAAATGCAAAAAAGTTAAAAACACTGAAAAAAATGTTCTAACACCAATAATAAAAAATGTTGACAGGTGCAAAATGGCCACCTGAAATGTTCAAATTCATAACACAAGGAATGACTCATGGATACTTTATGCAGGGCCCTGCACTGGTATAATCAGAATCAGGAATTTTTACAATGCCCCTGTGTTCATCGAAACAAATGCCCACATGTTCAGCTGACTAAAATAGCTCTGTGAGGAAAGGGATGCATGTCAAAAGGGACAAACATTGCCAGTCTATGGACTAGTGAGGGAAGCTTACCAAAAATGCCAGCACCCCCAGATGAGGTTGGTGAAGTTGGCATCATGAGGCAACAGGACCCGGAGGACCCTGCCTTACTCCCTAATGCTTACTGTGGAATCAGTGTGGTGTGGTCAGGCTGAGAAATGACACTACTAACCAGATCCTGATGGTGGAGGCCCCAGAGGACATGGATGTCTTGAAGGTCTAATGGATAATAGCAACCAGCTCATGGAGAAAACAGACTCATCTAGAACAAACTAGAGTATTGCTTACTATTTTATTGTTAAACCAAATTGTACCAGTACTGTACTCAGTGCCAGTGTTTCAAGGAAAAACTCCTCTCCTGAAGGCAATACAATTTCTGAACCTATCACTTTTAAATCCTAATTGAAGCTTCCTTTCATGCCTCTTACTATCTGTTGTTTAATAAGGTAACTGCCTTACTGGCCTTCTCAGAAGAAACGCTTTCCTTGGTGAGTTCGTAGACAAGGTACTGAGTGATCCCCATGCATGGATAGGGTTCAGGCTCATTTCTGGGACTTTACTGCTATGAATGTCAACAAGGCAGTTACCTTATTAAACAACAGATAGCAAAAGGCATGAAAAGAGGCTTCAAATAGGATTCAGACTCGATGGGTTCAGTAACTACATTCCTGAGGAAGAGGAGTTCTTCCTCAAAACACTGGCACAGAGTATAGTACTAGTACCATTTAGTTTAAAAATAAAATAGGCTGGCAATAATACCAAAAGTGTAGGTGATATTGGGCCATACCTGACTACCTAGGGTGTAATGTGGCCCAATGCCACAGATAAAGGGCATTACAGCACCTGGAAGGTTCAGTATAGCCATACTGGCCACCATGGAGGGTATTATTACTCTTATAAATGAAATTTGGGCTGCATTTTACAAAAGATTTTAAACAGTAAAACAAATATTGTAAATGCAGTACACTCCTGATTATCTGAATCTCTGGATTATCCAAAACTTGTGTCTGTTCCCGCTGTTAGAAGGCAAGCCAGTGCTTGTTGTAGTCAACAGTTGTTAGTGGCTCATTAGTAATAGTTGCCCACAGCTTAATAGCTGATAATAGCAGTGTTCTAACAGCAGCATTAACAGAAGCACATTATGACAGACAAAAGAAAATATATTGTTCTTGACATTGAGCAAAAGCTTTGCATGCTGCAGTGCCTTAACAGCGGGGTGCACATTGTGGAGATTGCACATCGGTTCAACATCAGTAAAGCCATTAGAAAAGCATGAAGGGCAGCAAAGACGAGGCACTTGATACAACCTCTACTTATGGTTTGTGCAGAATCGTTAAAGGCACCCTTATATCCGGACCCATACTAAAAGAGAAGGCTGTCCAGTTTCACAGTAACATCAGTGGCATGAATAATGCTTTTGTGGCAAGTGAGGGTGACTGAGTGGGTTTAAAAAGTGCCACGGTATTCGTCAACTGTCAGTGGCAGGTGAGCTTCTATCTTCCTGCTCTGATGACACTGCCCCTTTCGAAATAAAATATGTGAGCTCTTGGTGTCTGAAGGTTTAACAGTAAATTAAAATCTATAATGCCGATGAAACTGGTATCTATGGGAAAATGCTGCCAGAAAACACTTTGGTATGCCGGTCTCAGAAGTTTGCACCTGGCTTTAAAAAATTAAGACTAATGGTGTTGGGATGTGCAAATGCAACAGGTACTCACTGTCTGAAATTTTTGGTGTTTGGTAAGTCACTGAGACCCCAATGTTTCAAGCACATCAACAATGAAACCCTGCCAGTAACATACACTGCCCAGAGCAATGCCTGGATGAATGCTACCATTTTTATGGTTGTGTGGTCAGAGCTCCTCAGACATTATGCCATCATCTTACATTCAGAAAAGCACTGTGGAAGCACGTGACCGGAGTGCTGTCTGGTGTCTTCCACAGTGCTGTGGCACAGTTTAAGTGGTTGTGTTTATGCAGTCCTTCCCTCTGCTAGCCGATAAACACATCCACTTTGAGGGCACTTCTTTTGTTCCTCAACTGCAGAAGTGACACTCCAAAGAACAGTATGTAATATGGCTCCTGATAAGACTAAAACAGTAACACAGTGAATAAAAAGTGCTGCTTACGTGCTTTTATGAGCGCTTCTCCATCCTCAAACCAGGCCATTTGCATACCTTACCACTGCAAACAACTATGAGTAATATGGCTCCCAGAAAACTGCCGCTACAACCACTTTTACGAGGACCGCCAGAGTGCTTATTTTCTTCCAGAACTGCAGAAGTTACAGCTACTGACTCAGACTGCACATATGGGAGTATCGCGCATGCACAGTTCTGTCATCGCCACCATCTTGTGCACAGCAGCAATTGCTTCTGCAGTTGCAGAACAAAAAGAAGCACTCTGGCGATGCTCAGTAGCAGCACTTAGCAGCACTTCTTTTTTCCACTATGTTACTGTTTTACTCTTTCCGGGAGTCATATTACACACTGTTGTTTGCAGCAGGCAGGTATGCAAGTGGCCTGGTTTGAGGCTGTAACAGTGCTCATAAAAGCTCATAAGCAGCACTCTCTCTTTATCATTCCCACAAAACAAACAGAAAAGTGCTGCCCCACAGAAAAAGCTCATGCAGCCATATCGGCTCTGACCAGAGAGTGTTAAACTTGGTTCCACACACACTTTGTCCCTGCTGTGTGCAGTCATTTGCAGTCTGCTAATATACCACAATGTACCATTCTCCTGACTGATAAAACAAGAGCTTACTCTGAATTAGAACAGCTTAAATCAGCAGACAGAGGTGTTCGCCATCTGCTCCTACCTGTCAACTTCAAGCTGCAACTGATGGATCAAGGATTCTTGCTACTCTGAAACTGTTATACCATGGCAAACCGTTAGGTACTGTTTTGATGAGGAAAATAAACAGTTCACATTGACTGAGGCAATTAAAAATTAAGCATTAAAGATGTTTGTTACCTACTAGTGGAGTCTTGGTCTGAGCTAAGACAAGATAAAGATACAACTGTAAAGTGCTGGAAGAAACCACAGGTGCTAAATGAGCCTCGACATACAGAAACACAAATTGTCTCTGACAATGTGGTGGCACAGCAAGTTGAAGCAACCACAGCATTACATGTCCTTGCACAGCAGACAGAGGTGCACCTGAGGCAGTCCAGGAGCGGTTGGATTGTACCAAAAATGATGAAAATGTTGATGGGTATGGTGAGCTAACAGTCAAGGGCATTGTCAATATTGCCCAGAACAACACTGTGGTAATGGAGGCTCAGGAAGAAGATAAGGAGGGCAGCAAATAAGCTGTTTCCACTGCTCATGGGCTCTATGTAATCTGGGAAAAACATATAGCACGGAGCACATCGGGCGAAAACAAACACCAAACACAAAGACAGCCCACACCAGCATTGGTGACCGCCACAACTGCAACTTCCCACCTCCGAAACTATGATATGCAGGGGCTGCACCTCACTAACTATTTATAACAAACTCCAGACCGCATAATACCTGAGCAAGGTTGGTTTTCTTCACTTACGCTGTTTTGTAACTGTAGCCCTTTTGTAGATGCCTAAACTGAGTTGCTCTTATTGAGTTGCTCAATTTGACCGCCCATATCACAGGATACCCTATCGAGGTACTGACTGCTTCCAAGCAGTCAAAGCTTTTAGCACATGTATCCTGTGGATGGAATGTCAGGAGAGTACAGACTGCCTTTACACTTTACTATTACAGAAATTGTGAATGAAGGCAGTTGAGGAATAAAACATTAAAAAATCTGCCATTACCAAATTTTTAAAGTGATTTGAGCTGTTCACTTTTTAACACACAGTACTGTACTGTACGTCTTTCAGTTTTAACATGTTTTAACACTACTGTAATCTTTATGTTACAATAAAGTTGTTACTTTTTACCTTATGTAGTTAATGGCCTCTCATTTATCCAAAACCTCATTATCCAAAAAGAATTCTGTGTCTCCTAGTACATTCCTATAATCAGGAGTATAAAATACTTAATTGTAATTAGTAAAAGAAACATAGAAACATAGAATTTGATGGCAGATGAGGACCGCTGGCCCACCTAGTCTGCTTATTTCCCTACCTAATGGATAAGCTGCAGATCCTAGTTAACCAACAGCTTACTCTCCTACCCCCACTAGAATTGCCTTATGTCTGTGCCATGTATTCTTGAATTCCCCCACTGTTTTGACTCCACGACCTCCTCAGGAAGGCCATTCCATGCATCCACAACCTCTCTGTGAAAAAATACCTCTCACATTACCTCTGAGCCGTCCCCTTCTGTCTTCAAATTGTGCCCCTTGTTCTTGCACATCTCTTATTCTGAAATATGTTACCCCTTGGACTTTCTTGATTCCCTTGAGGTACTTGAAAGTTTCTATTATGTGCCCTCTCTCCCTCCTTTCCCTGAGGGTATGCATAATAACTCCTTTTGTCTCTCTTAAGTATGTCTTCTGGTGCAGCCCTGCACCAATTTAGTTGGTCTCCTCTGGACAGCCTCCATCCTGTCTATGTCCTTATGTAGATGGGGTCTCCAGAACTGCACACAGTACTCCAGATGGGGTCTCAGCAACTGTCTGTAAAAGGATGAAAACTTCCTGTTTTATACTGGTAATGCCGCTCCCTATACATCCCAATATCCCTAGCCCTCCTTACTGCCTTCTACATTGCTTGCCCACCTTTAGGTGATCTGATATGACTACCCCTAGGTCCCTTTCCATTTTGTTATTAGTATCTCACCCCTCATTGTATCGCTTCCCTGGGTTTTTGTTTCCCAGATGCATTACTTTGCACTTCTTTGTATTGAATCTAAGCTGCCATACATTTGACCATTCCTCCAACCTTGCCAAGTCCCTTCTCATCCTGTCCACTCCACCTTGTGTATCAAAAGACATTTTTGTAAAGTAGTCCCTCTACTGCTGGCATTTGCAGTACAGGACACTGTTTTGTTTTGTGCTGTCCATCCTCCCCACCCTGCAGTTTGTCTCTCCTCTGTTGTTTTTGTTAACTAATCTTCGCTTTGTTTTATTTCTGTGTTATTGGTAGAAGTGAGTGAAGGTGGGCAAGCATCAAGTGGTAAAAACAGTATTTTTTCCTGGCACTTCCCACAAATAGAGATGTGCTGCAGGTCTGCAGGATTAAAACAAGCACACTGGCGGCTGGATGATCGTGGTTGGCATGGGAACAGCCAAAAGCACAGTCAGGAGGTGGTGAGTTAGTAAAAACAAACTGGAGGTGAAACTAACATTGGACCTGTAAAACCCGGTTAGTAATGGGTGTTCTGCTTTGTTTTATTGTGCTGTTGGGAGAGAGGATACAGAGCTCAATCTTGCTAAGTAAGAAAAAATATCAGCTGAATGATTTGGAGTTGGGCACCTTGACATTTATTTTTTTGAAGGGCAGGCTGGCACCAGACTAATTATTTCCCAGTCTCTGTTGGCACATAAATGTGCCTTGTCAGGGTCTCAGTCAATCAGAAGCCAAGAAATTGTTTACCCATTTTCTGATGATAAATTCTGCATTTTGTGGTAAGTCTTTTTTCTTCAGGAGCTGGTGGCTATAGTTCAGGCTTTTCTGGAGCAGACCCTCATGGTTCCTTTTGTTTTCAGATGGTTGTCCACACTGGACTCCACAGTAGCTAGGCCTAATGGTTAAACCAGTAGTATTGCCTACCCAAGCCCATGCCACTGTGAGTTGCATACCATTCAAGTCAGGAATGTAATGGAGCATCCACAATCATTAGAAGAGGATGTCCTTGTAGGCCTGGTGGCATAGCAGTAGCACTACTGCCTGCCATGCTGCATTCTGAGAAATTGAGCTGTCAGGGGTCAGCTGGTCTGAAGGATTTCTCCGGGGGTAGCACTTCCCGCAGTATGCCACACACCCAGTGGAGACTGGGTTTCAGGGCAGCCAAGAAGCCCAGTTGGGTGAGGGAAGGTCGGCATGATGCTGTGCATCACTGCACATTGATCGGGAGGGAGAAACACTAAGGAGGAAAAGAATGTCCTGTCAGGCAGGATGAATGTCACCTGCCCATAGATCTGGTGCCACCAACCAGGCAACCAAATCAGATCCTGCTTCAGGCAGGGAACAAGGGCAAGTCTCTTCCATCCCCACCACAAGGGGTAAGTCATGAGGGCACAGGGTTAAAACCTGGGCATGATGGAGTACCAGGCTGGGACGGGCTGCCAAGATGGGGCCAGCAGGACAGAGGTGAAAACCACAGTGACAAAACAAAGGGGACAATCTTGTCTGAAGTGTACTGTATAGATACTGACATACAGCTGGAGACTGAAAGAAATAGTCTGATAAAGAGACTGAACTCGAAAGATTTAGATTTTGGCAACTCACCATTGCCAGAGGAATTTCAAACCTGAATTAGCCAGGCGTTGGCCACCCAGACTCAAGTATTTTCTACCCACGAGTGGTAATGTGAGATGTGTTTCGGAGAGGAGAATCAGATCTTAATGCATGAGCAACAGTTGTTCAAAGAGCAGTCTTAGTGCATGGTGTCCACTGATATTGAAGATGGACACTGACATCTTCAGTAGTTGTTGGTGGCTAAAATCACAAAAGAATCAAGAGTCCCAGTGCCTCCCCATTGTCATGGTACAGAAGAATACTGGTTCTTTGTGAATGTATAGACTACAGGACTCTCAACAAGCATGTCATACTAGATCAGTTAAGATACACTGGAGTGCCTTCGTGGTATCTGTTGGTTCTGAGTTGGCCTTGCAGCAACTACTATTAGATCCTGTGGCCAAATCCAAAGGGAAAGACTGCTTTCATCTGCTCTCTTGGGTTCTATGAGTTTCTGCAATATCACTAGGTATCTCTGGAGCCCTGAACACCTTCAACACCTCATGGAGAGGAAGTAGGAAATGAGGGTTACTCACCTGTAACTGTAGTTGTAGGAGTGGTATATGGTGTACATCCACACTTCTGGCAGAATCCTTTCCCCTTTAAGAATGAGAAGGTATTCAAGCTGGCTCCTCCCACCTACCCAGGTGGAATCCTCCTTAGTACCACCCATGACATCAAATCTTACATGCTGGGCCTGCAAGATCGGTGTGTCATTTGCCAGGGAGGTCGAGTGGGTTGTGGATGTTCACCATATACCACTCCTACAATTACTGTTATAGGTGAGTAACTCTCATTTGGAGGGTCATGGATATGTTGTACTAGCCACATTTCTGGCAGACTCCAAGCAGTTCTCTGAGAGAAGGGGGAAAGCGCACCCCTATTTAAGGAAGAGGGACTGGAAACAGGGGCCCCAAAACCAGTATCCTGGCTTGACTCAAGGTTGATGTGGTAATGGGAGATGAAGGTGTGTGCTGACTTCCAGTAACAGCCTGCAGATTTCCTGGATAGGGATGTCCCGGTAGCAGCCACTGAGGCAATGATATGTCTGGTTGAATGAGCCTGAAGTCAAGCAGGAGGCTCCCTACCAGCCAACCTATAGCAGAGGTCAATGCAGGAGACTATCCACCTGCCAATCATCTGCTTAGCTGCTGGTCTGCCAGGTGGGGCTTCAGTTTCAATGACAAAGAGCTGGCGAACCTCTCCCGAACTCCAGCCATGTGTTCCCTATAGTATATGAGCACTGGCCTCAGGTCCAATGAATGAAGACTGTGCTTGACCTCCGAGGTTGGATTGGTGAAGTACACCAGGAGGTTGCTCCTGGTTAAGGTGAAACTCTGAGACAACCTTCAGGAGGAAATCTGGGTTAGGCGGAGGACAACCTTTGCTAAGGGAAAGTTAGGGCCCACATATAGCATGGGGCTGCGATGGAGGAACCTAATGCTTCCACCAGAAAGGAAGGAAGCTATGACATCATGGGGTGGTGCTGAGGAGGATACCACCCAGTTGGATGGGAGAAGCCAGCTTGAAGACCTTCCGGTCATTCTTAAAGGTGAAAGGATCTGCCAAGTGTGTATAGTACACCATATCCACGTCTCTACAAGATGAATTTGCTAGTGCATGGCGTACCTGGACAAAGTCTCAGTATTTGGAAAAAGTCTTGAAGAACATGAGAATCAACTCTTCAATGTACAGCACTGGTAGGGGCAGTTGGAAGAGTTTGGGCCTAAGATACTGTATCCGATGACAAGTGCCAGATTTTTCAGTCCTTAGTGAAATATCTGGGGCATTTTGTCTATGTGAATGAAATTCAAATGGATCCCAGTAAGGCTGAGGTCCTGACTACCTGACCTCCACCCTGGAACCTCAAATATCAGCATCTGTTTTCGGGTTCCTACGGATACCACAAATGGTTGTCAAACACTATATCCAAGTAGTACAGCCACTCTTGAACCTGACCAGTGATATCCCCCTACCAACAAGGCCTGGGAACTGGGATGCAAGGAAGGAAGGAATCTCCAACCTGCTACAAAATTTATGAACCTCTCAGGGCCAGACGTGGTGTTGCTTGTGGTGAGGCATTCAAGAAATCACTTGTTGCCTGATCAACCTGCCTGTGCTGACCTACTCTGACCCACAAAAGCCCTGTGGTTTGCACACAGATGCTAATCTACATAGTCTGGGGTCCATTTCATACAAAGACTCACTGGAAGGATTGAAGGCGGTCACCTTTGCCAGTCAGAGTCTGATGACCAATGAGCAACACTACCCAGTATTCAAGTTGGAATGGAAAGTAGGCCATTGTTGATCAATACCATGATTATCCATATAAGGCTAAGATCACTATCAAAACTGACAATAATCCACGTACATATGTGCAAACCACAGCCAAGTAGGATGCAGCAGGGAATCAATGGTTACCTGCTTTGCCTTCCTACATTACTCTATAAGTATCACCCAGCCTGAATCATGTGGCTGTAGATGCTTTGTCTCGGCTCTCACTGGACTGCGACCCCATTGACTCAAAATGGATAAAGATTCCTGAATCTGTTATGTGAGCTCTATGAAAAAGATTTGACAATGATGAGCAACCCTCCCTGCTAACTGCAAATAATTTTGTGAATAGCTTGAGGCAATGCAATCACTATTTATACCAGCATACTGTGGATTTTTATTCCTACAGAAAACATCTTTGTACCAACTGATATGGTTTTATCTTCAGAAGGGCAGAGACAACTGGTGTTGAGAAACATAATGTGTGTGCTATAAAGAGGGAGGTGCTGATGAAGGAGCGACCAAAGCTTAAAGTACACAACAATCTGCTGTTCCACAAGACACAAAGTCTGTTTTCCTCACATGACAACTGCTGCTGCCTTTGAAATTTCGCTGAATGGTGATAAAGGCCCTCCATGATGAGTTGGGGAATCTGGGAGAGGCAAAGATCCTGAACTTGATCCCTGCAAGGTTCTAATAACCCAGGATGGGGAGTGAAATTTTGTAGAGCTTTTGCAAATGGTGTAGTCATTGTGTGGAAAAAGACTTTGCAAAAATGAGAAGACCAGCTAGTAAACATTGAAACCAGCACACCCATGGACTTGGTCTATATTGATTTTGTAAGCCTGGAACTCACCTATAAACATACTGCTAACATCCTGGTGGTTACAGATGATTTCTCTCACTATGCCCAAGCCTATTCAACCAAAGATCAAAAGCCACCATTGTTGCCTGCATACTCATGGACAAATTCATTGTCCACTATGGGATGCCAAAGTAATTACACGTGAATCAGGGACAGGACATTAAAAGTTCCCTGAAAAGAAAAATTTTGCCTTGATGGGGATTAAGAAATCAAGAACAACTCTGTATCATCATCAAAGTGACCCACAGCCCAAACAGTTCAGCTGGACCCTACTGAACATGCTGGGCCCCTTACATATAAAGGACAAAGCTAAGTACAGCAAACAAGTCAGTGCATTGATCCATGCCTACAAACTGCATTATGGTGATGCAACCTCCATACTACCTCATAGTTGGCCAAGAAGCCAGGTTTCCAACTGTTTCAGAGTCTCCACCAACAGAGCTTACCCTGAAATGTGAAGTTGCAATATATATACAGACACAGTGATCAACTGGCTACTGCTTATCACTTGGTGGCTGAGATGGCTGGGAAGAAAAATGTGGCTAACAAGATACTGAATGACCAAAAGTGAAACCAAATTACCTCCAACCAGGGGACCCAGTTTTGGTGTGGAACATGGTCCTGCCTGGCAAGCATAAGTTGACGAACCAATAGCAAAATATCCCTTTCATTGTCACAGAACAACTTCCAAATTTGCCACATACATCTGGAGGGAAGTTGGGCAAATATAAAACAATGCATAGGAACCATCTGCTGCCAACTGGGAGCATGGATATTTTCCTGGGACACTGCAGCATCCAAACCACCTAGACAGCCACAAACATGAAACCATCGGAGACAGAAGATTGTGCCACTCCAACCTGCCACAGAGCAAATAGACTGCGACTCCTCAGATAAGCAGTCAAGTGGCCAAGTACTATTCCTACAGAGACATCCCCAGTCTGTTCCCAACAGATATGCCAGAAATGGACAACAGTCCAAATGGAGGATATTTGACTCTCAAGCAAAAACATTTCTGTGCCAGCTAACTTTAGCCCAGTACACCTGCAGAGGGTGACATAGCAGCTGAACAGCTTGAAGAGAAACAAAACCTTACAAAGGTGGAAGTGGATACCAAGGCTCGAGAACCTAAATTGTCAGAGGTGGACAATGAAATGGAACCCTCAGAGGCTGAAGCCTCACATGCCAATGAGGAAGTGGTTGCCCCTGTGAGATGTTCTACAAGACCTGTGAAGCTTATTCTGAAGTGCAGTTGCAATGCCCCTGATACCCCATTGATATTCCACTATATGTGTTACACAAGCAGGTATATGTTATGCCCTGTTCCCTTCCTTGTACTCAATTTTCAGGTGTCTTAGGTACATGGGATAGAGTACAATTGGGATAATGTTTACTAAATGTTGCTAGGCAGGAATCATTTGTTTAGGTAGCAAAGCTGTATAATGATCTAGACTAAGATTCAGGTGTCTACACTACCCACTTTCTGTAAATATGTTATTATTGCAGGTCTGAACTGTTTTGGACTTTAACAGCCAATGGTTGAGGGCAGATATTTTTTCAGCTGATGGAGAGTGAAACACCCTGTAAAATGGGACTTGCCTTTGGGTGCCATTGACCCATCCCAGCCTGCCCACCATTCTTACCTATCTCCCCATTCCTCAAAACCTAAATATTGCAGTAGGGAGACTGGCAGCAGTAGCAAGGAGCTTCAGTTGTTGGTGCCTCTTGTGCCATAATCAGTGGTGAGGGCTGCCACAGAATGGATGAACCTCTGGCCACCACCCTGCCACCACCAGAACCTGGGGAAGGGAACACTAAATGAGGGCATGTGCCCTCTAAAACTGTGGCTTTGAGGACAATTGACCTAGAAAGCAAGGATAGGACCATCTTGGTGACTCATGACCCTGGGCGCCAACCAGATGATTGGTGGCTCTCAGCAGGCTCCTGGTGGCTTTCATGAAAAGAAGGAACTGTAATTCCAGTACCCTTTCTCAGACCTTCAGGGCACTGCAGATTTGGAGTGGCAGCAGGGTGAACCAATGGGAGCAGGACGTGAAGTGTGCTGAGAAGAAGGAGGAGAGTGCTGGATGCTGGCTGATCTGAGAGAGATCTTGGTGGATAAGGATCTGCTGTTTGTGCCAGAGCTTAACCTGTGCCACACTGCGCCTTGTGCCTGGAGAATGAACACTGAAGGAAACTGCTGAGTCCCTGACAAGGAACAGAGTGGCAACTGCATGCAAGGCAGCATGAATGATGATGCTAAAGAGACAGCATGGTGCAAAGACAGATCCCCAGGGCTGCTGATCCATGTCCCATAGCAGACACTATAACTAGTTGTCAGACTGCCATCAGCCTGAGGACTTGGAAGCCTAGATGTGTGTGTTAGGATGTGGCCTCAGCAGTTGAGAAAAAGTAGAGAGCGGAAGAGACAGGAAGCAGTCCTGAAGGCAGTTGAGAAGCCAGACCCAGAGAAATGTGAATGAGTCCAAGGAGGATCCTGACCAAACCAGAAGTATTACAGGAGACGGGTGCACCACAAGCCTGTAGAAACAGAAAGAGCCATCCAGTTGGGGAACCATGAGTACAATCAGGGCTTCCCTGCTACCAGAAAATACTATTTGGTTTGAATTTGTTTGCAAGTTGGCCATTGGGCTAGATTCAAAATATCTTGCTTTTAGAAGGTATTAAAGCCATTTTATCAATTACACGGCCTTTGGGTTTTAGGGAAAATTATTCATTCAGTTAATTTCTGTATTTAATAAGACTGCCTGAGCCAACCAGCAGCAACTACATTGAGCCTGAAACAATGCAACACCTTAGGTACCCAGAAACTCTGTGTTAGGGAGCTCCCATTAAGCTTAAAGAGCTGCTGATGCCTCAAAGAAAACTTTGAAAACATGATATTTAGGTACAATTCAGCTTGCATTCCTTATATATTCTGTAGCTTTCTTGCACATTATTTATTACTGTGGAAATTTACCTAAATAAATGATCTTTATACCCCAAATTCATCTGCCTGTATAGCTTACTCCTACTTCATGTCATAATCCTCTGTTGTGACATAGCAATCTGTTGCCGTGGCAGTAACAGTGATGTCACAAGCAGTACATTATGACTTCAGGTAAGGAGAAAGCAACAAGAATAGTTTAACTCTTCAGGAGCAAAGATCCTGTTTTCATGCAAATTACATCAGTAATAGATAATGGAGAGGAGGAATACAGAACTAATGTGAAATACAGACTAGACTGTCTCTAAATATTATGTTTTGTTAAAGTTCTCTAAAGGTGTCACCTACTCTTTATGGGATTATTCGGTAGCAGGTGGGAGGAGGATAGTAGCCTCCAGTACAGGAAAGCCATCATGGTCCTTGTGTTTTATTGTGGTGTGAGGGTGGGCACAGTGTATCTGCTTTGCTGGGACTTGTTAGTGGCGTTCAAGGTATGGACAGCTGTGCCACACCTTCTAAGGTCTAATTACCTGTGGCCTAATCAATATTTGGTAGCTTGTTCACTGCCTAGAGGGAACTTAAATGGGACAGGTACTGCTGGGGCATACTTTAAATGGTACCAGTCAATATGTCTAAGACAGAACCATGCAGAATAAATAAGCGCAGTTAAAGAGCTAAAAGCAATGATAGCTACAGGGACAGCATAGTGAAGGTAACATACCACTATACCTGTAGCTATGTTGCCATTGGGAGAGAGGTGAAAGGCTCTGGCTGATGGTGTGCTGGCCAAGGAGCTGCCTCGTCAGTGGGTAGAGCCACAAGCAGTGAAGGATGGTGAAGTGTAATGCACCACAGTTCAATCCCAGGTCTTGTTTTTTTTTTTTTGTTATGGTAATTTTTCTCACCCTGGGTTTTGCCCTTTCCCGACTTTGGTCCCCACCCCTTGGAGTTAGATATTTAGAGATGGGGGTGGGGGTGCAAGAGCAGAGCCCGTCACAAACATGTAATTTGTGTATTTTGTTAGTGGAGGGTAGCGCTCACTGTTTTGCTGAGCGCTGCCTCTATTTTCATTGTTAAGTCTACGTGGTTGTTTGTCATACTGTTCTGTTCCACGGCATATTGACCCCGTGCCCTTTAAACATACTTGCCTTGCAGAGGCCAGAAGTGTTAAATAAAACTGTGTTTTGCTGTTTAAATCTGTCATTGTTATTTACTGCTATCATACTGTGCAAGCCTATTGAAGGCAACCGTTGCATTTGTGTGGGGTCTGCAAGATGTGTGTCCACAGTGAGGAGGAGTACATCCCAAGGGCTGTATTAAGGCAACATCTACAGTAGCTCACTTTCAGTCTTTCTCTGGGTAGGCCCCACACATTTCTTTTCCTCTGGATATGACCCCCACAGCTGAGTGAGAAAGGAACTCAGAAGCCACACAAATATATACTGTAGCCCAGCGGCAGTGTAAGGTAGAGATGCTTTAAATGCTACTGTACTTGGGAGGGTATCCATCCCACAGTGTCCATATAAACTGATCAGCACTTGTTATTAGATGAAAGTGAATTAATCCCAATGAGAGATACACAACACAGATAAAATGTCTCATGGAATTCCACAAAACCATTCATTTAATTTTGCAAATATTTGCCATCTCAGTTGCCCTCAACATGCTTAAAACACTGTAACACCCCTCTGTCCCTTTCATTTTGTGCTTTAGTAAATTGTAATCTTTATAGCACACATATGTGTACTGGTGGGCGAGAGTGAAAATAATCCGCTCCATAAGTTGATTCATGGAGTGCTCCGCACTGTAAATGAGACTATTCGCGTTATAATGAGGAATGCAAGTGCATTAGAAACAGCTACTTCACGTTACTCTGCCTCCACTGGTCACTTCTCTTTCAATTTTGAGGTACATTGGTGGCAGTTCACTTACCTCACTTTGCCTTGTTTTGAGTTCGAAGGTGGATTTTGCAGTGATTGATGGGAGTTCAGGTCACATGGGCTCTATATTGATCTGCACAGCCTCAGTTTGGGGTAGTATGAGTAGGAAAGAGTAGGAGACAGTGTGCTCTGATAGCTGTCTGTAGGAATCTTTTAAAAGCTGTTCAAAAGCATTTTGCTTTATTTAGGGGATCAACTGTAGTTCCTCGATTAGGAAACCCTCCTGTGCTCACATCATTGAGTATTTTGTTTGTGTGTGGATTTTGAATGTTAATTTACAACATTGAGTGTGTGTGGTGAGAGACAGTGAAGTGTGCTGTGTGGGGGAGGCGTATCAGTCTGTAAGTAGATTTAAGTTGGACAACTAGAGATATCTTTGTGTTTTGGTTATATTTTTGTTAAATAACTGACTGTGTTACAGTACACATAGTAAAACTGTCAGTAATAGCACAAATTTTCTTGCTGTTGGTTGTGTGAATGTGGTGAAGCATTTCATAAGATAAGGTTGTTTAAATTACAAATTTACATTACGTGACAGTACACTGAACTTTTGCATTTGCATCGCATTCCACGTTCAGCATTGTACACATACTGTTCTGTGTTGTGTGTGCAGTGTTGCGTGCATCAAATATAATATACCTTTTAAAATTTGTGACACAGACTAGTGTAAGTGCAACTAAAGCGCAGCAGTGTGAACCTGCTATCTACTGCAGCTGCCTGATTTTGTACTGTGAAGCGTGTTCTCTGTTCTTAGTTTTGCTACTTGTAGTGCTGTAAAATCAACACTGTCTGTATTCAGTCCCCCCCACCCCACATGGAAAAGGTCTTTTTAACAGACTGGATTATTTTGTGACCCCATCAGCACCGCTGGTTACTGAAGTTGTTTTAATTCTGTGACAGTGTCACAACACAGTAGTCTCGTATCTGTTGCTGAAGTCACAGTTGTTTATTTTGTTCACATCCAGCCAGAGTCCCTCCAGTCAGAAAGTGAAAGTATCAAAATTTGAATTTGGTAATAATATTTGTGGTTGATCCTCCAAAATGCCTGCAAAGAGACGTGCAAATAAAGCAGTTTCTGGTCATGGCAATGTTGGCAGTAAGAGGGTCTGTGGGTGTGGTAGTAGTACGAGGAAGGAGAAGTGCATTGCTGATGTGAGGAAGAGTATTTCTCCTGCAATGTTTTTACAGCCAGTCAGTAGCTTCACTCATAGTTGGAGGAGATGATGTTTACCCAGCTGGTGGTGTTAGTGTTACTGGTGTTAGTGGTGGTGGAGTTAGTATTAGCATTGTTGCATCAAGTTCTAATTCTGACCAGTGTACCGTATCCAAACATATTGAGTGTGAAGCAGTGCAAGTGAGTGACAGCGTAGATGATGTCATACTTCCCAGTAACATCCCATTAACTGAACCTGATTCTGATGATGATGTCAGCGATAGCATACAATGTGATATTCCATCCACCGTGGCATAACGTCATGCATTTTCCATGCAGTGATTCACAGTGTGGTGAAAATATCAGGTGATGATGGTGTAGATGCTGATGATGAATGTGATGATGCTGATGATGATGATGTTGCTGTTGTTGCAACATGCAGTCCTCATGTTAGCATCCAAGCGAAGATGTGGATGTGTGTGACAGTGATGTTGATGAATATGATGATGATGTAATTGACCTCAGTTGGGAACCGGAGAAAAGAAATTAAAAGTGGCTATGTCTGACTCTGTTTGCAGAATCCCTCCCTGTAAAACTTGTGATTTACTGGTTTTAGTTGATGATGATGATGATGACGACCCAGTAATCAATATGATAGGTAGTCATGGTGGTCGTTGCAGTCCGGGTGTGCAGTGCCAGAAATATCACGTGCCCCCCACTTCAGTGCTTAAAATAACAGACTTAAATAAGCCACATCATCATGGACATGTTAAAAGCAGAGCAACACACTCCCCTTGTTTGGGATTTTTGTTCAAGATGCAAATGATGATTCAGTTGCAATCTGCCAGGTTTGCCATGTGCATGTGAGTCGAGGTAAAAGGGAGCCATCTTTAGACAGGAGGACAGCATACGCATCTTTAAGAATAGGCACTTGGCTCTGTGGACCCAGCACAAGCTGGCAGCTAATACCAGACTGGGGCATTCACCTGTATCACCGCAACCATAGCCAGCATATTATCTCCTTCCATGACTGTTAAGCCCAGTAGGAAATTAAACATGTGCAGTAGTGCAGTAATAAGAGCAGAGGATTACTACAGGAATGATGAGGTGGAGGACCATAATGACTATGAAATGTTGTCCAGTGCTGGTGAGAGTAGCAGTTTTGTGGTGGTGGTGGTGAATGCAATATGTCTAGTGCAAGTGGTACATTAACCCGGATGGCAAATCTGGAAAAATAACATCATTTCTGGGTTTATTATCATCACCCGTTCAACCGTCTTCATCAAATGTCCACACTCCATCCCTGCCAATGCCATTCATCACAGAGCACAACCATTTGTGACCAACAACACACCACATGTAAAACATTTAAGTCAGTCCACGTTACAGAGTGTTTTTGCACATAAGCTGAAGTACCCCCTCAATCATACAGTGTCACGTGAACTTAATGCTGCTGTAGCGGAAATGTTGGCAATTGATCTTTGCCCTTCTCATTTGTGGAGAATTTTGGGTTCGGCGGTTTGCTGCCCGTGCCTGTCCAAAATGGAAAGTCCCATCCAGGACATACTTTTCTACCGTGCTATTCCCGAGTTGTTCAGCACTGTCTCAGACTCAGTAAGACATGCCCTTCAGTATGGATATGTGGACAAGTGGCAAAACAGTGGGAGTTCATATCTGTGTATAACTGCACTCTTGGCACAGGTGCTAGGGTTGTTTGTGATGTTGGTAGTCTGAATCATCAGTGCAGTAAGGTGGATTGTCCAGGCAGTCTTCCTGGAATTCACCAGCATGCAACAATTGCTATCGCGAGTGTGACCTATTCACACACTGGTGAGAACATGTTGGACATGGTACTGACTGAAATTGACAGATGGCTAAACCCTCTGTCCCTGAGAGCTGGGCTCATAGCAAGTGACAATGGGTCAAATGTGGTGAAATGCATCACGAATGGTGTTTTTTGTGTGTTCCATGCATGGCCCACTGTTTAAATCTTGTGGTTCAGGAGTTTCTGCAGCACCCTGACATAAAGGAAATGCTGACCATTGCACGACATATCTGCTCTCACTTTTCAAGATCTGGAAAGCCCTATGACCACCTGCGGCAGTTGCAGATACAAAACAGCCTGCCTCAGCACTGCTTGAAGCTGGAAGTTGTCACCCAATGGACCTTCACATTATACATGCCAGAGAGGTTGTATGAACAATACAAAGCCATCTCAGAATATCTTTTTCTGCACACTAGCCGTGACAGTTCTGGGGCCTCCATGTCTATGTCGACCGAACAGTGGCACCTCATGGACTCTGTAATAACAATTTTGAGGCCTTTTAAACATGCCACACAGGAAGTGAGTGGCGAGTCTGCCTCCATTAGCCAATCAATTCCACTGCTGCGGTGCTGATGCAGACATTGGTGAATGTACAGCACAGCCTTGATGTTGCCAGAGGCGGTAGCAGTATGTTGCTGCAACACATGCTGACAATATTTGACCAGAATCATCACATTATGAGCATTCAGCGTAGTGACAACTTTGCCATGGCAACAATGCTGGACCCACGATACAAATGTGGAATTGCATCAGTACTGGAGGGAGGCCTGACCAGTAAAAATATCATTGGTCAACTGGTTCGCTTGGTTCATGTGGCACATAAGTCACGTGTCAAGGCTTGCAAACCTCAGCAGCATAATCCAGCTGAAGGTGTAGCTGGAGGACCAGCAAGCATATCATGCAAGGGTAAGGGACTGTAGTTCCAGGTGGTCTGTCATCCAAAGTGGTGGCATCAACCCGCTTTGGGAGGCTTTGTCCCAAGTGGGTATTTGTGAAATAAATGATTCTGGAGAACAGGCTGATGCATCAACAATTGGTCTTAGTGCAGCACAGACAATGGTTGAGTCATATGTGTCTGAAAACAGGCATCTGACAATAAGTGAAGATCCTCTTTTGTACTGGAGTGGAAAGGTCAATGAATGGCCAGAGCTGACTGCAGTGGCACTGAAGTACCTCACATGCCCACCCTCCAGTGTAAGTGTTGAGAGGGTATTCCGTTCAGCAGGTGCAATAGCCAGGATTGTCAGACAAACCTGTCTCCTACAAATGTCACTTTGCTAACATTCATTAAAATGAATGAGAGGCACAGACTGCAACCTCGGTATTCTTACCCCGCCTAGTCATGGTGGTCTTGCTGATGTGGAAATGGAGCATCCTGATGGCACTGGCAGTGGCTGCCTGAAACAGCCCACCACTGATGTAGATGATGACACAATGGAGAAAGCATTTCCCAGTGGTCAGACTTCAGACATCGATGACTGTGAGGGTAGTTTTCTTTATGAGGATGATGATGTGGTTAATGGTGGCAGGTTTTAACTGCAGTATTTAAAAGGCAGTGTGCCCCCCACCCCAGACCACCAACACCAGCGGACTGATGTTATGCAAGTCTGCCACCATAAGTCTGTCTGCCCCCACGGACCACCACCACGGGACTGATGGTATGCAAGTCTACCACCATGAGTCTGTCTGCCCCCATGGACCACCAGTCCACCACCACCACCAGCTTCTTAATATTTAAACCATAAAGTGAGTATGTGCACTCATGTTTGTTATGCTGCCTCACTTCCTTGGGTTGTATGTTTTGTTTCTGTAGCTTTTCAGAGCCGCAGTGGCAAAACACATACAGTACTTACTTTTGTTTCTTTTACAGGAGAACAAAAACAGGCTCCATGGCTAATATCATTGGGAATGGTACTGTAGCTGTACCGACAGAGAGGAAGCAATGTAATATCCATCGAAATCCATTCTGGTAAGTATGAAGATTTTATTTCATCCATTTCATTGCTTTGTAAAGACTGCTGCAAATATTGCACACAGCAGGTTGTCTTAGTAGTTGACAACATGTGTCTCTAAAATGGAACTTGACAATAGGGATTGAGATTTGAGAACCAGGGAGGACACATAACAATGAAGTTGTAACTTGTGAGAAGTCATTCATTTTATTTTAGGAAACTTTACATGCTTTGTTGTTCTGTCAAAGTGGCCTTATCCAAAAGTTCTTCAACATCAGGCACCCCTCCACCGAGCTTGGGCACACATGCAACACGCTGAAGTCGTTTTATTAGATGACCATGACCATCATTAACAACCGGACTCCAGAAGGATGCTGATGAAATCTGTGAAGAAGTAAAAAAAGAAACCATTCCAGACAAAACTGAATATATGATTCCCCCACCCCACCAAAAAAATAAATCCTTACCTTCATGAGCTTGAGAGTTATCCGTTTCCATTTAAGTGCAACACATTCTCATTGAGCACTGGAATGCACACCAACAGTTTATGAGTCACCTGTGTGATGCAGAACAATAGCATGAGAACATGTCCAGTTCAAGTTCAACCCCTCATCATCACCTACAAAATACACAACTATATATTATGGTATGCGGTAGTGCTACCATAGTTAATTGAGGAGAGCCATTTCTATGTTAAACCCCAAAACTTTACCTTAATAACTTTGCAACTGTTTGACAGATTTGGCTGAAATTTGGAATACATGATCAAGAACCACAGGCCGTGGTATCTGCCAAGTTTCGTAGTGGTCGGATATATGGCTGTGGAGTTATTAAGCGTGATCTGTGCACGTTCAGCTTTTCTGGAATTCTATGGTCGCCTACAGGTCGTGCGGTTTGTGCGACCAGTCCAAAATCTTCAGGGAACATGCAGCCAGGGTCCTCAATGTGTTTTCAAAGATTTCGTGAAAAATATTAAACGGTTCAAAAGTTATTCAAAAACAGTTTCCCATTATAAGTCAATGGGAAAAGTTAACAAAAGTTCAACACTTCGAAATGCATTTTTCTTTCTCAAATGGGCCTGTTACTTTCTACAAATCGGCCATTTTGTTTTCAGTTTGTGATCAGAAAATGGTTGGCATTTAAATTTGGGACCCTCTAGCAACCTAATTCTTTTTGTATTCACCTAGTCGGACCCTGAGGATGCTTGCCATGTCTTTATTTTGTGGTAAAGACCCCAGAAATATGTTTTTCAAATTTCTGGAAAAAGTACTACAATTACTTTCGTGCTCACGAAAGTGTCAAACTTTCTGCAAGCTTGAAATTGCGACAGTAGTTTTCCATCTGTGGGACAGTGACAACGATTCTTTGGCACTGCGCTGCAAAAGAACCTTTAGGCTTTGGACTGAAATTTGGAGGAGCAGACGACATCTCACAGATGTGCCTTTCAGTGTTGTATTGAAAAATATTACACAGTGGCAAAGTTATGGCACTCTGAATTTGACAGTTTTTCCCATAGGATAACATTACGGTCCCGACGCATTACAGAAATCCTTTGGCACCCTGCTGCAAAATAACGGTTTGGTCTTTTTCCTGAAATTTGGAGGAAGACAGCCAACAGCCCACAGATGTGCCTTTTAGTAGTTTGGTGAAAAATATCACATGGCGGCAAAGTTACAGCACTCCAAAGATGACGCTTTTTCCCATAGGATAACATTACGGAGCAAGACGATTACAGAAATCCTTTGGATCCCTGCTGCAAAATAATGGTTTGGTCTTTTTTCCTGAAATTTGGAAGGAAGACAGCCAACAGCCCACAGATGTGCCTTTCAGTGGTTTGGTGAAAAAACATTACAGGGAGGCAAAGTTATGGAGCTCCGAACTTTTCTTTTTCCCCATAGGATAACATTACGTTCGCCGCGCCTTTCAGGGCCCGTGGTCTCGAAACGGCAAGATAACGGACTTTCGTCGGAGGACTTCTTAGCCCCTTATGGGGGCTAAGGTCTAAATTAGCCAGGACAGTTGTAAATAATATGACTTTTTAATTTTTTCTATGTCATACAGTTCCTGAGATATAATGTATTTAGTATTCCAAGATCTCATTTTCTGCTGCCGATACTCATCATTATGCATACATTATTTGTACTCACTGTCTTTCTCTATGCAGGTTTTGGGAAAACCAGCCTGTGTGCTTACATTACTGTTACTGTTGCCCTTTCCGCTTGCCAGTTCTGTACCCGCTTCACTTACTGTTGACGCCCAGGCCACCATATGCGTTATCCTTATGCTTTTCATTTGCGCTATGCTTGGGTATTTTTGCCATTTCTGTCTACAGTGCTGTTTATCTTTCTGTTTCACTTTCGTCACCATGCCCATTGACGTTTCTGTTTGCAGGCACCATGTTACTATGTGACAACACATCACGTGGCAGACCATTCCGTCCTACGCCATATGCTTACCTTTCTGTTCTTATTCACACTTGTGTTACCATGTGCGCCACTGTTAGCATTTCTGTTTGCGTTGCTGTCCCTGTTAGTATGCCACAATCCCGCCGCTGCATTACATTCACTATTTCTCGTTATCATTCTCAAAAGAAGGGAAATTAGAGGCAAAAACTCTGTTTAATGCATTAGTTAGGGTTGTTCCACAGTGACAAAAGTGAGAAATCGCTGTTAGGGTTGAAAACCCTTGCACCCCCACCCACCCCAAACCGGTATTGGGGTGTGCACTGGGATCGTGGGTCCTAACTCTCACCCCATTCTCCTATACTTCAGCTGCTTTACACATGTCATGGGGTGAGAGTTAGGGCTGATGATCCCAATGCACACCCAATGCTACATCAGTCATCCTTTGCATTTTCATTTGCACTTGCTTTCTGTTACTTTTTGCCAATTGTGTGTACCGTACTGTTTCTCTTTCTGTTTCACTTTGCATCACCATGCCCATTAACATTTCCATTTACAGGCACCATGTTACTATGTGACAAGACATCCGTGGCACACGTTCCGTCTCACGCCACCGTGTCGTTACCCTTTCTGTTCTCATTCGCGTTTGTGTTACCATGTGTGCCACTGTTAGCATTTCTGTTGCGTTGCTGCTCCTGTTACTATGCCACAAGACATCATGTGCTCCTGCCACCACATTACATTCACTATTTCTCATTATCTTTCTCAAAAGAAGGAAATTAGAGGCAAAAACTCAGTTTAATGCATTAGTTAGTGTTGTTCCACAGCGACAAAAGTGAGGAAATTCGCTGTTAGGGTTGAAAACCTAACTCGAATTCACCCCCCAGCACCACACACACACAGACACATACACACATTCAAGTATGGGGAGGACCAAGTCAACACAACCAATGACAGACATCCAGCAGCAGGTGACAGAAATAACAAACAATTGTCTAAACATACTATGAAACATCCCCACCCACCTGACCAGGTACTGCATGCTCAGTGGAGATCAACAGCAAAACTGAGGCCATGTACACCAAACGTACACATCCTGATTGCAGCTGCACAGCAATACCACACTTAGTAGTTGCATGGCCTTACCTACCGATGCCCACACCAGACACACCACTTGTGGTGGGCCACCTGAGCAACAGAGTTCAGCAAAACCAAGGAGTTGTACAGGTATAATATCTCTGATTATAACAAGGGTTTGAGAAATGCAGCTTTCTAATTGACTGTAAACATTGTAACAGCCTTATGTTTAGTTTTATTAACATACATGTAGAGCCTAACCATATGATGAACATGGTTTAATGTTGTTTAAAAACAGTTTTATTATGATAGCAATAAGCCACTCCCAGGTATTATGTTAATGGTCAGTTTATCACTGTCTAGCGACATGTGGCACTCGGCTATGCCTCATTCAACATTAAACCCCTACAGGGTGATTAACAGACCATTTAACATAACTGTTGGTCATGCCTTATTGTTTAATTGTCTTTATGGGTAGATACTCTCCCTCTGCTAGGCACTGCAACAGCTTTGCAACACAGTGTCCCACCCAGTTACACCATACACTGTCTAGTTACTGGAGAATGGCTGAATATGAACTCATGAAGATGAACAGTGTAACTTGATCATTACAGTCATCGAAACCCTAGTGTGATTATAACTGACAGAGTCAGTGATAGAAGATAACCCTGCTGTCCTAGTACACTTACCCCATTGTGAGTTAAATCAATACTAAAAGACATTCTGTTTATATCTACACCATACCTACTTGATTCCTGTTGTACCACAATTAACATACTTATCACTTTGATAGCATCAGTGACGTAGAACCCAAACAGTAGGCATACAGCCTGAGTATGAAACAACTGTTTAAAAAAATCACACTGTGTCCATAAGTGGCATAGATCACTCATTGCAACAATAGTAAATGTATTACTATTTGAATAAGTTAGTCATCACAGATGCAATGAGATTGTCTTTATCAGGTACAACATACTCAGTAAGTGCCTACAGGAAAATCTATCCTATATACATCTCTGATACAGGTACATCATTGTTGGCTCAGTAGTGCTATGATATTTAGAAGTTGCTTGGCCTGATCCATGCAATTACAATGTTTCTTACAAAGAATACTTACTGCATCTTTAGTATTGAAACACAATGAAGGTCTATGTATGTACATCAGCAGTACACCTTCATCAGTAAGAATGCATGTGATACTGGCAGTACGAATTTCACAGCGTTGAACAGGCAATGCTTTTCCATATGTTTACATCAGCCTCTCTATGTTGAGTAAACCATTGCAGTAAATGTACTGCTATGTAAATCACCTACTAAATGTATCACTACTTTTATCTTGAGCATGCTAGTGTCTTGTAGTTAATTTATGTGCTTCTCTTAATTAATGTATACTCACTAGTGTAAAACCTTTCTACAACTGTGATCATGCACCTTCAGCATTTATATTGACTAACGGCACAGTACCAGTTGTGGTGTGGTGTGGGGCATCGGTAGGTAAGGCCATGCAACTACTAAGTGTGATGCGTTGCATGCAGCTGCAGTCAGGGATGTTTACGTTTGGTGTACATGGCCTCAGTTTTGCTGTTGATCTCCACTGAGCATGCTGTACCTGGTCAGGGGTGGGATGTCTCATAGTACATTTAGACAATTGTTTGTTATTTCTGTCACCTGCTGCTGGATGTCTGTCATTGGTTGTGTTGACTTGGTCCTCCCCATACTTGAATGTGTGTGTGTGTGCCTGTGTGTGTGTGGTGCTGGGGATGAATTGGAGTTAGGGTTTTCAACCCTAACAGTGAATTCCTCACTTCTGTCACTGTGAACAACCCTAACTAATGCATTAAACGGAGTTTTTGCCTCTAATATATATATATATATATATATCTACTCACCAAGGCTACTATTAGTGTACATCCAAAGGGCACCTTTCAACCCAGTTGAGATGATCACATTTCATTTGGTGGAATCGTCTACTTTACAACACATTGGACCAACAACACAAACCTCACAGTCATCATTTTACACTGGGGTATGTGCTGAAACAGTGACTGAGTGCACCTTTTAATTCTAGGGGACTTTGTATGTGCTGAAACAGTCTCTTTTCACTTCGTTACCACTTGTCAATTTTCTGCACACACAAGGAGGACGCATTGTGGGCCTGCAGAAAAATCTGGGGACTCTGTGCCACTACTGCACGCATGACTGAGTGCGCCATTAATTCTGGGGGACTTGTATGTGCTGAAACAGTCTCTTTTCACCGTTACCACTTGTCAATTTTCTGCACACAAGGAGGATGCATTGCGGGCCTGCAGAAAAAATCTGAGGACTCTGTGCCACGAATCGCCCATGACTGAGTGCGCCATTAATTCTGGGGACTTTGTATGCTGAAAGTCTCTTTTCACTTCGTTACCACGTGTCAATTTTCTGCACACAAGGAGGATGCATTGTGGGCCTGCAGAAAAAATATGGGGACTCTGTGCCACCACTGCACGCATGACTGAGTGCGCCATTAATTCTGGGGACTTTGTATGTGCTGAAACAGTCTCTTTTCACTTAGTTACCACGTGTCAATTTTCTGCACACAAGGAAGATGCATTGTGGGCCTGCAGAAAAATATGGGGACTCTGTGCCACTTTTGTGTCTTCTGTGACTGTTGCTGTGAGCTCATAGTCATGATGTCATAGTGACATTTTACAATTAAAGCAGCATTGAAAAATGTCTTCACAGTTCTAAACTGTACTTTTATGATACTTTAAATTGCCACAGCAACCACTGCTTACATCCAGTCGTCAGTGACTTGAATGATATGATTCTTCTCACAATTTTGTCTGCTTCTCTTGCTCCTACTTTTTCATGTATGGAAACAAAATGAGCACATCTTCCAATATTGTTCCGACCAGCTTTGTATTTATTTGCAGCTGCTTTTCAATAACTATTGTTCTGTGGCGTCATATAAAACACTGACTGATGCATAACTGTTAGTTAACAACAGAAGTGATATATGACAACTATTTGAAGTGATGGAGAAAAGCAGAGGAAAACAATGACAAAGACCTGGTCTCACTCACTGTCAGCAGCACCAGTTTAAAAGAATGCTCCTTTCATTATTTCACACATGAAAAAGGTAGTACAGCACACTCAACTACTGCAAATTATCGTATCATTCCAGTCAGTCAGGATGTAAGTAAAGGAAGTTGTAACATAGCATTAAAAAATATAGGTCAGAGTTATCAACAGATTGTTGCGCTGCTGCTTTACAGACAGTCACCACATTACATAGTTATGGTGATGCACATAAACTAATATGTGGGGCATTACTACCACTGGAATATTTCTTGCTCCACAGAGTGCAATATTTGTCTGTGAAAACCACCCATAATTTCATTACAGTGAGTCACATGATGGAGGAATTAACAATCTGAAAAGCAACCCACATTGTGCCACACTTTCTCAGCAACGTTAAGACGTGATGGCAGGGGAGTGCAGGTGCGCGCCCCACGATACTGAATGTTCAGCAGCTATCTAAAGCAATGTTTCCTAATGTTATAAGTGACACTTTGTGGTGAAATGTGGGATATTTCCACTAACAAGGCTCTTCTTTACTGGAAATGTGGCCACACATTCACAACAAACTGACCATTAACATAAAGAAACATTCGCAAACCTGCACAATCGGATATTCACTGTAAGAACACGCACACGCTGTCTCCCTGCCATCACATCCTAATGTTGCTGAGAAGGGTGGCAGAATGTGGGCAGGTTTTCAGAATGGGAATGCATCCATCACGTGACTCACTGTAATGCATTTATGCCTGGTTTTCAAAAATGCATTGCACTATGTGGTGCAAATAAGATTCCCTGGAAGGAAACTGTGTATGATTTAATAATAACAAAAACACACAACAAAAGTGCAACATAGTAGTGGGGTGGGGTCAGGGGTGGGTGTGGGTGTGGGAGACAGAAAACAATACCCAGACTTACTATGGCCATGGGATGCTGTGGTGGTCCAGCAGCAGGCGCAGCACTGAAAGTATTTGCTGCTGCTGTGCTTCTACTCTGGTAAACTGCTGCTCCAAAGCACTGAAACGCTTGTTGTTTTCTTCCAGTGCTGCCCACACCAGGAAGAGGTCAGACTGGCTTACAGGGACTGTGCCGGGGTCCACTGCAGCAGGTAATCCAGGTAGTGGGGCTGGTGGTGGACGGGTGGTGCAGGTGGCTGTGGTGGCGGCGGTGGTGGTGGAGCACCTGATGTAGCCCTCCTCCTCCTGCTGCAGTGGTGACTGCTGCAAGGCACATCTCCCACCTCAGCAGCAACCTCCTCGGCCACTGCCATGGAAGGGCCAGCAGGTGGATGTCTGGCCCTTCCGTGGCAGCCTGTCACTCTGCCCTGTGGTGATTCATCATGTGGGTACCCTGGCCACCAGTCCCCAAATGTGTCCCAGGGGCCCACGGTGCACCAGCACACCACGCATGGCACTCCACCACTGTGCTGTCTCCCCCACACAATTAAAAAACTCCCACACTGGGGAGCTGCGGGGGGGCCAGACACAGCACGCACTTGTCGGGCACGAGTCCCACCACCACCCACAATTGCCGGGGCCACCTCCTGCTGCTGGAGGTGGTGGAGGGGTGCTGCTGGAGCCCCAACAGCTTCTGCTAGTGGTGGTAGCAGAGAAGGTGGACAAGCAACAGCCACTGGTGGCATTGGTGCTGCTGCTCCTGTTGCTTCCACAGGGAAGCAACACTGGCCAGGAGTATGGAATGATCCAACATAACATGACCGCCTCTCCCCCATGGGTCCGCACTCCTCCCTCCTAATGCTCCCACATGCCAGTGACTCACCTTCTCTGATTCTAACATCACCCTCCATCCTTATGTGTCCACGGGACCTCACACACACACAGAGACAGTGGACACACACACAGACAGTGGACACACACACACACACAGTCAGTCACACACACAAAACAAAACAAAACTTATACAAAAAAATCACTAACCAAAAAACACTAAGACAATACAAACACTAAATAAAATTGCTTTTAAAAAGCTGTTTAATTGTTATGGCAGTAAAAACGACTCTGAGAGCCAAGCAAACTACTCTCCTCTCACAGTTTTGCTTTCTCCCTGTGCAAGCATAAGGAGAAAGTGAAACTGCTTCTCTGACTCACTTCCTTCCTGCCTGGCTAAAAGCATGTGACTTACAGTACTGCAGGCCATGTGATGTGCCTATTTTCTTCTTATTTAGCCTTACTTCGTGTTAAGGCATAATGAGAACACAAAGTGGAAATGCTAAAGCAAGTAGGCTTTACAAGTCCCACTTCACGTTGTGTGCTCTGTGGGCCAGTATCCACTTCACATCCACTTTGCTGGCGGATTTATAATTCACTGCATCTCTACATATGTGTGCCCCTCTCATTTTTGCCTCCATTCCAAACTGTTATCAGGGGCAGGTTTTATCATTGGACAGGTGTGGTGATGGGAGGAGGCCTTACTTAATCTATATAAAAATGCTCTTCTATGTTTGGGCTTGCAATAATGTGTGTCCCCACTATCCTTAGTTGCCCCTCATACACCTGCTAACCCAGCGGGCAGCTTGTACTTCATAACAGTAGTGGGAAGTTGGCAATAGCCTCTCGTGGTTCAGTGGGTTGGGGTTGACAGTCAGTTGTGGTTTGGGAGCAAGGTTTATGAATAATCATCCAATTATTAATACTACCTTTAGTAAGCCCTGCCCCTGACCCACAGCAGGGTGCAAACTCTGACAAATGAGAGACTTATAGGATAATTAGGAATGTGATGGATGGTAGGAGTATGTGAGTGTCTTTTGAATACTCAGCAAGTATTCATTCTTGAAACCCCAAATACTCTATACTGCTACCAAAATTAAAAACAAACTTCTATAGATTGCCAAATGGCCAGGGTTAGTCCTTGCCTGCCCCCAACCCCAGTAATTTCACAATCCCTAAACCCTACCCTTTCTTTCCAGAGTATGTAAAAGAAAAACTGCTGGGTCCCAAAACTGTGCTTGGAGAACACACCATCATTTGAAGTCCTGTCTTGACCATGATTGATGATTTGGGGCCAATTTTAAGAATCTTAGCTAGTACAGTCATCCCCTGTCTTACAGGCAGAGCCAACAGCTCAGTTCTAGCTGTCTCTTATATAATGGATACAGTGCAAGGTTCACATGACTGAAGGCAGAGCAATATGTATATTCAATAACATGCACTCTGATCTGCT
Organism: Neoceratodus forsteri; assembly: GCA_016271365.2. Classification (NCBI taxonomy): domain Eukaryota; kingdom Metazoa; phylum Chordata; order Ceratodontiformes; family Ceratodontidae; genus Neoceratodus; species Neoceratodus forsteri. The sequence goes on along the minus strand of CM028131.1, from coordinate 904,019,784 downwards.
TAGCATCATCAGAGACATACACTGCTCGGCCTCCCAGTCACAAACTTCACATTGAATCAGTCATGTGACAGGCTGACAGAGCACAGTAGTGAGTCTGCTATGGGGCACTGGACTACACACAATTCTTAATATTGTCCCTCAAATCATGGCTAAATGTTGATATGAAACAGTATTGAGTATTAGGATTCTAGCATTCATTGTTTAGAGATACTATCCTGCAAAGTTGCATAGGTATTGTCAAAGTGCTTCAGATACAGTATGTTTAAGTATTTTAATTACATTGATGTACATTACTGTAAGTACACTGATCCTTTTGTTACCTGTGCAATATTAGAGGACAATGTATCTGCAACCCTACATTCTAGAAATTCAGGCTAAATGACACTGGAAGGGAAGTTGCTTACGTGTTAGTAAACTGTTTCAAATACCTTGTATGTCTAAAACACTTCAACAGCCACACTGGCATGTTTAAAACACATCTAAGTATTTATAATACATCTGACTGATATGGTTGTTCTTTGCCACCATTGCTAGTGCTGACACTCAATTCTAACCAGGGCAGGCAGTGGCCATGACTCACAATACAGGGAAGAAGCAACTGACAACCTAGCAACATTTTAAAAACACACTGACAACACCTACAGTAGGCAACTTTGTAGAAAACTATCTGTGCACCCTTACATATCAAGAATTCCAACAGTAGGAGCATGGCTTGGAGGCCAACAATGGTGGACAGAAATTAACTGGGCTTCTGCTAGCACCAACCTAAACCCAGCTCACTGGCACTGTATTCAGAACTTGGACTTCTATTTTTCAAACTGATGGCAAACAGAAAATCTTCAAAAAGCAGTCTACCATTGCTTCTGAATCCTTAAACAAGTCTGCTTTACCACGAGAGACTAGCACTAGATCCCGCAGCATTGCATCGTAGGCAGGAAAAGAAAAGACGGAATGGGACTCTCAGAAACAGTCTGTCACGGCTCTAATTTTGAATCTCCAGCAAGATGTTAAAGTGGGCTTTGCAAACCTTACAGCCCAAATTACACACATTCAATTGGTGGTACAGAATTGGCTAAACCTCCACATCTCATGCCACCAGGATTGGGAAACTGAAACGCACATCAGAGAGCTTGAGGACCTGATAGCAGATTTGTCCCAGGACCGCAAGACACTTCTTGACCAAATGAGTATTTTAAAAGAACAAGCTGATTACCAGAAAAACAGGGAAAGGCACACAAATATCTATTTGATCAGCTTACCTGAGAATTTTGAAGGAAGAAACGGAGGAAGAAAATTACTGAAATGGCTTACCAGGAAGCTGGGACTCGAACCAGAGGCAGCAGAGTTTGAAATACGAGGGCTCATTGGACTAGACCAAGACCACAACTAGGGGAACGAACCAACACAGACAAGGAGAAAATGCTCCATGTGGCTCAGTCTCATGGAAATTGATGGCAATAAAGTATCAGTATTTCAGGATTTCAGTCACAACTTGCAAACCCAGAGTCAGAAATTCTGCAGTGTCAAATATTCCTACGCACCTTTGGTTTGGAGTATTCTTTATTTTACCCTGCCAAACTTAAGATTTATGCCCTGGTCAAGTACCCAAATTTCTTACCAAGCCTCAAGATGCTGAAGAGTATGTGTACCCTGTGGAAGCTGCCCAGAGGTGTCGATCAAAAGCAGGGATAACCAACCCTCTAGATGGGGTACTTTTCATCTTTCTTGTCAGATCTAATTCTGGCAAGAATATGAATATAACAGCATGAGTAAATGACTCTACAGCTTGTCCCTCACTATTGAGGTGGCCATGTGGTATGCCAGCATCTATCTTTGTTTCTAAGTGCTAGTTGTCTCTAGTTAACCTTTACATGGCATGCATGGAATTCAGTGACTATGTTATAAACAAACCATATGTGAGTCTCAAATTGCCGTGATCTGTTCACGAATTAACTTTTTGGGTATGTTGCTAAGGCTGCTGATTTATTTCTAACTTATCTAGCTTACCTAAAATTAAATTTCTGTGTTTGCAAGTTCATGTCCAGGGAAAAATGCCTTGCTAAAATTGCTGGGGACCCGTGAGTGCCCATTGTGCCATGAGGCATCATTCTCTATACATCAAACATTTGGCTGTGTTTTTGCCTCCTGTCCTGCCAACACATGAATGCACAAAGAGGTTCCAAACACTGCACCAAAATGTTGGCATTACTAAAGTAAGATAGTTCTTTCCTTAAGATAGTGAGGCTAGAACCTTTTGTTGGTCAGAAAAATTGGAATGATCCTCCTTGTAATGCAAACTGTCAGAGAGTAACAGATTTGGAGTACGGGTTTGCAGCTCCTGTCATTCCCTAGTGATAGCTCTGAAATGACAGCTTGAAATTTACAATGAGGCACTCCCTGGCTTTTCTAGTTTTGTTGCCGTAGTTTAATGCAGAATTTCATTGAAAATTAAACATTCCAGGTTTCATGTCACTTTACCGAAATAGAACAAGGGGATTTTGGTGGATTAAAGAGGCTGACCCTTGTTGGTCTCATCAGGACAATCAGCAGCAACCAATGTGACTCCTGTGTGACATCCTGATCAATCGTGCAACGTAATCACAGTGCACACATCTCCCCAGTGAGTACAAATAGTCCAATAAACTACTGAACAAGTAAATATATGATTCGGTAGCAGTATCATTGCACTCTGAACTGCTGATAGTACATCAAGGAGAGATGGAGTGTTGCATTGCCCGAGTGAACATGACCAAGTCTCTGATCAATGGGGTGGTCCTCGGTTCAAGTCCCTGCGATCTCCCCTCTGACTGCCATGAGGGTGGCAGGTATCATGCTGCTGACTAGAGGTAGTGTTGGACATCGAACCCTGACTGTGAACATCTTCAAATGCACTGGAACAACTCATGGCACCTAGGAGCTCACTAATGTGGGACACTAAACTGTCGCTGTTCTGTTTTATATCGCTGGTAGTAGTGCTTACCCAGCTGCAACTGTCCTAAATCCTATTATACTGTATAATACTTTTGGGGCTAGGTAGGAGAACCACTCTGGGGCAATTAACAACTCAACGCTGTATACTAGATCTCTCCAAACTTGCCAAATACCATATGAGGAAAAAAAGAGGAAAAATAAGGGGAGGGAAACCATGCATGAATGCCTTTTGAAGTATAGTTTTCCTCTGAAAATTTTTGACTCTGAACATTACCTGGGGATATTTACAAATCAGGGTGGAATTACTGGGGTACAAGTGGAGATCTTGAATGGCTGATCAATGATAGGTACCTAAGATGGTTATTCCCAGGATCTTTGCCAGCCTTACCACCTTATTCCTTGTGACCCCAGGGGATGATCTTTAGATGATTACCACGGTAACATACTAGATTATTGAGCAACTGGGCCTCATAGTTGCGCATCGAGCTCGCTCACTGCTTGTTGTGGGATGAACTTGCTCTACCCCCTTGCTTGGGGATCCATAATCTGTTTGAATGTATAGCTTCAGGCACAGCATTGCAAAATGAAAATTTTGATAATACAGGTGCGTAGCTCAGTCCTTGTTCTCCACCATAGAACAGGTGAGAAGCTGCATCAAAGAAGTGCTAAACAAGGGAGGGTGAGGAGAGAAATTCTGTTAGTTGGAACTGGTTGTCACTGGTTGTGTTATCATTGTTTTCAGTTGTGGGTCAGAGGTGGGAAGGAGGGAGGTAACTGTCAGGGTCATTGGGGTAGGTTTCCAATGTTTTTAAATTGTATTTGTTCCTTTACAAGAATAGTCATGGGTGTGGGGGTTCTGGGTGGAGGGTTCTTGCGTCAATGTTATAAGTTTGTTAAATGCTTGTATAATAAGTTAAAGGTGCTTGCAGATCTATATTATCTCAATCATGTAATGTTAAGGAGTGGATGTTACAAAGATTTATTTTAAGAAAGGTAATGGATGACAACACTTTTCATATAAGGTCATGGAATGCTAATGTTTTGAAATCTCACAGTAAATGCAAGAAGGTTCATGCAAAGGTGAGGGCAATGAAAACAGATATCCTTTTTGTACAAAACACATATGACTAGGGGTAGTGCAACTAGGTTCAATGTGGGGGGTCCGACCCCAGAAAATTTTACACCTTTTGAAGTGTTTTGGTGTCTCTTTTTAATCTTTCAGTGTTTACTTCATATAAATAAAATATGTCATGTCAAAATTTATTCTTAAATAATCTAATTGGACTCATTACCTTGAATGGTGCTGTGCAGTGCATTCCTTCTTGTACCCAGCATGCACAAATGCTGTTTCACATAATCCCCCTGCAGCAAGTGACTGATATTGATCACATTACTCTTGTACCAGGTGGAGCCAGTAATGCCAGGTTGAGTGTTTTTATAGTAGGTGCACAGAAGACAAGCTGGCAAGCTTCAAAAATATCTCAGAGCCAATGTATTTTTAATATGTACTCCTCCCTGCCCTACCCTCTTTTCAGGTGGCAGTATAGCATGGTGGTTTAAGGTTCTGAGCTGCAAATCTGGAGACCTGGGTTTGAATCCACAGCCCCACTTGCATACTGTGTGACACTGAGCAAGTCGCTTAACTTCCCTGTGCTCCCAGGTTATACCTGTAAACAAGCTTTCAGCTTAGTGTCTCACCTGGTTAAACAACTGGAAAAAAAACAAAATTCAAGACACCTAAATTCTGAGACTAGATCACAGACCAGATTGGAGATGAGTGGTCAATGGGCTTGACCAACATGAGCCGATTAATGAAAGGGGAAAGGGTTGAGAGTGTAAGGGCAGTGAAGAGACAAGAAAATAGACAAAGACATTAAGAAATGAATCACAAGCTTCCTAACTCCATCAGTGTTTAAAGAAAAATTCCTACCAGATACCACACACAACAGCCAGAGGGCAGGAGGAGCTTTTAACATTTAATTTACATATATAACAGCCACAGTTAAAAGCTGAAAACTCTCTCCATCTCAGATTTTTTTTTCAAGGATACCACAGTGGAAACAATAAACTCATAGATACATGTACAATGATGGCAGAAAACTCTGGACAGTACTCATGTCAAACCGGGTTGTCAATGTCTGTCCTAGACTCCTGGTCACCCCTACTCATGCCCACCACAGTCATCGTTTACAGGCTGCTGCCACTGGAAGAAACATTACATCAGTTGGTGTCAATGAACACAGTGTGCCTCAAGAGAAGACGGAAGATAAGAGTGCTTCAAAATCAGCAATTGTGTCAGATTTCTTTTTCCTTAATTATGAAAAAGGCAGCCCCTCTCACTGCAGAGCAGCATTGACACATATCTGTTGGCAAACACTCTTGATAATCATCTGCTGGCACCACCAATAATCACTACATTTTAGCCTTCGGCAGTGGGTCAAATGGAGTTGTTTACTGCAGTAACCCACCAAAATATCCAAACTGAATAGGTTATATATAGTTCACAAACATTACAAAATCATCAAGCCACACAAATGAGCTCTTGTTACAGCTAAACATGCTCTGAGCTTGAAACACAATGTGTGGAAGAGGTGAGGCTTACAATAATAAAAGTAAGTCACAAGACCACATGAAGCCACTGTCTACACACACCACAATTAAAAACAGCGTTTGTCAATGCTGAATGTTGGCTTACTGGCATTGGCATTGTTAGTGCAGGAGTTAGAGATGCACAATAGGATTGGCGTGATGTAGTGAACTGGCGCAGACCCCAGCCCCACCCTGTGGAAGTGACAGGCATTGGGGTGTGCCTTTGGGTCATCAGCCATAATGCTCATGCCATTTCACCTCACCCTACCCCGCGGTCACTGACAAGTGCCACGGTGTGCCTTGGCATCTGGCCTTACACTCACCCCATTCCATAAGGAAATCACGCTGACATGGGTGCAGTACAGGAGAATGGGGTGAACTTTGGGGCCAAACAGTCCAGAGCACCTCAGTACCAGTCTACTGGTTGCAGGGTGGGGTGGAATGGCGTTAACATTAACCGACAATGCCAAATCACACCCCTGACGCCTGTCAGTCTCTACAAGGTAGGGTGTTATGGTTGAAACACTAAGCGCCCAGGCGTGTGTTGGTATTTACTCAAATTTTCAACATGGGCCATTTGTGACCCCACCTCATGAACAGTGGCACTATGAGTTCATTAGTTGACAGGTGATTTTGCACAGCGATTGTGCATTTTGGTGCTACAGGTGCGAAAACACATTTCGGGCAGGATGTGTAAAATGACAGCTGCACTTTTCATAAGGAGGTGTGAAAATGGCAATGTTGAAACTCTGTAGTGAATAAATGAAAAATTGGTGAAGTCATGGCGTGCGTGAAACTGTGCAACACACACCCGTAACACAATTATTTTGGGGATTTTTTAATGTGGGCATTTTGGGATCTCCACTCATGAACAGTGTCACTGTGATTTTGTTAATGTGTCCTGAACATTGATTTTGCACAGTGACCATGCCATTATGCGCCACATGCGCGAAAACACATTTCAGGCAGGATGTGAAAAATGACAGCTGTACTGTTCATAAGGAGGTGTGAAAATGACAATGTTGAAAAATCTGGAGTGAACATATTAACAATTGTTAATGTTATGGCGTGTGTTGAAACTGTGCAATGCCGCTTGGTAACCTGATCATTTTGAATTTTCCACCAATTTGCAAGACAGACATTTTGGGACCCCACCTATGAACAGTGACACTGTTGTTTCATTAATCCATCCTGAAAGGTGATTCTGTACAGTGACTGTGAAATGACCTTTCGGGACTGAGTAATGAGATGACAGTGCATGTTTTCATGAGGCGGGGTCCCAAGCACCCCATGTTGAAAATTTGGAGCAAAATTCAAAACAATGATTCAATATCCACCTAAGTTGAACCCCCAATTTATGTCATTATACAGCTTACCAGCATTTCTTCAGTTAGCGTTCAGCTTTGAAGAGTGCAGGCGATGTTCCCATTCTACCAAAGATTGCCAAGCTGGACTCGGTGAGTATGGGGTGAGGAGGTGTGGGGAGGTGGGCTTGTGCAGAGGGTGGGTGCGAGTTGTGGGTGGGGACCCAGCGATGAGGACACCGTTTCTTTGTTTCAGGTAATAAAAAAAGACCACTGACAGTTTTCTTTTTACAGGTGAAAAATGCTGTGCACACTGGGGTGGGCTCAAGTGTGCCCATGACTTTAAGGTGGTGGCCACACTGGGCGGGCTCCCAGTGTGGCACACTGTCGGAGGTGGGGTGGGGCAAGAACATGCTGACATCAGTCAGCTTTCGATTTCAGAGTTACACTGGGGTGGGCTCCCTGTGCCAAACAATCTTGGAGGGGTTATGCAAACATGCTGACCTGGGGATTGGGCACCCCCAAAGTTGGTTTTGTGGGCATTGTGGCAGATGGCGGCAGCTGCCATACCATATTTCTTTAAATGCTTCACTAGGAAGGCACATTGGGAGCGTGTCATTCTGCTGCTGCATGATGAGCTTGTCTTTGATTGCAGTGGCACTTTCCTTACAGGTTGTGGCCACTTTACATAATGCTGGTGTCAGCACTAGCATGCTGGCTAGTGGTGAATGAGGGATGCACCTACTAAAGTGTGCGCTGCATTTGCCAACATTGACACACCTCTAAAATGTGCTGCTAGCACAAGATGTTGGCTTGCACGTACGCAGCAAGCCAACATAAAAATAATATTAGGCAGCAAACACAAATCAAAAACATTCTTATTTAATAGGCAGCAGAGGAGTCACTGGGGTCAATTGCCAAATCCACCTGTTTTCTACAACAGTATGATTTGCAGTACAGATCAAACTGTTATGGAAAATGACTGGATTGACAATTTATCTCAGTCACTCAGCCTAGGATCTGGCACTTGATTACCCACAAAGAAAAAAAAATAAATTAGCCAGCAAAAGCCAATCTGAACCACTCTGAATTAATAGGCAGCAGTGTCAGTACATATCATATTATTGTGGAAAATGGCAGGATTCAACAATTTACCTTAGTCACTCAGGATTTAGGACTTGATATCCACAAATAAAAATATTGGGCCGCAAACACTAATCAGAACCACACACTCTTAATTACTATGCAACAGATGCAGAACAGATCATACCTTTGTGTAAAAAGGCAGGATCTGACCATGAATTATTACCTCAGATACTCAAGATTTGGCACTTCTATTACCTGCCAACCAACTCAGTTTGACTACGAGCATGCCATGTTCCCCACTCTAACTAGTGACTATGGTGTGCTGCTATTTCATTGACTTGAATAAAGAATTAATTCATTGGTCCCCAGTATTGCTCAGATTGCACCTGTCACCACAGTAATACTGGGAGAAGTAATAACAAATTCTATGTTTAAACTTACAAAGTAACCTAGCAAGCAGATAAACTGCATGGACGGTATTACCGTCATGATATCGATATATGATCGGTGTTCATAAACAGCTGATTGTACTGCACAACTCAAATTTCAATTTTTGCTACATATATTGACTACAGAGTAACAAACATAGGTCATGTACACATTAATAAAATATATTAATTAAAAAATCGTGAGTGTTAAAAAGTGGGGGGCAAAATATATATCTGGCCTACCCAGGAATAAGAGTGGAAGTGTGGCAGTCCCCTCCCCAGTTTAGCTGCCCTGCATGTGACAAAGAAGGAAGGAACCCACATGGCCAAGAACTGGGGAGGAGGAATGGTACAGGTCCTACTTTACCTCAAAGGCCAGTAAAACAACAATTTAGGTACATCTGAGATTCCCAGGGTGGTTACTAAATAATTAGCCAATCGAGAGGCAGGTATGTTTTGATTCAGGTGCAATTAAACACTGGATTTAAACTTTCTATTGGATCTGTGTATGGCCCAAATATTAATTGCCTGGATTTCTTCTATAAGCTATCAGTGCAGATGTCTGATTTTGAGGGCCCATGGCTACTAGGTGGGATTATAACTGTGTTAAAGACATTGTTCTGGACAGATCCTCCCCAGTGTTTCTCTCTATTTAACAATGCTAAGGTTCTTTACATCTAATGGAGGACCACTCTATTAGATGGTGGAAATATTCTTTTCCACCAGCAGAGAATATACTGAACTACTCAGCAGTTGTCAAGTCTTCCTTTATCATTTAGGAATATCTCAGGATTAACCACCTTGTTCCATCCGAGGATCTACCTACCATGGTCCATGCTTTTGTGACCTCATGCCTAGATTATTGCAACTCCCTGTACTTAGGGTTGGCTGGGGTTGATATCTAGCTTGCAGCTCATGCAGAACATGGCAGCCGCGATTGTTGATGGGAGTCCTCGATCCTCTCATATTACACCTGTGCTGCGTGATCTGCACTGCCTGCTGATTAGGTGGCGGATCACCTTTAAGTCGGTTTACTGACTTATAAAGCCTTACATGGACCGTGTCCTGACTACTTGAAAGAGCTCCTTTTCCTTACTGCCCAGTGCGCGACAGTGCGCCGGCTGAGGAGGAGTTGCTAGAGATTCTGAGGGTGTCTCTGAAATCTTCAGGGGCCCATGCATTTATGCATGCAGCCCCAACCCTCTGGAATTCTCTACCCGCCAGCTCGGGAGTGCGACTGTGGGAGGGTTTAAGCAGGCAATGAAAACACATCTGTGGTGCCATGCTTTTGGCAACGGTTTAATCTTTGACCCTCTGATTATTTTATTGCTTTCCTGAGTTTTTTATTATGATTCCTTATCTTTTATACAGCGCCTTGATAGCTGAAAGGCACTTTGAGAAATAAAATGTATTATTATTGTTATTACTCTCACTCAGCCTCTCACTGTGCCAGGCTAGATGATATTTAGGTATCCCAAAGTCTCATTCCAGCCATGCTAACAGCAAAACCCGAATCAATAATTCTGACAGATCATGCACCAGTGCTGGTTAACCTCAGGGATTTGAGGTAACGATGACTCAAGATCCTAGAAGTTGGACCCCATCTTATTTAAAAATCCTGACTTTATCTCTCACATAAAGAACAGATATCTCTGTATTTTCAGAGCAACTACAAGAGAAAGACTGCAATGGCTACAAGATGGGAAGCTCTAAAGGCCTACTAGAGAGGAGTCATTATGTCCTTTTCTAGTCATAGCAGGAGGCTGAAAACCAACAGCTATATGATTTGGAGCAAAATTGAAAAACAGCTTATGGTGAACCCTAATCCCACAGTTTATTACCAACTGCAAAATTAAATGAACTCAATAGGCTCAGCAATTCCAAAATAGAGCAAACGTTAATACTTAACCATTCTACAAATTATTTTGAAGGGATGCCTGTGGGAAGTTACTGATTTGGCAACTTAAGCCTAGAGAGAGTGCTAAAAGTTTGAACTGTGTGTGGGCCCCTGATGGAGTATCCAATTACATCTATGACGACATTGGAGAATGCTTCTGGAATTTTTACCTTAAATTTTATACCACTGAGGCATATCTGTCTGAATCAGATGTACTACATTTTCTGGACAAAGCCACCCTTCTGGGCATCACCACACAGCAGAATAGCACTCTTGAGGTGACATAACTTGGGAGGAGGTCCAGACTGCAGTACACCATTTTAAAGAATGGAAAGTTCCTGGCCCTGATGGATTCCCTATTGATTTTACAAGATGTTGAGTGCAGACTTAAAGGAACCCTTATTTGATATGATACTGTACATGAAAGCTTGACTAACAGAATCCACGCCTGGTAAGGACACAAAGCAGTGTGGCTCATACAGGCCTATTTTGGTACTAACCGCTGACTACAAGATCATAGCAAGGCTACTCACAGACTAGAGAAGGTTTTACCTTCCTTAGTCCACCCTGACCAGGCTGGATTTGTTCAGGGATGTCAGGGCAAACACACTATGCATAAAGCACAGAATATCATCTGGCACTGAGGAATACATCATGCTGGCTCTGGGGCAGCAGTGTTGGCCCTTGATGCTGAAAAGGCCTTTGACCATGTGGAATGGGAGTACATGTTTGCAGTGCTTAGAGATTTGAATTAGGTAGCAATACGATCAGATGGATATCAGCACTACATCAAAATCACACAGGCCTGGTCTCGTGAATGGCAAATTATCAAAACCATTTCCCTCACCAGAGGGATGGCACAAGGATGTCCACTCTTCCCATTGCTATATGTACTTTCCTTGAACCTTTAGCAGTGGCAATATGCTCAGGCAATCTTATCAATGGCTTCCAGTCAGGCATTAATAATTTTAAACTATCCTTGTTTGCTGACGATCTATTGATATTTGTTGACAACTCAGAGCAGGGTCTTCCCTGGACTTGCATTTATTAAATGAGTTTAGTAAAATCTCTAACCACAAGATTAATTGGTCCAAGAGTGAAGTACTTCCAGTGGGCCTGAGCCACATGCTCACTTAAATAATCATGCATTAGGTATGTAAGTGGTGGGAATACGAAATATCTGGGTATTAATATTTCTATGCCCAGGCCAGTGTTATTTCAAGAAAACTATGGCAAACTCTTAAATTCCATATGTCAGGACTGCAAAAGATGGATGGATATCCCTACAGCTTATTTGGCCATATTAACACCACTAAAATGAATATTCTCCCTAAGTGTCTCTACCTATTCCACAAACTACCCATATGAGTGCCAGAAAAGTACTTTCAAACCCTCAACACAATCCTTACTAAATTCATTTGGGAGGAACACAGCTAGGATTTCCAGGCTATATTGCAGTTACCTATAAGCAGAGGTGGTCTATCACTACCTAATTTTAAATTTATTACTGGGCTGTGCAACTGGCCCTTTTGTCAAGGTAGGTCAGATCTCCTCCCCGAGTTGGCTGAAGTTGGAAGGAGAAATGGATGTATCGGGCTTGCTGAGGTGTTATCTACTCCCAGGGTTAGCTAAGGTGAATCAAACATTGAAAACTAACCCCTTCACCTGACAATTCAGCAAAATTTGGTTTTGGCACTCATATATTTATCAAGCAGCCCCAGGGTTGTCTTTACATGCTAGACTGGTGGCCGTTTGCAAGAAGATGAAGGTATAATGTCCCCATGCATTAAATCTTACTAAGGTGGAGGAAAAAGAGTTTAAGCATGTAGGAGATATGTATGAAGGGGTGTGCTGAAATCATTCACGGCAGTGTGAGAAGAGGTCTCCTTCCAGCTGGTGACTTTTGCTTTCCTATGAATAAGGCATGATATTTCTGGCTTCCCTATTACGACATCCCCTATAGAAGAGATTATATACTAGCCCCAACCTGGTTCAAAGCCCCTGGTGGCCTTCTAGAAACTGTTTGTTGGAGCAATTCCAATACCTGTGATCAAGGCACAAGGACAATGGAACTCTGGCCTAGGTGAAGCCTTAGACCCGGGACTTGGGGCTGGCCATTAAACATGTTAATGCATGCTCGAGCTCTAACAGGTTAAGAAGAATTCCATATAACTTCTTATATAGAGCATACCTTACACCAGTACAACTCCTTCAATACCAATCTTTGCTTAGCCCCATCTGCTCTAAATGTCAGGTGGAAGAGGGTGATTCTTTGCACATGACTCTTGCCTGTAGCAAGGTGACTCCTTTTGGAAAGAGATGCACAGGACAATGGGAAAAGTGATGCAGTGTAATCTACCTTGTTCTCCTTCTGTGCTGTTATTGGGGTCGATGAGTCTTGGTTTTCCCCATTCCAAAGGGAGCCAATCTCAGTTTATGGGATGTGGCCCTGATAAATGCTAGAAAAACCATTGCACAAAACTGGATGAGTTCATAGCTTGCAGTAGCTCGTTGGCTCAATAACATGTCCTTCTGCATGAAACTGGAAAATTATCATTATAATGCAAACGGACAGGGACAAAATTTAAACAAATACGGGATCCTTTAGTAAAGGTGATACCACACAATGTTGTCTCAGTGTAGTCGGTTGCGCAGTTCATATTACTAATGGCAATTGTGACATGTTCTAAAAGATTAAGATACAACTAAGCCAGTTTTTTTACTTTATGTGATAAGACTGGGTTCCAATGCTCTGCTCTAATTGTATTGCTATGCTGGTGCATCTTTCAGCCTACTATGTATAGGCTATGTATAGACCATAGCATTGCATGGCTTACTTTCTTTAATGTAAATGTAATGTTTTTTTTTTTCATTTTATGAAAAACAACTCCACATGGGCCTTTTCTGTAATGATGTATTGAACCTGTAGTACCTTAATAAAATATGTTTACAAAAAAAGAATTCCAACAGTGCACTCTTTGAAGACTAAAATACTGTACTAGCATTTCCAAGGGTCGTAGTATGAATGTCTACAATATACAGTGGCAAACAGCACCATCTGTAATTATATCATAAGCTATGATGTGCCATGAGGTGAATTTGTTTCACTTAGCTCTATGTTACTCAATGCATAGAAAGTGACATCAACATGTGACATGGCTTGATATGGCCCGATATGGCTACTAATGCACATAGCTACCACTGCAAGGTTACAGAAATATTTGTTTTCTAAATTTGCATTGGTATTTTGAAAGTGTTTACATACAGTCAGTTCTTGTTTGTATGCACACTGTTGGGGACAGCAATATTTGTGCACACATCAGAAACTGCAGATATCCAATAAATTAAGTATACAGTTTAAAAGCCTGCAGGAAGGAAATTTTAGCAGTACAGTAAGTAACAGTCTTATTGTATTCCAGGCAGTGAAGGCTTATCAATTAGCTGTACTTCATGCTCAAAGGAGAGCACAATTCTCATTCTTCTCAGTTGTTTGGCAGGCGGCATACTGAATGTATTGGATTCCTCATACAATTTAGCTACACTTACAATGCCATTTAGTTCCGGCTGTAATTTCACCTCACACCTGAACAATTACCACTCCAGTCAGGTAATAATACTTGTAAAGAGGCATACAAAGTTGCATACAACCATAAAGCATAGAACAGAGAATGATTCAGGACTGAAGGAAACTGCATCTATCTGAAAACTGCATACATCTGAACTGCATACAAGTGGAACTGACTGTACAGCTATGGCCAGCATCATGTTAGATTCTGCTGACACCCATCATGGCAGCACCCAAATGCTGTGACCCATCTTGATCCTCATCAGATACATCCCCACTGTGGTGTTGGTGGCTTTGGAATTTAGCTTAATCATCAAATCTATATTATACAATGGGGTATGAAAATCCTGTAACCTCATTGGTCAAAACAGACCACATGACTGTGGTAAATCCTCCAGTATACCCACTGTTAAAGTTTTATATTACCATAAAAACAAAAAAAGTTGAACATTGTATAATAGCAATATACCATGACAGGAGTTGGGTATATGGGTGGATTTACCACTTCTAGTATCGTTAAGTCACTCGCTATGCCTCGGACTGAACCACATCAGGTGGTAAATCCACCAATATACCTACTCCCTGTCATGGTACATTGCTAAATTATACAATGCCACTTCAAAATCAAGACACCTGATTGGTTGACTGGCACCCTTACAGTGTTGTAAAATTCAGCATTACAATGCAAAGGTGCCAGCCAGCTGCATCTCAGTAACTCCCAAAAATAAATTACAAATCATTCCGAAACGCCATCTTATTTTCCTCGCTAAACGTACCAACTGAATCCTCAAAATTGCCTGGCATGAATGAGCCCTCAATCCAAATGCAACCCTAAACTTAATACACACAGTCATGGCAAACAGAAACTAAATGACCTCCCAAAACAACTCGATAGAACAGAAGAACAAAACTCACTAGTTTCAGTAATAACATTTGCTCCTTCCTGTTTCTACCTCCACTGATACACTCGCTCCCTCCAGCCTCCATATTGGTTACTCCACAGCGATCTGCCTCCGCTCCTGCTGCATTTTCTCTCCACTTTAAATATTCCACAAGCATTTCCTACAACTCCACATCCCTACACACAAGTGAAAAAAAAAATAGCTTCAACTGCAGTTGCTCTTACACTTTTATTCTCAGGTCACACTGCAAAGCATGCATAGCGAACAAAGACCGACCGGTGCTCCGTGGTACAAATGGATCTTTAAACAAAAGCATAATTGAACTGTACTCATCTCTGTTCTCCCAATAAAAGAATCAAACTCAGCTATCTTTCATTTACCAAGCTCAAGTACATTTTGTTACTGTAACCTGTACATTATACTGCCAACTTCTTAGCAACACCCTAGCAACAGAGCACTACTTTTTGTAGCGCGCAATAAATTCACCAAACATCATATAAAATTGAAAACAAATTACTTTTTCCTATTTTTTCTGTTCCAAAAGAAAACATTGTATAATAGCAATAAACCACTCCGGGATGTTGGTGATGCTGGGATTTACCCACTTGGCGAGGTTTAGTCACTCCCGAACCACGCCAGGCATGGGTAAACCCAGCATCACCAACAATACTCCTGTCGTGGCTTTTTATTGCTTAATTTCAATTTATTTTGCTTTGGTTCCAGGAGAGGGCGACATTTACTTAAGCACTGGCATGCATCTATAAAAGACTATGTATGTGCTCAGAAACTCTGTGTTGACACTGGCAACACTTTGCTTAAAACACTTCAGCAGTAAGTCTGATGTATTTAAAACTCATCAATGTTACTATGGAGGATGATGCAATTATCCATACCTTAAATGCTAGTACTTTATGGTATATGCTGTTAAACATTTGGGGCTCTTTCCTTTCCAGCAGTGCATAGTACAAACTACTAGCATGTAGGGTTCAAATATACTGTATTGTCAAAGATATACTACAGAGTACTCCAAAGGAAACCTCCATGACACAAAACGTTGCCAGTAACTGCTTTGTAAACAAAAAGTGAATGAGCTGCACTAGGTACTCAAGCTCTTTGTGTCTACACAATGACACTTTGCCAGGGCCCCTAATGAAACATCATCAAGTTTAAACTTACTTAAATGTGGACCTTCCCATACTGTCTCTCCACTGTCCACCATTTTGGGCCCTAACAAAATGGACCCTCCCTCTACTCTGCAATGCTATCACCACATAAAACATTGCCTCAATTGCTAACAGTCACTAGTGAAATATAAGCTTTTTGGTATGCAGTCAGGTCTACCTTTACCAGCTAACTCCAAACAGCACCAACTACTGACAACAATACAAACTGAATATTTTTAACTGTCCAGCTACACTTAAAAACAAGCATTTGTCAATGCTGAGTGTTTGCCACATGCACTGGTGTCATAGGGGTGTGTGGTGCTGACACCACTGAAAGTGATACTAAAAATTACTTCTGTGAAGGAATCAGTGAAGGGAGGTGGAGGTGGGGTGCCACCTGGGGACAAGTGACCATAAATTGGTCTGGTTCAAGGTCAGTACTAAGGAGGAAACAAATCACTCTAAGACACTGGTCCTGGACTTCAGAAGAATGGATTTTGATCAGATGAGAATATGCTTTAGAGATATCCTCAAGAGTAAACTAAGAGGCGGTGGAAGTATGCTGGACAAACATAAGAGATGCAATAGTAGAGGTCACCGACACATTTTCTAGACTGGTCAGTAAGACAAGAAAAAGGAAAAATCCTCTCTGGTTCACAAGAGAGGTGGCAGCTCTGTAAAAGCAAAGAGGATAGCATTCAAAAATACAAGGGCTCAAATAGCAACAAGGATAGGGATGCTTACAAAGGCAGATTGAGGATGCTTCTAGGGTGCTTAGAGTGACAAAGGCACAAACTGAGGTGAAAATTGCACAGTGGGTAAAATGAGGTAAAAAACTTCTTTAGGTACATAGGTGACAAAAGGAATAAACTCTAGCCAGGCGATATGGCTGTGAAGAGCTACCAAGTGACCAATGTTACACATAATGCGTAGAAACTATTCAGCACCCAAGTGTAACTTGGCCATTTTAGGTGTTGCACAAAATTTTCAACATGGCCTTTTTGGACCACTCCTCATGGACAGTGCCAGTGCCATTTTGTTCACTTGTCCCAAAAGGTGATTTCATGAAGCAAATGCACTATTCTGTGCCACAGGTGTGAAAACACATTTTGGCAGGTTGTGGAAAATGACATCTGTACTGTTTTCAGGAGGTGTGCAAACATGGCAATGTTAAAAATGTGGAGTGAAAATATTAAAAATTGGTGGACGTTAGGGTGTGCATAGAAACTGAGCAATGCACACTCATAATGCAGTCATTTTGGAATTGTTTCACTAATTTGCAACATGGGCTTTTTGGGACCCCACCTCATGAACAGTGGCACTAAGGTTCATAAATCAGTACCAAAAGTGATTCCTGCAGTGACCATGAAATGACCTTTCGGTCTGAGTAACAAAATAACAGTGACAGTTTTAATGAGCCGGGGTCCCAAGAACCCCATGTTGAAAATTTGGGGCAAAACTCAAAAAAAGGGTGAGATATCAGCATAAGTTGAAAACCCACTGAATGGCAGTATAGCATGCTTACATTTGATTCTTCAGTTCACGGTTGGACTTTGAAGAGTGCAAACTGTCCCGTCCAGTCCAGAGAAGATGACAGCCGACCTCCAGAGGTAAGTATGGGGTAAGGGGGGGTGTGGGAGGTGGGTGCTCAGTGGAGGGTGGAAAGGGGAGGGAGACTACAGCGATGACGAGGACCATTTTCTGTTTTACAGGAAGAAAAATGTGAGAGTAATCGGACAGGGACCATTTTCTATTTTACAGAGAAAAAAAAAACATTTTGGCACACTGGGTGGGCTCCCAGTGTACCACATGAATGGAGGGGTCATACAGGATGCTGGTAGGGGATTGGGCACCCCAATGTTGGGAACATGTTTGGGCACACTGGGGTGGGTTCCCAGTGTGCCACAGAACTTGGGGGAGGGTACAGAAAACTCTTTGAGCACACTGGGGTGGGCTCCCAGTGTCTCAGTTGAGTTGGTGAGGGGCACAGAATGCCAAGGAGCTGGCAACTGGCATTTGCCATTGCAACATGGTGGCACCCACAAAACTGCGCATGCGCAGGTCACGTGGCATGAGCAATTCATACTAGAATGTGAAGTAACAGCCGAAATAGTGCGGCTGTTATCCCACAGTGGCCGATCATGGTGGAGGGTTTAAGCTCCGTTGGGTTTCAGAAGGATACTTCCAAAAGTCCAATGGAAGATTCCTTGATCGCCATTTTAAAGCTACAGAGTGATCACAAAACAGCTGTAGGCTCCACCCACAGCCCTAAAAACAGGGGATATTATTAGACTTTAAGCAGTGATGGGAAGAAGATAGAAGAAGACTGAGAAGGCAAAGGCCTTAAATGAGTAATTTTACGCTGCCATTACAAGGAAGGATCCTGGAAATGGGCACCACTAAAGGAGTTAATAATTTTTGGAGGAATGGCTTCAAAGCCCTTTCACAGTAGAAAGGGCAAGGACTTGAACTGAATGAACTAAAAATAGATAAAGCCATGGGGGCCAGATGGCTTACACCCACGCATACAGAGAGAACTTATTGAACTGACAGCACCTCTAGCAGATCTTTTAGCAGATCCCTGAGAGAGGGAATTGTTTCACAAGACTGGAAAGGGCAATAGACAAGGCAAGGCACATTTTATTTTCTGGTGTCCAATCTGGGCATCGAACAATGAAAAGCACACTATCAGTACAGTAATACAAATCAATATCAAAACAATAAAATATCAGCATGAATAAATATAATTAATTAATATCTCTATAAATACTGAAACTCAAACAGAAAAGCAGGGTACTCAGGGAGGACTAATACCTAAGGTCCAGGAAGGTCTTGAGGCGGGCCTTAAAAACCTCAACTGAAGGGCCTCCCACATTGATGGAGAGTGAATTCCACAGGATGGGGCCAGTGACACTAAATGCTCTGTCACGGTGGTTTTAAGCCTCATTCTGGGGAATGCCAGGAGGCCCTAGAGGAGAACCAGAGGAAGCAGACTGGGACAGCAGGTGTAAGAAGGTCTGACAGGTAGCAGGACACACTGCTTACGTAGGGCCTTAAGGTGACAAGCCACCTTGAAGAATCCTCCACATTACTGGCAGCCAATATAGATCACACAAGACAGGGTTAATATGGCAAAATTTTGGCCCAGTTAGCAGCCCAGCGGCTGCATTCTGCACTAGCTGCAGCTGTGGTAGGTTACCCCTGAGACCCCAAGCACAGCGATTACAGTAATCAAGTCTGGATGGCACAAAGGCATGCACCAAGGTAGGGAGGTCCATAGATGGAACTAGGGGCTTGACCTGGCGATATTCCTAAGATGGTAAAATCTTGTCTGGACAATGGATGACACCTGAAAATCAAATGATAATCCACTGTCAAAGGTCATGCTAAGGTTTACACCCTAGAGGAAGTCCTTAATGGCACAGATCCCAGGAATAAGCCAGTTTTGGTGCCAGAGGAGGGCAACCTGTTCCATCTTGTGTTGACTCCACCACGCCAATAGTGGTTCCCATACATAAAGGAGGAGCAGGAGGTGGCAGGTAACTACTGCCCTGTTAGTCTCTCCTCGGTGGCAGGCAAGATGATGGAAAACCTTGCTAAAGGGAAAGAATTTTAACTTTTCTGGAAGAAACTGGATAGCTGGATAGCAAGCAACATGGCTTCATGGTGGGAAGGTCCTGCCAGACTAATCTGATCAAGTTTTTCAACTTGGTTACTATGACAATGGACGCGGGGAGCTGTGGCTGTTATCTACCTTGACTTTAGCAAAGCCTTCGACTCTGTCCCACAGAAGACTACTAAATAAGTCAGTGTCATGTGGCTCAGCAGGTAGCACACTCACCTCTGAGGCCAGAAGATCAGAGGCTGTCAGAGGGCTGAGGTTCAATTCCCAGACCTGGCACTTGGTTAATGTCCCAATACTGACACTGTAGTGCAACATGAGAGGGTGCTGCATTTCTGAGGTGCCATTTTCGGATGAGACATTAAACCAAGGTCCCATCTACCTGTTCTGGTGGTAGTTCAGGTGGTTGTTAAAGATCCCATGGCACTTATCAAAAGAGTAGGGAAGTTTTGTTATTGTGGGAATCACACAATACTAAGGATGTAATGTAAAGTCAGAAGTAAATCTCCAGGAAAATCCATAAATCAACTTTATCATCTCATACTTAAAGAATCTTAGGAGATTAATCTGAACTGTTCCATTACAGGGCAATTGTATAGGTGTGACACCATCATCTGATGTCCTAAGTCTTCTCAGAAAAAACAGTTGTTCTACCAGCTGAGTATAGTAGGGGGTCTCCATTTTTTTTATCATTTTTTTTTTTTCTTTTTTTCTTCTTTTTCTCCCATTTTAAGTCACCCAGTGCATACAGTGCACCCATAATCATTCAACAGCTTGACCAGAAGTATGCTGTCACTCTTTATTGTATAGTTGTTGTGCTTGTCCTAGTACAATCCACACCAATTCTTGTTGAGTAATATATTTTTGTTGCAGTGTCTAATGACATCTGGATTGCCAGAGATGGTATTTCAAAAGACAACATATAAGTCGAAGTGTACTGTAGGAATATTTTGTCCATCTTCCAGTATATAGACCTAAGACAAAGACCTCATAGGACCTCATGTTGTTAAAGTTATTATCTTGTATAGTCTGTAGCAGCAGAGTCCAAAAGGAGTGACATAGGGACATTCAAAAATAAATATTCTTGTGTTTCTAGGGACGGTGTTGCAAAGATCTCTGGTGCAATATTGTTCTTCCAATTCTTGTATTTATGGTTGTTTTAATGCCCAACTTCCCATGGTTTGCAAGCCAGTAAGTGTCCCACAAATACTTAGGGATTCTATGGTCCATAAGTTGTTTACTGGTAAGATAACAAGTCTGTATTGTACCTTTATAGAAAGCAATTCCATCAGTGAAATGTTGCAGTAGAAGTTGCTCATAAACCAAATGTCATGGGAGGGGCGTATATCTTGTTGTAAAACTTTCCATGGTCTGATTGTTCTCATGGATGTGACAATGTAGTCTGATAATGTTCAGGTAGCAACCTAAAAGACCAGGTATTATTTGACCATGTTAGAGATGCGCCTGCATAATCGGATTCCCAGTGTACCCATATTTTATCAAGACCCTTCTGGCAGGTACTATATTAAAGAACCAAAATAATGTGTGAGAAAAAAGAGCAATGGGGTTGTCATACCCAAGCCCCTTGTGAAACTGGTCTGTACATAACATTTCTTTTACTGGGTTGAGTCTACTACCCCAAAGAGTTCTAAAATAGACACTACATAGTTTGACTTCTAAAGATACTGGTGGAGGAAACACCATTCCAATAAATAATAAAATAGGGATAAGAAAGGTTTTAGCCAAGTACACCCCTTCAACTTTGTTGTTTGAATTTTGTTCCATGCCTGTATTCTGTTTACACAGATAGTTAATTTTGATGCCAATTTATTATAGCCATATCACTCAGGCCAAAGTGAACTCCTAAAACAGTCACCACAGCAACAATTTGAATACCCCAATAATGTCACCTACTTTTAGGAGTGTCTCTGAGCATCAGTGCAACACTTTTCTGTATGTTTATTTTTGCACCTGTCACCTTGGAGTAGCATTGGAGAATACAAACAGCCAGGGTGCCATCATGTTCACGTCCCAGACATAAGCATAGGTTGTCTGCATATGCCAACATTTTCAAGGATGGAGTAGTGGGTGAAATCAACATGCCTGAAAACCATATCCATCTGTAACTTTCTAACTAGAATGTCTATGTAAAATGTATAAAGCAGGGGGCTGAGGGCTCCCTGCCTTAACTCCTACCTAAATTGTGATTTTCGACCTACTATGCCATTAATGAGGAAAAAAATGTGCCTGCGAATATAAATGCAGCCACCCAATAAAAGTTTGCAGAATCCCATAGGTAGCTAGAATCTGAAAGAGAATCTCATGAAACAGCATTGAAGGCTTTCTCCTGGTCCAAAGCTAACACATAACCTTGTAATTATCCTATGTGTTCCTAGTAAAGATTCCCTTAAGCAAAATAAATTATCTCTCAGACTTCTATCATTATGGCACAAGACTGGAGTGAGGACATTAATGTTTGGGCAGCCTCTTCTAATCTATGGCACAATATCATGGACAATAGTTTGAAGTCTACATTCAGTAGTGAAATCAGCCTCCAGTTAGTTACAGTCACTCTAGCTCCCTTTTATACAACAAAATCAAAAAGTTTGTGCCAATGGTTCCTATCCTCATTAATGAGAATAGCATTAAATGTTTCCACTAACAGTGGGGTCAAAATATCTATAAAGGTTTTATAAAGGCAGGACTCAGTCCATCTGGTTCAGGGCAGTATTTCCTTTTAATTTTGTATAGCCCTTCTAACCTCGAACTCACTTACTAGTTTAGTCAGTACTTCTGTATCTTGCATTAATGGGGTAATACCAGTGTGGAGTAAAACTCACAGAGATGTCCCTCAATTTGAACCAGAGTGCCAAAGTAGGAAAACAAATGTTGTGAAATAACCTCTAACATATTAAGAAATCTGTATGTACTGAGTCATTATGGTCACGTACAGCATCCCATGATTTTTCTGTACCCTATGATGCAATCCTTAAAAATGTCTAGGGAAGATCTTGTGCCCTGAGTGCCTGCCATCTGTTCTATTTTCAATGATCATGCCCTACTATATAGGGCATTTCTCCTTTCTTGTTGTATGTAGCTGATTTGCTCAGATCTATCTCTACACCTTCAGTGTTTTGCAGAGAAATTAAGAGAAATAGTTGTTTTCAAAGGGATAAAACAATTAAAGAACGCCTTTCATCCCTTCTGTTTACTCCACTTTTGGTAGAGGTCAAATGGAATGTTTAGAATCTACCCACCATTCTCCTATGGACTCATACATGCTACTAAGGTAGCTCTAGCTTTTAAAAAGTCTATCGTATTCTCTTGTAATTTTGCTTCCATAAGCATCTCATTATTAATATGCCAATATCCTCGACCAATGTTATTTGTTTGCAGGTGTCCCAAACCTATATGTAACTCAAGGTGGTCAGAAGTAGCAATTGGATGTGTGCCTGCAGTAGTACTTTCCAGTGCTTAGAAATGAAAATATAATCAATTCTTGTCGATAGGTCACCTCTGTGGTATGTATGACCTCCGGTGCATGTAAGGATCTGTAAAGACCATCAAGGCTGCTGTATGCATAACAGATTTCAAAGTAGTTGTGTTGCAGTAGAGTTTTGTGGTTTTACCAGTTTTGTTACCTAGGTCAATAAGGCAATTAAAGTCCCCACCCAAAATTAGTTTTCTATGGTGTGCAAAATGGTTGTAGGAGCTGAAATAAATCACTTCTAAGGGTCTTGGTCTGTGGTGCATATACTGCTCCAATCCAAAGATCCTGCTGCTGAAGAGAGGCATCAAGAAATAGCACCCTCCCAGGTTCCACATCATGCACATTTGGATGGTGACTGGTCCAAGAAACAGGATTCCCACTCCGGTGCATAATTCAGTCCCCAAAGACCACATAGAGGGCCCTAGGGCCAATCTTTCTGGTCTGATACATGTCAGACTCAAATCATAGTTGGGAGTCTTGGACAAGACAAATATCAGCTCTAGATTCGTACAGAGCTTGTAGAATAATACTTCATTTGTAGCTTCTAATGCTGTTCACATTCAGTGATACAACATTTAAAATTACCCCCCAATGTGTTGTGCATGTAGTGAAAAAGGTGGAGCCAAAACCTGCTCTACTTCAAGCCTTTTTCTTCTGCTTTTCTGATCCTTTGATTTCAATGGTTGTTCACTCTCCACTTCAGTGATGTCAAGTTGTGAATTAACAAGTGAAGATTCAGAGTCCTCTTCCTTCTTGAAGATTGTTCCTGTAAAGCAGAGTATTGACTGGAGCTTGGCGTGTCATCCATTTAGGCATTTAGCTTTTGCAATATTTCAGGAAGACTACTGCGTTTCCCTTTAGTTGGTAAAGTCCTTCTGTGGGTGGGTGGAGTGTGGCATGACTGGGTCTGTTAAGATCTGGGAAAACAATTCAGGTTCTTGAAGTGGTTGTACTACTATTGGGGCCATGATATGACCATCTGGAAGAACAGGTAATAAAGCGTTGGCAACATCCTCAGGTTGAGTGGTGGGGTGCCAACTGTACCTCCTCAAGGATGGTGCCATCAACGTACAGGCAGTAGTTTGTTTTTCCTGAGCTGTGTGGACAATATCATCCTGGTCCCAAAATGTACCCTTGTTATGTATAGCCAAGGGCACTGGAGGAGGAGATGCCCAATTTCCTCACAAAGACTGCATTTGAGCGGGCTTTGGCAACAGTTACTCAGATGACCAATTTGTAGGCAAAAAGCTGCAGACTAAAGCATCACAAGCATTAATGAGGTGTGTGAAGGAACCACACCTATGATAAGTCTTAGGCTGATCTGTATAGAAGTAAAAGCCAAGATCCAGGCCAAGGTAGAAGCAGCTGGGCAGATGTACAGGCCAGTCTTCCGTCATATGCAGTTTTAGTCTCAATTTCCAGACCCTGTCCAGATGTTTTCACTATTGAGGATTGAAGTAGGCTGCTCAAGAACATCAGCCCTTTGCTTAACCCAATGCAATATGTCCTGGATATGCACATTCTCAATGTGAAATAATATCGTAACAGTTTTAACCAATGGTCTGGTTAAGGGTATGGCAATGAAAGGAGCCCATAAAGTGGAATGCTATAAATCATTGTGCTTCATCCAGAATTTTCCAAATGTGCAGGGCTGTTAAAGAGATATCAAAAATTATGTCACCAGAGATATGGATGAGGCAAATATATCAGATACCAGGTAATTCATAGAGTCTTTAAGCAATTTCCTGGCAACATATATTCTATCTGGTGGAAATTCCAACCCCCTACATATTTAAGTCTAACTGTATTTCTTCAGGCCCTGGGTTTACCAAGATTTGAAAAAAAAAAACATTCTCGCCTAGGGTTGGTGTGTGGCCTCAGCCCCCACCTTGGTTGGGGGTCTTGTGTGGCTGATCCAGCCATTTTGCATGGTATGTGAATAAGCCTTATCAGCAAGATCTGCCCATGATGTAGAGGCTCTAAGCAGCTCCAATACAATCGGGCAGGGTTTTCAGGCAATACTTTGAGCTTTGATGTATGAAATCATCACCCCTTTAGTAGGTTCTGCAATTATGGACATACTAAGAACAATGTCAGTATGCTGTTCAACAATACCTATCACTTTCTGATCAATATGGCAGTCTGTGTGGCTGTTGTCCAGTGATACAGGATGCATCTCTGTAATCGGAGCTTCAATAGTCAAAATAGCAGGTTTTGGGAATGGAGCACTCATCGTGTGGGAGAAAGCTAGCATCCTGTCAACTGTCAGGGTAGAGCCTGAATATCCAGTGCAGAAGGGGATCTCCAGGAGCCAATGTCTGCCATCCAGTAATAAGATCAACCGGCGGCCTTCAACGCTCATTTCGGAGACCAGGAGTCCCATCATACTACGTCAAGCCTGTGCTCAATTGCCTCATTCTTTCCCGATCCTGTAGCAAAATGTTACGTGATTCATCATAAATGTGCTGCTCTATCAGCAGCGGGGTACTTTCGAGAAGCAACGCTCACCTTTGTATACTGTAAAGTCACATCTGGCTCATCTAAATCCTGAGAGTTCACAGCTTGTGGCATTACTAGGTCGGTCAACACTATCTTTACCCTTGCAGATTGCTGCTGTTCAGTAGCAATCTCCATTTCCAAAGGGCAAGTCGTCTTCTCCAATATGATCTGGAATATCCATGGAACTACTCAAAATAATAGTGGTCTTGGGTAATAGCTTCCACACATCATTCCTCCTCCACAACATCCATTCTACTGACTTTGAAAAGAGGAATTTCCTGGTGTCCTGGGCAAATTTCCTAATTTACTGGAAGTGCCACCAACATCTTAATCTGGTTCAAGATCAGTTGAACTCATCTGTGTGGGGGGTCAAGGGAGGCAGCTGCATGTGGGGTGCTAGCTGCACACTCAAGCAGACTTGATAGATCATGTGGCTTGTTTCTGCTGGTAAGTAAGTAAAAAATAAGCTTGAGCATACAGGAGTGGGACAGAAGTGTTATCATGGGTTAGGAGCTGGCTTAATCAGAGGAACCAGTCAGTGATGGTCAATGGGGCAGCATCAGAGGTAGAGGATGACCAGCAGGGTGCCACATGGGTTTGTTCTGGGTCCTTTACTCTTCAATATTTTCATAAGTGACATCACTGAGGGGCTGGGCAGGAAGGTGAGTCTGTTTGCAGATGACACAAAGATCTGCAACAGAGTGGACACTGCTCAGGAGTGGAACAAATGAATAGTGACCTGCTCAATCTAGAAAAATGGTCCAGCATGTGGCAGTTAAAGGTAATGCAAAAAATGCAAAGTGATGCATCTGGGCAGGAGCAACCCAGGGATGGTCTACAATCTGGGAGTGGAGCAGCTAACAGCTACCAAACAGGAGTGGGATCTTGGGGTCATCATCTTTAATGACTTAAGAATGGGCAGACAATGTGAAAATGTGGTGCAAAAAGCAAGCGAAATGCTGGGATGAATAGGAAGGGGCATCATAAGTACAAGAGGAAGTGATCATGCCACTATACAAGTTCCTGGTAAGGCTCCACCTTGAGTACTGCATACAGTTCTGGAGGCCTTATCTCAGGAAGGACGTGGATAGACTAGTGATAGTACAGAGGAGGACAACAAAAATGGTACAATGGCTCCATGAATTGCCATACAAAACAAATTATGCAACTCAACATGTACTCACTGGAGCAGTGCAGAGATAGGGGTGAAATGATAGAGACATTCAAGTTCTTGAAGGTCATAAACAGAGTGCCTGCCAGGAACTCTTTCTGATCAATAGCTCCACAAGGACAAGGGGTCATGAAATGAAATTAAGGAGAGGTAGGTTCTGGGGTAACATCGTAAGTTCTTCTTTACAGAAAGGGTGGTGGCTTCATGGAATAGCCTGCCTGCAAAGTCATTGACTCCAAAACAGTAAGACAATTCAAATCTGCTTGGGATAGGCATAAAGGAGTTGTTTCCAAGAAATTCTAAGGAGGGTAGCACTCAGGGCAGACTAGATGGATCTCTGGTCCCCATCTGTCATCACCTTCTATGTTTCTATCATTTTATTAACAGTTAAGAATGCAAAGTAGAAGTGATGATGTTGGACAATGTAACTGCCTTGTTTGTTAATATTTATTTGCCCAGATTTTCAACATAACCTTCTTATGACCTCACTTCATGAACAAATGCAGAGAAAATTTTCAACTCCTGTCCAAAAGGTGATTTTGTACAGCGACTGCAAAATCACCTTTAGGGATGTACAAAAACATTTTGGCCAGGATCTGAAAAATGACAGCCATCACATTTATGAGGTGCTGTAAAGTAATGGCTACAGTCAGCACTCAGAGATCAGTTGCCTTCTGTTCTCAGGTCAGGTGACGAATATCTGAGAAAGCAGTTAAGAGGAAACTGGATGCTTGGTCTGCAGTTTGATCTCTGTCTGCTGTGACTGCTTAGGTCTGTGGCTGCTTTGGTTTGTGACTGCCTTGCCTACTTTGGTCCATGGTTTTCTATACAGTTCTCTACTGGGAATGAAAAGGGTCAATTATCTGACAGTAAACATTGAGATCTACATAGGAGACAACAGGCAGGATGGGCAATGGAAGCGGATACTGAGGATGGATAAACAAGTGTAAACAAAATGGGAAATAAAAATCATGTAGTCAAAGATGGATACATGAGAGAAAGCGGATAAATGAGGCGGATAAACAAGTGCTGACTGTATATTGGAAATCTGGGGTCAAAATATTGAAAATTGTTCAAGTTCTGAGCCTGCATTCGCAAATGTCAATGCAGGCTCATAACTGTTGTTTTATAGTTTACACCAAATTTTCAACATAGC
This sequence comes from Neoceratodus forsteri, assembly GCA_016271365.2. Taxonomy (NCBI): domain Eukaryota; kingdom Metazoa; phylum Chordata; order Ceratodontiformes; family Ceratodontidae; genus Neoceratodus; species Neoceratodus forsteri. Next base: position 903,991,981 of record CM028131.1, on the reverse strand, counting down.
CTTCTTATATGACCCACCTCATGAACAAAGGCAGAGAAAATGTCAACTCCTGCAAAAAGGTGATTTTGCACAGCAACTGCAAAAATCACCTTTGGGATGCAAAACACACTTTGTCCAGGATCTGAAAAATGACAACTGTCACATCCATGAGGTGCTGTGAAGAAATGGCTATATTGGAAATTTGGGGTCAAATTGTTGAAAATTGCCCAAATTACGAGCCTGCATTCACAAATTTCAAAGCAGGCTCACAACGTCATGTTTTTTAATATTTTACACCAAGTTTTCATCATAGCCTTCTTATGACCCCACCTCATGAACAATGGTGGAGAAAAGTTTCAACTCCTGCCCAAAGGTGAATTCATTCAGCGACCATAAAATCACTTTTCGGGACAGATTTACCTAACATTACTTGCACTATTCATGAGGTGGGGTCCCAAAAAGGTATGCTGAAAATGTGGGGCAAAATATAAAAAAATGGCTGGGTGACTTCATGAAAAGGGTTACCAATGGTGTCCCAAAATGTACATGCCATCTACCAACTAGGTAAAACCTGTGCCCAGTGAATGACTATGCTGTAGGAAAATATGTGATGTGGAAGATAAATTACATAATATGAATGCTGTCAGTTGTTAGTTTCCTCAAGAAAGAAACATGATTTTTGATAAAAGCTGTCATCTTTGTGAATCTGTGGCTACCGCTGTAAACAGTATTCATTATTTAAAAAAAATTATCTTTACTACAATAAACTGCTTTGACTTATTGTCCTGTATCCAGACTTTGTTTTCAGACCATTTAGTTAATGTTAAATGTGCCTGTATAGCACTTACACAGCAAAATCGTCGATAGCTAAAGTAACCACTTGTGTCTCCAGTGGTTACGTTCATCCTTACCCCAAAATGTACTTATATTAATAAATCCTCCAGAAATTGCATTGTGTTTTGATCAGGAGTTTCTGCAAAAGACACAGCACTAAGTTTCACTGGAGAATACTGTACAGCAGGAGTGCTGTGTCTGACCTTTGTCCCCATAGTCTCCTGGTGTCCAGAAGTCCCAGATGTTTGTTCCTCCCACCCGGTGCCCCTCCCACCCCAATAATCATGTTAGTGCACTTACATGCACCAAGAGTGGGAAGGCTCTCAGAGTGCTTAAAAGCACAAGAATGTGTGTGAAGTCCCAATTCTGCTCTTGCCAGCTCACAGAACAATCCCAGTGTCCAGCCAGCAGCATGTCAGTAGCGTGAGCAGCCACATGGAGCCCAGGTACACCATTGTTACTTTCAGGTCTAAGAATACAGCTTCAGAACGGCTTGTAGAAATGAAATATTGCTTAGAGTACAGTGTACATCTGTACATATTTGGGGGCATATTCTAGCAAATAGTATTGTGATTTGATTATTTTAATGAGCATTAGAGCCCGATGCAGTGTTTGGGACTACAAATGAATTGCAGTCTCTGTGTGTTCACCACCAAATGGGGCTCATTCTCAGTATTGCTGTGTGTATCCGGTGGCTGTAAGGTTGGTGGAACAAAATGTTTCTGTGCACCTACTGTGCAGTACAAATGTGAACATTTTAATATATATTTTCTTGTGAAATGAGGCTTGGAGGTATTGTGTTATTGGAGAGGCACAGTTTAAGTAATGGAGACCCCCAACATTACATGACTCGGCTCCTTTCTCTTTACAAACCTCCAATGGGCAATTATATTGCACAAATGTAGTCTAGCACTGTACAGCAGTTTTAATCAGTGGCACATTTCTTTTGGGCAAGTTACATTGTTTTTTGAGTGGGATTTGGTGGGCAGTTTTAATGGGCCCCAAAGGCCAAGCACCCAAGTGTGTGCGTGTGTGTGTGTTTGTCTGTTTTCCAAATGCAGCCTTAACAAAAAATTGTGTTCACAAGTGATTTTGGTCTTGGTAAATTATTTTTCACATTATTTCTAAGGCTGTGTGATTTGGCTGAAGTTTGGGCCTCCTTGTTCTTGTACCAATAATTGCAGTGTAGTCTCTATTTGAAGTGGTTTTCTAACAAAAATGATGCAGTAATTGTATTGCATAGAAATGTAACCTACAGATGCATTCTATGTTATTACTAAATGTGTTTTAGGCAAATTTGTTGCTTTTGTCAGTATCTTTGGTCTTTTTACTTTCAGCACCATGTACTTGCGGTCCCCATTATATTGCCACCCATACAGTGTATTTTATTAAGATAAAGAACCCTTCATGTAAACTCCGCTTTTGGGATGGTGCATTTCAGCTTTCTGTTTATTTGGGGCTTGATTCAGCAATTATCTGTGTTTTATTTTTTCATAGTTTGCATTTTGGAATGCTTTTTGTGGTCTTAGTTCCTTTAGGTACCATGTGCTTGGGGTCCCCATTATGTTAGCCACCATAAACTGTATTTTATTAACATAAAGAGCCCTCCAAGTAAACTGTGCTGGTGGGATTATATATTTCAGCCTTATGTTCATTTGGGGCTTGATTCAGCAATTATCTGTGGTTTATTTGTTTCATTGTTTACATTTTGCCTACTTTCGTGGTCTTGGTTACTTTAGGCACCATGTGCTGGCAGCAGGCCAAGAATTACCAGAAATCCCTACCACATGCAATATTTTCTAATGTGTTGATTACCGTGGTATTTTGCAATCTTTCTTCTCACAGTGAGTGTTGTTTAATGCTATTTCACACCACCACCCTTCTGTGACCTATTATGATTTGCCTATGCCCTATGGTATTCATGTCAAGGCTTGTGCACAAACAAGGTGCGGCTTGTGAGTGGTTTGGTGCCAGTCATTCTTGAATTAGCACAATATTCCCTGAGCAGAGAGGGCATGGGTTACATATTAATGATTTGTAATATATGGATTTCCAAAATAATAGTATCGAAAACAATCCAAAAAATCCTTATAATACATCTTACAGAACTCTGTAGACCCAATAATACCACACTTCACTCTCAATAATACTATCGTTCCAGAGCGATGGTATTATCACTACAACAACACAGCGCCAAGCGCCCTTCAACCTCGTGTCCTACGAGCCACATAATCACCACACAGCTCTAATAGTTTTTAAAAACTGATTCACGAAAGTAGCAGTCGCTTCTGTTTTCGATACTCTGGCAGTAAAATAGCAAACATGGCACTATCAAAGCCACAAATGATAACAGAAACCAGGCTCCAGTTTGTCTCTGAGCAAGAAAATCAAATACTTTAAAAAACACAGCCTTGATTTAAAACTCCTCAACAACTACCTCACGACCATAGGTGAGTCACGTTCTATTGAAAACATTGAAGCGGAGCAATTAGACACCTTCTAACCGACTTTATATTTCAACTAAAAACAGGATGGTACAGAATACAAACATAGCACAATCAGAGGTACTCTGGGCAGCATAGACTGTTATTTAATTAAAAAAACTACCCAGACTCAATCTTCCAAAGTGCAACAGTAACTTTCAAACAGACCCACAGCACTCATAGCCAAGCAAAGTACCTCAAAAACTGGGCATGGGAATCGACCTAAGCAAGCGTAGCCACTAACTGAAAGTGAAATCAATCAATTGTACACCACAGGCACCCTCGGCTCAACCGCCACTGCTCTCCTACATCTTTTTTTTCAACATAGGTCTCCACTTTGCACTCCGAATAAGTGAACAGTACCAACTGCGCTGGGGTGACATTGTAGCAGGCATAGACATAGAGGCAAAGAATACTTACAATATCATGAGCAAGCCACCAAAACAAGAACAGGAGTAAATATCCGAGATATCAGACCAGTGGCACCAGACTGTACCAAAACACACAGTACCCAGAACAAGATGTTGTAGCTGCCTACCACATATATGCTACCAAAGATCCCCATCGATTAACAAACCAGAAGCCCCTTTACCTTGCTCCAAATCTGAAGCTCAAACCCTCAAGCCACTGGTACAGAGCAATGACTATAGGAGAGAACAAGATCTGAGGTATTATGAAGCTTCTTCAACAAACAGCAGGTCTTCCCCAGAAAAAGAATCACAAATCATTCTACAAGAAAAACAGCAATACAGATGCTCATAGACTCGAACATACCACCCACTGATGTTGCTCAGCTGTCTGGACACAAAAATATTCAAGTATTAATAATTACTCTACCTTATCTGAAACAAAGCAAAAGAAAATGTGTTTCCTAGCATTCAAGCAGCTTTCCACCTCCGATCCCTGCCACAAGCCGCATCTCCAAAATCCACATCTGAACCGACTACCAATGCACACACTGTCAGACAGGAAATGACAGCAGCTCAGACTCTCACCAATAAAAGTGCCCAATTTTCTCAGACGTCCAGCAACATTTTGGCTCCCACTCCTACTTTTTGGAAACGTTGCCATCAACATCCAGAAGTCTCCTAAACCAAAAAAGAAGATATGTAATGTACTCAGACTCAGAGTCTGAGTAACAACCTCAGTTCACACCTCAGTTAATCATTCTTTTGCCATAATCATTGGCTATCTATTTAAAAAAAAAAGTTATGTTTTTCATGTTTCACAACAAACTTTTATGACCGTTGCCAACTCTTCAGTCAACTTCCTGATGCAGCTTTCAAGCCACCGCCACAAACTTTTATGATCTTTGCCAAATCTTCAGTCAACTTCGATGCAGCTTTCAAGCCGCCATGAGTAAGAACTAGCCAACTTCCTTCATCCATATATTACAAAAATAACAAATGGGTTAGTGTGTATTACTTGGCTGAAATTTCATCTCGAGTTTCTGGGGACAGAAACCTCTCGAACTTCGCTCTCGAGGTTATCTGTGTCCCAGAAACTCGATAATTACAGCCTTGTATCTCACACTAACCCATCTATTATTCTATTTATTCTTTATGTGTGAAATAGCATGAAATCCCTGCTTCTAGTGTGACAAGATGCCAAAATGTGCATGTAACCCATTTTTTTGTATTTATTTAGTTTTAGGATTACAATTACCTTTGAGACAAGGCTCTTTTAAAAGGTTCCACATCAGTTGAAAGTTATTACAGAAGATACAGTTGAAAAAACAACGAATCAATATAAAATACAACAATGTGGTGATTACAGACAATTGGGGTAATGGTCAATGGGAATAACAACTGTGGGTGGGTACATTTAGAGGACAAAGCAACCAAGTTATGGCCTAGGTTTATAACACAGGAGAAAGCACAGGGACGGGTAGAGAGGAGGGTAGAGGGACAATGAAGCGCCGGAGGCATTTGTCAGATGATGATAGGGAGAAGTGCTGATAACGAGGGGTGAGGGAAGGGAGGATGGGAGAAAAAGGGGGTAGTAGGAATTAAGGGGAGGAAAGACTGGGATAGGACAGATAGGAGGAAGAGCAAATAGGAGATGTGGTGGAAGGGATGGGCAGAGAGAATAAGTGCATCAAGGGGTACAGAGTGGCTGTGAGGGTGGAGGTGTCACTGGGTGAGGCGAGGCAACCACAGGAGCTGGAGGAGATGGTGGTCTATGTTTAGGTGTGACAATCACAGGAGCTGTAGGCAGTGAGATGGAGCTGCAGTCTGGTTTAAACATACCAAGAGTTGGGGCTGAAGAGATGGTGGGGCTGAGGCCATTCAGCCAAAATGGAGCTTTGTAGGCAAAGAACATTGACCCTGTGTAGTGTGACAGTGGAGAACTTGCAGGAGCTGCATTTTGGATCTCCTGGTGCTCCGTGAATTGGTGTTGTGGTGCAGCAGGGCTATGACACTAGGGGTGCAAGGCCAAGGTTAATTTTCTTCGCCATGGTACAGATGAGTTACTTAATATGGTTAGAAAGTTGGAGCCATCCGGATTGAGCATAAAGGTCACGGGTATGGGTGAGATGGTGGGCTCCAGTAATAAGCCGTCATGCCTTGTTTAGGGCTGCTGATATCGTCTGAGGGTTGTCGTCGTGGCGAGCCATAAATGATGAGACCATAGTTGATAATCGAGACCACAGAGCTCTGAGCGGCAATCTTCAATCGTCTGAGTTAAGATGTTGTCTGTGTTTGTAAAACAGACCAAGATGTGTATTAGCATCTGACCACATTGTTGCCATGAGCCCAATAGGAGAGGTTAGGGTCAAGCAGTATCCTAGGTATTTGAAGGATAGAACTTGTTCGGGTATTCCCTGTATGGTGGAGATAGCTATGTGGTAAAGCTTGTGCTGATTGTGAGTGCTGCATAAAAGCATAGACTTAGTTTTCTTGTGATTAAGGACAAGTTTATGATTAGAAAACCATGACTCAACATCACTGAAACCAAATTGGAGATTGAGTTGTAGTGGCGTGGAGTCTTTGTGAGACAAAAAAACTGCGTTGTCGGCATACAAATTATTTGTTCTGAGCAAGATTGTGGTAGGGAATTTAAAAAGGCTGAAGGGAAGTGGGTCCAGTATGGACCCCTGAGGGCTAAGAGAGTGAACTAGCAAGGTATCAGAAAGAGCACTGGCAGTTTTACACTTTGCGAATGGTTTTCAAGGTAGCCTTTGAACCAGAGAGCAGAGTCAGGTGAGAGACTGGTGTTCAGTAGTTGGTCAACCAGCAGCCCATGGTAAACAGTATCAAATGCCTTGGAGAGGTCGATAAAGACTGCCCAGTAAGGAGGCCCTTGTCTAGAGATATGCACTGCTACAGTGAACTTGAGAAGGGCAGGCGTGGTGCTGTGTCCTTTCCTGAAACCGTGTTGTGCGCACAGTATATTGTATTTGTCCAGACAGTTGGTGAGTTGGTCTGCTATGATGCATTGAGTGCCTTGAGAGCGGGAGCAGGATGGAGATCGGGCGATAGTTTGAGTGACTGGTCTCATCACCTTTTTGGACGGTCATGGTAGCAGTTTTCCATCAGTCCGGAATTGACTGCAGCTGAGAGAGATGTTCAGAATTTTAGATAAGGGACGAAGTACATCCTCAAGAGAGTAGCGACAGTAGCCTAAGGTCAGGGTGTCACCACTAGTTCTGGATTTAGAGACAGCAGTGGCAATATAGTGGTGAGCTTCATTCAACTGATCTCCTAAAGTAGAAATGGGGTGATTTGTCTGAGCAGGGGTGCTGGAGGAGGTGGTGCTTTCTTTGAAGAAATCAGGGGGAATGACACTGAGCCAGTAAAAGCCGTGTTAAAGATTTTAGCAGTGACCATTCGGTCAAGGGTAGTGGATCCATCAACTATTAGCATGGCCAGAGAGGTTTTGGTTGCTTCCCTGTAATTTCCTTGATATTATCCCAGAATGCTCATCCGTTTCCCAGGTGTTGGTGAGAACATCCTTTAATAGGAACTTTCGTAAGCTGGATGGCTTTTGTGCAGGCATTTCGGGCTTGTTTGTATTTTTGAATGTCAGATTGCTTGTCTGTAGTTTTAGCCACTGCCCAGAGATGGTCCCTCAATTTCAGCTGAGAAAGGAGTGCAGCATTGATCCAGGGGTTACAGAGGGTTTTAGCTTTTCATTTTTAACAGGGGCAAAGAGGTCTGAGCCCTGTTGAAAGTAGTGATAAAGCAGTCAAGAGCCATGTTAACATCTGTCGCCTTGTGAATAGGTAGCCAGTCTTGCAGTTTCAGGTAGTGTTTAAGATGGGTAAATTGTCCACGAGGGAGGACCCTGCTGGAGATGATTTTGGGGGGCTTGAGAATTTGTTAGACCATTCACAAATAACAGGAGTGGTCACAGAGAGTCAGGGAGAACAGCGGTGTGAGAGATCCTAGTGGGTGGCTGGTATGTACCCAGTCCAGGAGGGTACTAGTGCCGGTTTTATAGTTTGTCCTAGTAGGGATGGCAACCATCTGTGTGAGGTTGGCAGTTGCTATGGCATCTTTATGAGCACCTGCATCTGACACTAGCCAGTTAATGTTGATTTGCCCCACATTGCCCAAGGTGTGGGGTTGGGGAATGCACGACTGCAAAATGTATGGAACAGTGGTTGGTAGCTGATGATCTACTGCCCCACAATATATCAGCAATATGACCTCTGACATCAGTGCTACTTAGAACAGCAAGTAAATGACTGCCAGGGCAAATGCCTGTGAAGTCACTGAGATCATAATGCTGCTAATGTATTGTGGGGCAGTAGAGTTGTCAACTGCCAGTCTAACATCTGTTAAATACATCCAGCACAGTATTATCACATCATGACTTTCTGATGAGAAAAGAAATATACTTCAGAGAATAGAAAGTTACTATGGACAACTAGTTCAAATTTGTGTTTTCCTGTCTGCCTGTTTTGGCTCCAATAGCTCTTTACCTTTGTGTCTTCAAGTGGAAAACCCTTACCACATTCTCGCATGCACATCCTGTAATGGTTTTAATGAAACATGCAGTCTCCTCCTTATCTGTCGCTCATAGTAGGAATCCATTGCCACTTTTCTGCATGCGTGTCTTGTAATGGTTCTTAATAAAATGTTGTGTTCTCTCCTCCTTAACTGTGCGTTGTTCAAGTAGAAAAGCATTGCCACTTTCCTGCATATGCATCTTGTAACAGTTCCTAACAAAATGTAGTGTAGTCTCCTCCTTAACTGTGTGTTGCCATTGCTAATGCAGAAGTCCTGTATACATATTGCAAGAACTATCTAACCAAAGAGCCAGCCAGTGATGGGTGTAACCATTCCATTGCACTTTCTTCTGTTTTGGCAGCAATGGCATTAAGCAGAAACATGCTTGATAATATCTAAACCATACCAGGGACCCACCAAATACAAAGTGTAAAGTCAGTGAAAGCAGGAGGGTTGTAGGCAGAGACTTAACATGCTTCTGTAGACAATGTCAATGAGAGCTACCATGTGACAACATAAGGTATGTAGGACAGTGGACAGTCAAGCATTTAACACGGCTTCTATGCCCACTTCACAAAGACCCGTTTGCCTGCTGCATACTGAACAGTCATAAGCCAACACCAGAATCTTCTGAAACCAGCTGTCACTCAGCTGAAACTACTTTCAACATCCCTATATCAGTGGCCATTTGTACTAATCAGAATGACATTGCCTCAATGATGTAGGCCCCATAACAAGCACCCAAACTGATCTTCCGAGGACCCATATGTTCTGCTACCTGACACCACACACAGTGTGCAGCCAGCAAAACAAGAATCAAGCCCTAAGACCCAATTGAAGTCAACAAACTGTATGCTGTTTATTAATCAAATGCATTCTACATTGGTGAGGTCACAGCAGTACATAAGCACCTGTACACCTTCAAATTCCTGCACCAGCGTGAGGATTCAACATTTACATGGCAACGCTTTATGATTACAACAATGTGAAATATCTGAATATTTTATGGGCTACTACAGCTTCAGGAGATAGAAACTTTAAAATTAGCACTGAAGTATGGAAGAAATGTGTGAAAATATTCCAGACTGAGGCAGAAATGGGATTAGAGTGTACTGGAGCTTGCCACAAGAGCTGAAAGACATTTGTGCTGACCAGAACAATTAACAATCTGTTACATAGTAAATGAAATACACTTAGCTAAAATGTTTTGAAATAGTTTTATTTGCTTGCAGGACAAGAATAGTTTGTTTTCCAGCCATACACAATGGAGTTAAATGCACTGCAGGGCAGTGAAGGATGATTTGAAACAGATCTTGTAAATACTTCACATTTCTATTGCTTGATGTTGGATGGTTTGTATTGTCTAATGGATAATGTTAGTATTATGTAATGAATGGTAGCTTTAATAACATCTTTTCCTCTCAAAAGGTCTTTGGTATCCATGTTACATGTGCAACCTTAAAGATGCATTAACCTCATGCCCATATAAGGGAGTTATTAAATCCCACACCTATATTCACTGGTAGAGTACACAAGTTAAACCTAATGTCAAATGTTTCCTAATATGAGTTACAAAACACACATGCATGTCACAGTTCTTTGGTGTTCCTTGTTATGTGTGCAACTTTCACAACCCATTTTCTCATGGAAGTTATCTCCCAATATAATCACATAATAAGTGGTGGGGAGCAGCATCATAAAACACATAAAATTCATCTACTTTGGGCTTTAAAATTGACACTCATGTCACACTTTGGTAACCTTTTCATGGAGTTGCCCAGCTCAGTTATGCCACTAAGCTGAAACCCCATTGAAATACATTGAAGCGCTTACCTTAGTTCGCGGTTGGGCTTTAAAGAGTAAAAAGACGTGTCTGCGGTCCAAGGAAGATTATGGGATCAGACCTCAGGTGGGTAAGTATGGGGTGGGGGTGGGTTCTAAGTGGGAGGTCAGGTGAGGGTAGGTAATGGTGCAGCAGACAACGATAGATGGTTTTCTTCTTTTCAGGTAAAAAAAGATGAGGGACAGTTTTCTTTATTTCAGGACAGGACACTGGGGATTGGGCACCCACAGTGTCACTGGGAGACAGTATTGCAACAGTTGAGAACATTGGGAGATTGGGCACTCCCAGTGTCACTGACTTGTGTTTGAGAGGACACAACAGGCGTCAATGGACTGTTTTCTTCTTTTCAGGGAAAAAATGATGAGGACAGTTTTAGACACTGGGGAATTGAGTATCCCAGTATCACTACTGTGTGTGTGTGGGGGAAGGCTGCTGACAGGAGGGTCAGGTTGGAGGTCAATGGGGCCACCAGCAACAGACATTGATGAACAGTTTCTTTGTTGCAGGCACACATTTCAGGCTGACCATGACAGATCAGCCTGGCTTGCTGGGCAGTGTGGATCAAAGGGATGGCAACTTCTTTGAAGTTGATGCCATCCCCACTCAGCAAGCCAGAAACTTCACCACTGTCAGCCTGGGTGCTGATTGGTCTGGCACTGTCGTGCCCTTGCAAGACTGCTCTGCATTGGGTGGACAGTGTCACACCCTGAAAGAGCACTCTCATGTCAATGTTTTCACTCACGCTTGCGCATGGTGAACACAGTTAGTAAAATATTTTGAAAATATTTTGAAAACTCAATCAATCAATCAAAATCTTTATTTATCCAGGCGGGCACCATTGAGCAAGGCTCATTTGCAAGGTGGACCTGGTCATGAATACATCAAAGTAGTACAGAAGCAGGTATACAAAAGCAATAATATACAAGGAAGAAAAAGTATATAGTGTATACAGTACAGTACAAGGTTGAAATAAATAATAAAAACAGCATTATTTTACAATTGAAGAAGTCAGCAGATGTACAATCAACCATAGGTATACAAGGGTTATAAGCAGAGATCTTTGAGTGAGGCAGCTGGCAACTACACATATAGGGGAAAGAGGCCGCGTATGGGGTGGCAGGTTAGAGAGGTAAAGAAGAGCAGGGATATATTACCGATGACTGGTGGAAAAATTGGGCTAAAACCACAGAAAGTGACGATGGCTGTCGTGTACTTGTTTATTATGATAATGACGGAGGAGGGTAGATAATTATGACACTACTATGAATGGGATGGGACTTTAGCCAGACTGGAGTGGACAGGGAAGAGTGGGTGCAGCAGGAAGAGTTAATAGGGAAAGAGTGAGAGCCAGGGGTAGAAGCGTGGCGAGTGTCAGGATGGAAAGGAGTTGTGGAATTAGTGGGCTAGCGATGAGGAAAACATTTGCAAAGTGTTTTCATGTAGCGATCATAGAACACCTTGAAAATATTCAGGCGAACAGGGCAGCTCAGCTTCAAGTTCCTTTGTAAACCATTCCACAATGTGGGTAAGAAAGTTTAGAGCAGCTTTGCTGAAATGAGTGTTGACCCTTGGAACTTGGAGGGCAATTAGGTAATAGCTCCTTAGAGCATAGGTGCCTAACACACTCAGGGAATACAATCTGAGACATATGAGGGGCTTGTTGGTCACCGCTCTGAAGGCCCATAGGGTGGCATTTCTATTCCTTCTATAGTGAAGGGAAGTCCAGCCTAACGATGAGTACAGGGAGCAGTGGTGTGTGGAAAGTGGAAGGCCAGTAATGAACCTGATAGCTCTGTGGTAGAGGGTAAAACTGTTTTTTATTTATTGTTTTATTTTTTGTAAATAAACATGTGGATCCATTTATAACCACAATAATACTCTCCACAGCATGTTTGATCATTGGATATCACTTTTTGGATGGTTGAAGGCACTAACTATGCCTCATGCCTCCAATCCACCCAAAGCATGATGCTATCCCAAAGGAATCTACTGGCAACCTGTATAGTAGTGTGTATTGGGAAGCGCTAAGAATCAGTACATGTTTGCACAGAATACTTTTTATTCAGCCCTGCTTATGAAGCAGTGGGAATGGATACAATGAAACCAGTGTCCTTTGGGCCTTAATTTACTATGTTACTATGTGAAAACAGTCACACAGTATATTAAAAGGCCAGTAAGGATGTAATCATAACACAATTGGAACCAGCATTTGAAAAAAATGCTTCTGCAAAAACTGACTACCAGGTTTAATCATGCAATTTTCTTTTAAATTCAAGTAGCAGTTTTGCCTAAGGTTATGCTGTGTCTATGATATAGGTTACTAGACACATCTTATGTGTCCACTCCAGTTTACCTATTTTTCATTTTTGAAAATGTGCTCTGATTATCTTACATGACACAAGTGAAGATGGCTGACAAGATTTGAGGTGAATCCTTCACCGCTACACATCATTATTTATTCTGGATGTTGTGCACATAATTAGGTGCACTATGTTAACATTCAATTATACATTCATCCAGTTGCAAGATATGAAAAGGAAAGATACCAATTAGAGACATATTTAAAAAAAAAAACAATCTGACAGTTTATCTGTCAATAAACATGATTAAAAGTGCTGAACAGCAGGAGACTGGAACAGCATACATGTAAATTAAATAGAGCATTTGTAAAATGTATTACAGTGAAATGTAAAAACAGAAAGGACAGGGCCGTATTCATTGCTCCTTTAAATGGCATCTTAAAAATCATGCATGATAATGCAACACCAACCTCAGGAATCCTGCATTTTTAATGGATCAATCGCTCTGTATTTTACCATTTCCACTGCACTGTTGATCTGATCAGCCACCAAGATCAAGAGAATCATCCCCAGAAATAGTGGCAATATCCTTGCTTAAAGCAGCAGGTTTTGTTAGTCAGCATAAAATGTCATCATACAGAGTTTTTTGTTAACATTAATACATTTCTGACGTAGACTATCAGTGTACTTTTATTTTTCCCGATGTTTCAAAATAGCTTTTATTCAAATTTTTTTAATTACTCAATTCATTAAAGACAGACACCTAGCAATTTTGCTTAAAAATCCCTTCCGTGAGGTTACTTTTAACTGTACATACTGGATTCAAACTGTGGATGTATTAGGTGGTTGCTAGCATACATGTCTGACAGTAAACATCACAGTACCACACCAAAGTATTTATTCATAGCCATTCATAGGACACTGCCAGAGAACTGCAAATTTTAAGAACTTTAAAACACCATATCTTCATTCAGGGCTGAAAGAAAATGAAAAGAAAAAATGGATATATTGATTTACCCCTAGAAATACATTACTATTAAAAAATATGAATTTTTTCCACTAACAAATACTGCTGTTTCAAAAGAGGGCATCATATTGTATGGCAAACAATGCTTTTGTTGAGGTAGAATGTCAGCTTCAAGGTCAAAGCACACAACCTAATGACAGAGAGACTTCCAGCTAGAAGTGCATCATTATGTATTTATGGTACTTGCTTCCTATTCATAGAAGCAAGCTTTTCACCTCCTGTAAACAGTAGGCTGGTGTGAGGAATAATTAATAGATTAAGTTAAGGTTTTGAATTCTCACCATCCATGCTGTGACAAAGTCTCCCATCCAGGTCCCAACTGCTACTTTCATGAAGTTTGCATTCCTGATGCCCATATATTCAGTTATAATGTATCGGCTGTGGAGGTAACATAAATTCAAGTTAGGACTAGGTGCTATGCTACCAGCTCAGTTTTCAAAGTATTTATCACATAAGCATAACATGAGAGAAAATCTTTTGTAAACAGAGTCCCACAAGTTATAATTAATTGCTGTCTTATTGTACATTCACTCATATGTTCTCAACTGAATTAGCAAATGTTGTTGTTCTAAGGAGCTGCTCTCTAGAAGTAGGCACAACTGATAACTATCTGATCAAAACATTTACAATGTACAACAGCCAAGTTAGAACAAAGCTCAGTCATAAAAGATGAGATATCTAAAGAGCCAACAGCCACATTAGATGAATGGGCATCCATCTAAAAGGTGTGATATCTTAACCAAAATATAAACTGCCTTGCACAGCCCATCAAGGCCCATCTCTTCTGTTAATCCAAAGCCAGTGTGCATTTTCTGCATAAGTAAGAGAAATGGTTAATGACAATTCATTTCATTCTTAAGGGTCAATGATCTGACAGTTAAAGTTAGGTTACACACATAGGAAAAAAGGAATCCTAAAACAAATGATTTTTTTCATTTAAATTTTATCCATAGTTTTTGGGGTTTACTTGACTGCTATTATTACCAACAGCTAACGACTGTGCTCTTTGCTGCTGCCACAGTTGCAACTGACTTACTGAAAGTCTACCAGACCACTTTTATTTTCCACAAAGTAACAAACTGCCAAACCCCAAAACTCTGCACTAAAGAAATACTGGATGGGCAACCAACGGCACAAGATGCCTGTGTTGCCACCTAGGGATACTAGCGTGATTACATAAGACCTTTCAAGCTTTGTTGTCGGGTTCAGTCATATAATCAGACTGACTCTGTGAAAACACAAGCTTGTTGTGCATGGTTGCCCATCCACTATTGTCTGTACATTTTATGAATAATGAGGATCTGTGTTCTAATGGGATAATACATGACAACAGGTAAAATTTTAAAAGCTAGAAGATTATAATTTAACACATAAACATGACTTTAAAGGAATAATAGAAAACCATGTATAACAAGGCTATGATTCCATCAAGGGACGTTGGTGATATCATACACCACAAGAGCAAAGCTCAAGTTTATTTTTAGATTATAGATCAAGGAAGTGCTCCAGTGAAATTGAGCACTCCTTTCCTCTGCATGTAAACACTATTATTCTGTGAATAGTGTCTCACACACAGCTGCCCTTGAAATGAGCATGCTCGGTAAAATGTTTAAAAATGTTAATACAGTATATTAATGATTGGCTCACTCCTTACAGTTATAAGAGTGGTCTCACTTACATTCTTAGGGTATCAGAACTGCTCACCTTCAGTTTGTGTGTTCTCATACCCCAAGATTGTACACAAGACAACTATTACGACTGTAAGAGTAATCTCAGTGAAGGTATTAACATAAATCATACTGATCTTTTAAGGCTAGCTTCTAAATTCCATTCTGAACAGTGGAAAAATATGCTGTCTGAGTTTTATTAAGGAATAAAATCTTCTAGGGTCTACGTTGTACCACTGGTCTGACATCAACAGTAACAACAACTTAGTGATGCCATAATCATACACAATAGCAGTTGGGTGTCATGCTTTCCGTGTAGGAAAAAATAGTCATATACCACATAGAGGATAACATATGGGCAGCCATACACAAAAAGCTGTGTCTGTATCAAGAGGTTTTATGGCAACCAGGAACATCAAGAGTAAAGAAGCTTGAGAGGTTCCTGCTTGCCATAGAAACTCAAGATGAAGACAGCAGGCTTGTGTCAGTATATGGATGCCCATACATTACATTTTAGTGTATGGGTATCCATGCCTATTTCACACACTCTGCTTCCATTCAGTGAACTGGCAGTTGGAAGGAGTCATTTGAGTGTTGGTGGCAGTCTCAAATTACTGATGCAACATGCTGGTAGTGACTGCAAATGCAGCTGTTTCTGTAGATTCAATTTTGAATAAAAACAGCTTCCTGCTTTATCAGCTAGAGGAGAGCAGCTGTGTGGTGGCATTCTAAGTTGCCCTGCAGTGGTGACATCACAACTGCAGCACAACATACTGATGTCACTACTTCAGCACAATAAAGCTATTCCAGGCTTGGGTTTCCATGCAAAGTAACATTCCACCGTACACTATAATCAACTAATAGCATTCCACCATACACTGTAATCAACTTCCTGACTGGTATCAGGTTGATAGTACAGTAAACATTTGTTTAAGTCTTAATAGGAATTGAGGCTCATGACCGGGGCAGTGTACTGAGGTAGGGACAAGAAAGGGAAGGTGGAGGAGAGGAGCAGTGAGCCACCCAAAGCCAGAGCAATGGGAGATGTTTGGCAGTCCTTGCTGCCACGTATCAGAAGTGTGGATTCAGGTTTGCTGAAAGAGGTGATGTTTTCCAGTTGCAAAATAGTGAGTCTCATATAACTCTCTGATGGATAGCCTCAGTACTCAGTATTCAGCCCATGAATTCCACTTTAAATTTTGATAGCACCGACCATTATCAGCCTCCGCCTGTCCCTCAAGCACTGAATGATTTAATGTTGTTTACTTTGTAGTACTACACAAACAGAAAGTCAATGAACACAGAATCTAAAAAGATATGTGCAGCTATTGCCTGGATAATTGTGTTAAAATGTAATGCATTTTGTTTGTAACCATTCCTGAATATTTAAGAATTGTAAAATTCTTTTAATGATGTAACTACAGTAGCTCCAGTCTACACATATTACAGTAGAAAGACTCACAAGAAAAGTTAAGACTGAGTTTTAAAAGAACTTAAGCTCTGGTTAGAGTCCAAATGACTGCTCATGCATTAGCCTGACATGAGGTAATAGAATTAAAGTGTGGGCTAGGTTTTAATTTATTTGTTATATTGTCATGATGATAAAATTCCAGACTTACATCACAATAATAGAAAAAAAAACTTAAAGGTCAAGATAATGTAGAAGCAGGTGCTGTTGGCTCTAGACATATAGTACAACCCCTCCCATGCAGCTACATGTGTGAACAAAGACACATAAAGCCACAACTGTGCACACAGTCACAGAAACACACACAGAAGAAGCTAGTAAAACAGATCTTCTTTGAGGATATTTCTTTCATCAGGTCACACTTATGGAACTATAGCTGTCAGGTGTTAGGACCACACAGAAACGTTTCGCTAGTAGTCTACTAGGTGCTGCCCATGGCATGTCAGTCATCAATGTCCTCCACTATATAACCATAGGCAGCCCTGTGCCCTCCTTGGTTCTTTTCCACAGTTGACCATACTCACTGGACTCCACAGACACACCGTCACGCCACAGAGGCACCGTCACTTCAGTCGACTGCCAATTTTCATCTTTCTACTTCTTTTATTTTCTCACCCTAGTACATTATCACTTTATTTTTAAAGTGATTGCCATCATTATGTATGTTGACAAAGATCCCACTAAGCTCTTTCATTATTGTAGTGCGGTGGAAAAATCCACTCCCATGATGACCACGACATCTGTGTCCGCTGTCTCTGAGAGGCCCATTACACCAAGGCCTGCAAGCACTGCTTGAAATTCAACCAAGCCATCCTGCACCACTGCCAAAAGCCCTGCAGTCTTTCCTCTTACAGCAGAAGGCAGCCAGGATGAAAAGGGAGCTGCAGGCGAGTAGCTCCTCCACGTCCGCCGGCTCCATCTTTGGGTTCCCATTCCTTCAAGGTCAGGGACAAGTCATCTGGCAAGCATAAACACTGGGACAGGGGGAGAGTAAGGACAAATCTCCCCAGTCTACTTTCAGTTGGCAGTCTCCTTAGCACTGACCGTTGCAACACCATCATCCACTTTAGTGGTGATGTCTCCTACCACCAGACCCTCATTTCCTTAGGGTCAGCTTTGTCAGTGAGTTCTGCCACACCTTCCATGGCCAGCAAAGGTTTGATAACATCCAGACTGCTGACACCCCACTGATGTTGCAAATCCTGCAGTTCAGACCTCCACTACCTCCCGGTTGAATGCTAGTGGTTCCACCAGACCTCCCATGGTCATTGATGGTCCATCAGTGTCAGTGCTCCAGCCACCCCATCGATGCCACATGGTGTTTTGTTGATAGCAGGCTCCAGCCTTCCTCATTAATGCCTCAAGGGTGCCCCTGCAATTCAGGCCACCATCGACATACACACCGTACTCTCCTCCTTTGTAGAGATCTTTACAGCACCTTGTGCCTCCTTGGGGCCTGAAGATGCCAGGGCCTGCCAGACCAGCCCCCATATCAGCAACTGCTTTGTCAATGTGCCCTGCTCGCACCAGGGTGTTGACATCCTCACTGCCTATCTTGCAGCATATGTATCCCAACAGCGAGGTTCAGGAATATAGACATGACCTCATGCGACAAAAGGAGGAAAAGGAGGATGAAGACATGGATCGAACACTGATAGATCAGGCTCCACAGTTTCTATCAGGAGTGAGAAGTCTACACTATATATCCCTAGGCCCCTCCTGGGACCCCCACCTTCATTGGCATGATAAAACAGCTACAAACCACCATGGGATCTGATGCACTAGAAGAGGACATCACTCATGAAAAAAACTTTATTTATACAGGCTACTATTTGACAGTCAAATATACACCATAGGGCCAAAAAGCCCTGTTTTCAAGGCAATCCTATATTTAACATAATAAGTTACAGCAACTTAGTGGAGTCCCCCCACCCCGGCTGGCTGCAATAGAGGATGACACTTTGGCTGCCTGGTACAGGCCCAGCTTGATCCTTACCATGTCCAGGAAGGCAGAGAAGCTATACCAGGTACCATCAGGAAAGTTGTTTTTTCTGGGCAACCTGAGGCAGATTCAATGGTAATTAAGGCAGCCCATGATAGGTCCAAGGTGCCTAAACACCTCAGCTCTCCCACCAGATAAAGAGACAAAGAAGCAGGACCTTATGGGTAACAGAAACTTTGCCTCAGCCACACTGGGCCTCAGAATAGCCAGCTATCAGGCCCTTATGGTTGAATTCAGAATACCCTCTGGAAAAAGGCTAAAGCAGCAGTCCAGGCCCTTCCAGAGGGTCCTGGAAACAGGAGATGCTCAAGGCCCTCCAGACTGGTGCTGATGTAGGGAAGCACCTTTTGAGGTCTATATATGATATTTCTTATGCCTCAGTCCGGACAGCTGCAGCTGACATCTGTATCAGGAGGCATTCTTGGCTTAGGGTGTCAAGATTTGCTAGTGACATCCAGCAATCCATTTCAAATGCCCCTTTCAGAGGCTACAAGCTCTTTGGGGCAGATGTGCAGGATATACTTTCTGACCTTCAAGCCTCAGGAAGGACTCTTGGGTCAGTCAACTCATTGTACCACACCCAGCCAGGAAGTGGGCAGAGGGTGCCATATTGTCATGTTACCCACAGGCTCAGGACAGGGACTCGACAACAGGGCAAGCACAGAGCAGGAACAGCCTTACCTGCCCCTACCTCCACAGCTGCCAAAGTCCTGAGAGGTGGAGGTGTGGCCCCAGCCGCAGGTTCAGCTTCATCCTGACTCCTGACCAGACCCCCCAGTACTCCAAGAGGTGGTGGTAGGGGTCGTTTCTCCCTTCACCTGGACAGATGGAAGGAAATTACAACAGATGCTTAGGTCTTGCAGCTCACAGAGCATGGTCACGCTCTAGAACTTCTGTAATTGCCTCCAGAACTGCTCCAATTCTTTCCACTTATCCTCCAGATCACATACCAGTGCTATTGGAGGAAGTACATACTCTACTGCATAAGAAGGCTATAGAGCCATTTCCTGGGAACAAAGGAACAGGGGCTCTATTCTCGCTTCTTTCTAGTCCTCAAGTCCTCAGGGATTTAAGGCCCATTCTGGGTCTGAGAGAACTGAACTTCTATATTCAGTGCAACAAGTTCCAGATCATCACCCTGCAGGGCCTACTGCCCCTCCTGCAAGCCGGAGGCTCATATGCTCCCTGGACATACAGGACATGTACCTATAGATCAGGTGTGTCAACCCCACAGGAAGTACCTCAGGTTCCTGTTTCAGAGGAACACTACCAGTTCAGGGTATTACCCTTTGGCTTGTCATCTGCATTATAGCTATTTACCAAACACTTAGCAGTGGTGGCAGCAGCCCTTAGGAGGGAGGGACTATATGTCTTCCCTATCTGGATGACTGAGTGCTCAAAGCTCAGTCCAAGGAGTACCTATCATATTCCCTAGTGCATACTAGACAGCTGTTTCATGCTCTAGGGAATTGGGATTCAGTGAACCTGCCCAAGTCAATACATAGGAGCTATACTGGACACTGCTCAGGGATCAGCCTTCCTGCCATGAGAACAGCTTTACAGCAGCAGATATGTCATAGCCAGGACATTCCTCACAGTTCTAGGCTTGATGGCGACAACTATTGTTATGGTTCCTCTGGAAGGTTGCACATGCAGATCCCTCAATGGACATTGAGGGTTCAGTGGATCAGTTCACCAATGATCTGGAACAGATGGTTCTCGTCACATCGCCGGTAAAGAATGTGCATCAGAGGTGGATGGAATCCCAGCAATTTGCTCAAAGGTGTTCCTTTCCTACTTCCTTCTCTTTATTAGATCCTTACCATGAATGCTTCAGGGATAGGCTGGGGCCACACCTGGGCCCTCATCAAACCAGGTACTTGGACCAAAGTGGAGAATTCCCTCCACATAAACATTGTAGAGGTAAGTGCCATTTGGTATGCTATGCAAGTCTTGCAGAACCACCTGTCCCAGGTGCAGACAGATAAGAACAGTGTGGTACACTACAAAACCAAGCAAGGGGGACTCACCATACCCTCTAAGCAGAGAAGCAATGAGGTTTTGGTACTGGACTCTAGCACACAGTCTAGAACTATCATCCGCCTATGTTCCAGGTGTCCAAAATGTCCTGGGGACAAGCTAAGCAGGTCAGTCCAGAATGCATGAGTGGGAGCTGCTGACCTCGGTAGTGGAAGACCTGTTTGACAGGTGGGGTCACCCAGAGTTTATCCTTTTGTGTCCCCACTCAACACAAGCTGCTCCTTTTCTGGTGACTTGCTCCAGGGCCTGGAATTTTCTGATGAGATACACTGTCCCTCTCTTGGAAAGGGAGGTTCCTCTATGCCATTCCTCCCTTCTTCCTCATTCAGAGGGTAACGATCAAGTTTCAGATGGAAGATGGCCGCTCTGATTCTTATTGCTCCCTTCCAGCCTCATAAGATCTAATTCCCCTTATTGCAGCAGTGGGCAGTGGAACCCTCAGTACTCCTGTCCATGTGCAAATGCTTGCTATCACAGGAACAGGGCACCCTGGTCCATCTGGACCTAAAGTCACTCCATCTTCATGCATGGCTCTGGAGAACATAACCATTGCTAGATCTGAAATGTCTCAAAAGGCAGCTGATGTCCTGGTAGCTGTGAAATCCCTTCACCAGGGCCATTTACTCCATGAAGTGGAAGCACTTTGCTCTGAGGGCTGCTTCCCATGACTTGGATCCCTTCACTTGCCCAGTGAATCAGATTCGGGTACTTGCTGTCCCTTTCAGATGCTGGACTGCAGTACTCTTCCATTAAGGTGCACTTGGCAGCCATTTACATAGAAACATAGAATTTTACGGCAGATAAGGACCGCTTGCCCACCTAGTCTGCCCATTTTCCTACCTAACAGATAAGCTGCAGATCCTAGTTGACCAACAGCTTACTTCTTCCTACCCCCACTAGGACTGCCTTATGTCTGTCCCATGCATTCTTGAATTCCCCACTGTTCTTGACTCCACGACCTCCTCAGGAGGCTGTTCCATGCATCCACAACCCTCTCCATGAAAAAACACTTCCTCCACATTACCTCTGAGCTGTCCCCCTCTATCTTCAAATTGTGCCCCTTGTTCTTGCACATCTCTTTTCTGAAAGATGCTACCCTCTTGGACTTTGTTGATTCCCTTGAGGTACTTGAAAGTTTCTATCATGTCTCTCTCCCTTCTTTCCTCAAGGTTATACATATTAAGCTCCTTTAGTCTTTCTTCGTATGTCTTCTGGTGCAGACCCTGCACCATTTGGCTGCCTCCTCTGGACAGCCTCCACTCTGTCTATGTCTTTGGAGATGGGGTCTCCAGAACTGCACACAGTACTTCAGATGGGGTCTCACCAACTGTCTGTACAGAGGATAACAACTTCCTGTTTTCTACTATTGATGCCTCTTCCTATGCATCCCAGTATCCCCCAGCCTTACTTACTGCCTTCTCACATTGCTTGCCCACCTTTAGGTCATCTGATATAATTACCCCCAGGTCCCTTTCCATTTTACTGTTGTCAGTATCTCACCCCCCCATTGTGTACTCTTCCCTGGGTTTTGTTTCCATGTGCATTACCTTGCACTTCTTTGCATTGAATCTGAGTTGCCATACATTTGACCATTCCTCCAACCTTGCCAAATCCTTTCTCATCCTTTCCACTCCATCTTGTGTATCAACCCTGTTGCAGATCTTTGTGTCATCTCGAAGAGACATACTTTTCCTTCAGTTCCTCTGCAATGTCACTTATAAAGACATTAAAAGGACCGGGCACAGTACTGAACCTACGGTACCCGCTAGTAACCCCTAATTTCTTCACTGTGTACTCCATTTACTACTACCCTTTGTGTCCTGTTGTCTAGCCAATTTTTATCCAGGCTACCACCATGGGGCCCACTCCAAAGCTGGCTAGCTTGTGTATTAATCTTTGTGTGGGACTGTATCAAATGCCTTGCTAAAATCTAGGTAGGCCATGTCCACAGCCCTCCCTGGTCTACTACTTGGTCACCCAGTCAAAGAAATCTATTAAATTCATCTGACATGACCTTCCCATCATGAATCCATGCTGCCTTGGGTCCTGTGCCCCACTGGCCTCTAGGTACTCAACAATTCTTTCCTTCAGAAGTGATTCCATCATTTTCCCTACCACTGAGGTCAAACTAACTGGTCTGTGGTTTCCTGCCTCTGTCCTGCTCCCACTTTTGTGAAGAGGAATCACATCTGCCCTTCTCCAGTCCTCAGGTACCACCCCATCCTCCCATGATTTGTTAAAGAGAGTAGTCAGGTGTCACTAGTTCTACCCTTAGTTCTTTTAGAATTCTTGGGTGAGTCCCATCAAGCCCCATTGCTTTGTCCACCTTCAATTTTATTAGTTCTTTCAGAACACTTTCTTCTGTAAATGGACTGGTATGGACCCCATTTTCAGAGTGTTTCTCTTGTTTTGTTTAGGTACCTCCCCTCCTCTTCCTTTGTGAATACTGAGCAGAAATATTCGTTCAGTATCCCTGCTTTTTCACTGTCCCCTCTACCCACATTCCTCCCTTTATTAAGCCTCAGTATCCCTCCTTTGGTCTTTCTTCACTCCCTAATGTACCTATAAAGGTCGTATCCCCTTCTTAACAGAATTGGCTATCCTTTTCTCCATTTGGGCCTTTGCTATTCTGACTGCCTTCCCAGCCTCTTCTGCTTTAACTTTTATGCTTTCCATGTGCCCTACTGATAGCCGTATGGTGGCACAAGTGAAGGTGCTCCATACATTCTTGAGAGCAAACTTCTTTTGAAGCCTCAATTCACAAACCAGGCTGAGCCTGGGACCTAAATTTGTTTTAGAGAAACCTGTATTGGCTCCGTTTGAGCCAGTTATGACTTAGTAAGCTACACTTTCTGTCATGGAAAGTGTTTTTTAGTTGCTATGACTTACTGGAAGGATTTCTGAGCGTCAGGCTCTTATGTGTGAGCATTCTTATTTGAGTTTCCAAAAGGCAGCGTGTCTTTGCGTACCAACCCTAAGCTTCTTCAAAAGTGGTGTCTGAGTTTACTTTAAATCAAACCATCCACCTATCAGTTTATTTTCTGGAGCATGCCAATCCAGGGAAGCATTGCTCCATACTTAAACGTACATAGAATACTCAAATATTATATTCATTTTTTGACACTGCAGGAAGTCTTTGCAGCTGTTTGTCTCATCGCTCCTGAGAAAGAGGGCATACCAGTTTCTAAACAGTGCCTGTGTCAAATGGTTGATAACTGTATTACTTTTGTTATGGAATGCGATGAGAACTTCTGTGGTTGTGTGGCCATTCAACCATAGGCATGGCCACCTCTGTTGCTTGTTTCAGGAGCTGCAGAGATTTTTGCTGCTGCCCAGTGTGTTGGGAGTCAAGGTGTGCCACCGGAGGAAGAAAGGCGAGATCCAGAGCAAGTAATTGGTATTTCAGAGGAAGAAACCACAGTAGCAGGCCCTGTGGGAATTGAAGCATGGTAGGAGATGTCTAGTGGTTGGACTGAAACCAGAACAGCATCGATTCTCTACCAAAGATGAACTGTGAGTAGTGAAGCTTTTGAGCTTGGACTTGCAGGATTTCCAGGGTCTGGAGGATTTTGTGAGCAGTGGATTCCCTTGGCTCACCTGGGAAGAGTGGCTGCTTGGTTGGTACTGAGTCGGGCAGGAGACACTGGTGTGTGGTCTGCCAGAGGCAGGCAAAAAGCATCTGTATCTCTAAGCGGCCTGGGGGCGGCTGGTGGGCTGACTTAGCCCTGGAACTGTAGGCGTGAGCTAGGCAGTGAAGTGGTGGCTACTTCCTGGGTGTGCCGGGGCCATCGGCCTGCTCAGTCCTAGCTGGTGCTTCATCCAATGTTTGAGCCTACCCGATGGCTGTAGAGGAGCTGTGGGATTTAAGCAATAAGCATGACCAGGGTTAGATTAATAGTCTGTTAATCACCCTAGGGCTGTAATGTGCGAGGTACAGCCGAGTACCATATTGCTCCTAGGGGTGATTAAATGACATTAATCTAACCTCCTGGGAGTGCTTATTGCTATTATAAAAATAGTTTCAAAAGAGGGTTAAAAGAATACGTTTTTAATGTTTTCCTCATTTAGAGGGTTTTTATATATATATCTTATTTCTACTCCTGCAGCCTGACTGTCTACATCCAGCCATCGCCTTCACCCCCATTCAGCCCACAGGCTCACTCACATACCAGCTGGCATGCACCATACCTGCAGAGGATCCCCTAGACCCCACAACACCGGCCGGGAACCACTACCGCAGTACAATTCCACAACAGGCCCCGGGTGGTGAAGTGCAACTATCATGCTGCCTGGTCATCTGCCATTTTTCCTCCTGCTTTTACCCTTGAAGTGCAGACATGCAATGACATCAAGGCACTACTTGCTAACGCCTGCCACTTCACCCCACAAGTGCACCATTCCTGTAGTGTCCCGATCTCCATCAGGGGTGGTTACAGCGTGATGCAGACCAAGTCCCTCCCCAGGGAAGGAGAGCAGTCCTTCAGACTCTCGATCCTTTTCATCCCGGCCAACCCCGATGGCCCAGGTGCATTCCCGAAACCAGGTTGCCGTGTGGAGCGAGGTGTGGCATCCAGCGCCTCAACCCTC
The DNA here is from genome assembly GCA_016271365.2 of Neoceratodus forsteri. NCBI lineage: Eukaryota > Metazoa > Chordata > Ceratodontiformes > Ceratodontidae > Neoceratodus > Neoceratodus forsteri. The sequence continues at coordinate 903,966,796 of CM028131.1, read as the reverse complement.
AGTGCCACCAGCTCAGTGTTAGAGGAGATTTTTTAATAAAATAGTTCTTCCACCAACAGTTTAAGAATGCTGGTTCAATATCAGAATGCATCATTTTAGTCATCCAGCAGTGCTAGAAGATGGAATGCTGATAGGAAGAATCCATGTGCCATTGTGATCAGGTTGTACATGACAGTATAACATGGATTAATGTAAGGCCATTTGAATCCTAACAGCCAATCAGATTACAGCATTTCTGATAATCTTTTCTAATAGGTGTTACAGCGGTGGCTGGTTGAATTGTGGAGAACTGCATCACAAACCTGGGCCTCAGTAGAAGAGCTTCATATTGGATTTGGACTTATGCAAAGGACCTCTCCTTGGAACTGTGAACTGGTTAGACTTTTGTGAACCTTCCAAAATATATTGGCAGGAGAGTGCCTTACAACCTCTTTCCTATTAATCTCTGGCTGACTTCTCAGGTTTAAGTGAGAGTGAACTTGGTTAACCTTTCTGGTCATGTCCTAAGAGGTGGGAGCTCTACGGACCTTACAGTCCTTGAAACTGAGAGATTTATTTTGACTGCTCTCTTAATCTGTGGACTTACATGCTGCTATACAATTTGATTTAATTTTGCATTTTCTTTTTTAATATTGTGTTTTGGGGTAGGGAATCAAGGAGAGGTTTTGAGTTTGTTGATTATCAGTTGGTTATGTGGTGTTTTATTATGTGGAATTGATGTTGAATTGGATGTGAGAGTGGAGCGTGTGAGTGTTTGTGTAAGTATTGAGATTGTGTGGGTATACTGAATGCTTGTGGAAATGTGCTGGGAGGTGTTAAATTGGTCAGGCACTATTCTCCCTCAGGCTCAGGGACCTCTGCCCTTTGATTGTCCTCCGCTGTCCCCAGAGGAATACAGGGTGTGCTGGGATCTGGGGATAGCTAGGAGGAGGCCGGACCCTGGGAGGTGGAAGGGAATGGGTGGATTGGGATGGTGGGAACAAGGAGATGCCCTGGGTAGAAATGGATCCAGGAGTGGGGTCCTCCCTGCCTGGTTCCCATACCCAAGGGCTCTGCTTTGTGCAGGCAAGTAATGCGGTCTTCCTCAGTTGCTCGTCCTACTCGGTGGTGTTATGCAACACCAGGTCTATTAAGAACAAGACTGCTTTAATAGCAGATCTCGTTGGTTCATCAAACCTGGCTTGCATCACCGAGACCTGGCTGGATGAAAATGCTGGTCTAGTGTTGGCTTCAGCAGTTCGGCCAGGTACCGGAATACACTGCCTGAGGATGGATTGTAGGGGCTGGGGTGTAGCCATCTATTTTAGGTAGGAATTGGGCATTGTGGATATCCCAATGGGGACTATCAACTCCTTTGAGTGCATCACGGGTGTGGGTGTAGGTGCAGGATACTTCTCATCTACCATCCACCGGGATGGAAAGTTTTCCTGCAGGAAGTCATGGACTTCATCATTGATGTAGTGTTGGGATCCCCAGATGGTTGATCCTGGGGATTTCAATGTCTGGGTCAACAATGAACTCGCAGTTTGGACAAGACTTCCTCCAACTAATGACTCAATTGGGCCTTACACAGGTTATTACCTCCACAACTGCTATTTGTGGTCACTCATTGGACTTGGTGTTCCTCCTGGGGATGGAGATATCCGACTTGGTGGTGGAACTAGTCAGGTAGTCTGACCATCACACCATAGGCTTCAGTTTTGTGACTCCCCAATAGGCCTGCCCCTACGAAGATGGTCCGGTACCACCCTTTGGGGGTGTGACCCCAGACAGTCTAATGGAGGTGCTGGACCTATCAGGTATACTGAGTGAATGCATGGATCCAGGGAATCTAGTACTTGCCTATAATAAGGCGGTGACAGAGGCCTTGGATTCCAAAGCTCCTGTTCATGTTCACCCCTCACTCTTCGCCCAAGGTCCCCATGGTTTTATGGGACCTTGAAGGACATGAGGAGAGTGGGACAAAGGCTAGAGAGGTGTTGGATGAAATAGGGCTGGGATGGTGGCAGACTTAGATTGATGGACCATTATGCAGTCTATCAATTGGTAATTACCCATAAGAAGGCAGAGTTCCTGTCCAGGATGATTGTCGCTTTGCAGAACCGACCAGCTCAGTTCTTCCAGACTGTCAACAGATTGTGCAATCCAATCTGTCTTCAGGCTGATGGAGCTTTCACAAGAGAGGTGTGACAAGCTTGCTTGGACCTTTGCAAATAAGGTTGCCACCATCAGATCCAGTATCTGTTCCATCCCTCTATTGGGTATTGTGGAGAGTCAGCAGGGGTGGTGGGCTCCCAGTTTGTTTCTGACTTGGCCAGCCAGAAATCATTGATAGCATGAGGATCATCCAGACTTTGTGGCCAACCAGCTGTAGTTGGACCCAAGCCAAACACGCCTTATGGTAGGGTGCGTTGATTAAATTGACCCATTCCTAGCCAAGATAGTTTGGAGGTCATTGGAGGGGGTCTTTTCTGACCCCTAAAGGAGGCAGTTGTTTGACCCCTCCTAAAAAGTCCTCCTTGACCTGGACTGTCTGGCAAACTACAGACCTGTCTCTAACTTGCCCTTTGTGGGTAAGGTTATTGAGAAGAGTGGTTGCACTGCAGCTGGATGATCATTTGTCCATCCACAAGGTCTATGATTCTCTCCAGTCAGGATTTAGGAAGAGGCACAATATCGAGATGGCCCTTATCCGGTGCTTAATGACCTCTAATAGCGAGAGATCAGTGGACTCATTCTATTTTGTTCTCCTTGATCTCTCTGCAGCATTTGACACTGTGGACCATGGTGTGTTATTGGAGTGCCTATGGTTCATCTGTGGATTGTCGGTACAGTCCTCAGATGGTTTCAACCATTACTTGAGGGTAAGACTCAGAGAGTGGTGTCTGGATTTATTGCTCAGCCCCTCTCCTCCTATCCTGCAGTGTACCGCAGGGCTCCATTTTATCACCCATGTTGTTCTCAGTGTATATGCTGCCATTGGAAGATATCATTAGGTAGTACGCTCTGAGATTTCACTGCTATGCAGATGATACTCAGCTGTACATGTCCTTTGTGACCGGGCAGGATGAGATCCTCTCGGTCTTTAACAACTGCCTCTCCGAGATCCAGGAGTGGATGAGTGCCAGCTGGCTGTGGTTGAATCGGCTAAAACTGAGGTGCTGGTGGTGGACATGGATCATTGGGAGGTGGGTCTGTTGGCAGGACAGCCCTCTGGGCTTTGGCACGTGGGAGTTCAGCTGACTACCTCGGATCAGGCCTGGAACCTGGACATTATTTTTGACAATGGCTGACCCTTAATCTCAGGTGTCTGCCATTGTCAAGACCTCTTTACAACCTGAGGAATATCACCTGGGTGAAGCACCTGGTTCCTTCTGATGATCTTCCAATGCTGGTCCATGTCTTCATGACCTCTTGCCTTGACTACTGCAATGCTATCTACCTAGGGCTACGGAGTTGATATCCACCACCTGCAGCTAGTGCAGAATGTGGCAGCCAGGCTACTTATTGGCACTTCCAGGGCCAGTCATATTATGCCTGTGCTCCGTGGACTGCACTGGCTGCCAGTACAGTGGTGGATCACCTTCAAGGTCAAATTACTGACCTATAAAGCCCTACATGAGCGGAGACCACATTACTTGCAAGATCTCCTTCGCCCTTACTGCCCCCTCCACCACTCCATTCCACTGATGAGAGATTTCTAGAGATTCCCAGGGTTCAGTTAAAGACATCTGGGGCCTGGTATTTTGTGGCCCCTACCTGTGGAATTCTCTACCTCATCGGAATGAGAGTGCCTGACCATCCAGAACTTTAAAACAGCACTGAAGACATATATATTTAGCCTGGTATATCCTGACTCTTTTAGTCCAATTTGATATCTTTATTGGCTACAGTTTATGGAATTATTAATGTATTGGTTTGCTGTGATTATTTTTAATTATGGTTATGTATGTTTTGGCTTTAATGTACAATGCGTCTTGATCTTGGAAAGGCACTTTTATAAATAAAGTATGATTTGATTAGATTTGGAGTACTATCCACGCTTTTCACTAACCACTACAGTCTGGACTTTGCCTCTAGAAGAAGGGTAGGCTTTGGTCTTGCTTAGCTTCTAGGCCTCCTGTCTTAGGCCTATAGCCTCCAGCCACCCAGACTGTCTCTCTGTCAGTACTGCTTGGGACTTGTTCCATAAGTGTGGCCTGATGAAAGAGATATCCTAGAACAGTAGATCTTATGGAGAATCCTGTTCATCAGGCCATGCCATCCCACCTTCCACCTCCCTTGGACTCTGAACTTCTCCGTTCTGGCTCTCTTTCCTGGATGGTCTACCTTCTGTTCTGCCTCGCTTGGTAATGGGAACCTTTAGAACTCCTCGGTTCCTCAAGAGGAGATTCTCAGAGTATGATCTCTGTCAGGGAACTGAGGAGTACATGGGGCCACCCACACTTATATAGTGTAGGACACTGACATCTGACATGCATGGGCAGCCCTAGTGGACTGCTAACAAAATAGTTTACATGGGTCCCAGCATCTGATGGGTATAGTTCCATAGGTGTGGCGAATGAAAGAGAGTCTCTTGAAGATCTACTGATATGGTAAGTTCTTACTAACTGTACTTTGTGCCACTGAAAGGGCATTGGTTTAATTAGAGTTCTTGCAAATAGAGTATTATTGTAGTTGCTTGTATAGTGAAACAAGACTTCCATGCAGCAGATGGCTCCTGGCTGTGGAGGTCAGTAGAGAAAATGTGCAAGTGGTATTCTGAGACTGTGGTGGTGGGCTAGGGTGCAGTAGGTATTGGGAGTACTATTGGATACTAGGGATATTGGCAACAGGACTGACAGGGTGGTGTGCCAGTAGAAACCAGGGATAATGTTACTGGAGGATCAAGGAGGGAGGGGTAGTACTAGAGGCAGGGAATCCCTGGGGATTAATCTGGATAGAGCAATTGATTCCAGGATAGCTGAGCTGAGATGCAAAGTCTTGTTTTCAGTGAAGTCTTGCTTATTAGGTTCCATGTCAATTCGCTCAATCATTTTAATCACAGTAAAACCAGCGTTGCAAATCTGATGAAAAATAAAACCGCTAATGCCAAAGCAAGCAAAATGCAGAACAGCTCATGGATCAATACATTGGCACAATATATTACACTGCTTTCTAGTCATACCATCAGTTTTAGCAAACATTATCTTGCACAATATCTGAAACTGCTTAAACTGCTTACTTCAAGAATTATTTTGTGCCAGCTACATTGTACAGTCTGAAATAAAAAATAAGAATGCAATGGTTTCTAGTCTGACAAACAACAACTTGCTAAATAAATAATGAGTACAATGTGAGAGTAGTCAGATCCAGCATACAATGACCAACTGCTAAATTAATAATCTTACTAGTCAATTACTACAGTGAATGCCTGATGTTAACCTGGCCAGTACATGGTCCCTCCATTTCCAGTGGTTATAGATTGAGTACACTACTGTTCACGAGAGAGTCAGTGTAGAGACAAGTTTTTCTAGTAGGCTGTATGTCTCACTGGAACACTAATTGTACAGAATGCCATTACTCCAGGTAAACATATATTCTTTATTAATTTGTAAATGCTGTTGTAATAGGCTGAATTGGAATCTGAATATGTATGAATGGCAAGAAATTAAGGCAGGTAAACAGAGGCTACAGAATGGAAAGTGAATGGACAAGAGTATAGAATTAGTAGATACTTAGAAGGATGTAAGTGTTGTCATCTCAAATGACCTTAAATTCAGGAAGCAGTGCAATGAGATGATTAAAAAAAACAAGATAATCGGTTATATACAAAGGCCTTCACCTCCAGGAATGAGGCACATCTTGCTTCTGTAAAGGGCTTATGTGAGGCCGCACCTAGATTACTGTACACCACTCTGGAGCCCTTACCTCCAAAGGGATGTCAAAAGGTTGGAGGTGTCCAGAGAAGGATTACTAGATTAGTGGATGGGATGCATAGCATTGACTATGAGTTCAGGTTATCAGAATTAAATTTATACTCACTGAGTTAAGGAGAACAGGAAGATTGTTAAAATGTACAACATATCCCACAATGAACAACTAATGAGTGACTTGGGCTTGATAAAAACAATAGGGAATTCTGTTTGAGAAGTCACCAGCTAAAGTTAACATTCCCTAAGGGTGATAAGAGAAGATACTTCTATAGACAAAGGATAATACCCTTATGGAATTCACTCCCGAACAATGTGGTTGAAGTAGAATCTTTCAACACCTTTAATGTAAATTATATCATTATTTGCCTGTAAACTCAGGAAAAAATAATCCACTTTATGGAGATGTACCATAATGGGCAAATCAGCAATCTGTGCATCTAAATTATTCCTAGTATAAAATACATCGTACTGGAATGGATAGCAAATGGCATCATTTTGCAGTGTTACGGTATTTAGCTGTTTTGTACCATTAGCAGTAATTGTTTGGTGATATTAATGTTGTGCTGAAATGCTTGCCCATTTCTTCTGTGTGATAATGACATGATACCTTGCTTATTTATTAATTTGTACAATGTATGTATGTACAATAGTGCAGCTGAGATGCAATATCTGGTTTTCCATCAGATCCTGCTTTTACCCATCTTTTACATGTATTTACTCAGTAAAGGTAAGCTGAGAGAAGTACCTCATTATAGTGAGGGTGCTAGTTTCACACACTTTGACACTGCATTTACCCAGGATACCAAAGCTAATATGCAATATCTCATTTTCTGTCCTCTTTCTATATAGTTTTACCGTGTATTTTTGCCATGGGACTCTACTGTTATACATTTCTACATTGTCTTTTCTCTAGGAAACAGCATGTGAGATGCAATACTGTGTCTCATTTTCAATGTACTCCTTCCTGATTTTAGTCATTTTACAATGCATTTACCCTGGTGAGGCCAGCTGAGACGCAATATATAATTCTCAGTGTGGTCTCACATTTTTATCAATTGTTACAATGCACTGCATTTATGCAATAGACATAGACTTTGAATGCTCATGATAAATACGTTTATCAGGGCAACTATAGGAATGTCTGAATGTTGAATATATGCCATGTTTGTTGGGGTGCACTGGATGCCACACCAGCAGCACCCTTCTCCAGAAATGTGAATTGCATTTTAGCAATGCAAAGGTTTTGAGCATGCTATTTCGTTGTTTTCAACTATAGGAATAGATCAGTGATGTTGTCAGTACTATATGGATAAACTTGTGGACCACAAATTTATCTCGTGGTACAATTATCATCACCAATTTGTTCATATGGTACTGTAGTCATCATTCTGCTGCTGGCCACCCTCCTGCCCCCATGCTTGCTGGCACAATGCCCTCCCACCCCAACAAAATGTCCTGCAAATCAACCCTCCAACTTCACAAATCATAAAAAACCCCTCAGCAGTTTGGTGCCCTCAGGAAACAAATAGCTATGCATTTTGTTCTTTGGCTCCCAAACTGCTTTCCTGTTCTTGTTTCTTCTTGCTCAATCGCTGTTGCCCACAACTCTCCAATGTCATGAACCCATCACACTGTCAGTTTCTTTCCAGCATCTGCTCCCTTGAAAAACACAAAACAGATATATATATATATATATATATATATATATATATTATTTTTATGCCTGCTAATCATTCGCATCTTCACAGTCTGGATGTTCAGTTCATGACACTGGCTCTGGTCAACACTGAACATACAGTGAAGCCCACCAGGATGAAGTGCAGCACTGCAGAATTCTGCAGTAGAGTTACTGCAGCAAACAATGCAGTTTCAATAGGAGTTAATCCTTTTGTCAGGCAGTAAACCTGTGACACTGCACTTCATCCTGGCGGGCTTCACTGTACAGTGGTCATTACAGAAAGGTTGCAGGTGCTGCAATATGTTTGCTTAGTGCGGCATTCTAGCACTGGTAACTGCTCAGTGTGGCACTGTACTGCTAGGTGTAGCACAGCATTGTCATTATTAGTGTGGTATAATTAGCTTCCTAATCCAACAGGTGGTGACTGCAACTCATCTAAGTCCTGAAGTGTCCATGTTTTATTTTCCTACTGGTTTTACAGGTGCACCAGCAGGTGGTGTGGATTTCACACACTGTAATACTTCTGATAAGTCAGAGCGCTCCTTTTGTATGGCTTGTAAAACTGTGTGTAGTGCTATTAGAGAAAAAAAAGGGCTCACATTAAAATCACAAAAAATGAACATAAAAGTATTTAGAAACCAATTTGAATATTGTTTTGCAAATCTTGTACTGTTCCCATCAATTTTGGAATTCCAAATATGTTGGTATTATATAATTGTGAGGAAAGAAGAAAAAATAACAGGTTGAGATGTCATTTCTTTGCAAGTTATGGTGATTGAATCTTATTCACTGTTATTTTAGCCCATAGCACAGAACTACAGACTTAGTGCCCCATTGAGAAACAGGGTGCTAGAAATACAGAAACACAGAAGTTGTCAGCAGATTGGGGCCATGCGATCCATCAAATCTGCCCTTGGTTTCTACCCCCACTTAGCTGCCTGCTTGTGTATCCCACTGTGTCTGTCCTATGCCTGTTGAATTCCCCCACTGTCTTGGCTCCTACCACCCCCTCTGGCAGTGTTGGGCTGTGAAAGCAGAAGATCGGGACACTACTTGAAAGCATGCTGATTAAATTGTACGTATGTCAGACTCGCCCTTGCAGATAGAATGGCAAGGTTGTCAACGGTGGCTGGTGCTTTTCAGATTCAGCTTAGTAATACACCTACTCACATAAAAAACTGAATCTTGCTGCCCTAGTAAAATGATGTGACACCCCTTGAATCAGCTGATTAAAGGAATTAAGTAGAGCAAAAGTTGCATAAAACATATTCTGTACATGACAGGTAAATGCTGAAAATGAATAAACTGCTGAAGACAAATGCTAAAAGTGAATAAACTACTGACACCTGCACACTGAGGAATTATAATCATCAAAGGCAATTATTTTGTCATACAGCAAACAACAACAAAACAATAAATAAAAAGCAGAAATCAACAGAGTAGTTACAACAGCAATAGTCAATACATCTGAACTAAGCACTGATGCCTTTTATTCATTGTCAACAGCAGATGAGCATTAAATTAAACAGAAACTCACAACACAATGAAGTATATGTAAATCGCTTCCCATTTCCGAGAACCACTGTAATAGTCAGTACAGTGAATCACTGAAAATGAGTATGTGCTGTTACAGTGCTGAACCATTAAATTACAGTAGTATTAATAAATCAGTACTATGGGTGAGGTTACAGTGTTCAGTTGTCCCCCCCACACACACAACATGCACAAATGGCAAAACTACCACACAGGATCAAAAATGTACATGTTTCTTCTCATACAAAGGAGCAGCATGGGAGATATACTGTATTAACTCATTTCCAGGTGCGACTAGAGATGCAGCAAATTATTAATCCGCCACAAAGTGGACACCCGCATCCACCGGGCAGAGCGAAGTGGACCCTGTAAAGTGCTCACTTCACGTATTATTACCACTTCGCTGCCATTATGCCGAACGCGTGAAGTAAGGTGAAGTGAGAAGCAAATAGGTACATCACATGGCTTGCAGTACTGTAAGTCACATGCTTTAGCCAGGCAGGAAGGAAGTGAGTCAGGAAGCAGTTTCACTTTCTCCTTTGCATTTGTAGAGGGAGAAAGCAGTTGTGAGAGGAGAGGAGTTTGCTTGCCTTTCTGCTTTCAGTGCCAGAACCCAGAACAAAACAACTTTTTAAAAGCTATTTTAATTAGTTTTGTATTGTATTAGTGTTTTTTGGTTAGTGAATTTTTTGTATAGGTTTTGTTTTGTTTTGTGTGTGTGTGACTGACTCTGTGTGTGTGTGTGATCCTGTGGACTTCAGGAGGATGGAGGGTCATGTAGGAGAATGCGAGTTGCTGGCCCATGGGCATGGTAGGAGGGAGGAGTGTGGACTCGTGGTGGGCAGGGCGGTTGTGTGATGTTGGACCGCTCCAGACTTCTGGCCAGTGTTGCTTCCTGTTGAAGCAACAGGAGCAGCAGCAGCAGCACCACCAGTGCCACTGGTGGCTGCTGCACTCCACCTTCTCTGCCACTACCACCACTCCACCACCACCACCACTAGCAGCAGCTGTTGGGGCTCCAGCAGCACCCCTCCACCACTTCCACAGCCACAGGAGGTGGCCCTGGAAAGTGTAGGTGGTGGTGGGACTCATGCCTGATGTGTGAGGACTGTGTCTGGTCCCCCTGCAGTTCCCCAGTATGGGAGTTTTTAATTGTGTGGGGGAGACAGCACAGTGGTGGAGTGCCATGTGTGTGGTGTGCTGGTCCACCGTGGCCCCTGGACACATTTGGGGACCAGTGGCCAACACACCACATGCTGAACCACTACAGGGCAGAGTGGCAGGTTCCCATGGAAGGGCCAGACATCCACCTGCTTGCCCTTCCATGGCAGTGGTCAAGGGTGCTGCTGGGGTTGGAGATGTGCCTCACAGCAGTCACCACCACAGCAGGAAGAGGAGGCTACTACAGTAGCTGTTCCTCCACCACCACCACCACAGCCACCAGCACCACCAGCCCCACTACCTGGATTCCCACTGCAGTGGACCTGCCACAAGTCCCTGCAACCACATCTGACATCGGCCTGATGTGGGCAGTGCTTGAGGAAAATAATGAGTGGTTCAGTGCTTTGAGCAGCAGGTTAACAGAGTGGAAGCACAGCAGCAGCAAATACTTTAAATGCTGCACCTGCTGCTGGACCACCACAGCATCCCACAGCCATAGTAAATGAGGAGATTGTTTTCTACCCCCACACCACCCACCCCTGACCCCACACCACTACTGTGTTGTACTTTTTTGTGTGTTTTTGTTTGTTATTGCTTAATCATCACATTTTCCTTCCCAGAGGAATCTTTCTTGCACCAATACATTTTGTGAAAACCACCCGTAATTTCATTACAGAGTGTCACGTGACAGAGGAATTCCCATTCTAAAATCTGCCCACATTCTGCCTCCCTTCTCAGCAATGTTAGGGCGTGATGGCAGGGAGAGTGCATGTGCTGACCAGGTCTTCGTCATTGTTTCTCTGCTTTTCTCCATCACATCAAGTAGTTGTTATATATCACTTCTGTTGTTAATTAACAGTTATGCATCAGGCAGTGTTTTATGACACCACAGAACAATAGTTATTGAAGAGCAGCTGCAAATAAATACAAAGCTTGTCCGAACAATATTGGAAGACGTGCTCATTTTTTTCATACATGAAAAAAGTAGTCAATAAGTAAAGCAGACATAAATTGTGAAAAGAATCATATCATTCAAGTCACAACCTCGGAGATAAGTAGCGGTGGTTGTGGCAATGTAAAGTAGCAGAAAAAGTACAGTTCAGAACTGTGAGGACATTCTTGCAATGCTGCTTTAATTGTAAAATGTCAATATGACATCATGAGCTCACAGCAACAATCACCAGAACACACAAAAGTGGCACAAAGTTCCCAGATTTTTCTGCTGGCCCCAATGCATCCTCCTTGTGCAGAAAATTGACAAGTGGTAACGAGTGAAATGAGACTGTTTCAGCACATGCAAAGTCCCCAAATTAATGGCGCACTCAGTCATGCGCACAAAAGTGACACGAGTTCCAGATTTTTCTCGTGGCCCAAAATGCATCCTCCTTGTAGCAAAATTGACAAGTGGTAACACAGTGAAATGGGATTGTTTCAGCACATGCAAAGTACCCTAGAATTTATTCGCAGCCAATCATCTGTACCAGAGCCCCAGAATAAATGATGACCATGAGCGACCTGTTGCTGGTCCAATGTTATGCTGCGATTCAAGGAAATGCAATGTGATCATCTCAACTGGATGGAAGGGTGCCCTTTGTCTGTACACTAATAGTAGCCTTGGTGAGTTGATACATATATATATATATATATATATTTCTGTATTTTGTAGGTGAGGGGTTGACATAGACATGTACTCATGGTATTGTTTTGTATCACAGGTCACAGATACTGTTGGTGTGCACATTCCAGTGCTCGATTAGAACTTTTGCGTAGAAATTTGTAGTGGATAACTGTCAAGCACATGATGGTAAGGATTTTTTTTTTGGGTGTGGGAAGCATATTTGCAGGTTTGTCTGTAATGGCTTCTTATTTTCTTACTTCTTCACAGATTTCATCTGCATCCTTCTTGAGTCTGGTTGTTAATGATGGTCATGGTCATCTAATGAAATGACTTCTGTATGTTGAATGTCCGAGCCTGGGGGCCAATGTTGAAGAACTTGTTTGGATAAGGCCACTTTGTCAGAACAAAGCATCTGGAAGTTTCCTAAAAAGAAATGAATGACTTCTTACAACTTAATTGTTATGTGTCCTCCCTGGTTCCCAAATCTCAATCCCTAAAGTCAAGTTACATTTCAAAGACACATCTTGTCAACTAACACAACCTGTTGTGTGCAATATTTGCTGCAGTCTTTAAAAAACAGTGTAACGGATGAAATAAAATCTTCATACTTACCAGAATGGATTCATGGATATTACATCGGTTCCTCTCTATAAGGTACAGCTACAGTATCATTCCCAATGAATTTTAGTGATGGAGCCTTTTTTGTTACCCTGTAAAAGAAACAAAAGAAGTGTACTGTATGTGTTATACCAAAACATACAACTAAAGAAAGTGAAGCAGCATAACAAACATGAGTACACATACTCACTTTATGATTTAAATATTAAGAAGTTTCTGTCTTTGGCTGATGGATGTGGTCCAGACAGACTCATGGTGGCAGTGGATAACATCAGTCCTGGTGGTGGTGGCCCAGGGGAGCAGACAGACTCATGGTGGCAGACTTAGATAACATCAGTCCCAGTGGTGGTGGTCCATGAGGGGCAGACAGACTCATGGTGGCAGTGGATAACATCAGTCCCGGTGGTGGTGGTGGTCCATGGGGGCAGACAGACTCATGGTGGTAGACTTGGATAACATCAGTCCCGGTGGTGGTGGTCTGTGGGGAGCAGACAGACTCAGGGGTGGCAGACTTGGATAACATCAGTCCCGGAGGTGGTGGTCCATGGGGGCAAACAGACTCATGGTAGCAGACTTGGATAACATCAGTCCCAGTGGTGGTGGTCTGGGGAGACAGACTCATGGCGGCAGTGGTGGCAGTCTACATCATCAGTCCAGTGGTGGTGGTGGTCTGGGGGCAGACAGACTCATGGTGGCAGACTTGGATAACATCAGTCCAGGTGGTGGTGGTGGTCCATGGGGGCAGACAGACTCATGGTGGCAGACTTGGATAACATCAGTCTCGTGATGGTGGTCCATGGGTGGCAGACAGACTCATGGTGGCAGACTTGGATAACATCAGTTCGGTGGTGGTGGTCTGGGGGCAGACAAGACTCATGGTGGCAGTGGTGGCAGTGGATAACATCAGTCCCGTGGTGGTGGTCGGGGGCAGACAGACTCATGGTGGCAGTGGATAACATCACTCCCAGTGGTGGTGGTCTGGGGGCACCCTGCCTTTTAAATACTTCGGTTGAAACCTGCCAACATTAACCACATCATCATCCTCATAAAGAAAACTGCTCTCACAGTCATCGATGTCTGAAGTCTGACCACTGGGAAATTCTTTCTCCATTGTGTCATCATCTACACATCAGTGGTGGGCCGTTTCAGGCAGCCACTGCGAGTGCCACCAGGATGCTCCATTTACACATCAGCAAGACCACCATGACTAGACAGGTGTACGAATACCGAGGCTGCAGTCTGTGCTGGTATGTGCCTCATTCTTTTAATCAATGTTAGCAAACTAACATTTGCAGGAGACAGGTTTGTCCGACGATCCCTGACTATTGCACCTACTGAGCTGAATACCCTCTCAACACTTACACTGGAGGGTGGGCATGTGAGGTACTTCAGTGCCACTGCAGTCAGCTCTGGCCATTCACTGACCTTTCCACTCAAGTACAAAAGAGGATCTTCACTTACTGTCAGAAGCCTGTTTCAGACAAATATGACTCAGCCATTCTCTGTGCCGCACTAAGTCCAATTGCTGATGCATCACCCTGTTCTCCTGAATCATTTATTTCACAAATACCCATTTTGGATAAAGCCTCCCAAAGTGGGTTGGCGCCAGCCCACTTTGGATGACAGACCACCTGAACTACAGTCCCCTTCCCTTGCAGGATATGCTTGATGGTCCTCCAGGTACATCTTCAGCCGGATTATGCTGCTGAGGTTTGTTGACCTTGGCATGTGACTTCTGTGCCCCATGAACCAAGCACACCAGTTGACCACTGATATCGTTTACCTGTTCTGGCCTCCCTCCAATACTGATGAAATTCCACATTTGTATCGTGGGTCCAGCATTGTTGCTATGGCAAAGCTGTCACTACACTGAATGCTCACAATGTACAATTCTGGTTGAATACTGTCAGCATGTGTTGCAGCAGCCTATTGCTACCACCATCTCCGACAACATCAAGGCTATGCTGTACATTCACCAATGTCTGCCTCCAGCACCCGCAAGTAGCAGAATTGATTGGCTAATGGAGGCAAACTGCCACTCACTGCCTGTGTGGCATGTTCAAAAGGCCACAAAATTGTTATTACAGAGTCCATGAGGTGCCACTGTTCAGTCATCATAGACATGGAGGCCCGGAACTGTCACAGCTAATGTGCATAACAAGATATTCTGAGATGGCTTTGTATTGTTCATACAACCCTCTGCCATGTATAATGTGGAGTTCCATCGGGTGACAACTTCCAGCTTCAAGCGGTGCTGAGGCAGGTTGTTTTGTAGCTGCAACTGCCGAGCTGGTCACAGGCCTTTCAGATCTTGAAAAGTGAAAGCAGATACATCATGCAATGGTCAGCATTTCCTTTATATCAGGGTGCTGCAGAAACTCCTGAACCACAAGATTTAAACAGTGGGACATCCATGGAACATGAAAACCACCATTAGCGATGCATTTCACCACATTTGACCCATTGTCACTTGCTATGAACCCAGCTGTCAGGGACAGAGGGTTTAGCCATCTGTCAATTTCAGTCAGTACCATGTCCAACATGTTCTCACCAGTGTGTGAACAGGTCACACTGTGCATAGCAATCATTGCATGCTGTCGAATTCCAGGAAGATTTCTACCATGACAATCCACCTTACTGTACAGATTATTCACACTACCAACATCACAAACAACCCCGGCACCTGCGCCCAGTGTGCAGTTATACACAGATATGAACTCCCCGCTGTTTGCCACTTGTCCACATATCCAAACTTATATGGATGAATGGAGAGGAGGAATGTTGAAGGTATGTCTTACTGAGTCGGACACAGTGCGGAACAACTCGGTATAGCACGGTAGAAAAGTATGTCCTGGATGGACTTTCCATTTTGGACAGACATGTGCAGCAAACCGCCAGAACCCAGAATTCTCCACAAAGGAGAAGGGCAAAGATCAATTACCAGCATTTCCGCTACAGCATCATTGAGTTCACGTGACACTGTATGATTCGGGGTACTTCAGCTTATCGTAAAAACACTCTGTAATGTGGACTGACTTAAACCTTTACATGTGGTGTGTTGTTGATCACAAATGGTTGTGCTCTGTGATGAATGGCATTGGCAGGGCATGGAGTGTGGACATTTGATGAAGACGGTTGCACAGGTGATGATGACAAACCCAGAAATTATGTTATTTTGGCAGATTTGCCAACGGGGTTGATGTACCATTTGCACCAGACATACTGCATTCACCATCACCACCACCACCACAAAACTGCTACTCTCACCAGCACTGGACAACATTTCAAAGTCATTATGGTCCTCCACCTCATCATGCCTGTAGTAATCCTCTGCTGTTATTACACTTACTGCTACACGTTTAATTTCCTACTGGGTTTAACAGTCATGGAAGGGGATAACGTGTTGGCTATGGTTGCCGGTGACATGGGTTAATGCCCCACTGTGGTATTAGCTGCCAGCTTGTGCTGGCTCCACAGAGCCAAGTGCCTATTCTTAAGATGTATGCTGTCCTCCTGTCCCTAGATGGCTCCCTTTTATCTTGGCTCACACACACAAGGCAAACCTGGCAGACTGCAACTGAATCATCATTTGCATCTTGAACAAAAATCCCAAACAAGGGAGTGTGATGCTCTGCTTTTAACATGTCCATGATGATGTGGCTTATTTAAGTCTGTTATTTTAAGCACTGAAGTGGGGGACGTGATGTTTCTGGCACTGTACACCTGCACTGCAACTGACCACCATGACTACCCATCATATTGATTACTGGGTCATCATCATCATCATCAACAAAAGTGGTAGATCACAAGTTTTTATTGGGAAGATTCCTGCAAACAGACTCAGACATAGCCACTTTTAATTTATTTTCTCCAGTTCCCAATTGGGGTCAATTACATCATCATCATAGTCATCAACATCACACACATCCACATCATCTTCTTGGATGCTGGCATGTGGACTGCATGTTGCAACAACAGCAACATAATCATCACATTCATCATCAGCATCTACACCACCATCACCTGATATTTTTTCACCACACTGAATCACTGCATGGAAAATGCATGACATTAAGTGCCATGGTGGACAGAATATCACATTGTATCTATCGTTGACATGATCATCAGAATCCTCAGGTTCAGTTACTGGATGTTACTGGGAAGTATGACATCATCTACACTGCCACTTACTTGCATTGCTTCACACTCAATAGTTTTGGAAACGGTACACTGGTAGGAATTAGAACTGACGCACAATACTAATACTACCTCCACCACCACTAACACCATATACTACCTCCTCCACCACTAACACTTACACCACCTGTTGGGAAAACATCATCTCCTCCAACTATGAGTGAAGTTACTGATTGGGCTGTAAAACATTGCAGGAGAAATAGCTTTCTCACATTAGCAATGCATTTCTGCATCTGCTTACTACTACCAAGCCCACAGACCATCTCACTGTCAACATTGCCATGGCGTAGAAACAGCTTTGCTTGCATGTCTCTTTGCAGGCATTTTGGGGATCAACCACAAATATTATTATTAAATTCAGATTTTGATACGTTCACTTTCTGATTGGAGGGCGCTGGCTGGATGTGAAGCCAAATAAACAACTGTGGCTTCAGCAACAGATAAGAGACTACTCTGAGACTGTCAAGGAATTAAAACAATTTCAGTAACCAGTGGTGCTGATGAGGTTACGAAAACAATCCAGTCTGGTAAAAATACCTTTTGAACGTGGGGTGGGGAGGCACTGAATACAGACAGTGCTGATTTTTACTGGCACTACAAGCAGCAAAACTAAGAACAGATACCACGATTGCAGTACAAAATCAGTCAGCTGCAGTCAGATAGCAGGTTCACACTGCTGCGCTTAGTTGCAATTATACTAGTCTGTGTCACAATAAAAGGTGTATTATTTGATGCACACAACACTGCACACACACACTCACACACACACAGAACAGTTTGTGTACAATTCTGAATGAGGAATGTGACGCAAATGCAAAAGTTCAGTACTATGCCATGTTACATATTGTAAATTTGTAATTTAAACAACCTGACCTTATGAACTGCTGCACCACATCCACACAACAAACAGCAAGAAAATTTCTACTATTACTGACAATATTTATGTGTACATTAACACAGTCAGTTATATAACAAAAACATAACTAAAAACAAAGAAATCACTATTTCTTCAACTTAAATCTACCGACACCACAGATATGCCCTTCCCAAAGCACACTTTCACTGTCTTTCACCACACACACTCAGTGTTGAACATTAACATTCAAAATCCACACAAACAAAATGCTCGATGATATGAGCACAGGAGGGTTTCCTACAATCGATGAACTAAAGTTGGATCCCCACAAAAATCAAAAATGCTTTTTGAACAGCTTTTACAAGATTCCTATCACAGACAGCTATCAGAGTACACTGTCTCCTACTCCTTCCTACTCATACTACCCCAAACTGAGGCTGTGCAGATCACTATAGAGCCCATGTGACCTGAAATCCATGAATCACTGCAAAATGTGCCTTTGGAGCTCAAAAACATATCGGGAAGTGAGGTGAAGTGGCACTGCCAGCAATGTATCATTTTAAAATTGGCAGTAGAGTAGTAAGCCTTGGGAGGCAGAGTAATGTGAAGTCATCGCTTTTAATGGACTTCGCTCCTCATCATAACGGAAGTACTCCACTTCATGTTGCGGAGCACTCTGCAAATCCACCTTTGCTCGCTGAATCACTTCATGGAGCCGATTGAGCCCACTTAGCCACCACTAGGTGTGACCAGGGTAAAAAAATTATAAGCAGCTCAAATTAAATATTGGATGCCTTAACCTGCTCAGTTAGAAGTGTCTACATCTTCAGGCATCTACAATAGCTCAAATGATGGTGAGTAAAAAGCAGTGTAACCGTTTCAGGAAGTTTTGCAAAATAAATATCTACTCAATAAAGAGGACAGGAAATGAGAAGCGTCTTTGCCATATTTAATCGTGTGATGAGTGTCTGTTTAATGTTCATTGAGTGGTGCTAGGACAAGTGAGCTGGTAAAATGATCAGTGGCATTTCTATTTGAATATCAGTATCAAACTTAGGTTTCATTCATGTTTTCCTCAGTCTGTGCCCTATTTGCCGTTACATTGTAGTTTCAGCCAGATCATTCAGCTTTTAATGTGCCCTGCTTACACATGCTTTAATTTACAGACTGCAGGTCTAAAGGAGTTCTAGCTGGTTTTTTGTGTGTGTGTGTGTGTGAGCAAGCCATGAATGATGTGGCAGGCCATTTTGGGGCATAGCTATTTTAATAAATACAAGATTAGATTCTGACTGCATAGGGTTAAAATGTTTTGACAGTTATATTTTATGTGTTATGTTAAGCCTGGTAAATTCAGTCATGTGTGCTATGGTATATAGTTAATTTGTATTTCTCCTTACCTTACACTGCACGCTTTTCACGTGTCTATCAAAACTTTGAGGAGGGAACAAATAATATCAGATGTAAACTGTTATGGTTGTTGATTTAGGGATGCAGTACCAGACACAGAACTGAGCCAGGGAATGCTATCTTTGAGACAGCTTTGCTTTCATTTTTCCAATGCCCCCTTAAGAAAAAAAAAATCTCAGATACTTCCCAGTAATTCTTTATTCCCCACTCCCACCTACCAATCAGTACTAAGAACTCTAGATAAAAATATATTGGGTCATATGTCATCAGTGTGCATACTGATGGATTTCCTTATAATCTGTGTGGCTTCTGTGTCTGTTCAGAGCTCATGCATCGATCCACTACACATACTGTACATCCCTCCAGACTCACAACTTACACAGTAACTCACTTATAGATTATAAGTTATAATGCAAACAATGCAAAGGATTATGCATGCAAGCAGTGATCAAATATGAGCAAATGATTAGTGACCTTTCACCAGCTGTCAAATGCCAAGCAGCTGAAGATCGTGTAATCTGCTACAAGGACATTCTTAATAACTGAGTTCAAAAGCATTTCAAATGTCATGGATTTCCCTTTCAATTCTGGAACCACGCAGCTTCTAGCAAATTACCTGTTTTTTGATTTATCTGTGTGTCATGTGGCTGCAACTACAACTGTGATTAACAATATGGTCACCGTGAGGTGTGTGTGTGGGGGAGGGGCCCATGAGTACAAAAGGGATGCATCAACAAAAGAACTTGTTTTAACTGTGTCATCAAACATGGTATCATAAGCAGCAATATGTATCCCTAGCTTGTCTAGGCACTCAGCTTTGTATAGAATATTTAGTTCCTAGTTTGGTTCACGGAAATATATATCTTGCTAAGGAAAATGATTAAATTCTGATACTATCATAATCCAAGGTATGGCATCCCTTTCTTAGTTTACTTGTAGCATTCTTTCAAAGAAATAGATGTTGAGATTGTCTTCCCAATACCTTCTTTAACTTTAGTGTTCCTGTTCTTTATCTTGTTGGTCTCCCCATAAGGTAGGCAGTCAAAACATAGCAGGACAAAAGAGCACACTGGGACTTCAACAGGTGAGTGCTCTTCATTTTGCAGAAAGTTCTCACTTTAATACAGTATTCCTTTTAGCAGGAATTTCCCTAACAAATAAACTCTCCCCATGGAGTTTTAATCCTTAATTTATGTGGGGTACCAGAGGACTTACAGCACGCACAACCTCAGACTCTGCATAAATTAATTATTCTAACTCCACTGTGGATGAATCTCTGAGAGTCAGCACAGAATTTGTTCATGGAAGCCCCCAAATGGAATTCAGAATTAAACATTAAAAGTTTCTGCCGAAAATGCAGAGGCCATCACCGGTGGAACTCCTGGGTGTCACTCTGCCTAACTAGTCCACCTTTTTTCTTTTTGATTTAGTGTACCTTCATGTATCTGCATTATGCTGTAAGTCAACTAAATCTATCCACTCTTGCCTGACAAATGGAGGAGTTAAATTCACTTGAATACATTTGTTTACTTTATGGTTGTAATACGGGTCATCCTTCCATTTTCCTCAGTATGATGGGGAACTAGCTGTTTTCACCTTCTTCATACTTCAATTTAAAATTATCCTCCAGCAGTATCTAGATCATTAATGGATTGTTCATTACATTAGCTCTTACACCCAATAATTCATCTTTCAGAACCCATAAAGTCTCTAATATTACTACACTTGCATTCTAATGAGTTTTAAGAATTAAAAGCTCTTTAGATAATTTTGACACTACTGGTTAATCTGAAATAACTTGCACTGGGGAGACATGACCAGTATGTTCTAAATTCCTCTTTGGGAAGGGTTTCAAGTAAACTTTGGAGAGGTTTTACAGTATCTCATTATTCTGGTGATACAGATAAACAGTCTTCTAAGTCACAAGGGTGATTAGTTACTTCCTCAGGTAAATTGGCTGTTCTTTGCCATCACTCATCTTGTAGCTGATCTTTTAATCCACCTATAGTCATCCCTAGTTCGTTCACCATATCTGCTATATTCTGAGACATACAATGCATTGTTGATTGATTAACAATATTCTGAATGCATGATGGAGATGTATGAAAAATGATAAAAGGGAACCCTTTTAATTGCTGCTGAACCTATGCTGAGAATTGTATATAGAAAAGCTCCAGGTGACTGTCAAGGAAACAGTACTTTCCCATTACAGCAGAAGGCTTCATTTTAGTCTTGTAGATGCATACTGTATTCCTACCAGTTAGAAATGGGTCTGCTGAATCCTACTCCCTGATTGGCTAAGACAGCTAGAGGCTGAGTAAAATTTAATTTCACCCAGTGGAACATTTCACCACCCAGTTTCCTTTTGAATTCGCCTTGCACTTCTATAAGCTGAAACTAGGCGAAATTGGGCTTTGCTCTCTACTGGTGATCACATGATTGAGTCTAAACATTCAAGAAGTGAATGATTCATTTCCTGTGCTACCTATCTCGAGGAAGCATGCAGCATCTAGACTCAGAGTAACCAGTAATTTACAACTTGACATAGAATCACAAGACCCCAGCTCGGTTAGCCAGCTCACTGCTAGTCGATCTGTAGATATAGATGAAGGAAATCGACACTCCGATAAATTCTATAAAACTTGCCTAACAGATCTGGATATCCTAAGCTGGACTATTGCTGGCATCACAAGTAAACTTATGGACATTGGTTGCTTAAGGTTTCATGACTTCTTATCTTATAGTTATGCTCCAAGAATCCTGGGCCACTAACACATATATCTGTCAGTTGAGGGCTATGACTCTTGGCATATCTCTGCAAGGAAAGTGAAGGATTATGGACGTGCTTCTGAGGCGTATGTACTATGATAAAAGTAGATAAAAAGATCAATGCTAAGTGTATTTTGAAAGATGCCAACTATGATACACTGTGTGGAAATATCTAGAAAGAACTTATAACCTTGTATACTGGTTAATGTCTATATACCTCCCCACAAAAAAAACAGGTAACTCAATTTCTTCAAAATTGGAAGAAATAATAATTTCTTGGCAGGTACAATCCCTTGGAGGCCACAGTATTAATGGGTAGTGGCTTTAATGCTAGAACAGGCACATATTCTGAGTGTAAAGTAGTAACTGGAATTTGGACGATGTACTTGACATTCCTGTAAGATCCTCATTGGATTCCAAAACTAACATGCAAGAAATAAAATGTTAGATTGCCTGAATACACTTAACCTAAGAATAATTAATGGCAGAAATCGTGGTGATATGCTAGGCAGTATAACTTTCTCAATCAAAATGGAGGAGTGTTATTGACTACTTTATAGTAGATGCATTCTCTATAGTAAATGTTGGGCAGCTAACAGTTTCAGATTAATGGGATAGTGACCACAGACCCCTCAAAATCTCTATTTCTGGAATATGGGATATCTGTAAAGATCCAGATTATTTAAGGAGAACAGATGCTGATAAGAATATGATGATTCATTATTCTAGGAAAATCAAATGGTCAAAACATACGGTGGATACAGTGTCAGAAACATTAAGGTCAGAGAAAATAATGTCTTTAAAAAATAGATGTATATTAGATATAGGTGTCAGTGCCAAGGCAATGTTTGGGACATTTTAGAGAAATGGAAGAAGAGATCTCTAAGCATCTTGTCACGAAACAGAGAACTAAAATAGTGGATATGGATCAAAAAGCAAAATGGTTCGATAAGATTGTATATGCATGAAAAGATTAATTTTAAATGTAGAAGACGTATCAGGAGATATAATTTTATTGCTGACAGAATCTCAATGAAGCACCTTAAAAGTGAATATAAGGTAATGATTTTGCAGAAAAACTAAGCACCACAACAGTAGATGGCATAAAGCTTCAGGAGGCAATTAGAAGTAAGGACACAGTAACATTCTGGAACATAATACTAGAAAAAATCCAACACTCACCACCAAATATAACAAAGGACGCTGCTCTCTTAAGATATGATTAATGCCCAAATTTATTTAAAGTGCCACAATGCCACAATGCCTTGATGCGTTTGGATATAAAAATCCTTTATCAAAAGGCTAATGATCTCACAAACTGTTCACCTTATATACGCATCAGTAAAGTGACATAATTGTGCATCCACTTAAAATCAAAGTATACAATTTAATGAACTCTTTAATAAATTACATCACAATACAGAAAAAATCTTTAACTTTAAATATACAAAAACACAATTAATTTAAAATAGCAAGTCTCATTTAATCACTGCTTTGTTTTACTTCTAGAACAATCCTGATGGAGAAAATATGATAAAAAGTGCTGCAAAGACAAAAATACAGTTTAGGAAACCATTCACTTCTGTATATAATTGGTAATATTACCATTAATTTTAGTTATGTTTATCCAGATTTCCAACTCTTTTAAAGCATTAATAATTTTAACTAACAACTGCTACTACAGATATTTTTCTTTTCACTTCTATACTCCAGAGCAGAATCACATATGTATTTAGAACAATTATATTACAGTATATACATATCTCATATTATATTCTATTAATTCACATCCAGTTATTTTATATCAAATTATATGTTTTTTCTCAACTAGGGCATAACATCAAATGCTCCATTCAAACCAGGATATTTACATGCTTGTAGTGTGTAAATCCAATATCCTTCTCTTTTAATTAAATTATCAACATTTCCACCTCTTGGATTAATACATACCTTATCAATAGCCCTAAAGAAAAATGATATTAATGGAGCTATAGAATTGTTCACATGAAAAGACATTGCATATTTTAGATCTGCATTTGTGATTGCTCTGCAATGTTCTGCAATTCTGTTTTGAACTTTCTCTTAATTTTACCAATATAATAAACACCACAAGAACATATTGCTATGTAAATCACCCTATACTATCACATGTGATAAACTGATGAATGTCATATTTTCTGTTATTATGTAGATTCACAAAATTCTTACCCACTGACACATGCTTACAAATATAACATTTTTTGCATGTAAAACATCCTGTAGTTCTATTCATTAGCCATGTAGTGACAGATCAGCTTATGGAAAATATCAAGATCAAAGGAAAATAGGTTTTGGTCTTTAAAAATCATGTGAATTTGCCTCTCATAACAAAAAATTAAAAGAAACATTGGCAAAATTGTACATTGAATTAAAATGGCCAAACAAATACAATTTTAAGAGACTGTAATGACTATGCCAATAATAGAGTTTATAATTGGAAGAAGAAAGATCAGAGGAAAGGCATACTCAGACCAGAACATAGAGTTTCATTCAATTTATCTACAGATGCAAGTGGTTCAGAATCTGGCCAGTATTTTTAGACAAGAACAATCAGCAACAGAACCTCCATTGCCAACCCCACCCTCTCCCCGCCTTCCAATTACTTTCAACAAGGAGTATGCAGAAGTCAGAGGAGCAATATTTACCAAAGGGTTTCAGATGGAACATGAACAGAGAGGAAGAGGCAGAAGAAGATGAGGTGGGGAAGAAGGAAAGGGTGAGGAAATTATTATTATTACAACGAGGGCCCTATTCACCAGAATCAAGAGAATATTAACTCAATTAGATCCATCAACTGTAACTGAACCAGAGATACAAAATCAACAGTTAATTGACAACACACCACTGAGTAAAATGATTAATATATCTTCTAATGTATTGAATGAAACATATATATCATTATTGAGTAAAGGTCTGTCTTTTGCACCGATGGTACCAATTAATACATTTCAAACATTTATTGACTTACAAATTGCTTGCCGTAACCTGAGCCTTAAATCTTTCTATAAAAGACAAGAGATCAATAGACAGATAAGAGAAGGGAATGAAGAACATGCAGTCTGGGCTCTGCTCCTAATGCTGCAGTTTCTACAAGTGAAGAGTCCTGATATTCCAAGTTTTAAAGGTAAATCTAAATTTTATCCACCACCAATGGCAGCTATTCCACATTTAAGGAACTATGTGAACAAAATTAGAGAATGTTTGATGATTTACCTATGTTAAGTTTAACAATTTAACTAACTCAGGAAGAAGCATTACAGTCACTACATAATGATTCTAGTATAGTAATTAAACCTGCCGATAAAGGTGGTGCAGTGGTTGTGCAAAATACTGGTGACTATATTATGTGTATTAAAGAACAGCTGAAGGATACTCGTTTTATGAAGAACTAAATAAGGACCCCATAATTGACTTTAAGTGGAGAATAGATGAATATTTACAGAATCAGTGTTGAATGGTTCCATTGATACAAATCTGAGGAATATCTAACAGTGCAGTTTCCTGTGAAGGCAACATTATATACATTACCCAAAGTTCACAAATCCATGAATGACCCCTGGGATGTCCTATTATTAGTGGGATGGGCTCACTGACAGTACCATTAATCCAGTACGTGGATTATTATTTCAGACCTTTTGTGAGCAATTTAAGGTCATATATACACAATACAACTGAAATTTTGAAAGTTCTAAATGACTTGGAAGGAAATAAAAACATTATTTGTTGACACTTGATATTGAATTGTTATACATGAAATGTGCCACAAGAAGGAGCTTTGGATTCAATTGCATATTTTTAAATCTAAGGAGAGTGTTGCTAAACCAAGCGATGACATTTTATTGAAACTTTCTGAGTTTGTTCTGAAGTTTAATTGTTTTGCTTTTTAGATAAAATTTATCTCCAAATGAAGGGGTGGCATTGGGGTCCACATTTGCACCAAGTGCTGCTAATTTGTATGTGGGCTTGTGAGAACAGCAATTTGTAATAGATTATGATGTAAATCCTTTTGTTACAAAATTGAATTGTGGTGCCATTTATTGATGTTATAATGATTTGGAAAGAGTTTTACTGAATTGGATGAATTCATTGAATACTTACATATGACTAATTCACATTTGACATTTTCAAATACAGCTAGTAAAACATCAGTGAATTTTCTAGACATTAAAATCAATAAAGACATGGAAGGTAACATAAGTACAGATATATATATATATATATATATATATATATATAAAAGAGAATGCTAAATACCATTTTATAGGCATCTAGTTGTCATCCTAGACATACTGTTAGAAATATACCCAAAAGTCAGTTTTAAGAATTTGCAGAAACTGTAGTAGTGATCAGAGTTTTCAGGAGGCAGCTGTGGAGATGAAGCACATATTTTTGGAAAAAGGTTACAACTGTGTAGATGTAGAAAGTGCTTTTAATAATGCCAGTCAATTGAATAGAGAGGATTTATTACATAAAATATGAATCATGTAGAAAATAAAAAGGTGGAAGGTTTACTATTGTCACTTCTTTTTTCAGCCCATGCCTCATATGTCAAGAAGCTTTTTGAAGACTAATGGCATATACTTAAAGGAGATCCAGGTTTAATACATATATTCAGTAATGTACCACGGATTACTTATAGAACAGCTAATATGTTAAAAGATACCCTGGTACATAGTTTTCAAAACCAAACTTGATGGGAACTACATGGCTAATGAATAGAACTACAGGATGCTTTACATGCAAAAATGTTCATTTGTAAGCATGTGTGAAAGAACTCACAGGCAAGGATCCAAAGCACCACCCACTATGCTCAACCTTCATGGCACTCCTACACTCGACCTAGGTGTCATCACCAGCACTTTTAATAATGCATTTACAAACCTGGACAGTGTCCTTCCACCAAATTTTTCAATGACCTCCCTCAGCTCCCTCCCAAGTTACCCCAACTAGAGCATTACAACCCCAAAGTTTTTTTGAGGTCCCACTACAAGTAGCTAGAAATACATTCAAAAGGCCATCGGCAAGCAAGGTACAGTGTTGACTCCCTTGACTTGAAACTGCTGGCACAAGTCCTCGATGAAATCTTAGAACCACTCACAAAGATCTTTAATCTCTCGCTTAGATTGGGCCATTTCCCTCTCTCTGGAAGAAAGCCACTGTCACACCGGTTCACAAAAGCGGAGATAGGACACTGCACACCAATTACAAACTGATCTCCTCCTCCCCCACTATCCAAAGCGCTGGAGGCGAATAGTGTCGGACCAACTAGTTGAATTCCTGGATGATACAATGTACAGTGCCCAAACAGCATGGCTTCAAAGAAAAGGACAGCAGCACCACCACTGCACTACTGGAATTTACAACCTTCATCCATGCCACGCTTGACAAAGGGAATTGTGGAGGGGCAGTATTTATAGACCTACCAAGGCATTCGACACAGTTAACCACCCTCTACTCCTCAAGCAACTGTCCTCCATTGGGATCTCCAGCGATGCCCTTCCTTGGTTCACCAGCTACCTTGATAATCGGATCCAACGTGTAAGGATTGTAGAGATCTCTTCAGATGAGAAACCGGTCTGCTCTGGGTCCCCAGGGGTCTATTCTGGGCCCTCTACTCTTCTCGCTCTTCATCAACAATCTCCCCAGTGCCTGCCACCAAAAATATTACTATCACGCAGACGATGCAGTCCTGTTTTCCAGCCACCATGACATTACAGTCCTTGAATCCCAGCTGCAGCTTGACTTCAATCGCATGAAGACTGGTTCAATTCTCATAAACTTGTCCTGAACCACAGCAAGACTAAAGCCATGTCCTGCTGTAACCGACAGAGCAGGCACAACTCTCTGTCCTCACCATCAAGAACCATGCTGGGAACCCACTGAACATGTCAAGGAGTTCAAGTACCTTGGTATTACCCTGGATAGTACCCTCTCCTACACTCGGCATATTGACACTGTTGCCAAGATCGTCAATATACAGATTGGACTACTACACAAACACAAGCACTGTATGCCTGCGGATGCCATTAAACTAGCCATATACAGCTCTGTCACCTCTATCATTGACTATGGCCTTGCCATCTATGGCTGTGCCCCAACAAGTGCCCTCTGCAGGATCTCAGTTGCTCTCAACAAAGCCTGTAGACTACTGGACAGGTGCAGCCCGACAAACTCACACCTGTGACCTCTATGCACAGGCCAGCTGGCTACCCCTACACAGCAGAATACAATACCAGACCTGCTTACTTACCAAAGATTCTCCTTGGTCTCCATGCCACCTGGTCTTAGCTCACTCCTTACTACCTACAGTGGCACTCAACAAACACGTGGTGCCCAATCTCTAACCTTTCAGGTTCCCAGATGTCATACCTCCATGGGTCAGAGGTCCTTTTCTATAGAGCAGCTCAATGGTTCAATTCCCTCAATAAAGAAGCACTTTCCTCTACTACACTTGGACCCTTCAAAGGAATCTCAAACTTTACCTCACCTCTACCACTCAATGTGACTGTTTCATTGAACAGAGATCTCTCTAAACACCTCCCAGCTCACTCATGTTTCACAACCCGCCCTTTCCCAATCTCATTCCCTCTGGCACTGGGCCTTCCTTGTGATTCCTTTCCTGCTTCGCATCTCCACTGGTACAAGACATTTTCCACCACCATCGGACAGTGGCCCATTAGCCTGCCAACTTCCTCTCCCGGTCGCATGCCTGCAATACTAACTGCCTATGGTGCCTCTATCTCTTATTGTTACCGCAAGACAGCTGCCTACTAAGCTGCTCGTTTTATGAATATTATCACAATGTATGTTATAACTGAGTATCATTATTTTTCTTTTAGTTGTTTTGGTTGTTTATTGTGCATTCTTTTACTACCTCTGTATGTATGTTGGCCCTCATCCTTTGGCGTGGAACCTTTGTAAGCGAGCAGTTTCTGCTCAAAGGTATTTGTAATCTGAGAATTTAATAAATAAATAAATAAATGTGTCAGTGGGTAAGAATTCTGTGAATTCACATAACAATAGAGAATATGACATTTGTCAGTTTATCACATGTGATAGTATAGGGGTGATTTATGCAGCAATATGTTCTTGTGGTGTTTATTATATTGGCAAAATAAGAGAACATTCAAAAATAGAATTGCAGAACCTTGCAGAGCAATCACAAATGCAGATCTAAAATATGCAATGGCTTTTCATGTGAACAATTCTATAACTCCATTAACACATTATTTTTCTTTTAGGGCTATTGATAAGGTGTGTATTAATCCAAGAGATGGAAATGTTGATAATTTAATTAAAAAAGAAAGATATTAGATTTACACACTACAAGCATACAAATATCCTGGTTTGAATAGAGCATTTGATGTTATGCCTTATTTGAGATAATACATATAGTTTGATATAAAATAACTGGATGTGAACTAATAGAATATAATATGAGATATGTATATACTATAATATAATTGTTCCAAATGCATATATGTGATTCTGCTCTGGAGTATAGAAGTGAAAAGAAAATATCCATAGTATGCATGTTAGTTAAAATTATTAATGCTTTAAAATGAGTTGGAAATCTGGATAAACATAATTAAAACTAATGGTAATATTACCTATTATATATACACAGAAGTGAATGGTTTCCTAAAACTGTGTTTGTGTCTTTGCAGCACTTTTTCATCATATTTTCTCCATCAAGATTGTTATAGAAGTGAAACGAAGCAGTGATGAAATGAGACTTGCTATCTTAAATTAATTGTGTTTTTGTGTATTTAAAGTTAAAGATTTTTTCTTCTGTATTGTGATGTAATTTATTAAAGAGTTCATTAAATTGTATACTGTGATTTTAAATGGATGCACTATTATCACATCACTTTACTGATGCGTATATAAGGCAACCAGTTTGTGAGATCATTAGCCTTCTGATAAAGATTTTTTATAACTGAAACACGTCAAGACATTGTGGCATTGTAAATAAATTTGGGCATTAATCATATCTTTCAGAGACCAGTGTCCTTTGTTACATTTGGTGGTGAGTGCTGGATTTTTCTTGTATTATGTATTTTATATCCTGAGCACCCCTGGCCTAGTGCATTTACTCTGTTTTTGATATAATTCTGGAACATAGTTGCATTTGGCATGGGCAAGAATAGATTTAATATTAATGCTGTCATTTCAAGAGGAATGGTTTCAATATTTTGGGAAAATATTTGGTGGGTCAACTACTGGAAATAAGCTACTACAATTTAACAATGCAATAAATATAATACCATATGATGCAAATATGGACATAAATACCTGAAATTTAACATTCACAAGACAAGAAATTATTAATGCAATCTGTGCCCAGAAATGCAATAAAGCACCAGGGATGGACAATATGGGGCAGAAAGTTACCAAGCTGACCCTGGTGGTGGGCAGACCTATTTTGCCATTATATGAATTTATTGTCAAAAGGAAAATTATTCAGAACACTGGAAAACAGGAATAATTGTCCCTTTACATAAGAAGGGCCCTACTAACACTCCTTTGAACTATACGCCCAATTACTCTGCTAAGTGTAAGCCTTAAGATATTCTCGAGAATTTTATTAGACAGGTTGTTAGCCTGGATGGAAGTACAGAATATAATATCTCCCTTCCACGCTGGGTTCCAAAAGGCAAATCCACCATAGATCACAAATTTGTCCTGGACTATATCCTGAACAAATATGTCAAACAAAAGAAAAGGAAGATATATGCTGCCTTTGTGGATATAAAGGCAGTATTTGATTCTGTAAACAGAGAAACCCTCTGGAATATACGAAGTTCAAAAGGTTTGGATAGAAATCTGCTAGACCTGCTGATTCTGTTACACATGGACATAGTATTGAGGGTCAGAGTTGTTAAAATGAGTTACCAACAGATCAAATAATGGCAAAACAGGAATTAAGCAGGATTGCCTGCTTGCTTCTGCACTTTTCAATATCTACATAGAAACCATAGTAGAAAATATTTCCAAACTCAACACTTTTGCCCCAAAATTGACCATTCTCTAGTAAGAATTCTCATGTATGCAGATGATGCTATTATACTGGCACATAGAAACACAGAATTTGATGGCAGATAAGGACCACTTGGCCCACCTAGTCTGCCCATTTCCCTGCCTGACAGATAAGCTGCAGATCCTAGTTAACCAACAGCCTACTTCCTCCTACCCCCACTAGAACTGCCTTATGTCTGTCCCATGCATTCTTGAATTCCTACACTGTTTTGGACTCTACGACCTCTCAGGAAGGCTGTTCCATGTATCCACAACCCTCTCTGTGATGAAATACTTCCTCACATTACCTCTGAGCCATCCCTCTCTATCTTCAAATTGTGCCCCTTGTTCTTGCACATCTCTTTTTCTGAAAGATTCTACCCTCTTGGACTTTGTTGATTCCTTTGAGGTATTTGAAAGTTTCTATCATGTCCCCCACCTCCTTTCCTCGAGGCTATACATATTAAGCTCCTTTAGTCTTTCTTCATATGTCTTCTGGTGCAGACCCTGCATCATTTTGGTTGCCCTTCTCTGGACAACCTCCACCTGTCTATGTCTTTGTGGAGATGGGGTCTCCAGAACTGTACACAGCACTCCAGATGTAGTCTTACCAACTGTCTGTACAGAGGGCTAACAACTTCCTGTTTTCTCCTGGTGATGCCTCCCCCTCGCATACCAGTATCCCCGCAGCCCTTCTTACTGCCTTCTTACATTGCTGGCCCACCTTTAGGTCATCTGATATGACTACCCCGGTCCCTTTCCATTTTGTTGTTGTTAGTATCTCACCCCCACACTGTGTACTCTTCCCCTAGGTTTTTGTTTCCCAGGTGCATTACTTTGCACTTTTTGAATTGAATCTAAGCTGCCATACATTTGACCATTCCTCCAACCTTGTTAGAGTCCATTTCATTCTTTCAACCCCACTTTGTGTATCAACCCTGTTGCAGATATTTGTGTCATCTGCAAAGAGACATACTTTTCCTTCCAGTCCCTCTGCAATGTCACTTATAAAGACATTAAAAGGACCAGCCCTAGTACTGAACCCTGTGGTACCCCACTAGTAACCCTCCTTTCTTCACTGTGAACTCCATTTACTATTACCAGCTGTGTCTGTTGTCCAACCAGTGTTTTACCCAGGCTACCACCCTGGGACCCACTCCCAGGCTGACTAATTTGTTTATTAATCTTTTGTGCGGGACTGTGTCAAATGCCTTGCTAAAGTCTAGGTAGGCCATGTCCACAGCCCTCCCTGGTATACTGCTTTGGTCACCCAGTCAAAGAAATCAATTAGATTTGTCTGACATGACCTTCTTGCTGTGAATCCATGCTGCCTTGGGTCCTGTGCCCCACTGGCCTCTAGGTACTCAACAGTTCTTTCCTTCAAAGTGATTCCATCATATTCCCTACCACTGAGGTCAAACTGACAGGTCTGTAGTTTCCTGCCTCTGTTACAGACACCTCTTGGCTTGAAAAGGGCCCTGAATTCTGTGAAGAACAGTCTGTCAGAGTTGGACTTAACTCTAAATAGAGATAAAACAAAGATAGTAACATTTGGTTCTAAAAGGAAAAGCTTGCTCCATGGTCTATTAATGGTTTACATGTAGCAGAGGTTGATGAATTTCAATATCTAGAAGTTGTTTTAATAGGGACCTAAATGGAAGTCTCATACATCCAAAATTAAGACTGATGTTAAAAGCAACATGCTAGGGATTAATCGATTTTCAAGATCTTTTGCAAAAGACTCTTTTGTAGCATCCTATAAGTGCTTTGGTACTAAAATTAATTCTAAAGTACTTTACAGCACAGAGGTATGGGACCTCAATGCTAATATAAAATATCTTGAATTACCTCAGACCATTTTTGAAGAACTTACTAGGTTTTCCTTTATATACATTTGACCATCCATGACATTTATGACATTTATGAACCACTCCAGTCTTGAAAGAGGCATAGTACCGAGACTGCGCTGGTTTGGGTGCTCAATGATCTCTTGATGGCAAGAAATTGAAAGAGCCATTCGAGCTTGGTTCTTCTTGATCTCTCTTCAGCAGGTTGACACTTTTGACCATGGGTACTTCTCGAATGCCTAAGGTTCATCTGCAGACTGTCTAGTACAGTCCTCAGGTGGTTAAGATAATTTCTCACTGTCAGAACTCAGAGGGTGGTGTCGGAATAAATTTCTCTGGCACAGTCTCTCTGTCATGTGGGGTTCCTCAATGTTTGGTGTTGTCCCTCATGTTGTTCAGCATACATGCTGCCCCTCAGAGACATTGTAAGAAGGTATGGACTGAAGTTTCACTGCTATGCTGATGATACCCAGCTCTACCTATTTTTGCCCAACCAGGATAGAGCTCTCTCGATATTTAACAACTGCCTCACTGAAATCCAGAAGTGGATGAATTCAAGGTGGCTGAGGTTGAGCTCAGAGAAGATGGAGGTGATGGTCGTGGACCCGGGCCACGGATAGAGGATGGGAGCTGGTTTGCCTTTAGGATTATTTCTGGGTGGCTCCCAGCTCTAACCTATGAACAGGCGTGAAACCTGGGGTGATTTTTGATGATGGGCTGATGCTACGATTGCAGGTGTCAGCAGTCATCAAATCATCCTTCACCATCTGAGAACATCTCCAGGATTAAGTACCTAGTTACATCCTGTGATCTGCCCTACATTGGTCCACACCTTTGTGACCTCATGCCTTGACTATTGCAACTCCCTTTATCTAGGGCTACTGGCGTTGACATCTGCTGCTTGCAGCTCATGCAGAATACTGTGGCAGGCTACTGATGGGTACTCCTCATGCCTGTCATGTTTCTCTGGTGTTGCACGAACTGCATTGGCTGCCATTACAGTGGTGGATCACCTTCAAAGTCAGTCTTCTGACACAAAGCCCTACGGACTGGGCCCAGACTACATGAAGAGCTCCTGGTACCCTACTGCCTAAACAATTGCTCCACTCAGCAGATGAGGGGTTGCTAGAGGTTCTGAGGTTTCTTTGAAATCTTCAGGGGCCCATGCTTTTATGTACATGGCCCCAACCCTCTGGAATTCTCTATTCCATCTGCTGCAGGAGTGTACATCTGTGGAGGAATTTAAGCGTCTGTGGTTGTCAGCTTTCCTCTGATGATGATGTTTTAATGTATTTTATGAATTTAATATTATTGCATTTGTTTTTTTATTTATTGTTTTATGAAGCTTATTGTTAAGGCACCTTGGTTTCAGAAAGGCGTGATATAAATAAAGAATACTATTATTATTATTATATATGAATAGTGCAGTTCGTGTAGAAACTGGAATTTCATCTCTAAAAGCTAAAATACTGCAAAGAACTATCTCTTTACTCTAAAAATTGTTTAATGCTCCAGAAGGTAGACTACTAGCCACTTGTAGAAGGGGTATGTTTAACAATTTGAATATGGAACCTCACTGCTGGTAGGCAAAGGTAAAGCAGGAACTGAAGAGAGATGGGTTATCATTTAACACCCTATTAAACCCCTCTCTGGACCATATAGTATTTACTAGAACAGCCACACAAAGAATTGTTGATAATGCCATTCAGGAAGATTTAGGCAACATTAGAGACTCTGCTAGATATAAGATTCTAAAAGCATACAAAGGTCATGTTTGGCATGGAGAAATATCTCAAATTCTGTGAAAAGGGCACTTATAGAAAGGCATTAGCAAAACTAAGGTTTGAACAGTTTGGAATGTATGGAAACCAAATAATGTGCAATTTGTAGAACAATCCTGTATCAGCAATGTGAATACTATACTAACTGCACTACATTTAATGTGGGAATGTCCTAAAATGATAGAGAAAGAGAAAAACTGGTGTATTCTGTTTTTAATAGATGTCTAGATATTACTAAAGGAAATGCAATCTTTGAAACTAATTCTGATAGTGAAGCAAAAATCTTTGCCTTAGCAAACTATACCTATAAGATAATGTGTACATTTTAGAAAAATGTTTTTCTTTTGTCATGATTATTGAGGGTAGGGTGCAATACACAGTATAACTGTCAAATGCATCATGTGAATGTATTTAAATATTGTGTGATATTGATATGTATTGTTTTAAACTTTTGTGTATGTAATAATTTGTTTTTGTAAGTACTTACAATAAATAACTGAACTGAACTGATTCAGAGTCAGAGCCCTGTGACTGCAGAGTGTACTTTGATACATAAACTGCTTAATTTGTGCTATTGTTTCTAAATTATTCTTGTTTGTCTTTGTCCTATTTATCTTAGTTATATGGGAACAATTTTTACATTGTTTACTTGCCACACTGGAATAAAGAAAGAGCACTTGATGGATATGTGCTTTGGTGATTAATTCTTACTTTGAGTTGAAGTGACTCACATGAGGTATTTGAACTCAAAATACAGACTCTGTGCACAGGGGCTCTGACAGCCAACAGCTTCGACAGGTGCCGGCCTTTCCTTTGCAAACTCCATATATGTGGAATGCAACTGAATTGTTGGTCAAAGTTGTTTTGTGAAAGTTATGCTCTTTAACATGTTTCGTTCTCATATCCACAAATGTCAAGTATTGTTTCTATTAAAAAAATTGTTTCACAATGCTATGTGATGTTGCATCGGTTATTGTCCTGTGCAACATTCCAAAGATGTAACACATCTGGTGCTGTCACTGACGAACATGCCCCAGAAGTGAAGACATTTTTTATCATTCAAATGTTATTGATTTTATTGATTTTACATCCAGATGTTCCCCAGTGGGAAATTCAAGTAACATACAGATATGGAATTAAAAATAACAAACCTAATTAAATCCCCATCCCCACCCCATCATCCCACATTCTATATTACCCTCCTCCCTCCTGCCCCATTTGCCAACCATACAATTATACAAAAGATTACATAATATTATTTTAGTTAAAACAGAGTTAGCTGGTTAATAATCATACAATTTACTCAGACAGAGTACAAGACTTGTAAATGCTTCCATCTCTTTTTATAAATATGCATTCTGTTATTGAGACTGGCAATCATTTTTCTATGCATAAATTGAAAAGAAGCTCCTGTAGCCATTCTGTATAGGTAGGTTGAATAGAATCCTTCGAATGTTTAAGAACAATTTCTCAACAGACATAGCTATTAACATTAAGTGGTAAATTCTGACCATTGGAGGAAAAGCAATAAAGTCACCTAATAGACACACCACCAGTGTAAAGTAATCTTGTAGACCTAGAAGGGATTCAGTTTGGATTTTATTTGATCCCACAATGGGATTATTTTAGAGCATCCCAAAATAGATGCTGTAAGGTGCCCTGACCTTGGAGACATCTATTACAGGTGGGGACACTGCTCTACCCATTTTATACAACTTATAGGGCGTTAGATACATATTATTAAGAAACTGCATTTGCATTATATGAAGTTGATCTTGTGTAATCAATTTGTGACATGCTTCCCAAATTTTAGTCCAACCAGAATTTGAATTCGGAGATAAGGTATTCCAGTATTGGGGACACCATCTACTTTGAGAATATTAATGGGTAAAGTGAGGTATAAAGAGAAGAGACGGTGTGTGGAGCTAAGGCAAGGTTTCTGCAAGTGCTGATCCATTGCTGTGAGTCTTTCCTATTGGCACCATTTCTAAAATACTCATTGAGCATATGTCTTAACTGAAATATTTTAAATGCCAAATTATTGGGAAGACTAAACTTGGTTAATATTTCAGAGGTAGATAACAAGTTTAAATTGGGTTGCAGAAATCCCATACCACACATGTTGGGGAAGTGGGATCTAGTGGCTAGGAATAACTTTCCTCTTATTTTGAGATTAGGATTTTGGAAAATGGGTTAAAATAGGTATTGGCCAGTATCATATCCTAAAGTACTGTAGCACACAGATGTATGTGAGTGTGAACAGAGTGTCCTATCAGATTATTTTGTAAATCCTAAGGTAGGTTTTATACTTCAGGAAGAGTGGTGTAGCAGATTTATCCTGACTAGATCATCAGGTGTTTTTCTATAGTAAGCCAGACAGGGTATAATCATTAAAATCCATAAAGAAGGAAGTAGAATCCCAATGGAGATACTTACTCAACTGACTTGCCCAGTGGTATAGATTAAACTTGGATAATTTGAGGTCTCCTAATAATTTGGGCGCTGCTAATTTGTTGTATGTTCGACAAGGGGTTTGTTTTACAGATGAAGTTGGAAATACTGTTTTGAATAGTTTAAAGAGGCTTTGGGAAGCCAGATATTAAGGAGGTTCAGAGGTAAAAATATGTGGAAGGAGATTCATTTCGATAATATTTACTCTACCCACAGGGTTAAGGTAAGATCCTGCCATCTTTTCAGATCTTGTTGTATTAATTTGTTTAAGTCATCCAGATTTAATTTCTGTAATTAAAATATATTAGTGGAGGTATATTCCATGATATTTTATCATTTTGAGGCCCATTTAAATATAGTTTTTGGGCCCATTTAAACCAGTTCAAAACCTCTTGTTTATATACCTTAGAGTAAAGTGGAAAGATTAGTGATTTTTCAGCATTTAATTTATAGTCAGAGAGGGAGCTATATTCTTGTATTAATTCTAGAAGTTTTTGAATGGAAGGTTTTATTTGGGTTATATGAAGCAGAATATCATCTGCATAAACCATAATTTTAGAATTAAGTGGGCTCAGTTGAATCCCATGTATCTCTAGGGCATTTTGTATAAAGACTATTAGGGTTCTAAATATAAATTGAATAATAAAGGTGATAAAGGGCATCCTTGTCTGGTGCTAGACTCCAAGAAAGCTAAAGGAAAGGAAACCATTACTAAAAATACAGGCTGTAGGGGTGGAGTATAAGATTTGGATCCAAAAATAAATTTTTGGGAAGTGAAATCTGTGGAGAGTTCTAAATAAAACTGCCGTTCTACCTTATCAAATGCTTTCTTTGCATCCAGGAAACCAATGCCATACCTTGGGGTGGGAGTCCCTTGATGCAGAGAATACATGAGATAGGCAAAGAAAATGGTCTACAGTTGACCTTCCATCATGAAGCCTACTTGGTCTACGATAATTAGTGAGGGAGGACTTGTGTTCTACTCAAAGGGCAAGTAATTTGGCTAACATTTTGAGATCCGTATTGAGTAAAAATATTGGGCAATAATTTGAGATTTGTGTTAGGTCTCTGCCTGGTTTAGGAAGTATAACAATAGTAGCTTCTAACATAGTAGGGTCAACCTCAGCATCATTGAGCATTTTGGAATACACCACTTTAGCAAGGTGGCTAATTGTGAGCAAACTTTTACAAAATTGAAGGTATATCCATTTGGACCCACTGCCTTATCTAATGGATGGTTATTAATTACCTGGGTTATATCAGCTTCCATAAAGGGTAGTACTAGTTGCTCAGTTTGAGTGGAAAATAGAAAGGAGGAAGACTATCCAAGTAAGTATCCACTTTAACTTGTGGTTGTCGAGGAGTCATTCTTGAGTACAGTAATTTATAGTATTGCTCAAACTCCTTGTTAATATCCACACACGTCAAAGGAGGGTTTAGAGGGTCTTTCTGTATTGCTACAATACATTTTGTCACTTTGAGCTTTTTAAATCGAAGGGCTAATAGTTTCCCAGCTTTTTCCCCTTGTTCAGTATAAGTGGCTTTAGTTTTCAGTAGTGTCCATTCTGCCTTTTCCTAAGGAGTTCTGAGTAAGAGTTCTGTAACTTAATCAGAGCCTCCCTCTCAGAGTCAAGTGTGTTTGGATAAATATTTCTCTTTAACTCTGATTTGTTGTAAAAGGTTTTAGTATCCTGGGTTTCTTTCTTTTATTAATAACTGCCCATTTTATAAATTTACCTTTTAAAAATATTTTAAAGCCCCCATTCAGTAGTAAATGACTGAGTAGAGCCACAGTTGGTATCTTTATACATCTCTATAACAGATATAATACTGTCTATTACATTTTATCCTTTAATAGCTGATTGTTAAGCCTCCATTGAGAACTAGTTCCCCAATTTAGAGAGAGAGAAGACAGGTCCATGGTATGATCTGATCCGATCCCCAGTTCCATTCTGCTGTCCGACAGACCCTGAATGAGTGATTTACTCATCAAAATAGTCAATTTGTGAGTCAGAGCCGTGGACAGGAGAATGGAAGGTGTACTCCGTGCCATTGGATGAAGAGTCTGCCAGGGATCACATAAGCCTAAATTATCTACTAAATCTCTACAAGCTCGTTGAGCTGGTGAAAGGCTCCATGACCTTGCCCCGATGATTTATCCTTAAGGGATCAAAGGTAGATTCCAGCCCCCAATTACCATGGGTATATGTAAAAGGGTGATAAAAGTAAGATTAAATCCATGAAAAATGATGGGAGTCGGTGTTGGGACCATATACACTGCCCAAAAGTATATTATAAGAGTAGATTTTACCTATAAGGAAGACATACCTTCCTCTCTGTCTCCTACATAGTTTTGCACATGAATGGAAAAGATCTATTAATAAGAATGGCTACTCCCTTACTGGGCGAGAATCCCTGAGGCAAAAACCTGGTCCACTTGTTGCCTTCTCAAAAGTTTCTCGGCTTGTAAAGATGGGTTTCCTGTAGTAATATGACTTCACTATGTATCATATTTAAATGTTTTAAAATAAGTATATGCTTGTAGGGTGTCTTGCACCTTTGATATTCCAAGTGCTAAATCTAACTGAGTGCATCATAATACCACATTAATGTCTTGTAAATTGTCCTGGATATAGCTATTCTGAGATTTGACCAGCTACAATACTCGGTTTGACCACTTGATTGGCACCAGTCCCCTTCCAACAGTGAACATTTCAAATAAGTATTTCCTACATGTACTCCTTTTCCCCTTCCCCCACTTCACCTGAACAACCTTCCCCATCCTGACCCCTAATGAAAACCATGATATGAGCCCAGCATAAAGGGTAAGAAGAGCTATTCTGGTCTTGTGCCTTAAGATCCGCTCTACCTGTGATTGAACTACCCACCCCTCACCATATTGGTCCATGACGATCTGCTTGCTGGAGGCTCTACCCTCTCCTGATCACCCATACCCCATAAACTATTACATCCTATCCTATCCTTACATTAACTATGTGCACCTTTAAATGCTGCTTATAAACTTCAATCCCATGTGAAAACAAACAAACCCACTAATGGGATTAATAATTGTAACTCTATTCCAACCTATGCCCCTAGGGTCACTGTGGAATTAGAAACATTCAAGGAATACGATCCTTGTTATAGCTAATATAATAAAATTGCGGTTCTGCAACAAGTCAGGAGCTAAAATAGAATAGCAGTAGCCAGTTTTAAATCTTAAGTTTAGGATGATGCAGAGAAACCATCAAAAAGGAAGGGAACAAAATAAAAGGGGGTAAATAAGGTATCCCAAAATCAATATGCTAATGTTGTTAACATCTAAATCTCAAGTTAGACTCCTATGGGTATAATATTCTATCCCCAACCCTAAAGAACTAAACAAAGGATTCCTGCATCAATGATTGAGTATTAAAAGAAAATGAAGATAACGCCCTGTTGAAATAAGCTGAGTTTCCAAAAACAACCTTATTTCTTTTAAGTAGAATCAGGGAAAGGAAATGCAGTTCTGATTCCAGTCCTCGAGCTGCAACTGAACCATAGAAAGACCTAAAGGTCCTTAAAATATGCTTAGTCCTTCACGTAACAAAATAAATTGGTGCAGAGGGGCCTGGTTAGAAACTTCTGTCCTAATTGTGATCTTGATGGCAACCCTCTTTAAACAAGTTTTCAAGTAGTAAGAACTCCCAGATTGAGGCACTGATTCAGCATGATTCGGTGGAGTGCAGACACTGCAATGTTCCAGTACAATGGTCAAGCCCTTAGGGTCAAGTGAGTCTAAATTACTTGCTTGAGATCTGATCTGAAATGATTCCAAGTACCTTTAGTGATCAGGAACTAATCAATGGTTGGAAAATAAAGCCAGGTGCTTCTGTTTGAGAAGGCCAGAGCAGGATCTAGATCTTCAAATGAAAACCAGGTATCATCTAAACAGACTTGGAATTTGGTCAGGTAAACTACCGAAATGTTATGCCTGCAGCTATGCATAGAGACAATCGGGTGAAATAAGGTATGACATTGGCATACTGTTGCTGGTAAATCCTGAGTAATTCTTACTTTTGCCTCCCATAGAATCTCCTGTAACTCTCTTAACCTCTGTAAGATATGCTGTTTCTCTTGATAATTCAGCAAATGACAAATCAGGGGTCTAGGGCTGGCAGTAGTGGGCGGCATGGGCCTGAGGGCATGATGAGCTCTTTCTAAGGTATAGGTAGGCCCAAATGGAGATGACCCAACTATTTCTTTCAGAAATATTTGCAGGAATAAGGCTGTACCTTATTCTTTTCAGGAATTCTGAATATGACAAGATTATGCCGACTTCTCCTTCTAAATCCTCAATCTTATTTTCAAGTTTCTTAATGGTCTCTCGATTCATGATGCGGTAATTAGTTCCTCCATCTTCTCTGTCCGCTACGCTACAGAACATATGCAGGCTGTGTTTTCTTTTCTCCTCTATTAGTGTCTTCCAGAGCCTCCAAGATTTGCTTTAACTCAGAAACTAGTGATCTGACTTCATCTCTAAAGGGCTGAAATTCCAATAAAAATCTCTCCAGGCTGAGGAGTTATTTCTGTCATATGCGAGGCGAGAAGTGCAGATTGCTGAGAGCGGCCTGGAGCAATTGTCTTCACCCTAGGCTTTTTGGGCTGTTTCTCCAGCGTGACTGGCAGCGTGTATCAGGGTGCCAGAAGTCACATCTCTCCTCCATTGCAAGTCCCGGATCACTGTCAGAGCTTGTACAAGAATGCAGCAAACTTTTAATTTTTCAGTTACACTGGTAAATGAAGAATTAAGGTATTTTAAGTAGGATTTAGTAGTCAGGTGAGATGAGCACTAGTGGAGCACATCTTACCCAGTCAGCTGCATCACGTGACTCCACGTTCAGAAATATTTAATAAAAATGTTACACATTAAACTGGGACAGAAATCTGATATCAGTCATGCTGTTAGATGGTTCACATCCACCACCTGGATCACAATCTGCTGTTTTCTGCACCATTTACAATGGTTTCAGGCCTAATCTTTGTGCTGCCACTACTGAACATGCCCCAGAAGTCCAGAAATGTTTCCCAAAAATGTTACAGCAAATTGAGATAGAAATATGCTGTCAGTCATCCTGTTAGATGGTTAACATCCACCACCAGGATCGAAATCTGCTGATCTGGATAAACTGGCAAAATGGTGGGAAGAGTGGCAACTGGAGTTTAATGCAAAGAAGTTCAAGATCTTGCACATAGGGAAGAGAAACCCTGAAGCCACCTATAGGTTGGGAGGGAGATGCTGGCAATCACAAGGGAAGAAAGTGACTTGGGCATCATCATCACAGATGACCTGAAATCATCAAGCAGACCACTAAAGCAGTAGGTAAGGATAGAGGGATGTTGGAGTGTATTAGTAGGGGTAATAAAAGTTGTAAGAGGAGATCATAATTCCTGTTTACAAGACTCTGGTTAGGCCCCATCTGGAGTCGTTCATGCAGTACAGGAGGCCGCACCTGCACAAGGACATTAGCAAAATGGAGGCGGTCAGAAAGGGCAACCAAAATGGTGCAGGGACTGCATCAGAAAACATATGAGAACAGATTAACAGACCTCAATATGTATACCCTAGAGCAAAAGAAGGAGAGAGGTGATATGATCAAAACATTCAAACAACTTAAAGGCATTAACAAGGTAAAAGAGTCTAACATGTTTCAATATAAGAAAAATGGCAGGACAAGAGGACACAGCATGAGATTAGAGGAGGCCAATTAAGGGGTAATGTGAGGAAGTTCTTTTCACAGAAAGGCTAGTGGATGCATGGAATGGCCTACTTCAGGAAGTGGTGGATATAAATACAGTGCAGAGCTTCAAACAGGCATGGGATAGGCATAAGGGAGCAATACAGATGAGTATGAATAGATCGCCATTGACAGAGTAAAGGTCTATGGCACATTCATAATGTAGAAAAAATGGGCAGACTGGGTGGGCCTTGTGGTCCTCATCTGCCATCAACTTCTATGTTCTCTGCCCCGTTTACAATGGTTTTCAGGCCTAATCTTGGTGCTGCCACTGCCTACCATGCCCAGAAGTCCAGAAATGTTTCCCCAAAAGCATTACAGTAAATTGAGACAGAAATCTGGTGTCAATCATGTTGTTATATGATTCACATCCACCACCCAGACCAAAGCGTGCTGTTTTCTGCACTGTTTACAACAGTTTTCAGGCCTAATCTTGGTGCTACCACTGCCAAACATGCCCCAGACATCCAGAAACGTTTCCCAAAAATATTACAGTAAATTGAGACAGAAATCTGGTGTCAGTCATGCTGTTATGTGGTTCACATACACCATCAGGACCAAAATCTGCTGTTTTCTGCACTGTTTACAACAGTTTACAGGTCTAATCTTGGTGCTGCCACTGCCTAACATACCCCAGAAGTCAAGAACTTTCCCCGAAATGTTACAGTAATTTGAGACAGAAATCTGGTATCAGTCATGATGTTAGATGGTTCACATCCACCACCAGGACAGAAATCTGTTGTTTTCTGCACCATTTACAAAAGTTTCCAATAGAAACATAGAAATATAGAAGTTGACAGCAGAAAGGACCATAAGGCCCATCTGGTCTGCCCATTTCTTTTCTACCTTATAAATGTGCCAGTGGCCTTTACTCTGTCAGTGGCCTATCTATTCATACTTATCTGTATTGCTCCTTATGCCTATCCCATGCCTATTTGAAGCCCTACTGTATTCATAACCACCACTTCCTGGGGTAGACCATTCCATGCATCCACCACCCTTTCTGTGAAAAGAATTTCCTCACATTCCCCTAATTGGCCTCCCTCTAATCTCATGCTGTGTCCTCTTGTCCTGCTATTTTTCTTATATTTAAACATGTTAGGCTCTTTCACCTTGTTAATGCCCTTAAGGTGTTTGAAATGTTTCGATCTATCATCTCTCTCCCTCCTTTGCTCAAGGGTATACATATTGAGCTACGTTAATCTGTCCTCATATGTCTTCTGATGCAGTCCCTGCACCATTTTGGTTGCCCTTCTCTGGACTGCCTCAATTTGTTTAATGTCCTTGTGAAGTGTGGCCTCCAGTACTGCATGCAGTACTGCAGATGAGACTAACCATTGTCTTGTAAAGAGGAATTATTACCTCCTCTTACGACTTGTGATACCCCTACTAATACACCTTAACATCCTCCTAGCCTTACCTTCTGCTTTAGAGGTCTGCTTGATGATTGCAGGTCATCAGTGATGATGATGCCCAAGTCTCTTTCTTCCTTTGTGACTGCCAGAAACTCCTCCCAGCCTATAGGTGGCTTCAGGGTTTCTCTTTTCTATGTGCATGATCTTGCACTTCTTTGCATTAAATCCCAGTTGCCACTCTTCTGATCATTTTGCTAGTTTATCCACATCTCTTCTCATTCTGCCCACCCCATCTGGATCATCTACTCCATTGCAGATCTTGCAGTCATCTGCAAACAGACAGACCTTACCCTCTAGTCCATCTGCAATGTC
The DNA here is from genome assembly GCA_016271365.2 of Neoceratodus forsteri. Taxonomy (NCBI): domain Eukaryota; kingdom Metazoa; phylum Chordata; order Ceratodontiformes; family Ceratodontidae; genus Neoceratodus; species Neoceratodus forsteri. Next base: position 903,922,404 of record CM028131.1, on the reverse strand, counting down.
ACTAATGAAGATATTGAAGAAGACTGGCCCCAGGACTGATCCCTGAGGTACCCACTTGTGACTTGCATCTTTTCTGACTGTATACCATTTACCACCACTCTCTGTTTTCTGCCCGTCAACCAGTTTACCACCCAGTTGACCAACTTCTGACCCACCCTGAGCTTACCCAGCTTATTTATCAATCTTCTATGTGGAACAGTGTCAAAAGCTTTGCTGAAGTCAAGGTAGGTGACATCAACTGCTCCCCTTTGTCCACCACTCTGGTTACCCAGTCAAAGAAATCTATGAGATTAGTCTGACAGGACCTACCTTTAAACCGATGCTGTCTTGGATCCTGTGCCCCTATGGATTCCAGGTGTTGCGCTATCCTTTCCTTAAGAAGTGCCTCCATAATCTTGCCCATGACTGAGGTAAGACTGACTGGTCTGTAGTTCCTGCCTCCTCCCTGCTACCACTCTTGTGGAGTGGGATCACATGAGCCCTTCTCCAGTCTTCTGGGACCTCTCCTGTGCTCAGAGACTCACTAAACATTTCTGCTAATGGCTCTGCTAGTTCCACCCTTAGCTCCTTAAGTACCCTGGGATGCATGCCATCAAGTCCCATGGCCTTGTCCACCCTGAGCTTAGAGAGCTCTTGTAGGACCCTTTCTTTTGTGAAGGGTGTAGTGCTCACCTCCCTCCCCTGTGTCCATGGTGCTGAGCTGTGGGCCCTGCCCTACCTTCTCTTCAGTAAATACTGAGAAAAAGTATCTATTTAGGATAGATGCTTTTACAGGGTTCTCCTGCAATACAAAAATAAAGCAGAATAGTGATTAAGGGGAGCGGTCAGAATAAGAGCCTCACACCTAAGTGTGAGGCTGATCCAAATTAGCCTTTATGTCAGTAACACTTTTATTTACATACTGATTACTGTAGTGTAATAAATAGATCAGGCTAATTTCATTGACTTGTAAGATGCCATTTCATGTAACCAGACAGCCCAGAATCCTCTGCTGCAGACATCAGAGAGAACTGCAGAGTTGAAAGATTCAGTTGCCTTCAACAGCCTGCAGTGAATGTCAGAGTTTTGCAAGCTGTAATCTTCAGTTTGCAGAACTGCTGTTATCCTGGGGCTAGGTACAGTCACAGAGGACTGTACTAAGCCCTGTGAGCACAGCAGGACCAGTAAGCATCTGATTTTAGCTTACAAAATCTTTAACATGTATACTGCAGGCTACTGAAGGCTATTGAATCTCCCAGCTCTGCAGTTCTCCTCTGATGTCAACAGTAAGGGATTCTGGGATTTCTGATTACACGAAATGGCATCTTGGAAGTCAACAAAATTAGCCAAGTGCATTCTACTATGCTGCAGTAAACAGTAAGTAAAAAAAATGTTTTGCATCAAAGTACAATTGGGATCAGCCTCATACTTGGGTGTGAGGACTTTAATGTTGACAGTTCTCTTAAATAAGGGAAACAGGAACAGAACTACTCAGAATGAGTAACTGTTCAGACAAAATTACCCAAAAAGGGCTATGTAAGAAAAATAGTACAAACAAGTAGCACACCAACAAAAATATTAAAACTTAAAAGAAATAGAAACTCACTCACAACTTGTGAGAAATCTGTCAAATATAAGGAAACTAGCCTGCTCTGCTTTCACATACACACACACACACCCACCACACGGTTGACCCTTCCCCACTAAACTTCCTCACAGACACAGAGAAAACTGAAAACACTACCTATGTTTAACTATTATCGAAAGATACCACAACAAAAAATGTTTAGTAAAAGCACTAGGAAAAAATTTAGATTTTGGGAGCAATTAGCTCTCAAAAATAACAAATAAAGAGGTTTTGAAGGGTTTATTAGCTGTTATGCACCAGACTGAACTGCTCTCTGACTCAACAGACAATATACTGTGCAGAAAACAGCCTGCATGTGATATTTCAGCTGTTTACCAACAATGCATGACAAATTTGCAGGAAAAATTGAAAAACATTGGTGAAATTTAGCAAAAGTTTGCATTACGCGAATTGTCATCCAAGGCAAAATTGCATTTCGCTTAGGTGAAAAATTTCACATAATGTGCTAATTACGTGAAATATTTTGTTAGGTGAAATTTTCAATTTCGCACAACTCTAAGGACAGCCATCCACCCAGTCCTGCATCAGAGACCAGGAAATAATAAGTCCCAGTCTCCGTCTGCCTGCTTAACAGTATTAATGTGCCATAGAATGTTTAGCATTTTGGTTGCTGCCATGTTTTCTCTCTCATTTAGCGAGATTCAGTTACTAATCCCCTTCACACTGACCACATTTTAGTGTTTAATAAGCAGAAAATTCTTATGCTGAGCTTTAGCTGTCACAGTGCCATCAGTCCTGCTGTCCGTTCATTGTGCCGCCTCCTCTTTCCATCTGTTGGATATGAGGATATGAATTAGACTACTCTCTTTTTGTCAGTGGTGACAGTGTATGATTCAAGACCGACCATGACAACTACAAACTCTCCCAAAAAACAAAGTATATGTCTCACCCATTCCCTCCCCCGCAGTACCTAGAAATAAAAACAAGCTTTTCTTTTTAAATTAATAGCACCAGCACATTTGCATGCTCAGCACTATTATACCGCTTCCTATAACGTTCTCCCTGCTTGCCCTACCTCCTCCATGCTCACTGCAGAAAAGAAGTAAAAAAAAAAGAACTGCCCAATTTAACAACTTGAAACAGCACAACTCCCTCATCTTCACCTGATCCACTGCTGCCATTTCAATATTCCACTCCATGGTATCCTCTCCCTAATCCAGTATGAATTCATAGCTGGGGTAATCTTTTGCCAGCAGCTGGGAAGCACGAATGAATTCAGAGTCAGAGCTAATCTCTTTGCTATTGGGCTGGACACAGGAGGGATCCACATAGACTTCCCCTGTCAGCACACACACACACACACACACACATTCTCTCATGTGGCCTTAATAAGCTGGACAGCATAGAAAGAAAACAAAAGTGTTTTTTTGGGGGCACAACAAACAAAGCAAAGTGCCTGCATCACAATGGCAGCAGGTCACAATCTCATGGCTGTCCCACTAAAACATACCAGTGCCCTCTGCTTTGGAGGGGCTGCTTTTCATATAAATGTGCTTTATAGTTTTATTTTTTAATTTGTACATTATTATTAAATATTTAATTTAAAATGTAGACCAAGACCCATTTTTAAGTGAAATAATACCCTCCAGGGTGGGTGGTATACCCGACCTTCCAGGAACCATAAGGCCCTCTGCCTGTAGTGTTGGGCCTCATTACACCCCTGGGTGGTCCAGTATAGCCCAATACCACCCACCCTGTTGGGTATTACTGCTACACAGAATGCAGATTTGAGACTATTGAGATGTGGGATAGTGATAATTTCCCTACTGCCTAACTATGACTTTGAATATAGAAATTCAGAGATGCAGTCTGATTTGATTAGAGAGGCAGACATGCATATGAGTATTATTAATGAAAAGAGAATAATCTGATCTGAATACACTGAACAGAATGTCTTGTTGCTATTGGAATCTCCTGAAATGCTCAATTTTTGATAGAAAGTTCTAGTTATGCCCTTGTGTGGAATTGTGACTTTCCCCACCCTTTATCCTTTCAGAATTGTTACAAATTAGGGACAAGGATTAAAACATAAGGGACAATAGGCTAAAATTAGAGACACATCATAAGAAATTGTAATATTAGTTTAAGTATACTGCAGTGATGGTTGGGTTAGTGTAAATGCCATTTTCTGAAGGAGAACCAGAAGGTACCACTAAAGTATGGCATTCATTTATGCTTTGAATCCCTATTCTTCTTTAACAGATATCCCAGATTTGGGAGGACACTGGAAACATTTGAAGCCAAATCAGATATATCCCTGTAAATCAGGTACATTTGAGAGGTCGCTGAGTGTGATGGTTGAGGAGACAGGGAGGGATGGAGAGCTGGAATTGAGATGGATGAAAACAAAGCAGTCTTTGTTTTCATCCTCTACTCTCACTTAGATCTTATGACTCCCATTCCTTGGTTGTCCCTTGCTGGTCTACCTCTGTAGCCAGGCTGCCTTCTTGTATCATTTCCCAAAACAGTGGAATTTACTTCCTCACCAGATCCACCACTTCTCCTCCTCCTCCTCCTATATAACTTCAGCCCTACATAGTTTCCTCTCTGTGAATTGTACCTGCAATTAACCTATCCGTGTTCCTGACCTGCTCCCAATCTCTATCAATATATTCAGTAACTACTGTATTTTGAATTGCAGTTCCCTTCCAGCCTATTTCCTTTCCCTGCAGAGGTCACTACCTGTCCATTCCTTCGGGTTATCTAGAACAACCAATATATCTGTGACTTTAGATTCCTATCAATCCACAACTTTTGATGTATCTATAACCTTGATTCTTATTCATCTGCTCCCTCCCAGCCTCACTACCTTTCCACCTCTGCTGTTATTCCTATCCACCCTTTCCTTTCTGGCTAAATGCACCATCATCATGAATTTAAGTTGTTATCCTAATGTAATGCACTTGACCTGTCCATTGTGACCTCTGTAAACTATTGTACTCATATGCTGCACTTAATAATTTTTTCTGTTACTTGCTATTCGCTGCTGCCAATATTGTTGTTATAAAGTTTGCTGTTGTATGCATGTATATATTTCCATTACCCTTTCCCCAGGATGCACTGTGAGATGGGCAACTTGTTGTTCAGTGTGCCTTTCCTGGTGAAATGTTTCAATAAATAAATAGCCTTGGGTGGATCTGAGTAAACTGACTTCTCTGACTTTCTGATAACACCTCCCCTTATATTCCTGTAGGTCACTGATAGGAAAAAAATGCAAGCAATGATGGGGAGAGGTGTTGGTAACCATGTATTGAGCTGCAATTCACATCTAACAGAGTACTGCTGAGAGGTCAGCTCATGCAGCATGTGACAACACTTCTGAACATACATCAAGGTTTGCCCCACCCCACAGTCATATTAAAGGCTTAATCAACATACCTCTCAACTTTCCCTGAATTTCAGGGATGTCCCTGATTTTGCCTCAGACGTATCCTGTCCTTCATAAAATTAGTGTTTTGTGATTGAACATTAGGGATTCTAAGGACAAAATAAAGTCAAACATTAAAGTTACAGAGTTGCTCTTCTACAAAATATAGATTTTAACACTAATCCCATTATTGGATTAACTTTCTGAGTGAATCTTACCAGTTTTTAAGATGTATCCATGATCGTTGGTCTTTGTTCCATATTTTCTATAAACCCTTTACCCCTGATTTACGTGACAAAGGTTGAGAGATATGCAATCTACTTCCTCACAATTAGTTTGGGATACAGATCTCATGAGTGTTAATTCTGGCATCCGTACACTTCTCTGTGTCTTTGTGTCTCCCCACTCCCAGCCAACATCTCAGTTATTTGTGCAAAATTGTCTTAGAAGAATCCTCTCTCTCTCTCTATTACTATTTGCAGGGCACACTTTACAGTATATACTGTATAAAACATCAGATACCTGCATCAATTTAGACATAGTGGAGGATACAGATAACAAAAAGCCAGCATGTTGACCATCTTTGGTCTTCATAAGGGTCTCATATTGAGGTAAACATGCGTGTTAAACAATTAATCAGGTCATTTAAATAAAATAAACAAGCTTTAAATAAAATAAAAAAACAGGCTATACTGCATACTGGGGAAAAAGGAGGAGGTGAACCTTTCAAGCAGTATTAAGTAAGACTACCTAGCAGAATGCTTCATTATGAGAACTTATCTAAACTGTTCTGAATACATACAAATCAACATTTAAAAAAACACCAGTGCTAAACAGAAATGTAATCATTTGAAAACTGCCACAAGAAATAACAAGTATGAAGTTATGTCTTGATCAGATAGCCTTTCTTGTTCTCTTTTATCCTATTGTTCATTTTCTTCATGACATGTTGCATGTTGGGTGACTGGCTGCATTGGGCTTGGGCTTGAGGGCTTGGGCTAATATTGTGGGAGAGGGCTAAGAAGGAGAACAATTGAGGAGATCTGCATGCCAGGTATACCATAATTGCTGGCATCACCAAAATGACCTCACCAGATGAAGATTCTAATGTTATACCTCAATTGAGAGCTCCAACCAGTGTTTGTAGATCACCTGCTATCACCTGGTTTTTAATTGTACTTTGCAATGCTATTCATAATTGCTACTAGGCAATTGGCTAAGATTATCAGACACCCCTCTTTTTCTGACAGGAGGCACATGGGCCTATTATAAGCTGGATGAACAAAGCTCATTTATAACCTCTTCCTTTAATCCCCATCTCATTTTCCGTAGAGTCTAAAGTTGTCTTCAATGAAGACACAAAAGAAGTAAGAACCTGATGTTTAACCTGCACTTTAGGGACTGAGTAGCAACAGGAAAAGATGCTCAAGCTGCAAAAATGGAGGAGAAGGGATGCATCGGAGGCTCTCCTGGGACAGCATGTGAAGTTGTGTGTGTGTGTGTGTGTTTTTAAGCTGGATGAAACATTACGGATTCAAATACTGCAAATTTGAAAAAAAAGAACTTGGGAAAAAGAACTTTGAGTTGCTGTGGTTGTCAGTTTGTATTCTCCTTAGGAGGAAAGGGACCACTTGGTTGCACTGTGAGGAAAGTCTAACTTTTAAAACCATTTTTAAAGTTGGTCGGCCTGCCAACACAGTGGTAAGGCATCTGTCTGCGGTGCTGACATCCTGGGTTCAGGGACGGTCTCCAGAGATAGAGGGCCAGCTGGGGAGAAAGATTGAGCATCCATGGATTGCTCTCCTTCTCCAGGAGGGTGGGGGAAGAGTGTTTGGCATAATGTGGACCCCTGGTGGAGGCTGCCCGGGTGCCACTGCGGCCCAGCATTACGTAAGGTTGCATGGAGGGCAGATGGCATCACTGCATTCCTGCCCAGGGAAGAAAATTGCAAAAAACATCACTGGCCACTAATGACGGCCACCACCTCTGCCACTGCTCCTGCTGCAGACCAAATGTCCACTGAGGGTGTCCTGCTCCCATGGCCTGCCCTGGGGAGCAAGCCAGGGTCTTGTTACCATGTTTCCTGGGGAGGGTTGCCCACCTGGCTGCTCCACCCAGGAGGCTAAACTGGGGATGTGGGAGTGGTGAGCAGGAGCAGGGGCCAGAGCTTCCTGAGCTGGTAAAAAAAAACTTTTCAAAAGTTGCATTCAGTTTCTTTTATTCCTTAATTTGTTTACCTATGCAACTGATTTAATGTTTTTAATTGTACTGGAGTGCAACAGTCATTTGTGCAAACATTGTCTTAAAAGATCCCTCTCTCTTTTTACTATTTACAGAATACACTTTTACAGTATATATAAAACATCAGATGCCTGCATCAATTTGGACACAGTGGAGGATATAAATAACAAAAAGCTCCAGTACTTTGATCATCTTTGGTCTTCATAAGGTGTAACAGGACACAAAAATACACCACTTTTATACAAAAATAATAAATTACATGTAGGGTCACATATTCAAGTGAACATTCTGGTTAAAAAATAATCAGTTCATTTAAACAAAATAAACAATTTTAAATAAAATAAAAAATACAGGATATACTGTATGCTGGGGAAAAGGGTGAGGTGAACCTTTCAAGCAGTATTAAGTAAGACTACCTAGTAAAATGATTAATTATGAGAAATTATCTAAACTGTTCTGAATATATAAATCATATTTAAAAAATACCAGTGTTAAACAGAAAAGTAATCATTAGAAAACTGCCACAAGAAATGACAAGTATGAAGTTATGTCTTGCTTAGACAGCCTTTGCTGTTTTCTTTACTATATTATTCATTTTCTTCATGTCATGTCACATGTTGGGTTACCGGCTGCAGTTGGGCTGGGGCTAGTGGGCTGGGGCTAATATTGTGGGAGTGAGCTAGGGAAGGAGGACACTTGAGGAGTTCTCCATGCCAGGTATAATTGCTGCAACTACCAGAATGACCTCACCAGATAGAGATTTTAATGTTTTACTTCAGCTGAGAGCTCCAAGCAGGTGTTTACAGATCACCTGCTATCGCTGGTTTTTAACTGTACTTCACTGTGCTATTCATAGTTGCTATGGGTTAGTACGATCTCCCGACTGTTGCTTTCCTGACTCCATTGTCCTGTCCCGATCTCCTGTTAACTGATCTCCCAACTACTATTTAATCCCGAATCGAGCATTCCAATCATGTTTATCTTTGCTGATAATCTGCTTATTCAAGACTGCATGAAATAAATGGTTTCAAGCTGCTCCTCCATGCACTGAAAACACAGTAGTAATTACTTGCACTGCCAACCCTTTCTGAACCTGCACCCCTTTCCATAGGTTTTCCACTCATTTTCTGAGTTGGCAGTATGCAGTACAAAAATGTACTAAACCTGATCCTCCATTCCGAGTGCAGTACTATTGTATCTATTCATCATCAGTCTGTACAGCAAACCTGTAAATGCAGTCTTTGCCGAGCTCACTGCTGACTGATTCCATGTGCTTTCTCCATGCATTAATCCAGTATGCAGTATGCTGTACAAAATGTAATTAAAAATAGACACGGAGCAAAGCAGGAGGGCATGAGTGTACATCAGTGTACATAGCAATGCCATGATCCTGCTGGCTGGTACTCGTTATTATAATTGTAACCGTGCGGGCAGAAGATGGATTTCATGGGAATTCAGGTAAAAGATTATGGTAGCAAAGCAACAGGCAAACCATCAGTGAGTTTCAAAGGTGATTTTATTCAATGTGGCAAACAGTGAAAAGCAAAATGTTTAGCTTTATTCAGATGGGCGGGGGTGCACTGAGCAGATGCTGACAGGAGAGAAATTAAATTATTCAATCACTGTAATTATTCAAAACGACTTGACACAGTAACAGTAAAACAGATTTCAGGAGACTATTAGTCAGAACTCATTATGACAGGTGAGCAAAGATTCAGGATTTCTATCACAGGAAGTAACGCAGCAGGAAATCTGTGTCGGGAATTTAAATGATGAGAGATTGACAGTTGGGAAATAGTACGCTCCCATTGCTACTAGGCAACTGAGTAAGATTATAAAGATGACCCCTTTCTCTCGGCAGGAGACACAGGGCCTATTATAAGTATATTGCACTTGTTTGCATAGAGTACATATTGCTTTAGCCTTTTATGAATGAGAATCTCTGTTTATTGATTTCAAGTTACTTCATCACTCAACTTATGGGAGATACCATAATGTATTTATAATTAGATTTGGTACTCATATTGATTAAATAATGCCACAATGACCTTTGCAATGTAAAGTACTTGTTCATTTTGCTGCACTTACAGTATGAAACTATCTAACAGGTTTCCTGTATTATGTGCTAGCACCACAACTTTAAGCTGTTATAATGTTACGCCTTGCAAGTTAAAAATGCACTTAAATGTATTTGACATTATTATGCTGTACTGCCTGATTAGCATGTCATCAGGAGTGTGGAGTACAACTATGTGTCCTCTAATAAAGGTTCACATTAAACTGATACAGTGCAGAGAATACAAAATAAAACACAGCACAACATCATAATATCAAAGACATTCACAGTGCAATTTAAAGTCCCAAAGCATAACATTATGATAGCTTATATACAACAGAAAACTACCATGTAAAAATACAGAGAGAGAAGTCATAAAATGCAATGCAGTACAACAAAGTGGTGTTAAAAGCATTCACAATACACCTTTAAACTGGTACAACATAATATTGGGATAGTGACAGTTGCTGCTAGCATTAGATAGATGCATCCTATAAGGTTTTGTTAATCCTGGGACACAAATGCAGATACATACTATTCATACTGTGGATTGTAACTTAATATAGGTTACCATATTATAAGTACAATAACAAGCCTGTGCTTTCTGCATGTCAAATTCATTCCTGTGTAGATAGTAGTCTTTTTACTTTAGATTCACTAACATAAGAACATTTATTATGGTATGTGTTTCTGATGAACTACACAATATTTCTTGCATTCCTGTTATCTTTTTCAACTTAGTTAGATCTTAACTTGTTTTATGGCATCAGTCTTGTGCACATACAGGTTGCAGTTTATTTAGATAAACTGTAGATCAACTGTGATTATGCCTATCCTCTATACAGTACCAAGACTTTGTCTTTAAAAGAGATGTTGACTTCTTGTTTTAACTCTGGTAATAATAATAGTGAGCATGTGTTTCAAAATTGGGGGAGTAAAAAATAGAACAAAGACATTAGTACATTGCTCATATAATGTCCACAAAATCTATTTGCAATTCTGTGGCAGTAAAGAAAGGGTGACATTAAGGTGGGTGGTCAGGCTTGCATTTGTAAATGGATATTCTCATTGTCTTTAGAGGTGTGATAATTATCTGCTCTTACTTCATGGTTCTTGTTCAATTTTGTATACCAACTGCTTTGCTGTAAAGATCCACTGGTGTGATCATTTTTCATGTGTAATGGTTTAGATGTAAGCTAATATCACTGTAAAACTGGATCCATTATCAAAATGTGCTTTGTGGATGTCTAAGCCAAAACTGTATATTGAAGTCTTCACTGCGGTGAAAAAAAGACATATGGTACATGTCTCCTGTCTTTATTTCTTTACTCTGCAGTCATGGTATTCATTTAAAAGTGTGCCTGGTCCCAGTCCATGATTTTTCTTTTTAATAGAGTCAACTCAGTTTCAAATTTCTACAGAGATAAATAAACAAAACATATTTATATAAAAAGTACATGTGAATGAAGAGCCCTTCAATACTTGCTGTAGATTAGACAACACAAGACATGGTGCTTGAGAAAAGCGGATTGGACATCTATTCAGTCACTGGTCACAGCTGATCATGCAAAGTATTTTTTTGTAACCATAATATTGGTGCAGTACTGTGCATTGGCGGCTACTGTAAATATGAAGCACTGCTAATATGCAGGGCTCCTTTTTAATTTTTTACTTGATAGTTTTGTTTCAAATTCAAACTGTATGTTTCAGTCCCAATGCTTCTGTGCAATGCTGCAGCAAATCTGGATATATATATATATATATATATATATATATATATATAAATATATATTGTTTCAGTCTAATATAGGGGTAGACGGCATTGCACAGTAAATAATACTATAATCCCCTGTAGAACAAAGAAGACTAGCATTGACCATAGAACATCCACAGTATATTGTAGTGGGATTCAAGCAACATGCAATATGGGCACTTATTAGGCAAAACAGTAATGTAACATGAACCAGTGGACTTTACAAATTTGTGCAGTGCCTCAAAGTAACAGTAAGGATTGCCACTTAATAGCTTGGATTATGGAGACACAGTCTACTGAGACACTTGCTGTCAAAGAAAATATTAGTAGGCAAATGTACAAAGAAACAGCATCACCTGGCACATTTCCGCTGTTGGCAACTAAATAATTAATTGAATTTAGTGACAAGTATTGCATACCACTTTCCACATACATACAACTGCCACTAACGCTTCTACCTCATCAAACTAAGGTACAGGGCAACTTTTCTATAATGACCACTATATATAGAATTTGATGGTAGATATGACCCTCTTGGCCCACCCATTCTGCCTATTTCCTACCTAATGGATAAGCTGCAGATCCCAGCTAACCAACAGCCTGCTTCTTCCAACCTCCACCACCTAGAATTGCCTTATATCTGTCCCATGCATTCTTGAATTCCACTACTGTTTTTGACTCTACAACCTCCTCAAGAAGGCTGTTCCATGCATCCACAACCATCTCCATGAAAAATACTTCCTCACATTACTCTCTGAGCCGTCCTCCTCTAGCTTCAAATTTTGTGCCCCTTCTTCTTGCACTCCTCTTTTTTCTGAAAGGATGCTACCCTCTTGGACTTTGTTGATTCCCTTGAGGTATTTGAAAGTTTCTATCATATTTCCCCTCCCTCCTCTCCTCAAGGCTATACATATTAAGATCCTTAATCTCTCTTGATATGTCTTGTGGTGCAGACCCTGCACCATTTAGTTGCCCTCCCTCTGGACTGCCTCCATCCTGTCTATGTCTTTGCAGAGATTGGGTCTCAGAACGCACACAGTACTCAGATGAGGTCTCACCAGCTGTCTGTACAAAGGCATCACAGATGGCAGGACATTGCTACGTTCATAGTACCTGCCTACTCTGACACACCCATTCATTCTCACTACCCAATCACAAACCACAACTCAACTTCCATTCACAACTGCCTCCACACGCAAGGATAAAAACACCCAACACAAAGTCTGAAATAAAAAATTAAAAACAAAACATTTTTGAAAACTGACTTTGCCAGACAGATGGTCCCCACTGCATAAATAAAATCTGCAGTGGGGCTGCTGTCTGATTAACAATTCATTTTAGTCATTCACAATGAACTCAGGTAAACCACTAGTGCCCCGTTATGCTCGCCACTCATGAGGTTACCCGAGTTCACTGTGAACTCATAAAAATAAATCAGTTATATGACAGCCCCTAGCCCATATCCCATATTTATCTACCACAGCCCAGTGGAGATGTAACATCTTGTGCTCAGCTGGTCCCTCGTGTACCATTTTTCAATGTGTTTTCTCAGGTTAGATCAACTTAGATACTAGCTCATGTTCAGTGGGATTCTGCTTTTACACAGTTTTGCAATACAGTATATTTACTCATGATAGCCAAGCTAAGATGCAATATCTCATTTTCATTGGGGTCCTGTTATATTGATTTTACAATGTATTTATGCAGGATAGGCCAGCAGACAGAAATATCTCATTGAGTTCCTGCTTTTACACATTTTACACTGAATTTATTCAAGATAGGACAATGAAGATTTTGCATCTTATTTTCAGTGAGGTCCAAATTTACCCATTTTACCATGTATTTAGCCAGGATACCCCAGCTGAGATGTATTTTCTTGTTTTCAGTGGGATCCAGCAAACCATTTTGTTTTACTCAACTGTGTTTTACCTTGTCAACTGCTACTGTAAATATGTAATATAACTATGTCTTTACTTTGTCACTCATTGCTGTAAATATGTATTATAACTGCACATATACTAAATTGTTGTAAATGACCCTAGTCCCTTTGAAAATAGGCTCTGCCTAAAGGAGCTTGTATGTAATAAAAAATAAATACATTTACCCATTTTACAATGTATGAACCCAGGATAGCCCAATGGAGATGCAATATCTCTTGTTCAGTGAGGTTCTGCTATTACCAATGTTTACAATGTATTTATCCAGGATAGTGCAGATGAAGTGCAATATCTCATTGTCACTGGCATTTTGATTTTACACCTTTTACAATGTATACTAATAATAGTACAGTAGAAGTACAACATCTCATTTTCACAGAGGTCTTGCTTTTCCACATTTTATAATATATTTACACAGGATAGTTGTAGATGCTAATGGAGGGTAGGGGTGGGAGAGTATGCAGTGTGAGGATTTTTTGTTTGGTTGGTTGGTTGTTTGCTTAAGTGTGTAAAAATAAGAAAGCTATGAGTAAACACAGGAAAAATTCAATGTTTCTTCATAGCTTTGCTGTTTTCTGAAATTTTGACCCAAATTTTAAACATGGATCCCCATATTCAGACATTTAACATGGAGCTATTTGGGTTAGTATTGCATGTTCATTCTGAGGCAGTGGAAGAGCAGCATATAGTTACTATGCCTGCTATAGCCCTGTATTCAGAGAGATAGCATGTTCTAGTTGGGCATGCTGTTGTAATATTGGTCAGAGCTGGCCTCACCTTAGCTGGCTCTGAATATGGCAGAAAAAGTCTTTTATGATCCCACCTTAGGATCAAGACAGGTGGAACTTTTCAAATCCTGTCTGAAAGGTGATTTCACATAGTGGCTGTGAAAACATGTTTTGGAGGGTGACTTAAAAATGATACCTGCCTTGTTTATCAGTTTTTAAATTAAAAGTTGCATAAAATACAGGATATGTTCTATGAGAAACAAGCCTCATTTACAGAATGACCCAAGACATACAATTAACAAACCAACAAAACAAATGGACATAAATCGGTTAATAATAATTACAAATAGATTGCTCCTGCAGCACCAAGTTTTGAACCCATGTTTAAAAATACCAAAGTTGAGCAAATTTCTAAGCTGGGGCAAGTTATTCCAAGAAAAATGGGTTCCATATGAAAAACATTATTTTCCATAGTGTATAAACACAGGAAAGAAATAAATGTGCTGGGAACATCTCTAAGACTATATTTGTAAACAGGAACAGCTAACATTTCAGATAAATAAGTAGGGGTTTGGTTATTTGCTGTTTTATAGATGAGGGACAGCCAGTGGAGAGTACTTCTGGAGGAAGGTGACAACTAACTTAATTGATGCAATAAAGTGTAATGATGCTAATCCCATTTTGATTTCAAGATCAAATGAAGTAGCTGATAATAAACAGTATTAGCAGGAAGAAAATGCAAAGCAAGGGCATGGTGGTAAACAGTATCACCATAATCCAAGATGGGAAGAATGGCTTGCCCAATAATGTGTTTATGATCTAAGCTGACAAGCAATGCCTGGCACATTTTAAGTGCCCCAGATATTGAAATACTTTTGAAACAATTTTGTTAATGTGTGTTTTGAAGGTTAAAGAGGAATCAGAAATAAGGCCTAGATACTTAAATTTATTCACAAGCTCAAGTGGATGAATATTTAAACAAACTGAGAAAGAGGAGTTTAACAAAGACAGAGAATGCTGGGATCCAAACAGCATTGCTTGAGTCTCCTTGCTATTTAAAAGTAGTAGATTATCAGAGAACTGTTTCAAGATTTTGTCAGTTGACCTGGAGAATCAAAGAAAGGAGGATGCAGATATGTGAGCATAGAAAAGTATTGTGTCATCAGCATTAAGTCTGACTGAATACAAATCCACAACAGAAGGTAGTGGGACACCAAACAGATTAATTAAACTAACACCTAGTATAGAGCCCTGTGGAACCCCAGTGGAAATAGAAAGAGAGAGAACAGACATCTATTCCAGGAAACAGACTGGGTTCTCCCATGTAGATGGGATAAAAACAACATGGTGACATTTGAAGAAAAGCCATAAGGCGATGGGTGAGTTAGAAGCAAGGGTGGCTGATTACATCAAAAACTTTCAATAGATCAATGAAGACAGAACCCACAACACATTCTTTGTCCACAGCCCTAGCGATAGAGTCATGAAAGTTAATCAGTGCTGTTTGGGTAGAGAAACTGGGCCTGAAACCTGTCTGAAAACTGAAGAGAATCTGACAATTAGCCTACTATATTGAGTAATCTGAGATAGAACAATTTTCTCCATGAATTTAGAAGTAATGGGAAGCAAAGAAATTGGGCAATAATTCTCTACCAAAGTTTTATCCCCACCTTTATGTAAGGGAATGACTAGGGATATTTCCAGGTCGAAGAAAAATTTGAGTACTAAGAGATAACTCTAAAATGAAGGTTAAAGGAGGTGATAAAATGTCACCACCACATTTAAATAAAAGTTATCTAAGTTGTCCATGCACATGTCAATGTCCTCTCTCAGGGAGGACAGTAATTTAAATACTTTGTTGGTTTCAATAAACCTAAAATATAATTTAGGTCTTGGGAGAGGAACATTGCAAAGGATTGTGAAATAAGCCAATAGAGGATAAGCTAGTCTTATTTAATAAAGAGCAGGAGCTTCAGAAAAAATGAATTAAACATAGCACAGACACCGTCCTTAGAGTAAGCTATAGAACTACCATAAGATACATTTAGTGGAAGACTCTGAAGGCATGTTCCAAACAGAATCTACCATGTGCCAACATTTTCAGCATTAAATAAATTTGTTTTGAAAAGAAGAGGCTTTAGATTTCCTGATGATTTAAACACAAGAATTTCAGAATTTCCTAAAAGTTTGCCACGACTTGGGAGTATCCAATTTTTGGCCTTTGATATAATTTATCCCAAGACTTCAACTGGGAGAGAATAAAAGGAGTAAGCCAAGGAACATGTTTGGATTTAATTCTTTTTTTTCAAGAAAGGTGGAGTGAAATATATATATATATAAATATATAACGATAACGAACGAGACTCCGCCATGCTAACTAGTTATGCGGCCCCTGCATGGTCGCCTCCAACTTTAGAGGACAAGTGGATTTCAGCCATGCGAGATTGAGCAATAACAGGTCTGTGATGCCCTTACACAAATTACAAAATCCAGGAAAAATGATTATCCACAAACTTTTGTATTAATGGAAGAGATTTGGAGCAATGTATAGAGACGGCTGATCATTTTAATGAATTTTTGTTAATTTGGGAGTGTTAAAGGGGATTCAGATGCTGTTATTGATGATAATTATAAGTTTGGTAATATAAGAAGGGTGATAGATAGCACATTTGATTTTGATCATATTGATGTGAATGAGGTTTTTATGGAATTACTGCATATTAATGAAAGAAAGGCAACTGGTTTAGATGAGATCAGTAGTAAATTATTAACATACGGCCCCAGTGATTGCTTATCCTTTGTCTCAAATTTTAAACTGTCTTTGTTGTTAGCGAAGTACCAGAAGAATGGAAATGTGCAAAAGTAATTCCAATTTTTAAGTCTGGATCAAAACATGAGATTAGTAATTATCGTCCTATATCTCTGATACCAGTAGTAGCAAAGATTTGTGAAAAGATTGTAGCTAGACAGGTTAATAAATATATAAATAAACAGAATATTTTACATAGAAACCAGTCTGGTTTTAGAGAGGGTTATAGTACCCAAACAGCATTAATAAAAGTAATAGGAGATATTCAGAGAGCCATGGATAATGGACTATTGACAGGGGCAATTATGATCGATTTGTCAAAAGCTTTTGACTCTATAAATCATGAAATATTAATTAAAAACTGATTAGTATGGTTTTCAGATAATGTGGTAGCTTGGTTTTCCAGTTATTTGAATGGTAGAAAACAAAAAGTGTTTTGAGTTCATATGTATCAGATTTTAGGCAGATAAGGCAGGGGTACCTCAGGGAACAATATTGGGGCCACTATTATTTAATTTATATACTAGTGATTTGGATTTTAAGCAAAATAACTTGGAATACCATCAATATGCAGATGATGTGATTATATATGTTTCAGATAAGAATGTTTATAATATGCAGTGTATATTGCAAACAGCTTTTGATGATATACAGGAGTATTACATTAAAAATAAATTAATATTGAATACAATTAAAACTAAAACAATGTTGTTTAGACAAAAAGTGAAAAATTACAGTTAAATTCATTGGATATAAAAGTGAGAGATGGTTCTACTTTACAGATAGTTGATGAGTATAAATATTTAGGGTTATGGTTGGATGTGCATTGTAAATGGTCTGTTCATATAAACAATTTAGTTAAAGATTAGGGCAAAAATTAGGAATGTTGTATAGAATAAGTAATTTCTCTAGGGATATAAGGCTTCATGTGATTAATACAATGTTAGTGCCAGTGATTGATTACGTGGATGTAATTTATGGGGGCGAATAAGGTTGATTTGAAAAATTAGATATGGTATATAATAAAATGGCCAGGTATATTACAGGTTTACATAGGCGCACATCATTGTGAGCTGTATAGAAATATAGGTTGGAATCATTTATACATTAGGAGAAATCAGCATATAATTAAGGTGGTATGTAGGTTTTTGAAAATAAATTACCTGAATACATAGCGAAGATTTAAAAATTAAATATTCAATGAAGGGTTTAAGATCAGCCCAATACAGAGAATTTATAGTTCCAAAGTTCAGAACAAAAAATGGATGTGCAACATTATTTTATATGGGTCCAAAGGTTTGGAATAGTTTGCCTCCAGAATTGAGAAGTTATTGTAGTAAAGTAAGTTGGATAAAAATTAAATCTTGGTATCATGGGCAAAGTATGAAATTGCATGATTGCTGTGAGAACTTAGAAAATGGGTGAATATTTATGTATTTATGATTGTTTTGTTATATGGTGTATATTTATTGTATTATGGTTGTTTTGTTCGTTGTGTATGTTTATTTGTTTGTATTTCTTATATTGTAACCAGGTATTGTATTTTAAAGGTGTCCCTTGAAAATGAGTGTGTTTATGCACTCAATGGGATTATTTACCTTGTTCATTATATATGAATATAATTGAATAAAATCATTACTACTACTACTACTACTACTACTACTACTACTACTACAAAATGGGCTATGTTACACATTTGGCCCAAATTTGCAAAAAATCACAAAACTATGAATAAATTTTGAAATAAAAATCAACATTTCCTCATAACTTTCTTGTTTTTAACATTTTGACCCACATTTTCAACAGTGTTTTGTGACCCTTCCATATGATCAAGACAGGTGAAAATTTTAAAATCTAGTCCAAAGGTGATTTTGCAGAAGAACTGTGAAAACATGTTTTGGAGGGTATGAAAATTACACCTGCCATGTCCATGAGATGGGGTAACAAGAGGGCTATCTTGAAAATTTGGGTCCAGTCTCTAACAATCACAAACTTATGGGTAAATGTTGAAAAAATTCAATGTTTCCTCATTACTTTATTGATTTTGACATTCTGACCTCAACTTTTATCATGGCCTTTTGTTTTTACCTATCTTTTTATTGAAAGTACAATATAGACAGAGCAAATAACCCACCCAAGAACAATTTTACACTATGTAAACAATAGTAACATTATCTATAGGTAATATTGGTAATCAGTAAAACATGCCTTGATACCTTCCCCAAGGACACATCTGGAAATGAGCAGCTATCAGCTCAGTGTGTCTCTCCTGGTGAAACTTTTGAAATAAATCAATAAATAAATATTTTCAGGTTAACAGAGTTGTAGCATCTCAAATCCAAACCAGTATGCATTTATGCTGGGAATGCTTGCCTATCCATTTCAACTCCACTCCTAATAAGGTGATATAAGTTATAATGGTAAGGCTCATGTATGGGCACAAAACTCAGAGTTGAGGTAAGCTCCCATGTTTGTTGATACTTGTTGTGACTATTCATATTTTTTGGGATAGCCTTCCTGAGGAGGTTGTAGGTCAAAAACAGTGGGGAATTCAAGAATGCATGGGATAGACATAAGGCAATTCTTGTGGGGGTAGGAAGACATAAGCTGTTGGTTAACTAGATCTGCAGCTTATCCAATAGGTAGAAATGGGCAGACTAGGTAGGCCAAGCAGTCCTTATCTGCTGTCAAAGTCTATATTTCTATGATTCTATGTTTATGGGACAGTTTTCCAAGGAAGCCAGTTGGCCCACGCCATGAATCATTCAGCTAAGGTAGGATTTCTGTGGTTCACCATTTACACAGTAGTAAATCACTTCATGGACACTATCCATCGCATCATAGGTGAGGTTTTGGGCTGCAGAGGATGTTCCAACCTTATTAGGAAAAGTAGACCACCCCATGCACAGCGTGAACCTAACGTTTTAACATGCATTTGCAATGGCTGCGTAGAAGGTTGCAGAGTGGGACACTACCAGAGGATATGTGTCAAATGTGCCCCAGTTGTTGGCATCATTAGCACTTATCATGTGGGAAGACCCAAATTAATAAGAACTAATGGGGATGCAATACCACGGAGGAGGACCTTATTTTACATAAGCTGGCTGCAACTGTCCGTCATGCTTTATAGGTCTAGAAGAGGCAGGAGGCAAACTGAATGCCCCCAATCTGAACTTGGAGCTTTGTTCCCACACAGATCTGGATGGTAATCAAAGATCTGGTTGAGCATTTTGTAAATGTGATATATAAGGCTAATTCTGCCCTTGGATTTCAGCAGGTTGGTCTCAACTAGGTGACTGCAGAGCGACATGCTCTCCCTGTGTGTTGGGAAGTCTGGTGGCCACCATGCTCTGGATCTGAAGGTATTTCAAGAAATCCTATTTAGGGATATTTTACCTGGATTGCAGTGTGGTGACTGTCTCCACATGATTTGTGTCTGGGAGAAGACTATCTCCCTGCAAGGGTACCCTCTGGGCCCATGCATACCAGTGCAGAGGGTGGTATTCAATGTGTGAGATTTGTTCCCCCATAGTGGCTCAATTGATGAGGTGTAGGACCTGTCTTCAGAAATTTATGCAACTGTACTCATCCCTCCAAGAGAACATTATGGTGGGATAAAGCTGGATTTGTTTACCAGAGGAGTAAAGGATCACAGCTGCCAGTGGACTGCCAGACAAGGTCTGCTCCTACTGTAACCAGAGTGGAGAATGCAGATGCATAGGTGAACCAGTGTATGGTTTGGGCATTCTTAGAATACTAAATGGTAGTTGTATAGCCAAGAGGCCCCACCTCCCTTTAGCCAATGACTTCAGAGCTTTCCCTGCTGAATTGGGTGGCTTCCTCCCATAAGAAATCCCCACTAGTCAGTTCATGTCACTGAACCACTTCTGGGGCTAGGTTATGGGCAAGTGGAACAGGAAATGCATTATTTGTGGTGCAGCCATCATCTTGAAAGCCTCTAGCTTACCCAGCAGGACCGACTGAGGAGCTTCCACCTGGCTAGCTGAGTTCTGGTGGACTCCATCATGGGTTATAGATTAAGCCGAATCATCCTGGGAATGTCTGGATGTATTTTGATGGCCAGGTATGTGATTCTGTGTGGTTGCCAAAGAAGGCCTTTTATTGTGTAAGATTGGTGAAAGGACATATGATGAAGGTGGAGAATCTCAGTCTTATTTCTGTTCACAGTTAGACCAGAGACCTGTAAGAATTCCTGTAAAAGATTCATCATCAGGATGTCGAGTGTGGCTTGTCCATCCATGCTGGAGGATGAGCAGGTCATCAGCATATAGCAGTGCCCGATGCTCCTTCCCTGCATATGATCCTTTTAAGACAAGGGTGATGACAGACAGCAATAGCAAGATGCTCAATACCCAGGACAAGAGAAAGGGCGAGAGAGGGCAACCCAGGTGAATGGCTCTCTCTGCAGCAGAAATAATGGGAGTGCAGCCCACTGGTAAGTACACTGGCTTTAGGTGACCATTATAGCAGCAGTACAAAATTTATAAATTCTGGCACAAACCCCATATGTTGTAGAGTGCAAAACAGAAAGTTCCATTCAATTGAGTCAAGGCTTTCTGGAAGTTGATCACAATAGTCACTGCTGGCATAGGTTGCTGGCACACAGAAGCCAAAAGATTGAGTATTGTGCTAAGGTGGTCTGAACTTTTCCACCCTTTGATAAACCAGCTTGTGTATTGTGGACTAGACCTTGCAGGACTGTCTCAACTTCATGGCCAGCACCTTCACCAGGATTTTGGTGTCTGTTGATGAGGATATGGGCCTATAGTTGCACAGGTCTGTGGGATCTTTACCTTTGTTGGTAAGATTGTAATCACCGCCTCCTCCAAGGTGGATGGTAACGCCCATGCTGCTAGGAGGACTAAAACACAACTAAGTGCATGGGAGTGACTTATTTCCATAATATGTCAAAGAAATCAATGGGGAAGCCATCATGTCCCAGGATGTTCCCCTTGTTAAGAGCCTGAGTGGCCTGTATGATTTTGGATTGGGTAAAGGTGCATCCACAGCTAGGGACTCTGAGGAGCAGAGCTGGGGTTTTGGTAGCTTATCAAGAAATTACATTATTGATTCAGTATCTGGCAATGCTGTGGAATCATACAGTCCCTCACAGAAGTATGCATTACATGATTTATGTTTGTGGTACTTCATAGATTCATGGATGTTTACAAGTTCAGAGGGCAGAAACCCATAAGTGAACTCACCTCCACTTTTCAGTGGTGGAAAGAAAATTTTCTATCACCCATGAATGTGTCCAGACTTTTCTTAAATTGCTGAAGATTATTGCTATTGACAATATCATCAGGAAGTGAATTCAGATCGGAGGGATTCTCTGAGTGAAGAACATATACGTTTATTTGTTTTACATGTCGTAGTTTTAAGTTTAAATTTATGAGATCTCATTTGATTAGATCTTGGATTTTTCTAATCCAATTGTGTTTAACAAAAATTCATCTTGGTAGGCATTAAAAGCATATATTAGGCTCCTCTCAGTATTCTGTACTCTAAAGTGTATAATTGTAATGTTCTGAGTCTGGACCCATATTCCATATGTGATACACTGTCTATTACTTTAATGATTCTACACTGGACCTGTTCTACCATCCCTAGATAGCCTAAGGAGGTTGGAGCACAAAAGGAAGAACAATAGTCTAAATGTGAGCGAACAAGACAGGAATATAAGGGTAGTATAATGGATGATTTCTACCTTTAATGTGTTTGAGAATATTACCAAGAATCATGTGGCATTTTTAACAGTTATATTAGTATGAGAATTGAATTTTAAATGATTAGATATTATAACACCCGATCTTTTTCTTCTGTTGTTTCCACTAAGTTAACATTTTGTATTGAATAGCTAAATCCCTGATTATTATTACCCATATGCATTACTTTACATTTCTTAACATTAAATTGCATTTGTTTTCAACAGCCCAAGTAGTTAAATTATTTAGATTTTCTTGTAGGGCATTGGCAGATGTTATATCATTAACTAGACATCCGATTTTACATTCATCAGCATGCTTGTTGATCCAGACTTCCTTGAGGTTTGCATACTGGAAATCAAAATGTTAAATAAAAGAGGGCCCAGCACAGATCCCTGGAACTCCACTAGTGACTGGGCTCCAGTCAGACTCATGTCCACAAATAACTACACTTTGTTGTCTTTGGGATAGCCAAGATTCTATCCATTTGATTATATTATTATCCATTTTTATGTTGAGTAGTTGTTTAATCAAAATCTCATGGAGACAGTATTGAATGGCTTTTTGAAGTCTAAAAATGATATCCACAGAAATCCTATTATCCAGGGCATGACTGACTGGTTCAAGAAATTAATTAAATTTGTTAAACATGACCTCCCTGAAGTGAATCCATGTTGTGACATATCTATACAGCCAGTATTGATAATATGGTTAGAATTTTGTCTTGGATCAAACGTTCAATAATTTTACTAAAGATGTTAGGCTGATAGGTCTGTAGTTTGATGTCATCTGTTTATTACCACCCTTATAAATTGTGTTATGTGGCTACTTTCCAATTTTGTAATACAGTACCAAAAATCACAGATATATTGAATAAATAAGTGAGTGAACCAGTAAGTTCTTCTGAAAGTTCTTTTAAGAACTTTGGATGTATACCATCAGGTCGGGAGATGAATTGCTTTTTATTAAGTTAATTGCCTCAAAAGTATCTTGTTCAGAAAAATAAGAAATGTAATCAACTGAAGATTGTAAATTAAAATTGAAGAATTATTTGGGACTAAAAATACTTGTAAAGTATTGATTTATCTCAGATGCCATTTCCTGTTAATTAATTATTGTTTTGTTATTCGATGTTAACAGGCCAATCCTGTAGAATTTTTAAGGCTCTGAGCTGCAAATCTGGAGACCTGGGTTTGAATCCATAGCCCCCACTTGCATATACTGTGTGACCTTGAGCAAGTCACTTAACTTCCCTGTGCTCCCAGGTTGCACCTGTAAACAAGCTTTCAGCTTAGTGTGTCTCACCTGGTTAAACAATTGAAAATAAAATCATTTTTATTATCTTTAATATTTCTAGATAAAATTAATTTCCAGTTTTGTTTTGCCATTCTCATTTTGTATTTAGTAATCTTTGCCATGGACTTGAACTTAGACCAGTCAGAATCTTTTTGGTTTTGGAATATTTTTATAGGCCTTGTTTTTTATTTATTAATCGTTTTATGTCATTGGTCCACCAGGAAGGTATTCTATGATTAGTACTTAAATTGTATTTAGCTCTGTCTGGAACCCATGTGTCTAAGCAATAATCTATTTTTCTTAGATTTTTTTCCCCATACATATTCAATATCATGATTTGTTAGATCATTTTGCCAATTCAAGCAGATAAATATTGTTTTATACTAGAGCAATCGAGCTTTATAGTAATTCTTAAATTTACTTATTCCTTTATTGCTATAAACAATTTGTGCAATGTCACATAATATCATATTGTGATCACTGTTTCCTAAAGGTGGCAGTATAACTGGGGAGGAACATAGGTTGGGATTATTAGTAAAAATAAGGTCAGGATATTATTATTCCTTGTGGGGCAATTTACCATTTGATCTAGGCCTAATTTGAAAGTGGTTTCTAAGAATTCTTTCTCAATGATGCCATTGGTATTAGGTGTTTCCCAATTGATATTTGGGAAATTAAAATCTCCACTATCATTAAATTGCTATCTAACGATATATTTTCTAGATGGTGTAGAAAGGTTAGATTCTCTTCATACTTTAAACTTGGGGTCCTGTAACATAAGCCAATTGTTATAGTCACTTGGCCAAGCATGATCCGAGCTTTAAAATTTCAACAGAGGTGTCTTCAGTGGATATTTCGTGGCATGTATATTTGTTAGATACATATAGTGCTAGACCACAACCTTTGTTATTTTGTCTATTCATTAATAACTTTGAAAAGCCTGGAATATCTGTATTCCAATCCTTATCTACAAACCATGTTTCTGTAATGCAGCAGATGTCAATTTGTTTACTTATAAGAATATAACTTAACTCATCCATTTTATTTCTTCAGCTCGTGCATTCAGTAATAACAATTCTGTATTTTTATGCTATCTTGACAGGTATGTTTTGTTATTTTTCATAGTTATTGATAATATTGTGTTTATTTAGACTGAGGCTGGAAAGCCTATTTGTGTGTTTTTCTTTTTATTCTTTTCCTTGATTTTGTAATTGGAATAATATGAGATCTATAACTCTTATTGCTTAAGTACCTTGTAATTGATGGACATGATATGGATATAGTTAGTTCCTCTCCTCCCATGAATTCGTTTAAAACTGTATTTATATAATTATTAAACTGCTGACTAAGGATTTGTGATCCTTTTTAAGTGTAACCTACCAGTGCTGTAAACTTCATTATTTCCATTAAACTCTTCCCAGTGTGTTATACAATTAATGTTTTGTCTAAGGCACCCTTTTCTTAGCCAGTTATTTATTTCTTTTAGAGTGCAATTTTGTTGGAATGTTGCTCTTGGAATAGGCAAGATTTCAGAAAAGCAAAAACACAACCTAACTCAGCCAATTTATTGGTAATGTTAACAAATTCTTGTTTAATCTGTTGAGGCAATTGGAAAAGGTGTTATTGGACCCAGCATGTATAATTACTATTTTATTTTCATCACCTGCACAGATTATGTCATTTAACATTTTGGTGATGTCACCAATTTTAGCTCCCTTAAAGCATGATAAAGTTTGATGGGCTTTATCTATGTCACATATGTCTCGATCCATCCCTTTGACAATAGAATCACCCAGAACAAAGATTTCAGTATTGTGTTTTTGGGAAGAATCTGTTTCCATTATATCACTAGATTTCTCCAGTATTATGGATACAGTTTCTGGTAATGTTAATGGTACATCTTCCATCATATCCTTTGACATTTATCTGTACTAGAATGTGTTTTATTTAGAACTGGAGCATTATCTGTATCTAATAGTATTAATGGTACGTCTTCAGTCATGTCCTTGAGACATTTATCTATACTAAAATGTGGTTTATGGGGAACTTAAACAGTATCTGTGTCAGGTGTTATTACATCCTTTGAAACACTAGTAGAGCCCAATGTTTGGTCATTTGCTGCATCAAGTGCTAGGGGGTCAAACATATTAGACATTTCTATATTAAAATGATCATATTTTCTTCCCTTTTTGGGGATGTTTTAAGTGTTGCACTAGGAACCAGGCATCTTCTAGATCAGTAGATTCTTCATCATCCCTAATTCTTTTTTATTTATTGTAATATTAGTCACTGAGGTGGGAGTTGATTTACAAGGTGTTTTATTGTTTAACAAGGTGGTGGTGTTAGCTAATTCTGCTGTGGAGGGTGATGATTGTAGTTGTAAACTAACCTGTAATCATTTGGCCATATCTAGTTGGCTACTTTCTAGTTCACCAAGCCTTTGACCAAACAGAGCTAACAGCTGAGACATCTCTGCATTCTCAATACATTTAGCACAGGTGAATAAGTTATTTTATGGACTATCAGTTACAAACATGTACATCTTGCATGATTGACACAGTATACCAATATCACCATTGTTTGTTTTAACAAGTAAATCCATGGTTTTAATCTGGTACAGAGTAAATGTAACAAGCAAACAATACTCAGGTAAGCCTGCAGGTATATATTGCAGTTGGCTGCAATATACATAGTGAGATATATACTTACTGCTTAGGATCCTATTCTACACCCTACATGTCTAACAAGCTTAACACGGCTGATGCGTGTGTCTTTGCCGTATCTTCACGAGTGTCACCACACCTTCCCTGCTCACTGAGAGCCATGTTTTAAAGTGTAATTTGACCCGAAGTCTTATTCTCGAATCAGAAACCACTTCGAGAATAGTGTGTTTTAAAAATATTATTTTACACCTCAAAATGCTTGTGCAGTACTGAGTAACATAGAAACATAGACTTTGACGGCAGATAAGGACCGCTAGGCCCATCTAGTCTGCCCATTTCCCAACCTACAGGATAGGCCGCAGATCCTAGTTAACCAACAGCCTATTTCTTCCTACCCCCACAAGAATTGCCTTATGTCTGTCCCATGCATTCTGGAATTCTCCCACAGTTTTAGACCCCACAACCTCCTCAGGAAGGCCGTTCCATGCATTCACTACCCTCTCTGTGAAATAATACTTCCCACATTGCCCCTGAACCGCCTCCTTCTATCTTTAAATTGTGTCCTCTTGTTCTTGCAAGTCTCTTTTTCTGAAAGATGCTACCCTCTTGGACTTTGTTGATTCCACTGAGGTACTTAAAAGTTTCTATCATGTCCCCTCTCCCTTCTTTCTTCAAGGGGTATACATATTAAGCTCCTTTAGTCTCTCCTCATACGGCTTCTCTTGCAGACCCTGCACCATTTTAGTTGCCCTCCTCTGGACTGCCTCTATCCTGTCTATGTCCTTGCAGAGATGGGGTCTCCAGAACTGGACACAGTACTCCAGATGGGGTCTCACCAACTGTCTGTACAGAGGGATAACAACTTCCTGTTTTCTGCTGATGATGCCTCTCCCTATACATCCCAGTATACCCCCAGCCCTCCCTACTACCTTCTCACATTGCTTGCTAACCTTGAAGTCATCTGATATGATTACCTCCAGGTCCCTTTCCTTTTGTTGTTGTTACTACCTCCCCACCCATTGTGTATTCTTTCCCTGGGTTCTTGTTTCCCAGGTGCATTATTTGCACTTCTTTGCATTGAATCTTAGCTGCCATACTTCTGACCATTCCTCCAACCTTGCCAAGTCCCTTTTCATCCTTTCCACGCCTCCTTGTGTATCAACCCTGTTGCAGATCTTTGTGTCATCTGCAAAGGCATACTTTTCCTTCCAGTCCCTCTGCAATGTCACTGATGAAGACATTAAAAGGACTGGACCAATACTGAACCCTGCGGTAGCCCTCTAGTAACCCCTTTCTTCAGAGTGGACTCCATTTACAATTACCTTCTGTGTCCTGTTGTCCAGCCAATGTTTTACCCAGGCTACCACCCTGGGTCCCATTCCCAGGCTGGTTAATTTGACTATAATCTTTTGTGTGGGACTGTGTCAAATGCCTTGCTAAAGTCTAGGTAGGCCATGTCCACAGCCCCTCCTGGTCTACTACTTTGGTCACCCAGTCAAAGAAATCTATTAGATTCAGCTGACATGACCTTCCCGCTGTGAACCCATGCTGCCTTGGGTCCTGTGCTCCACTGACCTCTAGATACTCAACTATTCTTTCCTTCAGAAGTGACTCCATCACTTTCCTACCACAGAGGTCAGACTGACAGGTCTGTAGTTTCCTGCCTCTGTCTTGGTCCCACTTTGTGAAGTGGAATCACATCCGCCTTCCTCCAGTCCTCGGGTACCACACCATCCTCCCATGATTTATTAAAAGAGTAGCCAGTGGTTTCACTAGTTCCTCCTTAATTCTTTTTAGAATCTGGGGTGAATTCCATCAGGACCCATTGCTTTGTCCACCTTCAGTTTTAGGAGTTCTTGCAGAACCCTTTCTTCTGTGAAAGGACTGGGATCGACCCCTATCAAGATTGCTTCTGTTAATTGGATTAGGCACTTCCCCTCCTCTTTTGTGAATACTGAGCAGAAATATTCGTTCAGTATTCCTGCTTTTCACTGTCCCTCTCTGCCCACCCACCGTTCATTCTATTCAGCTTCACTATCCCTCCTTTGTCTTTCTATGAGTACAGCTACTAAAGTAGTAAGTTGCTGTTTTTAAGCCCTAAAAGAAGAAATAAATGGTTTAGTTTCAGTCTGTAGTCCTTCAGTGAAGCTGAAAGAACTACACAACTCTCTTCTGAGTTCCTGGATTTGGAACAAGGGCTCCAACAAATATTATGCTCACACAAACACAAGATTAAGTTTCATTCAAGGTTAAAACAATGCTAGCATCTGCTTTGAGAGCAGTACACAATATTCTCTAGTTTTACAGCTGCCTGCTTACCGAGAGCAGTGTTTTAAAGTGTAATTTGACCAGAAGTCTTATTCTCAGGTCAGAAACCACTCAAGAATAGTGCATTTTTAAAAATAATATTTTACCTCAAAATGCTTGTGCAGTACTAGTACAGCTACTAAAGTAGTAAGTTACTGTTTATAAGCTCTAAAAGAAGAAATAAACAGTTTAGTTTCAGTCTGTAGTCCTTCAGTGAAGCTGAAAGAACTATATGACTCTCTTCCGAGTTCCTGGATTTGGAACAAGGGCTCCAACAAATATTATGCTCATACAAACACAAGATTAAGTTTCATTCAAGGTTAAAACAATGCTAGCATCTGCTCTGAGAGCAGTACACAATATTCTCTAGTTTTGCACAGGTTACATCCAAGGCATTCCATGACCCTACAATATGTATGTCTCTGCTTGATGTTTTTAACTATGTACACCAATGAGTGACCTGCCTGTTCTCCACCCTCCCAATAAGCATGTTGGAGGCAAAACATGCAGCTCATCTTTCCTGGTTAGGAGCTTACTGAGCTGCATTCTGGCGCACACCAGTCCAGCTAGCAGTTTCTGGGAGAGAGGTGTTGGGATTTATACCTGGTTTCCAGAAACTCCAGAGAGTCCTCCAGATTTTGGGTGTCTCTTCTCTTTCTTTATGCCTGTGGTCAGCATAGCGAATGATCCAGCCTCACATATACCTTATGCACTTCCCAGGCCATTGTGTCAGATGTGTCCCTGTCCAATATTAATAAAGTTAGACTGTTTCTGACTTTACCCACACAATAAGCTGTGGCTAGCATAAGATAAGGGGTCTGATCTCCAGGAAACATAGAAACATAGATTTTGATGGCAGATAAGTACCACTTGGCCCACCTAGTCTGCCCATTTTCCTACCTATTGGATAAGCTGTACATTCTAATTAATGAACAGCCTACTTCTTCCTACCCACAACCAGAATTCCTTATGTATGTCTATGAATTCTTGAATTCCCCCACTGTTTCTGACCCCATGACCTCCTCAAGAAGGCCATTCCATGTGTCCACCACCTCTCTGTGAAATAATACTCCTCACATTGCCCCTGAGCCATCCCTCCTCTATCTTCAAATTGTGTCCCCTTGTTCTTGCACATCTCTTTTTCTGAAAGATGCTACCCTCTTGGACTTTGTTGAGGTCCTTTGAGGTACTTGAAAGTTTCTATATGTCCCCCTCCCTCCTTTCCTTAAGGGTTTCATATTAAACTCCTTTAGTCTCTCTTCAGTATGGCTTCTGCTGCAGACCCTGCACCCTTTTAGTTGCCCTCCTCTGGACTGCCTCCATCCTGTCCATGTCCTTGTGGAGATGGGGTCTCCAGAACTGTACACAGTACTCAGATGGGGTCTCACCAACTGTCTGTGCAGAGGGATAACAACTTCTGTGTTTTCTACTGGTGATGCCTCTACCTGTACATCCTAGTATCCCCCAGCCAGCCTTACTGCCTTCATACATTGCTTGCTTACCTTTAGGTCATCTGATATGATTACCCCAGGTTCCTTCCCATTGTGTGTTGTTATTATACCCCGTGTACTCTTCCCCTGGTTTTGTTTCCCAGGTGCATTACTTGCACTTCTTTGCATTGAATCTAAGCTGCTATACTTTGACCATTCCTCCAACCTTGCCAAGTCTCTTCTGATCCATTCCACCCCCTTGTGTATTAACCCTGTTGTAGATCTTTGTGTTGTCTGCAAAGAGGCATACTTTTCCTTCCAGTCCCTCTGCAGTGTCACTTATAAAGACATTAAAAGGACGGACCCAGTATTGAACCCTGCAGTACCCCACAAGTAAACCCCTGTCTTCGATGTGGACTCGCTTACTATTAACCTCTGTGTCCTGTTGTCCAGCCAATTTTTTACCAGGCAACCACCCTAGGATCCACTCCCAGGCTGGCTAATTTGTTTATTAATCTTTTGAGTGAGACTGTGACAATGCCTTGCTAAAGTCTAGGTAGGCCATGTCCACAGTCCCTCCCTGGTCTACTACTTTAGTCACCCAGTCAAAGAAATCTATTGGATACATCTGACATGACCTTCCCACTGTGAATCAATGTTGCCTTGGGTCTTGTGCCCTGCTGGCCTCTAGCTACTCAATGATTCTTTCTTTCAGAAGTGATTCCATCATTTTCCTACCACTGAGGTCAAACTGACAGGTTTATAGTTTTTGCCTCTGTTTTGCTCCCATTTTTATGAAGGAAATCATATCCACCCTCATCCAGTCTCTTAGGTACCACACCATCCTCCCATGATTTGTTAAAAAGGTAGTCAGTGGTGTCACTAGTTCTCCCTTTGTTCTTTTAGAGTTCTGGGGTGAATCCTTCAGGTCCCATTGCTTTGTCCGCTTCAGTTTTAAGAGTTCTTTTGGAACCCTTTCTTCTGTGAAAGGACTGGTATCGACCCCAATCCAGAGTGCTTCTATTGATTGGATTAGTACCCTCCTCTTCTTTTGTGAATACTGAGCAGAAGTATTTGTTCAGTATACCTGCTTTTCACTGTCCTCTCTGCCCACCACCTCACCTTTATTAGGCCTCACTATCCCTCCCTTGGTCTTTCTTCACTCCTAATGTACCTATAAAAGTTTTATTCCCTTCTAAACTGAGTTGGCTATCTTTTCCTCTGTTTGGGCCTTTGCTATTCTGACTGCCTTCCCCTTCCTTCTACTTTAACTGGTACAGTTCTCTGTTCTGCTCCTTCTGTGTTTCCTTATACTCTTGAATGCTATCTTTTCTCCCTAACCTTCCACACCACCTTTTGAGAACCATAGTGTTTTTTTCTTTCATTTTGATTAATTTGCCTCATACAATGGCTTGTTGCCTCTGTGATGGCAGTTGTGATGTTCCTCATTGCTGCTCCACCTTTCCTTCTATCCTGTTTGCTAGTGCTTTTCTGAGGCACTCTCCCATCTTGCCAAAGTCAGCCCTCCTGAAATCCAGTACCCTCACTTTTGTATTCCTTGATTCTGTGGCTGTGTTTATCGTGAACCACACTGTTTGATGGTCACTTGTTCCCAGATGGCTACCAGCTTCTAGATCTGAGATCCTCTCTCCACCCCATTTGAAAGTACCAGGTCTAAGACTGCTCCCTCCCAAGTGAGTTCTAACACTAGCTGTCTGAGGGCATGCCTCCTGTAGGGCATCGAGGATGACCCTGCTCTTGGATGTGGTTTCAGCAAGGGTGCTTCTGTTAACATCTGGCATATTCTGGCATAATCAACAATATCTCCTCTTTTTCTGCCATCCTAAGGATGCCTTCTATCATTCCTTGTCCATTTCCTCCCCAAGATGGGGTTTGTATACAACCCCGTGCAGATTGTGGTGCCATTTCTGGTCTCCAGGGTGACCCACAGTACCTCCTCTCCTCCCTGTTTACCCCTTAGTTCCATTGCTTTGATCCTTCTCTTATGTAGAGAGCTACTCCTCCTCCTTTTCTACCTTCCCTGTCCCTTCTGTAGATTGTGTACCCTGGTATGTTGACATCCCAGTCATGGTTTCTCTGTGTACCGTGTTTCTGTGACTGCCATCAAGGCCACCAGTTCAGGGAGCTTGTTACCTAGACTACAGGCATTGGTACTCATTACCCTCCATTTTTGATGGCCTTACCCTTTTTCCCCATCCGGTCCTTACTGCCTTTTTCTCCATTTATCCTGCCCTTCTCCCTATCGATGTCTCTATCTTGGTGTTTACCTCACTAACAACCCTTATTTTTGAGGGGGCTAGGATTTCCTGCTCCTTTCATTGCCTCTCCCTTGGCTAGTTTAAATGCTTGTCAATGAAACATTTAAACCTATCACCTAGGATCTTGGTTCCCTCCTGGACAGATGCAGACAATCACACCAGTACAGTATGGGCCTGCATCCCTCCAGGTGAACCCCAGTCCCCAATGAAGCCAAAACCCTGAGCTATGCACCAAGTTTTCAACCACAGATTGAACTGCATGGTGTGGAGCACCCTAGCCTCACCATGCCATGAACAGGCAGCACCTCTGAGAAGGTTACCATGTGTGCTACTTGTCTAAGGCCCCCCAACTCCACAAACTCCTCCTGCACTGATCTGATCCTTTGCCAGCCAGGTCATTTGTCACTAGGTGGGCAATGACATACAAGCCCTCCTGTGCAGCTGCTCCCATGATCCTGAGGATTTTCTTCCTGTCCCTCCAAGCCAAGGCACCAGGCAGGCACCTTACCCCCTCTCCCCCTCCCTAGTTCTACCCTCCTAACAATGGGTCCCCCACCAGAGTTGTTTCCTTCCACTGTGGGGTCCCATGCCACCCTCCTGTGGGTCCCCTTTGTGGAGTTCCCAGCATCCTCCTTGGTGTCCACTGTGGTGCCTCCATAGAGGAGCCACACTCTGCCAGAATGGTGTATGAATTGTGGAGAGGTACAACTGGAGGGATGCTCCTCTGTTCCACCATGATTTGGGGTGGACATCCACACATAAGTACCACTGAGAAACAGGAGTAGTACCTTTCTCTCGGGTTCTGCATCCACCATGTTGTGCTCCTGAAGAACTCCTTAAGCATTTCTCTCACTTGCCAGTGCAGTTCGGCCTATTTCACACTGCGGTCAAAGACCACCTCGATGGTAAGACTGAAGTCCTCTCCCGAGTAACATTGGGTTACCAGGCCCATTGAATTGAGTAATCTCCTGATTCAGGGCATGGTAAAATGACAGATCATCATGGTTAGATCTGTATGTACTGACCACTGTCAATGGGCCTTATGGTGTGGCCTCCTCTGCCAGAATCCAGAGACCTTCTCTATCTGAATCTGTGTGCAAAATAGACCATTTGAGATGCCTGTGTAGAGGATAGTGAGTCCCATTTTCTGTGGAATGCTGGGCTATGCACTTCCACCCTACCCAACCTCATGCCAGTTTTGCTGCTGCAGAGACCCGCAAGTGTGTCTCTTGCAGGAAAGCAATTTGGGCCTTGAGTTTTTGAGGTGCGATAGGACTTTTTCCTCCTGATGGGTGAGTTAAGCCCTTGAACATTCCATATGATGGCCTGTACCTCACCCATGATCTCCAATTATCAACAGAGTGCTAATGATGGATGGCTACTGATCCTAAGAACAATGTCTTCATATTGTGGCAAGCATGCAACATACCCCAGTCCATGAAGACCCAATACCCTTTGGGTTAATGCTACTGACTTCCTTGGAGGTTGGCATCATCTATATACCAATACAGTAAAAATAAATGTAGCAAACATTCCAACAATAAACAAAAATGATAGAAATCCCATGCTCAACCAGGGCTGAAAATGTAATAAACCCTTATAGCAGAAGTGTAAAACAACAAAGAGGTTCTGAGCCTTCCCGGCATTGTACTGTATATGTATCCTCTCTTACAACCTCCAACAATGCCCCATGCATTCCCAGTGGTTGTAACACAGATTATCCTACCCATTTGAGTATTCTAAGTGTCTTCTTCTGGAGATCTGGATATGGTAACACAGCCAAGCCTCTTCCCCTATCTTAATTGCCACTGACAGCCCCATGAGACCCTTCTAAAAAGAAAACCCTTAAATGTGGGGTGAGTAGTGAGACTATCCTTAGGGACCAATGAGCCAGTACAGTTTCCTGTGCATCTCTGCTCCAACCCATCAGACCTCTTCATCACAACCATGACCCTGGGGTATAAAACAGGGGTTAACTCCTTCTGGGGGAAGGTCAGGACAGTCATTAAACACTGCCTGAGTCAAACAGTGCACTCACAAGCTCCTAGCAGCAGTGACCCTGTGCTTTGTGGCTCCTGGTACCAGGCTTGGGAAGAATGAGGGTGCAGTAGCAACATGTAGGGAGCAGCAGTGGAGTAGACACCCACAGTTGAGTATTGCTCATGCCCTGTGACGATGAGCCATCCAGTCATCCTCCAGTTCCCAATGAACATTATTTACCTGTGGTCATGTAGCCCTATAGGACTTATCCTCTGCTATGTAGTGTGCCAGTTTGGGTGCTACCTTGCTGAACAGCTGCCACTCCTCGAGTTCTGGGATCATAAGGAATAGGCACTAAAACCATCATTAGAGGATTGTAGAAAGGCTGCAGAAGGGAAGTTCACCTGCTGGCTGGGAAGGTAAGATGTGGCTCAATCTTTGGGGCCGTATAAACCTTAGGTGTCTCCTTGTACCCTACTCTTCAGTTCCACCCTTCCCCAGCAAGAATGCTTAACTTTAGGAGATTCCAAGTGCCCTGCTGCCCCACTTGTTCCCCATCTCTTGTTCATGGGACCCACTCCAGCATACAGAAGGCTTTTCTCAGGGTGCATCATGGAGCTTATTTAAAGAGCCCAAAATGGTTCAGTTTTCTACTTTAGAAATAAAGCCAAATCAAGTCTTAAAAATATTAAAACAAAATCCTTTAAAAGTGTTGGAATTTATGAAATTCAGCCAATGTTTTTGAAATTGATAGCTTCACAAATCTATGTTACATTAACAAAATGATTTAATTTATCACTTGTTACAAGGATTTTTCCACAACAGTGGAAACAAACTATAATAATACCAGTTTTCAAGGGGTTCACCCCAAAGATTTAGGGAACTACCGCCTAATTTCTCTTCTTCATCCTTTGGGCAAACTTATGGAAAAGCTCACTAATGAACAAATTAGTAACTATCTGCAACAGGGTGGGCTCTGGGCTCCCAAGCACTGTGGCTTTAGTAAATATCATAATACTGAATGCGTGAGGTTCATGAATCTCACCAGTAAGGCTATGAATACAGGAGCTCACTGGTTCTATTTTTGTGGACCTGTCCAAGGCATTTGACCTTATTGATCATCACCTGCTGCTCGGGAAACTAGCTGATAAGGCTTAGTTAAACTACCACTAGAATGGGTAGAAAGTTATCTATCAGGCAGGGAACTGGAAGTTCTTTATGGTGGATCAGTGTCTGTGGGTAGATTATTAGTAAAAGGAATGCCCAAGGATCCATATTAGGACCCCTCTTTTCTCTATATTTGTCGATATTATACCTAGCAAGTTGATTAAGACTAACAACATTTTGTATGCAGATGATATAATATTATATACAAGTTAAAATTCCTTAGATAAAATAACTCGGGACTTAAATAGTGATTTTCAAGAGTTAGAAAATGATTTTTGGAATTAAAGTTAAGTATGATGTTTGGTTCAAAACAAAAACTGGATAATCTGGGGAATTGAAAATAGTTGATAAGAAATAATTTAGAGCAGGTGCAATATTTGAAGTATTTGGAACTGTACCTGGACTCTAATCTAACTTATACATGTCATGTATCAAATTTAACAAACTTGTTATTGAAATTAGGGATGTTATTTAGACTTCAAAGTGTGTTGACACTGCAGGCAAGAAAGCAAAGAGCCCAATGTATTTTACTTTCTCAATTGAATTATAATTCATTTCTGTTTATAGCCTTGTCTAAACAAGTATTGAATAATCTTACCATGACATTTCATAGCATCTATAGGTTCGTCTATAAGTTACCATATAGTATTCATCATTGTACATTGTTCCAGGATTCTGGTTACTACCACCATGATCAAACTCTATATATTCTCTTTGTGGTATAACAGATAATGTAATGAGACAAAGAGATCCATCTCCCTTGTATTCACTGCTATCCCTAAGGAAGTTTCTAGGAACTTAAGATCAAATACACCCCTAAGTTAAACTTGAGGATAACAAAACAAAATGGGTGATCATGCTTTTCAATTCAAGCTCCTAAATGTTGGAATAATCTTCCATCTGGAAATTAGATCTGGGATCAGCCATAATTCTTTTAAAATGAAATTAAAGCAGCATATTTTAAATAGTGTACAATGTCATTGCTATTTTTAAAATTTTGTATTAACAGACTGTATGCTTATATTTTATGTTTCTATTTTGTATTGTTTGTATTAAGTGAATGTAAAAGTTATCTTGTAATTTTCATCTTACATCTTTTGACTGTATTACAGTCCCGGATCACATATGAAAAGAGCCTTGGCTCATATGTTTACCCACTAAACAAAATAAATAAATAAATAAAAATTAAATTAAATGACTGTCCCAGAAATACCATCCCCTTCTACCCTCTCCATTCCTCGTGTGTTGTGATATGAACAGTCAGCCTGAATGGAGAGCAAACTAAAATAATTGTGGGAAACAAAGGTGATGGCACTCCTAGGTAGCACTTTATTGTGGATCCTTCCTCCAGTAATCTGGATCTTTGTTAGCTCCTCCCAGGAGAGAGGCTCTGTGCTTATGTGATATGGTGATAAGGATATGGATGATGCAGCCCCACAGCCCTCTGTCATGTTGTGGTTATCTGCTGGTGGCTGTGGGGACATCAGCCCTCCCCAACTAACATTGTCTGTGTGGGCATGTCCAGATAGATGGACCCAAAAGTAGGGGTGCACTTTAGTTAGGAGGATGATCAACAGTATAAATAGTATAGCGGATTTCCCTTCTGATACAATATGAAATCTGTACCATAACTCTATTGCAAGCATTGTATCTCTGATCCCCTCTCCTGCCAGGTGGACCACGGTCATTAGCACAGCACCTGTTATGGTCATGCTGACCAAGTAGTAGCCAAGTTGTCTTGGCACAGGATCAGCAGCAGCACAACTCCATTTGTCAAGAGTGACTGCTCTTGAAATCCAGATACCTACTCCAATGGCAGCCACTGCTGGGGGTGATCACCCTTCCAGTGTCCAAATGCTAACTGGACAGTTCTATGTCTTATTCCATGAAAGGGAAAATACAGGATCCTCAACCCTCATCTCCCCAACCCAACTGCTGATTCAGGCTGCTGCTTCAGGAACAGCAATCCTGTGTGCCAGTGTGGATGCCCCAGGAGCACTGAAGAAGGAAGTACTTACTGTTTTCTCAGGGTTCTCTCGAATGTGCACACATTCAAGAGGCACGGCTATGGTGCAGTGGAGTCAAATTAGCAGGTATACAAGAAAATGGTGCCCCTCAATAGGCCAGCTTCTGCCTGTGAAGAATCTCAGTGGCAGAACAGTGTGAGCATCCTGAGCTACACTACCACATAGATTAGAGTGCTATGCAAATGGTAGGGAGAGATGATCCCACACTAAAAGAGAATGACCAGATATAGTTCAGGGTGTCAAGATTAAGGATAAGCATTACTTGCTTTGCAGTGTCTCTCCAGCCCATAGCCAATACGTCAGTATCCTCCAGGCCTCTGGCTCTTCCCGCTTGATCTCAGCTTAGCTGTGCATCCCCATGGTGGCACAGTGGGTACTGCAGCAAGCCTTAATTCCTCAGCCCATATTACAGCAGTAGTATCCCCAACTATATATATCACTTGTAAGTCTATAAAGATAACACCCCCAGAAGCTGCCTGCCTCTTAAAATTGCCTTACCCAGTGGTTCTTCCCCAACAGTACAGTCCCCAGAGTATCTGAGTAAGAGGGCCGCACCTTTAATAGGCCCAACAAGCATGGAACAGTGGCGGCTCCAATCTTAAGCCACAGGGCAGACTCTGAAGGACAGCTTCAGGAGGAGCACAAAATCCGAGGGGCATAAAATACTCAACAAGCCAGAGGCTCCTTTGTAGTAGCTCCTCACAGAACTGGAAATGTGGCCACCCTTCCTTCCCCCACCTCCGCACTTTTTAAATTCCTAAGTCACAAGTTAAGGATTGGTCAGTACATGTAAGGAGAGGAGCACAAGGAAGCAACCAATTAAGGATCTTTAGAATTACAAGGGTACTAGGAGCTGAGGAACTAAGGGACTATAACTCTTTGGAGCTAGGAGTTATTATACTTTAAGTCTCTACTTGCAGAACTTTAGCTTTCTTTTAGAGTCTCTACTTAATAATAATAAAATAAATGTATTTATAAAGCGCTTTCAACTTACCAAGGTGCTGAACACGTTAAAACAATAACATCAAATATAAATCCAATAATAGATATAAATAAAATCATAGCATAATAACATAACACATTAAAATCAATTAATAAAATATGAAGTAAGAGCTCAACACAGTAACAATTACACTATGAATAACCATCCAAGAAGGCCATTAGCCAGAATAAGTTTTCAAATTATTCTTGAATTCCTCCATGGAGTGCACTCCCGTAACTGGCATGGTAGAGAATTCCAAAGAGTGGGTGCAGCATAAGAAAATGCTCTGCTGCCAGAAGATTTTAAACTCACTCTTGAATTCTAGCAACCTCCTTTGGCAAGCGGAGAGATCGGCCGGGGTAGTAAGACACCAGGAGTTTTTTCAGATAGGCCGGACCCTGATCGTGAAGGGCTTTAAAAGTCAGTAAAATGACTTTAAAGGTGATCCACCACCGTGATAGAAGTTGAAGCGTGAGCCAGCAGCACCGGGTAATAAGACAGGACCCACTTGTCCAGTCAAACCCGTACTTGCACAAACTTAATTTATTTGCAGTATTAGAAGTACTTTGGGATCTCAAATTGTACAAAAGTTTTATTTTCATTTATTTTATTTTACAGTAGTGGAAGTCAATATAGTTACTGCATAAGGATATCATAAATGCCCTAAAGGTAGTGATTGCATGCAGCAGTAGAAGTGCATTGTGCATAGATATTGCACAAATTTATTTGCAGTAGTAGAAGTACTTTAGAATCCCTTTTTAGGGGTAGATGTTCAATACAGTTACTGCATAAGATCTGAAACAGGTTAGGATAGCACAATTGCTCCCCAGCAGTCTTGTGTACTGTACAGCTACTGGGGACACTAGGTTAGCACAAATGCCAAAGCAGTATTGATTGTATTGTATCAGTAACTTATCCATAGATGGAGAAGACATCATTTGAATAGTAAGAGAAGAACCTAACAGTATTGAAAATGTTATAGAGAGCAGCATTCTTTTCAGAGGGCCTAACACTATCTTACATTATTTTAAGCACAAAATGTGGTGCAGGAGCGAAGAACCAGTATAGCGAGGAAGGAGGACAGTGACAAGGGGTGGAGGCAAGGAAGATGGGAACATCATGGTGAGGACCAATGGTAAGGGACAGCAGAGATCGCGGAGGAGAGGGAAGCACTAGACATGGAGGAGATAGAATAGTGGGCCTAACAAATGCAGTGTGGCCATATTTGTGAGCGCTCTATGGAGATGGGGAGAATGCCCAGTTTGTCAGAAATTGGGGACTTGAAGCTGATCTGGTATGGTTAAAAGAGAGATGGAGAGGAGGGAGGAGATGGTGGAGAGAATAGGGAAAGGAGGCAGGAAGGCAGGAGGGATGGGAGGAAAAATTGTTATGGAAAGGAGAGAGCCAGAAAGGGAAGGGAGGAAGGGACAAGGAGGGAGCAAAATGCAGGGTACACAGCGACAGGCAACAATGAAGCAGGATATAAAGGGGGATCAACAGGAACTGGCCTTATCCGGTGGCAGAAACAGGAGGCAGAAGAAGGGATAGGAGCAGAGATAAGCTGGAAGCTGAAACAAGGAAAATATATGGAGCCAACCAGTACTGGACCTTAACTGAGATCTAACAGGTACTGGCTCTTATCTGAATTACAGGC
This sequence comes from Neoceratodus forsteri, assembly GCA_016271365.2. Lineage (NCBI taxonomy): Eukaryota > Metazoa > Chordata > Ceratodontiformes > Ceratodontidae > Neoceratodus > Neoceratodus forsteri. The sequence continues at coordinate 903,882,375 of CM028131.1, read as the reverse complement.
CCAGGAGGCTGAAGGGGGACAGAGTCAGAGGAAAGCAGGGAGCTGAAACACGGAAATGAAAGAGATCCTAAAGTAAAAGAAAGGCCCGGCTCAATACAGGAGCAGGGAGACAAGAGTGGCACAGTAGGAGAGAGGTAAGAAAAAGAGGAGAGAAAGCTAATGAGGGCAGGAAGGGCAGAGGAAATAGGGTAAGGAGGACACTGCAGAGGAGGGGGAGACTGGGAAGGTAAACAATCTAGGGAAGGGAGGAAAGATAACGCAGTGGGGATAGAAAGGAAATGCTATTGGCAATGAGAGGGAACAGAAGGAGTACAGGCAAGGTAGCATAGTGTAGGACAAGGGGAAGAGATGGTTACTGTAGATGTGGGAAGCCAGAGGGACCAGCACAGCAATGCAAGAAAATCAAGGAAAGTAAGCAGAGTAGAGTTACAGAGGCATACTTAGGGATAGGAAATGAGCACTCGGTAATAGTACATGGGGACTAGATCATAAAAGGGATACACTGGTTAAGGAAGCCAGTAGTATATAAAGGAGATTAGTTTTCTGTGTCCCAGGATGGAGGCAAGCAGGGCATTACCTAGGATTATGGAAAACATTAGGTAAACTGGAGGTAAAACACACCTAGTCCTTTACCTAGGAACAAATGACCTGGCAGGGAGGAGATGGAAAAGGTACAAAGGAGATTCAGGGAGTTAGCCAGGGGTGTGAGGGGATAGTCAGTTTCTGGCTTTTTCAGAAGTACTGCTGCTACACTTGCAAGCACGGCCAGGCAGCTAAGAATCAGAGAGTTTAATCACTGGCTATGGCAGTGGTGCAGAAGGGAGGATACGCATGCATAGGGGAATGGAGGGACACGTGGGTAGATGTACACCTGTATGCAAGGGACAGACTACATTTAACTGATGAGGGAGCTAGGCTATTAAGGTGAAAGCTGCAGGGATATATAGATAAAACACCAGAGAATGATTTAAACTATAGAGGGTGAAGTACAAAGTTAGGCACAGACCAGAGAAAGTAGATAGTAGGACTTGTCTATCTGCACTCCCCACAAATGGGGCAGGGAACGACAGACGGAAGGGGAATGGAGGGCAGAGGATAGATGGAAGTGTTTACTGGCAAATGCTAGGAGTCTGGGGAAATAAGATGGGGACCAGGAGGCAGTGGTGGGGCAGAAGACCTGGACCTGATAACAGTAACTGAGGCATGGTGGATTGATAACCACAGTTGGGAAGTGGAATTACCGGGTTATAGTCTATAGGAGAGACAGAGAGGAAAAATGGGGTGGGGTCACCCTATACATAAGGGATGGGATAAGAGAAACAGTGAGTGAGGAAGGACAGGGATCAGCTGAGATCCTCTCAGTCACAATAACTAAGAAACTGGGGGATAGTAAGAACGGGGTCACATACAGGCCACCAAACCAGGGAGAGGAGGTTGATAGGGAGCTAGCTAAGGAAAACAGAGGATGGCTGGAAAAGGAGATATTCTAGTGGTAGGAGATCTAAATCTTCCTGATGTGAACTGGGAGATCCCAACAGCAACTTCTGAAAGGAGCAGGAGTTATTGGAGTCAGTACAGGAGGCATTTATTCATCAGCGGGTCAGGGAATCAACTGGGGAGGCCATACTCAACTTGGTTATGACCAATGGGGCTAGTGTTGAGAAAGTGGAGGTGGAGAAAATCTGGGAGACAGTGACCATAGGATGATCAGATTTGGGCTTTGGACTGGTCGGATAAGTATAGGTCAAACCATTAGGGTTCTGGACTTCAGAAAAGCAGATTTTAGAAAAATGAAAGAAATTTCAAAAAGGAACTAGTAGGGAAGAGAACCTAGAGGAGTTAAGGAACTTTGGGGAGCAATAAAGAGGGAATTCTGATGGCAACAGAGCAATGCATCAAGACAGTGAGCAAGCGGGGAGGAAACCACTATGGTTTACATCAGAGGTGAAGACAGCAGTCAGGGAAAAAAGAATGCATTCAGGACCTACAAAGTTTCACAGGGATGGCGGATAGGAAAGTTTACAAGGAGAAGTTAAAGGAAGTGGGAAAATAGTCAGGAGAGCAAAGTGAGCACGGAGGAGAAATAGTGAGGGAGGCCAAAAGGAGATAAGAAATTTTTCGGTATGTAATTGAACAGAGGAAAAGCAAGCAGGGGATTATGAGGCTAAGAGGGAGGGGAGCTCTGATAGAGGAAATGAGGAGAAAGCAAATCTGGTGAACAGATACTTACCTCAGTCTTCACGATTGAGGAAGTAGTAAAGGGGCCAGAACTAAGCAATAAGGGAAGGGTGGGTAGTGAGATGGACACAAGCCCTTTTCAGAGGGAGGAGGAGGGTGTTGGAGAGTTAGGAAAACTGTGTATAGATAGGGCAATGGGTCCTGACATAATCCACCCAGGGTGCTCAAGGAGTTGAGGGAGGAGCTAGCGGCACCTCTTACAAAGTTATCTAATCTGTCTCTAGACATGAGAGGGTCACGGTGGATTGGAAAAGGGCTGATGTGGTGTCTTTTCACAAAGGGGAGGAAAGGAAGAACCAGGAAACTATCACCCAGTCAGCCTTACCTCCGAGGGTGGGTAAGCTGATGGAGGGACTGATAAAGGAAAGCTAGCACAATATCTAGGGAGGGGCCTCACAGACCCAAAACCAGCATAGGTTCACAAGGGTAGGTCATGTCAGACCAACCTGATTGAATTCTTTGATTGAGTAACAAGAGATTTGTGATCAGGTAGGGACAGTGGACGTGGCATATCTGGACTTTCAGAAAGGCCTTGACACCGTCCCTCACAGGTGGCTAATAAACAAGTTGGGTAGCTTAGGGGTGGGGAGCAAACTAGTAAACTGGGTGGAAAATTAACTGAAGAGTAGAACACAGAGGGTGGTGGTATGCCCTCCACAGAAGAAAAGGGTGACGAGTGGAGTAGCTCAGGGGTCAGTATTGGGACCCATACTATTCAACATAAACATTAGGGACATCTTGGAAGGCCTGAATGGGAAGGTGTGTCTGTTCGCAGATGACACAAAGATCTAGAACAGAGTGTGGACACAATGGGAGGAGAAAAGATGAGGGAGTATCTAGTGATACTGGAGGAGTAGTCAGGAAGTGGCAATTACAATTCAATGCACAAAATGCTAAATTATGCACATAGGGAGTAGGAACCCAAAGGCAAAATACTGGTTGGGGAGGAACTAGAGGTAACCTAGCAGGAGAGGGACCTGGGATCATCATTTTGGATAACCTAAAGGTGGGTAATCAATTCAATAAGGCAATAGGGAAGGCGGAACAAAATGTTGGCATGCATAGAGAGGGCTTTACAAGCAGGAGGAGGGGTAATCATGCCTTCATACAAAACTATGATCCGACCTCATCTGGAATACAGGGCCAGTTCTGGAGGCCACACTTGCAAGGACAGGAGACCGGTTGGAAAGGCTTCAGGAAGGGCTACCAAGATGGTTCAAGGACTGCACAGGAGGGCATATGAGGAGCAGTTAGAGGAACTAAATGTATACACACTGGAGATGAGGAGGGAAAGGGGATATGGTTGAACCTTCAAATATCTGAAGGGAATAAACAAGGTGAGAGAGGACACATATTCAGGATGACTGAAAACAAATCAACAAGGGACATGCATTCAAGCTGGAGGGGCAGGTTTGGAGGAAATACGAGGGCAAGTTCTTCACTGAGAGAGTGGTGGGTCCTTGGAATAGGCTACCAGAAGGGGTAGTAGGGTAGACTCGGTGAACAAATTCAAGAGGGCTTGGGATAACTTATGGGCTAAATAAAGGCAAAAAATGAGGAGGGGCAGATAAAAGGACAGAGGGGTTTGGGCAGACAGGATGGGCCATTGGGTCCTTTTCTGCCATCAAGTTTCTATGTTTCTAAGTATGTCAATGTCAATGTCAATGTCAATTTTATTTAAAAAGACGCCCAATCCCAAAGGCTCTAGGCACCGCATAAAAACTATACAGTGTGTCATACCATATACATTCCTTAAAATAACATACATAAAATTCAATTTCCAAAAGCCTGCATAAATAAAAGGTCTTCAGATGGCTCTTAAAAGCCTCTATAGTAGGGCCTCTCTCACTTCCAATGGCAGCGAGTTCCAGAGAACTGGAGCAGCAACTCCAAACAATTGGTCCCAGCTGATTTCAATCTAGCTCTAGGACTTTGAGGAGGCCACTATTAGAGGAGCGGAGATCACGAATAGAGGTGGACGGGTACCAGGAGATCAGAAAGGTAACCAGGGCCCTGTCCATGTAGGGTCTTATAGGTGAGAAAACCCACCTTGAACAATACTCTCCACCTGACCGGCAGCCAATGCAATTCGCTCAATACGAGTAATATGACTGAACTTACTTTGTCAGTCAAAAGCGGGCAGCAACATTTGCACTAGCTGCAGTCTGCGAAGAGAAGTTCCAGAGACCCCGAGATAGAGGGCATTACAGTAGTCAAGCTTCAGAAGTGACTAAGGCATGTACCAAAGTAGGGAGGTCCAGAGCGGAACAAGGGCTTAATCCTGGCGATATTTCTCAGATGAAAAAACAGGAACGAACCACAGAGGATATTTGAGCCTCCATGGACAAATTCCTGTCAAAGATCATACCAAGATTATGCACCATGGGAGGCCATCAATGACACAGCTCCTAGCAGAGGATAACCACTTCCTTTTTCTACTTGTGATGCCCTTCCTATGCATCCCAGAATCCCCTGGCTCTCCTCACTGACTTCTCACATTGCTTACCCACCTTTAGATCATCCGATATGACTACCCCAAGTCCTGCTCCATTTTGTTGTTGTTAGTACCTCCCTGCTATTGTGTACTCTTCTCCTGGGTTGTTGTTTCCCAGGTGCATTACTTTGCACTTCTTTGCATTGAATCTAAGTTGCCATATGTCTGACCATTCCTCCAACCTTGCAAGTCCCTTCTCATCCTTTCTACCACCCTTGTGTATCAACTCTGTTACAGATCTTTGTATCATCTGCAAAGAGGCATACCTTTCCCTCAGACCCACTGCAATGTCACCTATAAAAGATGTTAAGAGGACTGGACCCAGTACTGAGCCTGAGGTACTCACTAGTGATCCCCCTTTCTTGAATGTGTGCCACTCACTAGTACCTTCTGTGTCCTGTTGTGCAGCCAGTTTTCAACCCAGTCTACCACCCTGGGACCCACTCCCAAGCTGGCTAACTGATTATTAATCTTTTGTGTGGGACTGTGTCAAATGCCTTGCTAAAGTCTAGGTAGGCCATATCCACAGCCCTTCCCTGGTCTATTACTTTGGTCACCCAGTCAAAGAAATCTATTAGATTCATCTGACATGACATTTCTGCTGTAAATCTATGCTGCTTTGGGTCCTGTGCCCCCGGCCTCTACGTACTCAACAATTCTTTCTTTCAAGTGATTCCATCATTTTCCCTACCACTGAGGTCAAACTTACAGGTCTGTAGTTTCCTGCTTCTGCCTTGCTCCCACTTTTGTGAAGGGGAATCACATCTGCCCTCCTCCAGTCCTCAGGTACCACCCGTCCTCCCATGATTTGTTAAAAGTGTGGTCAGTGGTGTCACTAGGTCCTCTCTTAGTTCTTTTAGGATTCTGGGGTGAATCCCATCAGGCCCCATTGCTTTGTCCACCTTGACTTTTAGGAGTTCTTTCAGGACTCTTTCTTCTGTAAATGGACTGTGTCATCCCCCACCCAGAGTGCTTCTATTGTCTGGTTTAGGTAACTCCTTCTCATCTTCTTTTGTGAATACTGAGCAAAGTATTCAGTCAGTATCTCTGCCTTTTCACTGTCTCCTCTGCCCACCTCCCTCTCCCTTATTAATCTTCACTATTCCTCCTTAACCTTTCTATGCTCCCTAATGTACCTATAAAGGTTTTATCCCCTTCTTAACTGACTTGGCTATTTTTCCTCAGTTTGGGCTTTTGAAATTCTGACTGCCTTCCCACTTCTTTCTGCTTTAATTGATACAGTTCCTGTCGTGCTCCTTCTGTGATGCCTTATACTTTTGAATGCAGCCTTTTCTCCTTAACCTTCCCTGCCCTCTTTTGAGAACCATAGTGGTTTTACTCCGCTTTGTTTTCTTTATCTGTTTCACACAAAGGCTTGTTGCCTCTATGAAGGCAGTTTTGATTTTTCTCCATTGTTCTTCCACCCTCCTCTTTGCCCATTTGCCAGTGTATTCCTCAGGTATTCCCCATTTTGCCAAAGTCAGCCCTTCTAAAGTCCAGTATGCTTGTTTTGTATGGCTTGTCTCCATGGTTGTGCTGACTGTGAGCACACTGTGCAGTGGTCGCTTGTTCCCAGATGTCTATGACTTCTAAATTTGTGATCCTCTCTCCATTTTGAGAGTACCAGGTCTAGTATTGCTTCCTCCGCGTGGGTTCCAACACTAGCTGTCTAAAGTCTCCCCTGCAGGGCATCGAGAAATGACCTGCTCTTGGACGTGGCTGCAGTACATGTCAATCCAGTTAACATCTGGCATATTCAGGTCCCCATTAACAGTATTCCCTTTTTCAGCCATTTTGAGAATGTCCTCTATCATTTTCTTGTCCATTTCCTCCCCTTGAGATGGGGTCTGTATACAACCCTGTGCGGATTGTGATGCCATTCCCTGTCTCCAAGGTGACCCAGAGTGCCTCTTGTCCTCCACTTTACTTTATAGTTCTGTAGCTTTGATCCCTTCCCTTATGTATAGAGCTACTCCACCTCCTCTTTTCCCTCCTGTCCCTTCTGTAAACTGTGTACCCGGTATGTTGATATCCCAGTCATGGTTCCCCGTGTACCATGTTTCTGTGACTGCCACAATATCCAAGTGTTCATCTTCCATCAAGGCTACTAGCTCAGAAGCTTGTTTCCCAGACTACGGGCATTGGTACTCATTGCTCTCCATTTAATGTTGGCTTTATCCTTTTCCCCATGCCTGCTCTTTTGCCCTTGTCTATTTTTCATTTACCCTGTCCTGCCCTCTGTTGAGCACTGTACCTCAGTGTTTACCTTACTACCGTCATGTTTTGTTGGGGAGGCTTGAAATTTTCTGCCTCTTCTTATTACCTCCCCATGGCTAGTTTAAAAGCTTGACAAGGAAGCAAATCTTCTTGGGTATGTCTGTATCAGCTTTGCACATCTGGATTGGGGATTTTCGCCCATTCTTCCTTGCAGCTCTGTCAAGTTGGATGGGGGCGTCGGTGAACCGCAATCTTTAAGTCTTTCCACAGATTCTCAATCGGATTCAAGTCTGGGCTTTGGGTGGGACACTCAAGGACATTCACCTTCTTGTTCTGAAGCCAATCCAGTGTTGCTTTGGCTGTATGCTTGGGGTCATTGTCCTATTGGAGCGTAAATCTTCGCCCAGTCCAAGGTCTATTGCAGACTGATGCAGGTTCTCCTCAAGGATGTGCCTGTATTTGGCTCCATTCATTGTTCCCTCTATCCTGACAAGTGCCCCAGTCCCTGCCACTGAAAAGCATCCCTATAACATGATGCTGCCACCACCATGCTTCATGGTAGGGATGGTGTTACACAGGTGCTGAGCTGTGTTCGGTTTGCACCAGGCATAGCTTTGCATTCAGGCCAAAGTTCAATTTTTGTTTCATCAGACCAGAGAATATTTTTCCACATGGTCTCAGAGTCTGCCACGTGCCTTCTTGCAAACTCCAGGCATGCTATTATGTGGCCTTTTCTCAGGAGTGGCTTCCTCTAGCCAATCTCCCATAGAGGCTACATCTGTGAAGTGCTGCAGAGATTGTTGTCCTCTGGACAGGTTCTCCCATCTCAGACATGGAACTCTGTAGTTCTGTCAGGGTGGTCATTGGGTTCTTGGTCACTTCCTGACCAAGGTCCTTCTTGCCAGTTGCTCAGTTTGGGAGGATGGCCTGCTCTAGGAAGAGTCTGGGTGGTTCCGTAATCTTTCCATTTCCTAATGATGGACTTGACTGTGCTCCTGGGAACTTTCAACACCTAGAAATGTTTTATACCCTCCCCATATCTATGCCTCCTCACAATTTTATCACGGAGTTCTCGGACAGCTCCTTGGTCTTCATGGTAGAGTTTCTGCTCTGACATGCACTGTCAACAATGGGACCTTATATATACAGGTGTATTTCCTCTGAAATCATGTCAACCATTTGAACTGACCACAGGTGGACTCCATTCATGTTTTAGAGTGATCTCACAAGGAATTTGGATGCACTTGAGCTCAATTTGGAGTGTCATAGCAAGGGGTGAATACTTATCAAATCAAGACATTCCAGGTTTTATTTTAAATTACATGTAAAAAAATTCCAGAAGTTTCATTCCACTTTGACATTACAGAGTAATTTGTGTAGATACGTGACAAAGAAAATCCCATATAAATGTATTTTGAGTTTGCAACATCACAAAATGTGACAAAATCAAGGGGGTGAATACTTTCTGAAGGCACTGTATCTCTCTACTGCTCTCCTGGTTTCTGTGACCCAAAATGCATTATTTTGCATTTTTTGTATTAAACCTCAACTGCCAAACTTTTGACCTATTCTCCAGAAATTTTAAATTTCTTTCCATTCTTTGCATACACCTCTGGAGTGTCCACTGTGTTGCAGATCTTGGTGTCATCTGCAAAGAGGCAGACCTTCCCTTCCTGCTCCTCTGCTATATATCTAATGAAGACATTAAAGAGGACTGGCCCCAATACTGATTCCTGTGGTACCCTGCTGGTCACTCTCCTCCTCAGAGTGAACTCCATTTACAACAACCCTTGCCTCCTATCCCTTAACCAGTTTCTTTACCAGGTTACCACCTTATTGCTGACCCATGCTACCCAACCTATTTATCAGCCTACTATGTGGAATGGTGTCAAAGACCTGATGAAGTCCAGGTAGGCCACATCCACTGCCCCTCTCTGAACCAACACCTTTGATTACCCAGTCAAAAGCTATTAGATTTGTTTGGCATGATCTATCTGAATGGTGGCTCTGTAAAGCCATGCTGCTTCAGGTCCTCCAGTCTGTTGGATTCAAGGTGTTCAACAATTCTTTCCTTTACAAGTGTTTCCATCAATTTTCCTACTACGGATGTCAGGCTGACAGGTCTATGTTCTCACCACCTTCTTACTAACATTTTTGTGAAGTAGGACTATGTCCACTCTTCTCCAGTTCTCCAGGATCACACCAGTCTCCAGTGAGCTATTAAACAAGTCTGCCCGGTACAGCTAGCACCTCCCCGAGTTCCTTCAGCACTCATGGATGCACCCCATCTAGCCTCCATGGTTCACCCTCAGATTGAGTGTTTTCCTGACCCTCTTCTCAGAAAAGATTAGTGTCCACTTCCTCCCTCCAAGCTCTTGGTGCTTATTTGTGGTCCCTCCCTTTCCCTTCTACTGTGAACAATGAGCATAATTATTTGTTTAAGATCTTTGCTTTTCTTGGCCCTCATCTGTACAGCACCCTCACTCCATTTTAACCATACAATCCTCCCTTTATCTTCTTTTCTCACTAATATACCTGAAAAAATGTCTTGCCCCTCAAACTGCCCCCTTCCAGCATCGGCCAAGCTAGTTACATGCTTGCCTGGCATGCTGCAGTGCCTAGTCTCAGCAGGGCAGCTGCTGCACGGGACATCCACCCTTCTTCCCTGGGCAGGAGAGTACCACAGGGCACTATTCCTCAACCCTCCCCTGCCGACCCCGGTGCCCGAGTTTGCTCCCGAACCGGGTCACTGCATAGCACGAGGTGGCGCCCAGTGCCTGAACCTCAGTGCCACTGGGCTGGCCTCTTGTTTTGAGTATTGTACATGATATGATACATGTTGCACCAGGATGTATATTTCTTACTATTGGCCTGTCTGGCCATGCTGCTACCTATTTCAGTGTCCTGGCTTCCTAGGCACGCTTGCTTGGCAGTTCCACTGTGTGCCCATTAGTGCCACATTCGGGGCCTACTGGTTGGGGTAGTGCTGCAGTCTATCTTTGTTGGGGGTTCTATGTCCTGTGCTCTGGCTAGGACAGCTTTTCCTTATTCTAACCTACGTTACCATCCTCTGGCGTGGTTCATTATGTCACCTGTTCTGGAATAGCAGTTCCATGGTGCTGGTGTGTTATGCATGTCTTAAGTCACCTTATGCAGTTGTGTAGGCTTTCTTTGGTGTAACTGCATTGTAACTTGCATTTGTTGTAGCAGTTCTGGCGTAGTGTTCTTTTGAATCGCGATGTCGCCAAATACGCTGGCATAACTACGTTTGCACTATCAGGGTGGCATGCATTTACACCTGGCATAACTTGTCTTGAATCTGGCCCCTATCCCCAAAGTGAATACATCACCTTCTCTCTGCACTGCTCTTCCAACCATGAGTTGAAGGACTTCATGTAGAGTTACCCTCCTTCCCTTGTTGTAAACAGGCAGCACTTCCGTAAAGGCTACTGTGCATAATACCTGCCTAAGACCCTTCCCAGCTCCTAAACTGCTCCTGCACTGTCCCCATCCTTTCTAAGGCTAGGTCATTTGTCTTCAGGTGGACAATGATATCCGCTCCTCTTCCTTCCTTCCTACTGCCTCACAATCTGCTGGATATGCTTACCATCCTTCCGAGCTGATGCACCAGGTAGCACTTAACTTCTCTCCCTACCCACTTTCCTTCCACCAACTCTATCCCTGACTATAGATACCCCCACCAGCACTTGCTTGCTCCTTCTCTGGGGCCTCCTTCCCCCTGGAGGACTCCATTTGGGTGATTTGCCACATCCTCACTGCCAGCCACCTCGAGTGCCTCTTCTTGGCAGTCCCACTCTGCCAGAATGGCACAGGAATTTCTTAGTGGCACTGGATGAAGGTGCACCTGTTACCCTCTTTCCAGCCTTTCAGATCCTACCACCCTGTCCTCCTTGAGCCCACTGTAGTCCAACCACTCCTTCTGGCATCCTTTGAGGTTGCAATGTCTAGCTAGGTGGGCCCTGGGTGGGAGGATGGTCCCCAACTCTTGCCAATGCAACTTTGAGTCTAGCAATGTAGTCCTGACTCTCTGCCAGCACCACCTGAAGCCTTGAGACCTGTTCCTCTACTCAGAGAGGTGTACACAAATGGGACAGCACCACAGTCTCCAGAAGGTCCCCTGTAGACTGCCAACCCACAACCACTGCATTGCACCAATTGAAACTGATGTGCTACAGCATGCTTAATAATATGCAGAGAGGGAGGGATCATAGGCCATATTAGACCCAAGGTCCATTAAAGTTCATTGGGCTGGTATACAGGCTTGGCAGCAATCAAACAACTTGGTGGAGAAATCTTGGAAAATTCTGATGTTGTGGCTCTTCCACGTAACCTCCCTATAGTCCTGGCCCATCAGGTATCTGCTCCCTGTCTTAGTACCAGAGAAACTGGGCCAGCAATGCTGGAAGATGATCACCAGGTTTGGTGGGGTTGATGAGGAAAGATGGGTTCAATCAATTTAATTGTTTGGCAAACATTCAGGAGTCAATATGACGACAGAGAAGTTTGTAGAAATTTGATAATGTCCTTTATCCTCACTCTCCCTCTGGAAACCCATAAAGCATAAATTGTTCTCTTTGCTGTGATTTTCCAAATCTTCTACCCATTCCTACAGCACACAGATGACCTGGTCTTGTTCTCACAGATTCCTGTTGGCTTTGCTTGAGATGTCCACTGTAGTAGCAATTCTCTGTTCAGCCATGTTTAAACAGTCCCAGATCTGAACAATAGCAATGTTTATTCTCTGTGTTGATATTTCAAGTCTCAGTGTCTGTGATACCAATTGCTCAAACATAGTTTAAATTTCTGGTAGGGCTGTGCCAGTCTCCAGACTGGCCATTTTGCCACCAACTAAAGCAGTCTGAAAGAACTGTTTCGGAGTGGATATCTTCATGATCCAGCTGATGATTTTCACCCATTTGCATTGGAATGTACCCCAAGGTAAGGGCTCTTCAATGATGTTTGAACACCTCAGATAACTAATCAGCTTGGCAAGGATATCAATGGATTAATGCAGGGGGTTGTTGGAGTTCCAGAATTAGGTATACATCTTGTCAGTGCCTAGCTAACCCCTCCATCATGGCCTTTGTGCCCTACCTCATGAACAGGTAAGTGAAATTTTGAAATCTTGACTGAAAAGTGCTTTCACAGAGAGACTGTGAAAATATGTTTTAGGAGTGTTGAAAATGTCACCTTCCTAGTTCATGAGGTGGGTAAAAAGGCCATGTGTAAAATCTATGGCAAAAAGAAACTTAAAAAGAGGAGTTATGAGTAAAAGCTGAAAATGCATGAAAAGCCATTAACCACGCTGGTAACCAGGTTCATGCACCGATCCTGGGTACAAGGAGTGAGACTGGCAGGAGGGGTCTACAAGTGTCCATTGGATGCTTCTCTCCCAGGGGTGGGTCTCACCTAGGCACCTGCGGGTGGATTGGCGACATGCTTCTGGGGATCTGAGCCTGGCACACTCTGCATGTCCCGCCCCAGGACTGCCTGAAGCTCATGCATGTCCGAGAACAGCACTGGGTGGGGCAGAAAATTAGAATGGCTCCCCATCCTGCCAGAGGATGAGCCCAGTTACCAGTTGCCATGAAGCCCGGAGTTAGCCCGACCAACCTCGCAACCCTGGGATGCGCCTGTCTACTATAAGGCACTTCCTCTTGAAGGAGAGGGACCAACCCAGCATAGGATATGCCAGGATACCCAGGTAAGGCTGCTATAGGGGTTGGTGGATGGCAGCAAGGATAAGAAGGGGTGGGTGCCTAGGGCTCTGAAGGGTGGGAGGATGGGGTAGCACTGGGGAGAAGCATAAAGAAATAATACAAAAAAGTCATTAACTAAACTTACCTTGTTTTTAATTAGTTCATAGTCGCGCTGGAAAGGATACTCTGGTACTAAAAAGTTTGTTGGCTATGTAAGTGGGGGTGCAAGGGGTGATGCATACTGAGAGGGTGTGAGTGGGGGTCCAGGGGTGGAGGGCCAGAAGGTATGGGGGCAGAAAACATTGAGGGACTTTTGTTTTACAGGTGTTGTGAGGGACAGGGTTACAGGATGGGGAGGAGACCATGCCAAGGGAGGAGGGAGGGATTGGGTTTGTTTTGGTGGACAGGGTTAGAGGGTGGAGATGGGAGACCATGCTGAGGAGGATTTGGTCTATTTTGGTAAACAGGGTTGGAGGGCAGGGGCGGGAGAGAGCAGGAGGGATTTGGTCTGTCCTAGGCAACATGGTTGGAGGGTGGAGTTGGGAGACAATGCAGCAGAGAGAGCAGGAAGGATTTGGTATGTTTTGGGGATGGGGTTAGAAGGCAGAGGTGGGAGGCCATGCAGAGGAGGGGAGCGGGAGGGATTTGTACAGTTACATAGCTCCTGGACTCCAGGACAGGCAGCAGGATTGAGAGCAGAGAAGAAGCAAGCCGGCATTAATTACTTGCTCCCCACCTCAGGGCAGGCAGTTGGGTCAGAGCAAGAGGCATCATCAGTGGAATTTCCAAAGATGAAAGAAAAGTGCAGGTGGGAGAAGGAGGAAGCACACCAATTTATGCATACTCATTACGTGTTTCAACCCCACTATGGAAGCAGACATGTAATAAGTTCATTATCCAGTCATGCCCTTCCAGACCCCCATATTCTCTCCTCCTCCTCCACTGGCAACACGTCAGCATAGCTTTCATTATGCAGGCATAGAAAAGGTGAAAATGTCCTGCTTTCTGATTGGCTAAATGCATTCCAAGACCTGATGTTAATCCCCAGAAATGCATAGGTTGGAACAAATTCAGGCAGTGGGATTTGAGTTTGGCAAATCTCATACAGAATTCATGAGACACTTCACTCATCCCTAACTGCCATCACAAACAAGGCTGACATCTTTTCTCACTGAAAATTTTCAACAAGGCCTTAAAAGTAAGACTCTTAACTATTTTTTTTATTTTCAGCCAAGATATGTAGATTGAGCTGAATCTCATTTTCATGTGTGACTTGGGAGCACAAGGAGGTTAAGGACTTGCTTGGGTCTACATAGTATGTAAGCTGTGGTTCTGGATTCAAACCCAGATCTGCCAGGTTTCTGTATTCAGTTTTAGTGCACTATACTCTAGGCTATTTTGCCTCTCTTTAGTTATTGATCAACTGATTTAAACATTCTTATTTAAACATTCTTTCCTCTCACATTCCTATCCTTACACATATAAATAAATGTAAAAAGTGAAGTATAATTCAGTTTTAATTCCTGGTGTTTCCTTGACTGTAATCGGCAACAGTGCAACAACAGAGCATTTCTTGAGAAGTTTGCACAATGCAGCATTCATTCTTGCTTCTTGAGAGTGAGCTAAGTGATTGGGTTACACACTGTTACATATTTACCTGATGCGAGTGCTTCAGACAATTTTACATCCAGTTCTGTTTTTTAGCTGTACAATGATTTTACTGCTCATTTATAAACTGGTGCTGATCTGAATAACAAGATTTTGAAAATACAGTGGAAGCCATCACCGATCGCTTATTTTTCTCCTTAAAACTGTCAGAAGAAACTGAAAAGAACAAGAGCAACCGTGCTGCTGTCAGGGTTACAGGAGCAAGGGACATTCTATGTTGTTGACCATCATAGTGATGTACTTAAGAAGGTACAACAGCAGTTTGATGTCACTACAGTGGTACAATAAGCCTAAGAATTCATTGAATTCCATTATGAATTACACTTTCCTATACACTATAGATGGAATGTTTACATGGATGGAATACAAGAATCATTGAAAACAGGCTGGGAATCCTAGAAGCTGATTGGTTAAGGCAACCAACTAGTTGGATCTGGTATCAGGCAACAGAGACCGGGAAAATAACGAGTCCCCTGCTTGCTGCCTGGATTAGGTTTCAAATCCTTGTACCAATCAAACTTTCAGTTTGAAACTGTTGCTATGTTCTTTCTCACTTAGTGAGAGAAACAGCACCATGCTCATTGTTCCTCTCACTTAGTGAGTGGTGGCAGTTTCTTGTTTCAATAAATACATATAATGTTTCTCAAAAGAAAGAACAGCTGTCTTACAGAAATGGCCATTTTTCTCCCTGCTTTCTCTCTCTCTCTCTCTGTTGACTGGATCATAACTGCAAATGCCTCTGCTTGGTTTTGGCTACCCCCACTTCCACCCTGTGACACCAGCAAGCTGAAGTGGTTAAAAAAACTCTGTCCACAATGCCACACCTTCCCGCTCATCTGCTCCTCTTCCTGACTAGCCACATGATCCACAGCTGTACTCCTTTGCCCATCGCATGTTCACTTTTTCACTCTCTAACAATGTCAACTACAACCACAACAACTGCTCAAACAGCACAACAAATCCTAGTGGGCTCACTATGCCGATTGTTCTCCTCCAAAAGGCCATAAAAAAAATAAGTGCCACAACAGTTGTTGTTAATTAATTAATTTATTTATTTAACCTTTGTTAACCAGGTGAATGTAATGAGCAGAGGCCCATTTTCATACATGACCTGGGGCTTATTTAAATAGCCAAGAGATGTTACAATTGGTTCCAAATTATACAGAAAAAGCAAACATCAAAATACGATTGCATAATACATGTACAGCTAGGTTGAGCACAATAATATTTCTTAAGCTGTTGATTAAAAATATCATGACTAACACATTCATGCAAGTAATTAGGCAGAGAAGTTCAATTTCTTACAGCACACACTGTAAAAGCTTGTTCGTCCATACTACTTGAAACTCTTGGGACAACTAAAAAGTAGTACTGTTAGACCTTAAAGTTCAGACCTCTTTTTAATTCAAGTAAATTAAAAGGAGAGAATCTATTTTAAACAAAGTGGCTTATCAGTTAAACAACTCAAGTATTTGGACTTCAGCAAGGCCTTTGATTCTATGCTGCATGGGGGTGGGGGAAGCAGGAATACACAGGGTGGGAACAAAGATGGTCAATTGGATCGTCAACTGTCTGAATGAAAGGCAGCAGAGGGTGGTGGTGGTAGGGGAACTCTCATTGCCAAAGAAAGTGACGGTGGGGAGCCACAGTGATCAGTACTGGGACCAGAGTTGTTTGGGATATTCATAACTGATATCTCACATGGAGTCCGGAGTAAGATCAGTCTGTTCGTGGATTATACAAAGATGGGAGCTGTGGTAGATTACATCAAAGGCTGGAAGGGGCTGTAGGAGGATCTGAACAAACTACAGGGTGGTCAGTAACATGGCAGCTGGGGTTCAATTTCAAGAAGTGCAAGATTCTGCATTTTGGAGATAGAAACCAGGAGGAGCTATCATCTGGGAGGTACAGCTGGAGAATGTGAGGAGGAAAAGGATCGGGGTGATTATAATGGGCAGCATGAACAACTCAGCTCAATGCAGGAAGGCAGCGGCAAAGGCCAATAGGATGCTAGGTGTATAGAGGTGGAATCTCCTCCAGGAATAGGGAGGTGATCCTTCCCTGTACAGGTCCCTGGTCAGGCCTCACCTGGAGTACTGCATGCAATGCTGGCGCCTTCCCTGAAGAAGGACATCAAGTTGTTGGAGGGTGCAATGTGGGGCGACAAAGATGATCCAGTGATTTGAGGGAAAGTCCCATGAGGAGAGATTAGCAGAGCTGAACATGTACTCCCTGGAGGAGAGGAGGATAGAGGGATATGATTGAAACATTTAAATACCTCAAGGGAATAAATAAGGTTAATACTGAAGTGATTTTCCAGCTTAGAAGAGGGAGGGATACGAGAGGGCATCAGTTGAGGTTGGAGGGAAGGTTCAGGAGGGAAATCAGGAGACATTTTTCACAGAAAGGGTGGTGGACAAGTGGAATACTCTGCCCAAGGGGTGGTGTCCTGTAGAACAGTGGGTGGCTTTAAGAGGGATTGGGACAGGATGAGGGCGTTATGATGAAGGGGTGGGGCAGCTGCAAGTTGAGGAGTTAGCTGCACAATCAAGCAGACTCGATAGACCGTAAGGCCTACTTCTGCTGGCATTTTGTATGGTCATATGTAAGTTATATTCATAGCTAAGCCTAGGTGGTAACAACCCCAATAATTCATATGAAGTGCAATAATGAGTTCTGTATTGTAACATTAACACAAACCTACAAATTGCATTAAAAGTAGTATTTAGAAGGGATAAATCAGCTTTTGTAATGTTTGTTAACAAAAAGAATTGTAATTCAATATTGACAGAAGACACTTTTGCCAAGGCAGTCCTAGCAGGCAAAGTCAGCAAGTTTTGTAATTTAAACAAAAACAAGTTTATTGTTAAACTGTTGACAAATCAATTTTATAAGTAACGATAAAATTTAAATTTTAATCTAAAGTTATTCCTAAGCACTTAAAACACTCAACTTGTTCTATTTGATCTCCTGAGTTATTAAAATTACCAAGGAGGTCTTTTAGCAATTTTGGTCTAGAAACAAAAATCATATATTTTGTCTTCTTACTATTAAGTAGAAGTCTAGATTTTGATAACCAATCATCCAAAATAGAAAAATCAATACCCAAGGTCCTATTTAGGTCATCCACTAAGGGAGAACTATTTTACAATATTATATCATCTGCATACATTAAAGTATGCATGTTAGAAAGAACAGATGGCAGGGTATCTATAAGCAATGTGAACAGCAGTGGACCCAGTATCAAACCTTGGGGAACACCCTGTTCCATCAGTGTAATATAGGACAAACTCCTCCATTATTCACCCTCAGTAGACATCAGGATAGGTAGCTTATAACCCATTCTAAAGGAGAATCAGCTAATCCAATGTTCCCCAGTCTCCCGAGCAGCAATTGATGATTAACCAGCTCAAAGGCCTTTGACAGGTCCATAAATACTGCACCAGTGAGCGTGTTATTATCCATTGCTCTACTGGTGCAGTCTATGAACACTGCCAAAGCTATACCTGTACCACGATTTTTCCGAAACCATGCTGCTCAGGAGACTGGAGACCACTAGAACCCAAGTATTCTGTCAGTTGGGCATTAACTATTTTTTCCAACAACTTCCAAAGGTAGGCAAAATGGATATTGGACAATAATTGTCTATAATATCCCATTGCCCGCCTTTAAGGATTGGTATGATTGTAGTTTGCTTTCACTGGGAAGGAAACTGCCCAGTAGTTAGGGATGAATTAAAATCTGCCTACATTTTACAATGCGAAAATAAAAAGATGGTCTCAGGGTATTGCTAAGTGAATTACTACTAAAAAAAATGTTATTAGCAGTTTGATTGAACTTCTGTGTATTCGAAAATCTGTAAATGTAATCAAAAATGCCTCAATTATCTTTACAGGATCATTTAAAATAGTGCCATTAATGTTTAAAATTGTAGGAGATGACTTCATATCAGGATTACTTATGGACTTAATTGTGGACCAGAACTTTCTAGGGTTGTTCAAATCTTTTATATTGATTATTTATATGATAATCTGATTTATTTTATTTTTAGTTTACAGTGATTTCTTAGGCAACGATATTCAAGTAAATCAGCTAAGCTGCCAGAACACATATAGTTTCCAAGCTTTATCACGTTGTTTCAGCAATGCAATTGATTTAGAAGTGATCCATTTATTTTAGCCCCTAACCCTTCTAGTAACCCTAGGAAGCACTTATTTTGCAATTTGAATAAAATAGTATTAAAATAGTCAACAGCTTCATCTACTGTGGGTATGGCATCAAGATAACTCCAGTCAATTCTCACCAAATCTTCCTTCAGCTCAGTCCTGCTCACTACTAAATTTTCTGGAAGATATAAACCTCGGGGTGGTTTGGTAATCTTAGATTTCTAGACACAATAAGTAGCCAAATGGTCACTTACTGTATCAGGAAATACTCTGAACACTTTATGCTACCCAAATGATTTGTAAGGATCCAGTCTAAGACTGTGTGTTGGCCACTTGACAAATTCATATGTAAAATTATTTATTATCTGGACAAGGCCTGCATTTGATACTAAGGATTCTAGCTCAGGTTCTGCCTCCTGATTCCAATTTGAATTAAAATCGCCCATTACTAATAAATCTGCCCAATGCTAAAGCAAACCAATAATCCCCAATAATTCTTTTAGGCCATTCAAGCCAGTTTTTATTTATTTATTTGGATTTTGGTAACCAGGTAAGCCCACTGACACCAGAGGTCCCTTTTTCAGGGGCGACCCGAATTAGTTACAGAGAAAGACACATAATAGCATTCTTTACAGAAAAAGACGATACTAGCATTCTTTACAGTATTTACAATGATTACACAATATACATTAGCAACAGGTTACGGGTAGAAGTAGGTTAATGTTCTGACTCTTTTAGCAGTACATGACTTCAGGTTACACATCAGTTTAGTAGGGATTTAAGACAGTCACAGAAAAACGTCATATTAAATACATCCAGGAAGAAGGGAGGTTTTACATGGATTATATATAGTGCACACTTTATCTTGTGACATCCCAAGTTTCAACTCTCATAATAAATACTCCAAGCCAGAGGTGGAATTATAGTTCACTTTCAGTTCCTTTAAGTCTAAATGATCTTTATAGTACACTAAAATCCCACCTCCCACCTTTTGTTTGCCTGAGCAGTCTTTTCTAAACATTTTGCAGTCATCCAGAGTACATTGATTGTCCATGACCGTAGGCCTCAGCCATGATTAGGTGAAATTCACAATGTCTGGGTCATTCAGGTGTATCCAAGCCTCAAGGTCAGGTTTCTTCAATAAAAACACATACATTTAAATGAATAAAGCTTACGCCTTTGCCTCCACTGTAGTTTATGTAACTTATCATACTGCACCTGGGGCCTGGGTTAGCCTCAATTTCCCAGCCAGAATTAACAACAACCAAGAAAATGAGAACAATGCCCTCCCTGAAACAAAATGCCCTGAAAAATCAATTTTAACCATAATCCCAGCTCATAGCTACTTTTTTAGACAGACACCCCAGAAACTTTGTATTACCCTATAAGGTATAAGAGGAACTAAGCAATAAATTAGAGTACATGTAATCAGTTGATGAACCACCAGGCAAAACTAAATGATCCTGGTAATTCAACAAATGAGAAACTCATTGGTCCAACAGGAACTAAAATGATATTAACCTTCATTTTAAACTAAGTATAAATTCAGTAAAGTATTGCTATAAATAATGAGCTATAAAGCAGACAAAGAATCTTGTATATGTGCCAAATGAAGTTGATTTAGCAAATATGCAGGGTTACAAGATCAAACCAGAGCAATCTACCCCAAGAGCTATTATTTAATCTTACCCTGGAGTATTTGTAAGTGACCTCTTCCAACTCAGTTTTTGACCTAGTGCCACTCACGCTAGTGCTACGCACTTGTGCTTGCAGGAGGTGTGTGCTTTACACTGTGAAGACCCTCCCTCCACTCAGGTGAATGCCTGCTTCCAAGCTCCCTTGCCAGCCACAACAGCAAAGAGGTACATTTAAGGGCAGTTATTTACCAGCAGCACAGTTCACAATAAAGTCTCTTTGGGGTGTACAATGAAGTTGCACAATGGTGCTGAGCTTCTGCTTGGGCAGCGGTGCTTCTCCCAAGCCAGGTGGAAACTGCCGGTGAATCAGGCGACATCAGACACTCAGGTCTTCACCTCTGGCAGTGGTGCTTCTCCCAGGCAAACTTACAGGAGATGTCAGTCAGCAGTGCACACTTCAGTTCCTGGTGCGTCTCCCAAGATAGATGTTACGAGCACCCCACACACTGCTTGCTGGCGGGTGCTTTTTATACTGTGAAGCCCTCCCTCCACTCAGGTGACTCGCCACTGGCCTGCCTTCATGCCCCCCACCAGCCACAACAGTAATGAAGGTACGTTTTGTTTGTTTGTTTTATTTATTTATACTGGAAAGTCCATGGGCCATTGACCCATTTTCATGGTCGATCAGTTGTATACAAAAACATACATCAATGCAAAAGACATATTATAACTTATAATCAATAACAAACATAGCAACATAGCATTTCAAGTAAAACACTTGCACATTTAAAGGCACATGTTTTAACTAGCAGCACAGTTCACAATAAAGTCTCTTTGGGGCACACAATGAAGTTGCACAATGGTGTGGGATCTTCTGCTCGGCAGCGGAGCTTCTCCGAGCCAGGTGAAAACTGCTGGTGAACTGGGTGATGTCAGGCACTCAGGTCTTCACCCGAGGCAGCGGTGCTTCTCCTGGGCAAACTTGCAGGAGATGTCAGCAGTGCACACTTCAGTTCCCAGTCGTTCTTGAGATAGATGTGAATGGACGCCCCACAGTTAATTTAAATCATTCTTTTTTATGACAAGATCACTAGCCTTGCCTTCCGATTTTTGGATGGCGGGACTTCCTGACTCACACACAGATACACCAGCTCCTGACGCCAGCAAGGAGCTGCTGAGTTAAACATAAAAAAAAAAAATAATAATAATAATAATTTAGAGTGTTGATGTTTCACTTCGGACTTCTTCATCTCCACAACCTGGTTTTACATGCCAGATCGTGCAAGGTTCTGACCAAAAAAGGGAAAAGGGTGGCCAACCAGCTACTAAGATGGTGGCTTGATCGTACAGCTCCATATGCCTAAGAACCCAGAACCCAAATAAATACATTTATTTGTGACTCGATGGGGAAAAATCAGTTTGTCAGTGGTCTGAAGGTACCCGTTAACTGCAGGCTGACTACGGGAAGGATTCATCCAGGGTGATCTACTAAAAGAAACTGAAGCTGAAGTTATCCATATAGCCAGGCTGCATGGTGCACTCGGCATCAGAGAGGAGGAACCCTCAGTCAGAGACATGTTAGCCTCTATTATGACTAGTATAGATGCCTCAACATTAGCGGCGAACACTGCTGCAGTTTCTATGCAACAAATGGATGCAAGGGTGGACGCCTGGAACAAAAGCAACAGCCCAGGAAGACGAACTCCAAGGGCACCGCGCCACTACGTGAAAGCAGACAGCCCAAATTCGTCTTCTCCTAGATAAACTGGAGGATTTGGAAAACAGAAGTCGCCGCAACAACTTAAGACTCTTTGGCTTCCTGAGGGTTGTGAAGGTGGGAAGCGCTAGCCTTCCTACAGTAAACACTGCCAGAGATCCTTCAACTTCCTAGGGCACAAAATCATGATCAAATGGGCACATCGTTCCTTGCAGCCCAGACCTCACATGAGGCGACAGGCTGTGACCATTAATAGCACGATTTTAAACTACGCTGAAAAGAAGCTATTCAAGCTAGGACCAGGGAACTGGGGCAACTCCGTTGGAGGGGTCATACGATTATGATCTTCCAAGACTATTCCATAGACCTAATGGCTAGACAGAAAGCCTTTTCTGAAATGCGTTGCAAGCTCCATGCTCTGCAAGTCCCTTTACCCTCGCTACCCTGCCAACCTACAGATATCGGTCAATGGCACAGCACCAATTTGCCTCCCCAGACACAGCTATGGCCTTTATTGCAGAAATGTGGCCTACTGGTCTGGGCTCCTTGTCTCTCAACTTGAAGGAAGGCCGGGTCCAATGACATCTATCAAAAGAAGATCCACCTGAAACCACAGTGGCGACACTTCCTACAACCCTCCACAATGGTCTAGAACCCGCAACTCCAAAATTAGGAAGAGGCTGCTGAATTCATCTCACTTCAAGTGCAGCCACCCACAGGATAGGAAGCACTCCCCAGGAAGGCAGGCCCAGAACCCCACCACAGCAAATACAGCTGAGCCAGTATACGTCAGCCCATACTCAGCACACAATTGTTTTGTGGCACTGAATGATCTGCCAGACACCGACCACTGAGAGGAGATGGACACAAGCAACGTAGACCCTGATTGCAGCAACCCGAGGCGACCACATCTCATGGACCTACACTGCAGATGCTGCTCTACCCTTGCAGGACCTAAAAACATGATCTCTGGCTCCCGGTTCACCTCCAGGCAGCAGCACAGAAAAAGACTCTGCTGATCCGCAATAACCAACTCTCCATAGAAACATAGACTTTGACGGCAGATGGACCGCTGGCCCATCTAGTCTGCCCATTTCCTCCATTACAGGATAGGCTGTAGATCCTAGTTAACCAACAGCCTATTTCTTCCTACCCCACAAGAATTGTCTTATGTCTGTCCCATGCATTCTTGAATTCTCCACAGTTTTAGACCCACAACCTCCTCAGAAAGGCTGTTCCATGCATCCACTACCATCTCTGTGAAATAATACTTCCTCACATTGCCCCTGAACCGCCCCTCCCCATCTATCTTTAAATTGTGTCCCCTTGTTCTTGCACGTCTCTTTTCTGAAAGATGCTACCCTCTTGGACTTTGTTGATTCCACTGAGGTACTTAAAAGTTTCTATCATGTCCCCCCTCTCCCTTCTTTCCTCAAGGGAATACATATTAAGCTCCTTTAGTCTCTCCTCATATGGCTTCTCTTGCAGACCCTGCACCATTTTAGTTGCCCTCCTCTGCACTGCCTCTATCCTGTCTATGTCTTTGCAGAGATGGGGTCTCCGGAACTGGACGCAGTACTCCAGATGGGGTCTCACCAACTGTCTGTACAGAGGGATAACAACTTCCTGTTTTCTGCTGCTGATGCCTCTCCCTATGCAACCCAGTATACCCCAGCCCTCCCTACTGCCTTCTCACATTGCTTGCTAACCTTAAGGTCATCTGATATGATTACCCCAGGTCCCTCTCCTTTTGGTTGTTACCCCCCCATTGTGTATTCTTCCCTGAGTTCCTGTTTCCCAGGTGCATTATTTTGCACTTCTTTGCATTGAATCCTAGCTGCCATACTTCTGACCATTCTTCCAACCTTGCCAAGTCCCTTCTCATCCTTTCCACACCTCCTTGTGTATCAACCCTGTTGTAGATCTTTGTGTCATCTGCAAAGAGGCATACTTTTCCTTCCAGTCCTCTGCAATGTCACTTATGAAGACATTAAAAGGACTGGACACAATACTGAACCCTACGGTACCCACTAGTAACCCCTCTTTCTTCAGAGTGGACTCCATTTACAATTACCTTCTGTGTCCTGTTGTCCAGCCAATGTTTACCCAGGCTACCACACTGGGACCCACTCCCAGGCTGGTTAATTTGACTATTAATCTTTTGTGTGTAACTGTGTGAATGCCTTGCTAAAGTCTAGGTAGGCCATGTCCACAGCCCCTCCCTGGTCTACTACTTTGGTCACCCAGTTAAAGAAATCAATTAGATTTGTCTGACATGACCTTCCCACTGTGAACCCATGCTGCCTTGGGTCCTGTGCCCCACTGGCCTCTAGGTACTCAACTATTCTTTCCTTCAAGTGACTCCATCACTTTCCCTACCACAGAGGTCAAACTGACAGGTGTGTAGTTTCCTGCCTCTGTCTTGGTCCCACTTCTGTGAAGGGAATCACATCCGCCTTCCTCCAGTCCTCGGGTACCACCCCATCCTCCCATGATTTATTAAAAGAGTAGCCAGTGGTTTCACTAGTTCCCCCTTAATTCTTTTAGAATTCTGGGGTGAATTCATCAGGCCCCATTGCTTTGTCCACCTTCAGTTTTAGGAGTTCTTGCAGAACCCTTTCTTCTGTGAAAGGACTGGGATCGACCTCCTATCAAGAGTGCTTCTGTTAATTGGATTAGGCACTTCCCTCCTCTTTTGTGAATACTGAGCAGAAATATTCGTTCAGTATCCTGCTTTTCACTGTCCCCTCTGCCCACCCACCGTTCATTCTATTCAGCCTCACTATCCCTCCCTTTGTCTTTCTCACGCCGCTGATGTACCTATAAAAGGTTTTATCCCTTCTTAACCGAGTTGGCTATCTTTTCCTCAGTTTGGGCCTTTGCTATTCTGACTTCCTCCCTGCTTCCTTCTGCCTTAACTGGTACAGCTCTCTGTCCTGCTCTTTCTGTGTTTCCTTATACTTCAGAATGCTATCTTTTTCTTCTGACTTTCACAGCCACCTCTTTTGAGAACCATAGTAGCTTTTTTCCGTTTTGATATGTTTATTTGCTTCACACAAAGGCTTGTTGCCTCTGTGATGGTAGTTTTGATGATTCCCCATTGTTGCTCCACACCTCCTTCTAGCCTGTTTGCTAGTGCTTTTCTGAGGCACTCTCCTATCTTGCCAAAGTCAGCCCTCCTGAAGTCCAGTACCCTCACTTTTGTATGGTTTGACTCTGTAGCTGAGTTTAACGTGAACCACACTGTTTGATGGTCACTTGTTCCCAGATGGCAACCCACTTCTAGATCTGAGATCCTCTCACTGCCCCTGTTTAAGAGTACGAGGTCTAAGATTGCTCCCTCACAGTGGGTTCTGAAACTAGCTGTCTGAGGCCTGCCACCTGTAGGGCATCAATAATGGCCCTGCTCTTGGATGTGGCTGCAGCAAATGTGCTCCAGTTAACATCTGGCATATTCAGGTCTCCCATCAACAGTATCTCCCCTTTCCCTGCCATTCTAAGAATGCCTTCTATCATATCCTTGTCCATTCCTCCCCTGATATGGGGGTCTGTATACAACCCTGTGTGGATTGTGGTGCCCTTTCCAGTCTCCAAGGTGACCCACACTGCCTCCTCTCCTCCTGTTTACTCTTTTGTTCAGTTGCTTTTATCCTTCCTTTACATAGAGAGCTACTCCTCCCCTCTTCTCCCCTGCCTGTCTCTCCTGTAGGTTATGTACCCTGGTATGTTAACATCCAGTCATGGTTCTCTGTGTACCATGTTTCTGTGACTACGATATCCAGGCATCCCTCTTCCATTAAGGCCACCTGCTCAGGAAGCTTGTTGCCCAGACTACGGGTATTGGTACTCATTACCCTCCATTTCCTGATGGCCTTATTCATTTTGCCCTCTCCCTGTCCTTCTTGCCTTTGTCCTTTCTCCATTTACCCCAGCCCTTCTCCCTATCGACACCTCTATGTTGGTGTTTACCACTTACTACCGTTATTTTTTTGGGGGCTAGGATTTTCCTGCTCTTTCCAGTGCCTCCCCCTTGGCTAGTTTAAATGCTTGCCAATGAAGCATTTAAACCTATCACCTAGGATCCTGGTTCCCTCCTGGACAGATGCAGCCCATCTTGCCAGTATAGGCTTGCATCACTCCAGGTGGACCCCCAGTCCCCAGTGAAGCCAAACTCCTGAGCTCCACACCAGTTTTTCAACCACTGATTGAATCCCATGGTGTGGAACACCCTATCCTCTCCCACGCCATAGATGGGCAGCACCTCCGAGAAGGTTACCTTGTGTGCTACTTGTCTAAGGCCCTTCCCCAATTCCACAAACTCTTCCTGCACTTCTCTAATCCCTTTCTTAGCCAGGTCATTTGTCCTTAGGTGGACAATGACATCCAGCTCCCTCTCCTGTGCAGCTGTTCTGGCAATCCTGAGGATTCTCTCCCTGTCCCTCAAGCCATGGCGCCAGGCAGGCACCTCACTCTCCCTTCCTCCCCAGTTCTACCTTCCTAACAATGGAGTCCCCCACCAGGGGTTGTTTCCTTCCCTGCTGGGTCCCCTGTCACCCTCCTGTGGGTCTCTCTATGGAGGTTCCCAGCATCCTCCTTGGTCTCCCTGCGGGTGCCTCCATAGAGGAACCACACTTTTCCAGAATGGCATAGGAATTGTGGAGAGGTACAGCTGGAGGATGTGCCTCTGTTCAGCCCCTCACCCTCCTGTGCCCACTGTGATCCAACCGCTCCTCTTTCTTGGCAACCTCTAAGGCAATGGGAGTGGCACTGGTGGTCCCTGGATGGAAGAGGAGGTCCCACAAATCCTGGCAACTCAGCCTGGAGATGAGCAACCTCCTCCCTCAGCCCAGAGAGGTGCCTGCAGATGGGACAACACCGCATCCTCCAGAACGTCTCCCGGAAGACTGCTGCTCCACAGCCGCTGCACCACTCCCATCATGTCTTATTTCTGGCTCCTTAACTGTTTGCAATCCTTACTCTTTCCTCTGTTTTTTCTCTCTACTTACTTTCTGCCTGTGTGCCCTTTAAGCTCCTGATTGTCCTGTTCTGAGACAAGAATATCCTATATTTCTCAGTAGACCCTTACTTGCTCAGAGGCAGACCTCCAGCAGCTAGAGGGGCGGAGAGCTACTCTTGCCCTTCTAGGATGGTGGGTTTTGGTGGCTCTGTGATCACTCACTTCCTGCTCCCAAACAGGAAGTTCCTGTTGTCAGTCAAATCCTGTGCCTATAAAAATAGAACTAGCTTGGGGGTGCAGGGGAGGAAGGAGGGCAATATAGTCCCAGCAGAGAAGTCCAGTCACACAGCAGTCCTTTCTCCTGATGTCTTCTGCCAAGCTACTAGGAGAATCTTTCTAAGGCAGTCTTTAAATGTAGCTTCCTTCTAGTTAAGCCACTCCCCTACTTACTAGATCTTTCTACAAATAATTTAAACCTCACAGCTATCAAGTTCTTTCAATCACCTGAGATTTACACCTAGATAACTGTTCAGATAACCATTGAGTTCAGTTAACTCAGACAAACACACACTTTTTTTGTTTGTTAGTTTTTTACCGAAATTAAAGGTCCAAGTACAAGAGTTCTACTTCTTTGGTCCCAGTAGAAGTCTAGTCACACAGCAGTCCTTTCTCCTGATGTCTTCTGCCAAGCTACCTACTGAGTGAAAATCAGATAAGTACCAAGGGCAGGTCTCTTGGGAATTAAAGAATGGAAGGGTGGGATAATCCGAGGCTATTAGTGGCTTATACAGCCCGGAGTACAAAGCTTCAGTTTAATTAATAAATCATTAATCTAGGGCTTCTCCTTGGTATAGTGGAATCCCCTATTATTCTAAAAGGATTGGCTGAACTAGAACAGGCCTTACTATTGCTCCCAGACACCTACCTGAGGTATATAAAATGGAGTTGTACTGAAATGTTAGGAGGGCAGTTACATAATGTTAAGTATACAACAGAGTCTGTATGTTGCAGTGTTAATTTGTTCAAGTATGAATGGAAAGATGCCAACGGTTGTATTTCAGCCTGGCCACATCGGATCGACAGAACCTCCCTTTCTTTCCCCTCTTCTCACTAATCTACCGAGAGGCAATATGGTGAAAGGTCTGTGTCGGCCATACCAGAATGGGTGGTACTGAATACATGCACCCTAACAGACCCCACCAACTGTATGACCTTTCAGTCTCTAAGAGCAGATGATGCAGCATAGAAAACTGCTATGCTGCAATGTAGTACCCGCACCCAGGATGTGCATTGTTGGGAACAGAATACCTCATATTTTATTTTATCTGAATCAACAGGCATTGACTGATGGAGGCTTCTTAGAGAGGTAGGGAGGAAGGATGGCAGACAATTGCAGATATTGCTACACGAGCTATTGGGCTTTGACCCAGTCTGTATAATACAGTCAATGTCCCTCACACCTGTTCTGTACTTCCTATTCCTTACTCCCAATTTTAGGCACTTTCATGGGAAGATATACTACAGGAAAGTACTACATTGTTAATGATATGTTGTAATATACAGTTGTGTTACAGGATACCTGTTTAGAGTGTTTGGCTTAAATGTTATTATTGTTACTTGAAGCATTTTAGACCACATATAGGAGTCCTCTTCCCTTATTTGCCTCAGGGGATGCAGGAAGGGAGTTTTGTAAGGCTGCTAGGCTGAGCGATTAAGATAGCCTGCAATCTGCATTACCCTAATACTTGCAAACTCCGCAAACTCCCATAGACTTATCATTAATCCCTTGGGAGTGAGGCTCCAGTACTGTAGGTATGTTCCTGTCCTGTAGGCATGTACCAGACCCTTGCACCAGCCAGCAAACCAGCTACTAATTTGGGGACCACCAAAGTGTTCCTTCGTCCCCTATATGGGAGTGATTCACTATGGTTCTGTTTGCTCTGATATGGCTCTGGGCAATGGCCTACCACACTGCTCCCATTTGAAATACTACAAATATTGTACTGGATAATCCAATACAAGTTTACAGTGCAAGGAAGCTCCCTCTTATTGGGCTTACTCCCACGCCCCAAGGGCGATAGGGCATACGATTGGCTGGAGTCTCCAGCCGGTTTACTCTCATTGCACTCTCCATTGTTGTTTTGTTAGATAAGTTAGGTAGTTTAGATTGTTAGGTAGTACATAGGTATAGAACTTATTTGAAAGCATTGTATACTGTTATTTCCAATCCAGTCTCTGAAGGTGGAGGATAGTAACCCCTAACCCACCTGGTATATGGTCTTGTTTTACTGCACCTCTCACTGGACTTTTCCAGTCTCCCTGGAGTGACCTTTAGGCCGTAATGATGGACAGTGTGATTCACACCTGGAATGTCAGGGGCTGAACTCCCAGTGAAACGAGGAATGTTCTGGCCCATTTGAAACATTTACACTCCAAGTGGCTTCTCTCCAAGAGTCCAAACTCTCCGGGATGATCATACCCATATGAATAAAGACTGGGTGGGCCAGCAGGTACACTCTAATGCCCCAACTAGGAAGCATGGTGTTCTCATTCTCCTACATAAGTCTCTCACCTGGACACTAGTCAGACACTTTCAGACCAGGACTGGCAGATGGGTAATTGCCACATACAACACACCTACAGCACCACTTACTTTATGCAACTCTTTATGCTAATGAGGACACCCCCAATTCTTTCATAATCTGGCAGAGGTGATTTTGGGTTTAACCACCCAGACTTCCCCTGCTTATTGGCGGGATTTTAACCTAACACTGGTACCCTCCCTAGATAGAAATGACAATGGTAAAGAGGCACACACAAGAAGTGGGATGACCCTTCATCAAATGATTTTGGATCAGGGGCTTACAGATTCATGGAGACTATTCCACCCTGAACAAGAGATTACACCTTCCATTCAGAAGCTAATGCCTCATATAGTAGGCTGGATTTTAGCTGGGCTCACCCATCTTCACAGCTAAAACCTCGAGGTCTCAATTCTGCCTTGCACCATTTCTGATCATGACCCAGTTCAACTCCTCATACAGTGGGATCCTGTTGCTCCCCCACCCAGACAATGGAGATTAGACCCTATCCTAATGAGGGACCGGACTTCATCTCCTGGGCTCAGAATGAAACCTCTCTTTTTGGCTGAAAACCCTGTAACAGACACCTCTGCTGGTACCACCACGGGAAGCCTTTAAGGGCGCAATGCAGGGTAACATCATGGGTTTTGCTGTGGCTAAAACGCAGAGAAAGGAACAGCAGCTGGTTACACTGGAACAGAAACTAGCGCAGCTGAAGACATCTTCAAGTCCATGCCCTCTCCATCCATTCATTCCCCCATAGGCAGAACCATTTTAGGTCTCCGTTTGAAATTAATCAACTTCTAAATAGAAAGGCCGAAATAGCCATCCTTCACCTCAGGCATACCTTTTGGGAAGGAGGTGACAAAGGGCAAAGTGCTTGCATACCAGATTCATAAACAGCATGCCAGTAGATATATCTCTGGACTGAAGAACATGCAAGGGTATTGGGTACATCCCGGAGGACATTAACACCATCATGTCCTCCTTCTATAAAACGCTTTACTCCCTCCACATACAGGACCAAACGGTGATACTCAATTATTTTTGGATACTTTACATCTGCCCAGATTGCAGAAGCAGCAAATGCAACTCCTAGACCTCCCCATCTCCAGTGACAAGTGGTTGCAGCCATTCAAGGCTTGAAGAAGGAAATCTCCAGCTAGTGATGGTTACACTGCAAATTTCTACCAGGCATTAGCCCGGTTATTTCACCTCTTCTAACCCAAGTATTCCAGGAGATTGAACTTAAGGAACCCTTCCTCCTCCACACATGAGGCAACCATTGTAATTATCCCAAAAGGGCAAAGACCCTACTAACCCTGGAAGTTACCGCCTGATATCTCTTATTAATTTAGATAGCAAATTGTATGCCAAAATTCAAGCCACCAGACTTAGTCCTCTACTCCCTGGTCTTATACACCCATCACAAGCAGGCTTTATACCTGGACACCACAGCTCGGATCACTTGAGAACCCTTATGAGTTTGATGCCTTTTCTAAGTCACTCCCTACTCCAGCAGCTGTCATTGCTGTAGACTTCGAAAAAGCATTCGACTCCAGTTGAATGGGAGCTATCTCTACATGGTCCTAACTCACTTTGGACTAGGAGAAACATTCTTTCTAGGATACAAGCCATATCAGAGCCCCTCAGCCAGAGTTAATACAAACTCCATTACTCCCCTCATTTCATTGGGAAGAGGTATGAGGCAAGGTTGCGCCTCTCTCCCCTTCTGTTCATACTGGCAGTTGAACCCTGGCTGCTGCAATCTGAAGCCACCCTGATATTCAGGGCTTGACAGTGGGAAGTATAAGCTATACAACCTTTATGTGCGTGTGAACTCCTTCTTCTCAAGGGATGCCCACTACGCCATTTCTCCCTTCTTAGTCTTTTAACAGCCTTTTCCAGCTACTCAGGCTTACGACTGAACCAGAATAAGACTGAAGTACTCCTCTTAATTCCCATTGTTCACAACAGTTGGTGACTGCAGCTGACCTCCTTTGGGCTCCAAATGGTCTCACTTATCTGGGTATTGTCTTGACTTCATATTTGGAGGTAATATGGCAGGCTAATATACAGCCCCTTCTCTCCTCCATCAAGACAGATTTTGACAGATGGAGACTCCTCAAACTTACCCTAGCAGGGAAAAATTGTGGCCGTAAAATGGTAACAGCACCTAAACTTTTACCTCCTTATGCACCTGCCAGTCTCTTTACCTAAGCAGTTGCACCAGGCCATAGATAAACTTTTGGGACTTTCTATGGAAGGTTCTAAACCCAAATACAGCTGGTCCAAACTTAAGTCTCATTGGAGGCAAGAAGGATGGAATCTTCCATGGCCAGAGGGATACCTGGCTACTGCTAGCCAAATGGTTAAGAAGTGGGCATGTCCCTCCTCTCTTTCTCCACAATGGATACAACTTGAACTGGACATCATGGGAATCACTCATCCTTCCTCCCTTTTTGTACAAGAGGTCAGCTCCAAAATTGGCTCTCGTCACATATCAAATACAGATCCTATTTCACCTACAGTGGTTATATCCAGATCCAACTGGTTTAGTACACATCTGAAGATGAAATGGCCCTCTCCTGCTCTCCCATGTACCTCTCTGGCAAAACCCGCTATCACTATAGGATGCACTGAAGTGTTATGGAACGTTGGGTGGATTTGGGTATTTCCAAAATGGGAGATATATTGGCCCCTAATCTTAAAGCCCTTCACATATTTCAATCCCTGAGGCAGATATGGGACATCCCACAATCGGATTTTTGGAGATACCTCCAACTTAGAGATGCTACTCGACACCTTTACCCCTAGCTCGGTATATGAAAAACCCTCTGGTATTAGCACTTGGATACTACATCCTCAGGGTCTTGCATGTCGCTCTATATGCCACACTTAGAGATACTCTCCCATCCCAAGCTGATGATGCTAGACATAAATGGGAGAAGATGCTGCATATCCAGATCTTACCTGGGACCTGGGACAAGGCCTGGAAAGACACACACATAGTTGGTTTAAAGATGCCAAATCCAGACTAATTCAAAATAAAATTGCCCACTTGTGGTATAAAACCCCATTATCCTTTACAAAGCCAAACTACTAGAGTCTGATAGCTGTTGGAGATGCCAGAAACCAGGGGAGATTTGCTACATATTCTATGGTCCTGCACAAAGATCCAACTCCTATGGCAGGAAATACGGAGGTAGCCTCTACGGTGACACAACAGCAGATTCCCCTTAGCCCTCTCTTCTATCTTCTGGGAATATGTAGTGACATACCTAAGTTATCCCCACAAAAGTATAGATGGCTAGTACTGCTGACTCAGAAACCAAGAGATCCATTATATGTAAATGGAGGTCCTCCTGGTCCCCACAGTAACAAGATAATGGTGTCCCTTTCGACCTAGGCTAAACTAGACACCTTCAGACATCCCAAATTTCCACATTCAGACTCTGCTGGGCCTTATTTTAACTATCTTAATTATGTCCATCCTCAAACAGGAATAGGATGAATTTCCCCATCCCATGCTGAATACATTGAGATTTGAATATGGCGTGTTTATTAGGTGGCCTAGTGCTACATAAGGTGGTTTATGTCCCCCAAGGGTTCTGGTCCAATAAAGAGTACCTCCTATTTTCAGGTTTAACTGGCTGTACACTTGACGTGGTACTTATAATGTATTTAGGTTAAGAACTTAAGCTTTGGGATATATCTGTTTTGTCTTAGGTTAAATCTGGATTTTGCAGAGCATATACACACTCTTGCCCAACTCTTCTCCAGAGGCCATGAAAAGGAGTGGATTGGCCTGCCTAAACCTAGAGACTGCATCTGATGTGTTTATGTCTGGCAAAGCTGCTTGACTGGGATGGAAATCCTACCCTGGTGAGTACAATAACCTGACACTTACTTGGATATATAATGAGGACAAAGCAGTATACCCCACCACCCCCGTCAGTACCCCACCTCAATTCATCCAACTTTTCATCTGTGTACAGCCCCAGAGGTTACAAGAACTGGATAACAACTTACTTTATAACCTGGCCCTGACTTTCCTTTCTGATTGCTGTATGAATAGTTAACTGTGCCTGTACACCTCTGAGAGAATAAGTTGATGTCTGTTATCATTCCCACCTTTTCTTCTCCAATCTCTGATCCCTTCCCTGGTCTCTCTTCCTTCTGTCCTGCTTCTCTTGCCCTCCTTCCTCTCTTCTAACCTACCTAGAACCTCTCTCCTTTTTCCCAATGGAAATTTGTACATGTACATTGCCTGTTGATTGGTTAATTCTATGGCACAGAGTCTCTGGATGTATACTGTAACTTGTCTATCTTGTTTGTTTGGAAAATAAAAAATTTACACAGAAAAGGGAAGAAAAAAAACAGAAAAATATTCCGGAAACATAGAAACAGAAACATAGACTTTGACAGCAGATAAGGACCACTTGATCCATCTAGTCTGCCCATTTCCCACTCTACAGGATAGGCCGTAGATCCTAGTTAACCAACAGCCTATTTCTTCCTACCCCCACAAGAATTGCCTTATGTCTGTCCCATGCATTCTTGAATTCTCCCACAGTTTTAGACCCCACAACCTCCTCAGGAAGGCTGTTCCATGCATCCACTACCCTCTCTGTGAAATAATACTTTCTCACATTGCCCTGAACGCCCCCCATCTTTAAATTGTGTCCCCTTGTTCTTACATGTCTCTTTTTCTGAAAGATGCTACCCTCTTGGACTTTGTTGAGTCCACTGAGGTACTTAAAAGTTTCTATCATGTCCCCTCTCCTTCTTTCCTCAAGGGAATACATATTAAGCTCCTTTAGTCTCTCCTCATATGGCTTCTCTTGCAGACCCTGCACCATTTTAGTTGCCCTCCTCTGCACTGCCTCTATCCTGTCTATGTCTTTGCAGAGATGGGGTCTCCGGAACTGGACGCAGTACTCAGATGGGGTCTCACCAACTGTCTGTACAGAGGGATAACAACTTCCTGTTATCTGCTGCTGATGTCTCTCCCTGTGCATCCCAGTATACCCCCAGCCCTCCCTACTGCCTTCTCACATTGCTTGCTAACCTTAAGGTCATCTGATATGATTACCCCAGGTCCCTTTCCTTTTTGTTGTTGTTATACCCCCATTGTGTATTCTTCCCTGGGTTCTTGTTTCCCAGGTGCATTATTTGCACTTCTTTGCATTCATACCTCTCAACTGTCCCTGATTTTACATCAAAGTTTTACTCTGTCCCTCCTGCAAATTGTGTTTCCATGACCAAACAGTGGGGTTGTAAGCATAAAACAATGTCAAACATTAATGTTACAGATGTGTTCTTCCTTAGAAAATGCATTTTATACTACACCACTTATTCTACCAGCTTTCTGAGTGGATATCACCACTTTTAAGATTTGTCCCGGATTTTAAACCTTTGTTCCTGATTGTTTTAAGCCTTGTCCCTGATTTATGAGGCAGGAGGTTGAGAGGTGTGTTTGCATTGAATCCTAGCTGCCATACTTCTGACCATTCTTCAACCTTGCCAAGTACCTTCTCATCCTTTCCACACCTCCTTGTGTATCAATCCTGTTGCAGATCTTTGTGTCATCGGCAAAGAGGCATACTTTTCCTCCCAGTCCCTCTGCAATGTCACTTATGAAGACATTAAAAGGACTTGACCCAATACTGAACCCTGCGGTCCCCACTAGTAACCCCTCTTTCTTCAGAGTGGACTCCATTTACAATTATCTTCTGTATCCTGTTGTCCAGCCAATGTTTTACCAGGCTACCACCCTGGGACCCATTCCCAGGCTGGTTAATTTGACTATTAATCTTTTGTGTGTAACTGTGTCGAATGCCTTGCTAAAGTCTAGGTAGGCCATGTCCACAGCCCTCCCTGGTCTACTACTTTGGTCACCCAGTCAAAGAAATCTATTAGATTCGTCTGACATGACCTTCCCACTGTGAACCCATGCTGCCTTGGGTCCTGTGCCCACTGGCCTCTAGGTACTCAACTATTCTTTCCTTCAGAAGTGACTCCATCACTTTCCCTACCACAGAGGTCAGACTGACAGGTCTGTAGTTTCCTGCCTCTGTCTTGGTCCCACTTTTGTGAAGGGAATCACATCTGCCTTCCTCCAGTCCTCGGGTACCACACCATCCTCCCATGATTTATTAAAAGAGTAGCCAGTGGTTTCACTAGTTCCTCCTTAATTCTTTTAGAATTCTGGGGTGAATTCCATCAGGCCCCATTGCTTTGTCCACCTTCAGTTTTAGGAGTTCTTGCAGAACCCTTTCTTCTGTGAAAGGACTGGGATCAACCCCCTATCAAGAGTGCTTCTGTTAATTGGATTAGGCACTTTCCTCCTCTTTTGTGAATACTGAGAGAAATATTCATTCAGTATCCCTGCTTTTCACTGTCCCTTCTTCCCACCCATCGTTCATTCTATTCAGCCTCACTATCCCTCCCTTTGTCTTTCTAGCCTCGCTGATGTACCTATAAAAGGTTTTATTCCCTTCTTAACTGAGTTGGCTATCTTTCCTCAGTTTGGGCCTTTGCTATTCTGACTTCCTCCTGCTTCCTTCTGCCTTAACTGGTACAGCTCTCTGTCCTGCTCCTTCTGTGTTTCCTTATACTTCCGGAATGCTATCTTTTCTTCCTGACTTTCACAGCCACCTCTTTTGAGAGCCATAGTGGCTTTTTCTTTCAGTTTGATTTGTTTATTTGCTTTACACAAAGGCTTGTTGCCTTTGTGATGGCAGTTTGATGATTCCCATTGTTGCTCCACACCTCCTTCTAGCCTGTTTGCTAGTGCTTTTCTGAGGCACTCTCCCATCTTGCCAAAGTCAGCCCTCCTGAAGTCCAGTAACCTCACTTTTGTATGTCTTGACTCTGTAGCTGAGTTTAACGTGAATCACACTGTTTGATGGTCACTTGTTCCCAGATGGCAACCACTTCTAGATCTGAGATCCTCTCACTGCCCCGTTTGAGGTATGGGGTCTAGATTCCTCCCTCATGAGTGGGTTCCAAACTAGCTGTCTGAGGCCTGCCACCTGTGGGGGCATCAAGAATGGCCCTGCTCTTGGATGTGGCTGCAGAAAATGTGCCCCAGTTAACATCTGGCATATTCAGGTCTCCCATCAACAGTATCTCCCTTTCTCTGCCATTCTAAGAATGCCTGCTATCATATCCTTGTCCATTCCCTTTCCCTGACATGGGTGACTGTACACAACCCCTGTGCGGATTGTGGTGCCCTTTCCATTCCAAGGTGACCCACAATGCCTCCTGTCCTCCCTGTTTACTCTTTTGTTCAGTTGCTTTTATCCCTTCCTTTACATAGAGAGCTATTCCTCCCCTCTTATCCCTGCCTGTCTCTCCTGTAGGTTATGTACCCTGGTATGTTAACATCCCAGTCATGGTTCTCTGTGTACCATGTTTCTGTGACTGCTACGATGTACCAGGCATCCCTCTTCCATCAAGGCCACCAGCTTAGGGAGCTTGTTGCCCAGACTACAGGCATTGGTACTCATTACCCTCCATTTCCTGATGGCCTTACTCCTTTTGCCCCATCCCTATCCTTCTTGCCTTTGTCACTTTCTCCATTCACCCTGCCCTTCTCCCTATCGACACCTCTATGTTGGTGTTTACTGTACTTACTACTGTGATTTTTTGGGGGCTAGGATTTCCCTGTTCCTTTCAGTGCCTCCCCTTGGCTAGTTTAAATGCTTGCCAATGAAGCATTTAAACCTATCACCTAGGATCCTGGTTCCTCCTGGACAGATGCAGCCCATCATGCCAGTATAGGCTTGCATCCCTCCAGGTGGACCCCAGTCCCCAATGAAGCTAAATCCTAAGCTCCACACCAGTTTTTCAACCACTGATTGAATCCCATGGTGCGGAACACCAGAAGGGCAGAGAAGGTGTTTTCCTAAATGAAAAAGGATATTAAGACACTGCTGGGGAATTTCAAAAATTCTATCTCTTCTTCTGGACATGGTAATGCAGGGTGATCGTAAAACAGAGTGCCTCGGGGGTTAACAGAAGGTGACAGACAGCACAGAAATGAAGGGACTACGTTACAAAAAGTTTTTGTAATGTTTCTATTCATTTTCAAAGTCATTTTGTCTGTTATTTTGTTACTTAAAATGTGCACAGATACCCATTTTCTCAGCACAATAATACCTTCCAGGGTGGGCGGTATGGGCAATAGCAGACCTTCCAGGGCTATAAGACCCTCCGCCTGCAGCGTTGGGCCTCATTACACCCCTGGGCAGTCCGGTATTGCCCAATACCACCCACCCTGTTGGGTATTATTGCTTACTTAATCTCTGCTCATTTCTACTGTCAGAATGTTCATCCCCATACTCACACAATAGAAGGCTTCAAATTGAACCAAGGCTTCTGTTTTACCTGTAGCAGGTTGAACAGCAAATATTTCCCTGGTGAGCAGGTATGGATAGGAGGGGACTTTATGGTCAACAAAGAAATGCCAGCAATTAAAACATTAAGAACTATAGTACTTAATTTTTTATTTATGCATGTGTGTAAGAAGAGAATTATGAGGACAAATAACATGTAAGTAATTTTTTTTCATATAAGGCAATTTTAATTTTAGGGCCTAGTTTAAGCTTTTTAGTGAATAAAGTGGCAGCCCTGTTTGTGATGTCAGTCAGGATATGTAGTTAGTATTGACTTTATTGTGAAGAGGCTGTTGGATCTTTATTCAGTGCTGTTGTGCTGAAATAGCACGGGTAAAGATGGCCTTCAGCTAATCAGGTTTTAAGATTTTGAAGCCCATTTTTTTTTTTTTTTTTACTTTCTATTTCTCGCCTCCCTTCCACCAGCTCTGATATCCTCAGGAGCACCTAGGAGTCATCCCTCTGCAAGCCACCTTACCTGGTCTGCCCCTGTCACCCATGGAGCCATGGCTTTCCCTCGGCGGGATGAGGTGGGGCCCAAACACCCCGAAACCTCTGGTTTAGTCGGTCAAGGGTGCCAGGAAGGTGGCTCCAAATTGAGGCAAGCTCTGGTGCTCTGTCTCCATCGAACTGTAAGGTATTTCCCTGTTCTGTGGGGGAGTGGCCAGCCCCCAATGTCAGCGTTTCCATCGATGTCTGCCACTCCCAACCCTTCTCTACACTCCAGCGCTTGCTATGCCTCCAGCTTATGCCAGAGGCCAGCCAAGCAGGAGCTTCCTCCCTTCCGGGAGTGGAAAGCTGTCCTCTGGATGCTCAATCCTCTCCTCCCTTGTCGACCCCGATGACCTGGGCTCATTCCCGAACCTGGGTCACTGGCATGGCACAAAGTGTGGCATCCAGTGCCTCAACCCTCAGTGCCACTGGGCTGGCCTGAAACCCATTTTATAATAGACAAACATTCCATCTATTGAATGTTTGGAAAGACAGATGATCGACATGTTTGGAGCTCAGGTGGGCAGGAACTTCTTTTGCTAGTAACACAGCAAAGAAAATATCTGTTTTAGTAAAACAAAAGTTGCTTTTTAAGTTGTTTCTCAGTTTATCCATTTATATGTGTAAAAAAAAAAAAACTCTCAGGCTGTTAGTTTTCTGGGTTTAATGCACTTCCTGGTGCTAAAGGCACTCAGCTAAGTACCTTGCCTCCCTATGCACCTGGGTGCATTCAGCCCAGAAAACAATGATCTGTTGTGTCTTATTGCTTACACAGTATAATGTAATTGGTATAAAGCAAAAAGGATTTTGTTGCTCCATTTAAATTGAGAAAAAAGGTACATTGACTGCAACAATTTAAAACAAATACAAACTAACTATAATCTGTTTATGATACATGGTATCTCTGTTATAAATGTGATTTATGATTGTGGACCATGTAGTGTTTGACTAACAGTATGTATAGTTATGGAGTGAAATATTCCAAATAATGGATGCAAACAAAGTTAATTCCACGATACAATTCACTGTATTTTATTTATGTATTTATTGATAACTAAGATTACAAATACCTTTGAACCATGGGTTCATTTACAAAGATTTCATGTCAAAAGGACAGACAAGGTTTTACAGGTTAAACATATGACAACAATATAGAATCCAGTGAAGTACATCATTGAGATATACAGAGTTCACTTAGGTACATGGTATAAACACACACAGATCCACAAAAGAAAGCAGTTCAAAAATAGACTTTGTCAAGTGCCTAAATGGTTGTATCAAGGTTAACCTAGCATGGGTTGAAAGCTGGGAGAGGTGAAATGGTAGGAAATGAGGGGTGGGAAAAGAGGTGGGAATCCTGGAGGACTAGGTAGAAAGGCAGAGGAGAGGGTGAGTGGAGGTCAACGTGTAACAGCAACAAGGCCTAGGGAGTGGCATTGATATCTAGTGCACACAGTCGCATTTACCAAGAGTGGTTAGGTGTTGGTGGAGCATGAATTTAAAAGTGCCCAATTTAACTGCAGAGATAATTTCATGTGGCAGACCATTTAGCAGGATTGGCACCCTGTAGCTCAAAGTTCACTGAGCTTCTGAAGCCCTACAGAGAGGGACGAGGAAAGACTGTTTAGCCACACTATGTATGTGGCATTGGTTGTCGATGGCAAAAGCAGGGACTGAGTGGCTGGCGGAGTTAGGGAGGCATTTTTTGGCAAGTAAGCAGGTCTGGTTTGATATTCTACCCTTTAAGTGGAGCCATTCAGATTGCACACAATGTTTACAAGTATGGGTGCATTTGTCTGACCCAGATACAAGCCTGCATACCTTATTAAGTGTGATTGTCAATCGTCTGAGGGTGGTATTAGTGGCTGCACTGTAAATCATCAGTTCATTATCGATAATGGACAGGATCAAGCTGGTGATATTAATGTTAACACCACGAACCTTTGTACTTACACAATTCTGCACTATACTGAAGGCTCCCAAAATAACTTCTCAAGTCAAGTACCTTGGAGTCAAATAGGTGGTGAGTTCTGTGAAGGCACTGCAAATATTATTTCCAGGGTGTGCATGGTCAGAATAATACTTCCAGAATATTATAAATGGTAGGCTGAATATTTGGATTGACCTCCTGATTAGTTCACTATTTTGCCACTATTTGGGAATCATTGGCAGACCTTTTGGACACTGCAGTTCTGCCCCATCTGCATGCACCTCTCTGGACTGAGGGAGGAGGTTGCCAGACTGAAGGTGGAGGTGGCTTGGGTTAGAAGGACCTCAGCCCCATCCAGAGACCACCTAGTCCACCTCTGCTGCCTCAAAGGGTGAAAGTAGGAGGAGCAGCTGCTGGGATGCTCATGGAGGGTAAAGGTGCTGTAGAGTAGACCCATCCCTCATCCCATATCACTAAAGAACTCCCACACCACACTGGCAGGGTGGGAGCATGTCCACGATGCACCCAAGGCAGTGGCTGGATGGATGTGGAGGTCCTCCATGGTGGAGACCCAAAGAAGGGACAGTAAACCCCAGAGGAGGAGGAAGCGAATCCTGGTTGGGGACTCAATTATAAGGGGATTCAGTTGGGGACAGGAAGGAGGAGGAGAGAGAGATAAGGTGCTTTCCAGATGCCACACTAGAAAGGATGAAAGGAGGATCCTAGGGATCACTTCAAAGGCAGGGAGGGAGGGAGAGTGGACATCATTGTCCACTTGTGGACAAAGGACCTGGCAAGGGAGGAGCCAGAAGCTGTTCAGGAGAATGGGAGGGGTCTGGGGCAACTGGCAAAATCTGTTACTTTCAGAGGTGCTACCTGTCCATCACAAGGACAGGAGTCTCCATACCAGGAACTTCAACACATGGTTGAAGAAATGATGCGATGAGGAGGGATTTGGATTCATTGGGGCTGGGGCTCCACCTGGAAGGATACAGGCCTCTTCAGAGGCGATGGCCTGCATCCATCAAGGAGGGAAGTGGGATTTTCAGTGAAAGGTTTAAATGCTACATTGGTAGATAATTAAACTAGCTGGGGGAGGGGCAGACAAAGGCAGAAGGGTTGTCCACCTCCACATGCTAACAGGATCAGCAGCAAGAATCCCAAGGGCAAGGAATCAAGTAAAGTACAAATTTATTGATCAGCAGAAGCTGTTACAATATACTACAAAATGGATAAGCTAAAAACAATCTAAATAAACACTTTTTCACATTTTAAAACACATTTGATTTTAACTATACAGTTTTAAGGTTCCAAGGTGTATGAAAAGACAACCATTAAAAAATTCTTATTGTATTCTAAAAACTAGATCTAGAATTCAAGGTTCTATGGGTTAATATCACAGTACAAAATACTACGGGACAAAATACTATGAGTTAAAACATTGTGGAAAAAATAAAGTGTGGTAAAACATCACAGGACAGAACAGTGCAGGGAGCAGGCAGTACAAGCCACAAGGTGACAAAAGAGCACAGGACACTGAAGCATTCATTGGGGGCTAACTTGCACAGCTGCCCTCAGCCACTTCTCTGTGCTGTACATCAAAGTCCTCCATTGGGGGCCTAACTTCATAAAGCGGTGTGAAGTTAGCCCTGCAGTCAGGACTGTGATGCATGGCACAGTGAAGTGGCTAAGGGTGGCTGTGTGAAGTTACGCCTCCAATGAACCCTTCAGTGTCCTGTGCTCTTTGTCACCTTATGGCTTGTACTCCCTGCTTCCTGCACTGTTCTGTCCTGTGATGTTTTACTATTAATGCTATTTTTCCTGCAATGTTTTGACTGGGATATTTTTTCCGATATTCACACCCGAACCAGAATTCAATGGATAGAAAGGAGAATTGCCAAAGTGCAATTCTAAATATTCTTTGAAGAATAGTTTCACCATCTTTATCTTATAAAAAGTAGTTAACAGAAATGTTGCTACAATTTCTAATGTATGCTCCTCTTGTATAGTAAAGAGATACTCAATTATCTTTTCAGAAGGAGGCTGAGACCTCCTAGCAACCCACCCAGCCACTTTATTCTACTTGTCTCATAAAGGGGACACAATAAGACAACATGTTTAGATCAATTGACTTCACTCCACATTTACAATAAGGAGAATTGGTACTATTTCTGTTTTGCCTATACTGACTAAACTGAGCATTGTAAATTTCTGTTCTTAATCTAGTATAAATTCTTCTCAGTTTAGGGCAAGTCAAATGTGTAAAATGAGGTTCAAGTCCCCAAGTAGTCTTAAATAGTTTATAATAATCATGTAATTTAAGGAAGATAACTGAGTAAATTGATTGTTAATGTGCAAGTCTCTAAACCTTATTTTAACATCATAACTAATTTCCTCCATGGTCTGATATAAATGGTGTGCAGCAAGTGGCCCAATTCAGAAGGCATTAAAGTTTCCTTAATTAGCTGAACGAATGGATGTACATATCCCCATTGTCACTAGCCTGATTCCCTCCTCCAGGCACATTCTAGGATATCGAAGTTCCGAGAATAAAAGGTTTTAAGTAGAAACATAATTTCTCTTTCTTTGAGTCACAAAGCTAATGCTTGTTGTCCCAGTTCTGGTTTAAGCATACAGTTATAAGTACCTTGTGGTAACATCAGAATGTATCTGTACAGTTTTTAAGTATTATTTCAATGGTACTAATATTGGTAAAGACCCAAGCTTCTGTTGCATAAATTATGCTGACTCTGATTTTAGCATTGATGACCCTCAGAATCCCCCTAACCTAGGATTTACACATTCTGGCATTAAAC
The DNA here is from genome assembly GCA_016271365.2 of Neoceratodus forsteri. Taxonomy (NCBI): domain Eukaryota; kingdom Metazoa; phylum Chordata; order Ceratodontiformes; family Ceratodontidae; genus Neoceratodus; species Neoceratodus forsteri. Next base: position 903,839,339 of record CM028131.1, on the reverse strand, counting down.
ATTTTGAAAGCATTGACTACCAAGAACATTTTATTCTGTATCAGTTCCATATGTTTTTCCAAGATAGATGGTTAGTAAATCTTACTCCAAGGTAGTCATAACTGTTTACTGCCTCAATGGTATTTCCACCAATCATAAATGTTGGTGTGTTCCTTATTTTGTTCCCAAAATCACTATATTCATTTTACTTTGATTAATATTTAATTTCCTTTGTCTACATAGTGTCTCAAAGAGGCCTAATTTCCTTCTGAGACCCAAACGGAGGTGAAAAGAAGCACCAAATCATCTGTATATGGCAGACTGTCTGCTCTATGTTCATTGACTTTTGGTGTGTGGAAATCAGGATCTGTAATTTGTTGTAGGATAGTATTAATATAGATGTTAAAAAGAGTAGGTGCCAAGATACATCCCTGTCTAACCCTACATTAGTTTGGAATTTGTCTGTAACATGCCCATATTGATTGTACTGTATTCTCACCTAGTATGCTCATGTAGTCTGATTAAGGTGTCCAAAAGTGTCCTTTCCAAGTTCAAGTTCTCAAGTGTGGACCAGAGGATCTTCCTGCTAATACTCTCAAAGGCTGCAGAAAAGTCAACAAAGCAGCAATAAAGCTTACCTTTCTGTATCTTAGTATGCTTCCAGATTATGTGTGGTAGCACATAACAGTGTTATACAGTCAATCTATTTCCTCTGAAACCATTTTGTGCCTCATCGAGGACAGAATTTTCCTCAGTCCAGTCCAGAATTCTACCTAAAATAATCTTGAGAAGATTTTCTGGGACACATCAATCAGACTAATGGGCCTATGCATGTTCGGGTCATTAGAGTTTTCCTTTATAGATGGGAAATATAATACTGCCCGACCAGCTTGAGGGAAATTCTAGATTTTGTAAAAACCCATTGAATATCTGGACAAGCAATGGTGTCCACCAGTCCTGAAATGATTTAAACACATCTCCAATGATTCTATCTGGGTCTGGTGCTTTATTGGACTTCAAGGAGTTAAGGACAATATATATTTCATCCTTAGTAATCATAATAGGCCTTGGGCAGATGACCCCACTCTTACAGTTGATTTATATTTCATTCCTTCTTCTTCCAAGGAATAATATAGGTTAGAAAAATAAGAGATCCACATCTTCCTCCAAGACTTTTTATATTTTCCTCTTTCTTTTTCAGTTCAATATGATCCATTTGAATTTTCTTCCTTTTCTGTCTATACTGTCTGAGTGTCTTGCCAAAAGAAGCCTTAGCATTTCTACATTTTGATTGAACCATGATTTCCAAAAGGTGCATTTCCTACTATTTACTATTTTACTAGTTTTGCAGAATGTTCTCAGGACTGTACATATATGCTCCCAACTATCAGATTTTAGGAATTTCTGTTTTGTCTAAAATGTGGTTATGGGTACTATATGCTTCTCCTGAGTACAAAATTTCTTAAACTGTGCTTGATAAATGGGACTCCATTTGAACCTTCATTCATTGATGATTTCTAATTTTCTTCCCCACATGTCCCTCATGTTGTGTTAAAATAAATATTTTCAAGGGTTAACCCTTAGGCTGCCGACACAATTAGAATGTATAGGAATTTTGGACTGATATATCAGTCCACGGTCCTCTGCAGGTTAATATTATTGAGATGAGTGGATTCTATACAATCACCTATTTGTAATTTCTGCACCAATCTAACAGCCTCCAAACTGGCCCATATCAGGTCTAGTATGAAGGCACCAGAGGCACCAATGAATGTTAGTTTCCTGGGTCTATTTCCGTCAGTTCTCCCATTTAGTATACAAAAGTTCCTTTTACAAGGCATGCAAGTAATTCTTCCCTCTAGAATTAGTCTTTTGGTCAACTGTTTCCCTTCTAGATGCCACCTCAGGATTTATTATAGGTAAGAAGAAGGCAAGATTGGAATATGTATCCTCTGATATTCAGGGAGTTATCCTAGCATTAAAGTCTCCCAGGATAGATATGGGCGTTACCTTAATTTTCCACCAGTTTGTCTAATGCCTGTTTAAAATGAGCAAGATATACATCATTAATGCCCAGGACTTGATTCTTGGAGGAAAGTAAACACTACACAAAATGATTTTGGGTGACCCATCCGTGAGTGTCAGGTTGAGTACATTGTCAGCTTTAGGTAAGTGTTCTAAGGCTCCAAGATTCAAATTGGATCTAATGTATATAGCTAGGCCACCCTTAAATCTTCTGTGTTTCCCATCTCTAGTGGTGGGGAACATGTGGGCTATGTATCCAGGTATTCTAGGGTTAGTAATTTCTGTACTCCAAGCTTCCTGTAGATCTATTATATCAAAGGTCTCCAGGAATCCCATAACTTCTTGATTAGCCAGTTTCAAATGTAAGCCCTCAATATTCCAAGAGAGAACTGTGAGTCTATTAAACTGTGCCACTTCGCTCTTTTTTGAAGCAAGGTGCTCAATGTGTCATTCTGAATCCAAATTTATAAGGGGTGCGTAGTTATTTGTAGCAATCAGTATCTCAAGATCTATAAGAGGGATGTCTTCCTCAGGATTGGATTCAAGTAAATCCCTTCTGCTGTTTTATAACCTGCCTTGTTTTCTTCTAGGTCCTGGGGTGCACAGTATATATTCCACGGTTATCCAGGTTTCCAGCCAAGGAGTACAGGAAATCACCATTACTGGACTTTTAAAAGTAGTATCAATTTGAAAGAAAAAAGGTAGCTCCTATAGATTTTGATATGATCCACCATGTTTCTTGTAATTTTAAGTCCAGAGGATCTTGTAAGGAAAGAGAAGTTCAGCTGTTATACTCCTGACTATATCTTGTTTGGTAACTTCTCACCCCAAAACTGTAATAGTTCTACATAGCCAGTCCCAGCTTTGTCTTTGTTCATGTTCATTAATGGCCTTCATTATTTTGTCTATTTCATCTGCCTGATTCTCAGTCTTCTTACTGAGATGTTGTTTAGGAGAAGGAGGGGCTTAGTCTCAGCATAAACCTTGCAGTCTCCTTGATTTATATTTTGGGAACCAGCATGGGGTGGCTAATTTCTATTCCTTTTGTTTTCAGCATTGATCCCTTACCTAATATATGTTTAGCAGTATCCTCATATTGACAATAGAAGAGCACAGTTTCTTGATAACCCAATTTCGAGGTCTCATAATAAAAATCTCTCTTTGTCTTTATTGATTTGGAATAAATGTAACATCCATTCAAAGAGCTTCTCTCAGTTCATTCTCTAACTTTTGCACTCCCTTTACCTCAACCAGATATTTTACTTTTTGGGCTTTGATTGGTATTTGAGCTACTTTTAGGTTCAAACTGATTCTTATTTGTAGGTGGGTTGCCAGTAGTCTCAGCCTCCCTCATGTCCTCTACCTGAATGTCCCCACTTGTTATTTCATCATAAAGAGTGTAATTATATTTCTAGGGACCGAGGGACAATGCCTCTGGCCTCTTTCATATTCTCCTCTATATGACTACTTTTCCTGGCAGTCTGAAATGACATAGAATATAGTAACTTCTCTGGCATCTCTGCCTTGGTTTTCCATCTGTGCTTTGATTTGTTTCAATTTCCTGGCCATTTTCTTTGCATGTCCATCTTTAGGTTTCCCAACTTAACTGTCCCTGGATTCTGCATATAGCATGAACAACTTTTATTTTATCAAATGGTGAGGGAGCTTCATCTGAATCCTCTATTCATTTTTCTTCTGGAAAGAATTTAACCTTGTTTATCTGTAATTGTGCTGATTGTTTTCCTCATTTAATTTTTCTAAGAGCACACGGTTGTGAAAGATGTCTTCTTAACTTGCTAAGTTCATCCTTCAAAACTGCAATATTTTCAAGAATTACTATATCTGCATAGTACCTGTTTTGATTATTTCAAGCATTTGTTTTGAAATGGAAGAGCTTGCTGTAAAGTCACCCTTATTTCTAAAATGTTCCCCATCATAAATAATTGTGCCCTCATTTGAGTTTTTATCTGAGCTCCTTTGTTCGTATTTATTATTATTTGTATTGAGCCCTTTGCCATGGCTTCTCCATGTGCTGTATCCATCCTTTTCAGGCCTCAATCGTTACACTAATTTCTTGAATTATATCTTGTAATTCTGTATTTTCCCCATTAGTTTGAATAACAATGGGAGAATACAAAGAAGACGCATTTCCTCCGTTATTTTGGAGGAAACCTGCAAGTTCTGGCTTTTAGTTAATCCAGGGCTAGGAATCTATCCAAATATGAATGGTTGAAAAAGAGTCTGAGAGAAGACTGCCTCAGAATAATTTAAGTCATCCTCTCCACTCTCCATTAGGAAAAAGTTTCCCATTCATAGTGATCGTGGGAGATTTCTTCAGGAAGCTCCTGAGTTTTAACTGGGCCAAGCTCATTGCTTGTCGAGTCAATAACATTTCCTACCTTGCTTCCTTGATTTAAACTAAGAGTCAAGGAATAGTTAGGGTAGAAAGGTACTTTGGATCTTTTTAAGTCCTGTCCATAGATCTGTCATCTTTAATAGTCTATTTTCTTTTAGTACCTTCTGAGGATTAGAAGAAACAGATTCAGGAAATAATGATAGTTTCAAATTCTTTTTATTTTTACTTGTCTTTCTTCTATTTTTCCTCTGTGTTTGCCCTAGATTGTTTTCCCCATTTGATCATCCTGTGTTTCTGGTATTATCAGTGTCTGCATTGTGTCATCCAGTGAAAAGATCCCAGAGGGAATTTCCTTTACCACTTCTGGTTAAAACCATGTCAACTCACTAAGACTCCCCACTAGTTTTAAATAATACATGTAAGTTTTAGCATACAGTTCATGTAGCAAATAACCCCATCTACAGCAAAACACACTCACTCATGTACCCACAAATAGGGTGCATATGTGCATGTTAGAAAAGGTGCAAATTCTATGCAGTATTCAAAATTACAAAAATATTTCTCTGTACCGCATTTTAGTCTGAAAAAATAGCACTATATCACTATATTTCTAAAGCACAAAGGCCACGCAGTTATGTTGGAGAAAGAATGAGAAAATCTGCAATAAGCTAATCAGGCTAATAGCAGCAGACTAAATATTATATTATAAAATCAGATCAACAAATGCAACAGGTAATAGTTCAGAGCAATAGGTGCAACAGAGTACGATTTCCACACATTCGCTCTTATGTTAGTCTCTGGCTCTTATTAAGAAAGTCTTGTAATGCTTAAAAACAATGTGATCTGTTACCATAAATGTCTGCCGTCAGTTGTTTTCAAATTGTCTCTATCAGGATCCTTTAGCTTGTAAGTGCGACAAAATGTCCACCACTATTCTACTGAGAGGCTTTGATTCAGCACTCCACTTCTACGGAGCAAGTTCTTTTGGGTCTCTGATTCCCAATTATGTCTATGGAGTATCTGCAGGGTGGTGTCCTGTGTGATTTCTCAATTATAATGAATACAGACTTAGCCACTGAAAAGTAAAATTATAAAACAAGCCATTAAAAGGGACCAAACTTAAAATACTGTCTAAAAGTAGTGTTGTATTATTCTGTGATACTTCTAATTAGATTCATAACACAAACTCATAAAATAAAATATTTTAAAATAAAGTGCCAAGTATAAAGAGCTAGCAGAATAACAACAAGGCCACTAGCTCTATAATTAATAAGAAGACTGAATTAATGTAACTGGTCTTACTGATCTAATGCAATTCAAACAATGCATACTCACTTTGGAGTTTATAGGCATATACAGAATTATCCAAACACCTCCGAACCTCCAAAGTGCCTTCAGTGAGCCTCTGGTTAACAAATAGCAGCCAGGGTCGGAGTCAGGTCAGTTTTAGACTTCAAAGAGGAGCACAGATTAAAAAGGTACTAATCATTCATATATTTGTACCGGGAACCGCTGCTGAATTTGCACAATGCTGCAATAAATTCAGCCCTTGATGGAACAAATGAAGGATCTAAATGTTGTTTGGTTATTTGAACTATAGCAGTCTGGCTCCCATAACAAACAATGCTCAGTTCAGAAGAATGCCAAGTATGAGCATTGTATTACCTAACCATTTTGAAAGCAATTATACCTTGGCCAGATCAATTAATGATACAATGCCACCAGTCTAAATAGACTTCAGGTGAAATTAATTGCTAGATCTGTAATTGGCTGCTCCATCTCCTGGAATGCTCCAGAATGCTCCCAAACTGCTACCTAATTAAAATTCTAATTAAAGCGCTAGGTTTAATTATTCATATTCTAAATACTACATGAGTTTCTTGCAGTAATTTACTTCAATTACTTCAGTAACTCTGATTAAGTTGCTTGACTAGATGTTCCTTATTGGGAGATTGTTTCAGGCAAAGGTTATAGTGCAAAAATAATGATAAGTAGTATGATACCAGAATTTTCAGTCCAAGCCTTATAAAATGTGTAAAATATCAAAGACTCAGCACAAAGTTCAAAACAAAATAAGTATGATTGGTAACTCAAGACCTGTCCCTCTCTCAACTCTGTATATCACAGAAATCACAAAGATCCTGGGTCTGGAAAGATCCTTGGTGCAGACAGAAAATACATACTATTTTCTCCTTTTTCCAGTTTCAGATCTCACTATCTCCACCACCAGGGTATTTTATTCAACACAGGCCTTTAACCTCAGGGGTCCCAGCCCTCTGCAGGGCTGCTCTGAGGATCTCCTTCTCCAGTGCAGGCTCTCCATCAAGACTCCTAGGATTGGGGGATATCAGAAACCGCAAGGCATCTGTGTATTTTCAGCAGCACAAGTACTTGAAAGGCACCAAAATTAAGGTCGCTACCACTGACCCTCTTAGTTCTGTATTACCAACAGCTCCAAACTGGAAAAATTCTCTGGGTATTACACAGGCAATGGTGGCATACCTGTTACAGAATTCGGTTAGCGTTTCGGTGCTCCTGCTCGAGTGCTCCTCTACAGCCTCTCTAGCATGCAGCTGCGTAGTCCCGTCCAGTTCAGAGTCAGTATTATGATGGAAAGGAAGGTCCACTAATCACAATTCAACACTACCAAAGGAAGGTCCTCTAACCACAATTCAACACTCGAGGAATCCCAAAAGTCCAAATACAAGACATGAATCAGGTAGGAGAGGAAGAGGAGAGATAAAGGTAATAAGGGCAAATGGGCAAAAGGAAGGGTGGGAGAGTAAAATCTGGAGAGTCATTTGTGTAAATGCTCAAAGTCTGGCCCACAAGGTTGCAGATCTAGAGGCCACTATGCAGCAGAGACCTGGACATAGTCGCACTTACAGAGACCTGGTACCATGATAACCAGGACTGGATGCAGCCATTTGAGGACAGGGCTGTGCGAATACACTTTTCCAGAATATCCGACTGAATATTTGGTATTCGGATCCCAAGTATTCGGTATTCGGCCAGAAAAGGTGTTTTTAAGGAAACTTTAAAAAGGACTTCAGCAACACCATTAATCACCCATTGAACCTGGTATACCATACGCCTCAATGACACTTCAGCCACCAACATTGAGCTCTCACTAATGCAACACAAGCTTCATGTGGCACACTCGATCCACCACAACACACACATAGCACTCTGAAAACAATATCAAGCATTGCATTGGGTCAGCACTAGAGGGTGTTCATGGTCATAGACACGGGTAGAAGGTGCTTCAGTCGTGGGCATAGGAATAGTGGTAGTAGTGGCTGCAGTAGTGGTGACAGCTGAAAGAGTGGCTGTTGCAAGAATGGCACTGGTGGTGGTGGAAAGCACACTGGCTGTGGATGTAGCAGCCATAATGGTAGCAGTGGGGACACTGGTGGTGGCGTCTGCTGCTTGCTGCACAAAGCATGTATGCTCAATTCCCTACTACTGCACAACAGGATGTGACAGTGAACCTACAGATGGACAGGTGGGACACTAGCAGTAGTAGTACTGCTAATGGTATTAGTGGTAGTAGTACTATCACCAATGCTACAAGAACTAAAAGGCTTGCTTGGGGAGAACAATATTTGAGCCCATCGAATAAAGAGAGACACCTGTATGTCATTGTCTATGTAGTCTATCTCACCACCTTCTCTGGAATTGTATTATGTATCAATGATTTACAGTGGAGCAAGACAAGATGCAATTCAGTACTTTGAAGTAAATGACATGCCACAAAATATTGGATGACTGGGGGCTTAATTGCCATTAAATTACACTGCTCCTTGCAGCATACTGCAGCATTTTACAGCAATTTTGCAAGATACTGCATTGCATACTGTCTAGCACCACAGTATGAACTATGTTCTATAATCCTGATGCAGTGTTTCATCCTTGGGTATGCTAGTTGTGGACTGTTTTGTTACAATGGCATCTCAGTCTCATTCATTTTAACTACTTATTTATAGTGTGTGTTTCTTTAAGGGTTGTATATTCATAGCGGGTTTGTACATTCCGACATACCCTGACAAAGACCAGGTTCTGGTCAAAGCACCAGGGCTCTATTGGCATCCTCCAGCCTTAGCACAAACAAATGTATTGTCAATTTTATGCTGCACAGCCCTTAACTGTATTTTGTTATGCAACCCCCCGCTGAGTGCTTCCTTTGTTCTACATAGATTGTTTGGGGTTTGCCAGCCCAGGGACAACACTAGCAGTAATTGTGTGGATGTGCTGTATGTTTGTGGTCTATTATCCTGTCCCTCTCCATTTGGAGACAGCGTGCAGATGCTTTTCTGGGGCTGGACCAAGCATGTTTGCAAGATTGCTAAAGACATGATGGATCAGGTCACTACTGGTTACTGGGTAAAACACAAACTATTACTACGTGAGTACCTGTGTGTGTGTGATGCTTTACTTAGTGTTTGTGGAACTACAGTAATACACCAACCGTTCCAGTTATACTGCACCACAAAAAGTAGCAGTAAAGAAAACACTGCTACTAAGAAGGGGAAGAAAAGGGTAACCTATTTAGTCAAACATGGAACCGAGCAAGGAAAAGACAGATGACATACAGTTAACTCAGTGAGACAAGCCTGCCCACTAAGTGCAATGGTTTAATTAACAAAACAACAATAAACAAACAAAAAAATGCATGTGCACAACTGTGCACACATACATGGCATGCAGACTTGCAGGGGATATATTTCACAAGCACAGCTTAATTGTGTGCAGCAGGGCTGTAGAAGTGTGTGTGTTGGGGAGTCAGCCGCTGTCAGTGTGGCTCAGTTGGTAGCATCCTCCTCTGGACCAGAAGGTCGTGGGTTCTCGTCCCACACTGGGATTGGACTTGCACCTAAAAATCGCTGGCATCTGAATGCAGTATTGGGAGGTGCTGTACTGCTGGGGTGTGCCATCCTTCAGATGAGACGTTAAACTGAGGTCCTTTCTGCCCATCCTGGTGTTGTTCTGATGGGTGTCCAGGTGGAAGAAAAGAACCCAGGGCACTCTTCACAAAGAGTAGGGAACATTCCCGGTGTCCTGGCCAACATTCCCTTCCAATAAACTGGTTCATGCAATTATCCAGGCTGTGTGTGGGTGATGATGTGCAATATGGCCGCTACCACACATTCAGTCACTTCACTACCAGTCTAGTATTGCTTGTAAAGTGCTTTGGGATACACTGTGTATGAAAAGCACTATATAAATACTGATTCTTCTTCTTCTTCTTCTCCTCATGTGTACAGGGATCTATCCCTAGAACCAGAGAGACTAACAATACTAATTCAGTGAGTCAAGCCTGACTGGCTTAGAACTGAAGAAGTTTATTTCAAAATCTGTGTGCACACAGCTGTGCTACGATGTGGCCCTGCCTCATGAAAAATATATTAAGCATGCACATGCAGGGTGAAGCCTCACAAAATCAAATATTTGCACATATACAGCAAATTATAAGCAGTGACCTGCAGGAGGGATTAGCAGACACCCTCATCAGTCATGCAGGGAACCAAGCCTGGAACCAGACAACAGCAAAAAATAGAAAACAAAAAAATAAATAAAATGTGCTCCACCCAACAAAAATCACTCTGGATCTATGTCAGACAGCAGCAGAGAAGGGTGTTAGCAGACAGCCCTCCTAGTCCCTGTAACTGAGTACAGCAAGAAGGACAAAATACCTGTCAGAAAGCCAAACATAGCTTTTCTGACACTGATCACAAAACTATACTGACCCAAAAAGCCTGTGAAGCAAAAATCTATTTTTTTTTAGCAAGTTTAAGGTCTCAAAAGTACTGCAGAGCAGCTCTCAGAAACCACTGTCTCCTGTCTTCTACCAGCTTAGAGTGAGGAAGTCACATGGTGTGCTTGCCTTTGAGCTCAAGAAACAGTTTTGATTGGTCAACAAAGCTCTGCAAGACTTGGAAATCTCACCGAATAGTAGTTCCCAAATAGTGGCGAATAGTGAACCATTGGGAAAATACATCTAATATTTGGGAAGCCTACTATTCTTGGTGTCGGAAAATACTATTGACCCATGCACAGCCCTAATGAGGTATGTTTTATCCTAGAGGGACAGGGTGGGAAAAAACGGAGGAGGGTGGTTTTTATGTGAAAGAGAGCATAAAGGCCAGAGAAATACAAAGGGAGAAGCACAGGTACTGTGGGTCACCCTAGAGACAAGGAAAGGGCAATGATTCAAACAGGGTGATCTACAGATCTACAGCACAGGGAGAGAAGTGGATAAATAAATGATGGATGAAATCTGAGGGATGTCTAACAAGGGGGAGATATCACTGGTAGAGGATTTCAATATGCCAGATGTGGCGAACATCCCAGCTGCAGCAACAGGTAGTAAGGGAAATCCTAGACTCTATGCATGAGGTGTTCCTCAGGCAACTAGTCAGTGAACTTACACATGGGGCGTACTGGACTTGGTACTGTCAAGCGAGGACAGTGTCACTGAATGTCACAGTGAGGAGCCACCTGGAGACAAGTGATCCTTACACAGTGTGGTTTGGAGTTAGAACTGGCAGTATAGCCTAGAGGTTAGAGGAACGAGGCATGAATGAGCTTGATACATCCAGCAGACCAGACCTGAGTTTGATTCTCACAACCTCAATTGCATACTGTGTGACTCTGAGCAAGTCACTTAGCCTCCCAGTGCTCCCAGGTTGCCCCTGAAACAGACACTTGTGCCTAGTGGGCCTTACCGGTTACCAAAGACTAAATAAATAAATAAATAAAAAAAACTGGGCCAGAAACAAACCATACAAAAACAAGGGTCCTGGTCTTCCGGAGGGCTGATTTCAAGAAAATGGGAAAGTGCCTCCAGGAAGCACTGGCAGGAATAAAAATTGGAGGGGTTGAGGTGATGTGGAAAGAAATAAGGAAAGCAATTGAGAAGGCAACAAACCTCTGGGTCAGGCAGATTACTGAAGAGCAGGAGAAAAAGAAACCACTATGGTTCTCAAAGAAGTAGCAAGGAAAGTAAATGCAAAGAGGTTAGCATTAAAAGGTACAAGGCAACATAAAAGGAAGAGAACAGAGAAGGTATCAGGAAAAATTAAGGAGGCTGCAAAAGCAATTAGAGCACTAAGGCATGAACAGAGGAGAATATGGCCAAGTTGGTAAAAAGGGGATAAAACATTATTTAGGTGTATAAGTGAAAAGAGGAAGAACAAAGCAGGAATAGTAAGACTGAAAGGGAAGGAGTGTGTGGAGGAAGAGAGGAAGAAGGCAGACATATTGAACAAGTACTTTTGTTCAGTATTTATGAAAGAGGGTGGGTGATGGGCCACAGATAGGGAAAAAGGCATTAATGGAAGGAGGTAGACACTAGTCCATTTATAGAGGAGAGTCCTCAAGGAACTGGAGAAACTAAAGGTGGATAAGTCAATGGGACCAGAAGGTGCACCCAGAATACTGAGGGAACTTAGGAAGGAGCTCACTGCAACTCTGACAGCCCTGTTCAACTGATCACTGGTTATGGGCGTGGTACCAAGGGACTGGAGGAGGGCAGATGTGGTTCCACATCACAGAGTGGGAAAAAGGATGAGGCGGGGAACTATAAACCAGTAAGCCTGATGTTGGTGGTGAGTAAACTTATGGAACGCTACTAAAAGAAAGGATTGTAGAATACCTTGTGGTGAATGAGTAGCAGGATCCAAGGAAGCATAGGATCACAGAGGGAGATCTTGACAGACAAACCTGATTGATTTCTTTGACTGGGTGACCAGAGAAGTGGATCAGGGAGGGGCGTGGATGTGGCCTACATAGATTTCAGTAAGGCCTTCAACACCATTCCACACAGAAGACTGTTAAACAAGCTGGGCAGTCTGGAAGTGGGGCCAAAAGTTAGTAAATAAGGCTAAATTTGGCTGAGTAACTGAAGCCAGAGGGTGGTTGTAAATGGGGTACACTCAGAGAGACGGAGAGGTAACCAGCAGAGTATCACAGGGATTAGTTCTGGGACCAGTCCTTTTCAATGTCTTCATTAGCGACATCACAGAAGGGCTGCAAGGAAAAGTATGCCTGTTCTCAGACAACACAAAATTCTGCAACAGAGATGCTCAAGAACAAGGGGCATGATATGAAGCTGGAAGGGGAGGCCCAGAGGGATGTGAGGAAGTACTTCTTCATGGAAAGGGTGGTGGACATCTGGAACAGACTAGCAGCAGAGGTGGTGGGCACCAAAATGGTAGCAGGATTCAAGCATGCATAATTAGACACAGGAGATCTTAGTAACAGGGTTGGGGAGAAAGCTGCAGATCAAGTAGGGTCTGCAGTGACAAATTAGGCAGGATATTTTTAGGGCAGACTAGATAGGCTAAGGGGTCCTTTTCTGATGACAACTTCTATGTTTCACTGTTCGGCAAGATTCTGAAGCTTCTGAGTGCTTCATTTGCCAATCAGTGGCTGTTTTGGAGCTCATTAGAGTCATTTCAGAGATACAGCTCTTTAAAATTCTGAGACACAGAACTTGCAAAAAAAGTTTTATTTACTCCACAGACTTTTTTTGTCAGTATTGAAATGTGATCGGTATCAAATAACTCAGGCTTGGTTTTCTGACTTTCTTTTTTTTTTTTTTGTCCTTATAGCTTGTCTTTACTTCTTGAGGTAGGTAATTCAGAACTAGACAGAGCCCTCCAGGTGCAGCTGAACCAGGGATCTGTACAGAGGCACCTTAACAGCCATCCTCCTGCTACTGAACAACCTGCTTATGCAGCCCAACATTCTGAGAGTCTTAGCAACTGCATTACTGCATTGTGTAGGGGCTTGAGGGTACTCATAACTGCTACTCCATGATCCTTCTCTTCTTCTGATACTATGATGACCATCCCATAACCTAAATGAGGATGCTCAGGTGTATAGGGAGGGGTTTTGATAAGAGAAGCGAGGAGACTGCCCTTTAAAGATCCTCTGAGGCCTCATCTACATTACTGTTCTCATTTCTGGACTCCACACCTGAGGAAGTACATCAGCAGACTGAAGTCCATGCAGGTAGGGTTACCAATATGATCCTGGGCCAGCAAGGCGGATCCTATAAGAAATGACTGTTGGCTCAAAATCGTACTCACTAGAGGCCAGGCACAAGAAGGGGACACGATAGAAACATCAACGTTTCTGAGGTGTATAAACCAGAAAATTGCAAGGACCTGTTTGTAAGGAACAAGAAAGCAGTCAGTAGGGCGATGATTGGTGGTTTGTGAGGGGCAAGTTCAAGAGAGATATGAGAAGTTTTACATCATGGAAAGGGTGGTGGAGCTGTGGAGCAGACTGCTGATGGAAGTGGTAGAGGCAGCTACCCTAAATAGGTTTAAACACAGCTGGAATAGGGCAGGGGACTCACTGTGCCTAGTGGGAGAACATGGAATTAAGTGGTGTGGTAGCAGGGGAAGAGGAGACAACCCACCAGTACAGAAGGTCAGTGGGGTGAGGTAGTAGTAATGCGGTCAGACTTGATAGACCCTCAGTTTCCTTCTGCCTTCAGAATTTATGGTTCTGTGTTTCAGTCTTACCTGTACTGAGCCCCCAAGTTCTTCCTCCTTATGCACATGACCTTGCACTTTCTGGCATTAAACCCCAGTCACCATATCCCAGAGCATCTTTCCAGATCTTCACTCATGAACCTGATCACCTCCTGTGTCCCCTCCCCAAGCAAAGTGTGGTGTCGTCCTCAAAGACGCACATTTGCCCTTGATGAATGTCCCTAATGAATACATTGAACATCTTTACTTCCAAGGTCCTCTCATTCTATATATGTTTTATCTTACACATAATCAAATTGTCAAATAGCTTGGAAACCAAACTCTATATGTATCCTGCAGTCTGGGCAGAGATGTTATCAAGCAAAATGCTTCTGCTTCCAAGTGGATGCTGAGATGTGTAGAGAATGACTGTAGAATATGTTCAAAATCAGGATGTATATTATGCTACCAAAACACACAGCATCTGACAAATCAGCTTGATAATTTTAACTCAACAATACACAGACTCAGCAAATAACTGTTTAATTATTTGAATTTCTGTGAGCTTGATGTTTATATAGTGCCTTCATTTATGATAATTTATCACTGTATAATTTCTGTTAAGCACTGGGTTTATATAATTAGAGAGTACAGTGGAGAATTTGTTTTGATTCAGACAATCTTGATAGGTGTTTAATTGTATAGAAGCAACTAAGTATTGAGACTACTTATATTACTGATACTGTGTCACCTAATATGAAATTGTAAATGGGGTTTTAACCAATATAACAAAGACCTTACATCATAGGTTTCCATGCCAACAGCATCATATTAAATACTGTCATTACCACTAAATCACACCCACTGATGAAGATCTTCATCAGCAATGCACTAGAGTAGTGGCGACTGCTATCTATAGGGTGAAGGAAAAACACTTTGTACATTTTGTACAATAGACCTGTGAATTTTGCACTTTAAATTGCCTAGCAAATGCTTATTTGATGCAGCACCTTATTATTCAGCATTTTAAAGCTCAAGATATGGATGTACCTACTGAGACAGTTTGATGGCAATACATTTATTCACATGCAATTGTGGCATCTGCTCTATTTTCATCCTGGTTATCTTAGCCAGTGCCTCTTGATTTTTCTAGTGGCTTACTCACCCTGAGTGCACACATTGTTTCATGGGAGCTTGAATACATTGAACAGCACTGACTGAGCACTGATCCCTGTGGGATCCCACTTGTGACTTCCCTCATGCCTGAATATTCATCATTAACCATGACACTCTACCTTCTTACCCCAGCCAATTAAATTACATACCCTCCTGGTCATTTTGTCTGCCACACTGAGTCTGTCCAACTTCCTTATCAATGTCCTGTGTGGGACACAGTCAAAGCCCTACTGAAGTCCCAATATAGTATGTCTACTGCCTAGCCTTTATCCTTTATCCTTTATATATTATAAACTTATAATAACTAGGGAGCGTTCTCTTCCATTGGGAAATCTGGTTATAATTCTCAGTTATAACCTGTGCTGGAGTTTCCAATGCTGCACACATGCACCTGCCTCTGCTCCCTCCTCTTCTCCCCACTCATGGGGACACGGACACTTTGCCACTATCGACAGGACACCACCAGTATCACTCGGCGGTAAGTGAATAAAAAAGAAAATTGCCTTTCAGCTGTTTACTTTGCTCCAGTAATCCATGTTCGGCTAACCTGGAGAAAAAAGAAAAGAAAAAGGTTTTGGCAGCCACTGAGCCACAGACCGCAGACTGGGCTTCATCCACACTGGACAGCTGCTGTTTTATTTTATATAATTGTTGTGATGAGAAACACTGCCCTGCAATTATATAAAATAAAACATGAGATGTAGTGTTTAACTCAAGATTTTATACACCCTCAGTGCTGGATGCTTAAATAGCCCCTCAAGCTTCGCTCTTGAGGTTTATGTAGCATCCAACACCTTGGGGTGTGTAAAATCTCATTAAACACACCACTTAATACATTACTGTATATGTAATGAATGCCAAAAACAAAGTCAATGAACTTTCATCCTGAAGGTAGAACCAGAATGTTAGCCTCTTCAGATAGTTTAAACCTTAAAACTCTGAATGGTCAGAGGACGGTCAAGACTGACTCCTACAAATACTATGAAATCCTCTTCTACAGTGCCCTTATATTTTCCAAACACAATGTCACTCTCGTGAAATATATAGGCACACTACATCAGACTGCTAGATGTGTGGATACAGAAGTGAGATTTAGGATCACTCAAAAGGTAATGCTACCAGTACTTGATTATGGGTGCATAATCTATAATCATGTCCCAAATGTATATCTATTGAAACTGGGTAATCCTGAACAGAATGGCTCACATTGTCCTACCGTGCCCTTTGACACTCATTCATGTCATATGTTACAAAATTTAAACCAATCTCTCATTAAAACAAGAAGAAAGGCATTGGCTCCACCTGCTCTGCAGATTGATTACAATGAATGTTCCCTTGACACAGAAAATGTCATGGAATTCCAATCTCTTGAACAGACCAGTAATCCACCACAGCCTTAAACTCCTCAAGATGAAAACATGCTATCACCAAACAACTGTCCTATTGATGCTGCCAGGTCATGAGTACAGAGTCACAGTAATGTGCTTTCAAGTGATTCTAAAAGAAGAATTCTAAATTGTTTGCAACTGCTTTGCTAATGTGCATCCTAGTTATTATTACTAATTTATGTATTTAACCCTATTCACTACAATATCATAATTTAATAGTCTTTACATATTATTGCCTGCAGGTCTGGAAACAGGATCCCAGACCTGCAGGTATATGACAGAGACTAAACTGGACATAGTAGCCATTAGCGAGACATGGTTCACCAGTAACCACACTTGGGAGACTTCAGTACCCGGATATGTACTGTTCAGAAGAGACCGAGGTGCAAAAGGGGCTGAGTGGCCCTTTATGTCAATGAACATATCAAAGTTACAGAAATTCAGAATACACACAAGGAGCCAGAAGAACTGTGGGTCACCCTGAAAAAGGAAATTGGACAGCCATACGAACTGAGGTTGTCTACAGGCCTCCAGACCAGGGGAGAACATAGATTCATTATTGTTAGAGATATACAAAACATGACAGCTAAAGGGAAGGTTCTGGTAATGGGAGACTTCAACATGCCAGATACAGATTGGTCAATACCAGCAGGAACATAGTGGATTCCTGCAGGGAAGGGCCTCAAACAACTGGTACAACAACCCACATGAGACAGGGCTATCCTAGATCTAGTACTGACTAACAGGGAAAGGATCACAGATCTCCAGGTAGAAGGTCACCTGGGGCCAGTGACCATCACATGGTATGGTTCAATTTGGCCACTAGAAATAAATAATTTCATTCCAAGGCAAAAATATGGGACTTCAGAGAAGCTGACTTTGATAAGATGGCCAACATAGTTAAGCTAGCCCTGGCAAGAAGAAATACAGGTGGGGAGGTACAGGCAAAGTGGGCAAGCATTAAGGATGCAATACTTGAAGCAACATCCCATGGTGTTAGAGAAAAAGGAAGTGCAAAAGAAGAAAGAAACCACTTTGGTCTCAAAAACAGTAGCAGAAAAGGTCAGAGCAAAAGGCTGGCCTTCAGAAAATATAAGGGAATGCAGCGGGATGAAGATAGGGAGGCATACCAAATTTCCCAAAGGGAAGCAGGAAGGCAGTAAGGCAGGCAAAGGCCCAAACCGAGAAAACACTAGCATGGTCAGTAAAAGAAGGTGACAAGACTTTCTATAGCTACATTAGTGAAAGGAGAATGTCCAGAGGGCCTGCTAAGATCAAAGGATAAGGGGGCGTGAGGAGGAGGACCATGTAAGCATCTATCCTAAATAGATACTTCTGCTCAGTATTTACTGAGGAGAAGGTAGGGCAGGGCCCACAGCTCAGCACCATGGACACGGTGGAGGGAGGAGGTGTGCACTCAGTCCCTTCACAAAATAAAGGGGTCCTACAGAGCTCGATAAGCTCAGGATGGACAAGGCAATGGGACCTGATGGCATACATCCCAGGATACTAAAGGAGTTAAGGGTGGTACTAACAGAGCCATTAGTAGAACTGTTTAGTGAGTATCTGAGCATAGCTGAGGTCTCAGATGACTGGAGAAGGCTCATGTGATCCCGCTCCACAAGAGTGATAGCAGGAAGGAGGTAGGAACTACAGTCCAGTCAGTCTCACCTCAGTAGTGGCAAGATTATGGGGCACTCCTTAAGAAAGGATAGTGCAACACCCGAAATCCATGGGACACAGGATTCAAGACAGCATGGGTTTACAACAGGAAGGTCCTGTCAGACTAATCTCATAGATTTCTTTTGACTGGGTAACCAGAGTGGTGGGGCCAAGGGGAGCAGTTGATGTTGCCTACCTTGACTTCAGCAAAGCTTTCAATACTGTTCCACATAGAAGAGTGATTAATAAGCTGGTGGCTCAGGGTGGGTCAGAAGTTGGTCAACTGGGTGGCAAAATTGGTTGACGGGCAGAAACAGAGAGTGGTGGTAAATGATATGCAGTCAGAAGAGATGCAAGTTACATGTGGGGTACCTTAGGGATCAACCTGGGGCCAGTCCTCTTCAGTATCTTCATCAGTGACATTGCAGATGGACTGGAGGGTAAGGTTTGTCTGTTTGCAGATGACACCAAGATCTGCAACAGAGTAGATGATCCAGATGGGGTGGACAGAATGAGAAGAGATCTGGATAAACTGGCAAAATGGTGGGAAAAGTGGCAACTGGGGTTTAGCATAAAGAAGTGCAAGATCATGCATAGGGAAGAGAAACCCAAGCCACCTATAGGTTGGGAGGGATTTGCTGGCAGTCACTAGGGAAGAAAGAGACTTGGGCATCATCATCACAGATTACCTGAAATCATCCAAGCAGACCACTAAAGCAGTAAGTAAGGCTGGGGGATGCTGGAGTGTATTAGTAGGTATACAAGTTGTAAGAGGAGGTAATAATCCTCTTTACAAGGCACTGGTTAGGCTCTCCATCTGGAGTACTGCATGCAGTACTGGAGGCCACATCTTCACAAGGACATAATCAAACTGAGGCAGTCCAGAGAAGGGCAACCAAATGGTGCAGGGACTGCATCAGAAAACATATGAGGACAGATTAACGGAGCTCAATATGTATACCCTAGATCAAAGGAGGGAGAGAGGTGATATGATTGAAACATTCAAACTCCTTAAGGGCATTAACAAGGTGAAAGAGTCTACATGTTTTAATATAATAAAATAGCAGGATAAGAGGACACAGCATGAGATTAGAGGGAGGCCGATTAAGGGTAATGTGAGGAAGTTCTTTTCACAGAAAGGGTAGTGGATGCATGAACGCCTGCCTCAGGAAGCGGTGGAAATGAATACAGTGCAGGCTTCAAACAGTCATGGGATAGGCATAGGAGCAATACAGATAAGTATGAATAGATAGGCCATTGACAGAGCAAAAGCTGATGCCACATTCATAAGGTAGAAAAGAAATGGGCAGACTGGATGGGCCTTGCAGTCCTACCTGCCATCAACCTCTATGTTTCTAAGTTTCTTTTATATGACTAAGTCTGTAACTAGGTTCCTATACAGGACAATACAATAGATGTATTTTAACATAATTGTCTTTTCCTGTTAGGTATTGAATGTTTCTATTATACCCCCTTCCCTCCTTTCCTTTGGAGAGTACATATTTAGTTCCTTGAGTCACTCCTCATAGGGCTATTGGTGCAGTCCCTGCACCATTTTAGAAGACCTCTTCTGTATTGCCTCCACCTTATCAATGTCCTTCCAGAGGTGGGGCTCCAGAACTGGACACAGTACTCGAGGTGGGTCTTACCAGTGATCTGTACAGGGTAATATTGCCTCCTTCTTCCTAGTGGTGATACCCCTCCCTGTGCACCCAAGCATCCTGCTAGCCTCCCTCACTGCCTTGTCATACTGATTGGCTACCTTCAGGTCATCAAAATGATTACCCCAGGTCCCTTTCCTGTTTGGTAGTTGCCATTGCCAGTGCCCCCTCCCAACTGGTAGGTAGCCCCGTTCTGTGTCAGTGCATGATTTTGCACTGTTTTGCATTGACACCAGCTGACAAACCCTTGACCATTCTTCTACTTTTTCAAATCATCCTCATTTTTCCACCCCCAGTGTGTCTACTCTGCTGCAGATTTTTGTGTCTTTGTGTCATCCGAAACAGGCAACTTTCCTTCTAGCCCTTCCCAATGTCACTAATAAAGACACTGAAGAGGACTGAGCCTAGTACTGAGCCCTGAGGCACCCACTGGTCACCTTGCCTTCCCCACAGTGGACACCATTTACCACCACTCTCTGACTCCTGTTGCTTAACCAGATTCTTACCAGG
Source organism: Neoceratodus forsteri (assembly GCA_016271365.2). Lineage (NCBI taxonomy): Eukaryota > Metazoa > Chordata > Ceratodontiformes > Ceratodontidae > Neoceratodus > Neoceratodus forsteri. Next base: position 903,819,100 of record CM028131.1, on the reverse strand, counting down.
TTTATAACTTTTGATTCACTCCCAGACAGGCCAGCTTGTTCACCAGTTTTTATGTGGAACAATGTTGAAGGCCTTACTGAAATCCAGGTAGGCCACATCTACTGCTCCTTCCAGATCTACTACCCTGGTCATGCAGTCGAAGAACTCGATCAGGTTTGTCTGGCAAGATCTCCCCTTGTGAAACCACGTTGCCTTGGATCCTGTATTCCACTGGTTACAAGGTATTCCACTTTTGTGAAGTGGGACCACATCTGACCTCTTCCAGTCCCTCGGAACCTCCCTGTTTCTAATGATAAGTTGAACAGAGTTGTCAGAGGTGCACCCAGCACTTCTTTGAGCTCCCTCAGTATCCTGAGATGCACCCCATAAGGTCCCATTGCTTTGTTTACTTTTAACTGTGTTAGTACCTTGGGACTTCCTTCTCCGTGAATGGACTGGTGTCCACCTCCCTACCATTTATGCCCTTGTCCGTTATCTTTGACCCATCACCTACCCCTTCTTCTGTAAATACAGAACAAAAGTATTTGTTCAATATGTCTCCCTTCTTTGGTCTTCCTCCTCACAAATCCCTTCTTCCCCTTTTATCCTTACTATTATTCACCCTGTGGTCTTCCTCTTCTCATTAATATATCTAAGGAAAGTTTTATCCCGTCTTTTACTGATTGGGCAATATTCTCTCTGTTTATGCCTTTGCACATCTAACTGCACCCTGCTCCCCTTCATTTTTCCTGGTAGTTTCCCTATCCTCCTCCTTCTCGTCTTTTTTGTACTTTCTAAATGCTAGTTTTTTGTTCTTACTTTTCTGCTATGTCTTTAGAGAACCACAGCAGTCTTTTTTTTCTCTGCCCTTGTTAACCTGACCAACACAGAGACTTGTTGCTTTTTCAATGCCACCCTTTATTTTTGCCCATAGCTCCTCAATTCCCACCAGATCCTCTATCCCTGACAGGGCATCCCTGAGGTATTTTCCCATTTTCCTGAAATTGGCCCTCCTGATGTCCAGGACCCTCATCTTAGTGTAGCTCAGTTCTGGCCCAATCCTTATATTGAACCACACTGTACAGTGATAGCTGGACCCTTGGTTGTCACCCACTGTGATGTAAACAACATTGTTCCCTTTTCAGTACCAGGTCCTGTATCGCTCCCCCATCCCCATGAGTGGGCTTCTTAACTAGTTGCCTAAGGAATGTCCCTTGCAGGAGTCCAGGATGTCCCTACATCTGACTGTTGCTGCAGCTAGTAGGCTCCAATCCCACTCTGGTAGATTGAAGACCCTACCAGCAACACCTCCCACTTGCATGCCATTCTTTGGATGGCTTCCATCATGTCCTTATCCACCTTCTCCCCTGTGCTGGAGGTCTGCAGATCACTCCTATGTGAATAGTGGCCCCCTTCATGTTTCCAGGGTGACCCACAGTACCTCAGCTCCTCCCTGCTCTCTTCTATTTCCGTGGCTTTTATTTTGTCCCCAAAATGTAGAGTCACTCCTTCCTCTTTTAACCTACCCTGTATTTTCTGAACAGCACATACCCTTGTGGCCACATCTCAATCCTGGTTTTCATTGCACCAGGACTTGGTAATTACAGCCATATCCAGGTCTGCCTACACCATGGTGACCTCTAGGTCTGCAATCTTGTTGCCTAGTCTTGAGAATTTGCACACATGGTTCTCTAGATTGTGCTGCCAACCCCCTCATTTTTCCCATTTGCCTCCCTTTGTTTCCTCCACTATCTATCTCATTATCACTCTTGCCTTCTATCCCTGGATTCTTTTGTTATATGGTTCTTTTTAGGATTTCATCCCTTACATTCCCCTTGCTGTCCTCATTTGTCTGCCTGTGGGGAAGCAGTTTATGTCTCCTTTGTCTTTCTGCCTTCTCCCTTGGCTAGTTTAAATGTTGGCCAATGTAGCATTTAAACCACTAACTGAGGACCTCAGTTTCCCTCCTGGACAGATGCAGGCCATTGCCCCAGTACAGGCTTATCCCTCAGGTGGGGCCCCAATCCCCAATAAAGCCAAACCCTCCTCACTGAACCACTTCTTCAACCATGCATTGAAGTTCCTGGTGCAGAGAATCCTATCATCCCCCTATCGTAGACTGGCAGCACTTCCAAGAAGGTCACAGATCATGCCACCTGCTAAGACCCCTCCTCAATTCCCTGAACTCCTCCTGAACTATTGCTGGCTCATCCCTAGCCAAGTCAGGGTAAGAGAAGGAAGAAACCACTATGGTTCTCAAAGGAGGTAGCAGAGAAGTTGAGACAAGAAATTAGCTTTCAGGAATATAAGAAGATGCAAGAGGAAGGGATAGGATGGTGTACCTAGACAGTCTAAGAGAAGCAGGAAAGCTGTTAGAGTGCAAAGGCACTAACAGAAGAAAGGTTAGCACAGATGGTAAAGAAAGGGGACAAGAAATTCCATAGGTACATCAGCGAAAGACAGAAGATGGGGTGGGATTGTAAGGATCAGAGGAAGGAAGGGGAGTGTGGAGGGAGACCTGAAAAGGCATCAGTACTGAATAAATACTTCTGTTCAGTATGCACTGAAGAAGGAGAAGGACAGGGACCATAATTGGGAGGCAGGTACAAAGGGGGAGGTGAATATCATTCCTTTCATGAAGGAGAGAGTCCTAGAGGAACTCAAAAGCTGAGAGTGTATAAAGCAATGGGACCAGATGGTATACATCCTAGGATTTTAAAGGAACTGAGGAGTGAGCTAGCAGCACCCCTGGCAGCCCTGTTTAGTGAGTCACCCATTCAGGAGTGGTTCCAGAGGACTGGAGGAGGTACATGTTGTCCCTCTTCACAAGGGTGGGAGCAGGGAGGAGGCAGGCAACTTTAGGCCAGTCAGCCTCACCTCAGTAGTGGAAAAATTATGGAGGCACTGCTGAAGAAGAAGAAGAAGAAGAAGAAGAATCAGCATGTATATAGTGCTTTTCATACACAGTGTATCCCAAAGCATTTTACAAGCAATGCTAGACTGGTAGTGAAGTGACTGAATGTGTGGTGGCCATATCGCGCATCATCACCCATACACAGCCTGGATAATTGTATGAACTGGTTTATGGGAAGGGAATGTTAGCCAGGACACCAGGAATGTTCCCTACTCTTTGTGAAGAGTGCCCTGGGTTCTTTACTTCCACCTGGACACCCACCAGGACAACACCAGGATGGGCAGAAGGGACCTTGGTTTTAATGTCTCATCTGAAGGGCGGCACACCCCAGCAGTACAGCACCCCCAATGCTGCACTTGGATGCCAGTGATTTTAGATCAAGTCCAATCCCAGTGTGGGATGAGAACCCATGACCTTCTAGTCCAGAGGCGGATGTGCTACCAACTGATGGTGTAACAGTTATCCATCAGACTGTTCTGGCTATTTAGAAGCACTGCAGATGATGAGACACTTGGAGACTTTTTTCATTGGATGGCATTAACCCCATTACTGACTAGCTACATGGCAAGTACACAATTTTATTGTAGCCAGAGACTGCTAACAGAAGGCATTCCTTTTGAAAACCCTTCGCTATCCTAGCAATATCCCTGCATTTTGAACATGCAGCAAGCAGAAATAGCATCTAGTGCACCAGAATTGGGCTACAATTGGGAAGACGTGGACAACCTGAATCAGAGAAGGAGAAGAGCAAGAGAACAATTACATGGTGGAGATACCTGTAAAATGAGTCTGATAGCATCAAAACCGTGTTTTTTGGAATTGGAGAAACTTTTGAATAAAGAAATTGATCTAATCTACAATGTTTCGACCCTAGAAGTCTACCTAGAGAGATTTAGTACCAAGGGGTCTGAGAATTACTGTGGTCTCTCAAGCGGAATCAAAGATTTTGCTTTTAAGGACAACTGTGCTCCAAGGTATTTATTCAACTTTGATTAAATCAGACAATCTGAAAATAGACGAGTTACTGAAGAGTCTTAAATAAGCTAAAATAAAGGCCTTTGAGCTTTAAAACACACCTCAGTTTGTGGAACTGGATGCAAGACTTAAAACAAAATTGAATAAGAATGAGCAGGAAATTATAGCCAAAAAGAATAGGAAATAACCAGAGACCAGAACAACTACGAAAGGGGCATATTATTAAGTGGCCTAAAAATTGTTCTGTGAGTAGGGGTAGATCAAGAGTACACTTTCAGACATCTGACTAGTCAAGAGACAGACAAACAACTAAACAACGTAATAACAACCAGAAGAGGGCCAGAAACCTTTTTCAGACAGAGGCCAGAGACTAACCAGAAGAAAGAAAAACAAAGGAGGCGTGTGGCAGGAGGGGTGGAAGAGCAAACAGGAGGCGTAAAGTGTTCGCTAAGGACCAAGAAGAAAGAAATAAGTTACAGATTGTGAACCTCTCTGAATATACTTTCAACCAAACAGAAATATCATTATTAGAGAGAGGCTTGAGTTTCATCCCTACGCCAACTGTTAATGAGTTTCAGATTTTGTAGATCTCCACAAATTTTACCTGCAAGTTTAGATTGAAGCTGTTTTTTCCAAGAAATCCTTCAGCAACAGGAGAAATGGGTAATATGAAGATGCTAGTGTTTTTCATCTAAATGAGGACTTGGACTATGTACTTCAAGCAGCTGCTAATTTGAACTGTGAAAGCGCAAAACTAACAAATTTTACATCAGACATAACTGCTGGAATGTTTGGGGACTTTAACACTGAACTTGACAACTTACAGACACTTGATGAACTTTTAAATGAAAATCTCGATGAACATGATCTCCCGACCTCCATGGAAGCAATGTCAGGTAACAGTCTGTTACAAATAAAGGGACATTTGGACAAACTTAGGAAGTCTAGATTTACTGTTGGCTCTACTTTTTGTCCATATAGCAACAATTTTGCCATACTAAGCTTTGAAAAACTGCTGATAGAGAGGTGAAATCAATTTTGAATAGCCACCTCCTCTAGATATTTTAACCTCACTAAGAAAGAGGGTCCACCTTAGAAGGTTTAACTGCTAGGGATCATATTGTTATTAAGCCAGCAGACAAAGGAGCAACATTGTTGTAATGGATAAAATAAAATATGTCATGGTGTTAGACTTATTAAATAATACAAATAACTATGAAAATTTCCGATGGACCCCATACTGGCTTACAAAAAGAATTTGTTTGTGATTCTAAAGAATGCTTTAAGCAAAGGTGATATTTCAGATAAAGAATATGAATACCTCTGGCCAGAGAATCTAGTAACACCATGTTTCTATACCTTACCCCAAATCCAGAAGGACCTCAACAAACCCCAGGTAGATCAACTGTGTTAGGGTGTAACTCAGTATCACAAAATCGGGAAATTTGATTTTTTTCAACAGTTTTGGTTCAGGATCTGAAATTCTATGTTAAAGATAGCAAAGATCTGTTAAAAACATTGAAGGACCTCACATGGGAATCTGAATTTACCTGGCTAGGCATAAATGTGGAGCCTCTGTACACGTCAATATGTCAAGTTAAAGGCATAGAATCCTTTAAGTATTGGTTAAACAAAACATCAGAATCTGAGCACATACCAAAGGAACTGGTCTTACAGTTGATAGATTGTACCCTCACACATAATTACTTTGAATTTAAGGGTTAGTTTTTAAAAGAAATGTGGCAGAGCTATGGGTGCAGTAATGGCCCTAGTTACACCAATTTATTTTTGGGCTACTGGGAAGATGTTGTTATTTATGACAAAGTAAAAATCCTTTTCACATGTACATAAGAGGCTGTCATCGCTTTATAGATGACAAATTATGTATCTGGGGTGGTGTCAGGGACCTTATACCAGAATTTATACAATGGCTTAACAATAACAATTTTAATTAATAATTTACATACCATGGGCATTGAAACACTAGATTTTTAGACTTAACTATTTCAAGTAGCATCTCCAACCACAGTATGACATCAAAGAATTACAGCAAACCAACTGCTACTAACTCTTTGTTATATGCTACCAGTGCACACCCTACCAGGTTAAAAACTCCATACCCTACGGTCAGTCATTATGCATTCACAGAAATTGTAGCAGAGAGGATGACTATGGAATTCAAACAGATGAACAGATGGAAATATTTGAAGTAAGGGGTTACAGTAGAAAACTTTTAGCAGAAACAAGGGACAAGATTGACAAGGTTTGCAGAGAATCTTTATTAGATGAAAAGGATGAGGTCATGGCAGAACAAATGCCATGCACTTTCATTAAAGAGTATAACCACATAGCAGGATGAGTAGGTAATGTAATATATCAGAACTGGCCCATTCTACAGAGTGACTCTGAAGTCAGTCTAGCTGTGGAGACAAACCTCGATAACTTTATCCAGAGCTAAAAATCTGAAAGATAAACTTGTACACAGCAGAACAGCAAGAGAGAAACCATTAGAACAGTCTACTTGGTTACCCAAACACCCAGCAGGTTTTTACAAATGCATGATGTGCAATGTGTGCAAGTATAGCAACAATACAGCAATTTTTAAACATCCACACCTAGAAAATGTTCAGATTAGTATATGTGAATTTATCACTTGTGATACCACCTATGTAATCAACATTCTGTGGTATAGTTGTAACCTCATATATGTAGGTAAAACAGTTAGACCATTAAAACAAAGGATACAAAAGCAGGCCCACTCTATTTTATATGGTAGAAAAGACAAACCAGTAGGAGCACACTTTGCTAGTGTACACAACTCTGACCCTAATTGTTTGAAATTTGTGGGATTGAGATGGTGCCACCGCCAAAGAATGGTGGAAATAGATTAAATCTGTTACTCCAACATGAGAGCTGGTGGATCTATAGACTTGAGAGTGTTAAACCCACAGGAATGAATGATAGATGGGATCTCAAACCATTTTTGTTAGAAAATTATTGAAGTTGTAACTGAAATTGTGTTATTTGATATAAACTTTTGTCTCTCCTCTTTCTCTCTCTCTATTCTCTTCTTCTTTTTTCAGGTTTCAACACTAAATCTTGATGCCTAAACCTCCAAATTGTTTTGTAGAATGTTTTGGACTTAATTTCCAGGAGGTCCCAGAATGAAAAAATCCTCATTACAATGAGAGTTGCCTTGTGAATGTGCCACTGTTGCCATGGCTTCTTAGAGAGGTTTGGTCATTTTCTTTTGCCTTTCTACCTTTTGTAATGTAGTATAATTAGACAAAGCACTAGGAATTTTTCATACAGTGGTTACAATTGATTTTGGAGCACTGATTGTGGCTTGTTTGTGCAGTAATACAGACTTAGAAAGTACCCTCATTAAGTATGGGCTAAAATGTAATTTCTTTAAATGTATCTCATATAAATGAACTCTAGAAATCTATGCAGTTGAAGCCTGTGTAAGTGTTCAGGTTATTTGTTATCACCCAACAAGTGGCTATAGAGAAGATAACAGCCTAAATTATAACTCTTCACTTAATTTTATTGTTTGCACCTGTATTTAAGTCTTTCCATTACAAGCAGCTCCACTCCCTGAGGAAGACTCATTTGAGTCAGCGCTGGGGAAGCCTGTATTGTGTTTTACTTGCTATGACCATTTATGCCAAGTTTGTTAAAATAAATTCATTTACTTTTTAATTACTCTTGGCACTTGTGATTCTTCAGGTCTGAGTGCAGTGGTGTTTGTGTGTTCTGGAATCCATCAGAGCACAGGATCTGGGGCAACATGGATTCACAACAGGTGGCCTTGTCAAACAAATCTGATAGACTTTTTGACTGGGTGACAAAGGAGGTGGACCAGGGAGAGCGGTCGATGTCACCTACCTTGATTTCAGCAAGACCTTTGACACCGTTCCACACAATAGAATGGTGAACAAGCTGGGTAGCCTGGGTGTGTGCCACAAGGTGGTGAAATGGATTGGAACTGTTTGTGGGACAGAAAGCAGAGGGTGGTGGTAAATGGGATCCAATCCGAAGAAAGGGAGGTGACAATTCAGGTACCACAAGGATCAGTCCTGGGGCCAGTCCTATTTAATGTCTTCATCAGTGATATTGCGGAAGGGCTGGAAGGAAGGATTGCCTATTTGCAAGATCTGCAATAGAGTGGATATTCTGGAAGGGGTGGAGAGAGAATGAGGAGGGATCTAGAGAGGCAGGAAAGGTGGTTTGTAGTCGGGAAGCTGAGGTTCAATGCTACAAAGTACAAAATCATATACCTGGGTGCAGAAACCCTGCAGAGAGCTACAGGATGGGGAGAGTTGCTGACAGTCACCAGGGAGGAAAGGGATTTGGGATAGTCATCTCAGATGATCTAAAATAGCCAAACAGTGTACAAAGGCTGTGAGGAGGCCAATGGCATGATTGGGTGCATAGGAGAGGTATCTCTAGTAGAAGAAGGAGGTGGTGATACCACTGTACAAAACACTGGTGAGGCCCTCATCTGGAATATTGCATACAGTTCTGGATGCCACATCTCCTAAAGGACATAGAATGGGAGGAGATGGTTCAGAGAAGGCGACTAAGATGTTGCAGGGCTTGCACCAGAAGACTTATGAAGAGAGATTGAAAGACCTCAATATGTATACACTGGAAGAGAGGAGAGCGGGAAGACATGATAGAAACCTTCAAATACTTAAAGGGCGAAACAAGCTGCAAGTGGGTGACATCTTTCAGTACAGGAAAAGTACAAGAACAAGGGGCATGATATGAGATTGAGGGGCAGGATTAGGGGAATGTGAGGAAGTTCTTTTTATGGAGAGGGTGATGGATGCATGGAATAGCCTACCCCAAGCAGTTGTAGAAGACAGCACAGTTGGGGATTCACATGCTTGGGAGAGTCATAAGGGAACCTTAGAGAAGGGAAGGTGAGGCTAAAGCCAATGACCAAGTCGGGTCAGTGGCGCTGATACAGGTAGGGTAAAATGGCAGACTAGATGGGTCTAGTGGTCCTTATCTACCATCAATTTCTGTTTCTATGTTTCATTAGTCCCTAGATGGATAATGATATCTAAGCGCCCTCCCTTCATACTGCCCCAGTGATCCTTTGGATCTTCTTTCCATCCCTGCAAGCCATGGCAGCAGGAAGGCACTGAACCTCCCTCTCTTCATCCTTACCTGTCCCCAACTCTGTCCCCCTTATTGTGGAGTCACCCACCAGGATTCGCTTCCTCCTCCTCTGAGGTCCTCTGCCATCCCCTTGGGGTCTCCACTATGGAGGACCCCCACATCCACCTAGGTCACTATTTTGGGTGTGTCTGTGGGATGTTCCCATGCAGCCAATGTGGTGTAAGAATTTTGCAGTGGAACCGGGTGTGGGATGTGCCTATGGTTCACTGCCTAAACCCTCCCTGAGCCCACTGTTGTCCAGCCCTTCCTCCTTCTGGGCAACCTCTGAGGTAGCAGCAGTGGACTAGGTGGTCCCTGGTGGGGAAGGTCCTCTGAACCAAGCCAACTCAGCCTTGAATCTGGCAACCTCCTCCCTCAGCCCAGAGGTGCAAGCAGATGAGGCAGAAACACAGCCTCCAGAAGAGTCTCCCTGAAGACTCCACCCACAACCACTGTATTACACCACTCCCTTCATCCTGTTCTACCTGAATTCTGTTATTTTTACCCCTTTAAATTCCCTTTATTACCCTACCCTATATAGGGAGTTTCAACAACCCCTAGTATCAGGTTTACGGGTCACTGTCAGATAGTATGTAATGTGTGCATAATATATTGACCAGTGTATTACAAAGTTAGAAATACCTCCAGGTATCTGTGTTTTCAAGTGCAGTTGAGTGAAGGAGAGCAGTGTGAATGTATGTGGGTCTAGCAGATAACCAATAGTGTTAACATCTTTACAGACCAGATAGGAGGTGGGCAAGCCAGAAGGCTTGAGCCTGGCTCAAGCTTAGTGCCTGGCTCAGCTCAGCTTGACCTCTATTAGAAATTGACAGCCAAAGTTAAGCTAAGCCAGTTAAGGTCAAAGTAAGAATTTTCATCAGGTTGTGCAGTTACTTTAGTGTCTGAAGAGTTCAACTCCTATAGGAACAGCCTGCAGTATCCAGGCTCAGCTCATGTTTTGTCTCATAGAGTCAAGCCATACCCCTGGCTCGGCTTTGGCTTACTCTAGGTGAAAACTTCTGGCTTGCCCACCTTTAAGACCAGATACCAGTGCACAGCATTTTGTCAATCTGACTTAAGGGCTGTTCCTAACAGGGCAAAGTAATGAAAATTGTCGCTTCCAGTGTTAAGCCTTGGTAACACTTTGCTACATGTTCCATTGGTGGCCTATAAATAGGTGGAAATACATTTTTCTTTAGATAGGCAGGAAACAGTATGGAACTTATGATGTGTGATATGTTCCTCAAGGTCAAGCCACCCAGGTGGAGATACAGTATGTGGTCCAGGCACCAAAGAGTTCTGCTTGTTTGTGCCATCAGTGATGCGGTTTGCCTGAGTAGTAAGTTTGAGATGTTGAAACTTCTCCTTTTATGATGTTGCTGCTCAAGTTTGAGGCATGCCTTTTTCCCTTACCATAGGAAACTGGATATTTGCTGTGTCTCTTAATTAGGGATAGCTGATCTGTAAGGATATTGTTTGAGTAATATGCTGAAATGTAGGGCTATCATAATCCCTTATGTTCAAATTTTACTCCAGTAGAAGAGCACATATTTCCATTGCTGGGAGTAAAGACTCATTCAGCAATTGCGGCAGCTGACATAGTCAGATATTTACTAACATTTCTAAAATAAGACGAAATAGTAGACAATGGCCCAGTGGCCTAATGGATAAGGCATCAGCCTCTGAGCTGGGGATTGTGGGTTCAAGTCCCACCTAGGTCGGACTAGTGTTTTGGGTTAAAGGACCCATTGTTAAGAAATAATTTAAAGGAAGTATTTTTTCACAGAGAGGGTTGTGTATGCATGGACCGGCCTTCTGGAGGAGGTTGTGGAGTCAAAAACAGTGGTGGAATTCAAGCATGCATGGGACAGTCATAAGGCAATTGTAGGGGCTGGGGTAGGAAGAAGTAGGCTGCTGGTTAACTAGGATCTGCAGCTTATCCATTAGGTGGGGAATGGGCAGACTGGGTGGGCCAGCGGGTCCTTATCTGCTGTCAAAATCTATGTTTCTATGTTTCTATGACATTGTAGTTCTAAACCTGTTCCTTGCATGGTATTTTACCCTCTTTTCCAGTTTTCTGGACAGGCAATTTTTAGGGGAACACCTAGGCAAAATGAATGGCTTCTATTAGCGGAGCCTGGCACACATGTGACACCATATTAGCATACCTGTACACCAAAATTGGAGGATTTCTCAGTACTCCCCTTAGCTCTGTCTGACTTCTCCCACAGGCACCAACCTCCATCCTTCCTAGACCAAGACTCTGAATGAAGGTCCTCAACAGTTTATTCCCAGTTAATTTCCAGTTTTCCAATGATCCATACTATACCTTTTTCTAAGTGGTCTCTTAGCATGCACCCTAAGCACTGAATGCATTTTGCTGACTTCTCTCATTTCTGGCACTGGTTCACCCTGCTGGGTGAGTCACCATTCAGCCCCCAAACAATTCCTGTTTCAGACCACAACATCACCCCAAAGCTAGTAGGGCATAGCTGCAGATCTAAGAAAAGAACTACAGTGGTAGCCAATGCCATTTTCAAAGACTTTATGCCATGACTCTGGGCATCATACTCATGATATATTTTTTTGTTGTTGTTCCTGTGGTGGCCTACAGATATCACTATTCAGCATTTATACTATCACGTGTGTCATTCTCAAGCATGGTCTTGGGACAGCAGTTCAAAAGTGCAGCAAGTAATAGGTGATCTAGGAAAATAAATACTCTAATACACACTTTGCAACACTTTGGAATAGCTGGGGCGTGGGGGTGGTATGGTGTCCTTTGCAAACACACTGTGCTGTTCCCATCTGAATACTGTACTAATGATTCAGTAAGCCAGGGATACAGCTTTAACTGAGAAGAGGTGCATACTGTACCTCTCAGTCTCTTAGGTTCCCAGCTGAGGAAAGAGGCTCTTTGGAAAACGCAATGTCACAGTCTTAGTTTAGGAGCGGGTGCCCTTATGAATACTGTCACATTCTCATATTAGGAAAGGGCTCTTGGAAACACTTTGCCACATTCTCAATCTAGGAGAGGTGTCCCTTGGAAACACTATGTGATATTCTCAGTTTAGATGCACAGATTAGGTGATTTGATACCTTTTATTGGACCAAGAGATTACAGAAAGACCTTAAGCCTTCAGCCTCAAACAGAGGTCTTAGTTTAGGAGAGTGGTTCCTTGGAAACACTCTGTCACATTCTCAGTTTAGGAGAGATGTCCCTTGGAAACACTCTGTCACATTCTCAGTTTAGGAGAGGGTGCTTCTTAAAACACTCTGTCACATTCTTAGTTTAGGAGAAGGGTCCAATGGAAACACTCTTTTACATCTCAGTTTAGCAGATGGGTCCCTTGGAAATACTCTGTCACATTCCCAGTTTAGAAGAGGGTGTCTCTGGAAACACTATGTGACATTCTCAGCTTTAGGAGAGAAGGCCTTTGTGAACACTGTCACATTCTCAGTTTAGAAGAGGGTACCCTGGAAATATTATGTGGCATTCCAGTTTAGGAGAGGGAGCCCTTGGAAACACTCTCACATTCTCAGTTCAGGAGAGGGTCCCTTGGAAACACTATGTGGCATTCTCAGTTCAGGAGAGTGTGCTCCTGTAAACACTATGTGACAGTCTCTGTTTTAGAAAACCCTGGCAGGTGGTATGTCATTATCTCCTGGAATAAAAAAAGAGACAAATGTAGTGCATTATATGAATATTTGTTTTTATATATCTTTATAGAAACAAATTAAGAGGGTACCATCAACAGATGGAAAATACAGCTGGACAAAGGGATCCTAGTACTCCTCCTCCTGGAAATATTCACTTGATCCTTGGGGATGGTGGTGTGTACCCCTCTCCACCAGCACCATCCTTCTAAGTGTCCCACAATAGCACTGAAATGAAAAGAACACAGATGACAGTCATGAGGTTGCTACACATGCAAGCCTTCATCTGCATACAGCCGGCACACAGTGCCCTCCACCATGCACGCATCTTTGATTGCTCCCCAGGGTCCATAACTCCCTGACATCATCTTTATAGTGGGCGTCCTGGCTACCCACCCCCAGGACAAGAAGTTTGGGATGAAGAGTGACCATGGCCACCTGCGCCTCAGAGCCACCACCACCACCGAGACTGCCCGTCTGGTTGGTCCCTCTTCTCCAGAACTATCTGTCCTGGACATCCACGGAAATTTGTAGAGATGTAAGATGGGGACAACATCAGTGACAATGCACACATGCGCTTAATGGATAAAGCATGCACCATCAACCCATTAAAAGAGTATACTGTGCTTACCTCTGCAGGCTCGGTCACCTGCCAGATAACATCCTCCTCCAGGGAGTCCTGATATGTAGAGAGAACACCCTCCACAACTTTCAAGGTATACCCCAAGATTCCAAACACTGTGCAGACACACCATGCACTTGCATAGCCATTTTGATGTAAAGTACTGGATCAAACCAGGACAGCACCCTGAATGCTCGAGCGTCACACAGGTGAGATGTTCTGTGGAATACAAATTGTGGGGTGACATTTTGATAGAAAACACAGATGACAGCTATGAGGTTGCTACACATGGAAGCCTTCATCTGCTTACAGCTGGCACACAGTGCCCTCCACCACGGAATAGTTTTATCAAAATTAAACACAAGCATCCAACAGAAGAGCAGCTCAATGCCTTTATCTCTATCCGAGTGACTGTACAAATATTTGCACTTGTCCTAGCATCCCCTCCCAAAATACAGCAGGAGGATCTGGACTCAGCATTGGCAGCCAAAAGGCACTACAGTATATCAATGGGCATGGTGGTGCATGATTGTGTAGTATGCAAATGTGGGACACTGCTTCTACATCACAATCAGAGTTATATCACACCTGGAGCTGGTTTCAGAGATTAAACTTGACCTTGTGTATGTGAAGCAGGTTACTCTGTGTTTGCATACTACATTTAGCTGCTGCACAATGTCGTACATGCCTGATTCAGTTAGAAATGTAGATAATAAATGCACAGAATTTCAGAGTATAAATGAGCTTAAATTAATGCCAGATCTTTCATAGCAGAAATTAGTAAACTACAGTAACTGCATTTTCACTGAGACCCCACCACCACAGACAGGATAAGCAAAGCTGAAATCACATCTCAGGATGCTTCCCGCTAGGTGTTAAAACTTGACACCATAGCACAATCTGAGTTACTATTCCACTGCTCTTCCAAATTTGAAAAACATTTATCAAAGAATGTCATACTTTCCAAGTCTCCCTATTTTCAGGGATTCTCCCTGATTTTGCCATTGTTGGGCATTCTTCCTGCTTTTTATAGCACCCATCCATTTCTCTAAACCATCAGAATTAAAGAACAAGTTGTCCTCTCTGTCTTTAAATGACTTTAGGAATGCATGTTGAGCATTTTAGATTTAGTTAGGCATATTCATTAGGATCCTGTGAAAGTCTCCCTGCATTAGTCATACATTTGAGAAACAGGATGTTGGATAAAAGTACACTGTACCTGTCCATCTTTACCACCTTATGAATTACTGTAGGCATAGAAACACAGAAACATAGAATCTGTCGGCAGATAAAGACCACACTGCCCACCTAGTCTGCTCATTTCCCTACTCACTGCTGCAGCCCCAGATCCTATTTGATCTGCATCTCTCCTGCTCTGCACATCTCCAGGGTACCCTTATGTTTATCCATGCACTCTTGAACCCCCATATTGTTTTGCCCTCACCACTTCTGCTGGAAGGCTGTTCCACAGCTCCACCACCCTTTCAGTGAAAAGTACTTCCTAACATTACCCCTGAGGCCTTCAGATTTTCTCAGAAAATGCTTTCACCTGTACCCTGTTTATTCCGTAGGTACTTGAAAGTCTTTATCATATCTCCCATTCCCTTCTTTCCTCCAGCGAATAGACATTAAGGTCCTTAAGTCTTTCTTCATAGGGCTTCTGGTTCAGTCCATGTACCATCTTTGTTGCCATTCTCTGGACTACCTCTATTTTGTAAATGTCCTTCTGGAGATGTGGTCTCCAGAAATGGACACAGTACTCAGATGAGGCCTCACCAGTGATCTGTACAGTGGCATTACCACCTCTTTCCTCCTGCTAGTTATGCCCCTCCATATGCACCTAACATTCTAATTGTTCTCCCCACTGCATTTTTACACTGTTTGGTCACCTACAGGTCATTAGATATGAAAACCCCCAGGTCTCTTTCCTAACTTGTGGTGGCCAGAATTTCCCCACCATCCTGTACTCCTCCCTTGGATTCCTGTGACCCAGGTGCATGATCTTGCACTTTTTAGCATTGAAACTTAACTGCTAGAAACCAACCACTCCTCTAATAGGCTTAGGTCCTTTCTCATTTTTCTACCCCCTCGGAAGTGTCCACTCTGTTGCAGATCTTGGTGTCATCTGCAAAAGGAACACATGCCCTCTAGATGCTCTGCAATATTGCTAATGAAGACATTGAATAAGTCTGGCCCCAGCACTGATGCCTATAGCACCCGCTGGTCACCTCCCTCTCCTCAGATTTCATGCCATTTACCACTACCCTCTGAGTCCTGTCCCTTAGCCAGTTCCCAGCCCACTTTACCACCATAGGACCCACTCTCAGGCTCCCCAATTTATTTAGCAATCTCCTGTGTGGGACGGTGTTGAAGGTCTTGCTGAATCCAGGTAGTCCACATCTGCTGCCCTCCTGATCTACCACCCTGGTTACCTAGTCAAAGAAATCTATAAGATTCATCTGACAGGACCTTCCCACTGAGAATCCATGCTGCCTTGGATCCTGTTCCCGCTATCCTCCAGAAACTTCACAATCCTCTCCTTAAGTAAGGACTCCATTAGTTTCCCACTACTGAGGTCAGGCTTACAGGCCTATAATTGCCTGCCTCCTCTCTGCTTCCACTCTTGTGGAGAAAGACCACATCTGCCCTCCTCCAGTCCTCAGGTGCCTCCCCGTCTCTAGTGATGCATTGTAAAGGGCAACCAGTGGTTCCACCAGCACTTCCTGAGTTCCATTAGTACCCTGAGGTGGGAGCCCATCTGACCCCATGGACTTATCTGCTTTTATTTTCCCGACTTCTTCTAGGACTCTTTCCAACATGAATGGGCTGGTGTCACCTCCTCCCTCCCTAAATACCCTCTTAATAAGTCTCAGTTCCTCACCCTCCCTTCCCTGGAGAATACTGAGCAAAAGTACTTGTTCAGTATCACAGCCTTTTCTAGGTCATCCTCCACCCTTTGTCCTCCTTCCTTCTTTAACTTAACTATCCCATTTCTGGTCATTTTCCTCTCACTAATGTATCTGAAGAAGGTCTTGTTGCCTTTCTTAATAGCCTGGGCTATGCCTTCCTCTGTCTATGCTTTTAGCCTTTCTAGTTATTTTCTCCAGATTCCCTCTGCTTCTCCAGATATTGTTCTCGGTCTTCATCCTTTTGTGTTTCCTTGTATCTTCAGAAGGCTCTTTTCTTTTCCTTACTTTCTCAGCTACTACCTTTGAGAACCATAATGGCCTTTCCTTTTTTTCTCTTGCTATGCATTTGACACACTGACTTCTGTTACAACTCTCTTGAGTCTAGACCACTGTTTTCCACATCTCACCCTGTACCTTCCCTGCTAGGCTCTTTTGAAATTTCTACCAGTCTCCTTAAAGTTAGCCTTCCTGAAGTCAAGGACCTTTATCCTTTTATGACTTGCCTCCTCCACTGTGGTTACCTCAAACCATACTGTCCTGTGGTCACTGGTACCAAGGACTAACCACCTCCACTAAGTTTTTAGTGTATATGCAGGTCTTTCATTCTTTCTTCCACCCAATCACATGGAGGTCCTTGACTAGTACTTCTTTGTATCTGGCACTTACTGACAATTGATATGATCATGTATAAAATCTTGTTACAACACTGAAGGCCTTAAGGCTTCTGGACCATAATAGCTGGTTGAGAGTATATTGGGAATATATCTCCAGCCAGTTGTACTTTCATCAGTGTGATAGACTTACTCACTTTGGGTAAACATCACTTTCATCCTTCTATATGTCATGTAAAGATAATTTCTGTTGTTGTAATTTTTGGGCCTTATTTTTATAATTTTTTTATTTTTACTTGCTAATATGTTACATTTTGGAGTACAATTGTTTTCTCCGGGGTAATTTTATTGTCATAGGCTGTATTCACAAACTAACAGAGTTCTGAGGAGAGTTGAAGCTGGCTTCTACTGGTGTACTCTTTTCTCACTCTTGAAGTATGTGTCTTTGGGAGGTTTTTTCACTTGACATATAAGTTAGTGAGTAGAGAATCTTAATGTTTTGTTATTCATTAGACTGATACATGGTATAATATGTGTGGGTTGAACTCTCTGCCTGCTGTTATCGCTGGACAACCTTACACCTTTAAGTTTAGTTCAGCTGAAAGCACACTTAAGATATTCAAGCTCTCTGACATCACTTTAATTTTGTTCTGAATGCCTGTCTTAAACCAATGAGAATTATTTCTGTTTTTTCTGCATGTTCTAAGTGTTAATAATATGGGATTTTCTAAATAACTGTCATTAAGCTTCTGAAGAAGGACTTGTTGGTCTGAAAGCTAATGCTATTTGTACTTTTGTAACATCCTTGTTGGTCCAATTAAAGGTATCAGACCAATTGTTCTGTATTTATTCTTTCTTCCAGTAAGACAGTGTTTGAGGGGCACCTGTACAGAAATAGAAAGAGTAAGGGTGAGACATCATGGGTTAATGATTGTTAAAGAGCATGGGCCGATTCTCAAAAGGTGCAATGCACAGTGCAAATGTTTGCGTTATACTTTGCATTTGACCAAATGTCTGAGGTTGCTATTCTTAGATGGATAGCACACCAGTGTTATCAGAATGAGAATAGGGCCAGGTTGAGTCAGCGTTAACCTGATTAGCACTACCCTAACCCCACTAGCCGCCTCAACATGGAGCCGAGGTATGATTCCTGAATGAATAAGCTAGATTAGCTATGTCAAATTCACTAAAGCAGCTATATAAATGAGCCAATTGGGCATGCAAGGTGCTGTGTGGCCATCTGCATGCCCATTAGAGGCCCATTTCAATAGGCTGCACCAGAGCTTAGCACCCCCAAGCCCCTGCTCCATATGTACTCCTGTATCCTTGGTATCTAGTGGTCCCTCCCCCACTCATACCCCAGCACAAGGGAGGAGATGGAAGGGGTATAAGTGGAAGCCTTCACAACTTGACAGCCAAAGATGAAGTGTTGCTGGTGGGAGACTTCAATTTGCCTGATGTGGACTGGTGCACCCAAGCTGCAGCCACAGCCAGGAGCAGAGGCATCCTGGATGCCCTGCAGAGGTGTGCCTCAAGCAGTCTGTGGCAGAACAAACCAGAGAAGGAGCAATATTGGACCTTGTATTCACCAATGGGGACAGAGTCACTGATGTAGTGGTGGGTAGCCACCTGGGGTCCAGTGATCATCCTACAGTGTGGTTTAATGTGAGAACAGTGGAGGAGTCAAACCACATGAAAGCAAGGGTTCTGGATTTCAGATAGGTTGACTTTACAAACATGGGGAATGTCTCAAGGAGCCCTGGCAGGGGAAGAAGAAGGGGGATGTAGAGAAACAATGGATGTATAGGGAGAGGCATCATCAGCAGAAAACAGGAAGTTGTTATCCCTCTGTACATACAGTTGGTGAGACCCCATCTGGAGTACTGTGTCCAGTTCTGGAGACCCCATCTCCGCAAGGACATAGACAGGATAGAGGCAGTCCAGAGGAAGGCAACTAAAATGGTGCAGAGTCTGCAAGAGAAGCTGTATGAGGAGAGACTAAAGGAGCTAATATGTATACCCTTGAGGAAAAGAAGGGAGAGGGGACATGATAGAAACTTTTAAGTACCTCAGTGGAATCAACAAAGTCCAAGAGGGTAGCATCTTTCAGAAAAAGAGACTTGCAAGAACAAGGGGACACAATTTAAAGATAGAAGGAGGGTGGTTCAGGGGCAATGTGAGGAAGTATTATTTCACAGAGAGGGTAGTGGATGCATGGAACAGCCTTCCTGAGGAGGTTGTGGGGTCTAAAACTGTGGGAGAATTCAAGAATGCATGGGACAGACATAAGGCAATTCTTGTGGGGGTAGGAAGAAATAGGCTGTTGGTTAACTAGGATCTAAGGCCTATCCTGCAGGTAGGAAATGGGCAGACTAGATGGGCCTAGCGGTCCTTATCTGCCGTCAAAGTCTATGTTTCTATGTTTCTATGTTAATGGGCTAACCTTAAGGAGCCATAGCAGAGGCAACAAGCCTTTTGTTAGGCAAGTAAGCAAAACAAAGAAGAAAAACTCTATATGGTTCTCAAAGGATGTGGCGGGAAGGTAAGTGAGAAAGGCTAGCTTTCAGGAGGTACAAGTAAACACAGAGGGGAAGACAGGGAACTGTATCTGGAGAAGCAGAGGGAGGTGGGAAAAGCAGTCAGAAGTGCAAAGGCGCAAACTGAGGAAAAATCGCCCAAGCAATTAGGAAAGGAGACAAGACTTTTTCCAGGTAAATTAATGATAGAAAGAAGACCAAGGATGGGACTGTGAGGTTAAAAAGGGAAGCAGTGGGTTGTGCAGAGGGGACCTAGAAAAGCAACTATCCTGAAATAGTATTGTTCAGTATTCACAGAAGAAGGAGGAGGAGAAGAACCGCTATTGGGGATAGGAGCACCAGTGGGAGAGGTGGAAACCAGGCCATTTATGGAAGAAAGAGTCCTAAAGGATCTGAGAATCTAAAAGGGACAAGGCTATGGGGTCAGACGGGATACATGCCAGAATATTAAAAGAACTTAGAGGTGCTGGAAGCACCACTAACAGCCTTATTCAACAAATCGATAGAGACAAGGGTGGTTCCAGGGGACTGGAGGAGGGCAAATGTAGTACCTTGCCACAAAAGTGGGAACAGGGAGGAGGCTGGCAACTACAGGCCAGTCAGCCTACCTCAGTGGTGGGGAAATTAATGGAGTCACGCTAAAGGAAAGGATTGTGATATTTCTTGAATCAGTGGAGCACAGGATTCAAGGCAGCATGGATTCTGGCGGGAAGGTCTTGTCAAAAAATCCGATTAATTTCTTTGACTGGGTGACCATGGAAGTAGATAGGGAGGAGGCGGTAGATGTGGCCTACCTAGATTTCAGCAAGTCCTTCAACATCATCCCACATAGGAGGTTGATAAGTATGTTGAGCAGCCTGGGAGTGTGCCCCAAGGTGGTAAACTGGGACAGAAACTGGTTCAGTGACAGGACACAGAGGGTGGTGGTAGCGGCATTCAATCTGAGGAGAGGGGTAACCAACGAGGGTGCCACAGGGATCTGTGCTGGGCCAGTCCTCCTTAATGTCTTCATAAGTGACATTGCAGAGGGGCTGGAGAGAAGGGATGCCTCTTTGCAGATGACACTAAGATCTGCAACAGGGTCGACACTAGTGCTGTGCGGAGTTTTCAAATTTCGCAGAATGGAAATTCTCGGAATATAAAAATTCCACCAAAATTCCACCAAATTTCACCACAAACAGAATGGTGAAATTCTGTAGTAGAAAATAGTTGCAGAATGATTTTCTGAGGAAAAATTGTTGTTCTGCGAATTACTGTTCTGTGGATCTTAATATTTTCAAGCGGAAATTGTTGCTGAATAATTTTCAAGGAAAAATTGCTTTTCCATGGAATATTATTCCATGGATCACAATAGGCAAAATTCTGCTGAAGAACCAGTAAAATTTCTGTGGAAATTCCACCAGCGGAATGGCCATTCCGTGCTAATTCCATGCTGAATTCCGTATTCCACACAGCACTAGTTGACAGTCTGGGAGGAGGGTGGAAAAATAAGAAAGGACCTAAACATGCTTGAGGGTGGTTGAGAGTGTGGCAGCTAAGATTCAATGCAGAAGTGCAAAATCATGCAATTCAGGCACAGAAATCCAAGGAAGGTGTACAAGATGGGGGATACTGACGGCCACCAGTCAAGAAACGGACCTTGGGGTAATCATATCTGATGACCTAAAGGTAACCAAACAATTTGATAAGGTTGTGGGGAGAGCCAGTGGGATGCTAGGGTGCACAGGAAGAGGTGTCACCAATGGGAAAAAGGAGGTGGTTATGCCACTGTACAGATCACTAGTGAGACCTCATCTGGAGTACTGTGTCCCATTCTGGAGCTGAATCTCCTGAAGTACATAGACTAAATAGAGGTAGTCCAGAGGGCGGCAACAAAAATGGTGCAAGGACTGCACCAAAAGTCATATTAGGAAAGACTAGAGGACCTCAATATGTATTCTCTGGAGGGCTATGATAGAGACATTCAAGTACATCAGTGGTGTAAACAAGGTACAGGAGGGTAGCATCTTTCAGAAAAGAAGGTATACAAGAACAAGGGTGCATGATATGAAGCTAGAAGGGGTAGGCTCAGGGCAACATGTGAAAGTACTTTTCACCAAAGAGTAGTGGATGCCTGGAACAGTCTCCTGCAGAGGTGGTGGGGCAAAAACAGTTAGGGAATTCAAGAATGAATGGGATAGACATAAGAATACTCTAGCAATAGGGAAGTGAGGGTAAGCTGCAGATCAACTATGGTCTGCGGTAATGCATAGGTAGGGAAAAGGGGCAGAATAGGTGGGCCACATGGTCCTTATCTGCCATCACCTTCTGTGTATCTGTGCATCACCCACGCTCAATGGTAAATATATTTCTCCCTCGTGTCCAGCAGTCCCTCCCCCACCGGCACCCATGCCCGAGGGTAATTCTACCCCAGAGTACTGGCCCTCTCCCTTATCAGGTAAAGGCCATCACCCTTAGGCGCATCCTGTCCCAGAAGGCCCCAATCCCTCATAAAGTGGCACCCCACCTCACTCATGACACCAAGCCTTCAACCACCCTTTAAGCTCCTCAATCTCTTCCTTCTTTTTCTATCTTTCCCATTCCCCTATACCACACAGGAATGACCTTGGCAAAGGCCAAGGAAGCTGAGTGCACCTTCAGTCTGTCCTACAGCCTCTTAAAGTACCGCTTCACTGTTTCCACAGGCTGGTTCACTATGTTGTTGGTACCCAAGTGTAATAGTACTGCCAGCTCCCTCTCCTACTTTTCTGTCATCCTTCCTACTCTATCTATACTCTGGATGGCTAATGCACCAGGAAGGTGTCTGACTATTTCACTCCCCTTACCTCCACCACCACCACCCTCTCCACTCCCTAATCATTAAGCCCCTAATCACCAAGATCCTACTTCCTGACTTTCTCCTGCTCATCTCCCTGGGTGCCATCAAATCATCCTTCCCATTTCCCCTGACTGACTCAGAGTCCCCCAATGGAGTCAAGTACCTCACGCCTCCTTTGGGGTATAAAGGTATTTGCTGTCTGAATGGTGTGAGAGTGGTCAAACCTCTTGTGGTTGCCCTGCCACTCTTTCTCCTCCCTTATTCACCAATCTTATACCCCAGGCCAATGGAAAGGGGTGGAGGTTTTTGGAGGTGGACTCCAGCTGAGCTGGTACCATAGCTGAGCTAGTTCATCTCTTGCTGCTATCAGCTCAGCATGGAGCTCCAGCTCCTGCAGATGTGGCAGTACCCCTTCCTCGAGAGCCTAACCCTGGGTAAAACACCCCACAGTCCCCACAACTGATTACCTTTCCACTGTACGTCATCTTCATACTGATCCTATGATAACCCCAGACCATTGTTAATAACTTTCTTTCCTCTATCTTCCTTTAGACTACAAACAAAAAGGCATACTTTAAATATGGAGTTCTGTTATACACAGAGTACTTCCTATACCTCCCTTACTTAGTCCCTTAACCTTGGTTAAATTCCAGTTATGTAGTTGTATAATATAGACACACATAAATATACAAAATAAATAAATACCTATAATGTAAGGCAGACACTTGTTATATATGGAAAACAAACAGATTATTTTCTTGCAATCTCATCACTATGACGTCAGTGATAAACCTCTCTTAAGTACATCATTGCAATGAGTTTACAAGATGGAACGCCAGCACTAAACAGGATTTCTTTGCTGGAACAGTGATTGCTAGTCCCTGCATGCATTTCAAATTGACATTCCACTCTGGCAGTTTACGCTTGCAGGGAACTACCGATCGCAATGGCCACCAACCACCCTCCACATAGTAGCCCAATTTCTTGTTATGCGGTATTGTGATATTAAACATTTTTTCTGTCTGCCCCATTATAGATACCTGTAGATTCTTCTCCTGAAAAGCAGGCCCGATGTGCATCACTGTCCCACTGATTGCAAACGATGTAGATGCGCTGACATTACCCAGCAATCAACCTGACACCACGTGTCATCATCTGACCAACCAGATTTCTCATCCAGGACTCATTTTAAAGCAGCAGCATTTTAAGTTGATTTCAGTATGTTTTAGTATCACCACCTGCATTGGGGGATTCCATACACTATGAAGATAATGTCGGATTAGTAACCTCGCTGCAATCATTTCTTGAGGTTACCATGTCAATGGTAAACAACTCAAGCTTCGCTCTTGAGGTTTACTATGTTGTCATGGTAACCTCTCGAGTGATTACAGCATGAGTTACTAATCCTGTCCTGTACATTATTCTCTATATTTTAATGGTATCATCCAAATGTAACAGCAAAATCTCAATATTCTAGAACTCAGTGGGCTGATACTTTAAATGTTCTATCAGAACTAGAATACTATGCCACTATGTTTCTTAGCAACAGCTGGATTCTGGCTAGAAATTGCTTTTGTAAATGCTTTTTTAAAAAAAAAAGAAATCAGAGTCTAGAAAACCCACCAAGCAGTGACAAGCACAATCACAGTACACTGTACTTAATAGGCCACCACAGTAACAAGGCAGCAAATACTGGTGACAAGGATAACCCACAAAGGCACACGGAACAGCCAAGCTACATTAAAAACAGCAAAAATGCTGTACTCTGAACTGCCATTGTGCGTGTATGCATACAACAGTACCTTTACAGACAAACACCACAGGCATGGCTAAGGGATGAATGAGGCAGAGACGCAATTTTACTGGCCATGGCAAAAAATTTACTGAAGGTGCAACAGGCAGTGTCAGAGTCTCTGATAAAGCTTGGCAGTCATCCACACAAAACATAAGATGTATCCAGAGACATCATTTAGGGGTAATCAGGATTGAACTTGAGACCCCTATTTGTTCATTGCAATCCCATGATATCCACCACTACTAGAAATCATAAAAGAAGGTTTCCCAGGGTGTGACAATATAAGATTTACAGCCCATATGTTCCTGCTGAAATGACACCACAGGACGTATCATGTAAGAATGACTATCTCACTGGGCAAGTGCATAGCTTGCTATGCCTAAGAGTATTTTATATTTATTACACTGCCTGTTGCACTTTCAATAAATTATTTTTGCTGTGAACAGTACAATTTAGTCTCTGCCTCATTCATCCCATAGCCATGGGTGTGGTATCTGTAAGCAAACTATATACTAATGAAATTCACACTAGAAGTGATTCACTACAGAACAAATGTGGTGACTCCTTCTCCCAACCAACATCAAACACACAAATCCCATACCTTCCTGTAGACGGCAATTCCTCCTTCTCAATTCACCGACAGTACACAAAACAACATTTTAAATTATGGAAAATGTTCACTTAGCTATGGGAGATCCACAGACACTCTGCTGCTGCAAGCATTCTAGCATTCCAGTGGACTAAGACAGCCTAACAAAACTCTGATGTCTGGCTCAGCTCGCCCACCCCTTTTAGATCTCCTCTGCCCCAAGCAAACTTTTGCACTCATGGATCAGGGTGGCCAGGATCTGAAGATACTGAGCTTTTGCAACAGGACTGGGTGGCACAGGTACATGGTAGACAAAAGATAGAAAACTTATTTGAAAACATAACACTCAGACACAGTACAAATTATATTTCAAATTGTTTCTGTATCATCCTACCCTTGTTCACTGGCACTAAGAACATATGCATGTAAATAGGATCTTTGTGCTGTAGAGTTTATCTGCTACTTCTGCTTACTCCTCACCAGAGGTCACTATAATCTGCTTGTGGCATCACAATAATTTCAACAGCAACAGATTATGGTGTTACAAATAGGACATTAAAGCCTTTATGAGTAATAGGTGGCAGCAGCAGTAAATGACATCTAAGGAATAAATGAACTTAGTTACATGTAAATATCCTTAGTAGTAACGGATGAGTAGAAGAGAAATATAGGAAATATAAGAAATATCAACAGAATTGGGTTTAAATATTATATTTTTAATCAGCGGTGTCAGATGCTGTTTAAAACTACTAGCAAGGCAAATATTTTTTACTACCGGTGGTAAATTTTTACCAAAGACTATGGGCTTGATTTTCAAAGGGTGGCCTTGGGACTTACATCAAGCCCTGCATCACGTTTATTTTTGGTAATAGCCATGCCTAAACTTCCTTGAAGCAATCTACACTTGATTTTAGTACATCGGGTGCAGTTGTGACAGTTTCTCATTTTGCAGCAGCTTGTGCAAAAGATGTGGTGGAAGCTTAGTTAAAGGGTTACCCCAAATGACACAAGTTAGACCAGGAAAAGCTGGTCAGAACTCGTGGCATTTGTGCTCAAGTGAAATCCCGACTCACCGACTGGGAGAATGCCGCAAGCCTGTGCACCAAATGATTGCACACAGGGACCGTGGCATTTTCAGGCCTTCAAAATCGAGCCCCATGGTTGCAGTGAACCCTTACTATAGAAACATCCCAAAGATAAATGTAAGCACATTATAGTGCTTCACTGTATGTCCTGCTATTGCTTCTCATTATTCTTGACACACAAGTAATACAAATTAATAAAAGACCAATGGTCAACAAATAATACAAACATCAACGGTCAGCATGCAATGAAACAATGACAGGTTGTTTCAATGGCTCGATGTCCTTGGCTTTTGATCCCCAGACAGCAAAGCAGATGCGTCACAGGGAATGGAGTGCAGGAAATCACACACTTATGTTGGGAATCTGCTTCTGCCACTAAGTTGTTTTCTCAGTGGTCATTTCATTAGCAAAGCATTAGGCTCAAATGATCCATGTCTCTTCTCCTTGCAGCTAAGGGTTGGTTCTGGTGATGCATCGTTTACAATATGGCTGGGAGCAGAGGAAAATATAGGAAAATTAAATTAAAGGATAAAATACCATAAGAAACAGGATAAACTATTTTAATTAAATGAATCCTTATTACAAATATGACAGGAAGCTTCTTCAAGACTGATACAAACAAAAGCAGTGTGATGGTCATGTCTATGTTTCACAGCTATTAAAATGTTTACTACTTAGTCAAACATTTGTCAATTCATGTGAGATATGAGAATACATAATACAGTAAGATGCCATGGAATACTATGTGTATTTACACTAGCCATCATACCAGAGTGAATAAAAAGCTTATTATTGGATGTCCAATGGGATGTCCTGTTTATACACAGGACTAGTGACTAATGTTCAAATCCTTGTGTGGTTTTACTCCTATTTTTGTAATGCACTGTATATCAAAAGTTTTATAAATGGTGTGGTTACATCCTATTGGTATTGTCATTCATGTAACAAGTGTTTATTATTGACTGTGAGTAAGTTTGTTGGACATGTGTAACTGTCATGGTTTGAAAGGGTGCAGCAGTACATGAGAAGGTACAGTGGTTCTAAGGAAGAATAAAAAATTATAAAAGAGAATAACATTATTTCTCTGGAAAGAAATAACATGGCAAAATAAACTAGTAATAACACACAGTAGGGTGTGTATTATACTAGCTCACTGCACACCCTGGGTGCATTTTGAGACTTGAGGCCACAGGTCGAGCACCTTCAACCAGCCAGGAAGTGCAGCAATCTAGCATAATGCACATCTTGCATTTTTTAAAATATGTTTAGTAATTCAAATAATCATGACTAAATAAGTAAAAAGCTAAAAATATAGTCAAAAATTGCTCAAGTAGTCCCTCCATCTACTGGAACTATAATGTGTTTTGCCTTTGGTTGAGGATGTTTTCCAAATTAGGCTGCCATACTTGCCGTAGTTTGTAATGCTGTACCAGTAGTCTCCCCATCCCCACCCCCTTCTGTGTAGTGTATTTAAAGATGGTGCACTGTACTTGTTTCTGATATATTTCTTTAGGTGTGTTTGCAACTACACAGAGCAACAGAATGGTGAAATTGTGAGTGAAAGTGGAAAGCGTGACTGTTGCTCACGTCTTTCAACAATCATCGCTCCTAAGTCTCATCTTTCAGTGAATGATTACCGATAGCAGCTTTCAAATGTGGAATACAAAACCAATGGTAAATACTAAACTGATTTGTGAAAAAAACTAAATGTGACCAAAAATGTAGTTACATATGTAGTTTGCGTGTGTGGGGTGTAGCTTTGAACACAACTTGGTGTTGATGTCATGCTGCCATTAGTTAGGAAACATGGCTGCCAAATTATTATTTTTTACAAATGCTCAGCTGCATAGTGATATGTGAAGAGGCTAATACCAGGATGACTGGGCAGTGGGCAACATTACCACATGGCCATGTGACTGGTCTTAGCAAATTAGGTTGCTGGATTTCATCTTGTCCTCTTATAACCAGATTTGTTTAGACCTGCTATTAATGCCTCCCATGGTATAACTTATATTACGGTAAATGTCTGTAATTCTGTATCAAAGTCCAACAGTATCAAGCTAAATATAAAAACAGGAACTTTACAAAATCACTCTTTTAAGATAATGTATTAAAACAAATGAATAAAAAGCCTTTTGATACTGAAGATTAAGATGCACATTTTAGAGATTTTCTGGAAAAATCTGCCCATAGTACACACAGTATCCAGCTTTGAGTGCTCAAGTTTTATGCTATATAGGACATGTGTCATTTCTATCTAGTAATATGTTTCTATGCGTCCTTAAACAGCAACTTAGTGAAAGCACTTTGAAGCTTGTGGAGGCAGCAATACCAAAGATGCTTTATAAAAATGTTATTAACACCTGTGTTACGTGTTTCATTTTAAATCATAAAATATCAATATATGATTCATTGCATTTTCTGACAGGGTTTCATTAATGAAACTCAAAGGCATTCAGTTGCTAATACTTTTTGCTTCCTAAAATAACTTTCATGATGAGATTAGGGATTTATATCTGCACTAACTCAATTAGATGCCTAGAGTCTTCAACCCTCTCCAGATTCTAAACAGGTCCCAGTGGGAGTCATTTACTTTGAAAGTAATTATTATCAATAATTCTTGAAGCTAAGTCACAAAGCTGCAAAATCATCATGACCTGTAAGGATGATTCAAAACTAAAACATCTCCAATGATATAGAATTTCATTAACTAGACAACTTCTACTTCAAAGTCCCAATTTGTGTACTATTTGTGTGGAACAGTAGTGGTTGAGAATTGTAGTACATGTTGTTCTTGAACTTAAACAAACTGCTTACAATTATCACTATGATATGAAGGCAAGCCCATGTCTAAAATAAGATATTTTTAATCAATTCTGGATTAGTATGCATTAAAATGCTCATGTCTGGAATAAATAAGACTAATAACTACTGATGATAATTAGATGTTTGTTGCTGCAGTATTAGCCACTGCTAAGCTATTTAAATCACAAATTGTAGTGAGAAAGGAATAACATGACATACTAATAACTATTGACATGATCATAATGCCCTGAAACTCTCTGACCATCTCATTCTCATAATAAAATGTTCTTCTTTTAGCATTATATATTCAACCCTCAGAGATATACAATTATGAAAGACAAATGCCTGAATAAGCATACTCATATGACATCACAGAAACTCACTGACTGAAATGATGCTGAGCTGTAATTGACTTAAAGTGGTTACTATAAAATGTAAAATGTATTGCAGCCCTGCACCCCTGATTTAATGATTGCATGTCGTGACAACATGCAGGAGACAGGATCACACTTCAATTCCAACTCTCAGCCTGGGCCAGGAATCTAAACAACACTATGGATACAGTACTCTTGGATCCCAGGTGCAGGGGGCAGACAAGCAGCTACCCCAGTGAATGAGCAGGGAAAAAATACAGAAAAAAAAACATTTTCAACAACCATGAGTGATGTCTTAGGATGACACCCTCACTACTGAGGTGTGGTCCCTCTTTCAATGAACAAGTGATGTTCTTAGAAGTAAGCTGTTAACTCATCATGCCAAGAAAACCCAGGCCCCATCACATCGACCTTCAAGCTGCATGTTGAAACAGAATGGCAGCCTGGACTGAAGCTTAAAGAGATTGTAGAATTAGAATCAACCTTCCCCAATAAATCTCATACCAAAATGAGGTTTCTATATTACTTCATTTTAAAGTTATGAGCTATTTTGTAACACTGATTTCACTCCTGTTCAAAAAAGCCAGTTTCCGTGAAAAGCTATTGATGATGTCACAACCAGAACTCACAGACTAGTTCTCCCTATCAGCAACCTTACAGGATCTATTTCTTCAAAGTTATCGAAATTGTAGCTGTAGCATTTATTTAAAAACAAAAACTGACACAGGGTTGCCTGCAGTGCTTGCGTTTTCAGAATGTTCAAATGCATAATACTGTACCTTAAAATGCATCAGGAGGTGATTTTGGAATGCAGCGCTAAACAAAGGTATAGACTGTCAAAGTTGATTCACAATTTTAGAATGGGGGAGACATGTAATCTCAGTATGTGGCAGGGATGTCCATCTCGCAATGTGGTGGGACACTCAATTTCAGAATCGACAGAGGACACATTGAAGAATTTAGTAGGGACTGGCAATTCTGGAATATAAGTAAGGATGTACACTGTTGGAATATGGCAGGACACACCATTTTATTTTGAAACTGCTTGTTCTTGCCACTTTCCAGAATTGTATGCTTCCATCATATTTTAAAATTGTGCATCACATCCACACCACAATCCAACATTGTGCATCGCAATCATATTCCAAACAAGCATCCTCACCACATTCCAAAATTGCACATCCACACCACATTCCAAAGCTGAGTTTTGGTGCCACATTCTGAAACTGAGTGTCACGCTACATTCCGAAGTGTGCATCACTGCCACATTCCAAAACTATGCGTCACCACTGCATTCTGAAGTTGTATGTCACTGCCACATTCTGAAGTTGCGACATCACTGCACATTCAAAGTCATGCATCACTGCCACATTCTGAAGTCATGCATTACTGTCACATTCAAGAGACGCACAAGTGAGTGTCACTGCCACATTCTGAAGCTGTGTGAGTGTGCATACTGCCACATTCCAAGTCGTGTGAGTGCAGGTAACCACCACATTCCGAAGTCACAGCAAGTGACACTGGCACATTCCAAAGTCATGTGAGTGCACGCACTGCACATTCCAAGTCACAAGACTGCGCAATACCACCACATTCTGAAATTGTACCTGCCAGTCACATTCTGAAATTGTGTAAACTTCTATGTGCCAGTATTGCCTGTCATTGTCACATTCTGAAAATGTGCATTCCACCATATTCAAAACTGCCGTCTCCACCACATTCTGAAGATAAGCATCATTGCCACATTCAAAATTGCATGCTCAAGTAACACTCTAAAATTATGCATCCCTGCCTCATTCTGAAATTCCATGTGGCTACCAGATTCTGAAACTGTGTCACTGCCACTTTCTGAGATTTTGTGTCTATGCTACATTCTGAAACTGAATGTTACCATCACAGTCTGAAATCAACCATAGCAACCATGTTTTGAAATTTTGCATCACTACACCACATGCCAAATTAATCCATCCAAGACACATTACAAAATTACATATTCCTACCACCTTCCAGAACTATGTGTCTCCCACATTTCAAAATTGTGTATCTCTGCCACATTCTAAAACTATATGACACAGCCACATTAAGAACTCTGGCATCCCTGCTACTTTCCAAAACTGTGTGTCCCACCTACGTTCTAAGATTGTGCCATTGCTGCATTCCACAATTGCAGTCTGGCGACATTTAAAATCTCATCTTTGCACAATTATTAAAATTGCACATATTTTTGTAATTCTAGAGCTATGTTTGCTGCTGTATTCAATGCTTCTGTCACATTCTTAAGTACTATACCTTGCATCTGCACACTATGGAAATGCATGCCTGACTCTCCCATTGTCAGCTTTCTTTTTCCAGATGTTTAATACCACTGCATTTTTATGTAAGTGAAATAAGTCTTATGAAGGTAGTTTGCAAGAAGGACTAGGCTGTAAGTTCTGGTTGTGACATCATCAGTAGCTCTTTACTGAAGTTAGCTTTTTAAAGAGGCAGTAAATTTAGGGATATAAAATGACTTGTAACTTTAAACAAAGTGACTTGGAGATCTCATGTTTGGCATATGGCTGACTGGGGATATGCTGATCCAAATTCTGAATTTACTGATGCTATAAATTTTGGCCAGACTCCATCTTTAAGGCAGGTGACCAGTACATCTTATGGGAAGCAGACTGCCAGAGGGCTGATGAGGAGGTGAGGAATATATGGAGGACCAGGCAGGGCAAAATAAAACATAAAATGTACAGCATCAGGAACAGAATTCCCAAACATGCCATGAGCCTGTGACAAAATTCTGATGAATATGCAATTTCCTAACCACATAACTCCCTAAGACTGATCACATTACAACTTGGTAAACTTTATGTACAGGAAGCAATATACTATAGAGGTTAGAACAAAAAGCTATGAACCTAGAGACCCAGCAGACTTGGTTTGAATACTACAGCCACCACTTGCATAGTGTGTCACTAGGAACATAGCATCAGGCCATGGAAGCTTGAGTTCTGCCAGGCTTCATAAATCTGCTTTAACTCTTTAATTGTGATTTTTCTCTTAGAAGATGTATGATTCTGAAACCTTACATAAACCTAACTCTTTGAAAAGTTTGAGTGGAGGGGTCACTGAATATTGTAGAGAGCTTCCCTGCTTGAAATGCCTCAAATTACCATGTTGGTATGCAGCTGCCTCAGCATTCTAAAGAGTGAGTAAAGGCTACAGTAAAGGCTACAGATTTAAGAGCAGTTTCTCTCATTTTCCACTGAGAAACTCAACAGGATTGAGGAGATCTGCTTTTTGTATACAGAGCACGTTCAGTTTGCCAACTGTGATCCAAATATAAAAAGAGAACTTCTGGCTACTCCCTCTTTCTTATTTTGAAAAAGTATGATGCTATGGGTGTTACATTCTGAGTGACTTTTTCTCTCTGTATTGCTCTGTGAACATCCAATGGTGAGAGGAGATGTAAATCTCAGTTTGCAAAAACTGCCATAAAACATAAATTTTCTAAGAAACTATTGATTGACCTTTGCTACAGCCCTTGCCATGTCCAGAATGGCAATGAGGGCCTGATAAAATCTAGGATAGAGTACCTAGAAAATGCTATCCAAGGTTTCGTGTGCATGTCTTCAGAATACTGCAGGCTACTAAGTAGTCTGATGTTTTGAGTTTTATGGAGATATGGCTGGCAAACACATTTGGCATGGATATAAAGTATGACTTGTTAAAACATATCACATCTTACCACAGAGACCAGGTTTAGCAGTAGAGGACCTTGCACCATTATCGTGGCAACAACCTCCCTAGCGGTTAGATGCCAGCCATTGTAGGCAGCCCAGAGGTTGCATGGGACTGAAATTGAAAGTTCCATACTCTTGCTCTTTGGATTTATCATACACAACAATGGCAAAATGTAAAGGTTTAATGCCCTCAGTCATAATTTGAGAGATATGGAGATCCCATACAGCCTCCTTGTGCTGAATGCGACTGCAAATAACTGTGAGCAATAACTACTATATTTACACTGATCCTGCTGAAGTCAGGGAACTAGTGGTTAAGTTAGAGATGCAGTATGTGGCCAGGAAACAGAGGATTTATATGAAATGGAGACAGGAGTGTGAACCAAGATACTGTTTTGCTGTGGGGTAAATTAGTTATGTATTCTACGCAACTGGATTTTCAGCTGAACTAATATATGACTGAAAATTATTCTGTTAAATATTTCCTACTTTTGGGTTTATGTGGCACCCTGGAGGGTTTTAGGTCTGTGATCATTACATGACAGTTAATGTTATATAAGGAGTACATGTTGAGCATGTTTTAATGTTTGATATAGTAAACTAGAAACACCTTTCACTGCAGTTCAGTTCCATTTTTTCTTTTTATGGCAAGTGGGACATGTTTCAGAGGGGTAAAATGGCAACAATAAATGTGGGGTGGAAGTAGGAGATATGGCTACCTCCTGCTATGAGGATTACATCTAACTTTCATGTTGAATTCTGAGCACTGCAAATAAAGCTGTCCTTTCAGACATGACTGAAGGACTATTTTCAAGTGCCAGTAACTTTACTGAATTGCTTACTAAATCTTGCCGTTGTTTTATTGTGTTTTTATGAATTAGTTTGGGTTTCAGGAGCATTGCTCGGAGGGAATGCTTTTGTTGGTTATTTGATGATTCACTATAATGACTGGATAGTCAGTAAGCAATTGATACTGTAATAGTAAATGTTTATATCTTGCTAGGCATTGATTGCATAATATCACACTTGTAATGCCACAGGTATGTGGTGTCATCACGGAGGAATTAACCACAACAGGTTATGGGTTTAGAAAGACATCCATGCCTGCGGTTGAAATCATGAGGAAGTTAAGTGATTTCAACCACCCAGGCATGGATTAATGCTCAGTAAACCCATACCCTGGAGCAGGATTAATCCTCTTATAACATGGGAAATGTTTTGTTAGAGTTAAAGAAATAGTGACATAAAGCCATGTGAACATGCAACTGTGGGCATATCAGAGATTAATTAACAGTCCGGTGACCTGTTTGGATGAATCAGAAGACAGTATTTTAGGAACCCATGTTATAAACTGTATTAAAAGATTTGATCAGTGACTCTTCTGTCCTAATATAATCAAGCTGTATATATCATTGCTGTAATGTACTGATCAGAATCATTAACTGTAATTCATTTGCATGAAAATTCATAAATAGGCAAATAAAGTAAGACAAAATACTGATACATATATTCCTATATCCAGTTGGTCTCTAATTATTAACTATAGGTCTAAATTGTTTAACTCATACCATTCTAACCTGGGTTTTACAGAAATTGAGAAAATAAATACAGCGTTGAGAAATAAGTAAAACTATTTATTTTCAGTTGTTGATAATCTAAATGTTCCTGGCTGATTATCAAAGGGTCTCCTGACCATATTCTGAGTGCCTAGTACTTTATGGAATATTGTGCATCACAGATGCCTCCTGTTTCAGTCCACAGTTCATGTCAGCACAGAGACATACCTGGCAAACTGCTCGAATGGACAATATGGCTAAAATGGTACACTAAAAGATCGACAAAAAAAGAACTGCTACACCACTGAATAAAATTAACTTGTTCCTCCCAAAGACAAATAAAGATGCTACATTGCAGCACCCAAAATCGCTTTCTCCATTACCGCAGAAAGCCCAATCTCTACCCTTTTGGCAAATGTATCCTTAGAACAAAGTACTGCAAATAACTTCTATGAGAACAGTGGTCCCAAAATTATCTTAAAAGATGTCTGCTCCAATGGATCTGAAGAAAGGTCAGTTGTTAAATACACATCAGTCGCCTTACATGATTCAGCATGAAGAAGATCAAAAGAGTGCCTGTGGAAAGCATAACAAATAAGAACACAAGGTAGACCTCAGCCAGTGATACTGATAACCTGTGAATGAAAAAATAACTCAATATCAGTTGTAGACAGGAAGATGGAGAAGAAAACAGTGGTGATTCTGAAATGGATTCTGAAGCTGAGGAGACTGAAATAAATACAGGGGACCTAGCGAACAGTGTAATGGAAGGCCTAAAAGCCCTGTAGGTAGATAAGGTGCCTGGCCCAGATGGCATACACCCCCAGATTTATTAAGGAGTTAGCAGAGGTCCTGGCAGAACCACTAGCAGACTTATTCAACAGCTTACTGGGAACTGGAGCATCCACTAGGACTGGAGGATGGTGCACACAGTGCCCCTCCAGAAGAGTGGTCCCAAGGATGAACCAGGCATCTATGGACCAGCCAGCTTTACATCCATTGTGGGAAGCTAATGGAGACTATCCTTAGGAGAGGCTAGTAATCTGCCCACAGGTGAATGGTCTCCAGGACAAGAGATAGCATGAGTTTGTCTCAGAAAGATCTTGCCACACCAACATGGTGGACTTTTGTGACTGGGTAAGTAGGGAGCTTGACAGCTGCCAAGCGGCGGATGACTTGTATCTAGACTTCAGCAAGGCCTTTGGTTCAGTGCCACATGGGAGACTGATTAGCAAGTTCAGATACCAGGGAGCAGGGGAGAAATGGTGGCATGGATAAGGAACTGGCTGAATGATAGGAAGCAGAGGGTAGTCATGTGGGAGGCAGTATAGTGCAGTGGTTTAAGGCTCTGAGCTGCAAATCTGGAGACCTGGGTTTGAATTCCACAGCCCCAACTTGCATACTGTGCACCCTGAGCAAGTCACTTAACTTCCCTGTGCTCCTGGTCGCACCTGTAAACAAGCTTTCAGCTTAGTGTGCACCCTGGTTAAACAACTGCAAAAAAAAAGGGACTCTCAACCCAAGAGCCATAACCAGTGGGGTACCACAGGGCTCGTACTGGGTCCAGTGTTGTTTGGCATTTCATTGCTGACATCTCGCATGGGATTAAGAATGAGATCAGCCTTTTAGCAGATGACACATAGTTAGGGTGCAGTGGTGGATGATACAGAGGGGTGGCAGGGGCTACAGGATGATCTGGCTAGACTCAAGCACTGGTCAGAAACATGGCAGCTGGGGTTCAATGCAAAGCTGGGGTTCAATGCAAAGATACACTATCTACAGGAGGGACAGGGAGGGTAAAAGGAGGAGAACTCTCACATAAGAGAAGGAATCAAAGCAACAGAACAAAGGGGTAAACAGGGAGGAGAAGAAGCACTGTGGGTCAATTTGGAGGCAGACAATGGTACCACAATCCGCACAGGGGTTGTATACAGACCCCTTTTCAGGGGAGGAAATGGACAAGGAAATGATAGAAAGTATACTTAGAATGGCAGATAAAGGGAATATATTGCTGTGGATGATCTGAATATGCCAGATGTTAACTGGATTGCAGTTTTAGCAGCCACTTCTAAGAGTGGGTTATTCTAGATGCCTACAGGGGTATGCCTTAGACAACTAGTATTGGAACCCACTCGAGAGGGAGCAATCTTAGACCTGGTCCTCTCAAATGGAGATGGAGAGAGGATCACAGATGTAGAAGTGGGTAGCCATCTGGGAACTAGCAACCATCGAACAGTATGGTTCACAATAAACACAGCAATAGAGTCAAGCCATACAAAGGCAAAAGTACTGGACTTCAGGAGAGCTGACTTTGCCAAAATGGGTGAGTGCTTAAGGAATGCACTAGCAAATGGGCAGGAAGGAGGGTGGAAGAACAATGGAAATAATAAAATGCCATCACTGAGGTAACAAGCCTTTGTGTGAAGCAAATAAACAAAACAAATGATGTAAGAAACCACTATGGTTCTCAAAGGAGGTGGCAGTGAAGGTTCAAGAGAAAAGAAAGCATTCAGAAAGTACAAGGAATCACAGAAGAAGCAGGACAGACAATTGTATCAGTTAAAGCAAAAGGAAGCTGGGAAGGCAGTCAGAACAGCAAAGGCCCAAACTGAGGAAAAGATAGCCAACTCAGTTAAGAGGAGGGATAAAACCTTTTAGGTACATCAGGAGCGAAGGAAGACTAAGGGAGGGATAGTGAGGCTTAAGAAAGGGAGGGGTGGGCAGAGGGTGATGGTGAAAAGGCAGAGATACTAAATAAATATTTTTGCTCAGTATTTACAAATGAAGAGGAGGTACCTTAACCAAACAATAGAAACACTCTGGATACAGAAGTTGATACCAGCCCATTTACAGAAGAAAGGGTTCTGAAAGAACTCTTAAAACTGAAGGTGGACAAAGCAATGGGGCCTGATGGGATTCATCCCAGAATTCTAAAAGAACTAAGGGTAGAACTAGTGACACCACTGACTACCCTCTTAAACAAATCATGGGAGAATGGGGTGGTACCTGAGGACTGGAGGAGGGCAGATGTGATTCCCCTGCACAAAAGTGGGAGCAGGGCAGAAGCAGGAAACTACAGACCTGTTAGTTTAACCTCAGTGATAGGAAATGATGGAATCACTTCTGAAGGAAAGAATTGTTGAGTACCTAGAGGCCAGAGGGCACAGGACCCAAGGCAGCATGGGTTCACAGTAGGAAGGTCATGCCAGATGAATCTAATAGATTTATTTGACTGGGTGACCAAAGTAGATCAGGGAGGGGCTGTGGACATAGCCTACCTAGACTTTAGCAAGGCATTTGACTCAGTCCCACACAAAAGAT
Organism: Neoceratodus forsteri; assembly: GCA_016271365.2. Taxonomy (NCBI): domain Eukaryota; kingdom Metazoa; phylum Chordata; order Ceratodontiformes; family Ceratodontidae; genus Neoceratodus; species Neoceratodus forsteri. The sequence goes on along the minus strand of CM028131.1, from coordinate 903,781,656 downwards.
TAATATACAAGTTAGCCAGCCTGGGAGTGGGCCCCAAGATGATAGCCTGGGTAAAGAATTGGCTGGAGAATAGGACACAGTGGGTAATAGTAAATGGAGTCCACTCTGAAGAAAAGGGGTTACTAGTAGGGTGCCGCAGGGTTCAGTATTAGGACCAGTCCTCTTCAATGTCTTTATAAGGGCATTGCAGAGGGACTGGAAGGAAAAGTATGTCTCTTTGCTGATGACACAAAGATCTGCAATAGAGTTGATGCACAAGGCGGGTGGAAAGGATGAGAAGGGACTTGGCAAGCTTAGAGGAATGGTCAAATGTATGGCAGCTTAGATTTAATGCTAAGAAGTGCAAGCTAATGCACCTGGGAAACAAAAACCAGGGGAAGAGTACACAATGGGGGTGAGATATTAACAGCAACAAAATGGAAAGGGACCTGGGGGTGGTCATATCAGATGACTTAAAGGTGGGCAAGCAATGTGAGAGGACAGTAAGGAGGGCTGGGGGATACTGGGATGCATAGGGAGAGGCATCACCAGTAGAAAACAGGTTGTTATCTCTGTACAGACAGCTGGTGAGACCCCATCCGGAGTACTGTGTGCAGTTCTGAGACCCAATTTCCCAAGGACATAGACAAGATGGAAGCTGTTCAGAGGAGGGCACTAAAATGGTGCAGGGTCTGCACCAGAAGACATATGAAGAGAGACTAAAGGAGCTTAATATGTATAGCCTCGAGGAAAGGCGGAGGAGGGACATGATAGAAACTTTCAAGTACCTCAAGGAATCAACAAAGTCCAAGAGGGTAGCATCTTTCAAAAAAGAGGTGTGCAAGAACAAGGGGCATAATTTGAAGATGGGGGGTGGCTCAGAGGTAATGTAGGAAGCATTTTTCACAGAGAGGGTTGTGGATGAATGGAACTGCCTTCCGGAGGAAGGTTGTGGAGTCAAAAACAGTGGTTGAATTCAAGCATGCATGGGACAGCCATAAGGCAATTTTAGGGGTGGGTAGAAAGAAGTAGGCTGCTGGTTAACTAGGATCTGCAGCTTATCCATTAGGTAGGAAATGGGCAGACTGGATGGGCCAAGCAGTCCTTTCTGCCATCAAATTCTACGTTTCTATATTTCTATGTCTATGTGCAAAGGCATGCACATGGAGCAAAAACCCAAGGAATCATTACTAACTTGGTGGGGGTAGAGTTATCCCTCACAGAGGAGGAAAAGATTTTGGGGTGATAAGAATATGACAAATGAACCATTCAGTGCACTGCAGAAAAGTGGCAGCTAAGGTTAATAAGATGCTGGGGTATATTTCCAGGAGAATCATGTCCAGGAGATGGGAGGTCATTCTGCCACTGTACAGGTTGTTGGTGAGGCTGCACCTGGAGTACTGCATGCAGTTCTGGAGCCCGACATAATGAAAGATGTTGATTTGCTGGAGGGTCCAACACAGAGCAACCAGGATGATCCTCAGTATGAAGGACAAACCCTATGAGGAGAGGCTGAGGGACCTCAACATTTACTCCCTGGAGGAATGGGGATAGAGGGACATGATAGAAACCTTCAAATATATGAAAGGCATAAATAAAGATGGTACAGAGGAATTTTAAGATTAATGAGGGGAGGTACACTAGGGGCACAATCTAAAGTTGGTGGGTGGTAGATTCAGAAGACAAATGAGAAGACTGTCTCATGGGAGAGTGGTGACAGGATGGAATGCATTGCCTGAGGAGGTGGTATCCTTGAAGATGGTGGGCAGTTTTAAGAGGAAGGGACAAAGTCAGGGGAAGGTAGCCAATGAGGCACTGGGGAGGGTAACAGCTAGTATGGGCACTAAATTTGATATGCCAGTAGAAGAGGGGAGAAGCTGTAGTGTAACAGACTGCTAGCTACACTTGAGCAGACTAGATATACCATCAAGCCTGTATCTGCTGGCATTCTTCGTATGTTCATAGCAAAACAAAGACAAGGACAATGGTAAAAGACAAATCATGAACATTTTTCAGAGGCTAAAAAGAGAATACAAATCTTACACCGTCAGCAAGGAAAACTGAAAAAAATGAGGAGATAATGCTGAGAATCTTGATTGTGTATCTGAAAGACCTGTATTATCAACAAAGATGGCAACTTCAAAAATAACTCAGTAGGAACTATGGAACTTCCAATTTCAGATGAATGCTATACCCCTACATTAATTTTCATGGACCTGATCAAGGTCTTCTAACTAATCATTGGATCCTTTGTGATAAATTAACTTTATCTGTCTTGCCTTCCAATGTGTCTTCTTGGATTGAAAAGTATTTGTTATCCAGATCTCAGTTTGTTGTCATTGGCCCTGTGCTTTCTAACTCTCAAGTTATATCTAGGGGGTTCCACAGAGGTCCATACTTAGGCCCCATTGTTTTCCTCTTTATAAATTCAATCCCAATGATTTGCCAAAGTTGTGATACTGTTTATATACCAATGATCTGATCATTTATTCTAAGCACTAAAGATCCTCCAATATTTTGGATGCCATTGGAAAAGATTTATGATTAGTCTGTGAGTGTTTTTCAAGTAATTTATTAGTTTGCAGTATATAAAGAAAATAAAGTCTATGCTACTTGGATCTAATGTTTCATTAAGCAGGAGCTTGCCTTTGTTAATTTATGATGCCTCTGCTGTGGAAATTGAGCAAGTTTCTCAAATCAAATATTTTCATTTATCACACGGTGTCTCAATGGACCAGATTGAGGCAATGTGTAAAACAGAAATCAAAAACTTAGCACAGTCTACAAACTGACAAATTACTTTCCACTTGAGACTCAAAAGAAAACTGACTGGCTTACTGCTTTCACTTTTGACTTTCTCTCACAATTATTTTGAATCTTAGACCTAGAGAACTTCAAAAGCTTACTGTTACTTATCACAATATTTGCCATGTTGTTTTGCTTGCCATTTGCCGTACTCACCATTGGTCTCTCTAACTTAATCTAAGGTGGCTATCTCACACCCCTAGATAGAAATATTTTTGGTTGCCAAGTTTTAAGGCTATTTGTTCCTTAGTTCTTCTGCTCTTGGTGACCTTGTTACAATCTGTTTCTCAAATAGTAATTTTTATTCAGGGAATAGCATGTGTTTGGAATTAAATGCAAAACAAAAATGTTCTATAGTACTTTTTAGGTAGAAGTGCCAGAATTTTGGAATAACCTCCTGGATTCACAGACAAAACCTAATCATACACGTCTTTTAAGCAGTATTTTCACCAATAGTTACTTGAATCATGCATTTGTAATTGATGAGATCTATGTATGTTATGTTCTTGTTATTGTGCATTGGTGGCCTGCATTGACCCTGAAAAGGACCTTTAGTCCTGTGCTCTTAACCAGTAAACAAATTTTAAATAAATAAATACCAACCTCAGAATTTAATCCTCAGAATAAACACATTCAGTTAATATGGACCCTCCTCCTCTGGTTTGGGCATTGGAAATGTTAAAAGAAAGGAAAGGCATTAAGCAACAATTAAATGCAGTGGATCAAATATTGCTTGTGATGGAAATTCACAAAAGACATTCAAGATATTAAAAAGCTTTCACTGAATTAGAAATGAGAGTTTCAAAATTAGAGGACAAAAATCTCATGTTAAAAATAGCTGTTCAAAATCTGCAAAACCAAGGAAAACATCTGTCCAATAAATTAAGGGACTATGTATTCCTGTGAACTTGCTATAAGGGCAAGGAGGCAGCTATCTGAGGCAGCTAGAACATTTTTAACCAGAATAACATACTAACATACTAAAATACCAGCAGAATAGGCTTAACAGTCTTTCATGTCTGCTGTATTGGTCAGCCTCACTCTGGGAGCTGACCTTGCTGCCCAGCTTCTCCCTTCCCAGTCCCGGATAGTCTTGCTGCATTGGATTTTGTATCCAGAACCCTTCCCTGTACCTATCCCACCCCTCTTGAACCCCTCTACCATCTCTGCCTCCACCAGCCCCTGGGCAGCGCATTTCATAGCTCCACCACCCTCTCAGTGAAGTAGCACCTCTTCCTTTCTCCCTGAATCTCCCCCTCCAGCTTCCACCCATGCCCTCTAGTTGCCCCCTTCCTTTGGAGCACCCTGACTGCTTCTCCCTATTTACCCCCTTCATGTACCTAAAGACCTCTATCATGTCCCCTGGTCCTTCTCTCTTCCAATGTGTCATATTTAGCTCTTTGAGCCTCTCCCCATAGGTCCTGTCCCCAAACCCCAAATCATTTTGGTTTCCCTCCTCTGGACCTCTCCAGGAGTTCAATGTCCCTCTTTAAATGTGGCCTCCAAAACTGCACGCAGTACTCAAGGTGCGGCCTCACCAAGCAGTTATACGGTGGAGTATCACTTCCCTCCTTCTGGAGGTGATCCCTCTAGTGATGCATCCAAGCATCCTGTTGACCTTTGCCACTGCCCTCCTACAAGTCTCCGAGTTGTTCATCTTGACATCCACCACCACCCCAGGTCCCTCTCAGCCATTGAGACTTGTAGCATTCCCCGGGTGTACACTTGGCCCAGGTTTCTGGCTCCCAGGTGCAGTACCTTGCATTTCCTGCATTTAACCTCAGCTTCCACTTTCTAGATCACCTTTCCAGAGCCTCCAGGCCCCCTTGTAGGGCCACCTCCTTCCTCCCCATCCACCACCGCCCCAGTTTTGAATCATCTGCAAAGAGACTCATCTTACTCCTGATAACCTTCCTTTGTCAGAGATGTAGGCGTTGGAGTCTGGAATATGTGTTTTGAAAAGAAGGAATCATTGCCCAGATAAAGTTTGAGTAATGTTGAACAGGAGGGCCCAAGGACCGATCCTGATGGACCCACTAATGACCCTCCTTAGGATGAGACTATCCTGCCAACCACGACCCTCTGGATCCAGTCCTGTAGCCAATTTCCTATCCATCTGATCATCTGGTTCCCCAACCCCATATCTCCCAGCTTATCCAACATGCCCCATGAGAAACAGAGTCAAATGCCTTGCTGAAGTCAAGAAAGAGGTTGTCCACTGGTCTACCCAGGTCCATGGCACTCGTCACCCAGTCATAGAACTCCACAAGGTTTGTCTGACATGATTTCCTGTGATGAATCCATGCTGTCTATCATCCAGGCACCCCAACTTTTCCAGGTCCCCCAGTCTCTCCTTGACAATAAGTAAATAGATACTACATTAAAAGTGTGGGGTCTGCAAGTTAAATTGGAACCTTCAGTCAGGGTATAAAACTTTGAAAACAAAGTACTTCACCATGTGCTGGCCTGATTTCAGGGATGGAAAGTGAAAATTGTCCCTGCAGTTAGTTGGCTGGGTGGCTCTTAATTGTAAACTGGGCATGGGAGAAGTGAAGCAGTTGTCTCCATTTGCTTCATTTCAGCTAAACTGTGAACTCACACTCAGAGCAAGGAGGCAACTGGAACATTTTAATCAGGTAATAATGTATTACTGGTCACTGATTGCATGATTGGCACCAGTCAATCAGGAAAAAGACAGAAGTGTCCAGGAAGCTGAGAAGAGGCATAACAGGACTCTGACCCAACCATCTCATTGTGTTAGCATCCCATCATATGACTGTCCCAGAACAGGAGCAAGGTGTCTGCTAGGTATCCACAGGTGAGTCCATAGTTCCACAGGGGACTCAGAAAGTTACAGGTATCTGACAGCACAGTTCTAAGTGGCAAAGCAGACAGCATAAAGGATCCAACAGATGCCCTATCTGGGATAGTCTAATACAGCAATTAGTAAGTGTGCAACTGTATAACTGTATACAATCTGTACCATTGTAATTTGGACAACAACCCACCTAGGATAAGGTGTTAAAGAGAGCAGCTGAAAGAGAATAAGGCAGGTACAGGTTAGTGCATGGCAGGGTGTATTACAATGTAGGAAGGAGGTGTAATAGGTACTGAAAGAGGGGTACAATAGCAGGCAGTAAAGAGCACAGGATTAGTGGGGAGATAGCTGCAGGACCGAGGGTCCTAATCTCCTGGCCTATGCTCTGGAACATGGTACACTGCTCCATATGTAGGAGATTCATGGAGCTTCAGGCACAGCTGATAGCATCATGGGAAGAGAGACTTATGCTTTGACAACAGCATCGCTGGTACCAACAAGCTCATCCATGCCCCACTCCTTCAGAGACCGATTGGCTCCGTTGGTTGGAGGGTGGTGGAGAGGGGGAGTGGTGGCAGGTGCAGTCACAAGAAAGTTGTCCAAAATCACCAAATCCCAACTTCAAATCATTTTGCACCACTGGAGGAGGTGCAGGTACCTGACTGCTTTTGGGGGCTCTGAGCTGGTCTGGAAGGGTGAAAAGGATGACTTGGGGCACCCAGGAGAGAACAGGAAGAAGACTGAAAGGAGTGTCCTAGTGCTAGGGGACTCTTGATTACAGGGATGAAGGTGGTGGGGGAAGGGGAAGGCAAGGAGTAGTCAGATGCCTTCCAGGTACATCAGCCAGTAGCGAAATGGATAGGATAAGGCAGGTGGCAGAGGAAGTGGGATGCACGGGTGCTGATACACTGGGCACCAACACTCTGCAGCCCACTGAGACAGTGAAGCACAACATTTTAAGGCTGGGGGATAGATTGAAGGCATACTCAGTTTCTCTGATAATTTCTTAGGTCTCCCTGTGTGGGGTGGGGGTGGGAAGGATGGGGAGACTGAGGAAGTTAATGAGTGGTTGAAGGGATGATGTCAGGAGAGAGGTATCATATAATAGGAGACACTGGGGCTTCTGAGATAGGAGGCTCTTCAGGGTGATGGCCTTCACCTAATAAGAGAGAGGGTCAGTGTGTCTTGACAGAAGTTTGATCTCTGTGTAAGTGGATGTTTAAACTGAGAGGGAAGAGTGTGACTGTGGGAACCACAGAGATGGAGAGCAAAGGGAATCTAGCTAGGATTCCCCAGAAATGGGGATTAAAAGCAGTGAGGAAGAAGGCCGCAAGCAGTGGTCCATGATATGTTAATGGAACATTTATAAATGGCATTCAAGCACTGCAAAATCCACAGAATACTGAACTGCTGTTACAGGACTTATGTGTTATCCAGAATAAAAACATAAAAATACAAGGCCCGTACATTTCTTCCATAATAAAAGTGATCAAATTCATCAAGTTTGATACTAAATAAGAGTTGCCATGGCTGTTTACAAGTATATAGGGCAGTAGGAAACTGTTTAAGAAATCTTTTGATCAACTTTAGACAAAGAGATTGTCTAATATTGGATAACCAGATTGGCTAGATATAACATATGAATAAGGCCAGATACCTTTTGATATTTTGTAGACAAATTTGAGCATAAATGAATAGTAGTAAAGTTAATAATTATAATGCTGTAAAGTTTAATTTACTAGGATGTTATTAAAAAGAACTATAAATGCTAATGAGTTTAAGTGATCTATATATAGAATTAACTTAAGATGTGGGATAAGAATGATCATTTGACCATCTCTTCCTTTTATAAAATAATCTTACTGTACATGCAAACCAAAATGACATACATAAGTTAGAAAAGAAAATTCAGGAAAAATAGAATAGAGAAAGTACAACCGTTAATATCTTTACACAATGGTAACTGAGACGGATTAATGCAAAAAAAAATGCTATTAAAATGCAAAAATAAAATAATACAGCACAAAATAGTAGAAAGTGTGCATCTGATGCCTGAGAGAAATTGTATTTCATGGGTCACACAGCCCACACTTATTGTCAGCATGGCTGCAGATATTAAGCAGATTTACTGGATCTGGTTTGATCCTCTTCTAAAACTAATACTTGGTAGATGGAGACTCGTGAATTGATTAATCAAATGACACTACACAATCCTTTGTTCTCATAAAATGTTATTTGATCATGGATTTAGATGACTTAAATGTGGTCTGTCACTTAAAAGATTATACACATTGGCTCGGATAGTCAAAGCAGTTGCGCCGGCACAAGTGCGGACTTGTACCAAGGAGCGATATTCAGCGGAGCCAGTGCACAGTGCAAATCCCATTGTGCCAATGTGCAACTATAATGAATGCAGGCGCAAGTGCAGGGCGTGCCCATGAATATCCAGCACAGTGCGATATTCAACCGTGGAACCATGGCCCAAGTGCAGAGCAAATCAGAGATGCGCCGAGCAGACTTGTTCATATAAATACAGGGCGCAAGCACACAGAAAGCACTTGCGCCAGGTGAGAGGGAGTGAAACAGAGAGAGAGAAAGAGAAAGACAGACAGAAAGATAAAGAGAGAGAGAGAGAAAGACAGACAGACAAACAGACAGAAAGACCAAGGCAGACACAGAGGGAGGGACAGAGGTGGCAGTGGAGAGGAGACAGGGGCAGACAGTGTGTGACAGGCAGGCAGACACACACTGCCAGGCACTGCACCAGGGTGGCACACAGCCCACAGCAGCCAACCACCCGGGGATAAAGCACAGCAAGGGCCATGGATAGTGCGCCCTTCATGATGGAGGCCATGATGAGGGGTGTGAGGGGCAGCAGGAACAGTGACGTGGTCATGGAAGGGCCTGTCAACGGTATGCTAACACAGGTGGTACCATGCCCACATCACCTTTGAGCAGTACAGTGACACAGAGATCGTGAGCTGGTACCACCTGAACAGGGCTATTCTGAGGCAGCTCTGTGAGCTGTGCAGTGAGAAGATGCAGGCACCCACCAGACGGAGCCACGTCATGTCCGTGGAGATGAAGATGACAGCCATCATGTGCCTGCTCACCACAGACACCTTCCAGAGAACAACAGAGGACACCACAGGCATAACCCAGTCGGCCACGCTCCACCTCCTTGCACAGTTCCTCAATGCTCTGCCTCTACTTGCATCGGAATGCATGCATTTCCCCAGCACATAGGCGGAGCGCACAGCAACCATGCAGGACTTCCACAGAGTAGCACATATGCCTGGCATGATTGGGGCCACTGACTGCACCCATGTGGCATCCACATGCCACCTGGCCCAGAGGTGTGGCATACATCAATAGGAAGGGGAACCTGAGTGTCAACTGCCAGGTGGTGTGTGATGCCACGGGGTGCATAACCAGTGTCTGCGCCCACACACCTAGAGTGCACATGATGCATTCATCTGGCACAGCTCTCGTTGTGCCACAGGTTCGTACATGGGGATATCCCCATGGGCTACCTGGTGGGTGAGTATGGCAGGGCAAGGGCAATGGGCAAAGCATACCATGGGATGGGAGGGCAGGGTGTGCGCTGGCATGGGCAGCAGGGACAGGCAAGGGTGCAGCCTAGCATAGCAGAGGGCTAACTATGTCATTATCCACACAGGGGACAGCACCTATCCATTGTGGCACTGGCTGCTCACCCCTACCGGCACCCATCATCCCTAGCAGAGAGAAGCTACAACGAGGCACATGCCAGCATGCGCAACATCATCAAGTGAATCTTTGGCATGCCGAAAGTATGGTTCTGTTGCCTAGACAGGTGATGCTCTGCCCTACAGTATAGCTCCTCGGAAGCCTGTGCCTATTCCTGGCCTGCTGCATACTGCACAACATGGCCATTGACTGTGGGATAGCTGTCGAGGCTGATAAAGTGACAGTAGTGGGGACGATGGAGGCAATGGGCCAGAGGGAGGTGGACAGCCACCCTCTGTGTGGAGGGATCCCGGCTGATCCAGCAGGCAAGATGGCTCAGGGACACCATAGCATGGGAGCACTTTGGGCACACAGGTAGGTGGTGCAAACACTAGGCCACACAAACAGGTTCAGCACACATGCAGGGGCATGCATGCATGGCAATGGGCATGCACAAACTGAGGTGGGAAGCAGGGTAAGGGTGACAGGGGCACACCCACACAAACCACCCCGCACAGCCCCCCACACACACAAGCACCCACACACACACAGGTGTGGGTATGGCATGGATCAGTTGCATTGTACTGGTGCACAGGTGCAACAGGTGAAACTGGTGCAGGACTGCTGTCATCATGCCCACGCCATACAGCCCACAGCCAGGCAAGCACACACACAAGCAGTGGCGCGACACACAGGTGCCACACCTGCAGCAGGCACACACACCCACCCATGTGCACTGGGCTGCAGCTGCAGATGGGTGGGCTGTATATTAGGGCCACTTCATGGAACTATGACCACCATGGCCACAGGGCGGCCTACGCTGGGCTGATCAGCAGCCACAGGCTGCACATCAGCCATAGGGTGTGTGCAACATCCCCAGGGTGGAACCGTGGGACCACGACCGTGTCAGTGTGGGTGTGTCAAGGCGCCCAAGCAGCCCAGCCCCAGGCATGCCTGGGATGCTGACATCTGAGCCTGGCATTGACTGTGCAGGGGTCACCCAATGCCAGGTAAGTGGGGTGGATAGTGCACTCAGGGATTATCTGTGCCTGGCCATGCCCTGTGGCAGCCAGCAGTGCAAAGCCATCAGAGATTGCGGTGGCAATGTGATCCAGGGAGGTGGTCGTGGCCTCCTGCATGGCGGCATCCCTGCCAGGATCTGTGCAGTGTCCTCTCCTGCTGCTTGTAACTGGCGCACCTCCGCCTACAGTGCGCACACCCCAGTGGCAAGCAGCACCTGTTGCTGAAAGAACTCCCACAGCAAATGGGTCTGCTCAGCCAGTGGCTCAGCGTCCTGGGGCTCCTGGGCTGGACGCAGACCTCCACGTGGTGACTGACCACGCTGCACAGCCCCATCTCTGGTGGATGCTGCACAGTGAGGGGCCTACAGGGGATTGGGTACAGCAGGTGCACTGCACCCACAGTGGTGGAGGGCAGCTGTTCCGCCACCAGCAGGGCACTGGGCATGCTGCCTGTGTCAGTGGCCAGTAGGTGTCTCCCCACAAAGGTGTCCATGCTGTCCAGGATGAGCAGTACATCGTCATCGGTGTCAGACCCACCCCTATCTGTGTCTCTGCACACAGGACCCCAAGGCTGGCATCCTGCAGGAACACATCCAGGGCCTCATCCAACCCCAGGTCCAGGATATCTGCCTGCACAGTGGTGGTGAACTGCAGCCTGTCAAGTCCCCGGATGACCATGGAGGTGGAAGGCTGGTCCTCCGGGCCCGGTCAATGGCCATGGCTGCTGCTGCCACCAGCACCCCATCATCTGCACAGAGGCATGCTGGTGCTGCAAGAGATAGAGAGGCATGTTAGTGTTGCACTGCCCACATGTGCCCACCACACTGCCACTCCTGTGCCCTGCAGCATGGCATGTGCATGGGTGCACATACATGCACATGCCAGCATGCACACCAGCACAGCCGTGTCTGCACCCTCCACACCCCAGCTGTGCATGGCTGGCCTGACGATTATTCATGCAGTGATGGGCTGCCACCCATCTGGAATCCACCACCAGGCACACCAGTGCACTGTGCTGTGGTGCATGGTGGCTGCCACCAACTCCTCCAGCACCATAAGCGGTGGCGCAGCTGCATTCCCCCTCCGGTGGCATTCCAGGAGGCATGGATGGCCACCACTGTGCCTTTTGTCTATGCCCACCTTCTTCCTGCACTCCTTCACTGAATGCTGGTGGCTGCCCTGCTGGTTACACATGCCGCCACTTCCACCCAGGCCCCAGCCCCGGCCTGTGGTTTGCCTGTGGCACCACTTAACAGGGTCTCCTGTCAAGGTAGGCCTTGAACAAGGCCTCTGTCTCCACCTTAGTGAAATTGGCCTGCGCTATGCAGGAGGCCCACGCCTCACCCTCCTCACATTCCGACATGTTGTTTCCTGTGGACATGGACAGCACAGTGTGTCAGTGGTAGCAGCCCTGTTCCATCCCCTACTGTGCTGGCTGCACCCAGTGTGCTACAGCGGCATGCACAACTTACCTTGAAAGGATGCAATACCAGTCCATGGCCTGTGCTGATCCATGGAACTTTTATAGCGCATTGAATGCAAATGAGCTTTGGCAACGAGTAATGACATGCTAATTCCCCAGTGCACCACGCATTGGCTGATGAGCTCATTTGCATGCGGCGGCTAAATATCACGATTTTGCTCCATGCACAATGAGTTTGCTCTGGAGCAAGTCGTGGTGCAATGCATTCATGCACAGTGTGCAGGACCACAGTGCATGCGTCAGATGGTTTAATGTCACCAGTTGCGCACTGTGCACTGACTGCATGATGGGGCCATGGTGCATGGTGTGCCAGGTCTGCTATTGTGCACTGCACACTGTGCGATGGCTGAACCCTGACCCTGTTGCGACCTCTACCCCTGGGTGATCTCCGCACCCATGACCCCACCTAGCCCTGCCCATGCCACGCATCTTCGTGACTGCATGATGGGCGGACACAGCGCATGTCCCCTCAGCCCGCACATCTAACACATGCTGTATCTCGGTGCTACCGTCACCATTTTGCTCACCAGCTCACACTTGCAGCATGGTGCAGCAGAAGCACCACAGGCAGCTGACTGGACACAGATTGAACTGGTCAACCTTGTTGCCTGCGTCCAGCGCCACACACTCCAACTATTCAGGCAGGGAGCCACTGCAGCAGCCCGGGTAGCGGTGTGGCAGGGCAATGTGCCACACTGCTGCAGCACACAGGGGTGGCCAGGATGGGAGATCAATGTTGCCACCACTATGGTGACCTGGCAAGGAGGGACCCAGAGCACCTCAGGAGACTGGAGGAGCATGTCAGGCATGGGGCTGTGCCATAGCCAGGTGAGTAGGCCCATAATCCATGTGTGCCCCAGTGCTGTACTGTGGTGTTGGCTAGGCTGCCTGGCATGCCCTGCAGGGCACTGTACTGCCATCATGCACATTGCGGGGTGGCATCGCCTCCGCCGCTGCATTGTGATGCCACGTGTGGGACATGTTGGGCAGGGGCTCATCCTGCACAGGGGTGGGGTGGTGGGCAGCTGCTGTGGTTGGTTACTGATGTGTACCTGCCTCTGTTCCATTCAGGGCCTGAAAACAGGAGGAGGGCAGTGGCAGCAGCAGCAGGAAGGCAGGCCACAGCAGGCCAGGGTGGTGGTGGAGGAGTAGCTCTGGCACCAGTGGGACCTCAGAGAGCAGGTAGGCACTGACATAGTCCTTAGCACCGTGCGTGGGGGTGGTGGGAGCATGGGTGTGGGCATGGCTGCCTGTGCTGTGTGTCGCGGCTGTGTGTGTTGCACTATGTGGTGCCCACCACTCTGGTGCATCCATTGGACATATGTGCCAACTGTTGGTGGGGTGGGTGTGTACCTGGCTGCCACTGATGTTACTGTGGTGCTGCTGGAGCACTGTGCCATGTGACTGCCATAGCGCAGTCGGGTGGCCATCTGCGGCGGGACCAACACTGTGCACTGTTGTGGTGTGCCACGTTGCTGGCAGGTATTGGCCCACCCCCTGCAGGTGGCCTGTACGGGCCCTCTGGGGTGGGTGATCCCGCTGCCCATTGCACACTGTGGATGGGCATGGTTTCTTGGGACATTGCACTGATCACCTGTCCTGTCCCTTGTCCTAGGTGTCCGGTGGCAGCGCATGAGGCCCCTCTATTGCCAGCTACTCCGCCAACTCTTCCTCATCACCTCGATGACCAAGGAGGCAGTGCTGCAGGTCCGCAGGATGCTGCTGGTGGACAGGAGGCAGTGAAGACTGCAAGGGGTGGCAGGATGTGGCCGCCGCTAGTCAGGTCCTGACTTCCCTATTTCCCCAACTGTACCTCCCTCCAGTCCCCTTCCCACTGTACAGTCCCTGTTCCCTATCTCCTTCCCTCACTTTCCTACCTTCCCTACACCCTTCTATTGTACATAGTTGATTTTCAATATATATATATATATCTTCTGACATACAAGCATCTGTCTGTGTCTGCTTTGCAGGTGACATGAGGAGCCATGCTGCAGTGGCCCAGTGCCTGTCCGGGTGGTGTGCATGTGTCGGGTGTGTGGTGTGCTTCTGTGAATCAATGCTGTGTGCTGAGGTGTGTTCCACTGTGGTGGTGTCCCTCCCTCGGTCGGTGGCTGTGCTTTGGTTGCCCATGGGGACTGTCAGGGGTGTGTGCTGGCTGCATGGTCCTGGGTGTGGCCTGCTCTAGTCTGGGTGTGGGGGGTATGGCCTGCAGCCTGCGGGGAGTGCCCTTGGTGGCCCTCCATTCACCACTGGCACCTCCTGTTGCCTACTGTCTGTGCCACTGTTGGGTTCTGGGGTGGGGGTCTGGGTGCCTGTATGCACCCCTGCTGTGCCCAGCCAGTGGTGGCCTCCTGTGGCGTATCACTATGCTTCCCTGGCTCTATCCCTGGGTCACTTCTCTGTGCCATGCCCCCCTGTTGCTCTGCTGCCACAGTTGCCCTAGGGCTTATCTGTCTGCACCATGGTGCACCTGTGTTTGCACCATGGTGCACCTCTCGTGCACCATGGCACATCCATGGTTGCACCATGGTGCCCCTGTTCCATATTCAGCTGGGTTGCGCTGGCACAGTGCAGCCAGTGCAACCTCTGAATATGGCTCCTGTTGCACCATGGTGCATCGGCTTTGTGCTGCGCCAGACTTGTGCCAGCCTTTGATGCATTCTGAATATCTGGGCCATTGACTACAAAAATTAGCTCCTTATTGACATCACAGGGAGTCACCTTTAGGAGATGGTGGCTGTGCTTTGTTATCCACGTCTGGTGGTAACAATGTAAAACTAAAATTCTGGTCAGAAAAAGCTATTTCATCAGCCAGCAATAGTGCAGCCATTGATACATTTCAGAAAGTGACACTTACTATCACATGTCATATGCTCAATCATAATTATACTTACAACCCAACCTGGAAGTTTCCAGGAGGCTGTGCCAGAGAGTGGCTGCATGCTGTTGCTGGTGGTACTAGCACAGCAGGACTTTGATGATAAGCATTTTTAACTTTGAAACAGGTATGCCACTGTTACCTGTGTAAAAGCTATCCAATCTCTGTCTGGCCTTACTTGTACCACTTGGTGTTTTCTGCTGAAAAGCTGTATTCCCGAACACCCAACAGGGCATCTAGGGTCTTTTTTGAGAAAGCCCGCTGACCACTGTCACAGTGTGGTAACCCCTGCAGAGGGTGAATGCTGCAGTTTTTCTGTGGATTAAAATTAACTTTCTTTATTCCCATTTCAACCTCATAGCTTACTGAGAGGTCTCCTCTCTGAACTGCGCTGAGTCATCGCTACCGCTTGACTGTCTGACAAAGCAATTTTGTTTTGATCCTTACTGGAGCTTTTTAGTATATTTATTGTATTTTAATGTATTTATTGTGTTTCTGCTAGTTCTACCTAATATTGTTAGTATTCTGCTATCAGCGAATGCTGTCAGCTGTCAGCGATTGTCTTTTATGTTTCCCACTAAGTCTGGTGTCAGCTTTTAAACGCCCGGCACTCTTCTAGCATTTGTTTACCCAGCTATGTTTATTATATGATAACAACATTAGCCTACTACCTTGTTTAGTAGTCTGGGAGCTGAGTTCAAAGTTTTGGTTTCAGGTTTGGGGTTTGGAGTCTGAAGTATCGTAGTTTGATTGTGTTGAAATTGGAGGGTGGATCCAAACCTAAGATTCCACACACAAAACACTGGTTCCCTGTTTGATATTTGTTCTTCTTTTTACATCCCTAAACCCAAACCTTAAACCTTAGAGAATCTGACCTGACCTGATCCGATCTACCTGATTAGATATATATTTGATCAGCTGTTCGATCGGATAAGACTAATAAATGATATCCTTTTCTTTTATCTTGGTATTTTGGAATTGGCTGTAAAATACTTGTGGTGCTAATTTAATGCTAAACTAATTGCTAAATTAATTATCTAAGTTTGAACATGGGGCCAGTTGATCACATGAGCATAAGAGCAAAGTATACATGTGCATGGGTGGCGTTCTGCCTCAGAGGACCACTTCTTTCTTCACAAACATACAAAACAGGTAAGTATCTCTGTGAGAAGCGCTGTTAATTAACCACATGCTTGACCAAGTCTTATTATAATTTTCAGACCTATTAGATAAGCAAGCTAAGGAAAAAGTAAATTCGGTGCTTGGGCTTATCTGACTTACAACCTAGCACTTCATTGATATAACTGCTGCTGATATAACTACTGCTATAACTCTTGCGATACTTGGATCTTCCTGTCTAACAAAAACAAAACAAAACTAAATGTCAGTTTCACAACTACTAGTATTATTGTAAGTTGTTTCACCATTTTAAAACTGACTGATGATATTGATTTATTGTACCAGTCAGAAACTTTTCTATCTCACTGCACCTTGCTATGCTGTATATTTTGGTGCTTAATTGGATAATAGTGCAGCTTCTTGACTTTGTTTTAATTTAATTATCTCACTATTTAGCTAATAACCAGCTGTTAACCAGTTTTCTTGTTTTAATTTATATTTTCAAACTTTATGGCTACATTTTATTGTTTTCTTTATTAGTGGCCAACAAGGCAGAGCTGATAAATGGAAGCTGCATTACAGTGTTTGAAGCTAGAAAGCTTGAATTTCTGGATTTTGTAAGAGAGGGAACTTGAAGTAAATTGATCTCTCAACTTGAAGTATCCAAGCAATCTAGTATCTCAACTGCCGTGGAAATGATCTAATTCTCTAATCTTTTGAAGAAAGAAAAGAAAGGGGGCACCTGGACCTGTGGTGATGACCTGAGGCCTAAGACTGCTCCAGTAAAAATCATAATATTCTTTATAAAATCCAAATATTATTAAGACTTAAGAATCTAGACATGGGAACTGGTGTGCTGGATTAACAGACTTTTAGCACTTTTCATCATTTATCATTTTTCAGCATTAACAAGCTGTTTTCTCTTTTGTATAACTATTTATGGCTTGACCTTTTTTCACAATTGCTTATTTGCACAATTGCATATGTGTCTAATAATTGCATAATAATTGCACTGTGTGTATGTTCTGGTCCACAGTCAGAAATTTTATTAAGGATGCTTTTAATCTGGCTCTCCATGTTTTTGATTATTACTAACTAATTGGAGTAGCAGCTACTTGGAAAAGTTTTGCCTAATAATATAGCTTATTCCATTAATCAATATCGTGATATCCTGTAAGATATTATTAAACTGTCCATACTAGAGGACAGAGAAAATAACTTGATAACTGTTCCCATTACTGGGTGAACTGGAAAACTATCAAAAAGTGTATCAAAACTACACAAACTAAACAAATAAATGACAGACCACCTAATTGTGGTCAGGTCTTTGGATCTTGAAAAAACTACTCCAAAAGCTAAGGTATTTAGCTCATTCTCTGCACTCACTGGTGGAGACTTGGAAATAAATAACTCACTAGATAGAACACATGTGATTTTACCATCATATAGTTCCTCTGATGAGCCAATACTAACTGTTTCAAATTGCTCTGAAATTGAGGGTAATAACTCTAACACTGCAAGTTTAGTAGAGGGGATTCATTGTGTCCTAGATTCTCCTCTGAGGACCAATGTAATCATAGCAAAGTTGCAGAGATAATAGAACCTAAAGATAACACAAGGTTTAATGTTAATTTAACAGTATCCAAAAAGGAAATGGAGGAAGTAATACAAGAATTACAGCAGACAATAGTTGGACAAAGAGATTTAGAAAAAGCGAATCATAAATATCTACATAAAAGATCATTTAAGTGAGTGAGCTAGCATGACAAACAATCACAAAGAAATGGGGACAGAATGATGCTATACACCCATGTTACTTGGTGAAGATTTCATAAGTTTATTGAAAAACAGCAGAAGGATAACCTTCTCCAGATGGAACAAATGGTTATCATTAGTAACAATGTGGAATTAGCAAAATATATTGCATTCAATAGAGCCCAATTGGTTAATATTTTAAATAGATTAAATGATCTTGCACCCTGAAAAGAGTATTCGTCCAGATCTTTGTCTATAATTGAATCAGTACAAAAACCAACAACACAAGACCTGATTTTAGCACTTCAATAATAGAAGACTCTCAATTAAACTGAGATAATTTATTTATTTATTTAGCTTTTGTTGACCAGGTAAGTACACTAGACAAGTTATATGCCTATTTTCAGGTACGACCGGGACAGTACAATTAGATACACATACAGTGCGATACAGGTTCATACAGAGGACAACATGACACAAGTTAGGCAGTATACAAAGTCAAACAGAACCATATGAACATTACCAGTAGACAGTAAGCACAGTTAAGATATGTACAGGAATATATATACATAGAGACACTAAGGCTAAGAACAGTACAATTTACAAGGTATCACAGCTCTGAGCCACAAATAGAGCCACAGTCTGAGTATCTCCTGAAACAGAGAAAAATACATTATATGCACCTCAGAGTCCAGTTAGACAGGCTGCATCAGCAGGAGCTGCAAAGGGGTGCCAGGAAGGACATGTGAGTCCAGTGCAGGGGACCTGAACTAGCTATGGTGGTCTAGGACACCCACATGCAGAGGAGAGCTTCAAGTGATGCCACAGTGAGCTCCAGAGGCATGCGTGGGAGGGAGAGTGGACTTGAGCAGGAAAGGAGTTCCATAGCCTAGGGGCACATGAAGCAAAATCCCTGTCCCCATTTGCATGCAGGTGATAGGGACTTTAAGAACACAGGGCCCAGAAACCTAGGGAGTAGGCAGAAGAGACAGCCAGTTTGGAAAGCTCAGCCAGCCCTGGGGAGTGCCAATACCGAGCACCTTGCCCATGAAGCAGCTCAGGACAAAGTTCATGTGGTTGGGTGGGGTGAGCCACCCGAGTCTGTCGTATAGGTCACAGTGGTGGATGAGACGAGGGGCAGCAAGTGCAAAGCGAAAAATGTTATTGTAGGTTGTGTTCCACCTAGTGAGGTGAACTTTGAGGTGCGTGCAAACAGGAGACATCAATAGCAAAGAGAGGAAGCAACACTCCTGTGCCCAATGCAAGGTGAGCAGCAGATGTAAGATTTTCTTCACTCTGTAGGAATGGAATAGAAGCTAAGCCAAAATGAAAGGGAAAAGGAATACAAAAACAGAAAAATTGGCCATGGTTAGGGACAATATTGCCAGTAAGGAAAATTCATCCTGCAGTGCTGAAGGGAAACAGGAAAGGACTACTCCACTCAAATTAATGGTATGGTCAATAAGGCCAATGGTTTACTAAGAGATAGGGAGTTGGGAAACCCCTCAGGCCAAGCTTACTTGGGTGGTTATCTTGCCAGCTTAGAAACAGAATGTGTTTTACTCAGGGAGCAATGTATAAATCTGGTTCTGGATACTTTGTTTATACATGAACACCAGGGGCTGATTCTGAAAGGTGCCGCACCAGGTGCAAAGTGCAGCACAATGGGGACTGCAGCTGGCACAGCTATGACAGCCACAAAATGTGCTATTCTGAAAGTTTGCCACTTGTAGCAAATGATCTGGAATAGCTGCACATGTAGCACTGCATCAAAGGAGTGACACAAAGTGCAGCATTGTCGAATGTCTGCGACACAGTCAGGGACCAGGTGGCAGGGGCTCACTCAGATGGCCCAAGGGCTGGAAGCGTGTTAGCCAGGTACAAACTGGGCAGCTGCTGTGTGTGGCCCCATAGGGCACTGTCCTGGTACTGCAGGACACCCGTATGCTCTCAATGCAGACTGCCTGCTTTGGCAGGCTAGTGCCAACCCCACATTCCCAATGACTCAAGTGGTTCAATTGCTCCCCCACTGAGCGGTAGCCCTGATCCTCGATCCGGCTCATACTAAACACCCACACTCCCATATGCCACACTGAACTGCCCAGTCATTACCTGGTGGTCTAGTAACCCCCACCATGACAGGCAATGGTACAGCACCCCTCCCCCCCTCTGCCCCCGACTGGCTGCTATGACAGGCACATTCTCACTTACTGCCAGCCGCAGAATGCTCCTATGCATGTATTGTATAACACTATACAATACGCCTATATGGCATTCCATGGCTGGCTGTGGTGGTGTAAGGAGGGAAGTGCCAGTCTCAGAAGTGGGTTGAGGATGGGGAGCAGGTGTTGCACCACTGCCTGTCAGGGTAGGAGGGTGGAGGACTACTAGACCATCAGTTTGTATGAGCAGGACTACTGTTATGGGTTTCTCCCAGGGGATCGGGGATTGGGGAAGCACTGTAACACAGGGGCATGTCTGTCATTATTCCTGGGGAGATCAGGGTTCATGGGTGGGAGGTTCCACTATAACACTACCACTGCTACATGACCATGGGATAGGGGCAACAGTACCCTGGGAAACAGTTTCACAACTACCAGTACAGTTGACATCCTAAGGGACAGCTGTGTCAGACATCTGTCATGGCTCCTTCCCACTGCACCCACTAGCTAGTAACCTTCCATGCCCCTTTGCACAACCACTTAGACCACCTCCTGGCTGGTCTAAGTGGAGTCTCCTGCTGCATCTATGGTGGGGTTTCCAAAATCCCAAAAAGGGATGTGGCATCCCCACCATGGCACAAGCCCCTTGCGACCTGGTGCACTAGATTGCTGGATGCAACCTTGGTGCAAGAGGGCTTTGGCAGAACAGCCTGCGGCAGTCGCAGAGCTGCCTTCCAGAATCACAGAGTGATGCAAGTGTGACACAAGTCATCACTTGCATCATACTTTTGATGCATGTCCCTGCATCCTGCTAACACCTTTAGAATCAGCCCAAAGGTGTCAAACCATGAGAATCCCCAAGAAACAATTTTTCAGGAATTCACCAGACAAAACAAAAAAATAATACTGCTGTAAAGAACTTTACTAACATGCAAGAGGTTATATTAAAATAATATGAAGCCAGCCCGTGGCACTGAGGGTTGAGGTTCTGAATGCCACACTCACACCATGCCGGTGACCCAGGTTCAGAAGTGAGCTCAGGTTGCCGGGTCTGGCATGGAGGAGAGGGATTGAGCATCCAAGGACTGCTCTCCTCTCCGGGAGGGGGGTCCACGACAGTCGTTGCCTGACTGCCACCTGGTGGAGGCTGGGAGGTGGAGGTGCACACCATACTTAGGGGTGGAGTTTGGGACAAATACCTGGACGTGGGCATCGTGCGGACATGTGCATGCTTCCAACCGCTAACGCTCATTGCATGCCCACCAACTCAGTGAATCCTGGAACAGGGAAAAGAGTGGCGCCTCATGGCTTGATGGCGTCTGCAGTGTTCATCATCTGGATCCATCTGGGTGGGAGTTGGGGCTCCTGCCACCCCACTGCAGGGGTAAGCCGCAGGGGCTATAGGGGTGCCAGCGGTCCAGGGCGAGATAAATGGCAGCCGGATCCCAACTGACACAGGTTAGAGAAGTACAACTGGGGTGTAGAGGTGGCCACAGGAGGATAAATAATAATAATAATAATAAAAAAATAATACTGAAAATAATTCCGGGAAGCTCCTCCTATGCCTTATTATCTGAATATTATACATATTCAGGCAACCTGCTAGACATCCCCAGAGTGAATATTGCAGATTATATGATAGAGTTACAAACAGAGAAATGGATGTAGAGGTGTTCAGTTCTTATACTGAAGAAGTCAAGATAATACTTAGCGAACCTGTTGTAGTTCTGGAGGTATATTTTGTTTTCCTACAATTGCAAACTATGTTTGGATTAAC
The DNA here is from genome assembly GCA_016271365.2 of Neoceratodus forsteri. Lineage (NCBI taxonomy): Eukaryota > Metazoa > Chordata > Ceratodontiformes > Ceratodontidae > Neoceratodus > Neoceratodus forsteri. Next base: position 903,760,150 of record CM028131.1, on the reverse strand, counting down.
AGTGTTGTTTGGCAGGAAAGGGTCTATCCATAGCATTTCCCAAAGGAACGGATTTAACAGATTTGTGAAGCTTAATAAAGAAAATCAAGATTCTCCTGTTTCACTTATCATGTTTGGGTTGCAAAAGATGTACAGGAATATAACAACAAAATACTTGGGACAATTTTACAGGGTATGTATGTTTTGTTTTCAGACAATCCTGTGCTTAATAACATTAACTCTAAGTACATAGAGACACAGGGAATCATCAATACAAGCAAATTATATTCCATGAAAATCAGCCAGTGGTCTTGAGCAAAAATTTATGGCATTAGCAGGCTACCAGGATTGACTCACCGATATTAACAACATCAAGTCTAGTTGTGCATCTGAGGTTCCACATGGCACTTTAGATCCTGAGATAAATAACAACAAAGGACTTTTCTTTTAACGTGGAACATTGCGAGTAATGAATAGAGAACCACAGATGCGGACTGTTTGAACTTTGTGTTTAGAACCTATGTTATTTGCCTCCAAGAAACCTGGCATGATGTTGAAAGAAAAATTGCCATAATAGCTATGAGCTTTTCCATCAACGAGGTTCTAGGAAAAGTAAGTTTGGTAGATTATCTGGTGGTTTCCCATATTTATTAAAATTGGAACATTTAAAATACTGTACTCCTACCTCAGTCCCCTTATTTCCTTGTCATACTAGCTGAATCCCATGGGTGTAAGATAGTCATAATCAATGTTTATTGTCCTCCAGCTGCTTCAACATTTTTTGATTCAAATATGTAGGAAATACTAAAAATCCTGGATGATCTATCACTCAATTATCCAACAACTGAAATACTACTTATGTGTGATCTAAATGCTAGGATATTGGCTGCACTGACCATCTCAAAATTACAAGAAAAACTAGCAATTCTAAAACAAATAAGGCTGGATCAACATTTGTTGGTATACTCAAGGAATATAACCTATACCCATTTAATGAACAAATTCAGGTGATACAGAGGGTAGTTGTACTTTTATAAGACCAACTGGCATGTCTTTACTGGACCTCATCTGTTGGTCCATAATGTTAAAGTATGCAAAGCCTCTGTGTGATCACTAGATCTGCAAATGATCACCTATCCATACAATTAGTAGGTTTAGCTCCCATGAGTAAAGAAACTCCAGCCACTAAGGTTACCTTTAGAGAAATAAACTTTGGAAGAGGAAACATATTGGATTTCTTACAGGGGCAGGCCTCAGTCAGCTAGTGCTTCATCCTACCAGAGACAGGAAATTCTGGACCTACTATTGATAAATGTGACAGAATCAAAGATGTTTCAGTAGGAGGTCAACTGGGGTCCAGTGATCACAACATAATGTAGTTTAGCATGGGGACAGAGACACAGTCAAGTTACACAAAGGCAATAGTCTTAGATTTCAGGAGGGCAGACCTTTATAAGATGGGAGATGTATCAAAAAGCACTGGTGAAGAGGGAGGTTGAGGCCCAGTAGGGACACATAAAAAGAGTCATAGGGGAGGTGACAAACCAATGCATTAGGTTAATTAACAAAGACAAAGACAAAAGGTGGAGGAAACCACTATGGTTCTTGAAAGATGTGTCAGAGAAAGTAAGGGCCAAAAGGGTGGAATTCAGGAAATATAAAGAGACTCAAAAATTGCCTCACAGTGGCTTATTAATGGCATGGAGAGAAATAAATAGGAAGCTGAGTCTTGAGAGACTGGCTAGTTTCTTTTCATAACACCATGAAAGGAATGTGTGTGTTTTAATGAAATAAATTAAATTTAAATTTTGGAAACATGTTTGGCAGGCTATAATTCAGTCGCTTTTGAAACTAGAAATCTGAAATTGTGTATATATATAAATGTAGTGATAACCTATACACCTGTAAAATTTTATAACATTTCAATGAATACTTTTAAATGTTACTAAAATAACAGAAATCTAAATGTTGGCAAAATGTTTGGCTACCTATAACTCAGCTCCCATTGAAGCTTGAGATTTAAAATATGGTGCACATACCCATGGTGTACGGTTCTCTAACTGCTGAAACTGTGGAGAAATTTGGATAAGAAATGTTAAAATTAGATCAAAATAACTGAAAATGAAATTTTATTACATGTTTGGCACATATCCCACCCTTTCGACCTATGACTCTAACATTTGGTACACTTATGTAAGCTGCTACTAATGGTCAACATACCAAATTTAGTGTTGGTTGGATGCATACTTTTAAAATAGAGCAAAATAACAAATTAAAAATGTGGTGACATTCTGCAGAACTTTTATGCAAATTCCAGGAAATTCCATGGAATTGGAATGTCAATTCTGTGGGTATTCCATGGTGGAATTTCTGCACAGCTCTGCTACTAGGTCATGGGAAATGTTATGAATATGTCTGCCCCTCTGCAGGCTCTAGGCTTCAGCCAACCTGCCTGTGGAGCAGGAGGAGAAATGTACTATGAAGAGGTAAGGTGAACCCACTGAACCAGGCGGTTCACTTGAGCAGGAGTTTGGCTCCTCTCTAAGGTCTACAGAGCATTACTCATCATATTACTCTTTAATTAGACATATGTTGAGTACCCTCAACACCCCCACCCCAAGGATACAGAGGAGGATGAGGTGGAAGCAGAATTTATGGATACGATGGAACTAGCTCCTACAAGAAGGCTTGTGGTCCCCATACACAAATCACTAGAAGAAGCCACTTCAAAATCATGTCTGCATCTACTTCAGCTGCAGGCCTAGATAAAAGATTGAAAAGTATCAGGTGGAGAGATGGAGGTGGAATACCTGTATGCCCACCCTAATCATTAAGGTGTAGTCAATGAAAATGCCTGTGAGAATTCTAAAGTTCCTCCCCATATAGCTTCCTGAGAAGGACTTCAGAAAATTAGATACTATAACCAAAATGGTTTATACACAGCTTCTCTGCTCATTAGACAGGCAACTTACTCAGCACATATAGCCCAGTACCAGAAAGCACTGAGGAATGCAGTGCTGGGACTAGCTAATAAGGCTGAAGGTTAGCTGGCACTGGCACAGCATCCGACTGCCACACCATTCAGCCCTGGATGCCATCAAATACCAGTTACACATGGCTATGGACACTAATGACTCTGATTCAAGAGTCTTAGCCCATGCAGTGCCATTGAGGAGATTTTTCTGGCTAAGGGCTTCAGGAAGGCTGACTTTGGCAAGATGGGAGAGTGCCTCAGAAAAGCACTAGCAAACAGGCTAGAAGGAGGTGTGGAGCAACAACAGGGAATCATCAAAACTGCCATCACAGAGGCAACAAGCCTTTGTGTGAAGCAAATAAACAAATCAAATGAAATAAAAAGCCACTATGGTTCTCAAAAGAGGTGGCTGGGAAAGTCAGGAAGAAAAAGATAGCATTCCGGAAGTATAAGGAAACACAGAAGGAGCAGGACAGAGAGCTGTACCAGTTAAGGCAGAAGGAAGGGGAGGAAGTCAGAATAGCAAAGGCCCAAACTGAAGAAAAAAAAGCCAGCTCAGTTAAGAAGGGGATAAAACCTTTTATAGGTACATCAGCGAGCATAGAAAAGACAAAGGGAGGGATAGAGAGGCTGAATAGAATAAGCGGTGGGTGGGCAGAGGGACAGTGAAAAAGCAGGGATACTGAATGAATATTTCTGCTCAGTATTCACAAAGAGGAGGGAAGTGCCTAACCCAATTAACAGAAGCACTCTTGATAGGGGGTCGATCCCAGTCCTTTCACAGAAGAAAGGGTTCTGCAAGAACTCCTAAAACTGAAGGTGGACAAAGCAATGGGGCCTGATGGAATTCACCCCAGAATTCTAAAAAGAATTAAGGGGAAACTAGTGAACCCACTGACTACTCTTTTTAATAAATCATGGGAGGATGGTGTGGTACCGAGGACTGGAGGAAGGCGGATGTGATTCCTCTTCACAAAAGTGGGACCAAAACAGAGGCAGGAAACTACAGACCTGTCAGTCTGACCTCTGTGGTAGGGAAAGTGATGGAATCACTTCGAAGAAAGAATAGTTGAGTACCTAGAGACCAGTGGGGCACAGGACCCAAGGCAGCATGGGTTCACAGCGGGAAGGTCATGTCAGACGAATCTAATAGATTTCTTTGACTGGGTGACCAAAGTAGTAGACCAGGGAGGGCTGTGGACATGGCCTACCTAGACTTTAGCAAGGCATTTGACACAGTCCCACACAAAGATTAATAGTCAAATTAACCAGCCTGGGAGTGGGTCCCAGGGTGGTAGTCTAAATAAAACATTGGCTGGACAACAGGACACAGAAGGTAATTGTAAATGGAGTCCACTCTGAAGAGAGGGGTTGCTAGTGGGGTACCACAGGGTTCAGTATTGGGTCCAGTCCTTTTAATGTCTTCATAAGTGACATTGCAGAGGGACTGGAAGGAAAAGTACGCCTCTTTGCAGATGACACAAAGATCTGCAACAGGGTTGATACACAAGGAGGCATGGAAAGGATGAGAAGGGACTTGGCAAGGTTGGAGGAATGGTCAGAAGTATGGCAGCTAGGATTCAATGCAAAGAAGTGCAAAATAATGCACCTGGGAAACAAGAACCCAGGGAAGAATACACAATGGGTGGGGAGGTAGTAACAACAACAAAAAGGAAAGGGACCAGGGGTAATCATATCAGATGACCTTAAGGTTAGCAAGCAATGTGAGAAGGCAGTAGGGAGGGCTGGGGTATACTGGGATGCATAGGAGAGACATCAGCAGCAGAAAACAGGAAGTTGTTATCTGTAACTGTACAGACAGTTGGTGAGACCCCATCTGGAGTACTGTGTCCAGTTCTGGAGACCCCATCTCCGCAAGGACATAGACAGGATAGAGGCAGTCAGAGGAGGGCAACTAAAATGGTGCAGGGTCTGCAAGAGAAGCCATATGGAGGAGAGACTAAAGGAGCTTAATATGTATACCCTTGAGGAAAGAAGGAGAGGGGACATGATAGAAACTTTAAGTACCTCAGTGGAATCCACAAAGTCCAAGAGGGTAGCATCTTTCAGAAAAGAGGCGTGCAAGAACAAGGGACACAATTTAAAGATAGAGGGGGTTCAGGGCAATGTGAGAGTATTATTTCACAGAGAGGGTAGTGGATGCATGGAACAGCCTTCCTGAGGAGGTTATGGGGTCTAAAACTGTGGGAGAATTCAAGAATGCATGGGACAGACATAAGGCAATTCTTGTGGGGGTAGGAAGAAATAGGCTGTTGGTTAACTAGGATCTACGGCCTATCCTGTAGGTAGGGAAATGGGCAGACTAGATGGGCCAGCGGTCCTTATCTGCCGTCAAAGTCTATGTTTCTATGTTTAGGGCAACTATCCTTTCCCAGGACACTCAGACCAGGGCCACTGATTTCCAATTCGAAGGAAATTCACCTTTGGTGACAAAACAGAGACATAGATGAAAAAGAGGTGGATGAGTACAAAATCACACACAAAACAATAGAAACAGAAATTGTTGGCAGATAAGGACCACTAGGCCCATCCAGTCTCCCCATAAGCCCTTCACTTGTATGTGGCATCTGACCGTATTTGGTTAATGGCCACTTTCTTCTCACCCCACATCTAAGGTTCCTTATGCTTGTCCCAGACATGTTTAAATTCTTCCACTGTCTTCACTACCATCACCTTTTGTGGCAGGCTATTCCATGTATACACTACTCTCTCTATGAAGAAAACCTCCTCACATTTCCCTCAACTTGCCACCTTCTAATTTCATATCATGCCCCTGTTCTTGTACTCTTCCTGTACTAGAAGATACCTCCCCTGCACCTTGTTTATGCCTTTAAGATACTTGAATGTTCCTATCATTTCACCTGTTCCTTGTCTCCTCCAGCGAGTACATATTGAGGTCCTTTAATCTCTTCTCATATGTTTTATGGTCCAACCCCTGTACAATCTTTGTTGCCTTCTCTGGACTGCCTGCACCCTGCTGATGTCTTTATGAAGGTGCGGCCTCCAGAATTGCACACAGTACTCCAGGTGAGGCCTCACCAGTGTTTTGTACAATGACATCACCACCTCCCGCCTTCTGCTTGTGATGCCTCTGCATATGCACCCCAGCATACCACTGTCCTTCCCCACCACCTTTGTACTCTGCTTAGACACCTTTAGGTCATCTGAAATCCTTGGTGATCATCAACAGCTCCCCACCCATCCTGTAAGTCTCCCAGGGTTCCTTCTTCCCAGGTGCATTATTTTGCACTTCTTTGAATTGAACCTCAGTTGCCATACCTCAGACCATTTTCAAGCTTCCCAGGTCCCTCCTCATTTCTCCACCATATCTGGTGTATCCACCCTGTTACAGATCTTGGTGCCATCTGCGAACAGGCAGACCATTCATCACTAATGAAGACATTAAACAAGACTGGACCTAGGACTTATCCCTGGGGTACCCGTTGGTCACTACCCTCTCTCCGGGTTGGATCCCATTTACCACCATCCTCTGCCTCCTGTCTGTTAGCCAGTTTGTGACCCAGTTTACCACATTATGCCCCATGCCCAGACTACAACTTGTTAACCAACTTTTTATGTGGGATGGTGTCAAAAGCCTTGCTGAAATCAATGCAGGTGATGTCCAAAGTCCCCTCCGATTTCCTTCCTTCATCACCCAGTCAAAAAATCTATCAGATTTGTCTGACATGAACTTCCTGCTGTGAATCCATGCTGTTTTGGATCCTGGGCACTGATGGATTCCAAGTGCCACTATTCTTTGTTTCAGCAGTGTCTCCATGATCTTCCCTACTACTGAGGTGAGGCTGAATGGTCTATAGTTCCCTGCCTCCTCCCTACTAACACTTTTGTGTAGAGGGACAACATGTGCCCTCCGCCAGTCCTCAGGAACAACACATGTGTTGAGTGACTCTGTGAACATCACCGCCAGAGGTATTGCTAGCTCCCTTAATATCCTCCTGATGTATGCCATCAGGTCCCATAGCTTTGTCTCCCTTTAGTTTTATGGGCTCCTCCAGGACTCTCCCTCTGTAAATGGGCTGGATTTACCTCCTCCCTCCCTTCATATCTGTAACCCAGCTGTGGTCCTGACCTTCCCCTCTTCAGTGAATACTGAACAGAAGTATTTGTTCAGTATTTTTACCTTTCAGGTCTCCTCCTGATACTCCCCGTATCCCTCTGGTCTTATGCCCCCGGTTTTCCTTCTTCGCTGATGTATCTTCAGTGTCTGCGCTCCTTACAGTCTTCCTTGCTTCCTTTAGGTTCTTTAGGTACATCTCCTGTCTTCCTCCTTTGAATCTCTTTATATTTCCTGAAACTCACCTTTTGGCCTACCTTGTCTGCCACCTGTCTCAAGAACCACAGTGATTTCCTCCTTTTTGCCTTTGTTAACCTTTCTAATGCATTGGTTCATCACCTCCTCTATGGCCCCCTTCAGGTGCTCCCACTGCTCTCAACCCCCTCCTATCTCCCTCCTCACCAGGGCTTCTTTGACACACATGCCCATCTTAGCAAACTCTGCCCCTTAAAATCTAAGACTCTTGCCTTAGTGTGACTAGACTGTATCTCTGTCCCCATGTTAAACCACACTATGTTGTGGTTACTGGATCAGTTGATCTTCCGCCTGGACATCTGTGATTCTGTCCCCATTGGTTGGTACTAGGTCAAGAATTACCCTGTCTCTGGTGGGATTGCTCACCAGCTATCTGAGGCCAGCACCTTGTAGAAATCCAGGATGTCTCTGTTCCTGGTTGAAGCAGCTACTGGGATGTTCCAATCAATGCCAGGGATGTTGAAATCCCCAGCAGTAACACCTCACCCTTTGTTGCTATCTTCTGAATTTGATCCACTATAGCCCAATCTATTTCCTCCCCCTGCACTGGAGGTCTGTAGATCCTCCTGTAGAGTGATGTACCATTGCCTGGCTTAAGGGTGACCCACAGTGCCTTGATCTCCCCTGTTTACCCTATGCTTCCATTGCTTTTATACCTTTCTCTTACATATAAGGCCACTCCCCGTCCCTTTTTACTCCACCTTTCCTGAATAGAGCATAACCTGAAACATTTGTGTCCTAGTCATGATTTGCATTGTACCAGGTCTCTGCTATTGCCACAATGTCCAGGTTTGCCTCTACTATCAGGGCCTCCAGGTCTGGGATTTTATTTCCCAGGTTGCAGACATTTGTAACCACAGCCTTCCACAATACTGATAATGAAAATACCTCCATTTCCTACAAGCCTTATGGTAGGAGTGGCAGGAGTAGGGGTTACTAAACCAGCCCCACGCTTTATGAGTACAAACCCGAAAGTGGTAACTGCAGGGAAGAGGCAGCAGGTGTCCAAGGCATGCTGCAGCACCAATCTCCAAGCCTAAGCCAAAAGAAAAAAGAAAACCCTGACAATTCTGCCCAGGTCACCCAACAATGGCCAGTTGGGGGAGACTGGCACACTACTTCCAAAACAGGCAAACATACCACGAACAAGTGAGCGCTGGAGGTAGTGGGCCAGGGTTGTCTTTGTAGTTCAAAAATTCCCAAACTGCAGAAATACAACAAATGTCTAGCCCATTCACACCCAGAAAGAATTCTGTTGGAACTGAAGTAAACAAACTGCTACAAGCAACAGCAGTGGAAATGGTACCTGCCTCACAGTGCGGCAAGAGCCTGTTTTCAAGTTACTTCCTGACCACAAGAAAAATGTGGAATGGTGACCCATATTAAGCCCAAGATATCTTAGCAAACATATAAAAAGAAAAGATTCAAGATGGTCACACTGGGCATGGTAATACCATCCTTACACACAGGTGATTGGTTGGGTTCCCTGGATCTGAAGGATGCCTGTTTTCATATCCAGTCAGACTCACCCACAGAAAATACTTCAGGTTCAAACTAGGAAACTGCCAGTACCAGTTTATGGTCCACCCCTTTACCTCAACTCAGTACCAAGGGTCTTCATGAAGTGCTTGGCCATGGAGCAGCACATCTGAGAAGAAATGTGTGGTAGTTCTTCCCTATCTGGATGATTGGCTAGTCACAGAGAAAACAGAGCAAGAGGCAAAGTGCTATATCCAGAAGGTAAAAGTACTCTGGAAAGCCTGGGGTTCTGATAAACCTTCAAAGATCCACACAGAACCTATTCAGGTACTGGACTTCATTAGTGCAGAACTGGATACCCTTCATGAATTCTTCCTCCCTCATGGAAGGGTAGCACATCTGCTTGCCACTGCAAATTCCTTCACATTGGACCAACCAAGGCCTGCAAGGGATTTTATGCAGCTACTTAGCCACATGACTCCATCCACAGCATTGGTGCCATTGACCAGGTTTCAGATGAGGGACATTCAGTGCCATTAAAGAGACCACTGGTCTCAAAGATGGGACTCTTTCTCCAAACTAGTACCAGTCATGAAAGCATTAGTACAGGCACTAGTGAGGTAGAAAGATGGAAGCAACCTCAGAGGAACATTCCCTTCTTCCATCAATCCCAAACGTATCCCCACAACAAATGCTTCACTCCTGATGTGGGGTGCCCACTGGAGGACCTCACAATAAGTAGCATATGGAGACTCCAGGACACCCAGATGCACATCAATCCCCTGGAAATCAGGGCAGTATTACTGGCAGTGCAGTCCTTCTCCTCATAGCAGATAGGCCAGTCTGGCCATATCTAAACAAACAAAACCACAAATATGTATTACATGAATAAGCAGGGAGGAACAAGATTCTCAAGATTGTACACAGTGGCAATGAGGGTCTGGGATCTGACTTACACCCTAGAAGCAAAGATCTGGGCAGTACACCTGTCAGGCTGGGCAATGTCCTGGTTGACTCCTAAGCAGAATCAGAATGGGAAACCACAAATGAACCCTGAACCAGCAGGCTCTTGCCACAGTTTTCAGAAGATGGGGTACTTCATAAATAGATTTGTTTGCCTCCTGGGAGAACAATCCACTTCAAAAGTTTGTTGTAGACCACAAGGAAATAGCACAGTCCCAGAGGGCGCCTTAGTCCTAGATGGGACAAGGATGTTTCTGTATACCTTCCCACCATTCCTACTCATACAGAGTGCTCTTAAACCTAAGAAGAGAAACAGCAACAATGATCCTAATAGCCCCAGACTGGGCCAGGCAGGCCTGGCATTTAATATTCCTGTCCCTGTCCCATAAGAATTCAGTCAGCCTTCCATTCAGATACAGCCTGCTGACCTTACCTTAATATAGGATAGCATTTCCAGACCTCAGGACATTATGCCTGAGGGAATGGTTCATGAACAACTAGAGTTTTCTGGTTTGTATCTGTCAGAGAAGGTCCTGTGGGTACTTAGGTTTCCAGGAAACCAGCACCCAGAAGCATGCTCCTCTAAGTGGAAGAGATTCTCATACTGGGTGCCCCTAGGAAGATAATGCCAATGCAGAAAGGTTGCCTACTGTTCTGGACTACCTAGTACACTTGCAGTCCTTAGGCCTGATGCCATCACCACTAAATGTACACCTGTCGGTAGTGTCAGCCTACACATTAGCAGGCAAGCGCAAGTAACTGGCCTCTCAATCTTCTTTTTAAACGTTTCTTTAAAGGCCTCAATCACTCATACCCTCCTGTGAGGACCCTAGTCCTCCCATGGGTCCTGAACATCTGCCTTGCCCAGCTGATGGAGGCGCCCTTTGAGCCAGTAGTCATTGTTCATTTAAAATCGTCACATGAAAACAATTTTCTGATTGCCATGACATCTGCTAGGAGGGTAAGTGAGTTGCAAGCTCTCTGCACAGTCAAATTACATAATCTTCGTATGGACAAAGTAGTTCTTGGTACCAGTAGGAAGTTCCTACCTAAGGTAGTATTGGAATTGCACCAGAACTAATCAGTTACCCTTCCTGTGCTCTATCCTAAGCATTCCAGTTCAGGTGAGCAGGAACTGCGCTGCCTGGACCTCAAGCACTTGGCAATTACCTGGACTGGATGAAGCATGTCAGGTCCAAAGACACTCAGCTTTTTGTTACCTATGATGAAGTAGGCAAACTTAACCCTGTAACTACGAGGACTATCTCACTGATGGTCTCTTGCATACAGTTCTGTTATGAAAAAGCTGGGAAAATACCCACAGAGGTCTGTGAGTTCTTCAAGTGATACCTCTGCTTCAGTCACATCCACAAGGGACTGGATATTTGCAAAGCAGCTACCTGGTAAACAGTGTCAACTTTCAAAAGTACTATTGTCTGGACATACAGTCCAGAAAAATGTAACTTTGGAACTGCTATCTTGTCTTGCAGAACCTTTTTCCCTACATAGGTTCTGGACCCAGCCTCCCAAGGCACTGCAAAGAGTCTGCTTGTGTAAAGTATCAGTGAGGGATTACTGGGGTCAGAAGAAAATGCCACTTTATGATTTACACTCCTGACCCTGCCTCCTTCCAGAACCTGAAAATAGGTTTGCACAAGAATTGGTTCTTTTCATTATGGTAGCTTGAGCATTACTATTGCAGTTCCTTGACAACTGTAAAATGTGGTTAGTTAATATTTTTTCTACGATATCTGTCAAATGTATTGATGTTTTATCAAAATTCTAGTTCTAGAACTGTGTGCTAGCTACCTTGTTAATTTTAGTGGTCACAGCTCTAACTTTAGACACAGATCTGACATCTGACAGCTAGGGAGCGTGTGATCACAATGCAGAGTTTGAACTTGTATATGAAGAAAGAACAGAAAACAGAAGCTATTTATTTTAGAGGAATGCAGGAAAAGAGGTGAGATATTACTTTTAATGACATAATACATGCCCCCTATCTCATGAATGAGCTGAACATTGCTTTTAAAGATATTAATTCATAAACAAGAGGGCATGCATTGTAAGTTATGACTAGAAGATTTAGAACAAATAAAATATATTTTTTAATACAGAAAGGAAGTGAACCTTTGCAACAGTCTGTCTGAAGACATAATTATAAGTGAAACCAAAAAATTTTTAAGAAAAGGCTGGACAAGTATATAATGAATGGTGGAAAACTAAAATTCTACTTTTAACCATAAGGAGCTATTTTTTGGGCTATTGCCTTATTAGCTCCTCAAGCATTAGTATTCTAAGTTCTATCATTAGCATAAAGTTTTATCTCTGGGGTATTACACTCTGGCCAGAGAATGATGCTCATGTAACTCTTGTGAGGGATCCCTGAGAAGAAACAATAATACTATGATATTTTTCTTCTTATCTACCTACCTAATAGCGCAACACCCAGCATATGAGGAAGCTCTCTCATTTCAACAGAGTGCCCACCTCATACCAGAACAAAGCTGTGTCATATGCCACTCTGGCAACCTCATGATCTGAACAGCATGCAAACTGTGGTTCACCTATTCAACTGTGTTAAAAACTCAGAGAGGCAGGGAGGACATACACACAGGACTAACCATACCTCTCATCTGTCCCTGATTTTGCCTTACAAATTTTGTCTGTCCCTCCTAAATGTGGCATTTTTGTTACAGAAGAAGATCTGAATAATAAAATCAGACCAGACAATAGATTTACACTCTAGTTCTCCATCTGAAAATGCTTTTACTACTAAATCACTTGCTGTAACAGCTTCATGAACTGATATTACCCTTTCTTTTTTTTTCCTTCTTTTCCCTCTGGTCACTGGAGTGGTGGCCTCTCTCAGTGCGTCGTCCGGTTGTCTCCTATCCAGCCTGAACCCCCCAATCTGGATCCCCTCCCGAGCTCGCAGATGCCTGCCCTCTGCCTGGCAAGAGCCCTCCTTTGCTTACCCCAGGGCGGGACCATAACTCTGACAGGTGCCCTAGACATCCAGTATCATCCAGGCACTGGAGGCACATAGAGATTGGGACACAGGTGGGCGAGGACCAACAGTGGGTATGGGGCCAGGGGCACTGTCACCTACCACCAATCCAGGGCATTTCTTTTGTTCTGGTGGTTCCATCCCCTCCTCTTAGGTGCGCATGATCATGATGCCCAGTGGAGGAGATGTGTTGATCCTGAGTGAGTTCCTGATGACATCTGCCATGTGTCACCTTCCTCCTGCATGCAGGCTGTGGCACTGTACTCCCTTTTGCTGCCAGGAGGCACTAGAGTGCTAAGTCTTGCATCCCCCTTCCCTCCCCAGGGAAGGCGGCTGTCAGTGGACGCTCAAGCTTTCTCCTCCATGTTAACCCCCAACAGCCCGTAATCATTCCTGAACAAGGATCGCTGACATGGCGCGATGTGAGGCGTCCAGCACCTCAACCCTCAGCGCCACTGGGCCTGCACCTAATATTACCCTTTCTTAAGATGTGTCCCTGACTGTGGTCATGTATCCCTGATTTTGTCCTTGATTTTGAGGAAGGGCATGGAGAGATGTGTGACTAACTTCAAGTTTACAGCTTTACAGAACTGCCAAAAGCAGGACAATACGACAAGCCCAGATAAAGACTACAGTAAGCAAGTTAAGTAAGTAAATTTTTTTTCAGAGTGCCCCATCCTGGAGGCTCTGGGCACTGTACAAGCAAGGCATAGCATACATAAAAACAAAAATAAATTACAAACAATATAAAATCAGCTAAAACTTACATAAAAATGTTGGCAATTTAATAATTATAAATATCAGCAGTCTTGATATGCTTTCCTGAAAAGATGTGCCATTAGGCCCGCAAAGGCCTCCACTGATAGGGGACTCCCTCAGAGGTCTAGGCAGCGAGTTCCACAACACTGGGCCCACCAACTCACATGCACAGTCTCCGTGGATTTGAGGTGGGCCCTGAGAACTCCTAAGAAGGCCCTCAATGAGGGAGCAGAGTAAGTACACAGTACAAGCTGGAGTCAGGAGGTCATTTAGGTAACCAGGGCCCAATCCATGAGGGCCTTACAGATGAGCAAGCCTACCCTGAAGACTTCCACTTGACCAGCAGCCAGTGCAGTTCACACAAAACCAGGGTCATAAGACCGGACCTCGAAGGCAATCATTAATCTGGCTGCTGCATTCTGAGCCAGCTGCGGTGCGAGGACCCCTCCAGAGACAGGGTATAGACCATTGCAGTAGTCAAGCTGGGATGTCACGAAAACATGTATTAGTGAGGGTAAGCCATAAGGTGGAATTAAGGCTTTAATCTGAGCAACATTCCTTAAATGGTAAAAACACTCTTGACAACAGATGCCACCTGAGCCTTTAGTGTCAATCCATCATCAATGATGATACTCAGATTCTTTGCCTTAGTGGAAACCGTCAAAGATGTGGATCCAAGGAATATTCCTGTTCCTCTCCCAACAGCATCCACATCCATCGATGACCAGGCTCAGTCACTAACATCCCGTCTTGTCTGGATTGAGTCTTAGCCAGCTAGAGACCATCCAGAACTGGGTCTTGGCCAGGTACTTATTTTGCACCTCCACAGTGCCATCTGTCTTGGGTGCAAATGACATGTACAGCTGAGAATCATTTGCATAGCAGTGAAAACCAAAGCTGTACTGTGATGATCTCATCCAGGGAAGCATATACACTACGAACAATGCAGGCAATAGGATTGACCCTCGGGAACTCCACAAGGCAGGAGCTTCGGGTTGGATGAGAAATTTCCCATCACAACCCATGCATTCTACCTCAAAGAAATGTCTCAAACCAGTTGTTGATAGTACCAGTGAGTCCACAGAGCTCCCTTAGGGCACAGCATGGTCCATAGTGTTGAACACTGAGGAGCAATCGAGAAGGACAAGAATTGACCACTGTCCTCTATCCCTTGCTCTGAAGAGATCATTTTGCACTCTGACTAGCACTATATCAGAGAGCAATATGTACAGACATGGGCCAGGACTACAACGGCATGGAACCCAGATTACTTCCTGGTAAGGTAAGACATTAAACATGTTTCACTTACTCCTCCCGTCAGACAAAAAGTAGTCTAACATCAACATTCTCTAATTGAAGGATCAAGTAAACTATTCAGAACCCTGGGCAAGTTTTGAGGGTTATTCTGTCCCACTGGTAGAACCTTTTACAGATGATGCAACACAAAGTACCAAAGTACAGAAACCTCACCAGTGTGCAATCAATGGTCAAGTGGCTGTGGGGCGCTTCACAATTATGTAGGGTATCTTCATTCTAGACTAACTGCTGTAGGTGGAATAACAAGATCAGCTGGAAAGGGAACCTCCTGGATGCCACTTGAAATGCTGAGACACATGAAGAAGTAACTTCCTTTAGGCATCGCCATATTTGCCCATCTTCACTAACAGACGGACTTGATTACCATTTCATTTACTCTTTGTTCCAAACAGCATGGCATTAGATTTTTTGATTCAATACTACAGTTGTAGCCATCATGTTTTCTGCATATTTCACAGATTCTGTAACATCTCTTAAAGAAATCTCTTGGTGGCCCTACAATACTACTGCAGGCAGTCAGACAAGAAATGCCTCTAGAGGTATCACTGAAAGTTTGAGAAATATTTATTTATTTGTAATTTTTGACCAGGAAAGGCACACTAAGCTGTGACAGCTTGTCTACAGGTATAAACTAAATCCAAGCAAGCAAAATTACTGTGCCTACGCTCAGGAGGAGTTAGCCACCAAGGTAATAAACCTATGAACTCCAATATGTGTCCAAAACAGTAGCGCTCTTCCACAGCAAAAGACAGAGATGCAGACTGCAATTTACAACATATGTTATACTTTATTTCACCAAATGTAGAGCCCTAAGCGCCTCAGCAGAGTGCCTTCAAGGGGTCGTAATCCGTTTTGCTGTGGAAGGGGCTACTGTTTTGGAGACGTATTGTCTACAGGGTATATCCTGGAGGGTGGGTTACATGAATCTATTTTATTGATGTGAGAATGTCTGCCATTTCAGTGACTGCAACTGCAACTTTATTCTCCTGCTACTGTAGGACTAATGTTCAGGAGGCTGCATTGATATTACGTTTGCTGCCCACATGGATTTTATCCCATATAGATAATAGTGTTATCCATGCATAACATTCACTGTTTTAAACTTCTTGGGAAAACATCATTAAAAATTGAGAGCAAACTGGACCCAAAATTGAACCCTGGGGAGCCCACATTTAACATCCAACTTTCCAGACAAAGCTTGACCTATTTTATACTGCACTCTACTCCCATAAATTAGCTGAGGGTAGGAGGAAGTAGGCTGTTGGTTAAGTAGGATCTGCAGCTTATCCGTTAGGTAGGGAGATGGGCAGACTAGGTGGGCCAAGCGGTCCTTTTCTGCCATGACATTTTATGTTTCTATGATATACCAGATTATCATATGAGGACCACTCCCACTGAACAGTATGGGCTCATCATGCAGGATGCAAAAGCAGCACAGCTAAAATGCCACAGCCAAACACACACAGAGTTGGGCAAAACACTAACCTGTCAAGAACAGCGTGCTCACTGACAACAATGGGACTTTAAGCTTTTTGCAGGGGCTTCATCCCCACACCCCAGAACTTAAGTAACTAACTCGGGGAGGACTTCAGGGAAGGGAGAAACTCAGGAGGGGTTAAATACACCAAAACAAGTAGTAGTAGGGGAGACCTGGGGAACCGAACCATGGTCCCAGGTCTCCCGATTACATCGTGTGCTGGTGCCTAGCCACTCCAGCACAGGACAGCTTGAACAGGCCCCCAGCACATGGCTACTTAACAGCTCCTGAATTACATGGAGAGCAACAGGGGTAGCCGGTATTTTCCTTTCGCTGTCATACACCTGTCACTCTACATGTTTCTTGCGCGTATTGCAGCACTATTCTGTGTATGACATATTGACCCGGTACCCACTGAACATTGTTTAATAATTTCTAAATCATGTTTGACAAGATCAAAAGCCTTGGCCACGTCCACAAAGACAGCCACCACAGCGTGACCACTATCTTTGTTCACAAGCATGACATTTATGTACCTTACAAAGGCTGTCACAGTCCCATGCCCCCTCTTAAACCACACTATTGGGGCTAGCAAAGACTGCTCTTCAAGATGCTTGACCAGTTGTATGCACAGTAACTTTTTGTAACAATTTACTCAAAATGGGAAAAAAATTAGCTTAAGGGATCATCATCTCTAATTGCATGTCACCAGATTTATCTGCTGGAGTAATGATGGAATGTTTCCACTTATAAGTGACCTATCAGGAACATACAGAAAGATTTAAGATTATAGTAATTAGACTAACAATGGTAGGGGTTGCAATTTTAAGAATTTTGTGAGATATCACGATCACACCTCACTTCATTAATAGCCTTCAATTTCACAATAATGTCACAGACCCATTTTAACAAGTATTAAGCGAAACAACTCTGAGCTTCTCCTGGACACTGATTTCTCATTCATATCTTTATCTTTTTTATTTATTGGCAACCCAGTAGGGCTCACTAAGCACAATGACTGTTTTCAGGGCAACCTGGGAGCCGGAGAAGGTTAAGTGACTTGCTTAGGAGTCCCATGGTATGCAAGTAGAGGTTGTGGGAATCAAATCCCTTTCTGCTGGATGTACAAAACTCATTCACAGCTTGTTACTCCAACCTCTAGGCTATACTGCCAGCCCAAAGTGAGCTCAGTTCTGTGAGCACAGAGGTATATTTTTCATTATTTGAAAATTAATTGTTGAAATGAGTTGTCAGTTCAAATTCATCTCAGACTCTTTTCCCCAAATCAATAAGCTGTTCAGGGTAGGATAACTCAAATGTTTAACACATGATTTGCTGTTTTCCAAAAGTGCTATATTCCCCAAATTCACTGCAAGCATAATTTTATAATATGTAATTTTGTATATATTTCTGGGGCACCTATACATGTTGCAATCAATTTCCAAATTTGTAATTTTATACCTATCTCAGAATTTATCACAATATTTCATCATGCTCAGGAGAGCCAACCAAGATCAGTACCTGAAATTCTTCTTTTAAATACACGTAAGAAAATATCATTTGCTTTATTGAATTTAGATTTGAAGATATCAACAGCCAGATCCACATCAGGTATGGCATTTAGAAATGTTTAATTAATTATAAACTTAGCTTTATCTAGTTATTTTTTTTGCAACAATCACAAACATTAATGGCTTTATGGTGATTTTTTATAGCTATGCAATTCAAATACAATAAATGAGACATAATCACTCAGATCATCAGACAGATTCTCCATAGTGTGTATACTCTAAGCCCTCTAGACATAACCAATTAGCTGCTGTATGGTTCACTGTCTTTGAATTTAATCTTCTTGAAACTTTCATTAGCTGGGTTAAATTTAAAATTACAATTTTGAACCACATTTTATAACATTTGCCCATCCCAACTTAGGTGTAGGTTCTCAAAATGAAACATTACATAGCCTTCCAATCTGCCTAATAAAAACTTTCTCTCTGCTGCCAGGGAGGTTATATACAGTACTTTACAAATCTCCAGCATGTTTGCACCACCAGATATTGTATCAACTTTTAAACACTCACAGCCATTTCAGAGGAACCTTATTGACTACTTTATTATACTCAAGATACCCTTAAACTACCAACACCCAGCCCTTGTTCTATTCTGCCACTCTCCAGTGACAGTACCTTATAGTTCATCATATTTATTTCACAACCCTGAATACTTGATTTTTTACTGGGACTCAGGGATTGCCATAATACTAGGTTGTTGCTGCATGAGCAAACATCATGTATATCCTTTTAAGCTCATATCTGCCCTATATTTGAATGCTTGATCTTAACAAATCTAGAAGAGCACCAATCAGAGCTTGTACTGTATCTTCTAAGGAGACATTACTAAAATTAAGGGTCCAGCACTCAGTTCTAAGTTGTGTTGAAGAATGATCCAAATGAGCAATGCTACTACTCTAAACTCCATTTTTACAGAGGTTAACAGAATGCTTATTTTGTTATTTATCCTTTCTGTTCCCAAGCCAACTACATCATTATCCTCAAACAGCCCAAGGATAAAGACAACATTCTATCAGACTTACCATAACTTATTTTAATGTTACTGTAGTTCCAGCATTGCCACTGGGCTAGTCATTTACTGCAGGATAATGCATATTCACCTAATATGTGTCCAGCACACTCCAAATCTGTGACATCACCATGAAACCCTTAGCTCAATCCATTCTGTAACAGGCTGCTTTGAATCATCAGCCATAAATCTTTCAGAGCTTCAGAGTGAAATAACAAATTCATGGTTAATTTATACAATATTTAAACATACTAAAAATCCAAGACATTCAGTACCTTACTGGAATGTGTAAACAACACAGGATCTCCATTATATCATGTGTGATTCAAGCATTAGTAATATCTTCAAGTTCTTCCACATAGTTTCTGCAATGGCAGGTTCATCACTGAACTCTCTTTACAGATCTCTGACTAAAAGATGATACACAAATCAATATGTGCCTAAAACAAGAAACAGCATCTTGTTGGGTAAGAAATTTTTAAGGCTAATTTAATGTAAGTTATAGGACATTCTCTATAAAGTGAAACACTCTAGGGTAGGCCCCAGTGACAATGTTTTAACTAACAAAACAAGAAATTATGGTAAATCAGATAGAATTTCTTTGTTTTGTTCCACTTGAAACAAGGCTAGTTGTTTACTACTAGGATTTAGTAAGCTGTAGCCACCAACAAAATTTGGGAGAGAGAGAATATTCCTTTGATCATACTGCCTATGGCTTTACTGCTGCTCGAGCACCTTATAATCAAAATCTACATCAGTGTATCGCAGAGTGATCAATCTGTAATATTTTGTAAACATGCAAATGGAAGACCAAGTTCTTCCCTCACACAAGTTGGAATCTGAGGCACCAGCCCTCTCTGAAGAAAAGAGGCTGTTGGCTCTTGTCAAATGCGCTTTGATCAAAGCTGGTGGTGACAACTTTGTCACTGTATTGGCCTTTACTATACATGTTATGACTCATCTAACCAAGGTTCCTTGAGGAGCCTTTTGGACCCTTTTCAATGCTCCAAATAACATAAAAGGTTATCAGATTTCCAAAAGGACTGTGTCTATATACAATATGTTTTACTGCTCTGAAAGTCTATCTTGTGCAACAGCTTTCTTTGGTGCTTCAGGCTTTGGACAAAGAAAGAAAGGCTTATTTTTTAGTCTACAAAACTTATTGGGCACCCAGGAAGGAATATAGGAACTATATCTTATCCTAATGGAATATATATTAAATTCATAAATAAATACATTGCAGAAGAGTGTCTGCAGCTCTGCTAACCATCTAGCAGAGTAAACTGCTACTAGAAAACATATTTTGCTGAACAGAATGTCTTCTGAAACTTGTGAAGGAGGATCAAACAAAGGATTGCAGAGTGCATTGACAACAGAATTAAGATCCCAAGGAGGAACCAAGGACCTATAGATTGTTTTTTTTCTGCTGACAGTTCTAAAGAAAATACTAATGTCAGTTTGAGAACCTAGGGATTACCTTCCTAAGGACAAAGTACTGCACCCAAACCAGAGACCTGTACCTGCAAGGTACTGACAGCAGACTTTTGTCGGCCCCATCCTGAAGAAATTCCAAAAACTGAACCATGAATATGTTCCTAGACTGAAAACCTGATTGTGAGGCTGGGTATGGAAAGATCAGTGGCACACTGTCATAAACTTTCAAAGCAGAATGTTTCCATGAAGACATTAAGGTATCAATTACTCTCTCACAATATCCTAAATTGAGAAGTCTCTGCATCTCAGGAGAAAAGCTACCAATTGAAGCTGAGTTAGTCTGGGAGGAAACAGGACCTTGACACAGAAAGTTATGATTCTAAGAAAGTTGTATAGGTACCGAGCTGCCAGACATAGTAGATCTGAGAACCATGGCCTTCTTGGCCACTCTGGGACTATCAGAATGAAACAAGAATGTGATCTATTAGTTTTCATTGGAACCACAGGGAATAATGGGAACTGCAGGAACAGATGCATCTTGCTGAGTGTTCTGAGTGCAACAGAGCGCCTGTTGCTTCCTCGCTGAAAAATCTCTCCACCTGCACACTGTTGTTGGAGACAAGGAGGACTACCTCCAGATACCCAAATCTGCAACAAATACTTCATAATATCTCTGATTCAGAGACCATTTCCCAGATAGATAAACTGAAGGCAGAGCCAGTACACTTCAGAGTGGAGTTGTCCTGCCAGATAGACCACTGAAAGGGACTGAAAACTGATTTCTGCCAGTGAAGAAGTAAGTATATCTTGCTTCTTGTGCTACCTTACTTGCTTATGTGTTGTCAAACCAGACTGACTGATTTCTGAAAAACCCTGCCCTTGCAGTGTGCCAGTATCAGAAAGACAGCTCAGATTTTAGCATGTTGATTTGAAGGCTCTGCACCTCTGGTGATGGGGTCTCTGGAACACAACCTGGTCTAGCATGGTACTCCAGCCCATCAGACTGGCATCAGTGGTCAAAATGAGCTGTTATGATGGAGCTAAGGAAGACCACTCCAGAGGTTCTGAGGGTTTCCCACCACTGCAATGACTGGCAGAATGACCCTGAAGCCAGATAGGAGCTTGGTACTGTTCAAGGCTGGTAACCAATGCAATGAGATAGGAGAAAGATCAGATGAGATCTCATGTGAAGTCTGGCCTAAGGGAGTATCTTTATGGTTGTTATCATTACAAGCTACAATCTGGAGACATATGTGGGCTGACACAGGTCTGTACTTACTTAACTGGAGAATATGATCTATATGAATGCTCATTCTCAGGGACACTGGTTTTCCACAGACATGGTAAAATGGATGTACTCACGGAATCCTGGCTGGTTAGTGGAATTCCAAGTGCCTCACGGAATCCTGATTTGGTTGACAGAATTCCAGGTGTGAAAATGGAACTAGCATTTGTTTTGGCAGCTCTGTAATTACAGTGCCATAAAAGGCACACTGCTGGTGTTGCTAATCCTTTTATTCTTTTGCCTGCTCTTGCTGTCTGCTCTGCAAGAGCCCAAACCTGACCCTTTTTGCCATTGGGAACACCTACTGTGCTGACCTGCCACTCTTCATACAGAACTCCATGAGTTCTGTGCAGAAATCATGACAAGAAGCCAGAGATCAACAAAGTATTTTCTTTCTTTAAAATCTTAAGTACAGTACATACTGGCAGGACCCGGGGATGTCCTGGTGATCATGTGTGAAGAGAGTAGGCAGTAGGGAGGAGAAAGTAATACTTGTTTTACTGTACCAGTTTATTGCCAGAATTATAAGAAGAAAAAATTCTCCCTCAAGCTTTCTGCTCTGATGATTTAGATTCTGAAGTTGCGAGCAAGGAGATACTGTAACTCTGATATGGGTGGTCAGCATTTTGAGGTTAGTAGGCAGGTCTTAAAATCCAAAGGAACCATTACATGAACACTGACAGAATCAGTCAAGACCAGAATGGTATGGGGTGCAAGCATGCAGGAAATCGACTGTGACTGCGAGCATTGATGCTGGAAGGGTCTGAAAAATGGTAGGGTGAAGGAAGTAAAGGGTAAATTCTTCCCTAGTAATAAATTAACATGATTGCAAAAACTGATAGGGCCACATATGAAAGTGGTTTGCCCATGGTCATAGTGGCCCTCTATTCTGGCAACTATTACTGTGGATATTTGGAATCTGGCAGTTGCTTCCCACATGAGTTCTTGTTTTTTGTTTAAAAGTAATGTGGGGATTCAGTACAGCCAAATTTATCTGTGCTGTGGTTGGCACAGCTGTCCGGTGTTGCAGTCTTATATTTTAAAACTAATAGTAAGCTCCTTCCAAACATAATTACAAAAAATCCATTTTATATCTTTTTATTGTATGCAGTGCCACCATGCTGCAAGGGTTAACCTCATTGTCTGCCACAGCAAACCAGCTCCATTGCGTGACTGTACCTGGTATGAATGTAAGTAGGAAAAAAGCAAACACCAGTACCATTCTACTGCAAAAACATATGTGTTATTGTATTAAAAACAACACATGCTGTACCATTCGCAGATCAGGTCGACACAAAAACCGTTTTTGTGTTGACCCGATCTGCAGACGGTATGTGTTATTTTTAATACAACAAAGCAGTTGTTTTTTCAGTACAGTGGTGCCAGTGTTTGCTTTGTCCTGTTAACCTTACTGTGCCTAGCAGACAAGTGGGTAGATGCTGGTATAGAAATATTGCGTCTTTCAAATTACAAAGAGAATAGTAATAATTTCCACTGATTACGTGTTTAAGATCGTGAAAAGGGTTTCACTTAGCTGTCTACATCAGCTTCATTGAAAACCTAGTGATAATTCTTATCAGTATACTAAAATGTGTTGATTGCTAAGCTTTTGAGGTGATAATAACTGTTACTGGAATTGTATACTGTAAATTATATACACTGAATTTTAATCTGTTTGAACCTAATCTACTGTATCTAGATCTGTATATTTAGAGAGTTTTGCTTACTGTCCATGTTGGTGGGGTGGGTCTACTGGTCATTTTAGCTTGGGTGGGAGGCCCTCAATGTGTGGGGCACAGTGATGTGGGTAGGGGAGCAGACTGCGGTTGGTGGTTGGTAGGGGAGGCGGACTGTGATTAGTGATGGGTGCTGGCCATATTGCTGGGGTGGGGAGCAAATTGTGTTAGTATAGGTGGGGGACTGGCCTATTTGTTTTGTGCAGGGGTGGGTGAGCTGGCTGGGTTCATTTGTGGATAGGACAGGCCATGTTGCTGCAGGATAGGCCTGAGTAGGTGAGGGGGTGAGGGAAAGGACTGCTCACTTGGGAGATGATTGCTATATTGGTGGGGATGCTGGCAGTGGTGGGAGGGGCTGGGTGTATGTGTGGGGGAGCTTATCATGTTGGCAATGGGAAGGGCTGGGCATACTGTACATGAGGGCTGTGGTGGTTGGGGATAGGCATGTGGAATGAGCTGCCCATGGTATTTGGGGGTCAGGCATGGGACCTGGCCATGTGTAGTGACAACACAAACTGGGGGAGAAAGTTTTTTGGGCTTAAAAAGTTACTAAAGTATGCAACACTTGGCTCCTCTTAGGCAAGTATGTTTATTTTTTCATGTGCAGCAGGTTGAAAAGCTGCAGGATGGCAGGTGTGTTCAGTGGTTAACCTGTGATCTTGGACAATGTTGTGGGGTGGCCTTATTGGTGGGGTGGGGTTGCTGCCCTAGTGTAGTGTGAGAGGACTATCTAGTGTTCATTAATTGAGGGGACTGGCTGTATTTGGAGGGCAGGGGAAGTAGACTATTTGGTGGGTTGGGGAACAGCTATGTTTGGTGGTTAGGGGGAACTCACTGTTTTGGTTAGTAAGGGTAGATGGCCATGTTGGTGGGTTGGGGATGGGCTGGCCACCCATGTTGGTGGTGTGGAGGTACTGGGCATGTTTGCTTTGGTGGGGTGAGGTACTGTCCATGTGGGTGGGGTGGATTGACAGTGTTTCAGCTAGAACTGTCAGACACTGAATCAGTCTGTGTTGGGGCTGCAGGCACAAGAACTAGCCAGGTTTGCTTGGGTGGGGGCCTGGCAGTATTTCAAAAGGTCTGTCTGTTGGTGCAGGGTCGGTCTTTGTTGTTGCTGTGGAAGGGGAGCAAGTCAGGTTTCCTTGGGTGAGGTGGGAAGGAGTTGACAGTGTTGTGGCAAGGTCGGTCTCTTTGCCACTGCAGAATTAAAATTACGTTTGCAGCCACTAGCCAGCAGGGCTAGTCACTGACTGGGAAAATCCACTAGCCCCAACAAACTTTTCCATTAGCCCAGCTGGTGTACTTAACAAATGTTACCTCCTCCAGTACAAGCCTGCAGGGCTAGTTAAAAAAACATTCCCAGCCCAATACAAAATCTACAAACATTTGGCAAATGTGCAGTGCCAGTTTTGACCCCTGTGCTAGGGGTGCCTGCTGTGTTATTTTGGAGAGATGTCCTTGTGGGCTGGGAGCAAAGTGCCTTAAAGGCACACTACCACTGCTGCACATGAGTGTGGTTGGGTGATTGCCCATGTTTGTGCAGGGCTATGTGTTGGTGCTGGGGAGGAGGCTAACTGTGTTAGCTTTTGGGGAGAGGATTGGCTAAACTGGTGCAGTGGCTGTCTGTGATGTCTGAGGGCTGTGTTGGTGTTTTGGGAATGGGTCTGACATAGATACATAGATACATAGACAGTGTTGGCAGATAAGGGCCTATGGCCCACCTAGTCTGCCCATTTGAGCTTGTAAGTTCAGTTTGTTTTCCTAGAAGTCTATTTCCCTACCCTGACCTCTAGAATTCCTTTATGTCTATCCCATGCATTCTTAAATCCGTGATTTTTCAGCCCTCACCACTTCCTCTGGCAGGGTGTTCCACTTGTCCACCACCCGTTCTGTGAAGAAATTCTTTCTCATGTTTCCTCTGAATCGTCCTCCCTCCAACTTCATCCCATGCCCTCTAGTCCTGAAACATCTTTTAAGCTTAAAATAGTGTTTTCCTGCACCCTGTTCCTCCCTGTAAGATACTTGTATGTCTCTATCATATCACCTCTCTCCGCCTCTCCTCCAGGAGTACATGTTCAGTTCCTTCAACCTGTCTTCATAGGACTTGTGATGCAACCCATGCACCATCTTTGTTGCCCTCCTCTGAACCTTCTCTACCCTGTCTATGTCCTTACGTAGGTATGGTCTCCAGAACTGTACACTGTACTCCAGGTGGGGCCTCACTAGTGTCTTGTATAGCGGAATTATGACCTCCCTTTTCCTGCTGGTGATGCCCCTGCCTATACATCCCAGCATCCTATTTGCTTTACCTGATGCCTTGTCACACTGTTTCCTACCTTGAGGTCATCAGAGATGACAACCCCAAGATCCCTTTTCCTGCTTGGTGCATGCTATATCCTCACCCCCAACTGATATATTGTGCCAGGGTTTTTGTGCCCCATATGCATTATCTTGCACTTCTTTGCATTGAATTTCAACTGCCAAACCCTTGACCATTCTTCAAGTTTCTGCAGGTCCTTCTCATTCTGTCTACACCCTCTGGTGTGTCTACTCTGTTACAGAGCTTTGTGTCATCAGCGAACAGTGAAATTCTGCCTTCTATACCTGTGCAATGTCACTGATGAAGATGTTGAATAGGACCGGTCCCAGCACTGATCCCTGTGGTACCCACTGGTCACTCTTCCTCTGTGGAGTGACAGCCATTTACCACCACCCTCTGTGTCCTGCCACCCAGCCAGTTACCTACCCACCACACTACTGTCCTGCCCACACCATATTCCCCAGTTTGTGTAATAGTCTTCTATGTGGCACAGTGTCAAAGGCCTTGCTGAAGTCCAGATAGGCCATGTCCACTGCCCTCCCTGATCCACCTCCCTAGTCACCCAGTCAAAAATTCAATGAGGTTGGTCTGACATGACCTACCCCTGGTGAGCCATGCTGCCTTGGGTCCTGTAGTCCATTGACAACCAGATGTTCCACCAATCTCTCCTTCAGTAGTGCTTCCATGATCTTTCCCACTACTGAGGTGAGGCTGACTGGTCTGTAGTTCCTGCTTCCTCTTTGTTCCCACTTTTGTATAAGGGGACTACATCTGCTGTCCTCCAGTCTTTGGGTACCTCCCCTGTTTCCAGTGATTGGCTGAACAGGATAGCCAGAGGTTCAGCCACCACCTCTCTTAGTTTAAGGACCCTGGGGTGCACCCCATCTGGCCCATTAGCTTTATCAGCTCTTGTTACTTCCAGTTCCTTCAGGACCCTTTCTCGTGTAAGGGACTTGTGCCACGTTGGTGTGGCTCATGAGCAGCTGCGTTTATTGCGTGTGTGGTGTGGTGTGGTGTGGTGTGGTGTGGTGTGGTGGGGTGTGGCTGTGTAGGTGCAGGGTTGTCTGTATTGGTGCAGGAGAGCTGGCTGTCTTTGTCTTTGGGAAGGGGACTGGCTGCACTGGTGTAGGTGCTGTCAGTGACGCAGCAGGGAGCAGGTGGTGCTGAAGACCAGCAGTGCTACTGAACAAAATAATAAATGGTGGTATTGTTGGCTTGTGACTGGAACACTGACTTGGAGACCTTGAACTCACTCACTGGTTCAAACCCCACTAGAGCAAAGTAACCATGGTGTAGCTGAGGCCAGTCAAGCTGCAGAAATGAGTAGAAGCAGTGCCCACTGAAAATAAGATGTGTGGTGCATTTGAGCTAGGCTATCCCAGTAAACTATAAAAAGAGAAAAGTAAATAGACACACAGATTCAGATAAAAAATTCTTTATTAAACCACATCAGACTGAATACATCTTTTGTTTGTCTCCTTCAGAACTACTCTTTCATTTTTTTTTTTTAAATACTCCAATGTGAAAATTGTGGTACAGGAAATGTAAACAAAGAGACTTGCATTTCCAAATGTACCATCATGGCCATTGTTTCTTTCCCTAGGTTGGAGCCTGGCTGTGTTGTGGTGGAGGAGCTGGGCATTCAAACATAGAATTTGTTGGCAGAAAGGAACACTTGGCCCACCAGTCTGCCCAGATGGTCCAAGTGGAGCTACAGGGAGGCAAGGGGCACTTGCCCACCCTGGTACTCTGACTGTGGAGCAGTGCCCTCTAAAGGGGTGGATGACAAATGGGAGGAGCAAGTGCTGAGATTAGCTTTCAGAGAGGGTGAGCATGACGAGAAATACACTTGTTCCAGTGCCTGCCAGTTGACAGTCTGCCACTCCCCCATCAAGTGATAAAAGTACTCATTTATTCAAGACAATCACAAATTCCTTTGCTTGCTTCTGTTCAGGGCATAGGCTGAAATTTGAGACTGAGGCATAAGCACGGGGTGGGGTTGCATGAGATGTCTCAGTGCATTGTAGAGCTGTCCATCTATTGGTGGCTGACACAGCTGAGGGTGTGTTTAAGAGCATCTAGCAGGCAACTGGCTCATGAGTGGGAGGGTAGCAGATCATCATTTTTCAAAGGACGTTGGGGTAAAACAGAAATATACTCCTGTTTGCAATGGCTAAAATGAGGTTACTGTATTTTGTTGGACACCGTATCTCATACAGCACTAAGATTTATCACTAGTGCTCATTATAATCCACTGTTCTCTTTATGCATAGATTGGCTGGCATTCACTAAAAACTAGGAGACTGAAAAATGTGGCCATTTGGACTTACAGAGCCCTCACCAACAGGCTTCCCCAATAGATCTCTGATCTTTTAAAATGTACCCCTGGAACAAACTCACTCAGAAGGTACTCCTATATCGTGCTTGATATTCCTAGAATCAGAACACACTATGGCGCATCCCCCTTAAGACATGCTGTCCCTCCTTTGGTACAATCTATAAAATCCTTAAACTTTCGCAAATTGTCAGTATGGCTGCCTTTAAAACTTCACTTAGACACTTGATGAAGGATACTTGCAATTGCTATTCATAATCCAATACTTAGTCTGAGAGCCCGAACAATGCACTAGCCCTATGGCACTTATTACATGCACCTCGTTAATCACTGTCAGTGCTGGAATGTACAGTGGCATTGCTGTGATACCATCCATCCCCTTTCCTCCTTGTTCACCCTCTTTCCTCTCTTTCTTCTCTGCAATTCTTTGCCTACCTTATTGTAGTGTGCCCTACTATTGTATATATTTCCTTACTAGTTTCATTAAGATTTGAAATGTAACCCATGCTATGACAATCTGTACTGTTTGCTCTATTGTAAAATGTCTTCTATTGTAACAGTAATTATTCAGTTGTGTTATAGCTCATGTATTGTCCTCCCAGGACCACCTTATAAATGAGTTCTCTCAATAGTGTTTTGCCTGGTAAAATAATGATTGATTGATTGTTTGGCAACCAACAGTTTTTGTTTTGGAGCAGCAGACATGGACTAAAAGCACTGATAGAAGAACAGACTGAACAGTAAGACAGGGAGTGAAGAAAGCATTCAGGGTCTACCCTGCTTGATTAAACATAATAAACCTGAAGTTGGTAAATCTCACGTTGGGATGATTCAAAGATGATGGGCACTGAGGGTCTTAAGATGGCTTCCACCTCATGGAGTGGACGGTAGCATTAAGCGTTACCAAGCAGGATCTCCAGCATGTAGTCATAAGGTGAGGGTTCTGCTCAGTTAAACAGTTTGTTATTGTTACTAATACCAGGCTATAATGCCACAATTAAACTTGATTTAAAGAGTACTACTTGCTGTTAGGTAATTGGCTACCACCACTGTTTCACAGGATATCTTATTCTGAGATACAGGCTATTAATATTTTGAGGGTAAAAATACATACATATTTGGTACAAATATTCAGTCTCTGAGTCAGTGTTTTACATTTTTCAGTTTGGTAAAGTCTAAAGAGCATATTTATTTTATTTATTTATTGAGTACTAGGAATGCAAATACCTTTGAACCAGCAGTTCATTTACAAAGGTTCGCGTCATCATGTATTATTAACAACAAAGGGTTCAAATAAAGGAAAACAATACAGTTAAGACTATTGAACATAAACATTGACAGTATCTATTATAATTACAGTAGTTTCAGGTTGGAAGGGACTGGTGTACAGAAAACAAGAATAATATTGGCATCATCGTTAAGAACAGTAGATAAAATAGGTCAGATAACATATAATTGGTACAGGTAGCATATCACAGATTACAAGGAGAACATATTCAAGGGCTGTACAACAAGGTGGGAGAAGGAGAGTAGAATAGCGGGGAGGGAGCTGATCGCACCACAGAAGGTGTGCAGAGTAGAGGGAGAACAAGGAGGAGAGCAACATACCTCTCAACTGTCCCTGATTTTCAGGGATGTCCCTGATTTTGCCTCAAAATTTTACTCTGTCCCTCCTAAAATTTGCGTTTCTGTGGCTAAACAGTGGGGATTTAAGCACAATTTAATGTCAAGCATTTAAGTTACAGATGTGTTTTTCTTTAGAAAATGCATTTTGCACTAAGCCCCATATTCTGCCAGCTTTCTGGGTGGATATCTCTAATTCTAAAGATGTGTCCCTGATTTTGGTCCTTTGTCCCTGATTTTTAAGCCTTGTCCCTGATTTATGAGGCAGGAGGTTGAGAGGTATGGAGAGCAATGCAGTCTCAAATTGTATAATATTGCATGATAGGAGCCTATGTGTCAGGTGAGGCACGGGGCGCTCCACAAAAGGCATTTCAGAAATATTTTGGAAATGATGTTATCATTAACAGCAATAATGTCTACTAGTCCTCAATGCTGTAACTAGGGAAGGAGGGAGGAAATTGTTTAACCACAAAATGCACACTAAGCCAAAGCTTGTTTCCAGATGTGGCCTGGGAGCACAAGGAAGTTAAGTGACTTGCTCAGAGCCACACAGTATGCAAGTGGGGCTGATGAGATTCAAATCCAGGTCTTCAGGTCTGCAGCTCAGTGCCCTTAACCACTACACTATATTGCTTCCTTAATAGTTGAAGAATGACAGAAATCCCAAATATGAATTACATATTTTTGTTCTTAGCTTTGCTATTTTTATTTTTAACTGAGGTGAGTTCCCTGCCCACTTCAAATTCTTACTGATCTCTG
Organism: Neoceratodus forsteri; assembly: GCA_016271365.2. Taxonomy (NCBI): domain Eukaryota; kingdom Metazoa; phylum Chordata; order Ceratodontiformes; family Ceratodontidae; genus Neoceratodus; species Neoceratodus forsteri. Next base: position 903,729,769 of record CM028131.1, on the reverse strand, counting down.
AGTTCAAGCTCCACCCCAAGCACTCAACAATATCTGGTACCCTCCCATTGAACTAAAGTTACTAGAGTGGCATAGGCTGATTTATTGAATGACACATTAATGACTGGAAGTGTGAAAGATAATGTGGGTTGGCAGCTGGTAAGTGGATCAGTATGTCACTTGGAGGCTTCAATGAATGGGGGCCCAGGATGGCTGATATGTGTGTGTGTGTGTGTGTGTGTGTCAGAGAGAGAGAAGAGAGGGAGGCATCTGAAATGTCAGGATACACTAAGAAACCTTGGAAGGTGAACCTGAATATGACATGTTAAAGGGGCCTGAAAGACTGCTGTTTAGCCACTGGAGGAGAGGTGTCATACTGGGTTCAAGTGGGTTGGGCTGTACTGATAGTGGCTGGTTGGGTTGATGGTGAGAAAGCATTGGTTGGTTATGTTGGGGCTCAGAGGGATGTCATTACAGTCATGTCTGTATAACTGAGGGTAAGAAATACAGTAAAATAGAGAGTGCATGTGTGTGTGTGTGATTGCAAGCATTTGACAGGTTACCTATGACTTGATAACATAGAACACTGGTGGCTGGCACTTTAGCTTTTGCTAGAATGAGATTTAAATCCCTGCAGTATTTATTTTTATTTTGTTTATCTCTTGGGCTATAGGCAGGATATACCCCACTTCAGTGCCTGGACCCCACCACCTAGCATTTCCCAAGGCTCCCCAAACTGAGAGAAGTCTGCAGCTTGCACCAGTGGCATGGCTCCACAAGGGGAGATGAAGCTTCACCTGAAGCCCTAGCTGAGGCTTATGCCTGGGGCGTCATTCAGGCAGAGGTCCAGGGCTTCATGGAACAAATCCAAAAGGAGTGGAGCGTACACAAAAAGGACTAAAAGCTGGAAAGTCAGGTTTTCAAATATTTTACCATAAATTCACGAGAAATCTTACAACAGCTTCTGCTTCAGTAATGGCCCTTAGCGCCTTGACCCCAACGAGTCTTCAGTGGGGTAAAGCAAGCAACAGAAAGACCAACCACATGAATATGTATACCAATTAGTGCACCTGTTCAATGACATCATCCTGATTCAATTAATTTAAAGACCTATGTCTTACTACAACAAACATAATGCTAGCATACACATAAACATTAAAGAAGTGTTATAAAAAACTAGACTACTATTATTCCTGTAGCACAAACAACTCATTTGTTTAGTTTCAAAGCATATCATTCCTAGAATTTATTTCTTGCTTTTATCTAAACTGAACGGTTACAGTAATTTTGGACTGATTAAAAATAATACATCAATAATTATAACTCCATTAAATGCAAAACTGTGTAGGTTGGCATGTCTAGGTACAGTATAAAAGAGACAAAATGTTGAAAACAAAATAATACTACTAATATCAAATTATTTCTATAAACAACATATTCCTACTGTACCACAGACAATACATTTTCAAAATGTCATTAAGATAAATGCATGTAATTATTTTATTGTTAATGTCTTTAAAAGTGGAAAGTAGAAAGTCAAAGGGATTACAGTAGGCCGGGACTGATTAAAGTCAACACTTCAATAATCTTTGCTCCATCTACAATAAATCCAGGTAGGTTGGAGTGCCCAGGAAGTGTCCAGAAAAAAAGAGAGAGAGAGAGAGAGATCCTGCAAAGGCATAGGAAAGAAAATTACAAAATTAGTAAATACAGAAAGATTCACATACTTTTTAAGCTATAGGAAAGATGTAAATTCACTTCTTTAATATTTAAGGAAAGGTTTAACATCCCAACAGTCATTTAAACCTGTTGGTTTCACACTTTAATTTATAAATCCACTTTCTTTCTGAAACAACAGGTTTGCATGATCTCCCATTACCTTGGGGTGGAATCCATTCTAGTATGATAAATTTAAAACCATCTGGTAGTGAGTTATGGTGCAAAGTGAAGTGATTCCCTACAGAAGTATCTTGTCTGTTATTTATAATCGATCTGACATGTTCTTGAACTCTTTGTTTTAGTGGACGTACAGTCTTGCCCACATAGGTAAGGTTGCAACTACACCATAACACATATACAACGTAGGGAATGTCACATGTTATTAGTTCATTTATGTTAACTGAATAGCCCTCAAACCTTGGGTGTTTAAAATGTGAACTTGTCTGTGAATATCTGCAAATATTGCATCTTTTACATTTATGGTAGTCACTTGTTCTTAATGGTAGCCATGTATGGCTCTGAGTGTCTATTGGTTTCTGCATCCCATTATGTACAAGTATGTCTTTCAAATTCTTAGCCCTGGAGAAAGAAACTCTAGGTCTAACACCCAACGTACTTCCCACTTCATCATCACTTAAAAGTATGGGTCAATTTCTGTATATAATATTGCCAATTTGGCCTGCTACATAGTTGTATTCCATGATAAATGTACATGGGATGTGCATCTCATGTTGTTTCTTAGGCTGGTCTAATAAACCACCTCTACTCATCTTTTCAACCTTACACTAGATCTTATCAATAAATCCAAATCATACCCTCTATCAGTAAATCTGTTAATCAATTCATTTGCTTGTGATTCAAAATCTGCTGATGTATTACAATTTCTTTTTAGACATAATAATTGACTATAGAGTATGGATTTTTAAGGCTTGGATGGGTGCACTAGCAGAGTGAAGAAGGGACTTGGTCATTGTTGGTTTCCAAAAGTTTTGGTTCTAATACTTTACACTCTCCAGGTGTCTCACTTTCACTGATACACAGGGCCAGATCTAAAAATTCAGCTGAATGGGATCTGCTGTATATGTGAATCTTAAATTCAAATCATTTGTGCCTAACCAGGTCATAAAATCATGTATCAAATTCATATCTCCCTGCCATACACAGATAACATCATCAATAAAGTGGAACCATCGCTTTATGTTCCTATGGTAGGGGTTATTCTCTGGTTAAGCACAAAACATTGTTCTAGCAACCCAAAATAAGCTGGCATAGCTTGATGCCATCACTACCCCCATTGCTGTGCCACATGGTTGTTTGTAGTGGTTCCTTCAAATTACAAACAACTGGATACAAATCTAAATCTGCAATACAAGAAAGAACTCTATGCTTTATTATCAGACACTTTGTGTAAAGGTGACATATCAGAATCAGAATATGGCTATATTTGGCAAGAACATCCAGTCACTGCAGGTTTTACATCTTACCAAAGATTTACAAAACCAGAAAGACCCCTGGTAGACCTACAGTTTCAGGGATAGGTTCTTTAATACAGAACCTCAGAAAATGTGTGGATTTCTTCATGCAGTATAGTGTCACACAGCTTCAATCTTATGTAAAAGATACTACAGATCTTTTTGAAAAAGTAGATACTCTGAAATAGGAAGATGATTACTGCTGGTTAGGGATAGATGTTGAATCTTTATACACCAGTATATGTCACAAAGAAGGGATTAAAGCCGCTAAAATATTTTTGAACAAAAAAACTCAAGTGACATACCTCTAAAATTCATTTTCAAATCTTTGGAGTTTATATTGACTCACAATAGTTTTGAATTTGAAGGAACCCACTACAAACAACCATGTGACACAGCAATGGGGCAGCAATGGCACCAAGCTAAACCAGCTTATTTTTGGGTTACTGGGAACAATGTTTTGTGCTTAACCAGAGAATAAACTGAGGAGCTTCCAGCGGCGGCACCCACGAGCCCAACTGCATCAGTGCCACCTTCAGTGGCACTCACATGTCTTCCATCCTGCCCTCCTGGTCCTGCCTCCCGGTTCAGTACTAAGGAGTTTACATGCCCAGTGGGCGCCCACGGAGCCCGGCGGCATCAGCTGCCTTCAGCGACACTACCAAATGCTTCCTCCCACCCTCCTGGTCCTGCCTCCCGGTTCGGCACTCAGGAGTTGGTCACGCCCTGAGTGGCGCCCATGGAGCCGGCGGCATCAGCACCGCCTTCAGCGACACTACCCGACACTTCCTCCCACCCTCCTGGTCCTGCCTCCCAGTTCAGCACTAAGGTAATCACTGCAATCTACTCTCAGCTGCACAGCTTCTAGCGCCTCCTCCGATTGGTGCGCCTACCCCCATTGACAGCCCTCTCCTTCCGGTTGGGCGCCTGCTCAGCCGAGGCCAGCCAAGCTGCTACCCGACCCGTGGAGCACTCCTGCTGGATTACGGGCAGCCGCTAGCCTGGGATTAGTGCTTCTTTCTGCTGGGCTATTTTTGGACTATATATTGAGGCCATATTACCTAGCACAAAGGCCTGTAATTGTAATCCTTAGTTGTGTTTTACTTAATTATATTCTCTGCTACCTTAAAGTTTAAGTTGAAGTGTTACAGCCTTTTTGTGTAGCCATTATAACCAGTTCATCCCTCACTTTTGCTAAACATAGATAACCAGCTATTTATCTACTCCTGCCTTACCTTGTGTTTGTTCTCTACTCCTGCTGTGTATTCTCCTCTACCCTCCTAACAAGTCTGCCATTTCTCCCTCTGCCTAAACTCCAAACCACTATTTCCACACTACTTGGCATCTTCCAGTCTCTGTCTTTTTCCCTCCTTCTCCTGCACTCGCTCCATTTGGTAGCCTGCCCCTTCCCCCCATCACTTCTCCATCCTCTGGCCTTTCCTCCAGAACTGCAAATTCCTGTCCTTTGTCCCTTCTTACACTCTCCACCCTCTTTAAGTTACAGCCTGTCTCCTGCCTTCCTTTGTTCCCTTCAACTATTTAATTAGCAATCTCTCCTTGCTTCCTCCTCAGGAGCTTACCACGCCCCAAGTGGCACCCACAGAGCCAAGCGGCAACAGTGCCACCTTCAGCGACACTACCCGATGCTTCCCTCCTGCCCTCCTGGTCCTGCCTCCCAATTCAGCACTAAGGCAATCACCGCAATCTACTCTCAGCTGCACAGCTTCTAGTGCCTCCTCCGATTGATCGCCTACCCCGTTGACAGCCCCTGATTGGACCGGAGATTCAGCCCTCTCCTTCCGATTGGAGCACCTGCTCAGCCGAGCCAACCAAGCTGCTAACCAACCCATGAAGCACTCCTGCGGATTACCAGGCGCCCACTAGCCTGGGGATTGTGCTTCTTTCTGCTGGGCTATTTTTGTCCGCCCCCACCACATCCTCCTCTGGCCACCTATTAAATGCACTACTTACCCGCCCCTTTCTACCTACTCCAATCCCTCTCCTACAAGTTCTACTCTTCCCTCTTCCCCTGCCCAGCTACTCTACCTAACATTTCTCATGTCTTATCCACTTCTCCCTCTAGCTACATTACCCACACTTGCCTGGACCTCTCCTCACTCCATATCTGTGCCAACTGTCCCTGGTAAAATGGCACAATCAATAACCTTCTTCTTCTGATCTTCTCCTTTCTACCCTCCTTCCCTTTTAACCCCCTCTAAGTTGCTACCCTGCACCCTCCCCCCACTGTACTGACTCATCCTACAAATGCCCCCTATAAGTCCACAGCATCCCTCCCAGCTACCATCTGGTCCAGTTTCTCTCGTGTCCCTCCTCCTCGGTCTATTCCTTTGGCTGCCTCCTGGTATCTCTCTCCCATTCCAGTACCCACTTCCTCCACACTGCCTGCCCTTCAGCCACCCCCAAGCAGGCGCATGGAAAATCCTGATCCCCCCTTCTACGCTACCACCTAACCATTGCCCTATTACTACTGGCTGCAGGGATATACACCCCAATCTGTTCCCATCTCCAGCTTCTGGCCCTGGCTACCTATGCCAGCCCCTCAACCAAGGCCAACACTGACACTCATTCTGGTTCCTTCCTTGGAGGCTTACGCCTCCTCCATCTAAACATTAGTAGCCTAGCCCCTAAGCTCGATCAGCCCAGGTTCTAGCCGCCCACCATGCCCCCGACATAATCATCCTATCCAAGACCTGGCTGAACCCCAGCCTCCCAGATCATACCATCGCTATTCCAGGGTTCACCATCACTCGGCAAGACCGGCCCTCCAGAGGAGGTGGGTGGCTATCCATCAGATCAGCCCTACACTTCTCTGTCTTCTCTTAAAGCTGAGACCCAAAGCTTACGAGCTTCTTGTGGTGAAATTGTCCCTCCTCCTCATTACCCATCTTTGTGGCTGGTATTTATTGCTGCCCAGGCACGCCAACCACAACAGTCACCAACCTTCTGTACCAACTCATGTCTTTTGCCCAGTCAGGTGAACTATATGTTATGGGTGACTTTAACCACAACTGGCTAGCACCCACCTTTAACAAAACCGAAATGAGATAACTGCTCTCAACCTTAACCAAACCGTTACAGAACCTACATGGTCAAATCATAAGTCCAGAAACCACTCCCTTCTTGACTGGGCACTTACATCTCACTCACACCGCGTCGTCAGCAGGCCTCCTCCCTGATTCCATTAGTGACCACCACCTAATCTACTTGGTCCATAAAATCCACAGAGTTAAATCCCTCCCAAATTTATATTCCAATGGTCATATAAATCCTTAAACCTCTCCCCGGAAGATCTAGCTCACTCTAACTGGGACCCAAGCTCAAGCTGCTCTAACATGGACTCTGCCCTTATGCACTTTTGGAACACCTTCCTTACCAACTGGAACAAACATGAGCCCCTGCGATGGGCTACAAGTCAGGTCTCACCTACCCTGGATATCACCTGGGCTGATAGCTTGCCAACTAGCCCGTGACAGGCCTGGCACATTTGCAAATCACGCTCCTCTCAAGCGACAATATCACCTACTGCATGCTCTGCAACAAGTGCACTAAGGCCTCCACTTAGCTAAGGCCGAATATTTTAACAACACCTAAGCGCAAATCTTGGGAGATGTTCTAAATTCTGGAAAGTCATTAACTCCCTTTTCTCTCCCAAACAGCAAATCCCCCACCTCCTCCTCGCCCAAGGGACTACTCTCCGACCCCTGAAGGTAGCCTCGAGTTTAATTCCTACTTCACTATTTGTGCTATGACCCTCCTATTTCCTACTTGTGCTATGACCCTCCTAGATTCCCTACCTCCTGTAACCACACCCACTCCCCAGACAGCTATCCCCTACTGCTTGGTCTGAACCCCTTTCCTTCAGACACATCTACCCCATCGAAACTCTAGATGCCCTTCGCTCCCTGAACCCCTCCAAAGGCAAATCCCATGATGGTCTTGATAACAAACTCCTCTTCCTATCTGCCCCTGCCATCGCTACTCCTTGCGGCCCTACTAAATCTTTAATTCATCACCAAGTCACTCCCCTCTGAATGGAAGCATACCACCATCCTACCCCTACCAAAGGAGGTGATCCTACCTCCACACCAACTACTGTCCCATCTCCCTTCTCCCCACTCTGCCAAACTCCAGGAACACCTAGTACTATCCCAACTCTCCCACTTTCTCTCAAACTAACTTCTTCACTCCATTTCAGTCTGGTTTCAGAAAAAACACTCTACCACCACCTCCCTACTAAGACTCATGGACTCCATCCTCACTGGGATGGACAAAGACAAATTACTGCTGCTATTTTCATTGACCTAGCCAAAGCTTTTGATATGGTATCCCTCCTCCTACTATCCTGCCTATCAGGGGCTGGGTTAGCAGCATCCCACAAACTGGTTCAGTGCCTACCTACAAAATAGAACCCAATCCACTAAAATAGCTGACTACACCTCCCCATCACCACTGGCGTTCCCCAGGGCTCAGTCCTTGGCCCCATCCTCTTCTCCATCCTTCTAAATGATCTGCCTAACTCTTGCTCACTACTGCAATCCACATGTATGCTGGCCACGGTCCTCTTTACCTCTGGCCATACCTCACGAAGTCACCTCTAATCTTCAGACCGATTTCAACAAAATACAACACTGGTTCAACTCCAACCAACTCTCCCGAAATACCAAGAAAACTGTCTCTATGTCTTTCGGCACTAGACAAGCATCTATCAGACTCCACATCCCCACTGATCTTCAGTACCTAAATAACACCATCCTTGATGACGTGCCCTCCTTCAGGAACCTAGGGGTTTGGCTTGATTGCCACCTCTCCTTTTCCACACACGTGGATGCCATCATATCAAAACTGCGTCCAAAACTTGGTGCCCTTTATAGAAACTGTGCTAGTCTCCACTACCTGTGGATCGAAATAGTCCAGAAATGATTCTACCCTCCTTGACTACTGCAATGTTGTTTGCAGCTCTGCCTCTAAGACCACCTTAGCCAGACTGGACCCCTTTTAACACTTTCTGCCGGTTTGCCCTCTATGCCCCCCACTCCCATCACTGTGAACTCTATCATTCCCTTCCCTCCATCCCTAATAACAGGTGCCTACTTCACAGTGCTAAATTTGTTTCAACTTCTGGCTCAGTTCCCTCCCTCCCTACCGCTATCCTCCCTATCTTCCCATCTACCTTCACCCTCGCCCTCAGGTCTACTGACTCTAGGCTATAGTCATCCCTCACGAAGGACCTCCATGAGCCAATCGGCTTTCTCTTACCTCTTCCCTAAGGTCTGGAATGGCTTGCCAGCCCAAATCCACCATTCTTCATCCAAACACTCCTATCCTCTGCCCTCACTAACTTTCTTGCACCAGATTGTAACTGCCCGACCTCCCACCCACAGATGTATTCTCTTCCCCCTCCCCTTACGTGCCTGACCAGTGGCTCGGCCTTTGCCCTAATTGTCTGGCTTATACATTGCCTTAAACACCCTCGCGCACAGTCTTATTCACTGCTCTATCTCCCTTCTCTTCCCCATCATCCTTAATACCCTACGACTTACAGTCTTATTCACTGCTACTATCTCCTTCTCTTTCCCCATCATCTCCCCAAAAGCACCCCAATTGCCCTAGTGTCTACTAGACTGCCCTTCCACCTCTCTTTTACCCCTATCTCCGATTTCCATTTCCGCTGCCAACTTGGTACATCTCGCTTCAGTTCAAGTTCTGTTACTGGCACTTATGTAATCATGTATTGCCCTAGATGTGTACTCATGTTATGTATACCACTTTCCTTGAGGCTCATGTTTTTTACTGTTCTCCTCATGTAACAAGTTCAAAAGTAATCACAGTCAATTATGTTCATTTGTCTGTATTGCTCTACTCCTAATTTCAACTGTAGTCAGTATACCATCCTTCATTGTAAACTCCCCCAGGTCGCACTTTGAAATGAGCATCTTTTTGCTCAGTGTACCTTTCCTGGTGAAACATTTTCAATAAATAAATAAATAAACCCTACCATAGGAACATAAGGAGATGGTTCCATTTTATTGATGATGCTATCTGTGTATAGCAGGAGATATGAAATTGATACATGATTTCATGACCTGGTGAGGCACAAATTATTTGAATTTAAGATTCACGTATACAGCAGATCCCATTCAGCTGAATTTTTAGATCTGGCCCTGTGTGTCAGTGAAAGTGAAACACCTGGAGAGTGTAAAAGTATTGGAAGCAAAACTTTTGGAAACCAACAGTAACCAATTCCCTTCTTCACTCTGATAGTGCACACTCTCCAAGCCTTAAAAATCCATACTCTATAGTTAATTATTATGTCTAAAAAGAAATTGTAATACATCAGAAGATTTTGAATCATAAGCAAATGAACTGATTAATAGATTTTCTGACTGAGGGTATGATTTGGATTTATTGATAACATCTAAGTGTAACATTGAAAATATGAGTAGAGGTAGTTTATTAGATCAGCCTAAGAAACAGCATGATATGCATGCCATGTACATTCATCACGGAATGCAACTGTGTAGCAGGCCAAATTGGCAATATTGTACACAAAAATTGGCCCATACTTTTAAGTGATAGTGAAGTGGGAAGTTGTGGGTGTTAGACCTAGAGTTTCTTTCTCCAGGGCTAAGAATTTGAAAGACATACTTGTACATAGTGGGACTTGAATCCAATAGACACTCAGAGCTATACATGGCTACCATTAAGAACAAGTGCTACCATAAATGTAAAAGATGCAATATTTGCAGATATTCACAGACAGGTTCACATTTTAAACATCCAAGATTTGAGAGCAATTCAGTTAACATAAAGGAACAAATAACATGCGACATTTCCTATGTTGTATATGTGTTATGGTGTAGTTGCAACCTTACTTACATGGACAAGACTGTGCGTTCACTAAAACAAAGAATTCCAGAACACATCATATTGATTATAAATAACAGACAAAACAATCCTGTAGTGACCCACTTTACTTTGCACCAAAAATCACTACCAAATGATTTAAAATATATGGGGCGAGAATGGATTCCACCCCAAAGTATGGGGAGATGGTGCAAACCTGTAGCTTCAGAAAGAGAGTAGTGGATTTATAAATTAAGCAATGTAAAACCAACAGGTTTAAATGATTGTTGGGATATTAAATCTTTCCTTAAATGTCAAAGAAGTGAATTTACACATGTCTTTCCTATAGCTTAAAACTACCGAATCTTTCTCTGTTTACTAATCTTGTAATTTTCTTTCATATCGTTTGCAGAATCTTTGTCTCTCTCTTTCTGGATACTACGAGACACTCCAACCTACCTGGATATACTATAGATGGGCAAAGAATATTGAAGCGTTAGCGTTAATCAGTCCTGGCCTACTGTAATTCCTTTGACTTTCTACTTTCCACTTTAAAGACATTTAAAATAATTAAGTGATTTTAACAATGACATTTTGAAAATGTGTTGTCTGTGGTATAGTAGGAATAATGTTGTTTATAGAAATAATTTGACATTAGTAGTATTATTTTGTTTTCAGCATCTTTGACTCTCTTTATAGAGTACTTGAACACTCCAGCCTACAGGGTTTTACAGTTAATGGAGCTATAATTATTGGTGTATTATTTTAATCAGTCCAAAATTACTGTAACCATTCAGTTTAGATAAAAGCAAGAAATAAATTCTAGAAATGATATGCTTTGAAACTAAAAAAATGAGTTGTTTGTGCTGCAGGAATAATAGTAGTCTAGTTTTTTATAACACTACTTTAATGTTTATGTGTATGCTAGTATTATGTTTGTTGTAGTAAGACATGGGCTCTTTAAATTAATTGAATCAGGATGACATCATTGAACAGGTGCACTAATTGGTATACGTATTTATGCGGTTGGTCTTTCTGCTTGCTATACCCACTGAACACTCACTGGAGTAGAGGTGCTAGGGGCCATTACTGAAGCAGAAGCTGTTGTAAGATTTCTTGAGAATTTGCAGTAAAATATTTGAAAACTTGACTTTCCAGCTTTTAGTCCTTTTCTTTGTATGCGCTCCAAATTGGATTCATTGTTGTGTGCGAGGTGCAGCCTCTTTGTGGAGCTGCACCAGCTGGGCAGTTTGCTCACAGTAGTACTCTCTGGATTTCACTTCATGGATCGCTGGCACAAGGTTTTCCCTTTAGGTTCCCCAGGAGGCGTAGATGTCTGTTGTCACCTCTGCCCACTGAATTGTGGTCCCGGCTGTTGCACACAGTCTCCACGGGTATCACTAGCATGCCAGAAAGCAACAACCCTCCCCTGGAGAGAAGAGCTGTTCATGGCAGCTCATCCTACCTCCCCATCGACCTCCCTGATGCACTGATCTCATTCCCAAATATGGTTGTCAGCACTGCAGGTAGGCTGCCTGCACCAGCCGGCTGGCTTCTGCAGTGTTTCTCATATATGGTATTTTGTGTAGAAGTGTGCATAATGAAGTGTCTGACAGGCTTTGTGTCTTGCAGCCCCCAGCTGACTGATTTGCCCCCAGGCTCCCAAACCTGGCTCCTCCACTGCCTGCCTAGTCTGTCTCTGCAGACTCTAACTGGTCTTTGTAACCTTCCCTCCTTATTTCCTAATATTCCCATGTCCATCCATGCATGCTTGAAGCTTCCTATTGTTTTTCCACCACTTCCACTGATAGTCTATTCCAGGTGGTGTCTTTCACTCTTAGTGAAGTAGTACTTCATCACATCTCTCCTAAACTCCACCTTCCCCATGGAGCTTTGTTCCACGTGGGTGGGTGGACATGCAGAAGTGAGTTTTATTTGTCTGATCTCTGACATGAAAACTAAGAGACTCCATTTCATGGAGACTAAGAAAGTAGCCAATCAGGGCAGACAGAACTTGTTTGCCATGGGGACAGGTGGCGATTGGATTCTGTTGATTTGTATGAACACCAATAACCCCCTTGAGAAATTATCAGAACTTTGTGAGTAACAGTGGGTTTCAGCTTGCTGTTTGTGATGTGTGGTTATCCATTAGCAGGCTTTCCACTATTCTCTTGTGGATTTTATGGGGAATGTATTTTATTTTAACAGAAGCCAGGTCAGGCATTCAAATTTTAGATAGGACTGAACTGAAGGAGTCCACTTTGGCATCTGGTGGTTCAGCTTAATTCATGTTTGAGCTCTCATTAAACTGTGCAAATGAGGCACAGTGGCATCAAGGATGGGGACTAAAGTGATGGAGGCACAGCTGATTGATGGCACCTCTAGTACTGCTGCCATCACTCCAGATGGATGAGGGCTGTAGAAATACCGATGTAGTCCCACTTCAGGTATGGGGTTTGTAGTGCTGTCACTGTTTCCATCAAACATGAGGGATGGGGCCATAGTGCTGTCACAGCTGTTTTCACACCTTAGGGATGGGGGCTGTAGTGCTGTCACAGCTGCCATCACACCTGCCATCACACCTGAGAGATGACGTCCATAATGCTGTTGCTGCCGTGCACTACCTGAGGATGGGGCTGCAGTGCTGTTGCTGCTGCCATCACACCTGAGGGATGAGGGCCATAGTGCTGTTGCTGTTGCCGTCACACCCATTGGACGGTGGCCATAGTGCTGTTGCTGCTGTGGTCACACCTGAGGGATGGGGCCATAGTGATGTCACTGCTGCTATCACACCTGAAGGATGGGGGTCGTAGTGCTTCAACTAATGTGCCCTGATGACAAGTGTTTGCTGCCATCTCACCTGGAGCATGGAGGCCATAGACTGCTGCTGCTGTCATACTTGAGGATCAATGTCGTAGACCGCTGCTGTCATCTCACCTGGAGTTAGAAATTGAAGTCTCCATAAACCACAAGGAGGGTGTACTGTTGCAGATTAATGCTGCTGTTGAAGCACCAGCCAGCACTGACCAGCTACTATACCTGTACCTCATGCTTGTTCCATTGCTCCACTCATCAAGTAAGTAGGTGTGGGTGTCTGGTTCTGAATTTCTGCATCAGGTTTAGAGGCAATGACAATTTGAGGACTTTTAATTTTCAGGGGTTGGTTATTGGGGAATGTTAGTAGCAAGCCAGGTAGCCACACAAAAAGGCCCTCACCATCAGAGATGTTTAACCTGCATCTGAGTTCTGGCTTGAAAACTAAGAGGCTCCTTTTCATGGAGACAAAGTAAGAAAGTAGCCAACTTACTGTGAGGAGAAAGACACTGAATATTTGCCATGGTGGTAGGTAGTGGTGCACTGGATTGTGATCATTTGTTGATAGTGGTATACACCAGTAGCACCACTGAGGTGTGCATGATACTGTGAGTTACAATGGGGTTGCAGAAGAAAGATATGGAGTTAATGTTAGCCATCCAAGGGATGGTGGACAAGGAGGAGGTGGTACTGGTTGGAGACTTCAATATTCCACGTGAACTGGAGCCTCCCAGCAGCAGCATCAACAAAGGAGCAGATTTATCTGGACTACCTTCAGGTTGCCTTCCTTAAGCAACTGGTCATGGAACCAACTAGCAGAAGGCAATACTGGACCCCATGCTCTCAAGCGGGGATAGTGCAATTGGGGAACAGTGACCACGGTCAATGTGGTATAAATCACAGAAGAAGCAGGACCAAACTGCACAAAAACATGTATCCTGAATTTTAGGAGGGCAGACTTTGGGAAAATGGGGACATGCTTGAAAGAGGCACTAATGGGAATTGGTGGGTGGAGGAACAATGGGCAATATTTAAAACAGGGATTACAACAGCAACACAATTATGCATTAAGCAGGTTAGCAAGGAAAGAAAGAGGAGGCCATTATGGTTTTCAAGGAGGTAGAGAAAGTAAAAGCCAAAAGATTGCATTCAGGCAATACAAAAGACACAGACAGAAGGGGATAGGAGAAGTACCAGGAGAAGCAAAGGAGTCAGAGAGGTCAGTAAAGGAAGCCAAAGCTCAGACAGAAGAGGGCATTGCAAAATCAGTGGTTAGAGAGGCAAAACCTTGTCCAGGTACATAAGTGAAAAAGAAGGTGAAGATGGGGCAGCTTGAGGATGACAACAGTAAAGCTGACATACTGAACAGATATTTCTGCTCAGTCTTTACTGAGGAAGGGAGGGTAACAGCCCTGAAGGAGTACAATGAGTGGGAAGGGCACAGAAATGGACACAAGTCCTTTACACAGGAAAGGGTCCTAAAGGAATTGGAAGGTATAAGAGTCGATAAAAGCAATGGGGCTAGATGAGGTGCACCCCAGGGTTCTAAAGGAACTAAGAGAGGTGGTGACTGAACCTCTGGCAATCCTGTTTAACCAATCACTGGAAACAGGGAGGTACCCAAAGACTGGAGAACAGCAGATATAGTTCCCTTATACAAAAGCAGGAACAAAGAGGAAGACAGGAACTACAGACCAGTCAGCCTGACCTCAGTAGTGGGGATGATCATGGAAGCACTACTGAAGGAGATTGGTGGAACATCTGGTTGCCAGCAGACTACAGGACCCAAGGCAGCATGGTTTCACTGGGAAGAGGTCATGCCAGACCAGCCTCATCGAATTTTTCAACTGGGTGACAAGGGAGGTGGATCGGGAGGGCAGTGGATGTGGTATATCTATACTTCAGCAAGGCCTTTGACACTGTGCCACAGAAGACTGTTAAACAAACTGGAGACTATGGAGTGGGCAGGACAGTAATGGTGGGTGGGTAATTGGCTGGGTGGCAGGACACAGAGGGTAGTAGTAATGGCTGTCACTCCACAGAGGCAAGAGTGACCAGTGGAGTCCGCAGGGATCAGTGCTGGGACCATTCTATTCAACATCTTCATCAGTGACATTGAGCAGGACCTAGAAAAGCAGAATTTCCTGTTCACCAATGACACAAAGCTCTGTAACAGAGTTGACATGCCAGAGGTGTAGACAGAATGAAGAGGACTTGCAGAAGCTTGAAGAATGGTCAAGGGTTTGGCAGTTGAAATGTAATGCAAAAAGTGCAAAATAATGCATAAGGGGCAAAAACCTGGAACAACATATCAGTTGGGGGTGAAGATATAGCATGTACCAAGCAGGAAGGGACCTCGGTTAACATCTCTGATAACCTCAAAGGTAGGAAAACAGTGTGACAAGGTGGCAGGTAAAGCAAATAGGATGCTGGAATGCATAGCAGGAACATCACTAGCAGGAAAAGGGAGGTCATAATTCCACTACACAAGACACTAGTGAGGCCCCACCTGGAGTACAGTGTCCTGTTCTGGAGACCTACCTAAAGGACATAGTGTGGAGAAGGTTCAGAGGTGCAGCAAAGATGGTACAGGAATGCATTGCAAGTCCTTTGAGGACAGGCTGAAGGATTTGAACATGTACTCCTGGAGGAGAGAAGGAGAGAGAGGATATGATAGAGATATACAAGTATCTTAGGGAGGAACAGGATGCAAGAAAACACTATTTTCCAGCAAAAAGATGTTCCAGGACTAGAAAGCATGTGATGAAGTTGGAGGGAGGGTGATTCAGGAAACATGAGGAAGAATGTCTTCACAGAATGTGTGGTGGACAAGTGGAGCACCCTGCCTGAGAAGTGGTGGGGGCTGAAAAAATCATGGGATTTAAGAATGCATGGGATAGACATAAGGAAATCCTGGAGGTCAGGGATAAGGGGCAATAGACTTCTAGAAAAACTTACAGTGACCTTATGAGCTCAAATGGATTGACCGGGTGGGCCATAGGCCCTTATCTGCCGACAGTATCCATGTATCTATGTATTTAGGTTACTATTTCTGGATTTGTTTCTTCTTAGGGAGATGTGGGTCTGTCCATTGTGGGCTCCCACTAATCACTTGAAGATTTTTTTAGGGGATGCACTTTATTTTCAATGAAGCAAATTCAAGCAGTTAAATGTAAGCACCAAACCAGAGAGTCTACCTTGGTATCTGGTGGTTCTGCTTAATTCATGCCTGAACTCTGATAAACTAAGAGACCTACATGTTTACATGGGCAAGTGGGGCATGGGCACCGAGGGATGGGGGCTATGCTGTTACATGTGAGTGATGGTGGCTGTGGTGCTTCTGCCACCATCACACTTGAGGATGGGGGCCATAGCAGCTGCTGCTTCCATCACACCTTGGGAATGAGGGGGCTGTAGTGTTGCTGCCATCACATCTGAGGGATCGGGGCCATAGCGCTGCTGTTGCCATCACACCTGGGGATGGGGCCGTGGTGTTGCTGCTATCACACACATCTAAGGGATGGGGGCCATAGCACTGCTGCTGCTTCTGTCACACTTTTGGGGTGGGGGCTATGGTGTTGCTGCCATCACACCTGAGGGATGGGAACTGTAGTGCTGCTGCCATCATACAGCAGGGATGGGGCCGTAGTGCTTCTACGGCCATATCACACTTTGTACATTTTAAAATAATGTTTAATAGGTACAAGGACAGACGTACAACAGTGGAGGTCAAAATTATTAAAATGCATGCTAGCAGAGAAAAAAATTGTTAAATAAAGTTATAAAAAAAATACTAATAAAATCAAAACTGCCACTGTTGCATCAAAACCAAGCACTGACTATTAGAAAATAGAAATAAACTAAAATGAAAAAAACAAAAAAAAAACCAAGCAGCCTCAAAGCAGCACCTAAAAATCCAGGAATGGAGAAAATAACCTGAGCAAGCCTCTGCTGAGAAACATCTAAGCAGACAATGTAAAGGAGGGAGAAATCTGTTCTGAAGAAAAAAAAGCACCAAAATAAAAGCAGACCACAATAGCATGACTGTTTTCACATATCTTACACCCTTGAAGAAAACTGAAAAATTTAGAGAATGGTAAAACACCTAGGCGGGATTTTCAACTGGTGGATGCAGTGCTTACATTTGTATTTCAGAGCTTGCTGAGTTCACACAGATGTGTCCAGATATATACCCTGTTCACATACATCTAGAGGTATTTGCAACAATTCAGCAGTATGAGGCAATTTCTGCCACAACTGCAGGACTCACATCTGTTTGTTGGATGCAAATGCAGAATTTGTCGGGAAAGTTATATCAACATTTTGAGGTGTTTGGTGCAATTCCACAGATGTGTTTGACAAATGGAGCACTGCTTTGAAAATCTCAACCCTAGTCTCTAATAGGAGTTTGGGTTTAGCAGAAGTCAATTTAAGCAAATAAAACAAAGGCACATTTTACATTTATAAACTCTGTCTGCAAAACAAACAGGATTCCCTGCCAAGAATTAGAAAGTCTGAGGAAAAAAAAAAAAGGTTTGATGACAATCTTGAGATAGGAGAACTCTAGTAGTACTGCCACCCCTAAAGCCAACACATTAAACTGATGTTTCAATGCAAACTGCCACAGAATGGGGTGGACCTAAGGGATCCATGGTGATGTCACAGCTTTGGAGTGTTCTGGCCACTGGTAAGTGACCATGTGTTACTCATCAGTAATTGACTATCCCAGTGACTATGTGGAAAAACACAGAAAACAGTCTATTAACCAGTCATGAAAATATGTACAGATAGTCAGGGTAAAACATGCATGTGGTAATCATCTCTGAAACTCTCATTATTTATATTTATGAAACGTTATTCTGGTAATCAAGTAATCATTTAGAAAAAAGGAGAAAATGCAAACCAAATGACATCTTAAATCTACAAAACCCATTCTATAAGCTAATTAGGAGGGGTGCAAATAAATAAACTTTTAGCATACAGTTACTACTAGCAAGCAGCATGAGTTTAAAGCAGCCTACCACCAATGACTCTCACCACTCTTGTAAAAAACACTCATGTGTACCACTGAGTGACACAAGCTTTAAGGAGCAATGCAGAGCACCCTTTCACACATCAGCTGATTGATGTGCCACCAAAGTCCCTCACACAGTTGAAAACAGTATTAACATGCAAAGTCCCTTTATCCCAAGGGCATAAATAAGGTACAGAAGGGTAGCATCTTTTAGAAAAGTGATGTTCTAGAACAAGGGATCATGACATGAGGCTGGAATAGGGTAGACTAAGGGGTAATGTGAGAAAGTATTTCTTTACAGAAAGGGTGGCAGATGCATGGAACAGCCTCCCTGCGGAGGTGGTGGAGCAATTCGTAGAAGAATTAAAAATGCATGGGCTAGGCATTGAGGAACCCTAGCGATAGGAAGAGAACAAGGCTGGAGAGTAAGTAGTGTCTGTGGTTTCTGCAGCAGGTAGAGAAATGGGCAGACTGGGTGGGCCTAGCAGTCCTTATCTGCTGTCAATTTCTATGTTTTCCACCAGGAATGCCAGCTTTGTCTCTTTAGCTGCTACATTCTAATTGATACTCATGCAGAAAGAATTGAATGAAATAAAAAGTAAGAGGCGGGCATACATATCAAATTATTATACCCTCCCAAGAGAAAGAAAAACAAATCTTTAAGCCCTCACTAAATAATGATGTGTTTTAGTGTGAGTCGGCTGCCTCCCACTGCTATGCCCTCAGTTCTCTCTCTGGGTGAACTCCACATTAGTTTCTCCTAGCTTCTCCCTGCTTAAAAAAAACAAAAAACAACAAGGACAGTAATTACTGTCTGGACAACCCATCCACGCTGCCATACACCACCCACTGCTGTGGGTGGTGTCCATATTATAGAACTGCTGCACCAGGCTCCACCTTAGTAATTTTGAGTTTTGACCGCTGGTCTATGTGACCATGTAATGTGGTTGTGATCAGTAACCAGGGTGAACTCCTTTCAATACTGTTAAGGCTGCAGCTTCTGCAAAGCCTAGACAATCCTTAGACACTCCTTCTTGAGTGTGGTGTGGGCCTCTTCTCTTGGCAGCAGCTTCCTGCTCAGGTTTTTGATTGGTGTTCCTCTCTCAAGTGTGTGACCTGAATAAGAATCACCGTAACCTATGATGAGATGCATTTACATGCACAATAAACCTAAGAGAATAGTCCGGACTTCCAAGCACAGGTGCTTGATACAATGCCTCCTTCAGCTGGTGGAATGCAGTATTACAGGTTTCCATCCACTAAACCTTTTCTGGCATTTCCTTCCTACTGAGATCAGACAGGGTTTGGCCATGCTGCTGAAATTTGGCACAAATGTACAGTTGTACCCTGCAATCCATTGGCAGCCTGTACCTTCCTCTTGCTTGTGGGCATGGCCTATCCCTGGATGGCCTTAATTTTCACTGGCTGAGGCTAGATGTAGCCACTCCCACCCTATTCCCAAGGTATGACACTTCTGCCATTCCTATCTGGCACTTCTCTGCCTTGATTGTCAGCCCAGTGGCCTGCAGGCAGCATAACACCTCAGTCACGTGCCTGACATGATCCTTCCAAGTCTTGCCATAGAAGGTGATGTCATCTATGTACACCAGAGTGTAGTCTTGTGTCCTATTCAGAATGCGTCCACGAGCCGTTGAAAGGTGGCTGGCACATTCTTCATCCCAAATAGCATTATCCTGAACTTGAATATTGCAAATGGTAGTAGTAGTAGTAAAAACATTATTTTTATACAGGATATGGTAGAAAAATAGCATCATTAGAACCGAAGTCCTATTTACGAGATGTTCCTGTTTTTGTGTAAATACAGAATTGCATGTAAAGCAATTGCAAAGGCAATAAATACATTAAAACAATTACACCATAAGACAAACAATCGGCAAATGCATAATGAGGCAGGTAATATTAACTAACCGACCATGGCACATACATCTTGTCCTAAGTTCATATTTCAAATCCTCATGATGGGCAGTCATTTGCATATCCCCACGCTCACTCCTCACCTTCGCTACCCTCCCTTCCTAACCCCAAAATGGCCATTTTATTGCTCTTACTGTCTTCATGTACTAATTATCCTTTTGAAATGTTTGCTTCAAACTGTTTGCATATTTGTTAGATCTACATATATTGTGTTTGTACCACTTGTATACATTTTTGTTATAGTATGCATGCTCGACATGGAACCTTCGTAAACGAGCTCCAGCTCAAAGGTATTATAATCCAAGATTTTAATAAATAAATAAATAAAAATAAATGGGGTGATGAAGGCCAATCTCTCTCTGGCTTTAGGAGTCAGGGTATCTGCCCATAGCCCTTTGTCACATCTATGGTAGACAGGTAAAGGGCTCCTCTATCCTCTCTAGAACCTCATTGCCTGTATCTTGTAACTCTCCGGGTCACACCTGAAAATAGGCATGTGACTGTCTAGTGTGCTCACCTGGTTAACAAAAGCTAAATAAATAAAACTCCTGGACATGGGGTTTGTGCCTCATTCTGTGCAGCAGTTGAGCTTGTAGTAGTCGATGCAGAATCTTGTGTGCCTGTCCTTTCTGGGAATTAGTACCAGTGGGATGCCCATGGACTACTGGATCACCTTGAGAGCCAGCATCTAGCTTGATCTCCTTCTAGGGCATCTCTTACTCCTTCTGGTACTCTATAGTGTGGCTGTCTTTAAGGGGTTGGGATTCTGTATCCATGAGGTGTTCTCCAGGTATGGTATATCCCAGTTTCCCATGAACAATTCACCAGGCATACGAAGCACTCCACTCATTTTGGCAGCTTGGTGTGTCAGCCACTCTGATAAGGTGACAACATCTACTCAGGATTCTCCCTTAACCTCTCCAGGAGATCCACCAGCAGGGCTATTTCTGCCCCTCTTCCAGATAACTGCACACTGCCAGGATCATCTCATCCCTGTCATGGTAGAGTTTCATCATGTTTACATGGTGAACTCGCTGTTTGCACCACCTGTATGGTAGTTCCACCATGTAATTAACATCATTTAACCTCCTGACCAGCGAGTAATGCTCCTCCCAAGCCAACTGTAATTTGTTCTGCAAGACAGGGATGAGCACCATCAGCAATTGCCGGACTCTGTACTCCCAGGCTTTGGCTCCATAGTCGTACCATGTCTTCTGCCTCTGTAGTGCAGTGGCTAGGTGCTCCTGGGCAAACACCATGAGCTACTCATGCTGGGACTTGAAGTCACAATATACTGTAGAATAGACAAAAGCCACGTAAATTAAATTTAGTGCTGGCACGGCTAGGTCATAAATGCAGTATTTTAATCTTCTCGCTTTTGCCCTGACATCACCTTGCTCCTTCTATGACAGCAATTTAAAACATTAGCACAAATCTATTCAGTAACAGCGCTGTGTTGCTAATATGTGACTAATCACACTTTGTACTTTGCTTGAGGTAACTGCAGTTCAAGCAATGTTTAATAGGCTGCGAATCTGTGGTAATCACCAGTACTTGACTTAACTATGGTGCCCTTTTCAATGATAGCTACAGTAATTACAGAGTCGGTTCACACTCACTGTCTCTTGTCCCAATATAGACTGTGCTGTATACTGCTCTGTATTTGGCTCAAACTTTCCTGTGCTTTTGTCAGTATGCTACTTACTGGTCCGTGATGTTATTTTTGAACTGGTTGGACAGAGAGAAGGCACAGAAGCAGCCATTTACAACAATCGAGGATCGAAAGGCAGATGATCTTGCTGCATCTGTTTCCATCCCAGTCACTGAGAGTGTTGTCAGTGAGTTGCAGTGCCAGTTACCCCCTGCCAAAAGGCGGCTCCACTTACAATTTGTATATGGTGGAGCTGAGGTTTGATACTGGCAAGTATGTTGCAGAAAACGGCGTTATGAAAGTTGGGTTTTCTGTCTAAGTATGGCATAGAGGTAAACGAGAGCACTGTCAGAAAATTTAAATCTGACTACTTGTGTAGACTTAAGTCAGTCCCTGACTCGACCAATCTAGTTGTACTGCTACCCACAAAACCTTGAGGTAGACCACCACTGCTACTTGTGGATGTAGAAACAGAATTTAAAAAATCATCTATAGTCTGAGGTCAGAGGGAGCTGTTGTTAATGCCAGAATGGTCAGTGCAGTAGCCAGAGGCATAGTAAGTCAAACAACCCTCAGCAATTGGTGGAGGATGGCGGATCCATGTTTTTGCAAGCAATTGGGTTGGACATTCTTGCACAGAATGGGGTACTTCCTGCTGTTTTCCATGGTCCAGCACCCTGATTGTACCCCACCTCACAGACAGCAACACAGATGTAGATATATGTATCAACCTTAGGGCAGAGACACTTATCGTACAAGCATAAGTGTCAGGATCTGTGTTCTAATGTATTCTACTACTAATGCATATTATGCTTTATTATGTCTCACCAATGTATTCTAGTCCTGAGAGATGCTTTCCATTATATTTTATTGTATAATCATAAGTTAGGCAACAGTGCCACCTTTACTGAGTGTGCATCACTGTAAGTGCAAGTAACCGTGGACACACAGATATCTCATTGTTCATGCAATGTCGCAGCTAAGCAACTTCTCATGCTAGTTAGGATGGTTACTCATGCCACCTGTTTTTACCCAGCTATAGACTTTTTATGTATCTTCTTTTATAGTAACCATGACAATTACCAAACTATAAGACCTTTTGCAGCATGTAGCTTCTTGGAGACTAGACTAGAGACAGCAGCCTACGTACGTAAGAAACTAGAAGCTCTCCCAGTGTTTTCACTGTTGATAGTAAGCCTGTTTCATTATTATTTGCAAGTAATAAATTGCATTTATTACTTGTGTTCCACTGTCTGTTGTCTCTTCCTTTGTGCCATTCCAGCAAGAACGAGAAAGGTAATTTTATTACCCTGTTACATTTGGTGACTGTATGCAGGTTAGAAGGTGCAAAACAAGATTCCATTCAATTTATTCTGAATGTCAGTAGTGTAGTGCAACTTTTGCCTACTTGGACCTACTCGTGCTTACAGTGGTATCGATTGTGGTGGACACACTCGTCTTGGTCTCTGGCGTACAGACCCACACCAGACCTCATTACACTCCCTTTGTGAGTAACAGCGTACCGCCTTGGCATCACCATTTACCCACCAGGGACTGGAAAGCAGTTGGGAGACGGCACCAAGGATTTTGTCCAGTTTTCCAACTGTTTATTTGTTGTTTGTATACCCCTTCTTTGTCATGTCTGACTTGTGCACAGAAATGAGACTGGATGTCTCAAACTACCTCACATCCCATGACGGATGGACAGATTTTGTGCTGGATGCAAAATCTGCAGACAATCCATTGCTGCTAATATCTGACCAATACTCAAAGTCCAAACAAACAGCCAAGAAATGCAACTTTAAAGGTGTCTCTTGGTTGCAGCTATATATATGGCTGTTGAAAGTTTCACAGTGAAGTGTGCCTCCTTGAACTGCAAAATGCATCTCTAAAAACAGAGACAGTCTTGAAGGCATTGGAGTTACAGAAAAGGAACAGAAACAGTGGAGGAGACACAGTCACTCCATGATGCCAGCAACAGACTGTTAAACTGTATTGCTCAAGATTCTGAGAGAGAAATTTGTCTGTTAAGAGATGATTGTGAAAGGCTGAAATGTGATAAGAAACAGCATATCTGAATGATATTTTGAGTGATACGAATGAGAGTTTGAGAAAGAAGAATGCTAAGCTGAAAGAGAGTATCAGAGAGTGAATTGTGAGCTAGATAAAGAGCTTAGGAAAACGTTGAATTGGGAACCAAGTACAGAGTGTTGCACGTGAGGTTGAGAGAGGTATTGAGCAGGGCACTGCAAGAGTTTGTCACAAGAAGTGTAGAGAAAGGTGGTGAGGTTGCATCATCAAAGAGAGGTTCTTGCAGGCCATGTTAAGGCAATGAACAGGTTTCAGTATACTCCACTGAGACTGCATCATCCAGTGATGCGACTCTAACTTTAATGATGAGGCATGCCATGTCGCACGCAAGTCCAATCCATGTGGTGGTGTAACTCCGCCAGCCATCCACAAGATGGCACTCACATTAGCATGCACTCTGTGTTGCCACATCTACACAAACATGGCGGAAGCCATATATAATGCCAAGATGGTGGCCTCCATGACACAGGCAGATGGCCTGTATAACGTGGCACACCCGCTTGCTCCCCTCACCAGGTAGGACACAGAGGAGGTGTGAGGCCTAATTCAAGATGCTATTAGTAATATCACTGTACTGTAGGGCCAACAGAGTGCCATCTGGGTTCAAGCTGACAGAATGTTTTCAGACACTGTCAATCAGGATCATGCATAAAAAGGCAGTCGCTGATGTGGCAGCAGAAGCTGCACGTGGTGTCATGGAATGTATTGACTTGAACATGATTCCTCATACTTCCAACCTCCATAAGTCACTCACTCTGGTCAGCAAATTGCCGAAAGTATCAGAAAGATGGGCCCAACTGACAATCTCAGTTGCCATTTGGAGAAGGTGCGCTTTCTCTGCGAGGCTTTCTCTCAACCTGAGTATCAAGTTCAAGTCTTGAGACAGACAATCAAACATACCCTCTGGGCCAAACTCCCAGAGATGGTTCACAATTACGAGACTCTTGTCTACAATTACATCACTATAGCCCTCATTGCCATTAACTCCTCAGGTGTTGTAGGAGCTCACTTGGCCTACAAGGTTAAGCAGAATGTGAAGAAAACCCCAAGGCCTACCACCAATGGTTATGGCTTGCATAGTACACTGGCAAAGATCTAGCAGGCAAACTTGCAAACCGAGACATGATTGAGTACAAGGATTTATACATCTGGAGCATTGACTCTAGCATTGCGAGAAAAGGTTGAACTCAGAGACTACTCAAATACCAATTCCTTTGCCAACATTCTCACAAAATGAAGCATGCCTACCGGGTCTACCTTGTAACATGGCTTCGGTAAAACTAACAAGGCTGCCATGATTCAAACTCTGGCAGCACAGGTGGCTGCAGTACAACCTACCTCAGACACACCTACCCATTATACCATGGAAGGCAGTAACCAGAAAAATTATGCCCTTTCTAATGGCAAGCAGTTGCATGGGGGACCGAACTATAAAACAACAGGAACAGAGACAGAAGCAATTGGAAAAATCAAATGCCCAATTTGATGGCAGGAATCAGTAACAGCCCTAGCTATCAAGCCTAAAAGACAAAAACAAGACCCTCCACAAACTGCTGGAGAAGGTCCAAGCTAAAAGAGTGGCTAAATGTACGTGTACCATAGCAGTCGCCCTGGCAGCTGGGCAACCATGCGGTCAGAGGAATTCTTTCTGGCCTTGACTGCTGAACAAACAAACAGCCAGGGAAGAATTCTTTCATGGCATTGGCTACTGGCCAGGCCGATATGATGACAAAGGAGAAACAATCCGTGCAGCCCACTGTCATGCCTGTGACGTCACAGGTACTTCTGTATCCCGTGCAAGACATACAGGAGGCCAAAAGAGATCCTGCAGGCCTCAGATTTCAGGAACAGGATGATGATGACAATTCTGAAAATGCAGATTGACAATTGTAGGCCCTAGTCTGGACTGTGAGTGACTTGATTGTTGACACAACTGGATGGCCTTGCTCCTGGCTACCAAATCAGCCATGTCTGTCCTCCATGATGAGGACTCAATCTCATCTGACTGGTCTACTGGCTGGAAGATCAGTGCCCAGGGTGTAGATGGTACCCAGCTACACACCATCAATCTGTTCCTCTACCTGTGGTGGTAGGCCATGTGAGGACTGATTTTGTCTTTGACCTCATGGTATTACATCATCACCCTAGCATATTGGGAACTGACTTTCTAGCACCACATGGCTGTGTAGTGGACCTAGCCAACAGGCTACTTTTCCAGATCAAGGACAATGTCATGCTGTCACCATTCCAGACTCACACATGGTGGCAGCCATCTTCCATAACAACAAGGAGTATGGCGTCATAGCTTTGTTCAAAAGTCAAGACCTGTTTTCTGAGCTTGCACCTTTGCTGCAAAAACACTTTGATGTGTTTGACACCAACATGCATGAGTGTGGAAGGATGCACACTACCATTGAAATTACAGGACCTGCGCTGTGGAGCAGAAGCAGTATCCATTTCCTGCTGAAGCCGTGCCATCACTGAGGAGACCATCAATCACTGCTACAGCAAGGAGTGATTAGGATCTATGTCTCCACTGTCAATTCACCTATCTGGCCTGTGAAAAAGCCAAATGAAGCTTGAAGACTCACAACTGATTAGGAAACTTAATCAAGTTACCCCAGCTGCGCCCCAACAGTAGCATCAGCACCTGATGTGCTCAAGCTGTTGACACCTGGCAAAAGTGGTTCACAGCCCTTGATATCTCTAATGGGTTCTGGTCACTCCCATTAGCACAGGAAAGCCAATACAAATGTGTTTTCACCTTTGATGGATGCCAGTATACCTGGACCTGTCTTACCCAGGGCTCACAACAGCCCTGCCATCTTCCATCTTCACATGATGAATGCCCTGCTGGTTCTCCACTCCCCAGTGTCTCCTGCAGTCTGTGGATGACTTGCTTCTAGCAACCATGACGAAAGAAGATCATTTGGCCTTTCTAGATGAACTTCTGTCTCTCCTCAAGTGCAACCCCTTTAAAACACAATTGTGTGAAAAAGGTCATCTTCCTTGGCCTACATAGTAGACAAAGGCAGAAGCTCAGCTGTCAAGAAGATCCGGGCTTGCAAGATCTGCCACTTCCTACTAGCATGGCAACACTCGGACGCTTCTTAGGAATGGTA
The DNA here is from genome assembly GCA_016271365.2 of Neoceratodus forsteri. Lineage (NCBI taxonomy): Eukaryota > Metazoa > Chordata > Ceratodontiformes > Ceratodontidae > Neoceratodus > Neoceratodus forsteri. The sequence continues at coordinate 903,703,108 of CM028131.1, read as the reverse complement.
AACTACTCCAGAGATTTTATCCCTGACTTTGCCTTGAAGACTGCTCCCTTGTATTAACTTCTGAAAAAGGACATCCCAAGAACATGGGGCCCCATTCACACTGAAGCTGTAACACAGCTCAAGCAGGCCTTAGCCTCAGCCCCAGCCCAGCACTGATAAACCCTAACCCAAATCTCCCATTCCATTAGGAAACCACCACCTCTGATGTGGCCACATCTGCAATGCTGCCACAAAAGTATAATGGGTACTTCAGGCCCATTGTCTATGCATCTCTGATGCTATCCCCAGTAGAGATAAAGTATAGTCTCTGTGAAAGAACACTTTTGGCAACCCACTGGGCTGTTAAACATTTCATGTACGTTATTGGGTATGCTCCTATTATTTTGCATACCTGTCACACCAACTAACCTTTTGCTTTCAGACAAAGGAAAAAATGGCTCAGTCTCTAACACCAGATTAACCCACTGGTCTTTGCCTTTGCAGGACAGAGATATCAAAGTACTACCTGCAAAATGCCATCCATCCTGGCCCATGGCCTACTCTACACAGTTAAGCCCCATGACTGTGCACACCAGCGTCCTGACTTACCTGAGCCAGGACCATTTTACTGGCTACACCAGATGTTTTAGAGGATACCACCATGTATCACATCTTTACAGATGGCTCTGCCTCCTATGTGGACAAAGAGCAGGTAGCAGGATTTGAGGTGCTCATAATAGATAAAGATGGTGATTTCAGGTGCATTTCCTGGAAGTGCATGGTTATCTCCTCACATTATGCCGAACTGGCAGCTCTGGCCTGTGCTTTAGAGGTCATACCCATGGTAACAAGGATGCCATCATCTATGCAGACTCCAACTGGGTCTGCTCATCCCTTACTGAGTTTTTACTATCCTGGGAGAAAATAACTTTACATCCTCTGATGGCACACCTGTCAAATACAGGGATCTATTTGTGTATATACACCCCTGACAGAGCAGTTTACTAACAAACTGTCCATCCAGAAGGTAAAGCTCATTGCAAATCTGACCATCACCATGAATTCAATGATCAAGTGGACTCACTTGCCAAAGCAGGCATTTGAGGGGAAACATAGACAATGACTCACCCAATAGCTGTGGCAGCTATTTTCTTAGCTGCAAACACTAGGCAGAAACCAGTACCAGAACCTCCACTGGACCTTTCTGCTGCAAAAATCTGACCCAGAACTAAAATATTTGTTCAAATTCCTGGACAAATGAATTGAATTACCACTACCTGTTGGTAGTCCATGTAGAAAACTCTGGGTGACTAAATGGCATAAGTTAATTTATGAATTATCTGTAATCTGTCCATACAATATAGAAAACATTGTAACTGCTGTATTTGTCTGCTTGATGCTGTCTGTCGGGGAGGGATAGTTGTTTTTTTATCTAATTAGTAAACTGAAGGTTACTTTCCAACTAGGAACTATGATATAATCTACAACTTTTAAAAACTGTATATTTGTGTGTAATGTTATGACTGATTTTATTCTGTGTACAACTTTATACATTACACTGTATGATTTATATATTGTATGTGTGTCTTTTGTAATGGTAATTTGCTGAACAATAAATTATTACTACCTACTGTTGGTAGTTCATATAAGAGACACTCTGACAATATACACTAGTCTAGTGATCAGAAGCTCATCTGGTATCGAAAAGAGGATACAGGTGACAAACTGTGGGTGCACCACAATTTTGTGAACCAAATTCATCCATATGGTTCATGATACTCCCACTGGTGGACACCAGGGGCAGACAGCACCCTCCAGAGACTCAAAACTGCCATCTGGTGGCCAGCATGGCCAAAGATGTAGAGCACTATGTGGACAACTGCGTAGTGTGTGCCCAGAACAATCCAATTTTGGTGAAAAGATATGCTAAATTGTTGCCAAAAGGAAAACTGGACCAAGGAACTCGATATAAATTGATTTCATTGACCCCTTACCAACTCCAGTAAGAACAATAAGTATGAACTTGTTACAGATTTGTTTTCTAAGTGGATAGAAGCATTTCCACTAAGAGTAACACAGCAAAGATAACATCCAGGATCCTGATGGATCACTTGTTCTCCAGGTGGGGCCTACCCTTAAAGGTAGAATCAGACCAGAGAACCAGTTCTACAGCTGAGCTGATGAAGCAGATATTCCAACTACTTGAAGTAGATAAAATTCCATATCTCTTACCATCCTCAATCTTCAGGCTAGGTAGAAACAGCAAACAGAAAAATCAAGCAAATGTTATGCAAATTCATCAATGACAACATCAAGATTGGGATTCCCTCTTGCAACTACTACTGATGGCAAACAGGGCACCCCTGCAGCCACTACTCAGTGCACACCTTATGAGGTTATGACTGGTAGAGCCATGAGATTACCTGAGCACCTGTTGATTGATCTCTACATCCCTACTGCAGATAGTGTATCTGTAGACAAGTATGTTGAAAAGCTTCATGATGACATCATGAAGACACACCTGTTCACTGCTAATCAAATGGGCAAAGCTCAACAACAAGCTAAAGCTCATTTTGATAAGCATGTCAAAGAAGTCGACTAGCAAGTTGGAGACCAAGTTATGCTTCTCCAGTACAGACAACCAACTCATTCATTTTCCAGTAAATGGGAAGGCCCATACCCCATTGTCAACAAACTCAGTCCTGCTGTCCATCAGGTGCGAGTTAAACAGCAAAAACAGACCACTGACATTTGGTTCCATGATAATCAGCTCAAGTTGTACAAAGGTGACTAAACTTACTTTTCCTAACCCACTTAGGGCAGAATTGTACCCTCACTTAATCATTTCTGTTTTCTTTCAGGTACACTGGCAAGATGGCTGCCTTGCACCTCCTCATCCTGGTGGGACTACATTCCTTGACTGCTTCCCAGAACAAACCCCTATCGACCGCACACAAACAATGTATATAATATTGCTTAGCAAACTTGAACACTCAGCCCCAATGGGAGTTCATATTAATGTGCTCAACAAAATGATTACTGTTAAGGAAGGCTCAGACACCTATCTGAATGCCATGGCAGTAGCTCCAGACAAGTCCACACTCTCCATCCAATGGGAAGCTGATCCTAATGGCTAAACACTCCCTGTAGCCTGCCGATCCAAAGGTACATTCCATGGATAGCCTAACACAGACATCTCACAAAATGGTACACTCTTTATTCAACAGACTTCTCCCAGACATACTGGTCATTACAACCTTACTGCTGTCATAGTTCCTGCTTGGTGTGACCGTCTCACCTCTGATGAGACATATGCTTTCTGTCTTCATAGCTATGTAGCTACTGAAGCTCTTTTTCTTTCTGTAGTCCCACCCACCAAAGAAGAAATGACTGACTGCCCTCCCCAGGAGGAAGGTCCTCTAATGGTTTGACTGCCACTTCCTTCCAGGTGCCCTGATTAACAATGTAAAATTCATGCATGTCCCAATTATTTTCAATCTTACACACTGGAATATGGCTGAGATTGGTCTCTGTCACATGACCAATACTTCTAAATTTTATAGCATGAGGCTCACAGATATTGTAGCTGCTGTCCAGACCAGCACTAATGATCCAGGTAATGGCCCCATACCACTGATCATGTTGGGATCTTTAGACCCGCACTTAATGCTAAAGCTAGACCATGCACTAGGCGTGACATTGCAGATGTTACCGATGCAGCAGGCACCATTTCTGGCCTTTTGGCTCAGGCATGTCTATCTGGAATAGAGCAGATATAGCTGCTATTAAAGCACAAACTCTTAATTTTCAGCAAGCTGTTAAGAATGATGTCATACCCCCACTGTTACATGGTGTAGATGGTTTAAGTAAGGAAGACGTTTTACAGTTTATAAAATGCAGGAAATTGCCAAAGGTTCAGTGATACTAAGAATAAAATTAATGAACTGATTTTTCAAAATAACAAGGAGGCAGACAAGAATATATTGCCCATCAACATTTATACTCTGCTTATGGTTCTTATGTAATTTCCACTGTTAACACTCATTTAGGGACTTGGAAACAGGATGCATTCGATCTTATGCATGATAGAAGAATTGGTAAATGGTACTTCCTTATTGCAAATCCAATGGTTGCATTACTATTTGTTTAGCAAATTCTGTTAGCATTTCTATGTCAAGTGCAAAGCAGCTCCGTTCTGAAGCTATGCAATCCTCAATCAAAGATCCAAATCAAGCAGCACCAGCATCCGTAATTTATAGAACAACTTCTTTAATGTATTACATGCCTATGGCAATCATAGAGTGAAAAGGCAAAACTCACAAGCCCGACCAGTTTCGTGACAGCGTGCTTCCTCAGGGAGGATGTCTCACAATGCGTATGTCTCAAATATCCAAATCAAGCACCTTGTTACTTTACTAAGACTTGTTCAATATATGATAATATGTTTATTACCTTCATCATGTCACTAACACGCTTTGATCCACAGACTTCTGTATTTGATAAACTTGCGCTATTAATTCCATCAGACACCTTGATAATAACATCTACAGAGAAAGAACTGACTTACCCTCCTTGCTGGTGTATCATTCTGTGCTCTAAGCCTGGGTGGTGCCCAACATGAACTGTTGTGCCAAGAAGGGGTACTACTACTTGTGCCACTGTGACATTTTCGATATTGTGAAACCTGTTTGTGAATATTCTCCAGAACATCTTAACTGGTCCTTCTCCTTGGGTGATGAATTGGTGTCCAACCTGACAGATGTTGATGAGAACGATGAATCCAAATCTCCATAAGCTGCATCTTTGATGCCTGTTGCTGAAACAGCTAAATCCAAGTTACCGGAAGAGGTACATCGTTTCACTTCATGGCTCACCAACCAGGCCTTCTCTCGTCCGATATGTCTACAGTGATGGAGGTACCAATTGTAGAGTGACTTACATTCCTGATGGGCAGTATTTTGTAGTGGCAAATCATAAATCCTTTCCTTATGGTCAAAAATCTTGAGTTATTTCAACTCCTAACTTATGTTTTACTCCACAGTAGAAAACAGTAATTCATCACACTGTGATCACGCCTGTTCCTCTCTCTGAACCAGATGTTATTAATACCGATCTGCAATACTTGCTTGCCTTGTCTCAGTATTTGCCCATGTTTAACATGCACATTGACCCTTTGACTCTTTCCTTGAAATCTCTTTTAGCAAGAAAGGATTCAGATTTGATTTATATTAGTAATAATATTTCTAAGGTTGGTAATGCTGTTGATCATATTCATGATGGTGATTTAAGTACTGCTCTTTCCAATACTTGGTTAGAATTGACTTTTAAATTTTTATTATTCAAGCATTTTAGATACTAACCCTTTGCTGTCTGCGATGTACTCTAAGACAGCACTGAGAACAACTTGAATTCCTTTACAAGGCTCATCGTCAGGCTTGTAAATGACTTTTAGCTCCATCCTATGACTTTCCTGGGATTGTTGCCCTTCTGAGACAACAAGGGGGAACGTTATCCATGGTCTGGCACCCCTGATTGTACCCTCACCTCGCAGACTGCAACACATATGTAGGTATATGTACTAACCTTAGGGCAGAGACACATATCATACAAGCATAAGGGCCAGGATCTGTGTTCATCTGTATTCTATTAATTATCGTTATGCTTTATTATGTCTCATCAATGTATTCTAGTCCTGGGAGATGCTTTCCATTATATTTTATTGTATAATCATAAGTTAGACAACAGTGCCACCTTTACTGCTTGTGCATCACTGTAACTGCAAGTAACCTTGGACACACAACTATCTCATTGTTCATCCTATCTTTGCTAGCTGAGCAACGTCTCATGCTAGTTAGGATGACTACCATGCCACCTGTTTTACCCAATTATAGACTTTCTATGTATCTTCTTTTATAGTAACCATGAAAATTATCAGGATCTAAGACCTTTTGCAGCATGTAGCTTCTCAGAGACTAGACTAGACACAGCAGCCTATGTAGGTAAGGAAACTGTAAGCTTTCCAGTGTTTTCACTGTTGATAGTTAGCTTATATCATTATTATTTGCCAGTAATAAATTACATTTGTTACTTGTGCTCCACTTGTCTGTTGTCTCTTCCTTTGTGCCACTACAAGAACCTGAGAAGGTAATTTATTACCCTGTTACATGCCAAAGGAAAGGACAAAGGCAGGTGAAAAATACCTAATGACTTCCCAGAACTCAAGTCAGCATTTCTGTTGAGAATTGAACTGCCTGCCAATGAGCTCATACCAAAGGAGCTTGTGGTAAATATTGATAAGAAAGGTGTTAATTTCATGCCCTGCTCACAATGGACCATAGGCAGAAATGGGGTCCAAGCAGGTCGAGGTTACTGGTATGGGTGACAAAAGGCAGGTCTCTCTTAATATGGGTTGTACCTTGACTGGAAACATGCCCCCCAGGTAATCTATCAGGGAAAACACAGGCTTGTCACCCTTCTTTCAGTTTTCCTCCTGGCTGGCATATCACCGGAGCTATAATCACTGGGCAAATCAAGAGACCATGATTGCTTACATAGACTCAGTACACTGAAACTGTACATCGAGTCTGTAAAATGAAAGCAGGACCTGGCAGATGAACAAAGAACTCTCCTAATTCTGGATTTCTTCAAGGTGCACAGCACTGCTAATGTCCTTGCAAAACTTGATCAGGAGTACATCATTCCTGTATTTGTGCCACCCAGTTGCACTGACCTCCTGCAACCTTTGGATCTAACTATGAACAAACTGTTTAAGGACAAAATGAAGGCACAATTTACTGCCTGGTACTCTGGTCTGATCTTGGAGCAGTTGGAGAAATGAGCTACTTCTACTGCCGTCAATGTCGATCTATGAATAAGCAGTATTAAGTCACTGCATGCACACTGGCTAATGACTGCCTACAACAACATTGCCCTTAGAAAAGAGGACTGCAAGAGGGATTTGTGCAGGCAGGTATTGCTGAAACACACACAGAATGCCTAAATGAGCATTTGCTGCTTACTATGGACTAAACATGCAACACCCTCCTATCGCTTTGTCAGAAAGAACATATAGTTTACCTCAGTGCAAAAAAAATAGCCACCCTTTTTTTCAGGTCCGAACTCTGAAGAAGAAGAAGAAGAAGAAGAATGAGTAATGGACTTTTACTTTTAATTTCAATTTTTGTTGTCATTCTTTAATACATTTGATATGCCACTTTTTATATTGTGGTAGTCCGTATATAGGAGGGAGGAGGATCACATGATTAAGCAAAGGGAGCAAAGGCAAGCGAGAAGATGGGCAAGAGTCTGCGTGCCAAGCAAAAGTAAATAAACCTTACAATGCAGTAATACAGTACTCTAACTTCAGTCAGAATAAAGGAACTCTGCACTGCACTGCACTGCAAATTGAATGCTTAATGAATGAGTGATGAGGACTAATGGTCATTAGTACTGGTGGCTGGTACAGGGAGTGGGGGCTGAAGCTCACTTGGAAGTGGCGGGTGTCAGCAGTAGCCATGGATGATTCCACAACAGCGGTCACAAATCCAACTATTATCACAGTTCTTTTACTTTACAGTATTGTCTGTTTCAGTGAACATAATGAAATAAAAGAACTGCAGATAATTTCTGTTCTGTAGTACTCCACAACAGATTCCCCATGGGAAGCAAGTTCAACCTCTCATTCATCCCTTACCTAATTAAGGGCCTCTTACCCAATGGCTAAACAAGGGCTCAACGTGTTAGAACTTTGTAGACTTATGCGGGGACTTCCCTATTTGTGACTAAGAGATGGAGTAGGTACTTGTCCCACTCTCTTGCATGCTGGTCTGTGAATGCCCTTAACATGATCTTTAAGAGACCCACTGAATCACTCTACCAGACCGTTAGTCTGGAGGTGGTATCTATGCCAAGACCCTGAGCTGCCTTACCTCATCCTTCTTCCAAAGACTAACCATCAGATCAGACATGGAGTTGGTGCCCTGGTCTGACAGAATCTCCTGGGGAAAACTCACCTGGCTAAATATCCCCAGCAGTTCATCTTCCACCTTCTCAGTCTCAATGGAGGTCAAAGGCACTGCCTCTAGGTACCTTGTTTCATAACCTATGGCCACCAAATGTACTGCTTGCCAGTACAGCTTGGGTGTTAAGTGGCCCCACAATGTCCATGCCAATTCATTGAAATGGCAAAGTTGCTTAGCCTTGTTCTCAACCTTTCCCACCCTCTGGCACTGCAGAAAAGTCCAGCAGGAGTTTGCCATGTCTTTAAAAATACTGGGCAAGTAGAAATTGTTAGTCTGATGTATTTTTGTATGACTGACCCTAAGTGTCTCCAAAAGGAAATGTTGTAGGATAAGGCCAGAAGCTACTTCCTAATCCCTAGGAACCACTATCTACCAGGGCACTCCTTCCTTCAGTCCTTCCTTAGTAACCTACTGATGGTACAGGAGCCCATTTTCCCAGTACCCTAACTTCTCCAAGAACTATGAGATCCACTTTCCACACTGGTGATCAACTCCTTTGATTTTTGCAGTGATGGGCCAGATTACTAAGCTCTCCCTAGCTCTGTGTGCTGACCTTTCCCAAAACATACTCTGTTTTGGAAAAGTAGACACAGCTGGGCTCTCCTCAGTCTGTAACTGTGGCTCAAAACACATGCTCCCAGCTCATTCTTCATCTACAGCTTCTGCTACTGAAGTAGGGGTTGCTTCCTTGTGCATTTCCTCCCTGTGTCCTCAGGAGCAGGTTCTCTCCTGCTTCGAGGTACTGATACACACAATATTGATCCTACTATCAAAGTAATTACCCATGATTACATCTACAGGTAGGTCTGGTACTACACCCACCTCCTGTATGCCCTGGCAGCCTTCCCAACTTAGAAAGATCCAGGCCACTGGCACCGAGACCACAGGGCCTGTCACTTCTCTAATTCTAAAGAACTGGCCTAGCAGGATTTGTTCTTCCTGAATCAAACCCTGCTTTACCATAGAATAGAAGCCCCAGAGTCCCTCAAACCCTGTGTTACCAATCCATTCACCAACACTGGATGTATATGTGAAGTGGAGGTAGAGGACCCTGCACTCAGTGTGTAGGCCACTGTCTACTGTGAGCTTTCTAAGATACCCCTTCTGCTGCACTAACCTTTTTTTTTTGGACAGTCATAAGACAAATGCCCAGTTTCTGGTAGATATAGCACCTGCATTCACTTGTCTCCGTGCTTTTGAGACCAGGTTGTTTCCTTTTGTTCAGGTACAGGCTGGCTTCATTTAGGCTGCCCCACAGGTTCCCCTAAAACCACCTGATGTCTCTCCCCTATTACCTTTGTGATGTGAGGATGGTCTACTGAATATGAACTGATCACCTTTCTCAGCTGCCTCTCAGAGCTCAGTGTTCTATCCAACAACCATATTCTCAGATCCTTGGGGTCAGTTTTTAGAAACTGTTCCTAAATCTTTATTTCCTCTACAGAATAAGGTTTTTCACCTACAGAGTAAGCTTTTTCACCCTCTATCTAGTGTTCTAACAAGCTACTTAGCTGCACAGATATTTCAAGCGTAACTGTCCCCAGTGCCTTTTTTTTATAATTTACTTTTTTATTGAATAAACAAGAGGGACTAAGCACAAATCCTAATCAGCATAATCAAAAGAAAAAAATACACAACATATTGTACAGAATAACAAAAATAGCAATAAAACAGGCATCAGGTTTGAGAACCTCAAATCCAGAATTAAATGTCCAAATCCACTTGCAAGTACTGTTCATATATGGTACAGATCTCCAATGTTTCAACAAGTCCAAAAGAGCCCACCATTTGTTATAGAAGAATGAAGGTCAACATGAAGATCTGTGTATATGGAAATCCGAAGAAATCATAGTCCAATAAGGGCTAAAAGCTGATTGGCAGTACAAAGCAAGTAGAAGTGGAGTCTTGCTTACAACTATTCACAAAGCTGAAAAGAGAAATATTCATACCAATAATAAAGGAAAGAGTGGTCACTGTACATAACTTGATAATAGCCAAAAGGCCAAAGTCAAACAAAACAAAGCTTGGCGGCTAATTAAAATGAAGCTAATTAATACATGTTCACCAAGGTTCCATAGACCCATGTCTAGCCTGGACAATGTACAATCTCAACATGCAGCAACTACCTAGGGAATAAAATCAAGAAAGTGATCTGTGATATCACACCATCTATGCTAATGATTATCAAAGACCTCTACTCTATCCAAAAGATGGGTCGAGAGCCTTCCAAAGCATATATTTCCTGCCCAGTGCATGCCAGGCTGCCGGGTCAGAACAGTCTTAGTGTGCCATAACCGAGTAATGATGTTTTTTGGTTGCCAGCACTAGCAGGGACCTTGTCTATAAATAGTTGTAGGCACTCTGGATCCCTTCTGGCTTAACTGCAGTCAAAATATAATCAGGAGTTAAAAATGAGGTGCAATCATAAATAACAATCAATTCTCACAGAACCTCCTGCTGGTATGAAGCCAGAAACTCACAGGACCAGAGTACATGTGTCTGGTTGGTAAATTTAAAACCACAATCCTTACAACATCTGCCAAGGAGATTCTGTAAACTGGGCTACTACCACTGGAGTGTTGAGTTTGAAGCTTCCACAGAAATTCTTTCCAGTACAGGGAAGTGGAACCTTTAAAACTGGAAGTTACAGAGGCACCCCAGGCACTATGAGAAATGTGTTGGTGTAGTTCAGTAGCCCACTTAACCCTTACAAAATCCATGGAGTCTCTAGACTGTTCCTGAAGGACTTGTAAAGATGGCTTATTAAGTGCTCTGTTGAGGCCCCATCACTTTGTGTGTGGATTAAAGTTATCAAAAGTAGTAGATGTTCTACAAGAGAGAAAGCACATCTTCAAAGGGTCCAGAATTGATATGTAGATTGTAACTGAGCAAAACAGAGAATACCGTTTGGACCTACCAGTTGGGATACATACCTCAAGCCACAAGATTACCAAGACTCCAGTGTTCCAGCCACTGCATTGGGTGGGAAAGAGGAATCATAAGTAAGCGATTGAATAAAAAGGGTTTCTGGGTGGGTGAACTAGGTACACAGAGCCTGAAGCCAGTACTGAAAGGGAACAGCTGTATACCGAGGGAATTTAGTGAGTGGAATACAGTGAGGGGATGACCAAGAGATAACTTGTAAGATTAAAAAATCACTCAGAGTAAGTTCAATTTGTTTCCAGTGTGCTTTGTACAAAGGGTTTAAACCAGCAGAGTAACACCTGCCCAGTGGTGCTGAGGGTTGAGGTGCTGGATGCCACACCCTCACACTACACTGTTGACCTAGGTTTGGGAGTGAGCTCAGGAAGCTGGAGACTGGCAGGGAAGGGACAGGATTGAGCATCCAGTGGACTGCTCTCCTGTCCTGGGAGGGAGGGGATCTGTCTCCAGTTCTGGGACTCCTAGCGATGGCTGGGAGCACAGCAGCCAGAGACAAGGAGTCAATGGGGATTGGCTGCAGCAGCGACCCTGTAGGCACGCACAGGGGAGCATGCTTACCCATGCTGGGACACATTGCATGACTGAGCCAATAGGGTAGGGATGCCAGAAAACCTCTCCCACTAGGGACAGGTGAAGGCACTCCCGAGCCACACTCCCAATGCTGGTCAGAACTCTGTCTCTGTCCCCCACCACTCCCAGCCCAGAGGCTCAACCCTATGAGATACAGCACCTGGAAAGATAGAGTGGTCCTTCCCTGGAGGTTCAGACCAGGATGCATCAAGCTGGGGGTGCGGAGATGAGGGACCATCACAAGCGGGAGGTAGCGATCAGTCAGAGGTACCTGGAGAGAGTTCCCAGCATGGTAGGAGAACAAACAAAGTTTGAAAAAAAATAAAATAAATCAGCAGAGTATTATGCAGAGTTGAGAGGCGATTGCATAGGTTTTCAAATTAGGTAGATTAAGACCACCTTTTTCTAGGGAGTTGTAAAATGGAATATCTAACCCTTGGGGACTTACTCTTCCAGATAAAATGAGAAATCAATTTATCCCATGCTTAAAAATAGAAATTATCAGGCAACTCAGGAAGCATTTGAAGACAAAACAAAATACGGGAGGATATTTTGTTGGATGGCTTCCATCCTGCCCAAGAAACTGAGGCGAGATGGGACCACTTTGATAAGTCTTCCATCAGCTGTTGGTCAAGGATTCATAATTAATGATATCTACACAAGCTAAATTTGCCGTCAATCTGATTTCCAAATAACGCATGGACAATCCATGCCACTTAAAAGGAAAGTTGCCTTCAGGAACATAGAGGAGAATAACTATAAAGCAATACATATGTCTTTGATCATTTATTTTGTAACCTGCTAAAACAAATAATTTCAGTTGCTTCCAAACCTCTGGTATGGATTGTTTGGGGTCAGTTAAGGTGAACAGGATATCATTTGCAAATAAAGATATTTTATGGGAACGTCCTCTTAGAGAAAACCTTCAATATTAGGATGCTGACAGATTGCAGCTGCTAAGGGTTCAAGACATAGCACAAAAAGCAAAGGGGACAAAGGACGACCCTGTCTCAACCCCCAAGAAAGTGTGAATGGCCAGAGAGAGCCATCCAATCTCAGATATGCTTGGGGAGTGATAAATATTTTGGAGTTGCAAAATAAGTTCCTTAGGAAAACCAAAGTGAGATGGTCAACCATAGAAAGACCGGGCAACCTTGTCAAAGGCCTTTTCTGCATCAAGCCAGAAGAACCAATGGAATCTTGCTGGTAACAACATAATCAACCAACAGAAATGTCCGCCTGACTGCATCTTGTGTCTCTTTAATAAAGCCTACCTGATCTTGATCAATAAGAGACATTGGGTGGTAGGAAACCAGATACCATGGGTCCTTCTGAGGCTTAAGGACAGTCATAATTACTGTGTACCTCCAAGAGGAAGGGAGGTGGAGGTGCTCCTTTGGACAGCATGAATCACTTCCAACAAGGCGGAAGAAGGAGGTCTTGAAAATGTTTATAAAATTCAAAAGGGTAGTCGTCTGGTCCAGGTGCTTTTACAACATATGTGAAGAAACCTCAGAGGTAGAATTTTCTGAAAGAATCCTTGGGATACAATCATAAACCAGCTGCTGGAATTCAGGGTCCTGAAAGAGAGCAAGATTAAAATGCCAATGGGACACTTTATTCACTTCCCAAGGGAAATTTGGCAAAGACAGGGCACGGTCCGATAGAAAAGTCACTCCATGCCAGACATCTTGAAGTGAATCAAGATGTTCTGCTGTGGTGAAGAGGTAGTCAAGATGGGAAGCAACCTCTGTTTGGGCAACCATATGCATGTATTCTCTAACAGTGGGAAAACAGTGATGCTAGGTGTCTCTGATACCCAATGAAGTTAGAGGTTGTTTAAAATATTTCTGAAATTGATTAGTTCTGTAAGCCAGGGTTTAGAAACATCTAAAGTGAGATTAAGGGTCATGTTGAGGTCCCTCCCCGTAAGTAATTGCTCCTGTAACACTGAAAGTAATTTATTTTAAAAGCTACGGGCGCACTGCTTTAGATGACCCTGGGGAGAAATAAACTGAAGCCAGAGTGACCAAATGGACATACAATATGCCCATAACCATAACATAATGACCCTCTGGATCCTCAAGCTGATCCTGTAGTTCAAATGGGATTCCTCAGGGATCAAAATGACCCCTATCTCTTACCAGATCTATAGGAAGAAGCAGCCACTACAGGGTAGCCAAATTATTTCAACTTGGCATGTTCTGTCAGAGACAAATGTGACTCCTGCAAAAAATAATTTCAGACCACTCTTTCACGAGGAACTGCATAAGCTGTGCACGTTTAATGGGATTTTGAAGTCTGTTAATATTAAGGACATAACTACAGAATGTCTAGCCATTAGGGATAGTATTAACTGAATAAAATAAGTCAATGACCCTCTCAAAACAAGAACATCTGCTTGATAGCACAAAAATAAGAACAGAACACGCTCAGCTTGAATGTGAAAACTGTCTGAAATTGCAATAATAATAATACATGTACTCTCTAAAATGTGGGTACCACATAACAAACTGATGCACAATTCAAAAGACAACATTGGTTACAAAAGATTAGAGGCCACGAATTAACAGCTGGGGCAGCTAAACTACAAATGTTGACAAGAAAAAACACTTAACAACTAACAGTAAGAAACACAAAGTAATTAAACCCCATAAACCAATAGCCCAACCACCCCAAAGCCCAAGCAAAGGCAGTAGGAAAGAAGCTACTGTAACAGGCAGTAGATATGGACAAGGTTAGCAAACATCCCAACCAATAGTAAACAAATCTAAAACTCGTGCAACATCGAGAAAGTTGACTTCCTAGGCAGGGATGTTTCTTACCCAGCCTCCTGTAGGAGAGCAGAAAACCTCCTTTGGGTAAAGCCACAATACAGTCGTGGTCCCTTCGCCATCAGTACAACTAAACATGATGGCAAAAAATATGCACAAGCCAGACTAGGAGGGGTGCAAGTCCATAGTCCATGGTGGACCCGGGACCCACTATCTGATGTAAATGCAAAGCTAAAAGCACCAGGCAACCCTGCCAGGTAGCTAAGTACCTTAATAGTCATAAGACATAAATGTAAGACAGCTCGTCATCCTTCCCACCCAGCCTCCCAGGAACTGAACTACACATACCTGCACATATAAATGCAACAATAGTAAGGAAAGAAGTACAATTACAGCTATAGTGCATCCAGTATTATAAACTGTGAGTACCAATTACGAATTCCATGGCGTACTCCCAGTAATCTAAAAGAAAATTAAAATAATCATTTTTTATATACTATACTTTCCTCTCCACTCCCTTTAAAAACAAACAAAAAAGAACAAGGTAACCTTACACAGAACAATGTAGGCTGGAGAATGTCAGTGCATGTGAGCAATTATAGAATCCAAAATCTCAGACTGATGAACACTCGATTTATCCTCTCTAATTCCTGGAGCTAATAAAACATCACACAGACAGAGATACCCACAAGTTAAGGCAAAATATTGATACACCAAACAGGGAGTTAGGCTCCCTCAACCCCATCAAGAATAATAACCCACCTTTCTTAATATGTAAATTCCCAGTTCTCAAATATGTGTCCCTGTGTCTCTACCCCCTAACTCTGCTTAATAAGACCATAAAACTATCTGATAAGCTGGCAAGCCATGTAATAGAATAAGCTTATATTTGCAGCATTTAAATAGGTAATTCTCCATTCTTAATAAAAACAACAATAATCCTTCCATTCCCCTCAATTCAGGTAATAGCAGGTCCTATATGTAGTAAGAAGGGTTTTCCAATCATAAAATGTAAAGGCAAACAGTGCAACTCCAAGAAACCACAGAGTGAGATGAGAACAGAGAAGCAGCTGAAAAATAAAAAAATAAAAAGGGGGTGCTGATAAAGAAATTAATAACCAGAAGAGGGAATCGGAGCTATAGCCAAAGAAATATCACTAACTTCTCAGCTTGAATAAAGCATTCAAGCTAATAAGAACTAAAAAAAATACCATAAAAAGAAATGAGAATAAGGGTATGGGAGAGACACTAGGGCACTGGAGATGGAGAGTTCCAGAAAGAGAATAAAGCTGGCAGATAGGAACAGAAAGTAGCAAATGATGAGATCAATAAGGACACAGAATAAAACATTAATCAGCAAGTAGAGAATTAAACACAGGGATAAAAGAAAATGAAGGACTGATAGTATCTTCCAGCCTAAAACTGGGAGAAAGTCAGGAGGAGTATGAAGTTTAATTGCAGTAGATTGGGTCCCAAGTAGAACAAGTACCGCTATAAGTAAAAAGAAAAAAAAAAAAAAAGTCAGTGGAACAGATCTAGAAAAAACAGAGTGCTGGTAAAATACCACAAACAGAGAAAAGAAAAAGTCAGCTGATAGGGAAAAATGGAGAGAGAAAATAACAATTTTAGAGGGTCACTTATCCACAGTCCATCTGCAGAGAACCAAAGGAAGAAACTTCACAGAACAGCTTGCTTGGTTAAAGTCTTTGCAATGCTCGGCTCTAGATAAAAGCTAATAAAGTTTCCCAACACAAATCATGCAGGTTCTTCACAGTGGAAAGACTAAGGAAGAGCTTGAATCTCGTGAGGATTCTTCTTGCTTTCTCTTCTTGCCCTAAAGTGAAATTTGCTGCCACTGGTCTCCTTGCAATGCTTTCTTCTCCTAAACATTTCAGTCTCTATCTGTTCTTCAGCAGATATCAGTTTTCTGCTTTTTAGTTCAATTAATACTGCTTCTGGTGTTTCAAAATCTTTACTCCATGCTGGAAAATCATCCGCAGTCGGGCAGGGTATGGTGTAGTAAACTTGATTTATTTCTGTTACAGGGGCCAAAGAATAGGAGCATATGCCCTTTTCTTGTGCTTTGGAGCAAGAGGGAATAATTGTTATCAAAGTAAATTCTTCTGCCTTGGTGGTAACGGTGTCCCTTACGCCATGCCCAAAAGTAGTAAATCTTGTTTTGTTGAAAAGTTTAGAAACCACATTACTATAGATCGTGGACAGGCTTCATGTGAGGGTGTCTGGGAAACTAAAGAACAATGTGCCCTTTCAATAACAATTGGCAAGAGAGTGAGCGACATCAATTAAAGAAGCAAACAGTTCCAGAAGAGATGTAATCATCCCTGTTCTTGGATCCTTCAGGGATACTGTAAATGACTAATTATTATGACAGGACTGATTTTCCAGATCCTCGCATCGGTTCTGCAAGTCTTGTTGCTCTTGTATAGTTTTGGAAACTAGCTGTTCCAGACAGTCCACTTTAGGGTCTAGTTTTGCTAGGGCTTGCTCTACAGACCCCACTTGACTTTCAAATCTGACCAATGCTTATTTAAATTCTTGTTGGGTAGCCTGGTACTATTCAAAGAACTCCTGGAGCTCAGCCAAGACAGCTGCATTCATCGGCTGATTTTGATCACCTAATTGATTCCCTGCCATAGCTGCAGCTGCTTCTGGAGAACAAGAACAGGCAGCATTGGGAGAAGAGTGTTCTGGCTGTGAATCTGACAGCTGTAAGTTTTCTTTGATTTCTTCTTCTTATCTTTGCTACCCATGAGCAGACAGTCTGTAAGCCACAGTGGAGAATAAAATCAGGAGGTTTTAATAGAAAATATTGAAATATTCAGCCAGGTGAAGAAGAGCAGCAGGCTTAGTCCTCCATTCAGGAGCCTGACATCACCAGAAGTCCTAGGGCTTTTCTTAACCCTCAAAATTTTAGCCTACAGGCCTCAGGTGTTAACTCAAAATGCTTTAGAAAGGCATTTTCACTTTATCATAGTGCATGCAGTCATCATTGTCCTTTCAGGCAAAGCCTCCAATGCCTTGCCTGTAAACAGTGGCATAGGTGAGTCACCCAAGAGCCCTGCCCAATTATAACTGCCCACAGATTCTCTCAAAATATCTTAAATTAATCAATATCACTCCCTCTTGATATCTGGGAAACATTCCAGAATAAATGTTTGCTTCCTGGTTGACACCCTCTTAGCCATTACTCACAGTCTGTGGTAATGTCCTCTGCTGCAGAATTTCCATTTGACTCCCATGCTTAAGCTTCTTCATCTGGATCTCATTCTAGTGCTGCTTTTCTTGCTCCTCAGCCTTTACTTCTTCTCCTTCTCTCACTCCTCTCACTGGATCTCACACTGGCACTCTGTCTCTAGCTCCTCAGCCTTTCACTTTTTCTCCTCTGCTTCTAGCCTCATCTTTTGCAGACCTGCTGCTGCCTTTGCTTCCCAATTTCTGCTTCCTCCTTAACCAGGACAAACCCAGCTCCAACATTTGTACCCGTCTGCTTCCACAGCTGCATCAGTTGAAGGTAATGACACATTTGTATTTTCCCTAGCCTCCCTTTCATTTTAGCTAGCAGTGACCCCATTTGCATAGCTTTCCAGCTCACTTTTCCAAGAATGACTATTAATTTCGCCATGTTGGCCCTCCTCATAGCTAAACTCTCTTTTTCGGCACAGGTCCTGAAGGTTTAGCAGTTTGCACTTCTTATATGGCCCAAACATAATGTAATAATTTTGCTTAAAGCTGAAACAGCATAATATTCTGTAGTGATTTGCATATGCATATGCAGCCCATGATGCTTTGCATTGTGGGGGCATGTGTGATTTTGCATTTCTATAATGTAGTCTATCTATCTACACTTGCTTAACAAAAACTAAACAAAGAACTTACGGTCCCTTTGTATATTCTGTTCTGTGACTGGACAGATAACCTTCATGCTGACAAAACTGTTTCACATCCCACCCGATGCCTCCAGTTTGTGGCAAACTGCTCTTTCCCAGACTCAGCCTGTCAATGTTACCAGCTTTTTCAAACCCTTCAGACTTCTTTTTTAAATTAAACTTTATTAATTGATTTCCCAAAAGAGAAAACATACAAACAGATAACAACATGGAGTGTACAACAATGCATCCAGTATCAGCATTCTGTTTTCAAAATAATTATATACACAGCATAAAAGGAACTGTAAATTATACAAATGTAACAGAAACAACTTTCACTGGGAGTACTGACAGGCCTTCCAATTGTCCTGATATTTGACCAGACATCCTAACCATTTATTGGTCTGGGGAAACCAGGAATTAGTGTTGAACCTGTAAAATGTGATGCTCAGCATCTAAGATCCTACAAAGAAAAGGGGAGGGGTACTGTCAAGGCAAGTATGATTTAGTGACAATGATTGTTCTACTCCTTATGTAGTTTATATATCTGAGCAGCCTATGTTAACATGGCCAACATTTCTACTACATTTCTCCTTCTAGCTCTGCTTAATAATTAAAAGAGCCAGCAACCATTAAACTTAACATTTTGAGGCCTCAGCTGGGCTGTGACCTTCTCTGTATCTTGTGTCTTTTGGCAATTCTTGATCCAGAATTCTACTGTAGGACAGGTAGCTGTCAGCCACAACTGGGTTATTATTTTCATGGCTGCAGCCATCAATATATTATAAATGTAACCCCTCCCATAAGTCGAAGCTTACCTGAGCTCCTGCCTCCTCAACTCCCCATGCTGCCATTTTTCTTGCTCCCCGGCTGGATTCTGGACTGTCAAGGGGCTGGGGAGCACTGTAGTTTGTTCCAGAGCCTCCTGCACCTGTGTTTCAGTGTGGCTGATATGCCGCTCGTGTCTCACTCCCCAAACTACCAATAGGGCGGGGAGCATAAAAAGTTGATTCCAGCACCTCCTGCACCTACCTAGGAGCAGCCTGTGTGCCACAGAGCTCACTTGCTCTTCTGCCCTCTGAACTGTCACACAGCAGGCGGGGAGTTCCAGGAGAGGCCACTGTGTGGCCTAGTGCCAATAGGGGTGCTGCAAGAAGCAGTAGAAGTGCCGCAGGGAGAGTTTCTCCCCAGCCCCCTGGACTGCCTAAGGGGCTGGGAGGACCAGAAAGAAAAATAAATTAACATTTAAAGCACTCTGACCCTGCCAATGCCACCAGTGGGTCAGGAGTAGGTGGAAGAATGCGACCACTGGGACTTCAAGTCCCATGATGCTTAGTGACTGGGTATGGCCATTTCTAGATTCAGCTTTACCAGGGGTGCCTTAAAATAGAGCCAGCAACTCGGCTCCTGCACCATAATGTACCCCCTGACCCTAGCGACCCTCAGAAGGACCAGAAGTGTGCTAGTCATGAAGCCAAATGCTGCCAACAGTGACCATTTATATTTGTACAAGTTATGGAAAGTGACTGAGCTGGGAAGAACTGTTTGATGGCAGCCATCTTTGCAGAGGCTGCTGGACAATAGTGTTAGATCCAATTGGTAGCTGCAGTACATCCAATCAGGATAAAGAGCTTGTGAGTCATGTGAAGCAATCAGTGGCTGAGTTTTGAACCTGAGTATTCTGAACTTTACAGTTGGTGTGTGGACTTCTGTATGAGGTTTTGAAGTGAGAAGGAGTGTTTCTAGTCAGCTCCTGCTGCTGTGTTTAAAATCCTGCAATTTTGTGCCTTCTGTGCAAGCTAGGAAAGAGAGAGAGAGAGAGAGAGACACTTCCAAGGACCTGTGACTCAAAGGGTATATTTTTATCTGCTTTTGCTGTGACCAGATAGAAGATCCTGTGGTTGGTGCCTTCTGTGCAGGTCTAGAACTGGTAACAAAACATTCTAAAGCCTGTTAAGTGATTTGTTGCAGTGGAGAATGAGGTAACCCAATTACTGCCTCATTTCCCACCAGTTCAAAGAATGAGCTTCTGGTGCCAGAACCTATGCTCTGAGGTTCTGCCTGAGTGCCTGATCTGCTGCCTACCTACAGTCAAGGTAGGTGAAGACAAGTCTCTTCGTGGGGTGAGACTGCCTACCTATAGTCGAGGTGGGTGAAGACATGTCCCTTTGTGGGGTGAAGACTGCCTAGCTACAGTTGAGATGGATGAAGACAAGTCCCTTTGTAGGGTGAAGACTGCCTACTTATAGTCGAGGTGGGTGCAGACAAGTCCTTCTGTGGAATGAAGAGGATCATCGCCTGCATTCCCAGCCTTCCTGCCTGTTCTTCCAAGTTGCCTGAAAAGGAGATGTCCCCAACATCCTGCATCTGTGCTATCTAACGTCTTGAGTACTGGATTTTACCCACACAAATGCTTTCCTAATTGTTCAACTAGTTAGCTTATTAACATTACATCTCTGCTTCCTCACGTGACCTTAGTAACACCCTTAGCAACTATCACAGCCAGGAATAAACTGTTTCACTGCATCCCTGGTGTAGTTGGTATTTTGCTCTGCATCCACTCAGTATTTAATCTGGGCTGCACCAGCTTTTCCACGTCACAGGCCTACATCTACTCAGTGTCGCACACAATATTGAGAGCTCTCACAGGGACTGTGGGGTTAACTGGTGCACCAGTGGGGGAGTAGAACTGGGACTGGTAATTCTGAACTGCACTGTACCATTCCCAAATGCCCATGTGTTTTGATGTTACTGATTTTTCATAGAGCTTAGAACATTATTGAATTCTTTTATTCCCTTTGTTTCCACTGCTCCTACATCTTTATCCACCCCAAAATAAACCCTGGTTATTTATTTTCTGAAAATTGTTATAGCCATTGCTTTATTGGGTAGTGTGATATTTCATGCTTAGAGTTATAAGTAGGAGGGACTGTATATTGTCTTACCTGTTTCCAAGGGAGGGTGAACATCATTTCCTGTGGGAAGCACCCTGGCAGTACTCTGCTGGAAGGATCCCCATAGGTGGAAGCACTGCACCAATCACACAGCCAATTTTATCCACGAACCCAGGTGCCAACACACAGTCCCTGAGGCAGCACCACCTGTAGGTGGATGTGCAGGTAGAAGGAAGGGTGGCTACATATAAATACATTTTAGATTTGTCTTTAATGCCTTGTGATAGTATACCCAGAATCCAATGTGGAACTAGTTTGGTGGTGGAATGTCTAGAATCTGCCTTGTTATCTGTGCCACCACTTTCCAATATTCTCTGATAAGTGGGCACTCCCAAAATATGTGTGCATGGGTGCCTACCAACCCTCCCCCAACATCCTCCCCAATGCTGATTAGAATGGTGTGTTCCATAATGTTTAGAAATGGTTGGGGATGAAAGTACTTACCACTGTCTGCCATCCATAATGATCTCCACCACTGCTTCAGATGCAGGGATTCTGTCACCCTCCCACTCACCTCTGGAGGTAACAGCTGAGTAGGGGAGAGACAGAAGAGAGTCAGGTGAAACTGGGGGTGTCAGGACTACCGAAACCAATTCCTTAAAGTGTCTTTGCATGGGCACTTGGGGGACCTGTAAGGGGTTATTTCATTCACGCAGCCTTGCTGACAGTAGGTACAACTACTTCAGGCAGCAGGCAAGGAAGGAAGCCCTGACCACAACCTCTAGCAGGAGTGGGATACAGGGACTTTACAGACCTTACAGTCATTTTGAAGGCTCAAGGCCATGTAGGACCTCTTCAGCATCATATTCCAACAGTTCTGACCCTTTAAAGGAGCATTTGAAACTTCCTGTGGCACATCATTGGCAAAGCCAGCAACTCTGAGCCAAGAATACCTTCTCATGCAAATGCCAGAAGCTGCAGCTCTGGCAGAGGCATCAGAAACATCATAAACTGAGCACAGAAAATGTTTGCCAGTCTCAGTACCAGTAGATAATGTCTTAAACAAATCAGTCTTGGTAGAGCCAACAGCCAAAGCCTGAGCCACAGTACAAGCAGCTTTCCCCAGGCTGTTCTGATATTTAATCACGTGGGCCTCGTAGTTTGCAATCCTAAGGTCCAGGGATGAAGAAGCATAAAGACATTTGCCCATCACATCCAGCTTCCTAGATTCTTTGTCAGAGGCAAAGTACTCATATGTCTAGGGGCCCTAAACCTACTGTGAGCAGCTATGATGTCCAAAGAGTCAGTTTCTGGTTGGTTTAAGACTTAGCAGATGGTGCAGGATACTACTTATCAGCCTTTCTAAGAATTGTTGGCAGTGAGTTTGGTCAGTACATGCAACAAAGGTAGCATCCTCTAATTCAGGATACATAGGTGAAATGATAATGGAGATGGAGCAGGGCACCATCAAAAATTCCATGGTATTCCTTTTAACAGAACTTTCCTCTTCCAAAGCAGAGCCCATGGCAGACTGCATTTGCTGCATCATGACTTGGAAAGATGGGTCCTCGGGAGGAGATCTTGGGGTATAAACCACTGAATCCTCACTACAGGATGAGAGGGTAGAACTAGAGTGAGAGCCCCTAAAACTGCTCTCCTCATATTCTTCCTCTAAGTCCTTAAAATCAGGATTATATTCTATTTTGTTGCCGTCAGCATACGAGATAATGAGAGCCACAGAAGGGCCAGCGATGCCTGTGGCAGGTGACAGGCAGGAATCTGTGGTGTGCTCTTGGAATCTGCTGACAGGGGCTGAGCACCAGAAGGCCCCATTAGTGTTGAAGGCCCCATTAGTGTAATACCTGCCTACAATGCCAACCCTGCCAGAATGCATCAAATTATGTCAGAAAATTGTGCTAGCACAGCCTGGATGCCCTAAAAGGGTCTGAGACTACCTGCTGCAATGGACCTTGGCCTAATGGCAATGGCATCATACCGTCCATTGTAGATATAACAATGTCCAAGTCAAGCTCTGACCTTGGTGCCTCAATAGCGGTTGGGGGCTGTAGTCGATGCCACCAGAGTGGGCACTGATGAGGATATTGGGGGTGCTGTACTGCTGGGGTGTGCCGTCCTCGGATGAGACATTTAACTGAGGTCCCTTCTGCCCATCCTGGTGTTGTCCTGGTGGGTGTCCAGGTGGAAGTAAAAGAACCCAGGGCACTCTTAGCAAGAAGCAGGGAACATTCCGGTGTCTGGCCAACATTCCCTTCCCATAAACCAGTTCATGCAATTATCCAGGCTGTGTGGGTGATAATGTGCGATATAGCCGCCACCACACATTCAGTCACTTCACTACCAGTCTAGCATTGGTTGTAAAGTGCTTTGGGATACTGTGTACAAAAAGCACTATATAAATGCTGATTCTTCTTCTTCTTCTATACCTTTTCTCAATGTTACTAGGACCTTGCAGGCGAAGCAGAGTTATCCTTTCTTCATGTCTGTGCTTATGGCCAGATTTCTAGGAGCCTGTGATAACAACCATTTCTTATCCTTATCTTTAGAATTTGATGGCTGCTTCTCAGCAGATGGTTAGGAGAAGGAGATTTTGCCTCCATGTGATTTCAGCGAATGCAATTTGGGTGAGGTTAATAACAGTGACCATCATTTGGGTGACATGGAATCAGAGGCACATTGCAACTACTACTGTCATCACCCCTGTAGCTTCCCTCCCCCACTCACTTCCACCTCCTGCCTGTTCTCCGTTATTCGTTCCTTGCCATACCTCTTTCCAGGTTCATTCCTCCTGGTCCCCTGTTTTTCCCTTATTGTTTTAGTAATTCTCTCATGACTGCCTCACCAGTTATCGCCTGCTAGATTCTGCATCTGCATCTCTGTTCATGTCAGGGGCTTTGTCCCCCCTGCACCCCATGGGGGATGTGCCCCATTTCTAATATTCTAACTCCAATGCACTAATTACCTCTGGGGTGCACTGAATAGTGCCAATCGCACATATTGTGTAGTCACTATATTTGCATGGTCACCAGTTTGAAGTCGCTCATATTGATTTAGCTAAATTGATTCATGCAGATTGACTCATTGTATTGTGGTGCTACCTTTTCCTTCTCATGGCTGTCAATGCCTTTAATACAAGGAACTTTTTGAACTTTCTTATGACGTCACCTCGAAGCCCAGTTGAAGCTCTGGCAAATCTCACAAGTTCTCAATTTATGAGACAGGCCCAAACAGCACACATACACCATGTCTGTGTCTTTATAAATTATATATCTGCACTTACAGTATCAAAATAAAGGCTCTTTCAACTTCATAAGCATACAGAAATGACAACAGAACACTAAGAAAAGCACAGGAACAAATGGCAATGGCTAAGTTGACAGTGTTTCCTTCAGCAGGGCCAACAAGGATGATTGATAGAAGAAAGAACTGAGAAATGATGAGGCCACCCATGTTATATATGCATAGATGCCACATGTCATTGTGTGTGGCCATCCAGCTAACAAAATGTTTCTGAGTGGTTCTGATGGATTATAGTTCCCAAGGTGTGGCCTAATGGCAGAGATATCCTTGATGAAGATCTGATCATTACAAATTTACAAAATCCTGAAATCCTGACATCAGCTACATGCATACCAAATTTCATTCTATTCTGTCTAGTGATAGCCAAGTTATTAAGGTGCAAAACCTGGGTTTAACACAAAAGTGCCTACTCAACCCAAATAGCAGTGGAGCAACTCTGACACTATAATAGATGTAACAAAGGTGGGGTAAAAATCACAAGATAAAAGTGATATATTGGCTGGTAATGACAGTAACAATAAGATATCAACCATATGTTGTTGTCACCTTTGTCACAATGGATATCTTGAAGCTTAGTATCATCACAATGGAATACTGAACCAATCAGAGAGCATCTTTCACAGTGAGGAGATCAAAATTGCCTAGTACAGCACTAATGTCAGCAGCTGAAATCAAAGAAAAGTTAAAACTTCAAACAAACAACAGATTTAAAAGTCAAACTAGTAAACCGATGTATATATTAAACACGCAATGCTATGACTCAGGACCCTTGTAAGGCCAGATTTTATTAATTCCTTGTGGCTCTGTCTCTAATGAGTTATGGTCCTGCCCCATCACATTTGAAGATAAATTGCATGTTTTGATTCAGATCATTTCATAGCCCTCTATTACATACCGTCAGTGCTTGAAATTCAAAGACAGTCCATGTCCATTTGTTGTTGCATTCATAGAAGTGGCATCCAAAATCTTGTGATTTATGATTGTGATGACAACACTGAATTATACTGCAGTTAGAATGTCTGTGCCACTTATATTGTTCAAACAATCCAGTTACTCTACAGCACTCTGAGGACCTGTTTGATTCACATGCTACTGGCATGGACAGGTGGACAATTCACAGCTGCTATGTGAAGTCTCAAAGCAGGCTAGAAATAATGTTCAGTTTATAAAACCTAACCCTATGTTAATCACAGTTGACAATATTACTAACTCCATAGATTCAATTAAAACAAACAAGGCCCCTGGGCCAGACAAGATTATTCCGAAACCTATAAGTTTATGAAAGAGAACTGGATATGCATTTTGATAATACTATTTAATTCCATTGTTCAAGATGGACCTATACCATCAAGTTGGAAAGGTAGTCTGATTTTTCCACTTTATAAAAAGGTGACATGACGAGATCCGAGGATGTATAGACCCATAAGTTTAATAGATTCTTCTCAAATGTTTCACGAGAATTATTCTTGACAAATTACAAAAATGGTTAGATGCAAAGAAATTCTTTGAATATCAAAATGGTTTTAGATCCAATAGATCAACAACTCAGCATTGCTTTGTACTTACTCATTTGATCTGGAAGTACATCAAGATAAAAAGTCTAAATTGTTTTGTTGTTTCATGAACTTCAGCTTCACTTTCGATAATGTTAATAGATCAATTCTTTGGAATACATTGTCAGAGCTGGAACTGAGTCTACCTTATTAAGTACACTTATAAGACTTCACAATGACAACTGGATAGAGGTGCAATATAACAAAAAGATGGTTTAACTAAACCGATAAAAGTCAATAAGGGTGTCAAGCAGAGCTGCCTTTTAGCCCCTCTTCCTTTTCAATGTATATGTTAATACTATCTTACAAAACCTGGAAGATCCTGATTTTCACTCACCCTCCTTACTAAACAGAAAAGTTTCCTGTCTGGCATATGCCAATGATATTGCACTTCTGTCAGCATCTTATCTTGGATTGCAAAAATGAATAAATTTGCCATTCTATGTAAAACTTTAAATTTCAAATAAATAGGAGAAGACCAAAATGGTGGTCTTTGGCATATAAACATCAGTATCAGATGTTAGAAATTTTATCTTGATAAAGAGCCACCTGAAACCACCAATTATTATGTCTACTTGGGGTTCATTTTTCTGCAAATTGCACTTGGAAACAGCACAGGAATACACTTCTAACTAAAATAAAACTGTTTTCAAGCATTTAAGATATTTAATACAAAATTAAGTAAGGCCTCCATTCTGGGTGTCCTTAGGGTATTGAATCGAAGGTCAGTTCAAGTGTGTTATATGGGGCGAAATTTAGGCTCAGACCTTATTAGATATACACTGTAGATCCTCGGAGCAACAAATGAATAAGTTTTATTGCTACATTCTTATGGTACTGCAATCTGTACCTGCAGCAGTGCTGTGATCAGAACTGGGTCAGATGTCCCATCAATCATTAATATTAGAAATGTAATTTAATTTCTTACTATCACTTTTCCTTCTTAAATAATTCCGCTTACCAAGATTATGCAAGGAGGAACAATTAAAATATTCATTTAGAGCTTTTGCTTTTCCATATATAAAATACATATACCCACTGAATCTAAGACAAATTCTACATGAAATATATTTAAGACCTAGAAGAAATTCAAGAAATTATTCAAAGTAGATTGAGAAATCAATCATGCAGGTTAGATCTAGAAGAATTTCTTCATTAAAGTACTACAAATGGTACAAAATCTTAAAAAAAAACATCAGTTAGAACCTTATTTATAGATTATATCAGTCCCTACCAGAAAAAGACTACTGAGTTGGTTCCATATGGAACTTTACAAAGCAAATTATGTATTACATAACCAGGAAGGCCCAGTTATACCTCCCCATACTGTAGTTGCAATAATAATACCACTGATGACCTGAAGCATATACTACTGCTATGTCCCTTGTATGAATCAAGACGAAGCAAATGGTTGGACGCTATCCTGATGGACCTTGATCCCCCAAAACCACATTCTTAAATTGCTTTTACATCAGAAAATCCTTTGATACTATGTAAACTAAGTGTTTTTGTTTTTAGCAACTATACATCTTTGATTATGGCACTTTAAAGGAATCTCTGACTGTCACTTTGTATGTTATTGCATATTACTCTGTGTTGTGCTGGAAACTAATAAATGTGCAATAACTGTATTTTATTTTAATCTTAACTTTAATCTATTTTAATCCTTCTTATTGTAAAGACTTGTAGTGATCATTTAATAAACTTTGTACCCGAGTCTCAAAGCAGTGTGTGACATGGCACAGCTAATGGCTATACAAAATTGTTGGCTTAGTCATCAGGGAAGAAGTTCCCTCTTTGACTAAGTTGGAATTCAAATTAGTTAAGGAAGATGTTACCATACACAAACAAGGTTTCTGAATGCCTGATTAAGGATACTCACAGAGTTTTACAGATATGCCAGCCATAGAAGTCTGTGGCACAGGTGTTACCACCTAAGTCATCCTCTAATTTCCTGTGACCTGAACCTTAAGGCCCATTTGTAGCTGAAATGGGAGGTTGCATCACAGGCCTCGTTGAATCCTTCTAATGGATAAGTGGCAGCTCTCCTCAGCCTGCTAGCAGTGCCTGATGTCCAGAGGATCTTCCCTAACTGCCATGCTTCCCTTTATATGCCAATATTATTCAAAATACCTCACTGATCACTGTTCCCCACTGCCTCATGGATCAATGAGCAAACTTTAGTGATACCCTTACCAACAGTTCCTCAGACAGAGATATTGCTAAACATGTGACCAGAGTTGAGAGAATTAACATGCTTTGTGGATGACCTTGTAGGCTATTTGCATGATGAAACCTGACCCCTTCCACATACAGTCACAGTGGGTGGGATATTATTAACTGAGTAATCCTTATGCTGCTAACTTTATGCTGATGGAGCAGCTGGTTGTCATTCTAAACAACTTGGATATTCTAAGAACCTTTCAGCAAATTCATCCACTGGAGAATCTTCCTCTGTGGATTTTGATGAATCTATATTCACAACACCTTGTGTAAGGTCTGACTTTAGTTCCATAAGGTTTTCTGAGCTGAGTCTTCAAAAGAGGCTAAAAATAAAAGTGTATCAAACAGACTAAGTAGGGAAGAAAGGAACTTTAAAACAAGCATTTGTCAATGACAAATGTTTGCTTGCTACATAGTAGTGGAAGTGCAGGAGTTAGACAGATGCAGTATAGGAATGGGAGTGACGTACTGAACTGGCGCCAGCTCCACCCCACCCTGCAGAGATGGACAGGCCTTGGGGTGTGCCTTTGGGTCATCACCCATAGCGGTCACAACATTTCACCTCACCCTACCCTGCAGACACTGACAAGTGTCGAGGTGTGCTGAGGTATTCAGACTTTACACTAACCTCATTCCATGAAATATGCTGAAATGGGTGCAGTATAGGAGACTGGTGTGAACTCTGGGGCCAAAGAGAGTCCAAGGTGCTCCTCGATGCCTGTCATTGACTGCAGGATGGGGTGGGGGTGGGAATGGCATGAGCATTACTGTCGACAATCCCAGGTCACACCCTGATGCCTGTCAGTCCCTACAGGTAGGGGCGGACGTCTGTCAGACCCTACAGGGTAGGGTGTTATGGCTGGAAACCCTAAGGCTCTGGGCATTTCTTGGTATGTTTACTCAACGTTTTCAACATGGGCTTTTGTGACCCCACCGCATGAACAGTAACACTATCAGTTTGGTAGCGAATGGTGACTTTGCACAGTGACTCGCCATTTGGTGTCACAGGGAGAAAACATTTAACATGATGTGAAAATGTCAGCTGTACTGTTCATGAGGAGGTGTAAAAAATAGTAATGTTAAAAATCTGGAGTGAAAATATAAAAAACTAGTGAAGTCACCAGTGTGCATAGAAACTGCACAACGCATACCCGTAATGCAATTATTTGGGATTTTTACACCAGATTTTCAATGTAGGCATTCTGGGACCTCGCTCATGAATAGTGTTACTATGATTTTCTTAATCTGTCCCAGAACTGATTTCCCATAGCGACTAAGCTATTCTGCGCGGATCTGAAAACACAGTTTGGCCAGGATATGAAAATGACAGCGATACTGTTCATAAGGATATGTGGAAAGTGCCAATGTTGAAAATCTGGAATGAAAATATTACAAAGTTCTGAAGTTAAGAGGTGTGTAGAAACAGCGAATGCATGCTCTGTAACACACTCATTTTATGGACTTTGTGACCAAATTTTCAACTTAGTCATTTTAGGACCTCTGCTTATGAACAGTGTCACTGTGATTTTCTTACTCTCTCCTGAACACTGATTTCCTACAGTGACCACGCTATTCTCGCCAGAAGTGCAAAACACATTTCAGCCAGGATGTGAAAATTACAGCTGTATTGTTCATAAGGAGGTGTGAAAAATGTCAATGTTGAAAATCTGGAGTGAAAAAGTTACAAATTCATGAATTTGCTAGTGTGCATGGAACTGTGCATGCATGCATGTAACAGTCATTTTCGGGAATTTGTTCACCAAATTTGAACATGCAGTAGGCTTTTGAGAGCCCACCTCATGAACAGTGACACTGTAATTTTGTTAATTGGTCCCAGAGGGTGATGCCATGCAGTGACCATCAAATCACCCTTTCAGACTGAATAAGCAAATGACAGTCACTGAATTCATGAGGTGGGACTAAGAAACCCCATGTTGAAAATTTGGTGCAACAATTTAAAAATGACTGAGATATGCACCAAAGTTGAAAAACCTATTTATGCCATTATACAGCTTACCAGCATTTCCTCAGTTTGCAGTCAGCATTGAAGAGTGCAGGCGTGTTCATGCTCCACGAAGATCGTCACGCCAGCCTCCAGAGGTAAGTATGGGGTGAGTGGGGTGTGGGGAGGTGGAGTACGTAGAGGGTGGGAGTGGGTTGGGAGGGCAAGAGAGTCAATGAGGACCGTTTTCTTTGTTACAGGTTTTTATTTTACAAAGACAACGTGGGACTTTGCCATGCTGGGTGGGCTCCCAGCGTGACACCTGGAAGTTTGTTTGGGGGCGAGTGGAGCCAGCGAGAGTTAGGCACCCCCCATTGGCCACCACAGTGTGCAGGGGAACACATGAGGATGCTAGACTTTTGCCACACTGGGATGGGCTCGAGTGGCACCTGGAAGTTGTTTTGGGGGCACTGGAGCTGATGAAGATTGGGCACCCCATCGCGGATTACAGTGTGCTGGAGGAGTGTGCATGAGCTGAGGGGAGTTGGGTACCTCTTGGCACACAATAAATAGAAGTGCTTACAGCGACCACTACAGTCAGTGGTGGTGGCCAGTAGGCAATTTGCATACTGCTGACAGCTGGCAGTATGCAAATTGCCCAAGTTACCACCGCTGATTGTAGTGGTCATTGCTTCAACTGTACACCACTGCATCCAAACTGCTGTCATAGACAGCTGGGACATCCATTGGTGTGATGCAGCCACACCTGCAAAAATGCTCAGGGCATTGAAAGCGGGAGTGCCACACCTACAAAACTCATATGATGGCACTATGTTTCTTGCACATGTGTGCAAGCAAAGATAAAAAGGCAGAGTCAAATTATTGACCATACGCAGTCCAAGTGGACAACACTCTTGCCCCTCCAGATCCCCTGCTCTCTCATACAAACAAGCTGTCTGTGGCCTTGGACAGTTGCAATGCCTCTGTACAGACCACTGTCCCAGATACATGGAGTGGAGGTCTCTGAGCTTAAACCTTCAGCCTACAGTACATGTGCAGAGTGGTCACCATTAGGAGGACTAGAATTAGATTTTGGAAAAGTTAGGCAAATTCTGGGGACAATGTACACAACTTTGGGCTTATTACAACTGCTGAACAGGCTGATGTTAAACCTAAAGCAATTCTTGGTTTTAGCCTGCGCTTACTACTAACTACACAAATAACAATGTTCCTCCAGCCAGGTTTCTGCATATGTGAATACTAACTTGAAAGGTAGTTCCAATCTCCAGGAGGATAGTCTTGGCATTCTTAGACTATACAGTTACAATAAGGAGATCTTGTCTATGGAGAAAACCCTCCTTGACTCTATAACTTCTTTGTTTTCTTTAAAAATGGAGGTTCAATAAAATGAGGAGATATCCTAAAGTATGTACTAGGATGAAAGTGGTCTTGACTGTGTCCAAATTACCTGCCCAGTTCATAGAGTGGCCAATTATGTTTGGAATAATGGTCATCTGTTAGAGAAATGTCATTTTCACGTATGTAAATAGGCAAAATACTAGCTACACTAATAATTTTTGTTTTTGTGATAAATCTCGTACTACTCCAAACATTTTTAGACATAAGAGACCCCTAGTGAAACTAACATAAAGTTAACTAGATAAATTTGTTTTCTTTTAAATTATCTCCAAATATCATTGAAAAATAAAGGTAAATAGTGCTATGAGATGGTAAGATTTTAACGGCACAAAGTGGATAACTTATTTAGATCTTTGGGTGTTGCAGAGAAAGTACAGGACAAAAGTATTGTCTATGACAGTTTAGGAAATCACATGGTTCCTAATAATGGCTGTAAAACTATTATTCTCATGTGTGGAATTACCATTTCTGCAGTTGAGTCAGTTTCTTATACTGTTCCAAATATATATGTTTCATATATGAGAAGGATATCCGTGGCTATCTAATAAATCTAGAATTGTAACTTTTGATCCAGTAGTGCCTCCTAAAATCTAAAAATGATTTGTCTGATAATATTATATCATGGAATATTGCTGGCTTAAGTCCAAATGGGGTGAACAGGGATGGTCTAACTTCCTCTCTGCTTTTGCTATAATATGCTTTCAGAAACCTGGCACTCAAAGAGCAGGATATCAATATTAATACTTTTAAATTATTTGATGTCCCAGGTAAAAGGACAATAAATTAGGCAGAGCTTCTGGTGGTCTTGCATGCTTTGTTAAAACTGATACAAATACCTGGCTCCATGGCACAGAGTGGTGGGCTATCCACGTGACACACTGGTGACCCAGGTTTGAGCCCGAACCCAGGATGTCAGGAGTGGAGGCCAGCAGGAGGATAATAGAACATCCATGCATACTCAGAGAGGATCTAGCTAAACTTGAACACTGGTCTAGGAGTGGCAGTTGGGGTTTAATGCTAAGGTGTGGGTCATGCACCTCGAAGCCATAAATCCAGGAACAGCTACTGGCTGGGGAAGTGCAGGTAACAGCTTCAGAGGAGGAAGGGAGGGGTAATAGTTACAGGGACATGGAAGTATTAGCACAGTGTAAGAGGACAGCAGCAAGGGAAAATAGGATGCTGGAGTGCATTGCCAGAGGATCACCTCTAGAAAGGGGAGGTCATCCTGCCATTGTATAGATAACTGGTGAGGCCACACTTTGAGTACTATGTAGAATACTGTTACCCATACCTCAAAATGGATGGGAGATTACTGCAGGGGTGCAGGCGTGGGCTACAAAATGATCATGGGGCTGGGGAGTTGCCATAAGAGGAAGGTTGAAGGAGCTCAACATGTACTCGCTGGAAGAGAGAAAGAGAGGACATGATAGAAACCTTAAGTACTTGAAAGGCATAAACAAAGTCAGGAGGAAGGAGGAGGAGTATTCTGCTTAAAGGGAAGAAGGGTCACTAGGGAGTGCAGTTTGAAGTTGGAAGGGGAAGGTTTAGGAGGAGATGAGGCACTACTTCACAGAGAGTGGTAGTGGGTTGGAAACAGTGCCAGAGGAGTTAACTGCTCAAAGAAGAGTGGATAGCTTTAAGTGGGTTGGGACTGAATCACGGGCAGGGTTAGTACAGACAAGAACACAAAGTGGGAAGGACCAGGAAAGAGGAAGGGAGGGATTGGGCAGCTGTAGTGATATGAAACCAACAGCTGCACAATCACAGACTGATAGACCTGTGGGCTTTTTCTGCCAACAATTTTGTATGTTTGTATGTTCAGTATGACACTCTCCTCCTGGGGCAGGTTGCTGTAGTATTGTTTGGAGAATGACACCTGGTGTGTCAGCCTTGCTGGTGTGGGTGACCACACATCTGCTGGCTCCACCTCTAGGGTGTCACCATGGTGTGCACCATTGGGTGTGGGGTGTGGCCCAGAAAATGGAAACTGCACCCATCTCAGCCTGTTGGATGGCGGCTGCCTACCCAAGGCCCCTGGAATTCTGTTGTTCTGCAGTTGCGAATTTGCCTCAGAATTTGCATCATGCCGCAGAATATATATAGTGCCACAGAATTCATTGTTTTTGGTGAATTTTCATATAAATATACTGTTTTTCCATAGTATCAAGCTTTCTTTCCCACCTCATTTATCCTGAAGCCCTCCTCTATGCTCAGCATATGATGTCATCGATGACATCACATCATTTAGCCAATGACAGGACTGCATTCTGCCAGAGAAATTAATAAATCATGCAAGAAATCGAAAATGCTGCCGAGAAGTCAAGGAGTCCGCCGAGAAATCAAAAAATTCTGCTGCAGAACACCAGGGGCCCTGCCTATACCTCCACACAACAGTCCCCTAGTGCACGACTCCAGCCCCCAGCCTTACACATCTCAGAGGCCCCCAGGAATGCTACCCTCCCTTTCTCCTAGGGGAAGGGGCCTGCAGGGTAAACTGGACCTTCTGAGGCATTTGGATAGCCTGGGAGTAAGGTGGCAGAAAGTGGCAGCTAAGGGTGAGACTGGGGGCAGAATGGGACAATAAGCAGCGAGATGAAGTGGCAGGTCAGGGGTGGAAGGGAGGAGCAAATAAATTGATAGAAATATTGTATCAAAGTTTGTAAAATCTACAGACTTCTGTCTTATTCTTTCTGTGAAGGTACGGTGTAAATTATTTTCATTTATTTTGATGAATATTTATCTGCCCACTGTTTCTTCTAAATCTGCAGTAACTGACCCTGGGTTCTGCTTGGAAATGTGATGGAAGATCTTTATGAAAATTGTCCTATTTCTTCTATTTGAGTTATAGTGGACTTCATTACTAGAACTGGTGGCTTTGATGGGTTTCTAGATAACACAATGGTAGGGACCTTGCACTATCTGTGTTCTTCCAGAGTGGAAGTCTTGAGATGACAGGACAAATACTGTTGGGCTCAGTCTTATCAATTTTATTCAAAACTATAATTTTGTCCCTTGAATGGTAGAACACAGGAGACAATCTTTGGCAACTACTTTTCTTTCTCCTTGAGTGCATCTGTCTTTGATCTTGCTATCTTGGATGGCCTGTTTTATTTGTGGTGTGCCTTTTCTGTTATCAACAAGGCCAAGAGTGACCACCTTTTCATCTCTCTTAAATGGGTCAATCCTGGGCATTCTTTTCATTCATCCTTACAAGCTAGTACTTCAGCACCTTTCTATAGAGATATTGAAATTAAAATAAAAACAGAGTACAGTGCTGTGAGGATACTTCTCTTAAGTTGGATCAGGTGTCCGCTACCTATCTAGAATCTTGGTTGCAATAAGACTTCTATGGCCAGACTACAGCTGAAATATATAAACTGGTAGAATTGTTTTGTGTGTAAGTTCAGTATATTTTGTGTACCTTTGTCACATCCTAGTAGCCAACCTCAATGCAGCTGGCTTGATGGTCAGTGCAGGAAGAGTAAATCTAAACTTCTTCCCTAGATTAGAATGACAAGGAAATCCTTTCTAGGGATAACTACCAATCACTTAAAGTTTATAGTAGGATCGATAAAATAAAGAAATGGAATATTATCATCAACAGTGGGAAATTATGCTTAACACAGTTGCAAGGATGACACAAGAGCCTTCTGGCAACTGGTTGCCAGAGGAACCTCAATTTTTCATCCATTATTTTTTTCAAATATAGTTTACTGACGTTAGAGCATGGTACATCAATATATCACTTCAACAATTAATAACAGAAGTATAAGTATCAGCACTGACTGATATACCCTTTACAATGGAGACAGTAGTACAAGTTTGAAGCTATATTTACAGCTTGGCATTCGATGAAAAAAAAAATCCTTTAACTGTCTAGCTATTAAAAACAAAAATAAAAACATGAAGATATCTAGGTCAGACAATATTTTCTAATTACACTCTATAAAACTGCAATAAGAAACAATACATTAGAGCCATATCAACCTGCTACTCAGAAGAGACCTGTGTACAACAACAAAAATTCACCACGGGGACTGTATCTAATGCCATATCTCTTCCTTCTAGATATCCATTATGTTCACAAAGACCTCCCATATTCTATTATATATGACTTCCTCTCTTTTGCTCTTTATAAATATTTTCCATAGACATGCAATCTTTCAATACTTGAAACCATAATAAGCATTTTTCATTCATTATTGCCTCCTACATCTTTCCTTTCACTTGGGTGAGCACGTTGCCTCTCTTTCATGATTCTGTGTTGCATAATGATTTCCTTAGTTTCTTAGTAGTAAAATTGAACCATTCACTACTGCTTAAATATGTACTGACTTTATTCCCTGAAGTGTTATAAGACTCCAGGTTCAGATTTGGTCCCTGCTGAGGTTTATTTGCAGCCATCTTTACTATTGCCTGATTTTCTCTTACTCTTCTTCAAGAAATGCATTAGTGGGAGTTTCTTCCCATTAATGGCATGGGCTGAGATAGTCCCAGTTTTCAAAAGAGTAATAAAGCTGCACCAGCTAATTATTCTCCTGGACATGTCCTCCAAAATATTTTGTAAAATCATCCTCAATGACTTTTATGAACAAATTGTAGCACTGAGGGGTTTGGGCTCAGCGTGCATTGTTCACTTTAGCCAACTGATTTATTCTCAGACATCTTTGGGAGAAATATGTGTTGCTTTGCAGGCAAAATTGTTATTTCACTTTTAGTGAACACAGTTCTGCTAAGCTATTCCTCCTGGTGGCCAGTGCCCCCAGTCTGATCCTTGGCTCCATAAAAATGAAAAAAAGCATACTCTCTGGTGTCCAGTTGTCCCCCAGTCTCTCAAATCCTAGCCCTGTACAATATTTCTACTTTTGTATACGTTGCATTTTCATATAACAAAAGTTGTATTAAAAAACACAGTAATATTCCCTGATGTCCGATGGCACCCCCCACCCTCCAATTACTGTTCCCATGTCAAGACAGTACTCTCTGGCATCTAGCAGCCCTGCTCACCAGAGGCACTGACCACCACCCACCAACCTTCCCCCCTTACCTGAAGTTCCAATGCACTGAGGAGCCCAGTGAGCAGCATAGCCCTCCTCACCTCCTCAGCCAGCTGCCATGTGGAAAGTTAGAAACACATCCTATGTATTTTACAGGCGTGCTCTCTGACTTTCCATATGTGACTATACTTGGAGGTGAGAAGAGGGGCTATGTTTTGAATATCTGGCCCTGGTATGCCGTGAATAGATCAGTGTGACAAACACAGTAACAGCAGTACTAGCAGAAGTTGATAATTAAAAAGTAAATAACATTTTAAAAGAAAGGCTAAAGAAAAT
Organism: Neoceratodus forsteri; assembly: GCA_016271365.2. NCBI lineage: Eukaryota > Metazoa > Chordata > Ceratodontiformes > Ceratodontidae > Neoceratodus > Neoceratodus forsteri. The sequence goes on along the minus strand of CM028131.1, from coordinate 903,666,252 downwards.
CCCTGTTTTAAAAAACATAGCTTAACATCTTTTGCAGTCAAGTTGTTTCATATTGGTCAAGCTTTTCCCATAAATTCTTTATAAGCAGTCTTGGTCATCCAGATTTGGTCAGACATGTTGAGCTCCACACAAACCTGTGATGATGTTTTCAATTGCAAGGAAGGAAAAGGGATTAATTTGGTTTTATATAGTGCCTTTCAAGCAGAAGACCAAAGCATTTTACAATCCAGAAGAGGGAGAGGTTGTTGCAGTTTTAAGCACTGGCAGACTCAAACAGCACAGAGATATAGTAGATTTAAAGAGAAATTAGAGATGTTGAGCAGAGGTAGGTTATGTAACTTGCTTAAGGTCGCAAAGTGAGTAAATGGCAGTTGTGTGATTCATACCTCAGTCTCCAGGTTCACAGCTCTGCACTGTCATCACTAGGCTGAACAGACTTTTTTTTACAAGAATCACTGGTATAAATGCTTAACAAGAGCCACTGACAGTAAAAAGGCTTAAAATGGGAAAACAAAGTGTGACTCATTTGCACAGCAGCTTTAATGAACTGTTTATACTGGCTTCAGAGGGTTTGGCCTATTAAATCGAACTTCCTGCTGGGAATGAATGGGTATTTTTCCATTTGTTACTGTCCTTTCAGGCTGTGTCCTGAAGGTAATCAGATGCTATTCTTCTGGAGAACTAGCACCTGGCAGAGGTCTCGCTTAGATTACAAATTTCCTCAATATGACAGATACAACTGCCTTGAATGATTGCTTCTGTTACTGTCCTCAGTTTCAGAAAAGTGCTCAGGCTAAAGTGTTTGAGGTTGGAATGTGACCCGTTGTGTCTCAGCAGTGTTAGGGGTTCTGCTCCAAGTTTCGCCAGTGAAGACATTTATTCCTTTGCTCTCTCCTACAGCTGGTGCTGCTTCATTAATCATTTCATTATTATTTTCTTGGTAACTCTCTTTACTGCACCCAAACAAATCAGTTAATTGAAGATTCATGTTAGTGCACTGAATCCAGAGATTACGCGAGTGTTCAGCATGTTGTTTTATAATATATCATCTGAACCTTGAAATACGTGGCACTTTATTTGTAGAGTAGCAAAGCATCAGATAAATTTATTTTTCTGATGAAGTTCTGAAATACACACTGTATACAACTCTGATATTAATTAGGTACCACAAACTGTTATCCTAGACAAGGCCCCTGTTCTCTGCAGCACAGTAGACCCAGATTCTGTAGCAGGGACTATAAAGTTCTTGGCACCATTAGACCTACCTCTGTGGCGGTGGGCAAAGTTCTGTGGCACATAAAGTGATCTACACATGTATGCTGTTCCAAAACTGATTATCTTTTATTAATAAAATCACAAGGTTCGTGTCTGGCTTAAGTACATTTTAAATTATTAGCAACAAAACTGGGTGCTTGTATTGTAACTTTATTTTCCATTTTCAGCAAGCATTTAATATAGATTTTGTTTTCGTGTGAATAATTACAGCTAGAGGTAGTGGATGATATTCTGTTGAAGCAAAGGAACACCAAATGTCACACGTTGTCCTCGGACCTAAGTCATGCCGTGCCTGGTGAAATGGCCAGCAATAATATGGAGAGGAACAATGGCATGATTTGCAGGTCATCAGGGATGAGTGATGCATCTACACTAGGGGTCCTCAAAACCTATTCAGCAATAAATGAAGTAGAATTCCAGTAATTAAATGGGAGGAGACAGAGCCCATGGATAGAGTACATCACAATAAATTTAAAAGACTGTAGAAATGTCATGCAAAGTGATTGAAAATGGCTGATAATGTGCCCATTTATCCACTTGCAGGTGGGCAGAGGGGTTACAGCTGAAATGGCAAGTGTGCAGTTGCATAAAAAGTGTCATATAATTTAAATATTTAATATCCTCTACAATGATCACAGTGCTTCACAAATACAAATACCAGTTTATGTAAGTTTTATTTTATTTTACATCTACGTTAAATGTTTACTTGCCCTTGATTATGTGCAGTGTTATTTTTTTATGTCTTCTCACTACAGTGTTTCACTAAGCAGATGTAAAACTGTAAGGAATTCGAATTCCTTATGCTTTCTGAATTTTCAGATGCACATGCATGAGCAAGACTGGCTTCACAGTAAACTATTTTTTTAATCCTGCAGCCAGAGTGCTCCTTATCCTTACACTGCTGAACCTAGTTAGTGAAATGCTGTGCGGGACAGCAGATTAATCAAAAATAAGACAGCACACAATCAAGGGGCAAGTGTCCAATTGACATGTTTACTTGTATACAGTAGTTGTACTCACAGTAGAGCTCCATAGTCAGTCATCCTATCGCTGTAGCCATAGAGACCACCACTATTATGGGTATCGGAGTGCCCCTTATACCGACACTGGGCCACTGCCCCTTATGCATCCTTGCTGGGCACCCATTGTCAGTAGGACCACCCAGGCTCCTACTGATCACTCCTAGTATCCTACCTGACCCCTTAGCCCTCCCCTCAAGGGTCTTCTTCCCACACCTCCCACTCTCATGAACCATCACCGACTGCCACCCACACTGCCACTACCTCCTCATGCATCCCCCATCCCACCCATTATTATCCCTGCAGTCATGTGCCACCATCAACCTCCATGCCAGATCACATTCCTATCTTTTCCAAGCCTTATCACCCTGGCTATCCCTTGTACTACCTGCACTATAACTAGGCAGCAGCTATCCTGACAATAAGGCAACAATCTTTGCTCTCCTCAAGTCTTTGCCATACTCCTACTAATTTCAGGAAATGTTCATCCTAACCCAAGCCCCTTCTTGCCCAGCTCTAGCTTATTGCACACAGGCTTAGAATAGCTGCAATGAACATTTGCAGCTTAACCAAAAAGACAGCAGGTCTCCATTTGCTGGATACTGCAACATCAGCCAAATGTGCTAGCACTGACAGTAACCTGGCTCTCCAAAAACACCTGACTCTTTGGTTGCCCTCCCTGGCATCACCTTCACAGAGCTGACAGAATGGGCAAACGTGGTGGAGGGTGTGCTGTGTACATTCGTGACTCCATGATATGCCATGCCTTTCCAATACCTCCATTAGACCATGGTGCCCAAGCCTTATCATTAAAATTTACTCCAGATCCCTCCAGAGCCCCTGTAATTCTTACTGTCACATATGTCCCCCCAAGAAACCAAGCTCCTGCTATACAATCCCTTGCTGCCACTTCTCCGCTCCCCCAAACGGAACACATCATAGTTGAAGACTTTAATGTGAACTGGCTTACCAGTTCGGCTTCCCAACCCAAGGACACCTTCACTGCACTGTACCTGACCCAGCCGATCAGCCAACCTACCAGGGTGAACCCCACTAATGGTTCTAGCACCCTGATCGACCTTCTCCTCACCAACCGTCCCCACAGAATCTCTGACCTGGTGGTCCTTCCAGACCCATAGCGATCACTCACCCATCCTCTTTCCTGGTTGTGTCTTCAGCAGAAACTCAAACCAAACTATATTGCCGGCATTTTCTCCACCCAGAGGCCTCACAAAACTAAGAAAATGCTTAACTCAATGGGACTGGTCCTCCATCTTCCAGGCCCTATTATAGATGAAGCCCTTGATTATTTCATCTGTTCTTTTAATAAAGCATGTGACATCTATGCCCCAATAGCAAAAGTGCAATCGAAGCGTTATGCCCCATGGTCACGCCTGCACTGCTCCAACAGCTAAAAGCACAGAGATGTTCTCTGGCATAAAGCAGTGTGATCTGACGCAGAGCAGACAGGCAAGCCTATAAAGCGGCTCATAACAGATGCGCTTTGGGCCATTAAACAGGCCAAATTGGGCTACTAGAAAAGGACCCTTGCCTCCTCCTGGGAGAATGCTCAGTTGTTCTAGGACAATATCAAGAACTTGATGGCAAATCTCGGCTCCCCACTAACTGTCAACAATGTCCCTACCACCAACTCGCTGGCCATCACCAACTGCCTCAACTCATCATTCTCTGACCTTAGTGCAGTACTCCCAAACAACTTCTTCGACCCCACTCCTGCAACCCCACCCCTAACACCCAACATTCCCTTCCATCTTAGGGTGATCTCTGAATGAGGCAAAGCCTTTTCTCATTAAAGCACTCAGTGGCTCTTGCTACTGCAAAGATTCTTTGATTTGAGAATCCTACATCTCCAACCTTGGCCTCTATTATTCAGCATCTACCTAAATACTTTGCCCAATTCCTGCTCCGGCAACTGACTACTCTATCACGGATGTTGCGGTTCTTTTGCCTCGCACCCAGATCCCACAGTATTGCAGTCCTCCCTCCAACACTCATTTAACCAGATTGAAAACTGGTTCATAGACCAAAGACTTGTGGTCAATGTAAAAAGACAAAGACAATGCTCTTGCCCACCGACAGAATAAGGCCAAGAATGCACAGCTAACAATCCTATACCAATCTCTCCTTCCTCTAGAACAGGTCCATACATATAAATACTTGGGCCTTATTTGACTCAACCTCTCCTTCCATTCATACATTGACACTCTATCATCAGTCATAAATGTCCGTATAGGCCTACTGTATCGGCAAGGATTGTCTACCTCTGAAGCCCTTAATCTGGCTGCTACCTCCTCAGTCCTCTCCCTAGTCGATTATGGGCTCACTATCTACTCAACTACTGACCACACAGCCCTTAACAAAATCCACCTTGCCATAAACAAAGCATGCATCACTCTCCGGGGCAGACAAACGTACCCATACCTGTACCCTAGATGCCTTGACCAATCTCTCCACCCTGGATGAAAGGCTATTTTATCAAACATGTCTCCTCACAAAGAAAATACACCTGGGGCTTACCCTTTGGGGGTTTCTGCCTTCTCCTATCCTCCCACACCTCGATGAACATCTGCACTGCCAACTGACAGGTGTGGTCCATCCCGAGGGTTAGAACCTCCTAGCCCTAAGGTCATTCTCACACAGGGCCCCAGCCTGGTACAATGAACTCCCTCTGACATCTCCTCCATCTCCAAATTAGGCATTTCAAGTCAGCCCTTAAAGAGCTCATTCTTGCTTCACAGTACTGTCAATGTACCAGCTAGTCCTGGGTCATCTATCTATCATCTCACGGACCACCCCGCCACTGAGCTCTCACCGATAGGGCTACCAAACATTACCTATTAACAATGCCTGCTTTGGCTGCACTCACAAGATATCTGTCTAATTCTCTACTTTGCTGTAAATATCAAACCTGTTACTCCCTCCTCTATCAGCAAACTTATTGTTCTCTTGAAAACTGTAAAATACAGCTCTGTAACACATTCTATACAATGTATAACTGATCTTGATTCTGCATTATTGCATAACTAAAAAACTGTAACCTTTAGCTGCCATTCTATGTCTATATGTATTGTTTATGTTTGTTTTTCTGACTCGAGCCTTTATAAATGAGTCCCTGACTCAAAGGTTGTAATCCTAAAGTCTGTTAAATAAATAAGTAAATAGATAGATAGACAGAATGAGGCAGTATAATGTTGTGGTCTAGGGCTCTCAGCTGCAAACCTGGAGACCTGGGTTTTAATCCCACAGCTCCCACTTGCATACTGTGTGACCCTGAGCAAGTCACTTAACTTATTGTGCTCCCAGGTCACACCTGGAAACAAGCTTCAGCTTAGTGTGCTTCCTGGATAAACAATTTCACCTTCCTTCCTATACAATGTCCTCCTCTGAGGGAGAACTGTTACTAAACAGTGTTCTGGTGACTGTTGGTAATTGCATGTGCTACAAAGTTACTGGAGTCTACAGTCTCATTATTTTGTAGCCTATTGCATATGAATATGCAAATTCAGAATTTATTGTTGCATTTTTAGTGCAGAACATCGGGTATCCCCACAGCCCTGCACACTGTAGACTGTCCCAGTAATACATACAGAACATCAGGTGTCCCCACAGCCCTGTGCACACTCTAGACTGTCCCAGTAATACATACAGAACATCGGCTATCCCCACAGCCCTGCACACTTGTAAGACTGTCCCAGTAATACGACAGAACATCGGTATCCCCACAGCTCCTGCACACTCTAGACTGTCCCAGTAATACGTACAGAACATCGGCTATCCTCCACAGCCCTGCACACTCTAGACTGTCCCAGTAATACGTAAGCAGAACATCGGCTATCCCCTACAGCCCTGCACACTCTAGACTGTCCCAGTAATACGTACAGAACATCAGCTATCCCCCACAGCCCTGCACACTCTAGACTGTCCCAGTAATACGTACAGAACATTGGGTATCCCCACAGCCCTGCACACTCTAGTCTGTCCCAGTAATACATACAGAACATCGGCTATCCCCACAGCCCTGCACACTCTAGACTGTCCCAGTAATACATACAGAACATCGGCTATCACCCACAGCCCTGCACACTCTAGACTGTCCCAGTAATACATACAGAACATCGGTATCCCCAGCCCTGCACACTCTAGACTGTCCCAGTAATACATACAGAACATCGGCTATCCCCACAGCCCTGCACACTCTAGACTGTCCCAGTATACAGAACATCGGCTATCCCCCACAGCCCTGCACACTCTAGACTGTCCCAGTAATACGTACAGAACATCAGGCTATCCCCACAGCCCTGCACACTCTAGACTGTCCCAGTAATACGTACAGAACATCGGGTATCCCCACAGCCCTGCACACTCTAGTCTGTCCCAGTAATACATACAGAACATCGGCTATCCCCACAGCCCTGCACACTCTAGTCTGTCCCAGTAATACATACAGAACATCAGCTATCCCCACAGCCCTGCACACTCTAGACTGTCCCAGTAATACATACAGAACATCGGCTATCCCCACAGCCCTGCACACTCTAGACTGTCCCAGTAATACATACAGAACATCGGCTATCCCCCACAGCCCTGCACACTCTAGACTGTCCCAGTAATACATACAAAACATCGGGTATCCCCACAGCCCTGCACACTCTAGACTGTCCCAGTAATACATGCAGAACATCAGGGATCCCCCACAGCCCTGCACACTCTAGACTGTCCCAGTAATACTTACAGAACATCGGCTATCCCCCACAGCCCTGCACACTCTAGACTGTCCCAGTAATACGTACAGAACATCAGCTATCCCCCACAGCCCTGCACACTCTAGACTGTCCCAGTAATACATACAGAACATCAGGGATCCCCACAGCCCTGCACACTCTAGACTGTCCCAGTAATACATACAGAACATCAGCGATCCCACAGCCCTGCACACTCTAGACTGTCCCAGTAATACATACAGAACATTGGGGAGTCTCTGTGGCCCAGCACACCCCATGCTGCTCTAAGAAGGGTCCCAGCTCAGATATGTATTGTACTAACCATACAGCTAGCTCTTGCACTTCTACCTCATAAAATAACCCAACAGATGCCTTTTGTTTAGATCCATGAACAAAAGAAACACTAATCTTTAACAATGGCAGTGTTGTTTTTTTTTTATCAGTTTATGCATTCTAGATAAATCCTGTAATACAAATGTTCATTAAATAAGTGTGTGAGTGTGTTTTATCATTATCATTCAAGCAGTGACATTTTGTTTTCAAGAGGTCAGCTAATTTGCTGACTAGCACATATGTACACTTGTCATTAACGAGTTGCTGATACATTTACCCATTCTTGCCGTGCGTGCCATGTGGCGTCGGAACCATCCATTGCTTACCCAACCCAAAATGGCCAAAAAGATAGAATGAGTTAATGTATTTTAATGAGTGTAAAGTAAAAGGAGAACTGTTATTGTTTAATAAAATAAAAAAATATATATGATTTAGAGATAATTGCTGCTGTTTGTGCTGCTGACTCTGTTTTAGCAACCTTTAGTTTTCAGTAGATCAGAGTTAAACAATTACGGCAACATAAACCTAATCATGAAGTATAACGATGATTTGTGTTCTTCATGAGCAATTGACTCTGTTCAGTACTTGCCCGTGGACACTTCAAAAAGCCCTAATCATTGCAGTCTGTATTGTTTCTCATTCAACAGACAATATTTGTAACTTGACAAGCTCAGTCTACATCTGTTAAGACTTTACTGTATGAGATTTCACAAGTGTCTGTCAACTTGGTACTTTAAGAGGATTTATTTGTTTTCTCTTTTATGGTATATGCAGTATCAGTGATGGGCTAAGAAACTGAAGTGTTTTTATGAGTAACAGCTTTGATATGGGGCTGCGTCCCTGCTCATGAACCCTACTGTCAAAAATGGTAGTCACGAGGTTCCAGCACACTGTGCTGAATAGTAGCTTCCCTGCAGAGCTCCAGCCATTCGCTCCAACAAACTACTTTTAAGCTATAAATTGCACTAATTGGGCATCATAACTTACACCAACAAGCATTGGAACATTGCAGGAACAACTGGGGATATACTTTCTGGTTCAGTATGGAGGTGGGCATAAAACAAAACCTGCCTAAGCACCACCTGTAACCCTGAGAAGGCCCGAAGAAGCCATGGGCCTCCGGCTCCAGCCTTAACCTCACTACCAGCCCTTCTACAACAGACAATGAACCACTAACCTTACAATGGTTCCTGGAAGAATTCAAGCCGTTTGGGACAACCTCACACACTGGCATCTGACTTCAGCTCTCTGAATTCAAAACTGGATGAAGTCGCGCAAAGAGACTCCAACAACTCCAGCTGAGGCTTTTTCACTGGAAAAAGACAAAATAAGATTGATCCTGAATTGACCTGCTACAGGCAGCACCTGGCCAAATTGGAATTGAAAGTGGAGGACCTCGAGGGACATAGTAGGAGAAATAACATTGTCATAATTGGTCTTCCTGAAGGGAAGAAGGGCATGACATGATTCTTTTATTCAAATATTAGTGGAGAAACTAGTGGGCCCTCTCTCTTTGGTGCTAAATATATCATCAAGAGGGCTCACAGGCGCTCTCCCGAAACCAGTTCGGTGCCCCTCCACACACTGTTATATTGCTTCCTTAACTTCCTAGAAAAACAGCATTTTTACAAAAACTAAAAGAGCTTCAAAGTTATGTGGGAAGACAAACAGCTGAGGATAACCCAGGATCTCCGGCATCGGTCCAACTTAAACGAATGGCATTTCACCCTGTGGTAACTAAGTTAATTGCTGCTGAGGTCAAATTTCAGATGGCGTACCGGCAAAGCTGCATATTTTAATTGCAGGAACCGGACTGCCTTTGATGACCCTGAAACTGCCTCCTTGCAGCTGAAATCTGCCTTTTCCAACCTATTCAAAAACCCGTGAATGTAACATCCCAATGATCTGGAGGAAGAGGCAAATTATACGGGCTGGATGAGAAGACTCTCTCTTTGGGTAGTCTGTATGTTTAAAGTTAATTTCAACATTTATCTGTATATGCCTTTTGGTATTGCTTGTTTCCAAGTTTGCAAGTTGGTGGATCGCTTCCTGGCTAGCTGGGACACTTTCCTGCATTTCCAAAACAGAGTCATGTGTTGGGGTGATGCTCGGTGCAACTCTTGCAGACGGTGGCATACTACTGCTATCTTTGGTCAGGACCTTTACAGTTGAGTTCCCCATCTGGTGCATCAGCATCTTTACCGCTAGAGGGCCCAGTCATTACAGAATGCAAGCCAGTTAATATTTCTGCAGCTAATCTCATTTGTTGCTGATGTGCCTTGCTGCTCGATCGATCGACTACTACCAGCTTCCAATGACATCATAACACTCAAGTTTTCTTACAGCTCTGAAGGACTACCTCCTGCTTTTCAGATATGTATTTGTTAGGTTATGGGGACTACCCTGTTAATATTTATGTTGTTTAGTGCATGATCGGTAGATTTGGGGATTTTAGATGTTCCAGATACTCAGTTACAAGGTTATGTATGAAATCTGACAGCTGCGATGTCAACTAGAATTGCCTGTTTTCTCTTGTTTATTTGTGAGTTGTCTTCTTAAATACGATGGTTACCTACTGTGAACTGTGAGGCAGAATATGCTTAATACTTTCAGATCTCTTTCTGGCGCACTCATATATGGCGTGTACAATTTATTGATGCCTCAATAGCATGTTGACTTCTTTTATTTTGTTTTGAATCAGTTTTCCTGAACTACTTTTTAATTTAATGGATTGAAGATTGTTTTCCAGGACATTATCCTTATTTGCCAAATGCTCCAATCAAGTTAATGTTTTCAGGTTAATGCTTCCAATATGTTAACAGATGTTAAGTAGTGTTTATCTTTATCTCCATATTGTAATAGTGTTAGGTATTGTTAGGGTGGCTGGAGCAGAGGGAACGTGTTGGGGCATGATGCAGAAGCGGCGTGGGGTGGGGCGGCTGGGATAGGGATCTTAAGCATTTACATGTTATCAAACATTTGGGTGGGTATTTTCTGGTTGGGGAGGTGGGGGTTTATTTCACACAGAGACAGTTTCAGAGAGAGAGAGAGAGACCTGTGAGGCCTATCTGGCACCTTAACCAGTTTCTTAAGTTCCCATGGCTGAAGCATTAAAATACTTACTTGGAATATACGGGGGACTAGGCACAAAACTAAACAATATCAGCTTTAACACTTAAACCTTCTGGCAGCAGACATTGTGTTCCTGCAAGAATCTCATTCATTAACTCTGAGGCTGCTCAATTATGCAGACAGCAGATGGGTCAATACTTATGGCAGAGAGTAACACCCAAAGCCACGGGTTATGATCCTATTACAGTGGACTATACCATTCTCCCCCAGTCAAATCATCCAGACCGGAAGGATGTTACATTTAGTGAGAGAATGCTCCCACACCAGAGAAATTATACTATGTAGTGTTTATGGTCCCAACAATGACACACCTGTTTTTTTATGCAGCTTCTAAATGTCCTTACCCCATTTTTAACATCCCTTTTATCATAGGGGTGATTTTAACCTCATCTTTGACCCTACATGGATCATTCAGGTAAACTACACAAAGGGCTCTCTACAGCACAGCGGACACTCAGGGACCTGTTAGATGGAGCCAGCTTATCAGACATCTGGTACTCTCCACCCTCAGAAAGAGAATATACTTTTACATCTCCAGTTCACCACTCATCTTCCGCATTGATTACCTGCTTATTTCCCAATCTTTAATTCCTGGGTGTTAGACTCATCTATACTCTCAGGCCCATTCTCAGACCATTCCCAGTTTCTTGTTTGATCTCCCTACATCTCTCCCCAAAGCAGGAGGGAGATGGAAGATCAATAATCAACTGCTTAAGAATCGAATAACATGCAGTATATAACCAAACACATTGCTGTATTTACTGCCATCAATGTAAACTCTACCGGAAAACCTGATATTGAATGGTGCTCCTGAAAGCCTATCTTAGATGCCTGCTGATTGGGTTGGCTGCCAAAGAAAAAGAACCCAGGAAGAACAGCTTAAACTTTTATTATCCCAAATTTGTTATAGAACATAATCTATCTCCCCAATGGTCGGATCAGGTGAGGAAAACCTAGTAAAGCTAAAAGATTCATATTTGAACTTATTAAGGAAAAGGCAGAATTTACTATCTTGACTAAAGCTCTCCATCTGGATCAAGGAGAAAAGCAGGTTGTCTCTTGGCCCTTAAACTTAAGCAACTTGAATCCCAAAGACTAATTGCTGTGGTCCATTCCCAGAATGGGGATACCTTGAGAACCTCTCCATCGGATATAGCTTCTGAATTTAGAAGTTATTATGCGAAGTGTACAGTCCTATGGACGACCCTCCCCGTCTTTATCACAATTAAAATCCTACCTAGCACACTCTTCTCTCGTTCACTCCAAACTCACAGAAAGTTTCCCTGGTTGCTTCCATCACTGTAGGGAGATAATTGGCATTATCAAAGACTTGCCCTCAGACAAAACACCGGTCCGGATGGCTTCTCTTCCAATTTTATCAAGTCTTTGCCCAACAACTAGCACCATCCCTTCTCTCCTTATTTCAACATATTCTTTCTGGACAAAGTTCAGATAGGTCTTTGTTTGAAGCCTTAATTACTTTAATACTCAATGAAGGTAAACCCCGACAGGGTCCAAAGTTACCCCGATCTCCTCCTGAATCAAGATCTTAAAATTTTAACAAAACTTCTAGCGGATCGGATAAACCCCATCATGTCAGATATTTTAGGCCGGAACAGGTAGGCTGCATGAAAGGTAGATCCTTGGTTGATCACCTTAGAACCCTTTGCATGTTTTCTCGGCTTCCAGAGATGCTGATTTTCCTGCCACTTTGGTCTCCCTGGATGCTGAGAAGGCATTTGATAGGATTGATTGAAATTTCTTGTTTCAGTCACTGGCAGCATTCAGATTTCCCTCTGTTTATAAAATGGATAAGGGTTTTATACAAATCCCAATAGCAGTGTTATCTGCAATGGCTTAATGTCTAACTCCTTCACACTACATGCTGGGACTAGGCAGGGCTGTCCTTTATCCCCCACTGTTAAACATCTACTTGAACCCCTTATTCGGAGGATTGCAGCAATCCTGAGGTCAGAGGTATCAACATCCACCATTAAACAGTTAAAGTTTCGGCCTATCGGATGACTTACTCCTTCAATTATATCCCAATACATCTATACCTGCCCTACTTACCATCTTGGATGAATTTAGTTCCTGTCCAATTATAAATTAAATAGAGACAAGACAGTAGTTTTCCCCTGAATTATAAAGCAATGAAGATAGCTGCCTCAACGGTGGGTTTCTCTTGGCAGACCAATTCCTTGAGGTACCTGGGAATTAACCTGTCTAGAGACACGAACAAATTTATCAAGTTGAATCTTGACCCATTAATCTCTGTTATCAGACAGGACCTAGAGAGATGGGCATTACTTCCTCTTTCTCTCTGGGGAAAATCAGTATAATTAAAATGAACATTTTCCCATGGTTATTCTATCCAATAAACCTTTCAAATGTCTGGTTGCCTTTGGTATGGTTTAAAAGATACACCAGATACTCTCAGACTTTATCTGGAATAAGAAACCCGGATAGCCTATGACAAGCTCTCAGCACTGAAAATGAAAGGAGGACTATGGCTACACACCTTGGTCTTTACTACTGGGCCAGTCATGTAAGTAAATATCTGAGGTGGCTAATGCAGAATCCTCCTATCTTCACATTCTTTTACTCCCATATGGCTTAAAATAGAGCGTTCCCTCATACAAGTGCATGGGCTATCCCCAGCCGCTTTCTTACATGTTAATTCAAAATCTTTGCCCCCAGTATTCAAAGGCAACCCCATTGCATTATCAATTAGAATTCATTCCCAACTTTGCTCTTTTTTGAAATATAAGCACTATAGATCCATCTCAACCTTGGTGGGGAACCTTAATCTCATAATAGATGGTAAATCTCTTCAACTATGATGGATCCGCAATTGAGGACCACCCCTTAATTTTTTTCCTGAAGACCGCGGCTCATGCCTAACTTCACCTGAACTTTTAAACAAAGCCCACATCCCAAACTCTGCCATCTTTAAAATATTCTAATTGTGACACGATAATAAAATTCTTTGGTGCAGTTCCACTCCATATCCACCAGTTTATCCCATATGACAGTGCTGATTCCCCTTGCGGGCCTCTCTCATGCTGTTTCCAAGATGTATGGAGTAATCCACAACTGGAAATGGCCCAATAGTTTTGGTCTGACTCACCTCTGGGTTTCCCTTTTCCCAATCAAGAAATCCTATGGCCTCTCTGTGGCAAAGTCATCACAAATTTGTTACACAAGACAGGCTCTGATTAACACAATTTAAAATCCTGCATAACCTCTATTATTCACCTCAGAAAATGGCTAAATTGGGACTCCTTCCTCACCCACATGCACTCGATGTCTTCAGAGCGAGGTAATTACTGCATATTTTGGCCTGCCCCAAGATAGCTCCCTCTGGAATGCTATATCAAACAGAGAGGGTCGACTCCTATTGGGTCTATCGGATCTATTTACTGCCAAGATCTGCATATTGGGAGACCTTTCCTCTGTTGTCATTACTAACAGAAAATATCACATAACCCTCATTGCCATGTCAGTTAAAAACTGGTCTCGAGACACTGGAAGGATCGACTGACATCTCTTATAGTGAATGGCTACAATAATTGTTGGCCAATCTTAGAATGGAAAGACAATTTCTGGCTTACATAATCAATCCCAGAAATTTCTTAAAATAAGAGGCCCTCTTGCTGCTCTATACTCTCTCAGAAGCCCTAAAGGCTTCTCTTTTCTTGATAGATAGTTTTATATTATGTAACTGTGCTTTGTGTGAATCGGTATAGGGTGGGTTAGTAGTGGGGGGAGAGTTGATCTAACTGCCTTAATACGTATCTCTGTATTTCTATCTGTATGTAACACCAGATCTTCTCTCTGTAATGGTATAAAATTGAATAAAACTTTGAATCGAAAAAACGGTAGTCACAGAAAGTTTCCTTATTTTTATTGGTTTGGTATTCAGTCTTTCTATTTCATGATAACCCAATGCAAAAGTCTATTATACTGAAACTGTACTGCTTTTGGCAGTTTCTCTGCTTTTTTTACTCTGGTGGGCAGCGGGGGTACAGTGGTAGTTGTCATCCTTTTTATTCTGTTTGGCATTTTCTTTTCATTGATTAAAGTTGCAGTGTAATGTTCATTTGCATTCTGTTATATTGGTGGTGGTTTTGCTATGCCAGTGTTTTGCTCGGTCAGTTGTTGCTGTAGGGGCTGTCATGGCTATCTTGTCACTGAAGAGGCTGTCGGTGTGTTTTTCTGACAAACTGGCTTGGTAGAACCCTCACCAGAGTATCTGTGAATTTCGAGGGGTTCCCCACAAGTGGATCTTCCACATTAAATACCAAAATCTAGTTATATGATATCTATTTTCTAATAAACTGAGTTTTCTTATCTGTTACAGTGAGTAAAGACACACTGTAAACATAAAGCTACACATAAAACTTAAGCAGTGGGCTGATACTGTGTTTCAGCCCTGGATCACTAAAATCAATTGCCTACATGTGCACTCAGTACATGTTTTTCAGGTGGGCCCCCTTCACCACAATCCAACCCTACATGCACCAGTAGAAGGATACCCATCCTACAGCTCCAAACCATCCCCTGTAAGTTGCTCTGTATAATGTGATGCCACTGGAAGTCCTAATGAGCTTCTTTCTTGCTGAGCCAGTGCTAGAGGGCACCATGTCATGATTAGTTCCTGCAATAGTCACTGAACTGCACTGATGTGATTATTTCTGTTCTGACTATGCCACCAATGACAAGGCATTTACCAAGTTCCCTTGGTCAACACATGATACCTATATCTAGGTGCAGTCACAGTTTTGCCTTTGCTACACATTGGTGTCTCACCAGAGGTGACTGCTGGGTGTATACACATGCAGCTCTATGTATGTGTGACAACTTGGGTTCACCATATCTTATGCCTGACATATCTGTGGGAGTCCAAACATATAAAAATGGTTGCCCACTACCACTGAGTTGCTGTTACAGGATCGCTGCAACAACGGCATACCCCCAGGTGAGCCAGTCTGACATGGAGCATTCTGTCACCAGTGAGTGGTCTGTATACCACACAGACTGGTGCCTGGATCATGAGTTTCTCTTTACAGGTTGGCCACTTTAAAAGTCTTGGTGGGCAGGGATTTAACAAGCCCATACATCACTATGTGCAACAGCACTGCTGTTAAAACTGCCCGCAGCTGTACTGACAGATGATGAAGAAGGCAAAGGTCAGCAAGCCCAGATGCTTCCCTCAAAATCAGAGATCACCCTCTCAGGTATCTAGGCAAGGCCAAGCAAGTCAATTGTGTTAAGCACCCCATACCTAGGGCTTAGAGTACTTCTCAGTAGGGATGCCGTGGCATCAAATTTTATTCAATATGGTAACTATGACACATAACAATGTGGTTATCGTAAATACCACAGTATTATGGAAGTAGTCCTTTTATACAAACAGTCTCTGAGCTCATGTGTTTGGGGGAGTTGATGCAGAAAATTGTTCTTAAAAATACCCCTAAAAATCAGTTGAAGGGCCTTACAACCATGGTATACCATAAGCCGTGGCTATCACGGTATCAGAAATGTCCCATTTTATCAATACTGTGACTTCCAATATTGTGCTATACCATAAAATTGTGATGCTATAGCATCACTACTTCTCAGGAACAATGCACCCAAAAGGAAATATAAATAAATTAGAAAGAAATAAGTAAACTAATGATAATAATAATTTACCCATTAAAACAAATAAAATATAAACATCCCGTAAAAAACAAATTTCTCAAAATACATGACTTTTCATGTTCACGCTACACCAAATGCTTGTATAAAAGAAAGGGCTTCAGCCCATTTTTAATGCCCCACAAGGGTGAACTGCAAAGATGGTATGGTACAGAGTTCCAAATAATAGGGGCCACCACAAAAAAAAAAACATACCTCTAAACTGTTTAAGGTAGGACCTCAGGACAGCTAACAAAATATCCTAGGTGTAACAAAGGGGTGACCACGGATATAGAAAGTTAAGAGATCTTTGAGATAGCTGGAATCCTACCCATGTAGGCTTTGTAAGTTAACAAAGCAATCTTGACTGAGGTGTGGCACATAATAGGTAACCAATGCCGGCTGCACAGCACAGGCAAGATATGATCTGTGCAAGAAGTCCCCATAATCAATCTGGCTGCATCATTCTGCACTTGCTGCAGTTGATGCACCAGCTTTTCAGACAGCTCAAGGAATAGAGTATTATAGTAATAATTCTTAAGGTTACAAAGGCAAGTAAAAAGGTCACTAGGTCTTCATGCACAAGATATGTATTTATCTGGGATATACTGCATAGCAGAAAACCCCACTGTGGACTATTGCTGCCACCTAATGTTCAAATGCCAGGTTGAGGTTTACAATGACCCCAGATTCTTTAACCTATTCATGCCTGACAGAATAGTACCATTCCAAGATGGCAACATTGTCACACCACTCATTCTAGCTGACCCACGAGGGTCTGGTTCCAAGCAACAGCTCTGTTTTGCCTGGAGTAGAACTCAGACCACTGAAGCCCATCCAGTCAAAGATGATGCATATGCACTGGCTTAGCATGAAGATTGCCTCATGCTTGTCTGGTATAAGTGGCAGGTAGTTGAATAAGTAAGTAAGTAAATTTTATATTATCATGGTGCTCAATCCTGGAGGCTCTGGGCACCATTACAATTCAAGCAGGGCATAACATTATGCATCAAACATAATACATCCTAATATACAGATTATACATAAAATCAGAATTAAAACTATCTTGGAATGCTTACTTGAACAGATAGGTCTTCAGGCCCCCATAAAACCTCCACAGTTTGGGTCTTCCTTAAAGATCTCGGCAGTGAATTCCAGAGGCTGCGCTGGCCACCTCAAAGGAGCAATCCACAGAGGTCTTCAGCTTGGCCCTTGGAATCACCAGGAGGCCCTTGGTGGAGGAGTGGAGGGAACACCGGGATGGTTGGAGTTAGAGGTCAGACAGGTAACCAGGGCCCAGTCCGTATAGGGCCTTGTAGGTGAGCAAGCAGACCTTGAAGATGATCTTCCACCTGACTGGCAGCCAGTGCAGTTCACGCAGGACCGATGTAACATGGCAAGTTTTGGCAGGCCGCCAGCAGCCTGGCTGCCACATTCTGCACTAGCTGCAACCAACGGAGGGTCCCTCCATTGACCCTGAAGTACAGAGTGTTACAGTAGTCCAACTTGGAAGTCACAAAGGCATGTACTAGTGAAGGCAGGTCTTCAGGCAGAATGAGGAATTTAATTTGGATAACATTCCTTAGATGGTAAAACCACTTTTACGACAGATGACACCTGGGCTTCCAGAGTCAGTCTGTCATCAAGGATGATGCCCACATTTTTTACCCTGGAGGAGGCCATCAATGAGGTGGAGTCCAGGACCAGCCCTGTTACTGCGCTGGAGGCCACTCCATCAGTCAACAAGGCTCAATCACTAGTACTTCCATCTTGTTGGGGTTCAGTATCAGCCAGTTTGAGGACATCCAGTCCTGAATTGCAGTCAGACATTTATTTAGCACTTCAATAACATTTCCAGTTTGAGGGTCAATGACATATACAGTTGGGTATCATCTGCATAGCAGAAAACCCAGACTGTATTGTCTAATGAGCACCCCAGGGCAGCATGTACACCACGAACAACATCAGTGAGAGTCTCGAACCATGAGGTACTCCACATGACAGTGGCATCGAGGAGGAGGAGAAACCTCCAGCAGCTGCTAGAGCAGATTCTGAATAGCAGTAAACACTCACATCATACCCCTCTCAAGGGCAACATGTGTACTGCAAATAACACTGGGGACAGAATAGAACCTGGGAATTCCACAGCTGACCACAGCAGGATGGGATAAGAAGGATCCCACAGCAGTCAGCTGTGACCTGCCACACAGGAATAACTTAAACCATTTTAAGGCTCTTCTGATGAGTTCCCCATTATCCTTCAGGTGATCTATGAAATCCTCTTGATCCACAGAATCAAATGCTGATGAGAGATCAAGCAGAACAACAATTGAGCATTCTCCTCTATCCCCATCAATAGTAGGTCATTAAACACCTTGATGAGCATGGTCTCCATGCTGTGCCAATTCCTGAAAAGAGATAGGAATGGTTCATAGATGTCATATTTCTTGAGGTGATCCGTGAATGTGTCACCACTACCTTGTCAATAATCTTCCAAACAAATATGTAGTTCACCAGCAAGTCCTGGTCCAGCAATGGTTTCTTTAGTAAAGGCCTCATCATGGATGTCTTCTAAGCCACTGGAAAACACTACTCCTCATGGGAACATCACAAAATCTCATGAATACTGCACTGAAGGACTCCTGACAATCCACCAATAGCCAAGAAGGCCTCAGGCCTTCCAAATCCAAAAAGTGAGGTGCAGTCCTGAGATGACTTGAGCACTTCTTTCACTGAGACTGGCTGAAACTTTTGCAGAGTACTGGAGGGCCTCTAGTCCCTCTCATTCCCAATACTGCCAACCCCAAACAGGCTACCTGAAGTAACAGAGGAAACTTTGTCCAGGAAGAACCAACCAAACTCCTCACATTGCTGTGTATAATACACCTCTGGACTGTACACAGGAGGATGAACTAAACTGGCTATAGTATGGAAAGGTTGAGCCAGTCTATTAGTTAATTATGAGACAATCACCTGTGACAGAAACTCTGAATTTTTTTAGACAGGCTGCCCTCTGATACTCCTTGTAATGGGCCCTCAGAGCCATCTTGTCTTGCACTGAGCTCTACCTTGTCCAGGAATGCTCCAATCCCCATTGAATTTCCTTCAACCATCTCAACTCATCATTATACCATGGTGAGCTGTGGTGGGAGGCTAGCGGATGGACATGAAATGGAGGAAGTAAGTCTGGATCATCCATGATGGCCATGTTATAGCCACAATCAGCTGCTACTGTAACTCCTTTACATATTGACACCATGATCAAGATACCAACACTGCCTTGAGCTTATTTGGCTCAATATTACATTTAGGTCAATAATGAACCATCTCCATATAGCAAGAATGTCTCTGAAATGTCTAGAGAAACTCTGACAGCCCAGATATTCAGCCCCAGAGAAAATAAGATCCAAGGCATGGGTGGCAAAGGTAACTACTTGTGTGAGGCCCTTTTATATTCATTAACTGGAGGAATTGCTAAGCAAATTATGAATTATATCATGCTAAACATGTAAGTCCCCAACACAATTAAGCTGGGGAGTCCAATGCTAGGTATTGATGAAATCCACACTTTTCTGTAGGCTCTCCTGTTGCCAGGAAAATCCTACATCTCACACTGCATCCTCTTTTATGGCCATGCAGTCAAACAACCTCACTGCATTCAATAAATACACCTTAAAGGAAAACTACATGCAACATTATAAAAATACATGTTGTGCATAGTTTTTGTTTTTCTGATTGTTCCTGGTATTCTGCAAACTGTGTCTGTGGCAAGTTTTTTCCTGGTTTGGGTTAAGGAGAAAAGGCTGCATTCAAAAAGTATAAGGAATCACAGAAGGAGCACGACAGGGAACTGTATCAATTAAAGCAGAAAGAAGTGGGGAAGGCAGTCAGAATAGCAAATGCCCAAACTGAGGTAAAATAGCCAACTCAGTTAAGAAGGGGATAAAACCTTTATAGGTACATTAGGGGCATAGAAAGGTTAAGGGAGGAATAGTGAAAATTAATAAAGGAGAGGTGAGGGAGGTGGGCAGAGGGAGACAGTGAAAAGGCAGAGATACTGAATGAATACTTTGCTCAGTATTCACAAAAGAAGAGGAGGAGGAGTTACCTAAACCAGACAATAAAAGCACTCTGGGTAGGGGGTTGACACCAGTCCATTTACAGAAGAAAGAGTCCTGAAAGAACTCCTAAAACTCAAGGTAGACAAAGCAATGGGGCCTGATGGGATTCACCCCAGAATCCTAAAAGAACTAAGGGGGACCTAGTGACACCACTGACCACACTTTTAACAAATCATGGGAGGATGGGGTGGTACCTGAGGACTGGAGGAGGGCAGATGTGATTCCCTTCACAAAAGTGGGAGCAAGGCAGAAGCAGGAAACTACAGACCTGTAAGTTTGACCTCAGTGGTAGGAAAATGATGGAATCACTTCTGAAAGAAAGAACTGTTGAGCACCTAGAGGCCAGCGGGGCTGGGACCCAAAGCAGCATGGATTTACAGCAGGAAGGTCATGTCAGATGAATCTAATTGATTTCTTTGACTGGGTGACCACAGTAATAGACTAGGGAGGGGCTGTGGATATGGCCTACCTAGACTTTAGCAAGGCATTTGACACAGTCCCACACAAAAGACTAATAATCAAGTTGGCCAGCCTAGCAGTGGTTCCTAGGTGGTAGCCTGGGTAGCAAACTGGCTGCACAACAGACACAGAGTGTAATAGTGAATGAAACACATTCAAGAAAGGGGGTTACTAATGGAGTACCTCAAGGCTCAGTACTGGGTCCAGTCCTCTTTAACATCTTTATATTGTAGGTGACATTGCAGAGGGTCTGGAGAAAGGTATGCCTCTTTGCAGATGACACAAAGATCTGTAACAGAGTTGATACACAAGGGGGTAGAAAGGATGAGAGGGACTTGACAAGGTTGGAGGAATGGTCAGACATATGGCAACTTAGATTCAATGCAAAGAAGTGCAAAGTAATGCACCTGGGAAACAAAAACCCAGGAGAAGAGTACACAATAGTTGGGGAGGTACTAACAACAACAAAAATGGAAAGGTACTTGGGGGTAGTCATATCAGATGACCTAAAGGTGGGTAAGCAATGTGAGAAGTCAGTAAGGGAGCCAGGGGATACTGGGATGCATAGGAAGGGCATCACAAGTAGAAAAAGGGAAGTGGTTATCCCTCTGTACAAACAGTTGGTGAGACCCCATCTGGAATACTGTGTGCAGTTTTGGAGACCCTATCTACGCAAGGACATAGACAGGATGGAAGCAGTCCAGAGAGGGCAACTAAAATGGTGCAGGGTCTGCATCAGAAACCATATGAAGAGAGACTGAGAGAGTTTAATATGTATACCCTTGATGAAAGGAGGACAGAGGGGACATAATAAAACTTTTAAGTACCTCAAAGGAATCAACAAAGTCCAGGAGGGTAGCATCTTTCAGAAAAGAGATGTGTAAAAACAAGGGGCACAATTTAAAATAGAGGGGACGGCTCAGGGGTAATGTGAGGAATTTTTTTTCACGGAGAGAGTGGTGGATGCATGGAACGCCTTCCTGGGAGGTTGTTGGGTCTAAAACAGTGGGTCAATTCAAACATGCATGGGACAGACATAAAGGCAATTGTAGTGGGGGTTGCAGGAAGTAGGCTGTTGGTTAACTAGAATCTGCAGCTTATCCAATAGGAAGGAAATCGGAAGACTGGGTGAGCCAAGTGGTCCTTATCTGCTGTCAAAGTCTATGTTTCTATGTTTCTTATGGCCACTTGGGGTAGCCATCGGACTTCTTTTATTGCCTTTAATCTGTTGGAATTTTCCCAGAATACCTCTGGGAATTATGTCAGTTAGACCTACTAAGAACACAGGATCCTGGTTGTAATCTAGTCACACCATCCATGGTATTCATCCAGTGTCACTGTGCCAGTAAGTGCTATGCTTATGTCCAAGTCCAAAACATTGAATAAATGCTCTTTTTTCCTATGAAAGTAAGTGTGTGTGTATGTGTGTGTTTCTCCTTTCTTATTTAGTAGTTTGATTTGGGCAGATTGCAGCCCTCCATCCCCAAAAAGTCAGGCAAGCAGACATCGGTATAAGGTAAAATCTGAGTTGCAAGGAGGGCCACACCATAATAAAATGGGTAATTCTGAGGTTTAATGAACGCATTTAACTTGTGATTTGGGTGGTGTTCTCCTCTAAATGTGTTAGATTATGATGATAACTGAATATAATGATTTAAATAAGTCTGTAGTAACCAAAATGCAGAACCAGGCAAGCTAGAACAGCACAGACTTTTTCTGGGAGGAGAGAGGGCTGAAATCTACCAAAAGCAAACTACTGACTTAACAAGGACAACACACAAACACATTCAATAAAAGATGGCTGCATGCTACCCCAAGCACCATAAAACTGGCAGGGAAAATGGGAAAAACCATGCCACAGACACTGGGAACAGAACACCAGGAACAATCGGAGAACCAAAAATCCAATGTGTAACATGTCTTTATATCTTTCTGCATGTAATTTTCCTTTAAGACTCAAGCAGAATCTAAAGCAGATGGTCACCTTCCCTTATGCTCCTGCCTCAGGCAGTGCACTGCCATGAATCCTGGTAGGATGGTTGCCTCCAGGACGGCCTGGAGTCATTACCAAGCCAGGTCTCAATGACATGCACCAGATCTTCCAAGTAATTGGTTTTAAATTCCGATATTAATGCTGCCTTATTCTTCAAGGATATGGTGTTGTACAAAACTCCCTGAAGGAGAAAGAGCAGAATCAGCTAGCCCATTAGCTACCTACACCCAGGGGACTATCTTGGGATCGTGGTATGGCAGGGGATCCCTGTCTCCTACATTTTCAACCCAGGGCCTCAGCCCGGCCTTGAACTCTCAGTCTGTCCCCACCAATATCTACCCCCAGATCATGTATCCTCCTCTTCTCAACTGATCAGGATCCTCAGTGATCTGAAGTAATCTATGACTGTGCAGATGGAATTTGAGTCTCAAAGGGTGGGCCAGCAGTGCAGCTCTGAGGAGCAGGTGCCATAGGTCTAATGCCTGATGACACATTCTAGTCTGGCAAATTTGAAACCAGAAACCAACCCACACACAATCCTCCACATCCCCACCAGTCTTCACTTCAATACCCACACACAGCCTCACATACTTATACTACAACTAAACACTCACACAATCCCACACTCTCCAACTTATAGTTCTTTTTGTCCAAAACCAGGAGTGAAAGGTCATAAAATTGTGGGTAATTATTTCAAAGGCCCACAAATGATTAAAATATAGAGGCCCATCCTCTTCATTAATTCAGCTGCCACCTGGTAAAGAGATTCAATTCTAGACCAGAAAATATGGGACTTAGAAGATTAAAACTGATACCATTACAACATCAGAGAGCCATTGAGCAAAGAAAGGGAGAAGACAGGATAAAATATTACACCTCCTCCTGATCCTCTCTTACTGGGTTAGAGATTGAGGCTTGGGACCATGTGAGATTACTTAGAAATCCTTGAGACAGCTACAGCAAGTTTGAGAACAAGGAAAATTAATGCAGCAATGACCATCTTTCCTCAGATTTATCAATTCACGTTCACACATAGCTGGCTGAATTACAGTCACCTCTCTTACCAGGCAGAGAAGATGGGAGATTGAGTAGGCAGTGTCATGAATAAAGGTCACCACCAGCGGGCTGCATCAGTGCAGCAGGCATCCTCTGTCCCCAAGTGCCCAACAGCAACCCTCACATCCTTTCATCAGTCCCAAAGCCACCAGTCCCAACTAAGTGCTCCCAAAGAAATTACCTGTAGCAGTTAACAGCAACAAACACTGAAGAAAGCATTCACTGGCCAGAGATATTTATTAATGGACCTTGCCTCTCAAGCGAACTGCTTCACAATCCCCACAGCTTTTCACTAGCATGAAAACTAACTACACCAGTAAGTCTTGGTTGGGGAATGCCAATAACCAACCAAGCAAGTGTACCAGATTACACCAGGAGATTCCGCTTCTACCTCCCAGCCAGCTTCAGCTCCAGCCTCCACCAGTACTTAAAAGGACCAAAAATACACCCTATTTGTACAAAAATAAAGTAAAACTAGGCTACACGTGCTTACTATCAGCCATAACTGTACAGATATATGCTGTGGCATACCATCATAGTAAATCTTTGAAAAGTTAACATTTTCTTCTGCCCTACGTTGGCTATTTTCTTTCTCTGTCTCCATGAAAAGGTATACGCTTAGTCTTCATATCCATGCTCTAATGTGAATCAAGCCAAACTATTGGATACTAAGGTGGTACCTACAGTTTGGTTTTAACTATGAATTGTCTTCAGTCTCTTACACAGAGAGCACTGCCTAAATTGCCTTATGTAATTCACATGTGATTAAAGGAAGCATGCTACGGTAGTACCACACACCTCCCAAACAATTAACAAATTCCAAATCTAGCATGCCCAACCCTTGTTTAATTCACAAATTTCAATTCCACTTCTCATGAAGGTGCAACTGGCCAATGTAGGCAATGCACTCTACTTAATAGAAGCCACTGCTGGTGGTTCATAGTTAGGATCAAAGTGTGTCTCAACTTGATGTCTGGTAGTTTGGCTTGGTTCATATTAGTGTCTGATAGGAAGACTAAGACAGCCTGTTTTCATGGAGACAAAGTATGAAAGTAGCCAATTTAGTCAGAAATACATTTTAACTTTTTCAATGATTTATCATGGGGAGTGCACTGATTCTGTTTGTTTGTTGCTACATACCATAAAACTGGTTGCACCCTCATGAGAAATGTGAAATGAGCTTTGTGAATCAAACAAGTGTAGAGAGTGCTGGCTTGTGAATCCAATATATGGTATGGTGCCCCCACCCTATGCAAAAATATTTAAAAACACTAACAAATTGTTGGTACAGAAATAAATGAAACTCTGTGTTCACAGAGCTTTAGACAGCACACTTAATGCAGGAGCCATCTTCCATATATCCAGCTAAAAGATAAGTGGGGTTTCAGTGACAATCAGGGAAGGTGCTGACAGCTGAATGACCCCTGAAGGTTAAGTGTGGTAATAATTACATGGAAAAGATTAATATCTCCTGTATGTGTGGCTCTGTCTCATAGCTGACTGTGATTACTTTCACCTTTGTCATTCTAGCAGTGTCTGAGGCATCTGGAAAACATTCTGTTCTGGAGGGATACCAGGCCAGATGTAATGTGTGCCCCCAGTCATGCAGAGCCACTAAGGGATCCACCCAGTAATGGGGATGTTACCCGAGAGGCTGCTCGATATCATCACCTGGTCCAGACCTATAGTACATACACCAACCAAAGTAGGGTTCTGGACAGTCCTTCAATCTCATTAGGGAGGATGACCCTTCTGGTACTGATAGTACTTTGGTACAGGGGTGGGTGGTCCCAATGGTCATCATGTGCCATTAGACTAATGGAGCACACTGACTTTGAGAAATGTTATTAATCATTAGAATGTTAATCATAATGTTTTCAACCCCATACTTCCCTGGCTTATACTTGTGCATTATAACACAAATATTTCAATGTGCTCACTATTAAAACTAGTTTAGGTCAGAGGTCTTAGTTATACCAGCTACCTGTATGTTAACTAACCACAGAGACTTCAAGCATTTTTAATTTTAAATATGGACTCAAAAACATTTATTAATTTCAGAGTGCTGATACTGTGTATGGATTTAGATATCTGTTTTGTATATCATAATTTATTAAATTCAGGGATTTTATTTGTTATTCGTATTTATTCTGCATTTTGTTTCATGCCTTTGTTTTGGTTTTGTATTTTATATTGTATGTTATTTTGTCACATCTTTTCACCCATGAAAACAGGCATTTTGCTCATGGATTCGCCAGATTTTTAATAAATAAACCTAACCAAACGTCTGTCTCGTCAATGAAGCCTTTTGGGTAATGGTTTGTGTGACTCATTTCCATTTCCATTATTGTGATCCTGGCTGGGTAGGAGCCAGTACACATCATGTTTCTCCTTGGTGGGGAGTTGCAGTGACCCCATGTATCATCCTAAGGGTGCAGACAGTGTGTTATGTGGCCTGCTAGCATATAGCATGCCTGCTGCTGTTACTGTGTATATGCATGCATGCATTTTTCAAGGGTTATGGAGATGTGCCATTACTACTGCAACCCTGGGGTGGCATAGTTTTAGAGTCTGTGGAATGCACATGTATAGTAGATACCCACCTCATGCTGCAAATTGACTTTATCACATGGACTGTGCATCTGTCTGGACAGGCTCTCGGATGGCAGTCCACACATCAGCTGTGCAGATGTGTTCGTGAGCCTCCTCCATACACTATGCATGTATGCAGCAGACTGTCTGGCTGAACTCATGTCTTTCCCATAGAAATGCCTCCACACTCACATTATGTGAGCCTTACACTATGGATTGGGCCTCAACTTGTCTCCATTAAAACAATCCTGCTAGATAGTCCTAACTGTTTAAATTCTTCATACCATCTATGATATTTGTACTTTCCTCTGATTTTTTATTCACTGCTTTCACTGAAGGAAGTATAAGCATTTTATAACTTACAGACATAGACTACTTATCTTACAAAAATAAGTATCCATTGTACAGTAAAACAACATTAAAGGATTAACAGAAGTCTACCTTGAACCATGATTCTGTCTCTCTCTCTCTCTCACTCACACACACACAACACACACACAAGCTATGTGACCAAAATGAGCATACATTACTCCGTGCAAGGTTTTAGGGATAGTCAATCTATTTCCTTAGCACAACATCAATGATTTCCTCAATAATCATTTACTATCCTACAGTAGGTCCTTGAATCTCCACTTGTCAGAAATTGATGAGTTTCTCCAGAAGCTTTCAGTTGAATCTTCACAATATGTATATCTCTTTATTAGAATGGTCACCAAAACTGTGCACTGTGCTCTAGATGGGGACTATGCAAGGATCTATAAAACTGCATTATTATAATGCTTGATCTCGTATGTACTGTTTCTCTTAAAGGAGAACTGTGCTGGACCTGAAAGTCATTGTTCTCTGTACAATGTTTCTTTTTAAATCTGGGTTCTAATTCTTATTGTTCCATCAATATGGACCTAATATTAACCTCAGTGGTTGTTTCTGATTTACACTCTGGTGTTAAGTGCCATTTAGGACTGTATGATGTACTGTAGTTTACGTCCCAACCACAGAGTTCTATAGTCGAACATAAATAAATAATGCCAACAACTGAAGAGCTGAGCAGGGCATAAACTACATCATACTGTTCTAATATGGTCCTTACTAATAGTGTGTACATCAAAAATACACACTAGGAAAACTAAAAACTTCGTAAAGATGGAACAGTAACAGAATTGGAACAAGTATTGAAAAATTAATTTTTATGTTGGAAAATAACTACAGGTTCAACGCAGTTCTCCTGTAATCCAAGTAGGAAATTTTAAATGCTTTGTTGCTGTAATGATGCATTGTGGCTCCCATTTAATTTGCTGCTGAGAGTTACGCTCAAATCCTTTCTTTGTTACTTGTAGCATGTGTCTGTCTCCATATTCTGTTTTGATCTCATGCTGAAATTTGAATAAATCTAATTTATATTGCTAAGAGCTCTCCACGTTTTGCAATTAGTATAGCAACTTCACACATTAAGTAAATGAGGAATCATGGATATCTTACTGGTGGTTCTGAGCTTATCTGTATTCAGGAGTTTAACCAGCAGTACAAAAGCAAGGTTATAGTATCCACAAAATGTCAATGTAATGTTCCATCAGTTTAAAAAAGCTAATTATTGTCTTCTGTAGAATATGTACATCTAATAACAGCAATACATTATATCAACAAACTAGAAATTTCACGTTTCCCATATTAAGACTTAGAATTAACTATACTATGGCAGTTCTCTCAAAATCAAAATCTGCACTTGCTACAGTGTATTCCCATTTGTTTGAAACACATCAGTGAAATGACTTGTATTTGTATTTGTATTCACTGCAGTACTTTGCAATCTATCAAGATAAAATGATACAGGCCCACTCAGAGAATGTCAGAAAGGGTTAGCTTTACTCAGAAAGTGATCTGGAAACATCTATATCAATAACACTGAATGAGGACTAGTAAGTCCACCCTTATCGGCAATCATTTATGAAGCAAGTAAGTTGAAGACAGGAGCAATTGGTTGTAACTCCATTTGGCATTTAGTCAGATAAGATAGATGCAGTATTTCCAGACCAAAGTTGGCTTGAATGACATTAAAACCACCTTGTAATGTTCATTAATCTTGAGGCTAATATTATTGAGGTGTCGTGGCTAGAAAACATGATTAAAACTGTTCTTCCTGCATTTCTGTTATTTGTTTAGGTTTCAATGATAATAAATGAAGGAACTAGTTTCTGACTGCATTTGGCACTGAAGAGA
Organism: Neoceratodus forsteri; assembly: GCA_016271365.2. NCBI lineage: Eukaryota > Metazoa > Chordata > Ceratodontiformes > Ceratodontidae > Neoceratodus > Neoceratodus forsteri. Next base: position 903,637,631 of record CM028131.1, on the reverse strand, counting down.
CACCAGCTGCAACACACAAACTCCACTGATGCAGCTCTGCTGCATTCTTCAGTTCAAGACTGGTTGCTTGTTGTAGGTGTCTCCACAGATCAAATGCACAATGCCAAATAAATCTCTACAAATAAAACACATTGCCCTTAGAGAGGTGAGGAATAGTTAAAGTGGCCTGGACACAGGTGCACATGTGAGATGAGCCTGCATCCACCTCGCCTGACATATCCTTTGCATGCTTGGATGCTACAGGTAAAATGTTCAAAACCACATGCAATGGGAACAATCAGTTGTGGTTCACAGCAGCCTGCATACAGCTACTGGTGCATCTGTCATTTCTAGCTTAAGTCAGCTAGACATAAATGTTATGATGTGGTTGATGGAGCACTCTGAGGGCATATGCACAGGCAGAGAAGAAATCAATGTATGTTTTGTACACTAACACCTGACTATGAAAAGGATTTGAACAATTCTGAATGAAAGTGTTTGTAAACTGAAACATATGCAAGTTGGCATAGGATTGGGCCATCGTGTACCCATCATGTCCGTTTGATTTAATTCTAGAATTTCTTATCAATGCTAAAATAGTTTATTGAACAAAGTATTGTGTATCTACATGTTCCAACAGAAATCTAGTAGATGGTAATCACCTTTGCTTCTGAGGCCCAAAGTTGAGGTATTAAAACCTCAAACCTTCTAAGTAAGGAATGGAATTACACAGGTCAGACACTTAATTGTAACCAAAATCGCCTAAGACAAATTACACAGTTGATTAGAAAATGGCAAGAAGAAATCTAGAAATTTCATCGGCCAAGAGACAACACTTGACTATACATTAAATCTCTAAAAACACATGGTTATGTGTAGAATCTCATTTTCCTCCCCAAAAACACCTACTCAGAGTCATTTCTGTAAGTGTAATGAGTCCCTTCAGGGTGAGCATGAGGATTTTAATGCACTTCCTAGGGGCATAAGGACACTTGGCTATTGGCCTTCTGCCTTACTACACCCCTGTAATATGCATTAAAATCCTTTATTACATGGGGTTACCGAGGAGAGAAATGATTGGCTGGGGGCGGGTCACTTGAGAGTGCAATACTGCATATTATCAGCACAGTCATGGTGATCAGGTCTTGGCTCCAGATGATCCTGGGGCAAAACCACATAATACAGACACTGCATCTCAAAGTCAACAGCAGCCATTTGTAAAAGAGGTAAGTGGTACAAAAGCAGCAGAGAGTGATGACGGTACCTGAGCTCATGCAGCATGCTGTGCAGCTGAATGACCCCATACTTTACACCCTGACAGCTGCCATTGGTCAGAGGCTCCAGAGTTTGTAGCAGACCAGCACATATTCTTGTTGTCATCTGTTCTGCAGTAGCAGAGTTTGGTGATCCACCAGCCCACCCCCACCAAAGACAAATACTGTAATCATGAGCACAGTATTCCCCAGCACCTTTTGTCTCCCACCCACTCACCCATCAGACCTCATGGCACCGACACACAGTGCACCCAAAGTACTCAGTGCCCACAGAGTGTTTTTTTTTACATATCCATGCTCTCGTGTGCTCTGTAGTTGCAGAGTTCAAACAGCTTACCCCCGCCTCCCATGTACAGTAATCATGACCACAGCATCCTCATAACTTCTGTCTCTGCCCACCCTCTCCACGCGGTGGACCTGGGGGCACCCTCCACACAGTGCGCTAGTAGTCACCATAGGCATGCATTGGGGGTGACCCTGACCCTGCCCCCGTTAAATGGCTTTTTTTTTTTTTTTTTATGTAATGCAGCTGGGAAGCAGACGATCACCTGAAAAAGTGATGCTCAGCATTGGGGTTTTTTGTTTGTTTTTTGTTTCATGTAGCAGCGCAGCCCCCAACTCCTTCCTGAATCTCAATCTGTGACTGTGATGACTGCAAAAAGCACAACTAACAGCCCTGTCTCCCATCCCAAGTAAACCCCGTCCTAGTCAGTCCCAACCTAGTGTGCAGTGCAGTGGTAACAAATTCAACATATATGTTTTACAGCCACTGTCAAGTTACTGCCACCCTGCTAACACCATCCACCGCCAGAGGAGACTAAATTGGGACAGAGGAAGATTCTCTCTCATACATGTTGCCTGCTGCTCACTCTCCTCAAACAGTGATGACAGTGAGTCAGAGTCCCACACCAGCTCCACAGTCCTCCCATAGGTGATCACCCTGATGTGTTTTGCTACCAACCAAGTCTGTCTCCACTGTTCAGGTGACAGCAGCTGCACCCTACAGCACACACACTGTAGTTGTTCCTCTTTCTTGAATCCTCCATCCTGATCTCTGTGCCATAAGTTCTTTCCCTTCCATGGTTCTGAGTGGTGGCAGATGGGAATTGTTGAGAGTCATGACTGTCAGTCCCCTGAGCTGTGTCTTTCCTCACGCCGCTCAGTGGACTTGAACATAGCAACAACAGGAAATCCACTGGGGCTGGTGCTGGGAGTATGGCAGAGGGCTGTCAGAGTACGGAGATGCAATGTAATACTGACAGTGGATCGGGCAGTAAAGGCAGCTTATGCAACTTGGGACAGACCACTGATCCACTGTCAGTCTATTATCCTTATAGTGAGTGTGCGAAATGGTGTAGCATGTCCATGTGCAACAGTCCATGAGGAAGACAATGTACCCATCTCCGTGGCTGTCACCTAGAATGTAGGATGCAGTAGTAAGGGATATAGCCCTGGGTATTGTAGTGCCATCAGACTGCTGCACTGTCAAGACACCTGCCGCACTAGTGCACTGTCACACCCATGCTGGTTAAGTGGGGTGTACACAACACAAGGCTGATTCTGTCCTGGCAGCAAAACCAAGTGCACTGGGAATGTGCCACAGTTACTAGTAGCAGCCTGTGTCCAGTACGGACACTGCGACAGCTGTCCTCATTACTTTGCATGCCACATGTTGCTGTCAGCATCGATACCCATACTAACGAGGATACCCATACTAGTGACTGCAGCGATTAATGCATACTTTCTCGATCGTGCATTTCAGTGTTTCATGTAGTTTACACCATCTGTGAATGTGTGACTACTTTGTAGTGTGGAAGGATACCCATGAACATTTAGGATTCCTCATACATTATTACCTGTTTCCTGGTGGTTTTCAGACAGATGTTGAACCCCATGTAATAAGTGCAATAACACACTCCAGGGTGTGCTGTTAATGGGGATTAACACACATCTTGGGTGCTGTGAGCACACTCGGCCTGCAGCCTTGTGTCTCACACGTTAGTTCCCATTAACAGCACACCCTGTCGTATGCTATTAGCTTATATAATGCACACCTTGTCATGGCTTATTACTCACTTATTTAATTCTTCAAGGAATATTAAAACTCTTGAGTCCTGTTAGAACAAAGGTATATTTTATACAAACACTCTAATATAGAAATCATGAAACTTGACAATGGTTCAAGAACTGACACTAAAAAGTATTCTGGTGGTGGGAAATTCCCTTGTGCACCTTAGGCAGGCAACAGGATACCAGTGTAATATGGAATTTTCTAACCAAAACTGTTGCCACCCATTCAAGGATTTGTTTTGTTTCTTTTCCTCTGGAGACTATTTCCTTGATCACAGTCTGGATGTCACCAACGGTTCCTGTAGTTCATAGTTACTGGTATTTAGAATGTGTCTCTCACCCTCCTAGCAACAATCCATCATTTCCATGAGTACACTCCTCTCTGTCAGCTTGTTTAATTACTATGGAATTCCTTTGCTGAAAAATATCGCTGCTTCCCTTCATGCTTCAGTCAAGTTCATTTTCTAGAGGAGAAATTATTTAAAAGACTGTATACCTCCTTATTCACACAGTCCATGAAAGTCTAAATTGACCTTGGAACAGGACCAGTGGACAAAATTCTGATTTAACACCCAATATGAAACTCAAACTTCTTATTAGCTTATCCATTTCTACATTTACATTTAAGAAATAATATTTTAATCTCAGTCTTCTATGAAATCTGTTTAAAACTACCTTATTCTAAAATTGATCAAGTTTGCAAACTGGTGCAAAGCTTAATCCTTTGGAAAGGACTTACATTTCAATGCTTGTTAATGGTCTTTCTGGAAGACTGAAGATAGCCCTGTTCTCGATCTTGTCTGAATACCTTCTAAATCTTTTTTTCACTTTACTCAGTGTGCTGCTCTCCTTTTTCTTTTCCTTGGTCTTGTAATTGTCTTCCTTTTGTTCCTCCTTTCCATTTCTCCCTCCCCTAACACTCCATAGAAACATAGAATTTGATGGCAGACAAGGACCGCTTGGCCCACCTAGTCTGCTCATTTCCTACCTATTGGATAAGCTGTAGATCCTAGTTAACCAACAGCCTACTTCCTCCTACTACCTCCCAGAATTGCCTTATGTATGTCCCATGCATTCTTGAATTCCCCACTGTTTTTGACTCCACAACCTCCACAGGAAGGTTGGTCCATGCATCCACAACCCTCTCTGTGAAAAAATACTTCCTCACATTACTTCTGAGCCATCACCCCATTATCTTCAAATTGTGCCCCCTTGTTCTTGCACATCTCTTTTCTGAAAGATGCTACCCTCTTGGACTTTGTTGATTCCTTTGAGGTACTTGAAAGTTTCTATCATGCCCCCCTTTCCTCGAGGGCATACATATTAAGCTCCTTTAGTCTCTCTTCGTGGACTCTAACTGAAAATTGATAAGCCCATATGGGCCCATTTCTATAACTCTGATAAAGAGTCCTCTGAGGGCAAAAGGCCATCCAAGCCAGTATAGCAGTAAGGCAGTATAGCACAGTGGATTAAGACTCTGAGCTATAAATCTGGTGACATCCAACAGACCAGACCTGAGTTTGAATCCCACAGCTTCCAGTTGCATACTGTGTGACCCTGAACAAGTCACTTAACTTCCCTGTGCTCCCAGGTCGCTCCTGTAAGCGTTCAGCTTAGTGTGCTACTCTGGTTAAACAACTAAATAAAACATATATATATATATCATATGTTCAAAGAATCCTACAATCTGTCTCCCTTTTCATTTCAGGCAGGCCATAGGGGTTAAATTCAAAAGAACTGAAACAGTTTGTCAAAGGATGAAATGAACACTCCAGCAGACAAACAATTAGATGTCAGTGAAGACAGTATCTTTCCATTTCATGTTTTATTTCAAATCCAATCACCATGCCATCATTAGTAGACCCCAATGTTTCACTTGCACCAGCAAGCTTTTCAAGGAGGTGGTCCTATTATTTAATCACATTTCAATATATATATATATATATATATATATATATATATATAATCCCAAATCAGAGGCTGTGTGTTCACACATCTCAAACTGAACTGTGCAAAAGTATAAGCAGTAACATTCAAATTAGTTCATTCATCAATGCATTCTATTAATGCTGTGGAATTTTCAATGTTGCTACTATTCTGTGGTATTTCTGAAATTCCACCTAATTCCACGGAATTCCATCAAAGCAGAATTCCAAACTTCTGAAAGCAGAATGTTACTGCAGAATCATATCTGCCAGTTAATGTAAACCATGGAATAATTTTCCACAAACTGATTATATAATCAATGGATTATTATTCCACAGTTTACACTGAAATGCTTTTAATTCCACAGAATCAAATATAACTAAAAAATCAAGTAGAACTACTATTCTGCATGAATTCCACTGGCAAAATTCTGGATTCCACAAGCTCTACCCACTATATTTTATTCTCTCTCTAAACTTCATTCAGGATAGTGTGAGAGTTTCTCCATCAAAACACCATCATGTAATCATTCTAACTGGCATTCTCTACACTAAGTGCCTCCCTTGGGAGCACTGCAACAGGAGTGAGCCGCTATATATGACATCCCATGTGTAGTGTCATGATGGAAATGTGGTCACTACTTCACTCAAATGTGCATGTTACTAGCATGTAGAGAACAATCTCCCATACACAGTGCTCAGCCAACCTATTTTAACAAATGTTTAGCTGCATTTGCCACCCAGCTTCTCAGCCCTATGTTGTTTAGCTGCACATTGGGGGTCCACAGCATTTACAAAAAGGCGTGTGCCTTCAGCACCAGATCCCTGACTGTCCATGCAGCTATGTGCATGGATGGACTGGGGAGCTGCTGGGATGTTCCCACATTCCACACCATTCACTAAAGTGCAGAGTGTTGGGAGAGGTGAGCGCGTGCTGTGCAAGCAGGGACATTGCCATAGCCACTGAGCATCCCCCTCCACTAATCACATCTGTTGTCCTTGGTGGGACAGTTAGCCCCCTGCAATGCCACCACGGCCCACTGGTCAGGCAGAGATGGCTGGAGGAAGCCACTGGGCACTCACTCCTGATTTAAAGAGCCAACAATGTTAAAAGTTCACTATTATTTAAAGTTCAAAATCTTGATCAGTGCTGCATGGAAGGATTCAGAGTCTGGTTTTAGTACTGGACCACCACCTATGGGCAATTTTGCAAAGCCAATGACCAGATAGGGTCACTGGCCACTTCGTCAGATAGCACAAATGAGCAGACTGGATGGGCCTGGCGGCCCTTATCTGCAGACAGTATCTGTGTATCTATGTGATTTCCATTGTGCAAACAGTACACATTGCTCAAATACCTAAAACTTACTAAAATTAACAACAGTTTCAGAAGTGAGAACTGTTATCCAACAAAGAATAACTTGTTTTATGTCACATGTGGTCTACTTGTTATAGTGCCCATGTGACAAGTTTTCTATTAGTAAAACTAAAGACCTCTGAAATTTTGCATTTCTAAACATACATCTGCCATCAGAAACATGGTAGAATCATCTAGTGTAGCATAATGTTTTAAGGCTCCTAACCATCACATTTCTAATTTAAGATGTTTTTGGTTAGAGAGGTAGAATTCCCAAAGAGAGGAAGGAAGGGATTCAGATTGTGAATTGCTACTAAGGGAAGTTTTGGATAAATCTTCTTGGGATCCTACACAAGGACATAGAGAGTAAATCAATTAGCACCACTCATTTAAATGGAAAAGTAATCCAGTCACAGCTCTTCCTTTCAGTATTCAAAGTGATTGCATTAGTTTATCAGTATCTATTTTTCTTGTCATTTTTTTTTATTTTGCTTTGATTCATGTATTCTGTCATTATATCCCATTTATGAGAGTTCAGAAAGTCCAGTTTTCATGTTTAAGAACTATATTTTGATTTTCCTAAAGAACCAAGCATGCACAGTGGAGCCCTTTTAAATTGAGCCTGACCTCCCACACAGCACTGATCAACATTCTGAACTTTAACTAGTATAGTGAGCTTCTGGCATTGTAAATTCTTTAAATCAGGAGCGAGCACTGTCAAAGTGCAATAGGTGGTTGTAAATTTAATATATGCTGAGAAGCCAGGTAGTGCTATGTGACTAAATCTATACTAAAACAGGTTGACTGAGTACTGTTAATGGGAAGTTCTCTCTGTCTAGAAGGAAAATGCCAGTAACATGTACCTTTATGCAGCTGTGGCCACATTTATATCATGACATCAGATGTCGTGGCTGTCTTCCTGTTGCAGTACTGTTAAAGGAAAACTACACCTCATATCTTTTAAATTGTATTTGTTTCCTTATTAACAGACAACTCTTTTCGTGCAGCTGTTAGAGATGCATGCAACTGCCTTAGTCTGTTTTCAAACTTCATACTAGGCCCTGTAACTGTTCTGTGAGGCTCCATTTGGTGGTTGTTGAAATCTCATTGTCCTTGACAGCTGCATTAGCATGTGAGAACATGATGCGTAATCAACCTTTAAAGTCCCAGTATGCCAGTCTGCTTAATTAGTCTTCAAAGAAAAAGCTGTAAGAAGGTATAAAATAGCACTTTTACCTTCAGTGAGCTTTGTAAACTATTTCAGTTGTAAGCAGGATTTTCCCTTTAAATTTCATTCAGTTTATGTGTTTCCAGAGTCTTTTTGCAGTGTATTTGTTTTTCAGCATAAGAGATACATAATACAAATGGTTAATCTGACATCATGTTCTCATATGCTAATGCAGTTCTCATGGACAATGAGATTTCAACAACCATTAAATGGAGACCCCTAGAGCAGTCACAGGAGCTACCATAAGCAGTGAAAACAAACTAAAGGTAACACATATATCCCTAATAGCCACAGGAAAGAGTTGTCTTTGGCATGGAAACAAATAAAATTTAAATTATATAAGGGTATAGTTTTCCTAAAAAACGTCAAAATTACACATGCCCACACAATGCAAAGCATCATGGGCTGCATATGCAAATCACCACAGAATGTTATGCTGGTCCAACTTTAAGCAGAATTGCATGGTGCCAAAAGGCCTCTCCACACAGTTTGCAAAGGGTACTAACAGAAGACATAGACATGTGTTTCGATCCTACCAGGACTCATCAGTATGCCTCGTCTGTTTGACACCCCAGTGGAATGGACCAGCTACCCTAAGACAGTGTGTCTTGGATATGTTGTGGTGAACCCATTAAAATAAAACCTGTTTAAAGACAAAGAACCTCTGTGCGCAAACACTGAGGCAAGGGTTACCCTAAAGGGCATTTGGCTGGGAAGCCAAGTTTCAAGAAAATACAAAATTACACATGCCCACACAATGCAAAGCATCATGGGCTGCATATGCAAATCACCACAGAATGTTATGCTGGTCCAACTTTAAGCAGAATTGCATGGTTAGATTGATTACATGCTTGCATTCTGACTAAGAAACTCTCTGCACCATCCTAAACTTTAGATACAGAATAAAGCATACAGTGTTATGGAGAGTAAACCAATTTGAATGTTACAGCTTACATTATTGTACAATTCAGATGTCAGGCTTGTGAACACACAGCCTCTGAGCTGGGTATGTATAAACTGAATGTGATTATTTTTTTTAAATAATAGGACCACCTCCCATAAAAAGCTTGCAGAGTGCAAGCAGAATGTTGAAAGCCAGCTAATGATGGTGTACTGACTGGATTTGAAATAAATTCTGATATGAGAATACTCTGTCTTACGAAATCAATTGTTTGCTGCTGGAGTGTTCGCTCGTCCTCTGAAAAACTAAAATCTCATTAAAAAGTGCAGTGACTCCACCCGCGGAAAGAGAAACTGTAAATGCTATGTTTAATATTTATTTAAATGTTGATGGATAAATGAGTGAATTGTGTAATTTGATACTCCTGTTATGTGTTGTACGTATTGTTTAATGTATACTGGTCGCCTCTTGAAAATGGGGTCTTATGGTTTATGGTCTAGCCAGTTTAAAATAAAACAAAACAAAACAAGATGAAAAGTTTCTCACAGCATTCTACACTCAGGACTAACAGAGTCAATACAGTGATAAAACAATAATAGTCTTCAGCTCCTGGGAGTGGAGGTTGCTAGCAAGGAGGAAGGGCACTGGTGCTTTCAGAAGCAGTGGCTAAGCACTTCTAAGGACAAGGTGACTGGAGCAACTTTAGTATCAACTCTTGTTTCCCCACTACCAACACTTAATTTTAGCACACTACCATTAGCAAATTTCAGTCCCTAACCCCCTCCCCAGATTATACATTTAAATGCTGGAAACTAGGTATTCAGATTTATGTTTTTAACTAGACAAGAACATGTTTATTTACATGGTGTGCACAGGCCTTCAGTACTTGACAGTTAATCAGTACAGTAATAATAATAATTTATTTTTAGATTATAAACAGATACACCAACAGATGCAGATACAGATGCTCCAACTAATCTTATTTGTGCCTCCCCTTTGCCCCTCTGTTCACCTTTTGCTGCACTGACAAGGTCATTGGCTGCTTCAATTCCATCTGCCATGTTCCTCTTTCCCTCTATCCCTCCCTACTGCTACCTATCCCTCTTTCTGCCATGCTCCCTTTTCCTTTCTATTCATCCCTCCCTACCTCTACCTACCCCCTCACTACATTGACAATGCCCCTGGCTGCTACCTTCCCCTCAGACAAACATTTTATTTACCTTATCACTCTATCTTTTAGTGAGACTTTTCCACCACTTTGTATTTTTGCAACTGTATTTGACTGTTTATCACTATTGTATTATGATTTGATGCTGTATGGTGTAACTCAAATTGTTTTCCCCCATGTCTGTTTTGTTTCCACACCCAACTGATGTGGAACCTTTGTAAATGAGCTGCCTGGTGCTCAAAGGTATTTTGTAATCCGAGACTGAATAAATAAAAAATAAAAATAAAACACCACTGAGTCTGGGACTCATTTACCTTATTTTCCATTAATAATTTCCAGTTGTTTCCTTGAAGTACAGGGTAGTTAAGTGACCTGTTCAGGAGTCACACAGTATGCACAAGGAATTGGGATTCAAACCCAGGTGTACTGGATGCACCAAGCTCATTCACATCTCATTACTCTAACCTCTAGGCTATATTACCACAACTAAAAATCTTAAAATCTAAGTTGCTTTACCACCACTCCCAGACTAGAAAGGTAGTATGTCATTTAGAATACCAGCAGGTGTTCTGGATAAAGTGCACTCCACTCCTTCAGCTTCTACTTTTACATACTAAGATGCAGCAGAATAGGCCTAAAGGTCTATCGAGTGTGCTCAAAATCAGCACCCAGTCAGGACACCACTGCTGCCCTCCCATTCTCTCCCGTATATCCCTCTGACCCTATCCCCAACAGAGATACACTTCCAGACCTGGCAAGTCTCAGTTTTACCTTTCCCTTAGATCTGTCCCAGCCCCTCTTGAATCCCTCCATTGTATCAATAGCCACCAGCTCTGCAGGAAGTCGTTCCATGGTTCAACTACCTTCTAGGTAGGTGGCTCTCTGGTCTCCCCATAAGCCTCCTGCCAACCAGTCTCATGGAAAGCCCCTGATGGCCCCATCCTACCTCAGCTAGAACACCCTATTTAGACTGACACTGTTCATTCCTTTATATATCTAAGACCTAGATCATATCCCTCTCCTCCATGGAGTACAAGTTTAGCTCCTCGTCTCTCCTCATAGGATCTCTCCCCAGACTCAGATTACACTGTTGTCCTTCTCTGACCCTGTCCAGAAGTGCAACATCCTTTTTCAAGTACAGGTGCCAAAACTGCATGCAGTACTCTAGGTGTAGTCTAACCAGGCAGTTATTCAGAGGAAAAGCATCTCCTTCTCCTCGAGGTTATCCCCTGGCAATGCACCCGAGCATTTAATTTGCTGTAGTTGTAGCCCTCTTACACTGCTCAGAGTTTTCATTTTGGCATTCATGAACACCCCAAGATCCTTTTCTCCCCACCCAAAAAGTACTCACGATCAGGGTTCCTAAGCCCCAAGTGGAGAACACTACATTTCTTAGCATTAAACCTCAATTTCCAAGTGCATAACCACCTCTCCAGATTCTGCAGGTCCCCAGAGAGGCTCTTCTACCTCCTTCCCATCCACCACTACCCCCAGCTTTGAGTTATCAGCAAAGAGGCTCATCTCACTCCTGATACCATCCCTGATGTCTGACATGTAAGCATTAAACAGAAGTTGGCCCAACACTGACCCCTGTGGGACACTGCTAATGACCCTCCTTGGAGATGATACCTCACCCCGACCACCACCCTCTGAAACCACCCAGTAAGCCAGTTCTCTATCCACCTCACCATCCTTTCCCCACCCTCATTCCCCCAGCTTGTCCAGCAACCGTGGGTGAGGCACTGAGTCAAACGTCTTGCTGAAGTCTAGAAAGAGGACATCCACTGGCCTTCCTTGGTCTAGTGCCTGTGTCACCCAATTGTAGAACTCCACAAGGTTAGTCTGACATGATCTGCCCTGAATGAAGTCATGCTGGTGATCATCTAGATGGTCCCATGTCTCCAGGAATTTTAGGCCACTTCTCTTTACACTGCATCAGATACATGCCATCAGGACAGACTCCTTCAAGAGAACCAGCAGATGCCACCACCACCCTCCACCCCATCTCCTTGAATGTCTCAACATGGATGGGGCCTTTGGAAGCTCAGCCCAGAGGAAAAGCACCACTTCCAGCCTCAGGACCCAATTGCCATCTCTCAAACCTGGCTAGTCCCTTCCAGCCAGTCGCAGCTGGAGCCACAGCACTAGTCTTGAAACTTGCGGAGTTCCTAGGAAACATCTTTCAGACACAATTGCAGCTTAAGGGGACTCTCATCTTAAGGATTCTTTCTGTCTGAAAGACTTTAAAAGCCTAATTTAAGTGAGCTATTGTGCTTACACAATAGCTCACTTTGGTGATACATGGTGAAAGGATCCACACTCTGTGGAGCCTTCAAGGACTTAAACTCTGTTCTCCTACTGATTACCTAAAGTCAACTGATGGAGACATCAACAGCTTACCTACTCAGAATCTGGACCCTACCTTCTACTTCAAGCGAGTCATGGTGAAGGAAGCCATGGGATAATGTAAAAAAGCCTTGAGTAAGACCAGACTAGGGAGGCGATAACATCGACATGAAACTAATCACACTTGTAATCAATGAGCTAATACTACCTATATCCAAAATATTTAATAAATCACTCACATTAGCTCAATTTCTCTGACTTTGGAAATGGGCACCAGTGACCTATTGTACAAAAGCGGGGACAGATCCTCCACAACAAACTGTAGGCCTGTCTCCATTCTATTTCCCTTATCCAAAGTCCAGGAGAGGATAGTGGCCAGCCAAATCACAGATTACACCAAAATACCAACTGCAGTGCTCCCAGCAGCATGGTTTTAGGAAAAACCATAACGCTGCCTCAGCCCTAGTTGATTTCACCAACTACATACATAAGGCCTTAGATGAGGATAAATTGGTCAGCTCCATGTTCATCGACCTTACAAAGGCCTTCAATGCGGTCAACCACTCCCTCCTTCTGTATCAACTGAGGACTCTAGGGCAGGCAACCCAACACTGTCCTTTGGTTCAAGGACTACTTGTCAAACAGATCTCAAATGGTCAAAATAGGCCAGTCACTATCTGGCTCTAAAGCAGTTTCACTGGGTGTACCCCAAGGGTCCATCCTGGGAGCCTTGCTGTTCAGCTTGTTCTTGAATGCCCTCCTGAGGCTAGTACTAGTAAAATTATCTTATACACAGACAATGCCGTTATACTTAGCAGCCACTCTTATCTTGAGCCCCTACAAGCTGAGCTGCAGATTGCCTTCCAAACACTGGAGAAATGGATCAGCTCTCAAAAGTTGTTACTTAACTACAAAAATGCAAACAATGCTTCTATCAAGCCTTCAGCTAAAGAGGAGGTGCTCCACCTTAACAATCACCAAGAACAAATCTGACCCTTTGGAGCAGGTGTGCGCCTTCAAGTACCTAGGTGTCACAATAGATGACACCCTCTTCTACGTCATGACACATAGACATGGTGGTGGAAGGTAGTGAACACCAAACTTGGTGTCCTCTATAGGCACAGGAAAAGCCTCACACCCAATTTCCTACAGATCTCCTTCTCTAGCTCCATTCTATCCATTATGGATTATGGCCTGGTGGTATATGGTGCTGCCATACACTCGGCCCTCAAAGGGTTGTCAAGCCCTAAACAAAGTGTGCAGACTGATACTTAGCGTGGACTGCTTCACGCACACATGCGCTCTCTATGATCACTCCAAACTGCTCTCCCCAAGGGATAGGATCAGATGCCAAACATGCCTACTAGGAAGGAAAGCTATGCTGGACAAGCCCCACCTTGCATCACCAACATGTTATCAGGCACCAACTCCAAGTATAATACTAGAGGCAAGGAGCTAAACCCGCTGTGTGTCCCTTTTGTAGGACTGTTCTGGGACAATGGTCTTTCTCTTACAGAGCCCCACTGTGGCTAAATGAGCTCCCAGTAGCCCTACTAAATAATGCGAACCTCAGGACCTTCAAATCTGAGTAAAGCAGTTTCTGTTAAACAGGAGTGTCTGTGAATGCCACTTCTGATCCTTGAGTTCTTCTGAGTGCCCCTCACTCCGTGGTATTCCCCCACAGGCCTCCTAACACAGTCCACCAACTAGCTAAGCCCTGGCATCAATACCAGATAAGTTATCAGCTCCCACCAGCCTTTGTCCCATGCTGATTGGCTAAATCCCTCGATGAAGCACTAGCTCACCTTTTCTCTGTCTCCCCCTACTCACTCTCTCCCTATCTCTCTCTCTCTGTCTCTCTCTCTCTCTCACCACCTCGATTTCTCTCCCCTCTCACCCTATCTCCTCTCCCCCTCACCCCATCTAATCTCTCTCCTTTCAAACTGTGCCTACGTTCCTGCAGTTCCTCAGGTTTAACTCCCAACCAACCGCCCTGTGCCTGCTATAGTCCTGGTCGAGGCTGGTCAGCTCATTACACATGTCCCATGACTTCTCGTCACTCTCTGATATTATTGATGACAAGACTCCAGGTGCTGCACTGTGTGACTAATTATGCCTAATAACAAATCAAGATGTACTGTAAATACACTATTTATTACTTTTTCCCTATAATCAAAGTGCCCTTACTTTGCCAAGTGTTTTGTAACTGTCATAACCTTATGCTTGTAACCATGTCTATAACATTGTTCACTGTTTTGATGTGGAACCTTTGTAAAGAGTTTGTACACAAAGGTATTTTCTGAATTATCAATAAATAAAATTACCTTTAAATCCTATCTGTCCAGAGTCATTCATATGTAACTCGGCCTGTAATCAAGGGCTGGGGTTGCCATGTGTTTTAGGCTCCTGACAGGCAATGATAGTACAACAGTTTTGGCCCTGCTCTGACTGTAGATAATCCAACGAAATTGTCTGTTTTATTAAGTGTGTTTTAAGGTGTTATTACAAAACTTTCCACATTTATAATAACTGTTTTCTATGTGCATTGAAACTAGTGAGTTATCGCCTTTACATTCAACCTAAGTAAAATAGTAAAAGTAATCCAACAGAATTCTGGTATTGTTATATTAGAAAATCCCATTCAGTCCAAAAGTATTTCTGTAAAAACTATTATACTTTTAACTTTATCAACCCACCAATGGGAACAATGTTGCAGATGTCACAGTGGGTGGTCACCTGAGGAACAGTGATCACAGTACAGTGTGATTCAATATAAGAACAGTGGCACACATGAACCGCACAAAGGCAAATTCTGGACTTCAGGAGGGCCAGTGTTACAATAATGGGGAATGACTCAGCGAAGCTCTGGCAGGAGAGGGAGGATTTGGGTGGAGTGGAAGAACAGTGGACAAAACTAAAAGCAGGAGTAGTGAAGGCAACAAACCTCTGCATCAACAAATAAGCAAAGCAAGAGGAAAAAGAGACCACTATGGTTCTCAAAAGAGATGGCTGGGAAGGTAAGGGCAAAAAGATAGCATTCAGGGAGGTATAATGTGATACAGAGAGGAGGACAAGGAAGTGTATCAAGAGAAGCAGAAGGAGGCAGGAAAGCAGTCATGAGTCTGAAGCACAAACGGAGGAGACAATAGCCCAGGCAGTAAAGAAAGCAGACAAGACTTTTTCAGGGATGTAAGCAAGAGGAGAAAAGACCAGGGAGGAATTGTAAGGCTAAGAAGGAATTGGGAGAGTGTGTGGAAGGGACAAGGAAAGGCAGATATACCAAATGCATACTTTTGTTCAGTGTTCACAGATGAAAGAAGGAGGAGGACTACAGATAACTGTCAGGTGCAAAGAAGAAAGGGATGTGAACATTAGTCCATTTATGGAGGAGAGAGTCCTGAAGGAACTTGAGAATCTGAAAGTGAACAAGGCAATGGAGCTAGATGGGGTTCATTCAAGGATCTTGAGGAGCTGATTGAGGTGCTATCTGCACCTCTAACAGTCTATTCAATCAGTCACTGGAGACATGAGTAGTCCCAGAAGACTGGAGGTGGGCAGACATAATCCCACTTCACAAAAGTGGTAACAAGGAGGAGGCTGGCAATTACAGGACAGTGAGCCTGACTTTGGTGGTGGGGAGATTAATGGAATCATTACTGAATGAAGGGATTGTGGAATATCTTGAATCAAGTGACTTGCAAGTGCTGAGGCAGCATGGATTCATTAGGAGGAGGTCATGTCAAACAAATCTAATAGATTTATTTGACTGGGTGGCCAGGGAAGAAGATCAGGGTGGAGTGGTGGATGCGGCCTACCTAGATTTCAGTAAGGCCTTTGACGCTGTTCCACATAGGAGATTCATCAACAAACTGGGCAGCCTAGGAGTGGTCCAAAGTGGTAAACTGAGTAAGAAATTGGTTGAGGGATAGACAGATGGTGGTGGTTAACAGAGTTCACTCCAAGGAATGAAAAAAGGTGACCAGCAGAGTGCCACAAGGATCAGTACTGGGACCAGTCCTTTTAATAACTTTATAAGTGACATTGCAGAGGGGCTAGAAGGGAAGATATGCCTTTTGCAGATGACACTAAGATCTGCAACAGAGCAGACACTCCCGAGTGTGTGTGGAAAAATAAGAGAGATCTAAGAAAGATTGAGGAGTGCTCAAGAGTGTAGCAACTGGGTTTCAATGTGAAGAAATGCAAGATCATGCACTTGGGGTGCAGAAACCCAGGGTCAGCGTATGTAATGGGGAGGGTACTGGCAACCCCAAACAGGAAAGAGACCTGGGGTAATCCTACTGGATGACCTGAAGGTGGCCAAACAGTGTGACAAGGCAATGGGAGAGCGGCCAGGATGTTAGGGTGCATAGGGAGGCGTAATACCAGCAGAAAGAGGGATGTGGTGATACATCTCTATAAATCTCTGGCAAGACCTCAGCTAGAGTACTGTGTCCAGTTCTGGAAATCTCTTCTCCTGAAGGACACAGAGTAGAGCAGTCCAGAGCAGGGCATCTAAAATGGTGCAGAATCTGCATCATAAGCCCTATGAGGAGAGACTAAAGGACCTCAGTATGTGCCCTCTGAAGGAAAGAAGGAGAGGGTGATATGATAGAGACTTTCAGATACCTCACAGGTATAATTAAGGTTCAAGAGGAAGCATTTTCAGAAAAAAGATGCTCAAGAACAAGGGGTCATGCTATGAAACTTGGGGGGTTGACTCAGGGAGATGTAAGGAAGCATTTCTTTACAGAATGAGTGGTGGATGTCTAGAATATCCTCCCTGATGAAGTGGTGAGGGTAAAACTGTAATGGGATTCAAGTAGCCATGGGATAGGCATAAGGGAACCTTAGTGGTAAAGGGGGAATAAAGCCAAAGATTAAAAGTAGGGTCTGCAGTGCTATAGTAGATAGGAAAATGGGCAGACTAGGTGGGCCAGACAGTCCTTATCTGCTGTCAAACTCTATGTACTGTATGTCTATGTATCAAAGAAGTTAAACACACACTTTTAAAGAGCACCTTTCCCAGTCCTTATGACCTTCATGCATAAATTACCCTTCTTGCATTAAGTCTGAATTTATATTTCATTAATGTCCCCTGAGTTAGTTTTTGCATTCTGAGCAGTCGTTTCATAAGACCCACCCTCTAACATGACCAATTGAATTCCAGGTTTTAATTAAATATGCACCATGGCATACATTGTACAATGCCACATGTACTGGAACTTCTCCAGTTTTACACTCTTGTAATGTCTTGTATAATTCCTTGTTTTGTTTGTTCTCCGTCTCATACTTTCCCAATACGTATTGTTAGGTCTGACGTGGAATCTATGAAATGAACTTGTTCTCAAAGGTGTTATCCGAAATTTCAATAAATCAATAAAAAACTGCAGAGTGTACCAGAGCTTCTACAGCAAGCCTGGTGTTGCTGTGGACTGGGGCTGTGCTTGTGACGTCACTATAGGGCAGAGAACTGACTCACAGTGTGCAGTACAGTGAAGCTGCAGTAGCTTTACTAAGAAAACTTTCATTAGTAGGTGTAGATACTGTGCTCATGATTGCCCCCTTCCTCAAGACAGTCGGGTAGCAATACATTATATGCCCAGTTGAATGCCTTGTCCATACATTATGTAGAAAAAGTGAAGTATTTTGTGCCCAAGTGCAGTAACAAGGCATGGGGAATCAATAAGTGCAGTAAGTTGTTGTCAGCCAAGACAGCTCACAGTCAATGTATGCATGTGTTTTACTACTGCCGTTTTAGTACCTTTTATCCTGTGAATGCTGTAATGGCTTCTTATCCTTCTGATATTGGTGCCTTTCTGACATATGTGCATCTTAAGGCTGGCTCTGTGGTGTCAACAGGTGTTGGGGTTCCATATTAGGATTTCTAAACCCTGGCTGTGTTCATGTCAATAAAGATTTCTGAGGCTGCCACAGCATCAACTCCTGTCTTATTCTGTTCCTCTCTTCAAATTTTCTCTTAAAATTTTGGGTGTGTACTCAGGTCTACAAGATGCAAATGTTGCTATGTACCCACTGGCCTGGCATTATGGGGTCATCCTTGAAATTTGCAGTTTTGATTAACAGCTGTCAGTATAGCCTAGAGGTTAAAATAACAGCTGGCAGTATAGCCCAGAGGTTAAAGCTAAGAGCTGTGAAGAAGCTTCTTTCATCCAGCAGAATGGGTTTTGATTCCAACATGCTCTTCTTGTATATTGCGTGATCAGAGCAAGTCACTTAACCTCCTGTGGTCCCAAACACACCCAGAAACAAATTGTTGTTGTGTGCCTTTCCTGGACAAAGACAATAAAAACTATCTGAGCATGCGTTATGATTCTGAAAATATGCTCTTTCTATCCAGATTTGGCTTGAAAAGAAAAATAGGACACCATTAATTGTTTATTAATTGCAAAACACACAGATGGACAACATTGTTAAAACATGCATAATCTGGAATGCATTATTAAAATACAGAATAATATATGGGTGGGTGTGTGTAGTAAATTTCACACACACACACACACACACATGAGGTATGGCATGCTACATTAACTCTGAGGGCAAAGTTAGAGGGGTTTATAAAACATCCCACATCAAGGGTGTGTGCAAAATTCTGGTGTTTACACCCACCCACATAATATGTTATTTAATTAATGATGATAATTTTTTCCCTTTCAGCACAGTTCACGTTAGTGCAGCACTTCTCTCAGAGATAGACACGCACATGCATACATGCTGCGCACACACACTTCACACACACACTTCACACATACATGTGCAAACATATGTGCATGTGCACACACACACACACACACACACACACCTCAGCCTGTCTCTCCTTTTTTTTTACATTACAGTGGCAATGGTATTCTGGAAAGTTGTGGTCCATTGGCATAGCTGCAGAGTGTGAAAGCCCTGAAAGGGCATGAGCAGCAGGATCAACTAGATTCATTTTTTTCCTTTACGGTACAAAAATCCCATTCCTTCCAAAGTATTTCAGTAAGAAACTGTTATACTTTTAACTTCATCAAAAAAGTAAAATACTCTTTTAATAATGCATTTCAGGTTAGGCATGTTTTAACAATGCTGTCCATCTATGTGTTTTGCAATTAATAAACAATTAATGGTGTCCTAATTTTCGCTTTTCAGGTTAACACTCTCAGATTGTTTTTACTGTTTTGTCTGGGAAAGACACACAACTACAGCCCCATTATGATGGATGAATGAAGCTTGTTCACTAGGCTATGCTGCCAGCTGTCAATCAAAATGACACATTTCAAGGCTGGCCCCATGATGCCAGGCCATTAGGTACATAGCCACATTTGCATCTTGTAGGCCTGAGTTCACACCAAATTATAAGAGAAAAGGCTGTAAGAGAGAGAGAGAGAATGGAATAAGGCAGAAGTCAGTGCTGTGGCTGCCTTAGAAATCTGTACTGACATGAACACAGCCAGGGTTTAGAAATGCTGATATGGGGCCCCAATACCTGTTGACATCACAGAGCCAGTCTTGAGATGTGTAGTTTTTAATGATCAGCCGAGCAGTATAGCCTAGAGTTTAAGGCAATCCTAAAGATGGATTATTTTACTAACAGTTTGAAAAGTAAAGGTGACAACTCACTAGTTTCAATGCACATACAAAACATTTATTATAATTGTAGAAAATGTTATAATAACACCTTAAAACTCACTTAATAAAACAGATGATTTCCTATTTAACCTACAGTAAATGGAGGGCCAAGTTCCTTGGTGACATCATTTTCCTGTCAGGAGCCTAAAACATATGGCTGCCCCAGCCCTTAATTACAGGCTGATTTACAAATGAATAACTCTGGACTTCAAAGACTCACACTTAAACACAATAGCACTCTCAAATTAGCTTTTATCAGCTTTCAGACATTAAGAAACCCTGCTGATGACAGTTCCCTTTAATACACACATTAAAATAGTCAGCTTCCCATTTAACCTACTGGACTATCTGCAGTCAAAGCAGGGCCAGATCTGAAGCAACAGCATTGCTTGACAGAAGCCTAAAACACATGGCTGCCTTCCCCAGTCCTTAATCATAGGTTGATTTACATATTTATTTAATTTTATTTATTGTATTCTCGGAGTAACACCTTTGAGAATGAGCATTATATAGGTTCCACATCACAAGTACATTAACAGTGATTAAAAATACATTTAGGTATACAGTAGAGCTGTAAGTGCTGGCTAATAACAAATAGAAGTCTATAAATCTAAATATAAACAAGAAGACAAAGACAGTGGACTAAGTCAACAGGCTATTATAAGCTCACAGGGTATCTGAGAGGGTTAAGGCAGTTTAAAGTAGATAGGACAACTGAGACTGGGGGTTCCTAAGAGGTAGAGAGGTACTGTAGCAGAGTGTGTTGTCAGGATGGAGGGCATTATACAGGGATTATAGCAGCCCAGGGCGGCACAAACCCACTCAAGCAGCAGAGAAGCATCGGCCCAGGAAGGTCTTGTTGAAGCTTTTTGGGGTTGGGGCTAAAGGCAGATGAGGAGAGGATAGTAAGAGAAAAGAGGGGATGGTGGGTAAAGGGGAGAGTTTGACGGAGGAAGGAAGAGAAGGGCTAGATTACATTAAGACACAGAATGAGGAGAAACAACAGTGCAGGATACTAGGGGCCATATGAATAACTCTGGACTGCTAAACTTTACAGGTAAGCACAATAGCTCACTCAAAGTAGCTTTATGGGGTTTTCAGACATTTAAGAAGTCCTGAAGTTGAGAGTTCCCATTTAACTGCCTGAAGGAAATGTTTCATATTTAACCCTTTACATAGTTAAAGGGGTGGGTTGTCTAGCACAGCCAGAACTGAAAGTGTAAGCCCCAAACTGCTTGTAAGTGTGATTTACACTTGCTTTCCTCTCTCAGGGCCATTGGGGTCCAGAATTTGATATGGAGGTAGCATGTTCTGACAATAGGGTGAAAAAGGCTTGCCTATGGTTGAAATACCTCTTATGGCAAGAGCGAGAAATCATTTACTCCACTGGTGACCATACAAATAGCAGTTACGTGAAAACTTACCATAACAGTAGATCGAGATAGGTTCCTGCAGTAGGTCTTTACAGACAGGACAGTGTCCCCTGGCGTCAGGACCGCACAGCAACCTTCTAGCTAGCAATACATTGTGGGGACCGTCCCTGGCATCACATGATGGGACATCAGCATGACAGTATATAGGGGCAGTCCACATGCCAACACTCCAGTTCTCCACCGGAAGATCCCTATAAGGGTGACGGGAGAAAGGAGCATAACTTTTAGGGTGTGGAGCTGTTGGTAGTTGCCCTGAAAGGGATAGGAAAAACAGGAGCTGGGGAAGGTGGGAGGGAAAATGTGACCTATTGCAGGAACCTCTCTCGAAGATCTACAGTTCACGGTAAGTTCTTATGTAACTGCTATATCTTACTTCGAGATGGTTCCTGCAGTAGGTCTTCACAGATAGGACTGAATACCAAGCAGTCAAGAAAACAAGTTGGGGACTAAGGTCGGGATGCAGAATGTCTACCATCTAGAAAGCCTGTTATGATAAGAGGCCTTTCAGGACAGCAAGTCCAAAACTGGCTCTCGCCTAGAGACAATGTCCAGACTGTAATGCTTGGTGAAAGTATGGACTGAAGACTAGCTGACGCAGCACAAATATCTGAAACAGACATGTTCCATACAAAGACCATGGAAGCAGCCATGCCACAGGTCAAGTGACCTTTAACTTCCCCAGAAGGGGTTTCTCATACTTCTGATAGATGAACAGGACGCAATTAGCCAACCATTTGGACAGGCCCTGTTTAGAGATGGCAGTACCCTTATGTTTGGGTACAACATTACAAACAACTGATCAGATTTGCACACCTCCTTGGTCCGAGAGATTTAGTATCTCAAGATCCTGTGCATGTCCAACGTGTGCAAAAGGTATTCCCCCACTGGAATACTCAGAATAATAAACTGGCAGTTGAACATCTTGGTTCAACGAAATTCGAAACCACTTTCGGTAGAAAGGAAGGATTAATCCACAGAGCCACCTAGTCTCTGTGGAAAATTAAATAAGGCTACTTGCAAATGAGGACCTGAAGCTCTGAAATTCTTTGAGCTGAGACAATAGTGACTAAAGAGTGCTTTCCAGGACAAATAGCGCATGTTGCAACTTGCTGCCGGCAAAGTAAGTTTCACTAAAATAAAATATAGGCCGAGGGAACTGGACTACGGATCAGAGGTTTTAAGTGGAGGATCCCTTGAGAAAGGTTTTAGAGACCTCCAACTGCGCTAGGGTTTTGCCATCCACCGAAGGTGATAGCTACAAACCACTGAAAGATGGACCTTCAGGAAGAGTAACTGAGGCCCGAATCAGACAAGTGCAAGAGGTACTCAAGGACCTGGAACACTGAGCAGGAAAAGGGGTCCAGGCCCTTGCCCATGGCCAAATGGTGAATCTTTTCCACTTCATGGCATACGTAGATCTAGTGGATGGTTTTCTGGCCTCCACAAGGACTTGGCGACTCGTGAGGAGATGCCAAAATGTGAGACCGCTACCTCCAACGGTGCCACGCATGCAAGTGGAGAGACCTGAGACTTGGATGCACCAGGCTGTCCTGCTCCTGAAACTGAAGGTCATGGAGGAGGGAAGAGGTACTGGGGTACTGATGCTAGCTGCTGTAGCAGGGGAACCAGATCTGCCAAGTCCATAAAGGAGCTATGAGGATCATGTGAGCACCCTCTGCTTGAAGCTTCAGCAGAACCATCTGCAAAATTGGAAAGGAGGGAAAGCATACAGAAACCTCCCTGTCCAACAAAGAGACAGTGCATCTCACCAAAAATCACCACGCCCAGGAATGACCGAGCAAAAGTTGGGTAGTTTTGCATTGGATGGGGAGACAAATAGGTCTATTTCTGGCCGACCCAACTAATCAAGAGATCTTCCACTTCCTCTTGCTTTAGGTCCCACTCATGCACCTGTGCAGTGGTGTGTCTGAGACTGTCCGCCTGGACATTGTGAACTCCTGGGACATGGACTACTGTAAGAGACAGGCCACGCTGGACTGTCCAGTACCACACCACATCACCTCCATGCAGAGGTACCTCCCTGTTTGTTTATGTACCAGACCGTGAAGTGTTGTCGGCCTGGATTCTTTATTTATTTATTAGAATTTTGGATACATACCTTTGAGCCAATGGCACTTTTACAAAGATTCCACGTCAGTGTACAAAGAATAGAAGTACAGTTTGTGTGAGATTAGCAGTCAAGCAGTTTGAATACAAAATTCAGTACAGAGTATACATGGTCTAAAGCTACAGGTGAATATAAATAACAGTTAGAACAACATAATCAGGCATACATTTAAGAATGATGAGTCACAACAAATATAATATTTACATGACTTAAAGCTGCCAGAAGGGCATTGTCAAAGCAAAGGTAGAGTGGAAAAACTGAGTTGCTGCAAATTGTGCCATGTAGCATAGGAAAGTGGAAGAGACAGTGGGTGTAGAGGGTAACTGGAGGGAGGTAGAAGGAGAGGTGGGTGGGAGGCAAGGATTGGGGAACAAGTGCAACATTGAGTGGGGTGAGCAGATTAGAAAAGGGAGAGAGAAGGGAGTTGAAGGAGGGTAAGAGAGGTGGTGGATCTGAGCTAGGGAGTGAGGCAGGGGTAGATATGGGAGGGTGGTGGCAGGCAGAGGTGGTGATAGTAGACAGGTGCGAAGAACAGAAGTGACTACCTGGGAGGTTAGGAGAAACAGTCACAGTTGGCGCTGGATACAAACATTTGACATAGCTTGTGTTTGAACGAGCAGTGGGTGCCTAAGATGGCGAAGTTCACTGCCCAGGGAGTTAAACATCTTACGGGTTCTACCTGCAAAGACCGCTGGCCTTGAGCTGTGCAACAGTGGGGAACAGCCAGAGAATAGTTGTCAGAGCTTCTTGTATAACTTCTTGTGTTGGTTGGACTTAGAGAGACTGAACCCCAGGGACATGAGTCCCATCAATGACTTTTTGCTAGTAGGCAGGTTTGGAAGTAATCCTTCCTGAAGTTGTAGCCAGTTTGACTGTTCATAGAGGTCACAGGTATGCGTGCGGTGGGCAGCACCAGTAAGCAGTCTGCAGGCCCTATTCAGCACTGTAAGAATTCGCCGTAGTGCTGTAGCTGTGGCTGTTCCATAGATAACAAGCCCATAATCAATGATGGAGACAATAGAGATGTGTATTGCTAGCTTAAGGGCGTCTGGTGTCAGACAGTGTCTATGTTTATAGAGAAGCCTATATGGATATTTACAGATTTTGCTACTGAATCGATATGGCTGGAGAAGGACAGAGTAGGGTCCACGGTTATGCCAAGGTATTTGAAAGTCTGTGTCTGGTCCAGATTCACACCTGAGCTGTTTTGATTGCCAGCTGTTGGTGTTTATGTTGTTGTGTTTTCTTGTAATTTAGCACTAGTTTCTGTGAGATGAATCAGGCCTCAACTTGCTTGAAACTTTCCTGCAGTTGTTTCTCCAAGAGGAAGGGTCAGAATTCTTAGAGAAAATCACTGCGTCATCAGCATACAGAATAGTGTTTTCATCACAGGCATAAGGAGATTGTTCAGGAAGATGCTGAAAGAGGGTCCCAGTATTGACCCTTGGGGAACACCAGCCCGGACAGGTAGTTTGAAGGAGAGAGTCACCAATCTTAACTTGTTGTGACTGGTTGGAGAGATAACTGTTGAACCATTGTAAAGTGTCATGAGAAAGCCCTAAGTTAACAAATTGTTCCAGTAGTAATGGATGGTTGACTGTATCGAAGGCCTTGAGAGGTCTATAAAGGTGGCACCAACAAGTTGTCCTTGGTCTAGTGTTGGATGAATGTGGCCTGTAAATTCAAGGAGGGCAGAGGTGGTGCTATGTCCTTTGCAAAACCGTGTTGCTGGGGGCATTGCAAGTTGTATTTCTCAAGTACTCCACCAATTGGTCTGCAACAATTCTTTCAAGAGCTTTGGATAAAGGGGTAGGATGGAGTTGGCCTGTAGTTATAGTGTACTGTCCTATCCCTAGACTCGTGTATTGGGCTCACCAGGGCGGACTTCCACTTGAGTGGGAACTGGAAGAGCATGGGGACCAGTTAATAATCTTGGTAAGAGGGTGCGGGACATCATCAAGGGTGAGGCGATGAGCTTCAAGTCAAGTGTGTCCCCACTTGTTCTGGATTTTCTGAGCACCTTGAGGAGGTATTTTTGGGCATCCCTTTTGGTAACTGCCTTGAAATGGAAATGTGGATGATTTGTATCCTGAGTCCGTTGATATTGGGAGACAGTGGTTTGATTAGTGTCAAAGAAGTTAGAGGGAGCACATGGCTGAGGTCAGTGAATGCCAGATTGAGTATTGGCAATTGTGGTGGGGTCCAGGGTGTTGCTGCCATCAACCTTAGCATATTAGGAGTTTCTTTGGACCTTTCCCTATCACTTCAGAGATACTTTACCAGAACTTCCTTCCATCCGACCATGAGTTTGATAGGGTGCTTCTGTAGTAGCTGGCTTTTCAGTGCAGATAGCTCTGGTACAGGCATTCCTGGTGGCCCTGTATGCCTGAAAGTCTGCTTGGTTGCCAGAGGCTGTAGCATAAGCCCATAGCAGGTCCGAGCTTTTAGTTGGTCTAGGAGTTTGCCTGTGATCCAAGGGTTGTCAAGGCCTTTAATTTTGCATTTCTTAAAGGGGCATAGATATCACAAGTGCATTGAACTTTGAAATGAAATATTGAAGTGCAGCAGGTTGGTAGTTTTGCAGGGGTTATTAAATTTATTTGACCATATTCACTGGACTGGGAATGGTCACTAATGGCATCAGGAGAACTGTAGTGTGGCTAATATGATCAGGGCAATTTGAGAGAACCCAGTCCAGTAAGTTGCTGGTCTCTATTCTGTAGTTGATCCTAGTGGGTGAGGTAACTAGCTATGTAAAATGTGCAGCTGCCAAGGCATCCTTGTGGTTGCTTGCACTGGGAGCAAGCCAGTTGACATTAAAATCCCTAGCAATATAACTTCTGAGTTAAGCTTTAGACTACTGATGCAGTTAAGGAATGGGTTCAGGCTTGTTGTTGTAAGTTTGGGTGGAATATATACAGAGGCTATTTTTAGAGCTTTGTTATGGACCCCAATAATGACTTTAATAGCAAGAACCTGAAGTTCATCTCCATTAATAGTAGGGTCAGGGCATGCCCTTTCATAGAATTTTTAAGATAAAGGGCACAGCCGCTTTTTGGATAGTCGATCCTGCTGAAGATAGTATACCCAGGTATTGCCACAGCAGTGTCAGGGATAATTGGAGACAACCAAGTTTCAACTACAGATAGTACATCTGGGCTGTGTTGTACTGTCCAGGCAGTTAGGCATCTAATTTTTGGTAAAGCTGCAGATGTTGATGCTAGCTATGAGAGGGTTGCTGTTCTCAGTTGCTCCCTGAGGGTAGCTTCAGGTGGTCCAGGGTTGGGGTGAACGTTGCCCGATATTTGCAGAAGTAGCAGTATTAGTCTTTTAGGAGTTCCTTAAGATATCGGCAGTGACAGCTACGTGCACTTTCCCTTATACTTATTCTTAGTTGTTGTCTGTAGTGACCTGACTCCCAATAGTATGAACAGGGAGAAATAGTTTGATGGTAGGGTCGACCATGGGCATAGTAGCATATTCATGTTCCTAGTATTTGGGAGAAGAGATGAGTGTTGTTGCAGCTGAGACTACTAGTAACCATTCAACTTCTGTGCAAGGAGCTATCAACCAGGCAATCAGAGGTTGGTTGCAGTGGGCATTTAAATATATTGGTAGTGTGGGATTCCAGTAGGGTCAGAAGAACCAGGTGCAGCAAGAACAGGTTAGGTTGCATTCCTGATGTAGTAATATTAAACCATGCAGATAGTTGTGTTCAGGGATATGTAGTATAGTAAACTTGTCCAAAGTACCAGGAGTCAGATGATAAAAAGTAATCAAATCCACAGGAAATGGTGAACTAATGGGACCAGAAAACTGTTGTGACTGTAGATCAAAGACCCAGAATGTGTTAAATTCCTGAAGGTGATGAACATGGACCTGGGGCATATGCAGGATGTAACAATCCTTTGTTAGTATCATCCCTTTGTTCTCCAAAATGGTTGTGAATAGACCTCAAAGACAAGCAAACATCCTTTATGAACAAGTCAGGCGGAAATGTGGATTCAGTGCAGCACTTCACATCTCAAGAGCTTGTATAACAGATTTACTGACCTTAGTTTTGCTTTTGATGGCATCCAAAAAGTTGATTTATGATGAGAATGCCAATACCTGACAGTGATGTTTGCAGTTTCTAATCCAGGAAATGTTCATAGATGTTATGTCCTAGAATGATCCAATTCCTCCAAGCAGAAGCATGAAAATCCACAAAACTAAACTACTGATCAAGAGATCAGAGGTTTTAAGTGGAGGATCCCATTGAAAAAGGTTTAGAGATCTCCAGCCATAAAAGTGGGGACAAGACGATTCACTCAAATTATCGCCCTATCTCCATACTGCCCCACTCTCTAAGGCACTTGAGCGCATCGTGGCTGATCAACTTACCGACCACTTGGATAAATACAATATACCTTGTCCACAACAACACGGCTTCCGGAAAGGTCACAGCACCACCACAGCCCTTCTTGAGTTCACTGGAGCTTTGCACAAATCCCTTGACAACGGCCTTCTCACAGGGGTCATTTTGTCGACCTCTCCAAGGCCTTGATACAGTACACCATGGATTATTAATACACCAACTACTGAATGCGGGCTATCACCTGACTCTTCTCTCTGGTTTAAAAGCTACCTAGAAAACCGGTCACAGAGAGTAAAAATGCGGACGCTCTTTCTAACACCCTGCCTGTTAGCACAAAGGTGTCCCACAGGGATCCATACTGGGACCCTTCCTTTTAGCCTTTTCTTAAACTCCTCCTTACCACTGCTCTGAGCAGATCATACACCCAGGGAACACTCTAGATCAGGTGGGGTCCTTCAGATGCCAGGGATACAGCTTGACCCTAATCTCTCCTATGGACTTCATGTAGATAATGTAGCTAGAGCTGCTAATACCGGCTTGGTCTCCTCTACAAACACAGACCACACCTCACGCCAGAAGCTTTGAAGGTTGCAGTCCTGAGCTCTGTGATCTCTGTAATAGACTATGGTCTCATCATTTATGGCTCGCCACAACCACAACTCTTAGATGCCTCTCAACTACCTTAAATAAAGCATGTCGGCTCATCACTGGTGCTCACCGTCTCACCCACACATGTGACCTGTACACTCAGACTGGCTGGCTCCAACTATCAATAAATACCAACCGCATAAAGTTTCTCACCTGCTCCATGGTGAAAAAACTACCTTGGCCTTGCACCTTCTGGGGTCTCAACTCTGTTACAACACCAAATTAACAAATGGCACCTTGGGAGATCCATGCTACAGCTACTGAAAGTCCCCCACTGTCACACTTCACAGGGACAATGCTCTTTTGCTTATTGGCGCCACTCTGGTTCAATGGCCTCAGCCCAACCATCTCCTCTGCCCCAACTATTGGTATGTTTAAAACTAGGCTCGGGACTATCTCACTACCAACAACTCCTGTGACTGCCCAACTTAACCTTGTTCTCCACTTCCCTTTCTGCTCTAGTTGTCCCCCCACTGGATTCTACCCTCACATCTTGGTATACCCAATGCTGCACTTTTCACCCTCTTGCCACCCTTCCTACATTCCTTCTCCCCCCACCCTCTTCCTTCTCCCTATGACTCTGGCATTTCTTATCTGTTGTCTATCTTCTCTGACAAATGCTGCTGGCTGCCTTGTTACAATCTACCTTTGAACTGTATTAATCTGTACTCTGTTTGCAATTTCCACATTGTTGTAATGCCTGTCTTGATGTTCCCCATAATTTGTATTTCTGTGACGTGGAACCTTTGTAAAGAGCCATGGCTCAAAGGTATTGTAATCCTAGACTTGATAAATAAATAAATAAATAAGACATTCTATAGATACATTAGTGAAAGGAGAAAGTTCAGAGGGTATAGCTAAGATCAAAGGGATAAGGGGCGTGTGAGGAGGACCACTATGTAAAGCATCTATCCTAAATAGATACTTCTGCTCAGTATTTACTGAAGGAAGGTAGGGCAGGGCCCACAGCTCTGCACCATGGACACGGGGGAGGAAGGTGTGCACTAGTCCCTTCACAAAAGACAGGATCCTACAAGAGCTCGATAAGCTCAGGGTGGACAAGACAATGGGATCTGATGGCATACATCCCAAGGTACTAAAGAAGCTAAGGGTGGAACTAGCAGAGCCATTATCAGAACTGTTTAGTTAGTCTCTGAGCACAGGAGAGGTCCCAGAAGACTGGAGAAGGGCTCATGTGATCCCACTCCACAAGAGTGGTAGCAGGGAGGAGGTGGGGAACTACAGACCAGTCAGTCTTACCTCAGTAGTGGGCACGATTATGGAGACACTCCTTCAGGAAAGGATAGAGCAACACCTGGAATCCATAGGAGCACAGGATCCAAGTTAGCATGGGTTTACAAAGGAAGGTCCTGTCAAACTAATCTCATAGATTTCTTTGACTGGGTAACCAGAATGGTGGACCAAGGGAGCAGTTGATGTTGCCTACCATGACTTCAGCAAAGCTTTCGATACTGTTCACATAGAAGATTGATTAATAAGCTGGGTGGGTCAGATGTTGGTCAACTGGGTGGCAAACTGGTTGACAGGCAGAAAACAGAGAGTGGTGGTAAATGGTATTCAGTCAGAAGAGATGCAAGTCACAAGTAGGGTACCTCAGGGATCAGTCCTGAGGCCAGTCCTCTTCAATATCTTCATCAGTGACATTGCAGATGGACAGGAGGGTAAGGTTTGTCTGTTTGCAGATGACACCAAGATCTGCAACAGAGTAGATGATCCAGATAGTGTGGGCAGAATGAGAAGAGATCTGGATAAACTGGCAAAATGGTCGGAAGAGTGGCAACTGGGGTTTAGCATAAAAGTGCAGGATCATGCACATAGGGAAGAAAACCTGAAGTTACCTATAGGCTGGGAGGAGTTGCTGGTAGTCACAAGGAAGAAACAGACTTGGGCGTCATCATCACAGATGACCTGAAATCATCAAGCAGAGCTCTAAAGCAGTAGATAAGGCTAGAGGATGTTGGGGTGTATTAGTAGGGTATCACAATTCAGAAGAGGAGGTAATAATCCTCTTTACAAGACACTAGTTGAGGCCCCATCTGGAGTACTGCGTGCAGTACTGGAGCCACACCTTCACAAGGACATTAACCAAATTGAGGCAGTCCAGAGAAGGGCAACCAAAATGGTGCAGGGACTGCATCAGAAAACATATGAGGACAGATTAACTGAACTCAATATGTATACCCTAGAGCAAAGGAGGAGAGAGGTGATATGATTGAAACATTCAAACACCTTAAGGGCATTAACACGGTGAAAGATTCTAACATGTTTCAATATAAGAAAAATAGCAGGACAAGAGGACACAGCAGGAAATTAGAGGCAGGCCGATTAAGGGGTAATGTGAGGAAGTTCTTTTTCACAGAAAGGGTGTTGGGTGCATGGAACAGCCTACATCATGAAGTAGTAGATATGAATACTGTGCAGGGCTTCAAACAGGCATGGGATAGGCATAAGGGAGCAATACAGATGAGTATGACTAGATAGACCATTGACAGAGCAAAGGCCTATGCCACATTCATAAGGTAGAAAAAGAAATGGGCAGACTGGATGAGCCTTGTGGTCCTTATCTGCTGTCAGTGTCTATGTTTCTATGTTTTTATGGAGTTGGCCTTGGGTTGACTCGTTATGTGGCTTGCCTCTTCCGAGGGATGATAGGTCCTCTCAGCCTTTTGAGACCATGGGAATTGAGGATGGTTGTGGACGTTGAGGTACTCGTGCAGCTCCATCCAAGTTAGGATGAGTAAGGGATCCCGTTGGTCAAATCCAGGTGCTCCACAAGCCTCTTCCTTTTGGATCCATCTCCTGGGATGTCCAGCCACAAGTCTGCTGGATGAATCTAAGGAGTTCTGCAAATGATGGGTCCTCCGGCTGGGAGACTCCTTGGGTTGTGGTTCCTTTGGGGAATGAGGCTCTGAGTGAGCTTCAGAGTCAGAGTCATTATTCTGAGTCTGAAAACTCCAGTCTACTGGGTAGAGAAATGTCTGGAACCTCTTCTGTGACCCTGATGTCCAAGAGGGCCCCAGATGATTGCCTGCCAGAGTCCCTATTCAATGACCCATAGTCGACTGGGGATGGGCTCCTAGGAATTACCCTTTGGGTCGAGGTAGAAACCATGACCAGATGGGGTGTCTCACCTCTTGCAGGAGATGCAATTTGGCATCCTTCCACCAGGACAAAATAGTCCCCTGTGGTTCCGGCTGAGGAGGTGGAGGAGGCGATGGAGGCTGATAATCTGGAAACCCTGAGGGAGAATAAGGGGTAACCAGGAGCCTGGTACCAATAGGGGTAGGGATGATGATGGTACCCTGGTACATATGGTCCAGCATCGGGTACCCAGGAGTTGGCACAGTGCAGGGTAGCCCAGCGACGGCCTCCTGGCGCTGGATAAAGGGGAATTGTGGCGGTGGGTAGCCAGTGTTCGGCCTGTAGGACTGGATGAAGAAGGGCTGAAGGCCCAGAAGGCAGTGGGGCCAAAGGACTGTTAGGAACATGTATTTATTTATTTATTTAAAAGTTTTACCAGGAAGACACACTTAGCAGAGTACTGCTCGATTCCAGGTGTAACCTGGGGAAGGGGAAAGGAACACATTCAAATACAGAATCAAACAATGCATTAGACAGATGTGAAGCACCTAGCAAAAGTGCTAAAGTGCATAATATACAAATTAATTGAACATGCAGGTTTTCTATGCAGGCTTGTGAATACAAGGTGAGGTCCTATCACAATGGGCTAGCCTGGGCGCAAGTGCAGGTGGATGAGTAGTGAGTTTTGAGAAGGGAGGTGAGGTGCTGACTGGGGGGAGTCATGTGGGTCTGTCAGCAAGCCTAAGGTCCTGGTCGGAATCCCTCAAAGGCCAGGCGGGGACTCCGGTGTCAGAATAAGAAATCCAGAGGCCATTCCCAAGTCTGTAGGGACATAGACAGGAGAGTAGCCTGGCATCAGGAGTCTAAGAGGACCAGATGTCTGATTCGAGACCAGCGGGGGGTCGAGGAATGGAGACCCCGTCGATGGGTCCATTGGAGAGACAGGAAGCTGGGACAGTAGACCTGACATGGAGAATGAATCCCTGGCCAGAAGCACTTGTGTCCCAGAGGTCTTGGGAAAACAAGGGTTGGGTTGAGTCAGAGAATCCCAGGAGGAGAACTCTCATGGGACAAGGAGGTGCCTGGAAGCTGGCTCTGCAGGATGTTGGGTACTAGAGACAGGCACGATGGGAAAGCTTGCCAAGCAGTTGTTGGACAGGCCAGCAACTGACTGATCAGCCACAACCAAGCGGACATTGGAGGAGCGGCATCCGACTTACGGCCACAGTCGAGTGGGCAACAGCAGAGCTGGAGCCCGGCTTACCAACCGAGGCCATGCACCGGCAGCAGAGCCTGAGGGTGACTTATCGGCCTGAGAGCTATCAACAGGCTAGAAGGAATATCCTGGGAGGAACACCCCGGCAGCCCACTGACAAAGGCAGGAGGGGTTCAGCAATGGATCCACCAGAGCAGATGGAGACAAAGGAGGAGGGTACTCACCATGGTGGACACCCCACCTGAAGTAGCGTCATCTGCCTGGTGATGCTAGATAAAGGCAGACCAGTCCCAGTGCTTCTACTTCTTCTTTTCTTGCACTCAGAGGTGGCTGAAGATGAACATTCCCACAGCTCCTGAAGCTCCTTTTCCATCGATGTAAGATGTTTTATCAAAGGGTGGGCATCAGTGTTTTCTGGCACCTGACACATGTGGCCTGGTTGAAGGACTGGCAGATGTCGCGGTCATCAACTTGGTGTTTTGGGCCCAAGCAGAGAATGCAGCGGAGTGATCATCCTGTGTGGAATCTGAGCACTGCACTGTGAGCACCTCTTCTTGGTTTTAAATAAAGACATACATTAAACTTTAGAAAAAGACAGGAAAAAAGAACACAAAATGCATATAAGATGGCAGTTGACTGTAGCCAAATTCACGTGAGGTCCAAGTATACAGGTCAATGGCGGGAAAGAACTGGAGGGTGGGTATGGGGACTGCCCCTCTATACTGTCACACTGACATGCCATTATGTGATGCTGGGGCGGTCCCCACTATGTATTGCTAGCTAGAAGTTTGCCATGCAGTCGTGACACCAGGGCGCAGTCCTATCTGTGAAGACCTACTGCAGGAATCCTCTCGAACTAAGATCATCAGTTATTCTCTCACTTACAGGCATGACCACGTGGACAGCCCTCAGTCAGGTGCTGTGATGAACTAAAAGGGATAACAGCTCTACATGCATAATGGCAGTCACTCATCTACCCATAACAAGGTCTGCTGCTGCTAATGGGGACCCAACTCCCAACTTTAGCACAATTGATCTATTCCTTTCTATATAAGGAAAGACATACCATACTGAAATGGCCACGCCATAGAGGTACAGGACCAGTGTTCCATGAGGGTCCATAGCTGGCCTAGAAGAGCAGTCTAGAGCTGCAGGACCAACTGGAGGTAAAATGAAAAGAAACACTGACCAGGGTGTTTGTGTAACCCCTTTGTTACCGGGGTCACTAGAATCCCAGTAAGACCTAGTGGTAGGCAGGAAGGCAGCTTGTGAAACTCCAGTTAAATGGGTTTCACTCTGTCCTCAGTCACAGCTGAGACTAGAGGATGACATCATTATAGAATTGTCACAGCTGCATGAGCCACAGTTGGAATCTTCAGCTCAGAGTAGTTCTAGAATCTTGGGAATTCAAAGTCAGTCTTCCATTTGTCCTTAAGCAAGAAGGAAGCATTATTGTGCAGTGTGATTTCTCTCTCAGAAAAGAGTCTTCAGTTTGTCCTTAAGCAAACAAGAAGGACACCAGTAGTGTCTGTTTACCCCCTCCCTCTGGGGACAGGGGTGAGGAAAAGTTCTTTGTGGGTTCCAGGGGCAATCCCTTCTCCACCTTTGGGAAGAAAGCTGCCTGTTTTAATTTAAGTTCAGTCTGTTCATGTATAACAGCAAAGGTTACATTTCTTCGCCTGTAGGGCACCTGCAACGAATGGGTGAGTGTTTGGCCTCATTGGAAGGGGCAAACAACTTCTTTTCTTCAGTTGGATTTCAAGTATTGGGGACTGCTATTTGGGAGAACTATGTCAACTAGGACAGACAAATAGAGCAGTCATCTGTTTAAAAGTGTTAAAGTTCATTGTAGAGGGGTGCTTCAGGTCATCCACCATCAATCTACAGTTTTAAAGTCTAAAGTTCTGTGTCCAGAGAAATGGCGGGTATGGGCTGTGGGAGCTGGAGGTGGATAGATCCCCATCTTTAGTAACCAGGTCCACTTCTACGGTTTCTTCTGTGTTTTGCTACTTGCCTCATGCACTTGACCAGTGATGGGGTGGGTACCCAGGCGTGGTCTAACCTAAAATCTCTAGGAGTCGTAGACTCTAAGTGGTGTGGGAACCACAGGATGGGAACATTACTCCTTGTTTGATGAGAGTCTCCTGTTTATGGGAGTTTGAATTGGAAGTCGAGAACAAAATCTCTCTAGGAGTCGCAGACTTCAAGTGGTGTGGGGAGCCACAGTTTGGGAGCCTCCTTGTTTGATGGGATGTCTTTCCAAGTAGAGTTTGGGTTCATTGCCAAGTGGACCATCAGTCGAGTGCGGCAGGGGCGGGCCAGTCGAGCTGCGTATCAATGCGCATGCAAAGTCCGGGCTGAGTGCCTGGTGGGTCCAAAGCCAGACAACTGTTGTAGTGTTCATTCCTCAAATGGACCACTGTGTTTAACCTCTAATCTGCATTACAGTTACGTAGCCCTGTGAGACCATACAGAGCTTTGTTTATGTTCAGTAAGTTAATAAATAAAGCCACACTGAAAAATCCCAATTCTGGTTCTGGACATTACAGTTATTGCTTCCTGTAGTTGGATTTACTTGGGTGCCCCTGTGCAGAGTAGTCAAACCCTAGGTCTCTTGTGCAAGTAACCTCATCCTTCCCGAACCGTAGATACCTATGTATATCCATGCTACAAATGTGGACGCATAGAGGGGTTACATTGGATATAAACAGAATAAGAAAATAAAATTAAGTCCAATATCTGATCACATAAGTCAGCTCCATGGCATGGCACTGTGCAGTGTTGTTCCATGGGAGCCCAAAGTTTACATGCAGACTGGGGCGATTCCACTATGAGACTGGCAGGATAATCAGTGTATTGCCAAGGTGAGGCCTGTGACTCCAGGGAGGGAGAAGACCATCAGGCATTTGTATGCCCCTGCTGGCTGACCACAGAGTGGCACTGGTTGTTACATTAGCAGCTTGACTGACTCCCAGCCTAAGGTCAAGGCTTTGCCCTAATGGCCCAAAGAATCAAGCTGAGTGATGGTCAAGAAAGGGAGGAAGCAGTGCTTGGCCAACATAATATATTCATTACCCATGTTATTATTGGAAGAAAAGAAAGAACACTAAGCCATGAGGAAAATACTTAAAATAATATAAATATATATATATATATATATATATATAAAGAATCACAGACATGATAAGGTGGTCTATTTAGTGATTCAGATACTTCAAAACAACAATTCAGTGCCTCGTTGGACCATTATTGCATATTGTTTCATTTCAAGGCCACTAAAATCTTCATATAGAAATGGCAATGGTTCAATTTTGTTCTCACTGGCTACTAAAGTGAAACCAGCTCCATGAGAGCAAGTTCAGCTGTGAATATCTATAATTTGATCTAGTGCCTCATGGAGGGTGATCTATGAAACACTTTGTTTCACAGTTCTCATACTGTAAGAAGCACATGAGACCACTATTACAATAGTTACAGTGGTCTCCACGGCAGTATTAACATATACAACTGGTTAGATGTGATTCTAACTAGTTTTCAATAACTATAAATTGCTGTTATTCAGGAACAAGGGTATAAAATCATAAATTTCATGACACATTGTTTTGTTACTGTAGAACAGGTTATATCTGAGGTAAAATAATTATAGCTATATTCACTTAAGTGATAACTGCACTAAAATAAAATGGTGCTAATTGGCCAAAATGCATAACTTTAATAGGCGTAAATTAGGAGCTAATTGTCGGCGTGAAATTAAATTTGCACAATTACAGCTAATTAGCACCATGTGTTCAATATAACATGTGTGAAAATAAACAGTTCTATAGCATCTTACCCATGTATAACAGGATTTTTTAAATGTAAAAGTGCTTGCATTTAATTTTATTTTCTCCTGCATTCTTCAACCTCCTCCACACAAAATAAATATTTAAGCGGCCTGACCAAATACACCACCCAGCTATGACTCCCAGATCAATTATGGTCTAGACTGTAAATGTGATTTATAATAGTTTGCTATATAAATATAAGAACAGTTATTATATAAAATAAAATGCAGGCGAAGGGTTAACAACATTATAATGCATGGGAGCCCTTATTACTTCAAAAAGTGGTAAGATTATTTCTTGATAATCCCATCGCTATGACGTCAGAGGTCATAAACCCTATTGCGTACATCATAACGATAGGATTATCACCAGCTTGAGTCTGCACATGCGCGTATTTTAAATATTGTCTCACTTTGAACATCCGCAGTGTTGAGTGTTGGCCACTGTGGAGATCGAGTGCCAGACTCAGAGACAAATTTCATAAATAAAAGCGGTGCAGTTTTCTCTGGGTGCTCTCCATCGAAACCGGACCACTGCATACTCGAGGGCAGCACAGTGATGTTACCCATGGTGCAACAAGGATGGACACTATGTGATGCATGGCAGCCAACCGGATTCAGTGCTTCAGAGTTGAACTAGTCGAATCACTAAAGCAACTCACAGTCATGAATCAGCTGCAAAGGTAATTAAATACAGTCAGAGTGATTAGCTTTTATAGGAACCTTTGACCATACACTATAAAAACTAATGGCTGGGTATCGATGAATAACCACATTGAAATCACTTCTTGAGGTATCCATGATGCCGCTAAACCTCTTGAGCTTTGCTCGAGTTTGCTGCATCATGGAAACCTCAAAGTGATCTGCTTGGCTTATTCATTGATACCCAGCAAATATCATTATTTTATACACCCTCAGTTTTGACAACCTCAGAAACCACTGGCTCAAGTCACTGTAAACATCTGATGTGTAAAAACACTGTATTATTTTGCTGTAAAATAATTGTTGCTATTTTCATGCAATTTGACAGTTTTGTGGAAAATAATGATGCTAATTGGCCAAGATTTCTTATTTTCAATAGACAGTAATCAGGCACTATGGGCTCTCTGCAAAAAGCTTATCGTTGAGTATGTATGGCCGTAGGCAACCTAAGAGAAAAGACACACAGTAGGGGTTCCATGGACCCCTGGTGGCATTCACAATTGGTGCACCAGCCGTGTGTGCACTGGAACCCCAGCTACATGGGCAGCTATGCACGGGTGATCCAAGGGAGGCATGTCACAGGCATGCCTGCACTATGCACCATTCGCAAGGCATGTAGTGCTGTGCACTGGGGGCATGAGTTATGGCAGGGGACCCTGCTATAGGTGTTAAGCACCCCCAATGAATCCCTGCACACTGCTGCTCCAGCCCACTGAGCAGATGGGGAGGTCTTGAGGCAGCGTTTGGGCAGGTGCCTGTACTTTTAAAATATCTGGACCCACCTTCCCACATTCCCCTGCTCCTGTGGTGCAAGGGAACAACTCAGGACCCAGGACAGGCATCTGTTTAGATGCTTGCCTGGGTCTACCTCTCTGTACCTGTCTGCCCCTCCCACCCGGGAACTTGCGCATCAGGGGGAGGGCTGTGGACAGGTGGCCTATGACAGTAACTTCTGGCAGCTGCATGCCTGTCCTCAGGTGTGGAACTGCATAGATGGGATACACACCTACCATGTGTACCCTATGCCCATTTGTGCATACAGCCCTAAGTGCTTAGTACAAAATTAAGTTTGGACAATATCCCCAATTAGTGCCCTATGCAAAATATAACTTGTGCAAAATAAACAGTTCTAAAATATCTTGTTATACGCAGTCCCCATACTTCATTCTACTGTATCCCCAAGTGAGTACCAAAAAGTTACCAGTTAGGTCTACTCTCTCTGGTTGCCTGAGGGAGCTCATTTGCCTGTGGTAATAAAAAGGAGTGGGTGCAGCCATTTTAGAAGAGAGCTGTGAGACATGCCAGAGAAGCAGGAGGCAGGATGTCTGCCTGGCAGGCCACCATGGGGACCTGTGCATCCAATGCCTAATCAGGATGAGAGAGTGCTGAGATGGTGTAAACCATAACAGCCTCTTACTGTTGGAGAGAAGGAGGCTCAATGGGTGGAATCTATCAGAGCTACAGTAAATGCTAATAGCCCCTTCTGATGCTGGGGTGAGGCATATCTCTTAACGTGTCATCCCCACATGTGAAGCACTGTCTCTAAAAGTGGGACAGAAAGGAAAAATGTGGAACACTACTGAATCAAGGTAAAATGCATAAAACACTAGACATGCATGCTTTCGTGGTCACAAAGTTTGCTGTTCACTAAGCAGCACATATATCACATTCATTGTCTGGATATTTGCTTTAAAGTCTTAACATTGAATGGGGACAGCAAAGACTCAGTGTAGTGCTGAAGGCTTTTCTAAAGCAAAATGAAGAACTGTTCCTCATAATGTTGGAGAGTGGAGAGGTATGGATGAAGAATCGGGAATAAGGAAAAAGGACAGAGATTTGAATGAAGGCACATTACCACAAATGGGTCCCCTAAATATGGGAAACCAAAAGGTGGAGATAGCTCAAGGGATGGAGCTATGAATAAAAATGCTGAAAGCCCCTAAAGATCCTCTTAAAATGTAGGTATCCTAAAAGCATGTCAGAGGTTTGGAAGCTAGTCTTCTAATTCCAGGAGTATGTACAGCAGGTGGTGTTTCCTTGTTACCCTAGGATGTCACAGTTCTCAGCCATGACTGAGGGTGGGGTATGAAGAAATGGATCAGTGCTTACATTTCAAGTGTACCATCTGCTTCACTGTCATCAGTAACATGCTGTGCCACTCCTTTATTGGAAGTAGAGGAATAATGTAACTTAAATGGGAGAGCAACAGTTAAACTCCAAACTGCCTGGCTTAGAGCATTTGATGTGGACAATGAAAGTGCTGTTGTTTAAAGTGTTGAAGGTGTCCCTACATCAACCTATGCCCATAGTCCCATAAAGACCACAGAAACATACCCTGGTCAGCTTCCTGGAGAGCTCTGTAGTACCCAATGTCCAGGAGTAGACTACACTATATTTAAAAGACTGATGATGAGACAAAGTCAAAACCTAGAAAACACTAAGTACTGCTGTTGTAAACATGATGGGATTAAGAATATATTTCAGTAGATACCTGCCCTTTTCAAATATCTTCAGTACAATATAGAAAAACTGCTTTTGAATGGTGATATGGGACCCTGTGAGGCATCCATTCAGTGGACAGGAAGAGAACTGCAATTTTGTACTGGCCTCACTGACCCTAGCAGTAAGGTGTGAAGTACATAAGAACAAATTGCTCACACAGGCAGGTATCTTGTTAAGCAGTAGAGTAAAGCATTGTATTCTCTATTTAACTAGGCCAAGAAAAAAGTTTAATACTTTCTTTACCATTTAACAAGGTTGCTACAGTATATGTTGTATAGAGCAATGTTTCTCACCAGCCTCACTTTTTAGAGAGTTAGTGAGGCAGTGATACCACTGCAGTACCCTTCCTGTTCACAATATGGATGCCTTTTAATTACTGTTTCAAAGGTATTTTCTATTATGTGCTTCCTTTTTGAATCCTGTTTTTCACCCTTGCTAGTTCACATCGCCTTCCTCCTGTCCCCTTTAGTGATCATTCAGTCCCATCCACCACTAACAGCACTAGGTTGTCTAGTCCCACAGTTTTAACTCCATCACAGGGGTCTTTGAGGAGGGAGGATATGCCCCACTCTGGTGATTTAGGCAGGATCCAGAGCTGATGATGGCCCCATGGGGTGGGACAAATGTGCCAAGCTAGGCTGCCATTTAGATGGGTACTAGCTGTTTTAATCCTTACCCCTTCCCTCTTACATGGCATGGGCAATTGCCATCTATTTGCCTTACACAAGTAGCATGCCTCCTTGGTGGAGCAAGCACCCTGGCCCATCCATGAGAAGTCACTGCCATGCTAGATGCCCAGCACCAATCCTTCTCAGCCAAGATGTGCTGCCAAGCGACAGCTACTTTGACCTGGACTGACTCCCAACATGGCTCCCCAAGCTCATTCCCTTGACAGCATGACATGCAGCCTCTGGGCCATCAGGGTACCCATTTTTTCTTTCTTTTTAAAACTTGCATTTGATAGAGTTCTACAGGAAAAGTAGCATTATGATGAATCATATAAAAGTGCTACAATGACCATGTTTAGAACTAAGACCAAAGATGGCAACATCAGGTCAAACTGTGATACTGGTTAATTATCAGTTTTAATAAACTCATGTTGGCAAGAGAGCTATAAACAGCACAAAGAATAGTTTATGGTTCAATATAAAATTCAATAAAATGGAATAACTAAATTAATCTTTAACATAGTTTATATGCTACTTAGAGTTGTTTAAACCATGCTACTATCATTCTAGATCGTAACATAGCTAGAAACAGTCATGTGCCTTCATCCCTACACCCTCTGTACTGGGTCTTACTAGGCACTTTTAACTTCTACACTGTACGTAGTAGTATTTGTGTCAATAACATTTAAATTAGCTCTGCTCAATGATTTTCTATCCTGAATAAACTTAAACTTAACTGATTCAGCTCTTCTATCTTAGATCCTAATACTTGTCCCTCTTATAACTCAGCCATCTTTTTAGCTATGTAACCGCCTTGTTCCCAAGGTTTACCAGAATCCCACTTAGAATCAGTGGCAGGCAGGGAGAGGCAGCATGTGAGATGCCAGTTAAATGGATTTCACACTTTCACTCTGTTTTCAGTATCAGCTGAGCTGGAGTAATGATGTCACCTTAGAATTTTCACAGCAGCATAAGCCACATTGGAATGCTAGCTGCAGGGTTAACAGTAGAATGTTGGGTTAGAATGAGTAGTTCGAGAGAGTCTGTAGAGTGAGGAGTGCTGCAGAAGGCAGCTCCTCTGTTTAGCTCTGTCAGAGAGCTACCTCTGAAATTGGGTAGTGTGTTCGCCCTAGAAGAAGAACACAGAAGACCAGTGAGTGAAGCGGTAGAGACTGTTGCTAGAGGGTTTTCCAGTGCCCCATCCCTGGAGGGGTGGGGAAATTCAGGATTCAGGGGCAATCCCCTGGTCTAGCCTGGAGAAGTGGTAGCTGCCTGAGATTCGTTTGTTCTATAGTACCGAGAATTTTGTGTGGAAAAGCCCTGGGGCACCTGCATTCCTGTGGTGAATTTTTCTCTGACAAAGGGACTGTCTATCTACTATGGGGTCCGGAGAGAGACAAGCCAAGTACAAAACTTTTAGGACTGTTTCTGTTAAAAGTGTCTGCCTACTATGGGGTCTGGAGAGAGACTAGCCAAGTACAGAACTTTTAAGACTGTTTCTGTTAAAAGTGTCTGCCTACTATGGGGTCCAGAGAGAGACTTGCAAGTACAGAACTTTTAGTTCATGTCTGATTAAAAGCATCTGCTAAAGTGGGAGTCTAGTGTAAAGACACTGCCAATTACAGAACTTTTAATTTCATGACACCTCAGATGTGTGAGAAGTAGAATGTTAAGTGTGAAAGACATTTCAAGATAGCAACTACAAAGTTTTCTGAGAAGGTGTTATTGACCAGATGAATGGCGAGTATAAATTTGGAAGCAAAGGTGGGAGACCCCATCTGCAGTAACCATGTTTACCTGTCAGGGTTCAATTTGGGCACCTTTGTTTTCTCTCAGTGCACTTGGCCAGTGCCGAAGAAAATACCCAGACTTGGGATTCTGGATTTCCTGTGAGCCTGAGTATGCTCATTGGTGGTCGAGGAGCCACCAAGAATTCCTCATGACATATGGGAAAGTCTCCTAGTACTGGCCGAGGGTGCCAAGTCAAGGGAAGTGTACCAGTTCAGGCCATGTGTGCCAAGTTCCATTCAGAACCTGAGGGTTTGCTGTGTGTGTGCTCTGTACCTCAGTAATCTGCATTACAAGTGGGAGTAGCCCTGTGGGGGTCCATCTTCGCTTTGTATTATTCTCTGTGTATGTGAATAAAGCCACACTCTAGAATCCCAACCTGGTTTGGACAGTACTGTTATTACTTCCATTGTGTCTGGATTTACTTGAGTGCCTCTGACCACAAGTGCAAACCTAGCATGATTCTGAGCAAACGTTTTCTCCCAGGGACCCAGATTGATGGCCATGGCAAATGGTCCCCAGGTGTAAGCCAGGTAGTTGCCACACTTGGCTTGCCTGTCTGAGGATGGCAGACTACAGTAGAAGTATTGGTAAACAGAACTATTCATAGTGACAACCCCCATCCCTCTCGTTGGTGCCATGTGTGAGAGGAGCCGCCCTGCCTAGTTAAACAAGGGGCCTTGGGGAGTTACAGCTAAGGAGCATAGTAAGTAGCTTCTTTTGGGATTTTTGAAATGCCAATGTCTCTGCCCCCAACTACCATTGGCACCAGAAGCCCATCTATGGTGCCAGTCAATGTCCCTGATTCCTCTCACCCTGAAATTGTGCTGTTGCACCAACAGTCTATCCCCAGTGATGTCAAGCATCCAACACCCACCCCTGATCTTCTGCTCTGACACTGGAATCCACTGCTTGTCCTACCCACCACCCTTGGCCCTCAGACACTGAGTCTGGCAGTGGGAACTCATTTATAGTGCCAAAAACCTCACGCATCTCTACATCTGATATGAAAGCCAATCCCATTTACCAGCAAACACCACCAACCCCATATCCTAAAATGAAACACTGGGAGACCTTCCCAGTGATGACACCTAAACAGTCCCCATCAAATCCCTCCTCCTCCCTCCAGATGATAACTAGCACAGCTGTCTTTCTTGTCTTCTCAGAGTGTCACAGTCTGATTAAAATTTGCACTGAGACAACATAGTGCTTTAACACTAATTCTATTCAAGTGAAATCTGCCTAAGGAGACAGAAAGAGGCAGTTATGTTCAATTTCTGAATGTGTGGAGGATTAAAATGGGGTATTCTACTCATTACCAGGGATTGCTTTGCATGGGAGGGAAGAGTTAGTACCACTGTATACCCAGAGTTGCTTGGCACAGATTGGGAAAAGAGAGGGTGCCACTGGACAAGAGGATGGCTTCCCATGGGATAGGATGAAGGGGTACCACTTACACCAGGGGCTGCTTGCCACAGAAGGGTAAGGAATATGTGAGCCTTTGAACAGCAAGGACTGGAATGGTACTGGGAGAGGGACAGCAGGAACTGCCTGGAATGGGACAGGTGTGTGTGTGTGTGTTTCTGTGTCTGGAGGGGTGTCCATGGAACCAACCAGGGATTGACTGGGATGAGACAGGGCAAGGAAAGGGGTGCCTCATGACACAAGAAACTGCTTGGCATGGAAGGGGTGAGGGATGGGGTGCCACTGGACACCAGGGACTACTTGGCAGGAGAAAGGGGACAGAGGGGTGCCACTGGACAACAGGAGTTATTGATATAAAAAGTATTGATAATGGTTTGCCAAAAACTGGCATGATTGATGCAAATGTGTGCATCTGTTATTAAATATTCTTTAAAAGGAAGGAAATTAATTGCAAATAAAAAAAAAAACACTTCTGGCACTAGCGTGAATTACAGCACAAAGCCCTTAGATTTTCACTCAACAATGTTACCACTATTCCTATTTTATAATTGTTACCACTATTCTTTTACCACTGTGTTTAGATGTACACTATTTTCA
Organism: Neoceratodus forsteri; assembly: GCA_016271365.2. Classification (NCBI taxonomy): domain Eukaryota; kingdom Metazoa; phylum Chordata; order Ceratodontiformes; family Ceratodontidae; genus Neoceratodus; species Neoceratodus forsteri. The sequence continues at coordinate 903,593,368 of CM028131.1, read as the reverse complement.
ATCTGCTCTTCTTATTTAAATAAAACTATCACCACTCAGCAAAGACAAAGACTGGTCCTCTAATTGAAGGCCATAAAACTGTCACTGTGATCCTTGTGGGCAATTTACAGTGCACTGCCTATAGGCATGTCAGAAGAAATACATATAAGTGTCATACTCAAATACTTGGTGACAATTTATCCTAAGTACTCACTGCTATCATTTTAATGAGAGTGCTACAACTTCTCACATGGGACCTGGAATTCATTACAAGATGTTGTTTTCACACACACACACACACACCAAACACCAAACACTATACTGTACTGCAAAACTCCTTTGATAAAAATAAAAAGTATGCCATTTGTGCACACTATGTATGCATATATTACAGAGGTGCAACCAATGTCTATTTTTTAAGGTAAAAGCGAGCAGCTGGGTGATGTGGTATTACAGTGTCTTCAACAAAGACCTCTTCCAGGGTTAAAGTGACACAAATTGAATTGAGAAGGCATTCATGGTTGACACAATTGGCTTCCCATCTCAAAATGTTTTTTCATTAGGTGCAGCATTCTCTTTCCTAACACCCAGCATTCAAGCTGTCTCATGTGGACTGATGCTCTACATCAGATTTTAAAACTGAGCATAATGTCTAAGTAAACTAGGGCAGTCCATTAACAAAGGATCTGCATGTCCTGTTTTCAGCACTTACTTGATTTAGTTCACATAAGTCCAATTTAGTTTCATCCGCATCTGACCTACAGCATATCACAAAACACGTTATAGTTGTTCACATACTATACAGTGGGAGAATAATATGCATTTTACAGTAAGGAATATACAACTCTAATAATCACAGCTAATAAATGCAAAGCAGCAAGCACCTGGCTACCACATGCTCTACGATTTAGGAGTGAGGCCCTTTATTAAGGAATCCCATGCTCAACAGTTCATTATTTTTTCATTTTTGTTCTATTTTCTGAATTTATGTATAGTATCACAAATCAGCATGAGCACTTACAAGAGACTGAGACAAGTGAAAAGGATTCATAGTACATATCAGTAGAAACAGAGCAGGCATTAAACTGCTACTAGAGTGAGATAGTTTTATAATCCTAGCCCACCCTGTAAGTTTTCACTAAATGTTCATCCCTATTACTGTTTCTAATTAATCGCACCCCTAACTGTAAAGCCAACACCCAGTGCTGTCTCTGTAGCACATTTCTACATCATTCAAAAGTGAAGAAAGATTATGTTAAACAGTAAAACATTTTACTTCATTTGCGAATCTGATATACACTGTAGAAGAGATTTTGTGGCAAGAGCATGTGCGGTTGGTAGCTGAAGGTAGTCCCCGACTCCCCAGTGTCCCCAACAGGATCACATATCTGGTTCCAGCAAACATGCAGAGATTATGCTTGTACAGGGAACTGATCCTTGGATCCAATAAGCCCCAACCCCAGGATATGGTCAGCACCCTGAATTCTTCCATGGTGCCAACATCCATCTCCTTTTTCTTATCAAAATACTCCCCCAACCTACATTTGCCACTGCATACCCTTATTTTCAAAAGTATAACATCATTGAGGATGCAGCCATATGTGTCACCCAATCCTCTAGTGACCCACCCAATTCCTAACTACATCCCTCTCATCCATGTTATTCAGGGGGACATGCACATTGTATAAAGAAGTGGACTTGGAGGTTTGGGGTAGAACCATCAAAACCATGTAAACAATGAGGCTTCATTTCCTGAACTGTCTAGCTTTCTCCTGCTATAAGTAGCCTGCCCCCCACCCCATGTCATAAATACTAGGACAGCAACTAAGGATGTTTGCTGATAGAGAGCTTAGAAAATGTTGCTCCATACCCACCGGTTCTACACTTTCTCTATTCTTACAACTACAACTTTTTCAACACTCATGCTTTTTGCAACAATAAGGACAATTTTTGTCCATCACAGAATGTAGATGAAAGGAGGGATGATTAAGTGTTGGTTGAGGGGATTTTGGAAGGAAGAATAAGGTAACAAGTACATATTGAATTTAAAACATTGTTTGCATTTGCATAAAAGTTTTGCAGAACAGAGAATTTCTGCAAAGGGCTTAGAAAGTTTTGGTTAATCTGAATCAAAACATTCCAGCACTCCTTTACAAACATGCATGGGAGTTCCTGCTGCTTTGACTCTTTGTATTTATCTCTGTGGGTTATGTCCCCTCATTAGAGCCCTTTACCCCTCACCCCATACCCAGCAGAACTACTTACTGATATCACAGCACTCCATTGATTTCTCTAGCAGAGTTACTTATTCACCAGTAATTAAAATTCCCTCACAACCACAGTGCTGCTATTGCATTGTTCTGTCACCAGCCATTAACCTTCCCATTTGCCCACATCAATGTTGCATCATGCTTGCTCTTCACTTCTGCATGCAACCTATGGTGGTGTTCTCTGAAATTACTTCCCTCACTGACACATCATCCCATGAATTTGTGTTCTTCCTTGGTGCAACAAAAAAGCGGTGGTGTAGAAACATGTCAAGAAGAAATGAGGTTGCCAAATATAGATACATGGTTCTGTAGATGTGGATTCATACTGGGACATAAAAAAAAAACTAAGTTGTTCTTTCTGGCTTCCACTCACATGTAAATCGACCTCATAATTCCTATGTAACAGAAATGAAAATTCTGCACATAAGTCAACCTACCATACGAGTCCAGTTCCATATGTTTAATGCCTATTTTGTGCACTAAAAACTCAACATACAGTATGCACGACATATACAGTAACTTCCCTGAAGTTTTCAGTCTTTAAAATGAATGATCGGATTAGAGGTATGCCAAAGTTTTTTTCGTCAGCGTAAGAATTTGAGAAGAGGTAGTCATTTTGGGCCTGTCCACTTTCCACCATTTTAACTGTGTTATTAACTAATCTCTTCATTCATTCTCCTCTCCTCTGTTCTGCTACCTTCCCTTCTACAGTAGTTATTGTATGTAGCCTTACATATGTAATTAGAGACTGTTGCACTATTTGTTCAATTATTGAGTTTTCTCTGTAATGATCATGTTACCACAATGCTTTTTTACTGGTTCCCACAGGCTTCTCATAAGGAGCAGGAGCTCCTCCTAAATATTGCAAGGCTATCCTGATGTGCAAAATTTACAGTAAATAAAATAATCCATTGTAATGGTCTGTATCTAAACTATTCAGTTGTTGTTAATGGTTCTTACAACTGTCCTTGAGAGCTGTTTGGGAGTAGTCTCAAAAACAGTTTACATGTAAACAGTTTCAACTAAACCAGTTTATTTATAGAGATGGGGCAAAGTTCATATGAAGTCCGAAGATTTGCACTTTGTGTATCTTTGTGAAGCTTCCTCAGACCTAGGAAACTTTGACTTCATCTGAAAGCATAACATTTTGCTGCAAAGTGCAGAATTTGCTATGATGCTGCAAATTTCATGAGTGAAATTCTACACTTTGCAGTGAATTTCACACTTGATGATCCATGAAGTTCATGAATTTGTGTCATGAACTGCATGAAATTCACAAATTTTGCTAACTTCACCCATCTCTATTCACTTATAGTTAGAGATGTGAAATTTTACCGCTGGTGAAGTTGTGATATTTGTCTTTGTGAAAACCGTGCAAACTGGCCTCTTCAGAATGAGTTTTTCCTGGGAAAGCGATACTTTCTCAGACAAAGTCAGGCGAGTTATGGCAAATTCTTTTAACCTGAACATGGACAGCACCTCTTAACTGGGAAGTTAAGCCAGGAACTATTATCATTCTCTGTTCTTTCCCATCAACCCATTATGCTCTTAGAGTGATGTGAGTAGAAGCTGCTGGGTGGGGGAATGATCAGGACTCCTGGACTGGTAGATAAAAGTTGTAACCACACTGGTGCAATGAAGGAAGACTGTGAAAAGTAGATACCATGTAGAACTGGTTTCACATTTATATTTCAAGTATTTTTTAACAGTATGGTGTGTTTGAAATGCCTGGCTGAGCATTACTGTTATTTTGTTGTTAAATGTTTTTTACATTTTTCAAAATCAGTAATTATAAAAATAAACTATGGTAAACTGTAACTTGTTATTTTACATATAGTCAATGTGCAAAGCGTTGATAAACCACTCTAATGTCCCTCTCATGATTTATGGGACATTACTCACCTAGGTTGTGTAACAAAAGTTGTGTTACACACAGCTAACAGACATTGTTCTCTATAAATTATATACTGTAGTATGATATTTCTAGTGGGCAGAAGCTTTAGAAGGACTCAGATGCCAAAATCTATGGACTATCATGAAGGAGATATTAGAGTTTGCAGCGTAAGATGAAACAAATGAACTAATAATGAGATGTTATGGGAAGATTGAATTTATGTGCTCACACACACACACACACACACACTTGGTGTGGCAGTATAGTGTAGTGGTCAAGAGCACTGAGCTGCAAACCTGGAGAACTGGTTTGAACCCCACATCCATCACTTGCATACTGTGTGATCATAAGCAAATCACTTAACTTCCTGTGCTCCCAGGATGCACCTGGAAGCAAGTCTCAGCTTAGTGCATCTTTCCTGTCCAACAACTGTAAAAGCTTCCTATCATTGGTACATTGCTGGCTGTACTATAGATGACATCATTAGAACTGGTACACCAGCGACAGTGTCCAGCATGTTAAGTCAAGCCACACAGGCCTATCTTTTGAGATCTGCTGAAAGGTCTCTTTTGACATACCCAAATGTGTTACGAGAATGGGTGACCATGCCTTCACTGCATCTGCTCCCAAGTTTTGGAACTCCTGCCAGCATCTGTTAGGCACTCCCAGTCACACCACGCTTTTAAGAACGAGCTTTGTACCTTCCTCATGGGCTCAGACTAATGCACATGTAACTGATCTACAGCACACATGCTTATCATAGCTCTCTTCCACAAATGTTTAAGCACTTCACTAAGATTGTCATATGAATTGCTTTCCACTGCTTTGTTGTATGAAACTCAGGTTCAGGTCCATTGTTTCGATGTTGTGCACTGCTGTATCAACTGTAATGATACTCAAGTTTTGGCAAACCTTGTATGATGTTAGAAACATGGACTTTGATGGCAGTTAGGGACGCTTGGCCCACCTAGTCTGCCCATTTTCCTACCTACTGGATAAGCTGCAGATCCTAGTTAACCAACAGCCTATTCCTACCCCCACAAGAATTGCCTTATGTCTGTCCCATGCATTCTTGAATTCCCCCACTGTTTTTGACCCCACAAGCTCCCCAGGAAGGCCATTCCATGCATCCACCACCCTCTCCATGAAAAATACTTCCTCACATTGCCCCAGAGCCATCCCCTCTATCTTCAAATTGTGTCCCCTTGTTCTTGCACATCTCTTTTATGAAAGATACTACCCTCTTGGACTTTGTTGATTCCCTTGAGGTACTTGAAAGTTTGATCATGTCCCCCTCTCCTCCTTTCCTCAAGGGTATACATATTAAGCTCCTTTAGTTTAGTTTTGTACTATAGTGTCACCTGTAATTGCTGTTCCTCTGTCTGCAACTCTACGGGTTGTGCCACAAAACAGGCAAAGCTTTTGTCTAGTGCACTTACCTGGTTAACAAAACTAACTAAATACATAAAGTACAAACAAAATGGAAATGATGCCAACCATCCTAGCAACTTTCCTTTAAAAGTACCTTTGTAACTGAGAAAACCCACTAAAAGGCATCAGCTTGCAGATCAAGCTATGTTTTTCTCAATGTAGATTTAGTCAAAGTGTATTCCTTTACCTTTAATGTGAAGGGATTAGATTCAAACTTTGAGCTGCTTCTTTCCGTTTTATGAAGTCGTATAGACCATTATTGTTTTGACAAATTAGTTCTTTGCAATACATTTGGAACTGACAGGCCCTGTATCAATCACATGCTCAGTGGTCACTGTAACCACTTAGAGTTACCAGTGACTTGGGACTGCCACTAAGCTATGCAAAATGAAGGGTTGCAAATGGCATTGTGATAACGTTATAAAGGAGTTAGAGATGTTATGCAAATGACATGCAGGGCCAATCAAAAGGCAGAATAGCTCTTGCAAGCCTGGTTTCAAGGCTGCCTTTTAAAGTAGGTGAGAACAAGAAACACTGCACTGCAAATCAGGTGCAAAGGGCTGGTAGGCACAGGACATTCAGCAGACACCCCTATGAAGTGGCACTGGTGGGGTATAAGTGCTAGGGAATGGAGTGCTACTTGACAGCTGAATGAGTATTTTGGGGGCACTAGACTGAAAAGGAGTCAGGCCACCAAGCCTCAGAAATTCAGAACTACTGAGGCCTTAAAAGGAGTGGATAAGGAGAGGGACAGACTCTGGTGGGATTCCCATGCCCCCAGTACCACTCTGAGTGGGTTGCAGTATGCAGCAGAACCATGTGCCTGGCGTAATGCCATACAGCATCCTAGTCACAGTATGAATTCATCACATTAGCCCACTTCCACCTTCTTCTGTCTGGCTCTGCAATATTCTGTGAAACTCTGTTGCAGGGTGCTCCTCCTCCTCCCATCCCCATGACAATACCCAGGCTTTGTGTACCATGCTAACAGATGTCAGATCAGTGGGGACCAGTCTTCCCCCATTGTGCACTGCCTTCTCTAATACATGTGACTGGGCCTGAATAATGTTTTCTTCTTATGCCCAGCTTCACTTGATGTATTATTAGTCCCTTAAGGTTTAAAAAGTGTGGAATTTATAGACATCTCGGTGAAACTGTTCATAAAAGAAGCTTCGCAAACCTCTTTCAAGTGGAAAAGGCATTATAATAAATAAGGGTATTAATATGAATCTTGCGAAAGGCAGGCTGTTTGCTTCAGTTACACTTTATAGCATAAAGACTTCAATTAATTAAATCAAATCAGATGATCCACCATTAATGTGCACTGTAATACCTTTAGCACGTTCTGCCATCTGTATGGAGTGAACTGATTCTAAGACACATACTGTAAATATTTCTGGACTACTGGCTCTTTGCATTTCAGAGGATTTGAATCTTCTCCTTGATCAAAAAGAAAGTCTTTTTTGTACCCAAGGGGTTCACAGTGTCTATTTGACAGGCCCTACCATTTGCTATTTACACTTCCACTCATTGTTGGGAAGTACAAACTGGAAAACATGTCATGCAACTGAACATCAGAAGGGCTGAACTGGCAAAGCATGTTGTTGGATAAACCCCATCTCTTTAAGACACAGACTGTTGGGCCTTTGCACAGAGTCTGCTTGATCATTAATCCAGCATAAACTCAACCTGGTGACCCAACTCATCTGTTCACTGTATTGTTATTCTTCTGCATGAAAGCCAGACAAAGGCAGCCCACAATCTACAGTGCAGCTGCGGCACACAGCAGGAAACTAATCCCAGCAGAGCCACACAATCTCCACCAACAGACAGCATGCACCAAATTGGGTGTGATTAATGAACGTGCCGCAAAATAGATGGTCTTAATTAAATAACAGTGGTTAATTAGTGTGTGATTTATGCAGATGAAGGCATTTAAAGATGTGTGAAACAAGATTTGAGGTTCAAAATTTCTAGAACTGGTATTTTACAAAGAGTGTCCAGTTTAACCTCCCTGTTCTTCAGACACCAAATAAATATTGTTGTGTTTTACGCTTCAAGGAATGCTGTGAAACTGTGTTGTTCATTAACCACCCTCCCTTACATAAGGGTTTGTATTTCTCATTAAAATAAGGCTTCAATAATCATTGTTTCTAAAGGGAGAGAAAACAGTGCTAATATGCAGCTACTGCATATAATGCTAAGACATTATGAAGACTGTGTTTTGTATTGTTTTGTTTTACAGACATTTCAAACAGCCCTCTTCATGGAACCAGAACTTTAGAATTTTGCATGGGTCAAAACACTAAGGAGGAACTGATGACATTAATTAGAGTTCTGTAAACACTCAAGAGCATAGTCAAAACTCAAATTGCTGGTTTCATGATGAAAACTATGTAGAATGATGTACATCAAAAGAAAACAATGTAAAATGCAGTTTAGTTTTTAAAGTATTTTTTTTTTTAGTTGTTTAACCAGGAGTAGCACACTAAGCTGAAAGCTTTCTTACAGGAGCGACCTGGGAGCACAGGAAGTTAAGTGACTTGCTCAGGGTCACATAGTATGCAAGTGGAGCTGTGGGATTCAAATCCAGGTATGGTCTGCTGGATGTCACCAGATTTGCAGCTCAGAGCCTTAAACCACTGTGCTATAGAGCAATTTTATTAGGATACCATCAAATAGCGATCATTTCAGTGTCTGAATATTACTTCTGGCAAAGGTACATTAAAACAGATGCAAACTGAAACACACTCTCTGTCCCCTTTAATATTTATGTTTATTTATTTAGCTGAGGTGGGGCCATTATGCAGGGCTGATCAACTTCAATCAAACCAAGAGAAACATGCACCCTTTTCAGAGCATTAAGTGGCATGAAGCAGAAATGGAGCAAATGATCTAGTCTACTATCACTATCTTTTCCATCTTTTCGGGTATCTTTTGTCAGAGGCAAAATTAGGAATTAGAAATATTCCAGGTATAACAATTCCAGGGCCACTTGATTACAGATTCTGTGTACAGATGAAGCACTGGGTAAAGGAAGGCCCTTCATCACATGAGGCTGCATGGCAGAGAGCTTATCCTCTCTCTCCCCATCCCACCCACCCCTTGCCTAGCCAAGGTGACTCCTCTACTTCTGTAATAATGTCTGGTGGAGAGCAAGAACTGGTTGACCTCCAGTGGATTGGCACCCAACACCAGCAAATGGAACTCTTGCTAGTGGGCTCACACCACCAGGTATCTACACAGCAATGCACTCTCAAACTCCTCACCTTTGATGGGCTGCAACTTAAGGCCAGTATGGTTGTCCTCATTCTAGACACAGCGCTTGAAGATAAGCTGCTTTCACTATCTTAAATATATTGCCTGACTGCACCTAACTTAGATTCAGACAGTCACAAGACCCCTGGCATGAGCATTTGTCTGCTGTCGACTAGATTAGTGCAATGCACTATGAGTTCTATAAGCACTTACCTTGTGGTCAGATCAGACATCTGCAGCTAGCTCAAAATGCCACAGCGAGGCTTCAGAGCTCAGTTAGGAGCTCAGAGCAGATTACACTCTTGCTGTGTGAGCTGAGATGACTGAATGTTAGACAAGGGATCAACTAGAAGTTTTTACTGTGTTTTAAAGCCCTAAACAGGCTGGGGCCTTCCTACCTCTGCAAACTTCTGGCTATATAGCCCTTCTAGGGCTTTTTGTTCAACTGGACAGTCTCACCCTCCCAGTATTCATCAACAGTGGACAGGACTTTCTCGGTCATGGTTCAAGTTTTATCAAATGCTTTTCCAAAGTATGAGCCAGACAGATTCACTTGGCTTCTTAAAGTCCAGGTCTGACACCAGCTGTTTACACAAAGCTTCTTCATTCCAGTCTGTATAGCCCTTTCTTGGGACCTGCCAGGATGTTCCTCTGAACAGACATGTTTTCAGGCAATTTTGTCATTTTGTGAAATTGTCTATTTCCGGGTTACATTTATTTATTTAATTTTGTTGATTGGGATAGGATGGCTAGGCAGTTCCCTATCTACAGCTATTCAGCGGACACTACTTAGTCTTCAGACACCTCCCCCCTTTCTTTCTTGTGCTGCCTGTCTTTTGTATGATACACAGTGTGAAGTGCCTTCAGCCTCAGGGAATGTGCTGTATAAGTAAACTATCCTAACAGCAGAAGAAAATTTCTTCTGAGGGCAAATCATAAGTTGTTGCATTCATAAGCGTGTCTTCATGAAGGAACAAATATTTTATTGCCTTTGAGAATGGACTCATTTATGAAAGTTGATATGTACAGAGTGCTGCCACCATCTTACAGGTACATGATTATTCAATGGTATCATCATCCTTATTCCTCTTTGTACCATATATTTAAAGGGGCCTAAACCATGATTTGCCTTATTTTTAAACTCAATTGGAAATGTAGCATGTGTACAGCCTCCATAATCTCCCTAGTTTAGTTTTATTTTGTTCACATTGAAAAAAATCATTTTGTTTCCTTTTTAGAGTTACTGCTTTAAATGGAACAAAACTTTTAACCAGTCCTTTGTTTATGTACCTTATCCCTTGGCAGGCCCTTCTTCCGGACTGTCCTCCCAGTCCAATCACCCACCATTCTCAGAATTTACCCTCCTTCAGTTTCCCCAGTCACTTACGCCTCATGGCTAGGCTCGAAGGGCTGGCCAGTCCCCTCCGGCACAGGATCCAGGTTCAGATGCATCTGGTCAATGATGCTGGGTCTGTGACGGACTGTTTCTTATCTGGCAGTGGCCAAGGAGTTTTTCCTCCATTTTCACTCCTGGAGCGGCAGGTGTACAATGATGCAGCTGCATCTGCTGGCATCCTTCCATACTGGAACTTCCCTGATAGTCACCTCACCTAGCATCTACTAGGTGTCAGGTGCACCACTGTGGAAGCCATGCCCCACCCCAAGAGAGGATAGCAGTCTGCAGGATGCTCTGTCCTCCACCCTGGGTAGCCCCAATAATTTGGGTTTGCTCCTGAACCCAGGTCATCATCATAGAGTGGGGCAATGTTACCATTATGCTACCAGGACAGCCTATAAACGTTGTTTTTACATTTTTAATATAATAGAAATATGGACATGTGTGAATCCTGTTCATTACCCCACCAGTATTGTTGTGTGTGTGTGTGCGTGTGTTTGTTTAATAGGCTGATTTTTTATCCTTATTTAGGGTCTCTTGCTAATTCTATCTTTCTATTCCTTATATTGATTTTCATACACACTGATTTGTTCCATAACCTGGTGAAGTCAGTTGAGCAGAGTTCCTACAGTGAAAAGCATACAACGAGCTGCCACTCAATTGATGTCACCATTTTCTGGAACTCATCAGTAAATACAAAGGAAAAAAGGATCAGGTGGGGGAAAAGACAAGGGACCCAAAGTAAAAAAAAAAAAAAGATAATTTTGAAGTGAACAAATGAAGGCATAGTGTGGGATTAAAAGGTTACAGAAATGACCAAACTTCTAGTCATAATAAAGCAGGTGGAGCAAGGTTTTATTCCTGTAGATCAGTCTATGTACATAGTGGCAGTTCTCGAAAAATACAACTAAGGGTTAACTGTAGATCAGTGAAATGTTTCTGGAAAGCATGAGAAATATTATTGCAATTAAAAGCACAAAAGCTAAGTCCCATTTAGTATAATCTGAAATAGAGATGGTTTTATGTGTAGATATTTTATATTTACTGATTGTTTGGTTGTTTAAAACATTGTATATCAGAAGCAGGCATCTGAGCACTGAGAACTACTATTAGTTAATAATTGTGCTTGGTACCACGAGTACAGTTTAGGTATATGATAAAGCAAGAAGTGGGTGAGTACAATTGTTTTACTACAGTGCCCTCTAGCTGTAGCTTGCATCCATGGAGAACAATCCTTGTTTTTTCTTGTATATTTTAATGTAGTGTCTGTCATGTGTGTCTAATATTTTTGAGTTTGATGATTATATATTAAGACTTGTGGTAAAATATTTGGGGATTTTATTTTGGAAATAATTGCTTTATAACCCCCAACACACACACACACACACACACACACACACACACACACAAACTTTAGCCATATTTGGTATCTGCAATTTTAATTAAAGAGCAACAACTACTATAGGGTCTATGGTTCTCATGGGGATTTCAACCTACTTGGCATTGTCTGGAAGGTGAAAAGTGTAAATGTGAAGCGGGAGGCATTTCTTGTCAGTTGTAAGGACAGTTCCTTCTTCAGCGTGTCAGGCATAGAACGCGATAGGGTGTGGTAAGTGATCTGCTGCCAAGTAGTGGGAATGACATGGCCAGAGCAATAAGGGTTGGGAGGTGGTGGATAACAGTGACATTTAAAGAAATTAGTTTGATGTGAATGGGGAAGCTACTTCACCCAAAATGGACCAGGATACTAAGCGTCAAAGAGCTGATTTTGGTAAGCTGAAAGAGATGGTTGTGACTAAATTGGCAATTTCTCCACAGACTGTGGATACTGCACAGCCTAAAACCAAAAATAATGCTAGCAGTGATTAGATGTATCTCCATGTGCAACATGGACAAGAAAGCAGGATGGAGGCCTCCACTTTTGTCAAAGATGCATCAGGGAAGTTAGGGAATGAAATGAATGGTTAAAATAAATAAGTGGAAGGATTACTGCAACAGAGTGATGGAAGGAATATAAAACCTAGATTGTCAAGGCCAAGGCTTGTCTAGAAGACAGTAACTCTGGACAGCATTAAATGAAGTATATGCAGTAGGAGTGAGAAGATCTTTTGTTCTCTCTTTTGGTCAAATATCAGACTACACTGAAAAAATAAAGTTATTTACGAAAAAAATATCAGACTACATTTAGATTACTGTACATAGTTTGGGTCTCCTTATCATAGGACAGATATGGACAGAGTGGAGAGGGTGCAGATGAGGGTACCAGGATGGTCTGGAGAATGACGGAAAGATGTATGGAAAGACATTGGAACAGCTAGATTTGTGGAGTTTGGACAAAAGGAGAACTGGGCAATATTGTACTGCTTTATGACATACTGTATTGCTACTGTACTGTAGATGTATCAGTAAAGAAAAAAGTCAATTTAGTCAATAAGGATGTGAAAACAGTGTTATGTGTTGAGGCCAAAGATAAGAATATCAGATAACAAAGGGCTGAAACACAACAGTTTTATTCTGTAACTCTGTAGTTCACTCCAACATGGCAGCTCCTTCACTCTCCTTTATCAGTAAAATTGTACAATTTAGTGGCAGAAATCAATATCACATTTTCCTCCTTTTATGTTTGTGTGCATGTGCAAACACACTGACAGCATGCCAGGAGTGTAGAACTTTTAAGGTGTGGCCACAATACAGTTGAGCATCAGAGAAGTTTGGCTGTGAGCTGCACATTAGCAGCAGGCTGGTGATAATGCCTAGTCAACTTGGTGATGGGTGGAAACTTCTTACATATGAAAGGATGAAGCCACTCCTATCATAAGAAGTCTTCAAAATTAGCATACCATCTGGGCATCTTCATTAGCACTGCAGTGTTGAATGCCAGCTGCCTGAGAAATCTGTCATTCCTCTCCTTTCATGTCCGGTGATCAGGATGCCCATTCCATCACCAGAGAAGTCTGTTGTTACCCCTCCTTTCAAGTCTGGCAGTCAGAGTACCTGATCCTGCTACCAGAGAAATCTCTGGCTCTCCCTTTCATGTCTGATGGTCAGGGTGCCCAACCTACTGCTGGAGAATTCTCTGGTTCCCCCCTTTTCATATCCAGCAGCCTGGGTACCCACTCTCACTGTCGAGAGAAGTCTGGTCCCCATTTGTGTCTGGTGGTCAGGGTGTCCAATCCTGCCACTGGAGAAGTTGCTGGTCCCCCTCCATGTACAACCAACATCCCAACACCCTATGATGCTGGGTGCCCATGTCCAGTGCCGTGAAACAACATACCGACACGGGGTACCAAATCTTCAGTGTCAGTACCTGAAATGAAAAACAGTCCCTCATCCTGTTTGTTGCTTACCTGAAATGAAAAAACAGTGCACTGATGTCTGGCCCCTCAGCACACAGCATCCACCTCTCACACCCCTCACTTATGTATCAGGTCCTCCTCTCACGAGTGCTAAATATCCTAATGCTTCCAATGCTGAAAGCAAAGTGACTGAAAAAGTACGTTCAGTTAATGACTTTTTAATGTGTTTTGAACTTTTACTCAAAACATTGTCAATTTTAATATTTTACCTCAAATTTTCAACAGTGTAGCGTTTTTTTTTTTTTTTACCCCACCTCATGAACCAGGTAAGTGAATTTTTCTAATCCCCAAAACATGTTTTCACAGTCACTCCACAAAATCACCTTTTGGACAGAATTTAAATAATTCCACCTGTCTTGTTCATAGTGGGGTATTCAAAAGACTATGTTGAAAATTTGAGGTCAAAATGGGATAAAACAAAGGAAATTATGAAGACACATTGAATTTTTAATTGTTACTTAGAACTTTATGATTTTGCAGATAAATATGACAGGTGTCATTTTCAAATACCCTTCAAAACATGTTTTTATAGTCATTCTGTAAAATACCTTTGGGTGGGATTTAGAAAATTTCACCTCACCTGATCAGAAGGTGGGGCATAAAATGACTACACTGAAAATGTGGAATCAAAACATCAAAAACAGTGACGTTATGAGGAAATGTTGAGTTTTGTTAATGTTCATTTATACTGTAATGTTATAATTTTTGCAAATGTGGGCCCCAGATTAGCAACACAGCCCTTCTGTTACCTCACTAATGAAAATGACAGGTCCATTTTGTGAATTCCCTCAAAATATGTTTTGCAGTCACTCTGCAAAATCATCTTTCAGCTATGATTTACCAAATTCCATCTCTCTTGACAACAAGGTGGGGTCATAAAAGACTATGCTGATTTGGTTTCAAAACCTGAAAAAGCAAGTAAGCTGTGTTAAAATACTGACCCTCTCCAATGATTGCTCATAACTTTACTGTTGCAGATCTTGTCACAAAGTTTCAAAATATCCCTTGTGTTATCCCCTTCATGAATATGGCAAGTGTCATTTTCAAATCCCTATGAAACATGTTTTGCAGGTGCTTCACAAATCTTCTTTTGGATATGATTTAAAGAATCCTGGTCATAAAAGGCTATATTGGAAATGTGGGATCAAAATGTCAGAGCCTGCTGAAAATGAGACACTGCCTATCAGCTGGCCTATCCTGGGTAAATACAGTGTAAAAATGGGTAAAAGCTGGGTCCTCAATGAAAAGGAGATACTGCATCTCTACTGTGCTATCCTAGATAACTACAGTGTAAAATGGGTACAAGCAAGATCCAACTGAAAATTAGAAACTGCATCTCAGCTAGCTTATGCCAGGAAAATACATTTTAAAAGAATAAAAAATAGGTCCCCAAGTCATCCCAGTAGCACAGTGGTAGCGCTACCACTTGTTATGCCAATGTCATGCATTTGAGAGGTGAGTGTGAGCCATCGGGGCAGGCCAGCAGAGGAAGGATTGGTCATGCCTTGGACTGCTCTCCTTCCACAGGAGGGAAGATACTGTACCATCTATGTGACTGCTGACTGTTGCAGCCCAGTCAACAGCATAGTCAGAAGCACCAGGAGGGAGGTTGTTCCTGGATGCCTGTCCTGCATGCACGCTACCACATGTATGCGCAACTACCTCATTGCATCCCACACCAAAGGGAGAACATCAGGGTGCAGGATGACAAAGCTGGCTGCCAAATCGGACCCCAGGCTCTCTCACAACTGACACAGCTGGCCACCCATCATACTATGGTTCTGGGTAAGTGGTGTGTAACTTGTAAGCACGTGATAAGGTCAGTGATGGGGCTGCTGAGGGGCAAGCGAGACCAGAATGATGAACAGGTTTATGTAAAACAAAAAAAGCAGGACCTTAATGAAAACAAGGTACTGTAACTTAGATTAATGCTATCCTGGATAAATACAGGTAAAAATATGCAAAATGATGTACCTGTTGAAAATGAGATATTGCTGCTGTTCTACTGTAACTTGCAACAGAATGCAAGCAAACATGCTTGGCATTGACAAAAGCTTGTTTTAAACAGTGAATGGAAACATTTGTAATTGTTATTCCTAAATTCCCACAGTTCACTGAAATACTTTAGCATCGAATGCATGGCCTTTAGTCCATGCTGGAGACATTTTAGAGTTCACTTCTGCAAATGACCATAGTGAGGGGCTACATCACCTTCACGGGTTCCTCCATGATTGCATAAGGTACTGTAAAGCACATCCATAAGTCGAATTAAAAGCTCTGGCAGTGCTGACAAATGTGCTCCATTCCATGTCCTAGGTGCCTTTTGCTTAATGACATGTCTGAGTTCTGTATATAGTATCTAGATTCTCCTTTCTTTATTTTCCAAGGCTTCCCTACTCCAACCATATCACCACACTGCAAGACAGGATACTTAGCACATCTATGTGGGTCTGTATATTTTTTCTTTTCTTTTGGTTCTTCTGACCTCTGTCACACATGTTCTGATTACTGGTACTGCTAGGCACAGTTACTTTGGTGATATTTATTTTCATACTTACTGTATCTGTCCTCCACTAATTAACTGGGCTGGACTTGCACCAGTTGTGGCATGAGCTACTCTAGATTTTGTAAAACAGCTCCTACTGAAGTCCTTCAAGGCAGGCTGCATGTAGACACTTCTTTAAGACTCTATTAAAGCATTCCACTTCCCTATTTGCACAAGGCTAATACACAGGTGGTCTAATATACTTAATACCTCTCTCTCACATACAGTATAATCAGCAAACTCCTGGGAAGGAATTGGGTCCATTGTCTGAGACACACTCATTTAGATTTCCCTTTCTGGCAAAGACAGATGACAAAAATGTTGCCATAACAGCAGTGTCCACTCCTCAAGAAGCAACAGCAGTTTCAGGTTATTTGCTATAATAGTCCACTAGGTGACTTCAAATTGGTAAGCAGCAGGATCAAAATCAAATGATCCAATAGTATTACAGTAGTTGCAACTTTGTCCCAAGGACCAGCAAACCAAGGAACTGGAAAAAGTGGGGCAGGGTGTGTAGAAACATAGAAACATAGAAGATGATGGCAGATAAGGACTGCAAGGCCAATCCTGTCTGCCCATTTCTTTTCTACCTGATGAATGTGCCATCGGCCTTTGCTCTGTCAATGGCCTATCTATTCATACTCATCTGTACTGCTCCCTTATGCCTATCCCATGCCTGCTTGAAGCCTGCACTGTATTCATATTCACCACTTCCTGAGTAGGCCGTTCATGCATCTACCACCCTTTCTGTGAAAAAGAACTTCCTCACATTATCCCTTAATCCACCTCCCTCTAACCTCATGCTGTGTCCTCTTGTTCTGCTATTTTTCTTATACTGAAACATGTTAGACTCTTTCCTTGTTAATGCCCTTAAGGTGTCTGAATGTTTCGATCACATCACCTCTCTCCCTCCTTTTGTTCTAGGGTATACATATTGAGCTCCATTAATCTGTCCTCATATGTTTTCTGATGCAGTCTCTGCACCATTTTGGTTGCTTTTCTCTGGACTGCCTCAATTTGGTTAATGTCCTTGTGAAGGTGTGGCCTCCAGTACTGCAGTACTCCAGATGAGACCCTAACCAGTGTCTTGTAAAGAGGGATTATTACCTCCTTTTTCCAACTTGTGATACCCCTACTAATACACCCCAACATCCCCTAGCCTTACCTACTGCTATAGTGGTCTGCTTGGATGATTTCAGGTCATCAGTGATGATGCTGCCCAAGTCTCTTTCTTCCCTTGTGACTGCCAGCAACTCCCTTCCAGCCTAGAGGTTGCGTCAGGGTTTCTCTTCCCTATGTGCATGATCTTGCACTTCTTTGTATTAAACCCCAGTTGCCATTCTTCCGACCATTTTGCTAGTTTACCCAGATCTCTTCTCATTCTGCCCACCCCATCTGGATCATCTACTCTGTTGCAGATCTTGGTGTCATCTGCAAACAGACAAACCTACCCTCCAGTCCATCTGCAATGTCACTGATGAAGATATTGAGAGGACTGGCCCCAGGACAGTCCTGAGGTACCCCACTTGTGACTAGCATCTCTTCTGACTGTATACCATTTACCACCACTCTCTGTTTTCTGCCTGTCAACCAGTTTGCCACCCATTTGTCCAACTTCTGACTCAACCCGAGCCCACCCAGCTTATTAATCAATCTTCTATGTGGAACAGTATTGAAAGCTTTGCTAAAGTCAAGGTAGACAACATCAACTGCTCCCCTTGGCCCACCACTCTGGTTAGCCAGTCAAAGAAATCTATGAGATTAGTTTGACAGGACCTTCCTTTTGTAAACCCATGCTGTCTTGGATCCTGAGCTCCTATGGATTCCAGGTGTTGTACTATCCTTTCCTTAAAGAGTGCCTCCATAATCGTGCCCACTACAGAGGTAAGACTGAATGGTCTGTAGTTCCCTGCCTCCTCCCTGCTACCACTTTTGTGGAGCGGGATCACATGAGCCCTTCTCCAGTCTTTTGGGACCTCTTCTGTGCTCAGAGACTCACTAAACAGTTCTGATAATGGCTCTGCTAGTTCTACCTTAGCTCCTTTAGTATCCTGGTATGTATGCCATCAGGTCCCATTGCCTTGTCCACCCTGAGCTTATTGAGATCTTGAAGGACCATTTTTGTGAAGGGACTAGTGCACACCTCCCTCCCCCTGGATCCACACTGCTGAGCTGTTTGTCCTGCCCTACCTTATTTTCAGTAAATGCTGAGCAGAGTATCTATTTAGGATAGATGCTTTTACATGATCCTCCTCCATTACATGCCCCTTATTCCACTCTTATCACAGTCTACAAATGATTCACTCTTGAATGACTGCTTCCACCAGAGAATCTATGCCTGGTCACCAGTATAACTCCACAAGCTTTGTTTAGTTCTCAGAATACCCTGGTGACTAGTTGATCAACTTCCTTTGTAAGGATACAGGAGCAATTAAATGGTGTGGTCCATGAAGAATGCAATTCCCTGTTGATGCTGGTTCATTCCTAACATGGTAGTATGGCAACAGTCAGGGTCCACTTTCTTTGAAGTCTCTGGCTATCTGTGGGCCAGTTGCAATTGTAACTTGACAGGTACTGGGTAAGAAATGCAAACAACTTTAAAATCTTCCTGAAAAACAGCATCCATGTCTTTGGAAATCGCAGCTGTTTCTACCTCATCCTGTGAGGAGTGTCAGTGACAGAAAGAGGCAATCTGGATAAGCTGTCAGTGACAGACAGGAGACAGCTTTTTGTACTGTATATTAGGGGTGTGTGACTGCCTTATTCCAAATTTTTGGTTGGATATTCTATTTGGGAGCTCCAAATATTCAGTATTTGTATTTGTGATTGGGGTTCTATTTAAAATAAGAAAATAAAAAATTACAATCCCCTTCCTAACACATATCTTTTAAACCAATGCATCCCCCATCTCCCCACGCTCAGTAGGAACCCCATTCCACTTTCCTTATCCCAGTAGACACGTTTATTTTAATATGTTTTTCAGTTAAAAAGCTCTCTGATGGGCGACCTGCAAGACCCTCCTTTCTTCGCAGTCAGTTGCTGACATCCAGCACCCTGCAGCTCCTCAATATACTGCTCTACCCACCCTACCAGGTGCTAGACTGCTGCTGGTAGGGTGAGGCAGAAGGAAACAATCCATTAAGGAGCTGCAGGGTGCCAGATGAGTGACTGGCTGTGAAAGCAGAAGGTAATGCCAGTTGCATTTTTTGTTATACAAAAAACAACTTACTAAAATGTGTGTGCTGGGTAGAGGAGGGTGTAATAGGGTTCCAACTGAGGGTGGGGGTGGGGCTGCATTGATTTAAAGGATATGGGCTATAAGGGGGGCTAGTTTCTTTTCCTTTTTTTAGCTAGTACTTCTTGAATAGGGGTACATATGGTGCCATTATTCAGATCTGAATAATGAACAGTGCATTATTCATGGTATTCAGGAAATAATATTCATTACTCACACACCCCTACTGTGTAGCACAGTTAAAAGCCAGTAAGTGAGCAGACATTCTGGTGATTCTCATACCAGCGTGATTATTACCCTTCCTCATCAGTAGAGTTGTTAGGGTTTGCTGATCAGTATGCAGTGTAAATTTAGTTCCCGTAACCAGTTTCTCCATTCTCTACAACCCAAACACATGCAAGAGTTTATTCTTCTACTATGCAGTAATTCCTCTCAGTATCAGCAAGTGTATTGAAAGCAAAGGCAACTGTGCATTTAGAGCCATCTTGATGAATCTGAGTAAAGACAACACCTATTTCATGGTGTGACACATCTGAGGTAATAACAGTCTGCAAAGAGGGGTTAGAAAAGAACTAGTGCAGGACTTCCAATAATTAAAATCTTTAGCTTTTCAAAGCTATCATGTGCAGCAGCAGCAGCAGTCACAGACATTAGGTAATTCTCTGTGAAGGTCTAGCATTTGCTCAACCACTGTAGCATAACTGGGTATACATTTTGATACCATGCAGTAAAATCCAATAAAAGATCATAAGCTAGTAACATCTTATGGAGCTGGAACATGTACAGCTGCAGCACTGTTTTCCTGGTCAAGCCACTGTCACTCTGAGGAATGAATCTGTCGTAACAAGTACAGTTTAGACCACCTAAAGTGACACTTTCCTATATTTCAGCTTTTACCCCATACTGTACTTGTCAATCTGCATTAACAGCATGAAGGTTTTCTTTATGGTCTTCCATAGAATTCCATAGATGATCAAATCATCAAGACTGCATTGTGCACCAGGCATTCCTGAATATATCTCAGACATCATCCTTTGAAATGCTGATGGGGGCACTGCTGAGCAGTCAACAGGAACCAGCTCTTCACCTCAAGCTCCCAAGAGAAATCTTATTTTTATTAAAACTAAATATTTGGGGCGTCATTTCTACTCTTAAATATTCTTGTTCCAGTTAATGAACAGTGAAGTGAACATGATGGGAAACATAAAGAGTCTGTGGCAGCATCCACAGACTTTTCCCAACAGGAGGGAAGCCTATGCAGCAGACTAAAGCAGCAATATCTGGTGACACGATGGGAGGCAAGTAATGCTGGTCAATGTTAATACTACTCTAGGCCAACTAATGAGAACCGTTCAGGCACCAGACAAAAATCTGATTCTCTTCACCGAGAGTCTCATCTTTGAGACTAAAATGGATGTTTTGGAGCAGGCTGTGGGAGGCAGAGCCACCACTGCAAAAACTTAGATGTCACTATGAAGTTAATTAAATAAAGCGTGCTTCTGTGTCAATGTCTTGAGAAAGTTGAAAATCAATCACATAAAGGAATATTAATGTTATCGGCTTGCCTGAAGGGTCTGAAGGAGACTACTTAAATTTGTCAAGATGCTGATCCCCATGCTTTTGAGCTTTGCAGAGTCTGATCCACTTCTCTCATTTGAGAAAGCTTCTAGAATAACACCCCAATGGAGGACCCAAGGACTTTTCTAATCATTTGTACTGGTATGGGTGACAGGGATCGGTGTTCCCAACAGCTAAATGGCACTAGGGATTACCATATGGAGAGGCTGAAATATTATTATTCTAGACTTGTCATACAGCTATCAACAATGCAGGAAGATGTTTGATGGGGTCTGGAGCCACTTGTGGCAAATTAAAGTACAACACCAATTGCTGCTGCCAGCAAAGTAACGTATAGTCTGGAGTGGACAAACCTTTCTATACAACGAACCTAAAGATTCCAAGAAGTTAGTTAGTAGAATCAGACAGGAGAGTTCACCAGACATCGGAGAGGAGGATGGGTCAGTAGTTGACTGAAGGACTTTGTAATGTACTGATAGCAAGGGCTATATATATTTCTGTGTGCTGTGCAGATCTTGTTGTGCTGCCTCTTAGGTATGTTTTGTAGGTGTAGGTAATATTTCATAGTTCATTTAGCTTTTGAAAGATGGTGGTTCCCCATCTTCTTTCTTCATTACACCCCAACTGGACATTCTTCTGTACTGTATTGAAGCACCTATGAATGCACTTTTTAGATTTACATCAGTATCCCACTGTGTTATTGACGGTTGGTCAGTAACATTGAGCACTTGAGCCAAGTGTCTGCTATTTCTGAAGCATAACCTGTAATTGTGGTCTGGTTATTTAAAACCTCGACTTCAGTTGCTGTTACACCTAAGATGCTTGTTCTCTTTTGCTGTTCTGTTTGTGTTTTGTTTTTGCCGACCATATTGAGGAATGCTGTTTCTGTTGCTCTAATGTGCCTATTAATTATACATTTACAGGAGGTAGTTCTCCTTCTCTTAGGGAGTTTTGGAGAAAAATATTGAGTTATTCTTTTCTGATATAATATTGGGAATTATGAAGGCAATTTGAGCCATTATGTTACTACTGGAGTGTCTGTTATCTCTTCTTGCATTTAATCCTGTAAATTTCCTAGGCTGCATGCAAATGATTACTATAATCTGTTATTTTTATTGGTAATTCCTCCTAAAATATTATAATCTGTTATTTTATTGGTAATTCCCCAAAGATACTATAATCTGTTATTTTATTGGTAATCCCCCTAAGATGTGTATTGAGGTAGTTTCCTATGATATCCTTTGTAAGGGAGTCTGTTATTTGATGATGGGTGTATGCTATCTACCTGTGTATCACTGTTCGTAGTTTGTACTTGTAAAACCTAATAAATACAATTAAAAAAAGAATTGCTGATGGTGCTGAACAGAGGCGATAGGGCACATAGCAGAAATAAAACAGTCCCTCTTGAATAATAAATGCAGTCAGATCTCTACTACCGTCATGTAGCAACAGTTGGTAATAAGCACAGAGTACGTTACAGAGCCTCTTAAGTCAGACAAATTGTCCTCAATCATTGGGAAAGGGTAACTGTCAACCCCTAAGCCCTATGGTTTTGTTTGGCTCACACAAATCTACTGACATTGAAATTCCACCAGATTTCTTCATGATCACTACTACAGGTTCTGCTGAACACTCTGTCACTGGGTGTGCAGAGGTATTTACATTACACAATAGCTCCCCTTCTTGTGGCTCAGGAGTATTTAAGTTTTAGTACTCTGAGCTTGGGAACCTAACTTCATTTACAGGATGTTTGGAGTGACAGACTTTTGCAAAATATCCCATTTACCACATGTGCAGCACTTAGATCCTTTGGCAGAGCAACTTGGAAAATTTGCCAGTTGTTCATCAGACCCATTATGAAAAGGTTCCAGTTTGCCCTGTATCAATGTTGGTGTTTCATTACAGTGACAGGTCTGATTTTCTTGTATTGCACTTGGTGTGCACCCTCTTCTGCAATAGTTTTATCATTACTGATTGCAGACTCAATCTGACAAGCAACTAATATAGCTTTTTTTCAGCATTAGGTCAGTCTCAGTCAAAATCTTTCATGAATTCTTGAGGAGCATGTTTTACACAAGTTGATCTTTAACTATCTTCTCAGTGAAACCCTAAAACACAAGCAGCAGCTAATTCCGTAAAATAGAAATGTAGTGATCAATTGACTTGCCCATAGCTATGCTCATTGTTCAAGGCAATGTTGTTCAGCAACTACATCAACTTCTGGAATGAAGTATGCCACCAAAGCAGTAACAGTTCCTTTGTAAATCTCATCTGGAAATGTTAACATGTAGTGGAGCCATTGTCCCTCTGACTCTATACATAAGCAGTGGATCAATAATACTCATTTTGTTGCTTTAGAAAAGTTATCACCACTAACTGCAGCAGTTTTCAAACATGTGGTGCCATGTTTTAAAAGACATTTTAGTTCCCTGGCAGCAGAAATGAAATCTGAGGTGGAACAGAAGTAATCACCATCCTCGTCACCAATTTATATATACCAAGGCAGAAGTTAACAATATCAAATGGATGCCAAAGGACTGGAACACAAGTTTTTCTATAACTAAGTAGTTCACTTCAATATGGTTTTCCTTCACTCTCCCCATCACAACAAATGGATGGCAGGGGACAAAAGGAAAACTTACCTGTAGTCTCTCAAAACTGACAGAAGGAAGTTTGAGTTAATGGAAAGAGTGATTGAAGTTTGGAACACCACCCATAGGATGTGGTTGAAAATATAACTAAATAAATTATAAAAGATTAGATAGTCCCATATGGGAGGGAAATTAAGCGATCACTACCATTGAGAAGTGTGGAGTAGTCTCAATGGGCAACTTAGCCTATTTCTGCCTTAAAGACCATATTATGAACCCTAGTATTGTAGCCCCAAAGTATATAAGTCGGGTTAAAAGGTGTTCTGGCTGTGCCTCTTTCTGATGTCTTTCAGGACTCCTCTACGGAGGAAAGAACTGAAGGGCAGAGCAAACAGCCATTATCATTCCCCTTATTCAAGAAAACATAGAACATAAAGACTTGAAGTCCATCCAGTCTGCCCTGGTTTGCGACCTGTTGCCTTATCAGCCCACTTTTAGAGTACGGACTATTTTATTGATCTGTCCTGGTTTGCTACCTGTTGCTTTATCAGCCTACTTTTAGGTGGGACTATTTTATTTGATCAGTCCCACCAATATCCAACCCTGCACCTGTACTGTATCTGCCTTCTTGCCTCTCCCTTTGGAATCACCAAGCTCCTGAATATGTCCCACCCAACCTTAAAACTAGATACAGTACCTGCATCCACCACACCCTTCCATATTGTATTCCTTCTGATCCGTTGCCCTTTTGCTGAAGACATTTTTAACATTCTTAAACCTCCCACCCACCAGTCTCCACTCATTCACCCTTTTCCTGCATTTCTTTTACTAGTGAACAGGTCCTCATTATCTACTTTACTTAAACCCCTCAGAAAGTTGTATCTCTCTATCATACCGCCTCTCTCCTTTCTGGCCTCCACTGAGCACATGTTGAGATCTGCCAGCCTCTTATGTCCTACCATGTTGTTCCAGAGCATCCTGGTGGCTCTCTGTTGCACAGTCTCCAGCCTGTCCTCCTTCAGGTTTGGATTCCAGGCCTGAGCACAGTATTCTAGGTGTGGCCTTAACAGGATCCTGTACAAGGGCAATTCTCTGCTCTCCTCCTGATGTTGAACCCCATGCCTTTACACCCCAACATCCTAGTCACTTGGCTGTATGCCTTGTTGCTCTGCCCTGAAACCTCAACACTGCTGCTGATTATGACCTCGAGATCCTTCTCATCCTCCATATCTACTATACTCACTCCAACCATCCAAAACTCCATGCATAGGTTCTGCTTGTCAAAGTGCATTACCATGGATTTCTTGGCACTGAACCTCAACTGCCATAGTTTAGGACAAATTTCCAGTTTTCTAGGTCCATCATCAATTCCCAGGCACCCTCCTCACTGTCTACACTGCAGCATAGTTTTTGAAGGCAGCAAGCTAAGAAACAGCTAACTAAAGACCTGTGAGCTTTAATTTGGTGCCTGGCAAAATGAATCAGTCATAAAAGATGTGGTGGTTCAACACATGGATGAAAATGGGCTGTTCTCTAACACATATGGTTTCACAAAGGTAGATCTGCCAAACCAAATGAATTGCCTTATTTGAGGTGGTGACTAGGGAGGTGGATATTTTGCCCTGTATATTTCAGCCTGGGTGTAACTATTCCTGCTAGACTAGCTAACATGTTGACTGCTGCTGTCCTCCTGGGACTCCCAAGAAAACAAGATGATGCATCTCATGGGTCTATCCTGGTTGAAGTAATTCCAGATGAATATGAAAGCACCCTCTGGGAGCTTACTAGTTAATTTTAGTAAATAAAGGTAGCTATGGCAAGAGAGAGAGAGAGAGAAGGGGAGAGAGAGAGAGAGAGAGAGAGTAAAGACCAGTGGTGCCAGTAGGTCTGGGAATTGGGCTTGCTTGCTGCCAGCAGAGGCCTCATCCCTATGGGGGTATAAAAGAGGCATTGGTGCCAAGAGGGTGGATCAGAGAGAGAGAGAGAGATAAAAGAGTTGATGGGGGGTTGGGCCTGAATGTTCAGCCAGAGGGCCATGGCTTGGCCGGAGGTGGGTCACTTGTCACCCTGGCCCTCCTCCCCTGAAGACCCATGTATGACAGTACAGTGG
The DNA here is from genome assembly GCA_016271365.2 of Neoceratodus forsteri. Lineage (NCBI taxonomy): Eukaryota > Metazoa > Chordata > Ceratodontiformes > Ceratodontidae > Neoceratodus > Neoceratodus forsteri. The sequence continues at coordinate 903,567,725 of CM028131.1, read as the reverse complement.
TTCAAGCAGTGCATAAAGGAGGGAGCAGTAGAGCATCAGTCTAAGTTCTATCACTGCTGTTGGGAGCTACAACCTATGAGAAGCTGAAGACTAGATGCCCGCTATGTGATCTCTGGCACCATGGTATGGTAAGCACTGATGGGGACCCTGTTTTCTTAGAATTGTCACCCACTCTGTGGGCAAGAAACGTTCCATGGTTGGGCCTGCTCTGGCAGGCGTGGCCTGGGGAGTGGTCAGAGGTGGCAACCTGGATCATTGTAAGGCGTGGTAGTCGAAGTCTACCCCTTTCCGCTGGCTGATGGCTGCTGCAGTGGTTGGGCTTTCAGGGGTGCAGCCTTTGGAGGTAGGAGAAGATCCATATTGGAGTGGTTGATTGGACTCCAGTGGGGTAGAAGGCCATTCAGGTGCTCCATGTGGCACCACAAGCAGTCCCCTGGGTGAAGGCAGTCCAGAATTGGAATTGGTGTATGAGAGAATAGTGTGTCAAGTCTCTGTAGATCCAGAATATGCAGAATTCCTTGGGGAGACTAGCCAGGCACGTGGCATCAGCGATTGGGTATCCGGAAGGTCTTTGGTGGTTCATTTTCATGCTAAAAGCAACACTGGTTGAGGAAGTTTGAGATCCCTCAGTAAGCAAAAGCTGCCCACTGTGTTAAAATCTGCCCTGTGTTGAAGTAACCCTCTGTTGGTAACAAAGCAAAGTAAGAAATGGGATTGGGACAGTAGAAACATCTCGTGCTGTCACAATTGATACTGTACATCAGTTTAAATTTTGCTGAGACTCAGAGAATGCAAAGTAAGCAAGTGCCTGAGTAAAGACAGAATAAAGTGAAGGGATATGAAATGAGAGTGCTGCTGAGTTTGAAATGCTCCTAAGTAAGGCCTGCTTTGGTCCACATCAAATACAGCTGTCAGAAATGTAGCCCTTTGACTCCAGGGAATGTCTGCATGCAGTAAATCAATCTGTTGAAAAAGAGATTGTTGCAGGACAAATAAATGTCAGCTTTTGCCCTGTGAATAGCTCCACCGTATTTAGTTACCCCTGCTCCATGGAGTTGTTTACCAAGTTTCTCATTTACATTAAATCAGTTTTCACTTTTGATTCTGGAGTGGACATTGAATTTAATTGATTTGAACCGTTGCATGCTGCCTGTTAATCACTTCCCTGCAGTTCTCCCACCAAAGCAAATAAGTGTGCCTACCCTCATCTGTGAAGCCATCTCACAACAACAGAAGAACCAGGTAATGACTGAGCATGTTTCTGTTTTCTTGGAATGTATTTTCATGGTTGTATAGTGTCCCCCTCCCACCAAATTAACATCAGGATATCACTAGACACCAGGAGTGGGGGCTTACAAAGAAATAACTAAATAAAATTCCTGGAGAAAGTAGCACACTATGGGTTTACAAAGCGTATTGGTGGTGGAAAGTAAATTGGCTGACTGGTATAAAGCAATGAGAGGAGGAAGATGGTCACCTTTCAGAGTGGAGACGTTTGCTGAGAGAGTAACACAGGGGTCAGTGCTGGGTCTGTTACTTTTTAAAATATTTATTAAAGACCTGAAGGAAGGGCAGCAACCAAGTTTTCTGATGATGCTAAACTGTCAAGATTGCAAGACACAGCAAGGGAGGGGGCGGTACACTTCATCTCCACATGTTACACAAGTGGGCTGAGAAATGGGAGCTTTGACTTAATGTAGGGAAGTGAAAATTACTACATTTAGGGGTGAGGAATCTGATTTGTATGGCACGGGGTCATAATGTCGCAGGCAATAACAGCGTGATCAAAAACCGTGAAGCCAAAACGTCAACAGCAAAGATAGCACTCAACAAAATAGCAGAGTGCTACTTTGCGAATTCAACAAATACACTTTGTTTTGCAAGGAGCTCTGTCCCAGACACCCCTGTACCCTACTTTATTCACAACCCGGGGGCTATTGGGACAGGGAGAAATCTCATGAGGGGAGATTGTTGAGGAGGGAAATGAGAAAAAGAAGTCCTGGGAGACAAAAATATATATATATTAAATGTCCCAGGATGGAGAATTGAACCTTGGGACATCAGCACTCCACCACTCTCCCTGCCTATAGCTCTACTCTGTGAGTCATGCAATAAGCTGCTTCCCAGTACACTGCAAGCATACACCTTAACCAGTTTACCAGAAAGCAGTATAGCTACAAGGAGAGCTGTTTTGACAATTCGCTATATTATCCCTGTAGCTATTTTGCCTTTAACTGTTTTCACTTCACAGTTTTGCCTGTGCTGTATTCTCTGCAACATTTTGACTCGGCACAGGTCAGCACAGACATTGTGAGGCACAACAGTAGACAGCACAACTGAGGAATAGGATCTAGGAGTAATTGTGACCAGTAAGTTGCAGGCAGACAGGTAATGCATTTCCACAGTCAAGAAAGCCAGTGTAATGCTGTAATGCATTATGAGAGTGAGAAATGGTAATGGGAAGAAGATCCTCCCCTGCACAGGGCCTTAGTGTGACCATACCTGGAGTACTGTATCCCGTTCAGGTTGCAGTACAGAAATTACACTGAAGAGATCAAGAAGGTTTAGCACAGAGCCACCAAACTGATTAGTGGCTTAGGGGCAGAACTACTGTACAAGCAGAGTCTGGACATATTCAAATAATTCAATCATGAATCCTTTAAGAATGCATGGGATATGTATTTGTGAATCTTAGGGGAAGGGAAAGGGAAGGGGGAGAGCGAATGGGCTGGAGATCAAGTAGAATCTGCGATGATACTGTAGGCAGGGAAAATGGGCAGACTACAAGGGTCAAGCGATGTTTAACTGCCAGCAAATTCTACGTTTCTATGAAAAGAGAAGCCTGAGAGGAACATGGTCATGGTCTCCGAATACCAAAGAGGACAGGAAGGGTGGAGTATGCATAGATGTTTGAGCTGGTGAGTGCAAGCAGAACAAGAGAGTATGCCCTCAAACTGAGAAGGGATAAGGAAAAACATTAGAAATGTTACTTCATACTGAGGTACTTTGAGCAGGAAAGGCTAGATGCCCATATTAACTGCTCCCCACTAGTTCACTTGTAGTATGTGGCAATGTTGTTAGCTATATGTGTTTATCCAAAGCTGACTTGGAGTCTGCTTTGTTTCTGCTAATGACTACACTTTTGGGAAGTTTTTTTCCAACCCCTAATATCCATTGGTAAAAAGTACTTTCATTTAACACTTTTACTTTTTATTTTATGTAACTGTAATGGGCGTCCCTAGTAACCTTCCTATCCTGTTTGAAATTGAGCTCCAGAGATTTCATTAGTTCTGGGTCACACTATATCAAAGAGAAGCAGCAAGACCCCTCTTATTCTCTGCTGTTGTAGGGGCATCAGCTTGATTTCCTCTAACCTCTGGTCATACGGTAGAGCCTTTATGTTCTTCACTGGCTCCATCTCCTCCTTTGTACTTTCTCTATGGCTTTACTGTCTCCATTTGTAAGGGGCCCACATATAGGAACTATACTCAAATAATGGGCATGCACAGGCTCTATATAATGGTCCTATTACCGATGGGGTTCTGCTCTTGATCGATTTTTTTTTTAATCTTCCACCAAACTCTGTTTGCCTTTACTATTACCTTGCTGCACTGTGTGTTAGTTTCCAGTTTGTTATTTATTTTATTTATTTATTTAGCTCTTGTTGACTGGGTGAGGTACAATATGCAGACATTTGCCTATTTTCAGGAATGACCAGGAAAGATACAGTACAATACAAATACAGTACATTTCAGAGATACAGTACAATACAAATACGGTACATTTCAGAGATACAGTACAGTACAAATACAGTGCAATTCAAAAGTATGCAATGCCATGTAAACATAAAAGGACAAGGCAGCAAATCAAGTAAGAGAAGGACTGTATAGTTTACTAGTCGAATTTAACCAGGGCATAGCAGTAGGGAGTAGGAACTAAAAGACAATAGGGATCAGTACATTTATATCTAGATATTTTTCCTTCTCATTCTCAACTGATCTTAATTCCTTCCTGCTGCGTTTATATTCTTGTTTCATGTTGTCTTCCCAAAGTGCATGACTGTACACTTCTCTAAGTTAAAACCCATACCTTGATGGGTACTTTTTGGTTAAACATGGAAGGAAAAGCTACCTAAGGAGATAGCACTGTTCAGGCTTTCAAATCAGGACCAGGCAGATTCCTGAGAGAAAATGGCAATGAGGATTACACTGCACATGAGTAAGGGTAAGAGGCTAGCTGATAAACTTGAATATCGTCCAATCTCAAATTTAGTAGTCACTGTCATGCAGCAGAAGGGATTGACAAGATGGACCCCATGTCACTTCTGTCATCACAACACTACGTAACTACATGTCTATACACATTTCAAACCTTGCATTTACTTTCTACCCAACATAGATATAATTGATAACCTTATAGAGATAAGGGTGTCATCCATGGATTACACCAGTATTGGAGAAAGAATACATTTCAAATCTTATTTACTTGGCTACTTGGATGTTTAAACCTATTTACATTGGTGGTAGAAACTAGGATTCTTTATGGTTCAAGACTCTGTATAACATGGAGTAAAGTAAAAGGATTTTTAAATCAATAAAAACTTAATATGTAGTTTGGTTGTGCCTATGTAAAGGAAGCAGGTGAAATACAACACATTTCCTACTGATATATACTACATTCAATAAATTGTACAGGATATTGGTGCTACTGTTGTAGAAGCATTAGTTACCTTAATGAATAAACCTTCCAGGAGTTATGGAAATGTACATTTTCTAATGCAAAAATCTTTGATTAGTGAAAACTTTCAGTGAATATTGTTCTGTACCAGTTCAAAACAATAAAATACAATGCTCTGTGTACATACATCTCAGCATATCTATCCAGTGCTACCATCTAGTGGTTATTTACAAAATTACAGTACTGTGGCTAGACAGCAATAGCATTGATCTTAACTAGTCTTGAGCATACAAGGCTATGAACAGTATAGGCAATAGTCCTGTATGCATAAATATACATTTTACTGTGTTTTATCAATCTGTGGATAAACCAAAAACAAAAATAACCATTCTGTCTTTTAAATAGTCACTATACTCAAATTCAATTATACTATAGCTCTGTGCACATCTCTCAGTCACAATTTTTGTTATTTTGGTTCATTTTCTTAAGTTTGGGGAAGAAAGTCACTAGATGAGTGGGAATTGGTTAGGGAAAGAACCCAATGGGTGGTACTATATGGCACATACGTCAAGCTCAGGACAGGGGTTAACAGCAGGGGTTCTACAAGTGACCGTCCTGGGCCAGATGCTCTTGAGTGTGTTCATTTGATTTGTTTATTCAGCCTAGTTGGTCCATGGGCCAAAGACCCATTTCATGGCCGACCAGAGTGCAAAGTACTTAACACATAATAAAACTAGACATATAAAACACAGGGTACAGAGCAATTCATACACATTGTTTGAGACACTGGAGAAGGAATCCAGGGCAATATGTGTCTATCTGCAGAAGATACAATGATATGTGGCAGGGTGAGTAGTGAGGAGGAAGGAGGGTATTGAAAGGAAACATGGGCAAATTGGAAATGTGGTCCAGTTTGGCAACTGGTTTCAATACCAAAAAGTGCAAGAGGTATGCACTTAGGGAGGAGAATCAAGGACTAAATACTGGCTGGAGGGTACAACTGGAGCAGATGTCAGAAGAGAAGGATCTGTGGATTATAATTAGTGACAGTCTCATGACCTCAACACAGTGTAACAAGGCATACTGTATGTAAAAACAGCAGGACTGGGGTGCATACTGCCTTCTCAAGCATAGAGAAATAGGTTATCCTACTCCCCTGTATGTGTCCTTGGTAAGGCCACACCTGGAGTACTGTGTGTAGTTCTAAATATTTCACCTAGAAAGGACAAGAGACAGCTGTAGTGGATCCAAGGAGAGCAACCAAAATGTTCATGGCCAGCAGAGGAGGACTTAAGAGGAAATACTAATGGACCTCAGTATGGAGTCACTGGATGCGAGGATAGAATGGGAGACATAACTGAAACCTTCACTTGCCTGAAGGGTACAGAAACAGGGTGGACAGTCAGCAACTGTTTAAGCTTAGTGAAGGGTCCATCACAAGGACTTCAACTATAAACTTGCAGGGAGGGAGGGAGAAATATATGCCAGTGGATCTGGTGAATGTTAACATGGTGGCAAGCTTTCAGGTGGGGTGGGATGGACACATGGGACTGGTAAGGTTGATGGAAGGAGGGACTGGAGCAAAGGGGAGGGATAGTTCAAGCTAAACTATTGAAGGATTGCTCTGCTAAAGGCCAAGACAGTGCCAGACTGGTAAGTGTCTGAGGTAGGAACTGGGCAGACTCATGGACCATCAGCCTTTTCTGCCTGTAAACATCTGTGATTTTGCCAGTAGTGGGGGTGGGGATAAGTCTCCCAGGCACCCCCTGAAGTGAGGATCAGGACCTTGTATGGCCCTCCTTGGTCCTGGTCTTCTCAGTGCCAGGGCATATGCCAACTACTGCGCAGCAGGAGTGAGCTCCCAGTCAATGAGCAGGGATTTGGTTCAGATTATTGAGGCACAGTACAGTATTAGAGCTAATCATGCAAAGCTGAAATTAAGTTGCAAAGGATCCTATCTAGGTCCTTAGTCAGGAGAAAGTAATGAACTGTTTGCTGGGCCTGTACTGCTCACAGGAGGTTGCAGAAGCCATAATTTCAAAACAAGGCAATGGCTGTGAAAACATGTGTTATCAATTATACTATTTACCAGGTGCTCCACTGCCACCCGCACTGCCCTGTTTGCAATCACATGACATCCCGGGCTACAATTTTTGCTACAGGACAACCAATTTCATAGTACTTGGTTGTCCCATGGACTAACGAATCAGTGCTGCCTTTTTTGTTTGTTTGTTCTAACTTATCATTGGTCCACTCGACTCCACTGTAGATGTCCCCAGATCTCTTGCTCAGCTGTGAGCAGAGGAAACAGTGGAGCTCCATCACATGATAGCTTTAGTCATCACCAGTGTAGTAGCAGGGCATGCGCTGCCAGAGTGGAAGCTGAGAGGAGAGCAGGCACCATGTGCCCGTTGTAATAGGGACCTCCTGCCTGCCCAAGATCATCACAGCACCTGCCGACAGTGGGCCACCCACAGGACTGCTAGGTTAGTCCACCAGTGCTTTGGGACAGTCCTGCAGGGTGAGGGCACGATGGTTGGGGGTGGAGCTGGGCAGGTTACGGTACTGCACTGCACACCAACGTGCCATTTTCATGAGGCAATGCTGGAGTAACCTCGGTTTTGTGGCAACTGCATGGGCTGTTCAAGTGGCAGGGTGACATGGACAGATGCACTGTGTGGTGTGGAGGGGCTGGCTGCTCAAGAGTGCACTTGTGGGAGGAAACAAACAAAATAAAGACAAAAGGGAAGGGGAGGTGGGAAGCTTCCTTGCCAGTCAAGCAGTGTCTATGTTGGTGCATAAGGCATATGCCAGGATCGTCGATGACAAACTCAGCAAAGGAGGACAACTGTAAAAAAATAAAGATCAGAAAAGTACAATTTGAATTAAGTCAGTGAGTGACTGAGAAGGACCCTGTCCTAAGCCATAGTGATGCATCAACCAGCAGGCAACCAGAAAGAAAGTAAAAGGTTGCCAATGCTTTAGCTAAAAAAAAAAGAATATTTGAAGAACAACCTGCAGTTCAGCAGGAAAGTGTGGGGGCAGTTGGAGTTGGGCAGTTTAGGGGTGACACATCAGGAAAGAGGAAGGGCACAGGTGTGAGACTGGACTTGTCTGTGGCGTGGGAAATAGAATCTTGGGTAGTTGAGGAAGAGGACTTGAAAGAAAGAGATGGACTGGTTAAAGAAAAGAAAAATAAGAAAAATTGTGTCACTACAAACTAAAGTGTACTATATAATAAGTTCTACCACACCTTACCCTAGCTGACATGCAGAGGAGTCAGGTGAACACCAAAAGTGCACTGTAGTGTTGTGCTGTCTGTGCTGTGGGTACAGGATGCAGAAACTTGAAGAATGGTCAGGGTTTGGCAGTTGAAATTCAATGCAAGAAGTGTAAAGATAATGCATATGGGGCACAAAACCCTGGCACAATATATCAGTTGGGGGTGAGGATATAGCATGCACCAAGCAGGAAGGGATCTTGGGGTTATCATCTCTGATGACCTCAAGGTAGGGAAACAGTGTGACAAGGCAGCAGGTAAAGCAAATAGGATGCTGGGATGTATAGGCAGGGCATTACCAGCAGGAAAAGGGAGGTCATAATTCGCTATACAAGACATTAGTGAGGCCCCACCTAGAGTACAGTGTACTGTTCTGGAGACCATACCTACGTAAGGACACAGACAGGGTAGAAAAGGTTCAGAGGAGGGCAACAAAGATGGTGCATGGATTGCATCACAAGTCCTATGAAGACAGGTTGGAGGAACTGAACATGTACTCCCTGGAGGAGAGGAGGGAGAGAGGGGATATGATAGAGACATACAAGTATCTTACAGGGAGGAACAGGGTGCAGGAAAACACTATTTTAAGCGAAAAAGATGTTCCAGGACTAGAGGGCATGGGATGAAGTTGGAGGGAGGGCGATTCAGAGGAAACATGAGAAAGAATTTCTTCACAGAACGGGTGGTGGACAAGTGGAACACCCTGCCAGAGGAAGTGGTGGGGGCTGAAACAATCACGAGGTTTAAGAATGCATGGGATAGACATAAAGGAATTCTGGAGGTCAGGGGTAGGTACAACAGACTTCTAGGAAAACAAACTGAACTTACAAGCTCAAATGGGCAGACTGGGTGGCCCATAGGCCCTTATCTGCCGACACTGTCTATGTATCTATGTTGTAAAACCACAGCAAAAAGTGTGGGAAAGGTTTAGGAGGCCTAATTGTCAAGGCTTGCTGTGTGTGGGCACTTGGGCATGCAGTTGTAGGGGTGAATGTATTCAGCTACAGCCACACTGCTGGCTTCTACCTAACTGACAGACACCCAGTTAACTGTACCAATAAGTGTCTGCCTGTTCCCACTGACCTGCCTCCATCCCAGTCTACTAGTACCACCACACAGTGAAAGACACACACCACACAGTGACTGGTAAAATATATTTTATGAGCATCAAAAATTTAATTCTTACCTGTTTTCTGATATTCTACATCAACATACTATTAACAGTACAACTCCCACATCATGTACTTTGTTTCTACGTAAGATGTTTAAACATTTACAATGAAATGTATTGAACTACCACTTGAAACTCTGGGACTACCATTTGGCAAGGCCAGTTGTTCTGGACTAGCATGCCATTTGAAATTTGTTGATCCCGAAATATATATATGTACAGAGCAGCCAGCCAGGATGCAGCATACTGCAGCAGAGGTACTGCAGAAAACAAGGCAATGTCAAAGGCAGTTCATCCCTTTGTCATGAAGTGTCACAGAACACTGTGCTGCATCCCAGCCAGTTAAACTGCAGCAAAAATAAAAACAATTTAAATCTTCAGAACAATAATATGGCTTTTAAAAACATTTACACACAGGCTGACAATATTGGTTTAATAGGTTCTGAAACACATTTAGACTGGGTAACTCTGCTTATTTTGGTTGACTTTGTAATAGATTCCATGTATCCCTGAGGGTCTGAACATTGCTAAATTGTTTTTTTTGTATTGTTTTTTCTGAGAGCTGAGTGTTGGACTGAAATATTCATGCAGGGCTAGAAGGGTCTATTTTTAATCTTGTTTTAGTATTCATATTGGGGGATATTTTATTTTATTTCTACGTATTTTTGGTAGGGATATTATTTCATAGTTTATTGTTCAGTTATTTTGCTTAATTTTATATCTTGGTATCTCCCCTCGGTGAGAGAGAGAGAGTGGGAGAGCTTTAAACAGGTGTTTAGTTAGATATTTAGTGTCTTTTTTGTTACTTTTAGTTTTGTGAATGCAAATTATTGGGTTGGATATTTTATTTTAGACTTGTTAGGAGTTTTCCTTCTGGGCTTGGTGCATTGTTGTATTTTGTTAAGCTTGTGGAGTGTGTAGGACTCCCCGGTTGTCGCTATTAGTCCTCTGTTCTCCTCACCCTCCACCCGTTTTTCCCCCTCCTCTGACATGGTCCGACCCACCAGTGCTGTCGGGCTCTGGGTATTGTTACGTAGGAGGAGGGTGGGGGAGTGGAGGGTGCGGACACCAGAGGATGAAAGAACGGTCTCACATTGGGGTACTTAGGCTCAGAAGGCACTTGGGGTGAAATGGAGCCTGGAATATGGTTTACCATGCCTAGTCCCCATACTCAAGGGCACCACCACTATGTTTGGTGGGCAAGTAGCGGGTGGTCCTGGAAACCCATCCAACTCAAGCAGTGTTATGCAATACCAGATCAATTAAGAATAAGACTGCAATTATTGCAGATCTTGTTGGAAAAACTGATCTGGTTGCATCACCGAGACCTGGCTGGATGAAAATGCTGGCCCCATTGAGGCTGCAATTCCTGACGGATACTCGGTGATACACTGCTCAAGATTAGACCACGGGGGTTGCAGTCTGTTTCAAGACCAAGTTGGGCCTTACGAATGTACCAGTTGAGGAGGCTGAATCATTTGACTGTACTGTGGTAGCAGGTGTTGGTTGTAGGATAGCTCTTATCTACCGTCTACTGGGGATGAGGAGAATTCCTACAGAAAGTGCAATTCGTGATCGACATGGTGTTTGAGTTGCCCAGACTGATGGTTCTTGGCAACTTCAATGCCTGGGTCAATGATGATCTCTCACAATTTGGACAGCACTTCCTCCAGTTGATCACATCTGTGGGCCTTATACAGATTGTTACTTCTGCTACCCATAAACATGGTCACTCTCTTGACTTGGTCTTCCTCCTGGGGATCGATGTCTCCAGTTTTGGGGTGGAACCTGTCGATTGGTCTGATCACTACACCATGAGGTTCAATGTTTGTGCCCCTTCGAAGGCCTACCCCTGTGGAGATGGTCAGTTACTGCCCTCTACGGGATATGAGCCCTGAAGGCCTAGTGGCGGTGATTGACCTCTCGGAGTTCCCTATGGCAAGCAGGAATCCAGAGGCTTTGGTGCTGGCCTATAAATAATAAGACCATCTCCTTGGCACGGACTCAATTGCTCCAGTCCATGTTTGCCCTCTCCCTTTGCCCTCGAGCCACCTGGTTTGATGGGCCCCTGAGGAGTTGCAGCGACTGGGACGAAGGTTAGAGCAGCATTGGTGGAAATCCACCCTGGAGGTCAACCACCTTAGATTGGTAGAGCATTATCAAATCTACCAATCAGCGATCTCATGTAAGAAGGCAGAATTCCTGTCCGGGAGATTGCTGCAGCTCAAAACCAACTGGCTCAGCTCTTTTGAATGGTGGACAGGCTGTGCAACCTAGCCTGTTTGCAGCTCGAAGAGCTTTTGTAAGTTAAGTGCAATGAGCTTGCTCGGTTCTTTGTGAATAAGGTGGCTGACATGAGGCAGAGATCCTCCTAACTCGCTCTATGGGAGATACTAGTGATCAGTGCATGGTCACTGTCCCTCCTCATATTTCCTGGAGTACCATTGACTGGCCAGAGTTTGTGAATGTCATGCAGATTGTCCAGAGTATGCACCCTACGTGCTGTAGTTTGGACCGGCCCAACTTCCTGATTATGGGTTGCTGTGATATTATTGGCTCAGTCTTGGTTCAGATAGTCTGGTGCTCCCTTGACTTGGGTGAGTTCCTAGCTCTCTGAAGGAGGTCGTCGACACCCTCCTGAAGAAGGCTGCATTGGACCCAGACTGCCTGACCAACTACAGACCAATCTCAGAGGGAAGGTTATTGAGAAAGTAGTGGCGGTATAATTGGAGAACTACTTGATTACCCATAATATTTACAAACCTCTCCAATCTGGTTTTTGAAAAGGTGCATTACCAAGACTGCTCTGGTTTAGGTGCTCAGTGATCTCCTGATGGCCAGAGATCGGGCAACGCTCTGTCTTGGTGCTCCTTGATCTCTCTTTAGCTTTGACACCGTGGACCATGGGCTGCTTGAGCACCTCGGTTCATCTGTGGCCTGACTAGTACAGTCCTCAGGTGGTTTACATCTTTTCTCACTGGCAGAACTCAGAGAGTCGTGCCTGGGATTTATTCCTCTGACCCATTCTCTCTGTCATGTGGGGTTCCTCACGGCTGGGTGCTGTCCCCATGTTGTTTTGGTGTATATGCTTCCCCTCGGAGACATTGTAAGACGGTATGGGCTGAGATTTCGCTGTTATGCTGATGATACCCAGCTCTACCTGTCTCGCACCTGACCAGGATAGTGCTATCTTGATATTTAACAACTGCCTTACAGATATCCAAGATTGGATGAATTCTAGCTGGTTAAAGTTGAGCGCAGGTAAGACTGAGGTGATGGCTGTAGATCCAGGTTTCCAGATAGAGGGTGGAGGGCTGGACAGCCCTCTGGACTCTTTGGGAGGCTCCCAGATCCTTACCTCTGAATGGGTGCAAGACCTGGAGGTGGTACTTGATGACAGGCTAACACTTGAACTCAGGTGTTGGCAGTTGTCAAGCCTTCCTTTTACCATCTTAAGACATACGCCAGGATCAAGCACCGTTCCATCTGGTGATCTTCCTATACAATCCATGCCTTTGTGACCTCGTGCCTTGATTATTGCAACTCCCTGTATTTAGGGCTACCTGGGGTTGATATCCATTGCCTGCAGCTAGTGCAGAACGCTGCCGCTACGACTTTGACAGGAACTTCTCAGTCCTCTCATATCACACCTGTGCTGCGCGATCTGCACTGACTGCCAATTGGTGACCGATCACCTTTAAAGTCGTATTACTGACTTACAAAGCTCTACATGGACTTGGCCCTGACTACTTGAAAGAGCTTCTGGTACCCTATTGCCCTGAGCAACAGCTCGATCGGCTGATGAGGTTGCTAAATTCCGGTATCTTTAAAATCTTCTGGGGCCCGTGCATTTATGCAGCCCCAACCCTCTCAAATTTCTACCCCATCAGCTTGGGAGCTACGACTGTGAGGGTTTCAAACAGGCTTTGAAATCTTTCCTATGATACCAGGCTTTTAGTGCAATGGATTGTAGGGACCCTGACAGATTGTTTTATTGTTGCCGTGCTGATTTTATTACTGTTTTTAAACTTATTGTACAGCACCTTGATATTCGAAAGACGCTTTATTTAAACAAAGATATTATTATTATTATAATACTAGGCCAGGTGTCTAAAAGAGATTTTACCATAATTTATGAAGTATCTAGGGATCTCTAAAGATATTTTTAACTCCTCAGTTAATAGGTTACTGTTCACTTTATGTTTAACAAGGTAAGTCAAATAAGTTGGATACGTTGATGCATTTTCTTTTACTCAACAGACTTTTAGGCCTTCTATTGCTGGGCATTTGTATGTTCATATGTACTGATTTAATGTCCAAAGTGCAAACATTTTTAAGTCATCTCTTTGTTAAGGAGCTTCATTTTAAAATAGAATATAACACACAATGGTGGGTTCTAAAAATAACAAACTGACCTGTGGTAAGGTTAGACCCTGTCTGGCCTCTTCACATAGCTGAGGCACAGTGGCAACTGCAGATCAGCAACAAGCTACAAAAGAGTACAAAAACAGGGACACAGGTACAGGTATGGTTCAGGATGGTGTAAGGCTGAAGATTAAAGGAACTGGACTTAATAAAATCAGTGTAAGGTAGAGGAAAATGGCAAGAGCTGTGGCATTTAAAAAATTATTTTACCACCACCTAGACTGTCACAGGGTGCATTACGAGTCCAAAATACAGTATATACTAACATACTAGATGCCAGCACAGTAGGCCTATTGGTCTATCAAGTCTGCCCATGTTTCAGCACCTGACTGGGTACTGACCCCTCTGTCTGTCTCCTTCCAGCCTTAACAAAATGTTGCTTATCAGTATCCTGGAGTCATGGCTGCAGCACAGGAGCATACACTGTATGTGAACCAGCCTGACAGTATGGCATTGTTTACCGAGGACAGACTGTCTTTATCAATCCAGATAAGTACTTCATTATATCATGTAACCCACAGAACAGAAGGAGGGACTTTGGATGTTTGTGGCATCATGGGATTTATCTATGGCACACACTGTTCTTCATAGTAGGGTCACAACTCCATATAGGCTGTTCATGCCTGAAGCAACAGATATAAAGAACCAGAGCCGGTCTCAGACTTTGCGGGGCCTGAGGCAGAGGTAGAAGATGTGGCGGGACCTCCCATAACCAACGTCGGCAATGTGATGTTCGCTTAGGAGGCAGTATAGCATAACAAAATGGTTATAATAATGCACACTGAAAATAGAAAATGAGTTGAAAATCTAAGTTTCGACCTTGGGTCTTCTTCAGGAAATATCTAAAGAAAATAAACACAAAGTTAGTGTAGAGGGAGGTAAAATGAGGGATATATATGTGGGGAAATAAAAAGGGAGGCTCAGGAGAAGAAAGTGATAAATGGCAAGATTAAGAGAGAATCTATGAAACAAAAGGTGGAAACACATTTGTCACCTTTCAGCCTTCTTACTAGGCCCTGTTAATTAGTCCCCACCTGGGGACTTCCTAAGCTCTTTCACTCCTATTTTGCTTTTTCTTTCCATCTTTACCTTTTTGTTTCACATATTCTCTCTTAATCTTGCCATTTATCACTTCTTCTCCTGAACCTCCCTTTTTATTTCCCCAAATATATATATCCCTCATTTTACCTCCCTCTACACTAACTTTGTGTTTATTTTCTCTTTTAGATATTTCCTGAAGAAGACCTATGGTGAAAAAGTAGATTTTCAACTCTATTTTCTGTTTTCAGCGTGCATTTAATATAACCGTTTTGTTTTGCTTTTGGACCACATACTGTGCAGCACCTTGTTTTTGTTTTTACATTTTGTATGCTACATTTGCTGCCACCCACTATGCCTAATCTAAAATCTCTTCTGAATTCTCTATGATGCTCCTTCATTTCATCTATGTCTGCATTCTTTTGTCATATTTTAAGTCTTCTCTTGCATTATTTTCTGCTATTTGCTCCAAGACTAAACTCTGCAGTCACTTACAGTTTCTTTACAAATGCCGCCACCTGGGTATTATTCCTAAAGGTTTCTGTTTGAAATTCCATCCTTGTTCATTTGGGTCTGAGATATATGTTTCCTCTACTAATAAACTTTTGAAAACTTTCTCTGGAAACTTATCACGCACACCATTCTTTCCATTAAAACACAGCTGATCTCTGTGGACAAAACCATTCAAAGGCAAAAGGATTTCCTGCAGCGAACAGCTCCACATAACCTTCCTTTTATTAATCACTGCATCCAAAACTTTAACTCCAATCTCTCAGTTCCTCAAGCTGCAAAACTCCAGTCTCTCACCCAGCAGATCAACAACCAACACGAGCCCTCGAGTCACACACAACCTAACAATTTGGTATTTTGCATTCCTCAGACCTTTTCTTGACACAAGATGAGAATCACTCCTCAGAAAAGGTCTTTCTTTTGCCCACACCCAGATATCTTGATGCACCCCAGGTTCAAGTTGATCTGCAGTGCTTCTATCGTAGAGTATGCCTTACAGCTCATTTTCTAATGAAACTCCTCTTCCCACAGATGATGACAGTATCACCAGAACAATCAACGATATCAATCCCCAGTGGATTGCGTGGACATCCTCCAGGATGTTTTGCCGCTGTTGATTATTATGTTAACCAATGCATGGAAAACACCACTAACTTCAATCTTCATTGCAGGCACAACCATTCCAACCTGACACCTGGTGAGCTTGCAGCCCTCAGATCTCTGCAATGTAGGAATGACACTGTTATCAAACTAGCTGATAAGGGAGGTGCTGTTGTGGTCTGGCAAAGGAGCTATACATCACTGAAGCCCCACAGCAACTCTCTGACACCAGGTTTTATTCTCTTCCACAGGACCCAACTGCTGACTATCAGACTGAGGTCACCACCATCATCTCTGCTACTGAAAACAAAGAGCTCTGTGCTTCTGCTAAGAGACTCATAGTTCAGCATCTCTAGACATCCAGGTTTTATTTCCTTCCCAAAATCCACAAAACCGGTAACCGGGTCATCCTATAGTGTCTGCCTGCTCCTGCCCCACATCTCTGCATTTTGGACAGCCTCATGAAACCCCTCGTTGAGTCCCTGCCTCCTATGTTAAAGACACTAACCATGCTCTCCAGTTATTTGACAGGTTCAGATTCAGTGACTCTCATCAGCTCATCTTCACCATGGACATCAAATCTCTTTACACAGTGATCCCCATGATGATGGTCTGACAGTTCTGCAGCATTTCTTGAATAAGCAGGAAGTCCAGCAGCCACCCACATCCACAGTAACTCATCTGGCAGAACTGGTTCTTATACTCAATGCTTTTTTAATAACAGTTTTTTTTAGCAGATCAGTGGAGTTGCCATGGGTATCAAGATGGATCCCAGCTTTGCTAATCTGTTTGTGGGTTGGGTGGAGGAATGTTTTCTCTCATTCACATTCACAGGAACTATGCCTGAACTCTACAAATGCAACATTGATGACTGTGGAAGCCACCTCCTGCTCCAGGAGACCCTCAAGTCTTCCTTGACAAGTTTACCATGGCCCATCCTTCCCTTCAATACACTGTTGAAGTATCCTCCTCTACACTGCCTTTTCAGGATATCAAGCTGTCAGTACAAAACACTGGTCTGAAGACATCAGTTTATTACAAACCCACTGACTCTCACAGTTTCCTCCTCCACAGCTCCTTCCATCCTAAACATGTCAAGAATTGCCTGCCTTATTCTCAGTTTCTTAGACTTCGCAGGTTATGCAGTGAAGAGGATGATTTTGCTGAGCAGACCCAAATAATGCACAGTATTTTTATCAACAGGGGATACTCTAAAAGCACAGTGGATGAGCACTCTTCAGGTCAGTAACATGCTCCGTAACCTTGGCCCCTTGGGAAGGATCTGCCACACAAGAACAACGGCGAATTTCACTAGTGCTTCCTTTCCATCAGAGCACACCTTCTCTTCAGTGTCATCACCAGTAACTTTCCCATTTTGCAAACTGACCCTAACATTGGTGCTTACTTCACAGAACCACCTATTGCCTCCTACGCTGGCTACCTAACCTGCAGAATCTCCTGGTTAAAAGCAGCATACCTACTCATAACAGTTCCTCCCTCCCAGATACCAAACCTTGCAACAGGACTCGCTGCTACACCTGCAAATTTATTTCCAGTGTGACCAAAATTCGGGACCTACAGGTGTTTATCACATCACCAAGGAGTTCTCATGCACCTCCACTAATGTGGTGTATTGTATTCTTTGCAGGAAGTGTACAGCTATTTACATTGGAGAGTCTGGTAGGCACCTTGCTGACCATTTCAGGGAAGATTACAGAGCAGTCAGGAATGGTGACACTGCTAAACCCATTGTATCCCATTTTATCTCCAGGAACACAGTGTCAATTACCTTTCTGTTTGTGTTCTTCAGCAGGGTTTCTGGGATTCTGACCATAGCAAAAACATGGAAGCCAAGCTGATCATCTGCCTTGGCTCCCAGCAACCCTCTGGTTTAAATGATAGACTTATTTTCCACTAAAATCTTTCAGCCATCCCTTATGTTCCCTAAAGTCTATTTTACTCATTTAATTTCTTTTTCATTTTCATCATAAGACTCTATCTGTCTCCTTCCCACACATTTGTCACCTTTCTGCCTTCTTACTAGGCCCTGTTAATTAATCCCACCTGGTGACTTCCTAGCTCTTTCACTCCTATTATGCTTTATCTTTCCCATCATCACCTTTTTGTTTCACAAATTCTCTCTTAATCTTGCCATTTATCACTTCTTCTCCTGAGCCTCCCCTTTTTCTTTCCCTAGATATATATATATATATATATATATATATATATATATATATATATATATACCTCATTTTACCTCCCTCTACACTGACTTTTGTGTTTTTCTCTTTTAGATATTTCCTGAAGAAGACCAAAGGTCATCGTGAGATTTTCAACTCTATTTTCTATTTTCAGCATGCATTTAATACAACCATTTTGTTTTGCTTTTAGACCACATGCTGACGTAGCACCTTGTTTTGTTTTTACATTTAGCATAGCACAGTTCTTTAGGGCACTGAGCTGCAAACCTGGCTATTGGGGTTTGAATCCCATCAGCCCCCACTTGCATACTGGGTGACCCTGAGCAAGTTGCTTTGCATTTCAGGTCACACCTGGAAACAAACTCTGGCTTGGTGTGCCTTTCCTGGTTAATCAATTTCCCTTTCCTAACAGCTCCACATAGGAAATCATGAATACTAGAAGTGTTGCCTAATAATCAAACAAAAGTAAATTCATCTACTTTGCTGCAAAAGGCATGCAATGTATGCATTTTTTAAAACTGATTTACTAAAAATCAATTGCTTACGGTTCTATTAATTTAACAACTTCACATCATATACAACAGTAGTAAATGGTTAGTGTTGCCTGCTCAAGATAAATTAAGCTGCTCCAATTTTGCTGCACAGAAAGCAAATAATACATGAAAGTTTAATTTAAAAAGAAAAAATGCTTGCTGTCATGTTACTTTAAAATAGTTCTCAGACTTTGTGATAGTGTGCCTTCCCTAAACAAAGGAAAATATCTTGAGCCTCCCCATAGAAAACTAGTACACTGACTGCACAGTACATCCAGAATAAAGTGAAACCCTTTGAATACCTGGATGTCATTTTATTCATCTTACTATAACCTCTTCTTGTAACCCCCTCCATAGGTCAGCCTACTTGATCCACTATTTTGGCTCTTGAACCACTGTTACCCTTGTTGCAACTAGTGTTGTGTGAAATTGGAAAATTTCACCCAGCAAAATATTTTGTGGAATTTATGCATTTCAATAAATATTATGCCGGGTGAAATGTAAATTCGCCTGAAGTAGCACAATTTGCCCTCGAACTGGAACAATTTGCCACTTTCGGAAATTTCTCAATTTTGCCATGTCCCCACTCTTAAAAAAAATCCACTCCCGTCCCTGGTGTCAATGTACCCCTAGCTGATCACCAGCCAAATTCAAAACCTTTACCCCAATCACCCTGAATTATCCCAGGCCCCAGCAAACAATCATTGAAAAAAGCAATCCCTCCCCGTCCTAGGTGTCTAGTGGACCCCCAGCCAATCATCGGCTAGATTAAATAAAGAACCCTCCACCCACTCAGTCAATCCAGTTATTTTCCCATCCCCAGCCATGACCTTGGCCCCAGTCTTCAAAATAAAAAAAAAGCAATCCCTCCCTGTCCCTGGTATCTAGTAGACCCCCACCCTGTCTTAAGTCAGAGCCTACCCTCCTCAGCCCCAGTACCCTGATTGGGTCACTGGCACAGCCCTCACTCACCTGCATGGCTGGCGGTCCATCTGAGCACTCAGTGAATGAGGCGTGCTTGTACAAGCATGCACTCATTCACTGAGGCTCAGATGGGCTGCCAGCCATGCAGAGGTCTGGTAAGCCAGTGACCTGCTCAGAGTACTTGGGAGGAGCAGGGTGGGCTGTGACTTAAGAGGGAGTGGAGTGGGGTCCACTAGTTACCAGGGACAGGGAGGAGATTGCTGTCTTTTCAGAGATTGGGGCCAGGGGACCAGGGTGACTGAGGGGGTTCTTGAGTTGGCTGGTGATTGGCCGGGGGGCCACTGACACCAGGGATGGGAGGATTTTTTTTTTTATAAAGACGGGACAGGGGCCCAGGATAACTCGGGTGACTGGAGGAGGGTTGACTTGGCTGGTGACTGACTCGGGGAACCACTAGACACCAGGAGGAGAAAATAAAATATAAATGATAGGGCATAAGTAGGCAAAATTGTGAACAAATTTTGCAAAATATTTCATTGGGCTACATTGCCGATTTCACAGCAATTTCACTGGTGAAAAACATTTTTTGCAACATCTCTAGTTGCAACACCTTTATGTTTCTGATTACTTGCTTAGTTTCCCATCTCTGAAATAACCTTCCTACCCACCTTACCTTGTCTTAGCCAGCTTCTTGAATCCTTTGGCTCCTTCCTGTTCCTGCTCTTAGTACAGTACCCTTTTGCTTAACCCTTATATTTGGGTTCTGCCACCAATCTGAATTGCCAGTTACCACCCCTCATTCAATGTTCCTATGTGTAGTAAAAAGCTAGTGTTGTTGAAGCAAAATAAAGTAACCTAGTTAGATCTTGCTGCACAAAAGACCACAATATATGCAAGTTTTGTGACCACAATATATCTAAGTTTTGTTGTATCTGAAAAACAATCACTCATGGCCACAGAAATCACTTTTAAACAATACTTTTCTGGCTTTGTGGGTGGCAAAATCATCAATTAGTATGTAAACATCCACTGACTGTGAGATCTTATATGCAGTTGAGAGATGACTTAGGCCATTTAGCTGTTCTTAGCTCATACTTGATTTAAGGTATTTGTTTATCAGCTTCAGCTTTGAAAAGCTTCATTCAGCACTTGCAGCTGTCACTGGTATAGTCAGAAGGATTCTAATTGCCACAAATGTGTTTGTATAAGTGCTGGATAGCTTGTCTGAAACCAAGTACTGCAAACAGCTCCAGCGGTGTTATGTTGTCTTCAATGCAATTTGAAAGCAACATCAGCTGCTATAAAGGTCGTCACCGTCAATATCACCTGACTGTCCATGCTGAAGAGCCACATTAAGATCTTGGCAGCATTTCAGCAGTTCACTGGATGGCATCTTTTTCTGTTTTCCAGGTTTGTAGAGGAAGTCAAAATTGTATGAGTGAGTTTGTAGAGAAATATTTCTGAAATGACTGCACAGCAGTATCAAGTATTACAAGCAAGTATTCCACACAAAAGCTTCTTCCCACTTGTTATTGGAGTGTTCCCTCCTTCATATGAAAAAAGGCCTTTTCTTTGAGGAACAGTGTTCTTGAAACACAGGTTCGATGCCCATTGTTTCAGCTATTTCTTTGGCAGTCACTTTGGCATCATTAAAGCCATTTTCGCTGTATTTCTTGAAAAAAAAACAGAACTGAATTCACATGCGTCATCTATTTGCATTGTTGGGCTCTGTAGGATTTTCTTACATGGTTGACAACATTTAGGAGGTCATACCAAATTACTAGACTTAGAATGAACTTGAAAGAACTTGAGCTTGTGTACAGACAATGATCTGGCTTCACCACAGATTTTTGGATTATTTGTGGTCTCGAGACTTCATCCAAGGCATCACGTATATCTCTGGCCTAGTATCTAACAGCTTTTACACTCTCTAGTCTGCACTTCCATCTTGTCTCAGATAACGGTTTTATGAGCATATCAGGGGCATGTTTCCTCAAAATTTCCCACCATGCTGTTGAGGCAGAAAAGATGGTGTAAAGTCATTGCAAAACACCAAAAAAGTCTGTGCTCTTGGAGAAGAACTGGCAATATCACCCAAGATGAGATTCAAATTGTGAGGCGCCACAAGGTATAAAAAGCCCTTGGATTCAGACTGAGAATGCAGGATTGGACACCTTGGTGTTGGCACCATTATCATAACCTTAGCCCACGGCAGTTCTTTAGATCTAGTCCATATTATTCTATTTGGTTTAACAGAATGTCACAAAGTGCCTTGCCACTGCTGTCATGGACTTGAACAAAATCTGCAAAGTGTTCTGAAATTTTGACTGTGTCGTCAATGTCAACAAACCTGATAATCAGAGACAACTGTTCTTATAATTATATCTGGTGTGCTGTCCAGTAGCACTGAAATATTTGCCAGCTGGACACAATTCAGTATGATGTTTTCTACTTTTCAGACATCAACAGGACAAGTTCTTTTGAATTCTTGGACCAAGACAGTGGTCTCTTATTTCTTGTGATCTGATCTGTTTCAGATGATCTTCTAGAACGAGATCAAACCTGGTCATGAGCTCAACATGCCCCAAGAAATTCCTGTTGTCATGGCTATAGAGTGTATCGCTACTCCCACAAAATGCCAAGTTATGCTCCGCTAAATACTGGATTATAGGATCAACCTTTCTAAGACTTTGCACCAGCAGTTAGTCTCTGTTCTGAGCAGTTCTTTTATATCCCAGTCAATAGTAGTCCCTATGGCAAGTCGTCTCTCAAGCTCAGACCACTGTTGCATGCTCTCAAAGTATGGCTTTGAATGCTCAGGAGTGCTCAGTCTCTCTGTCAAGTGTTTCCCATCATTGAGTCAATTTTTACCAAACTGCTTTTGCAACTCAAGCGAACAACTTACATGCAAAGCAAAGACAGCATCTTTCTTCTTGGAGTACACAAGCCAACACCTTTCCACATGCTCGCCATTAGACAAGGTTCGAAAGTATTGTTCCGTGGAGAAGCAATGTTCATATCTGTCACCTCAACAGTAAGTGAACTTGTAAAATTGTAGTTTGATTCTTTATACGGACCTCTATGGATGATAATTTCCCTATCTTGTGACTGAAGGTTGACTGGCCAGAGTCCTGGATCTTCAAAATCCAGGTACATATTCATATACAAACGGTCTGTTCTGCTGGTGTATGGAAGGCAGGATCAGCATCACACTCCCGACATTTGGTTGCTCAAAACTTGTAAGGTCAATTCAATCATGTGATGCAACCAGACTGAGCCCAACTGAATTGCTGCTGAAATCTGGCTACTTTCCAAATCACAGAAAAGATGAGCACTATTAAATTCAATAGCACTGTTGTTGACATCTATATCCACTCACGTTGCTATTTCTGTGTCTGTATTTGACACATTTCCAGCAACGTTGTATGAACCTTGGTTTCTCGGTGAAACGACCCTAAACTGATCAAGCACACCTTGCTGTAACTATATAAACTGTTGCAGCTGTGTCTTTCTCTTCTTCTTAACTGCTCCAGAAAGATATTTCCTGTTTGCATCTCTGTCTCTGCTGGGCATCTCGTAAGGACTATAAGTAATCCAGAAACAAAACGGAATAGTGATTATTGTCATAACAGTGACCAAACCTGAATAAACTTTCAACTAAAGGACCCTCCAGTCCACTTTTCCCATTCTATTAGAGCACAATAAAATCCAAGTCACACACTGATCTTGTTAACCACATGATGTGCTCAACAGTATGAAGCGAGACCTAGAGATGATTATCCCAGTAGTAGTCTCAGAAGGGATTCAGCCTCCAGTTAGAGAGACACCATCAAACATGATTTGGGGAATAGATCCAGAACTTAACACCAGCGATTACATATTGTTGATATTAGCCTTGGAGGAAGGTTTGCTGACCACAGACACAGATTCAAAAACTGAAAGACACATACTTAAGTGGCCTTTCTTATTGTACATCATATACAGTGCAGCATGGTGGCAGTTAACGTGCAGCACATACAACACTTAGTGCTATAATCGGTACTCTGCCGATGCCTCTACAGAGCCTGGCTTTCTACGAGCTCTCACAAGATTTACATCTCAGCTGCAACAGGCATCTATCAAATGCTGGTAGATTTTAAATTGAGCTATTAAAAGTTTAAGTAGCCCTGCAGGCTTGTGCTGGAGAAGGTAACATTTCCATAAAGTACACCAGCTTGGTCAGTGGAAAACATCTTTGAGGCTAGTGATTTTCCTGTTCTATAACTGCAACACTCCAGCTCTCACAAGAGTCACAAATATAACTTCAACATTAAGCCCGTTTTTTCTCCAGATGATGTACCAAGGTACACATGTCTACTAACAAGTGAATGAAGTTCAACACAACACGGACTGGCATTGTCAATGCAACCACTGGATTTTGCTCCTTTGCTCCACACACTGTTCCCATGACTAGTAGATAACGCATACACAGTCAACTGCATGCAGAATGGAAGAGTTTGTGGTCTCACCATTACACACATGCATACACATACACACACTGCAGCTACTCGATTATTGCTCCATTGCTTCACATACGGGTCCCGTGATGAGTAGATGATGCACGCATGGTCAAATGCACATAGAACAAAAGAGATTCTGGTTACACACACAGCATCTGACATGTCTCATCACCATGATCCAGACCCCCAAACAAAGGACAAAAATCATCTTAGTCAACACACACACACACACACACACACTACAGTCACTCGATTATCTCTCCATTGCTCCAATATGGGTCCCGTGATGAGCACATGGCAGGTGCATGGTCAAATGCATACAGAACAAAGAGATTCTGATCACACACACAGCATCTGACATGTCTCATCACCACAATCCGGACCCCCAAAACAAAGGATGAAAAACATCTTAACCAACTCTTCATTAAGGCTCTTTTTCATGCCAGCAAGACAGATAGCCCCAATCCCAAAACAAGCACTTCTCCCATCCAATCAACTCATCAGCAGATACGGCACTGCCAGATAGCTTCATGAGCCCAAGACCATCATGGGGTCCAAGGTCTGGCCATTTTTCTCAAACGAGTGTCTTATTTCAGTAGAGTCACAGGATTATATAGAGGATAATGTATGGTCTTTGGGTAATACCCTCACTGTAAACACTTTGAGAGGTTGCCACCATGACATCATTGTAAACCTCGAGTCGAGCATAAGTTATATCACTGATATGACATACAAGAAGGTTAACAGAGTGATATCATAACGATGGCATAACAAGGTTGTAATCTGCTTGATTTCAGTTAGTAATAAGGGCCCCATACATTCTAAATGAGTTATAGGCCCAACAGGGTAGCCTCTGAAATCAGCCAAAGAAGTGGCTTGAAAATGCTTACTAAGGTGCACAAAAATGTTCAATTTGCACACATGCACATCTCTACTTTCAAAGCAGCAGGTAGATCTTGGGCTCTGTGTATATTTCAACAGCACAAAGCAGTGCCTGTATTTTTACCAAATGAATACTGCAGACAAATACAGTAAGTAAAGAGCACCTATGTCGGGTGCACAAAATAACATGAGCACTCACTATGCAGCTAGATACCCTGCCATGTCATGGTTCTGTCTTTAGCAGTATGTTACAATAGTCAAAATACTAAATATTTTGCAGCTGGAGAGAGGGAACCCTGGGAGAGCTACATGTTGGGGAGGGGAGCTTACTGTCACCAAAGAGGAAAGGGACCTAGGGGTTATCGCTGATGACCTTAAGGTATCAAAGCAGTATGCAAAGGTGGGAAGGAGGGCCAGCAGCAGGCTGGAGTGCATAGGTAGTGGTATCACTAGCAGGAGGCAATGATGACACTGTATAAAACATAAGGCCTCACCTGGAGTACCGCGTGCAGTTCTGGAGGCCACAACTGCAAGGACATAAACAAGGTGGAGACTATCCAGAGAAGGGTGACTAAGATGGTGCGGAGCTTGTACCACAAAACAATATGAGGAGAGACTAAGAGACCACAATATGCACTCACCTAGAGCAAACTGGCCAGTGCTACTGCAGCTAACTCTCTACATGCCCGTCTTGACTAGTGCTGTTTTTCATTGCTGTTTATAAAGTTAAAAGGTCCCTACTTTATGCAGGCTCTACCCCTCATGCTAATCCCTCTCAATGTTCCAGATGGTCTGGTGTGATTAACAGCTCTTTAAGAGCTGCAAGGCAGTTGAAGAGGGCTTCCCACAAAAGACATTATCACTCCACTGTCAGGACATTTAGTTCAAGTTCAAGTTTATTGCAGGAAAACTCCATTGAGCAAGCTCATTTACAAGGGGTCCTGTGACATAAACATTTAAAGTACAAACATAGATAGGTCATAACAGTATATACATGAAATGCCGTTACATGATACAGGCTGGATATACATACAAGGGTACCACATAGGGTGACCACAGGTAGTAAACATTAATATGAGACAGGGAAGCGACTTACAGGTTGCATACTGATAAATGAAACATGATGACTGGTGTGTGCAATACATATATTTTGGCAGCTAGAACAAACAACAGACTACAACTGATATGGGGAGGTGATTTGATAGAGTAGCAGTGGGCGTAAGCATAGATAAAGCCAGGAGTAGAAGGGGAAGGAAAGCAGTAAATATGACAAAGCAATAATACCCTACCAGTGGATAAATATGGCACACATGGGGAAGGAAGAGACTTAATGACAGTTACAGGTGTCTTTAATTTTCGCTGAACTTAGCGATTTGTAGAAGTTTATTGAAACCGTGCTAGTTAGTTTCAGTACGGTTTGTAATTGGTTCCAAATGAGGGAAGGGCATATGCACAGCACGCTTACCAAAGGAGGTCCACGCCCTGGTATGTCAAGCATAATAAAGTCAGATTTTCTTAACCAGTATGCACTATGTGAGATACTAATAAGGAGAGAGATAGCTTGGCAATTTCTGGAGGAGCAGTTTAAGAGTCCATGGCCCAGAATGGAGCAGTAGTAAGGATGTCCAACCAACAGCTGCATATAAGTCACAGTGGTGCGAATGGTAAGGGAGTTGGTAATGAACCGTAATGCACGGTGATAAAGGATGTCCAGTTTACTTAGATTTGCAAGAGTGGTGGAGGAATAGATTACATCGCCATAGTCGAGTAGGGAAGAAAAGTGGCCTGTACAAGCTTGTTTCGAGTTTCAAGGGGAAAGGGCCTATTTCTGTAGAAGAAACCTAACCTTGCTCTTAACCTTCTAGAGACATCTTCGACGTGGTCATTGAAAGATAATTTATTGTCGATCCAGATACCCAGATATTTAAATTTGGTTACAACTTCCAGAGGCTCGTTTAGCGTGGTGACAATGAAGTCCTGGGCAAGGGTATCGGGGGCCTGTAACAGCACTGCGGAGAATATCATCGCTTTAGTCTTCTTAGCATTGAGCAGAAGCTTTGCCTTCATTAGATTATGCTCAAGTTGTGCGAAGTCCACTTGAAGCACTCCCTTGACTTCAGATAACGATGAGCCAGAAGTATATTAATACAGTATCATCTGCAAAGTGCAGATTGGACGAGATATGTTAGCATCTAAGTCATTAATGTCCAAAGAAAACAAGATAGGGCCTAAGATGGATCCTTGAGGACTCCTCTTGCAACTGGCAAGGCAGCAGGAAAAAGCCTTCCGCCTTTACTTTTGGAATCTTCCAGTTAGGTAGCTAGAGAACCACTGTGGTCTGGTATGTGGCACCAACTTGCAAGGCAATTGACTAATAGTTTGTGATCAACAGTATCAAAAGCTTTGCTGAGGTCCAAAAGACTGCGTGCAGTTACCTTCTTAGCATCTATAGCAGAGATCCAATCATTGGCTACTTTTGCTAGTGCAGTGATTGTGCTATGATTAGCCCGGAAGCGGATTGAGCTGGGTTAATGAGAGAGAAGGTTTCCAAGTGAGATTTTAACTGAATATGGATCAGTTTTCGAGAACTTTAGAAAGGATAGGCAATATGGAGATAGGCCTATAGTTGTTTACATCACATGGGTCACCAGATTTAAATAGAGGGAGGATATGTGCTGATTTCCAGCAGGGCTGTGTAGATGTAATGGAAAGACTGAAGATGTGGAGGATTGGGGCAGTGAGATGGGCGTAGCCTGACCTTAGGAAAAAGGGTTCCAAGCCATCGTCCCTGAGCTTTTTGTGTCTAAGTTAAAAGAGAATCTTCTACTTCTTTATAAATTATCTCGCGCAGTTAGAATGGGATGGGTATGCTGGCTCACCACAGTACCAGCATAAGGTGACGAGTCAAAAGCTAATCCAGCTGTGGCAAAGTGGGAGTTAAATTCTCCAGGATTAGGGACTTGTTTTCCACAATCTTGCCACTTGCAACTATCTTTGTTGGGACAGAGGGGCCATGGACCGTCCTTCTATAGCTTTGATAGTCTTCCATATTTTATGAGGGTTACCTTTAGCTTGTTTGAGAGTAGAAATATAATACTTAGCTTTAGCAGTGAAGTTTTTTCACACAGTTATTCCTGGCTGTTCTAAAGGCCTGCCAATCTGAAGATTCTCTGAATGTCTAGCTTTAGCCCAGAGCTTATCTAGAGCTATAAGGGCTGCCTTGAGATCCAAGGTGAACCAGGGGTTGGAATTGTTCCATGCACTTACTTTGATGAAAGGGACATGCTTATTTATTATTGTAGTGAGTTTGTCATTAAGGATGTAAGCTGCCTTGTTGACATCTTTGGCTAGGTTGAGATCTTGCCATCTGATCATGCTCAGGTCAGATAGGAAGTTTACTGCACTGAATTTATGAAAGGATCTTTTGTTATAAAGATGTGTTGTGGCCTTAATTTGAGATCTTATGCAACAACAATTCCATGATCGCTCATGTGTTGTGAAACACTGCCGAATTAGATATTTTGTGTGGATGGGTGGTTCTGTACCACATCTAGAATGGAACTGTTGGCAGTATTTAGAGTGTAGTTCCTAGTGGGTTCACTGACTAATTGCTCAAGACCTAGCTCGTCACAAAGGAATTTGAGGCCATGTGATTTAGGTGACAGTCCATATTTAGATCTCCTAGAAATATTGTTTCAGTTTTTGCATCTACGAACATGGATTCAAAGATTAAGGACTTCATCACCACCAGACGGGGGTCTATAGCTATCTAGGATAGTGATACATTCTGAGGAGGGAGATGAAGGCTCTAAACTAACTCAAATTCCTGGCTAGAGATTTGCAACTAATATTGGTGACTGAGTACTTAGATTTGGCGAGATAACCACACCCCGCCTCTAGACTCTCTATCTGCTCTAAATAAATTGTAGCCCTGCAGTGATATTTGTTGATCAGTGTTCGTCTTTTTGACCACGACTCAGTAATTATGATAAGGTCAGGGTTAACGTTGCAGCCCAGGATTGCAGCTGTAAAAGTTTTTAGGCAGGCTTAAAATGTTGACTATCATCATTTTGAGACCTGTGGCCTCAGCAAAATCGATAGGCGAGGTAAGTTGTGGGGCAGGTTGAGCTCCACATTTCCTGAGCAGAGAAGAAGCAGAAGTATAACTTTCTTTAAGGAGCTTGTAAGAATGGAGACTGCTCTTTTATTTCTTCGCGATATCATATCGTGCTGTGCAAGAGCTGGCACCACTGTAATGACAGTTTATCGTGATCAATGTAAGTGTTGAATAGACATAGGTGAGGACAGTAGCAAGGGGTGTAGGCTAACTGGGGGAATAGGCTAAAAGGGAGAGGAGAATGACATAGTGTCTGCACGGTGGACCGTTATAACATTAGGTATTGATAAGGTACATTGGAGAACTGAATTGCATTGAGGTACTTAATTGCACTGTATTGCTGAGAACTCTGCACCTTAGGAGCAATAAAAACACAATAAGGAGGCCATGGTCCCAGATTGAGTGGTCTCGTAATTTGTATTAGTGCAATATTTTCTAGGCAAGTAATTTGCCCACCTAGGTACTCACTTATAACCTAGATGAGAAAATACAGCAGAAAGGGAACAAGGAGAGCAGGAGCAGCTTAGTTAGTGGCGGGCTCAAGAGATATTCACACAGGGCAGTCTTATTGGCCACACTCAGATACCAATCACAGGTTGGCAGCAGTTGAAACTAGGCCAATGAAGCAGTAATATGATATAGGAGGCGGATCATGAGTGTATTTAAGGGAGGTCTGGGAGAGGGGTGGTGGGGTGGGAGAAAATTTCAGGTCAGAGCGAGAGCTGAGAAGTCAGAATTAAGAAGGAACACTGTAACAGGATATAGAGAAGGTGCCCCAATCAGAGAAAAGCAGGCAAGCGGGCATACCAATCACAATCCCCTAGGGCAGTGTCACACCAGTCAAGGGGTGCCCAGGCGTGTTGACTCTCTGCAGAGGATTCTATTGCTAGCATCCAGGGTGTGATCAAGAATAGTGTGATGTTCCAGTTTTCTGAATGTGTCTCTGACAATTTGTCCCACATTATTAAGACCAGTGCACCTCATTTCCCTACATTTTGAGTGTCTGCATCCAATATTCTGGTGAAAAAATGCTAAAAGGTATACCCTGCAGGTGGTGGGTTTTATCCCAGCCTCACCATATGCTCCTCTCCCTCCAAACCTCTCAGCTCTATACTTTCCCTGGGCACCACTGTGCAGACCAGACTCTGAAATGACCATCCATAGATCCACAGCAGAAAATTTTCACTGTAAGCATGAGCTGCACTGTGGAAATGTGAGCCACATACCAGCCCCCGTGGCCAGTGTGACCAATACCTGCAACCCTTATGACTCCTGTGGAAATGTGAGCCACATACCAGCCCCCAATTTATTTGGAATATACTATACACCTTATGGGGGGCTCACATGCATGCAACCCTTGCATAAGCCATGACTGTGACCCTTCTGCTCCCACATCCCAAGACACATAGCATACTTCCACTCCTTGAGCCCCACCCACCCTATCGCCAGGGCATGCTTTTCCTTTCTTCAACTCACAGACCCCAGGATCCACTCACACTTCCTCTCATAACCAGGTGTATGTTACCTCACCCACCTCAGTCTGAAAGATGCTCCCCATCCCTCAGTTGTCTGGGGCAAATGCCCTCCTTCCCACCCTCTCCCAAGCCAAGACAGTCCTAGCCATTGCCAAAGGATGAGTGTGGCATAGGTGGAATCCCTAGCAAGTCATACAACTACCCTCCCAATGGCTAGGGCACCTGCCCATGAGCATGACAGACATGCTAAGAACCCAGGGTTAGAGGTGTGCTCCACCTGTGCCCGAGCAACAATGGGTAGGGGCATGCTCCCATATCCCAATGACTAGGTACCTCCCCAAAGGTCTGGAGACACTCTAACCCCTGAAGCACCCTGTCTCCCAACCATCTGAGGCATGCTCAGCATATAGGGACCAGTTCCTTCTCTACAATGTGATACAGCTTGAGTCTCCCACAGGCTGAGGCAACCCTGTTCCCAGGACACAGTGAATAACACCATTATGAAAGGTTAAAGCAATCCCAAGAGCATGGGCTACTTTTGTTTTGGAGTAAATGTTCCATTAAACTATGCAGAGCCTTCCTATTGCACGCTGTCTTGAAGTGCAACCATTTGGAGAGTAAAAGCTTAAACTTGTGTGGGGGATACATTTAACTGTCCCACATTATGAGATTTGTACCATATTTTTACTATTGCCAAGTGGAAAGGGATTTACCCACAAAGTGAAGGTGTTCTAAACTCAGTCTCATACAGTGTTTCCACTAGAAACTGATAAAACAGAATTACCTTTTAGCACACAGTCCCTCTTCCTACATACCTAAATATCTGGAAACAAACATTTTTTAACATGTCATGTGTCTGTGAGCTGCTAATGTGTCTCCATAATAGTCAGAATTTTTAAGTGACAGTAGTGCCAAGTGTAAAGAAAAAAAATAAAACCCACTTATGCAGAATATCTTCCCATTTATGGAGACACAGTAGCAGCCCATGGACCCCTCCATAAAGCCCAACCTTGCAACTATCATTTGCATGAGTGTGCCTTCATAATAGCCAGGTTCCTAGTGGGCAGGCATCCATGTCACCAGACATTCACATGACATTAGCATCTTTGTTGGCAGTACCACAAAGGAGGCCAAATAGTAATGGGCATAGACCAGGGACAGCTCTAACATGCACCTGAAGGGCAAAATTGCATCCTTTCCCAAATTGACCCCCTCTTTCCTTGGCCAGTGAGTCCAAACTGATGCACCTACTGTATACCAATATCTAAAGGAAGAGATGTGAACTGCTCAAAATCTGCTACTGTTTGTGTTTTGACCCAGTAGGTTCCTCTTTAAACACACATGATGTTTTACACCAGTGAGTCCAATTCGACCCACATTTAACTCCCACCCTTCACTGTTACTAGTGTAGACACTGCACAGACCTGTCACTGCACTTCTCTCTCCGACTGACTCTAACCTTCGTGGGGTTAGTTATGTTAGCTGAGCAGCGATGGAAGCCTACATTGTGAGTGCCTCAGCTGTGCTTGTCATGTGTAGATATTATAGTGTACCACTTAAGCACAACTGCAAAATCTCATACATACTTCATAATCTGTGTAGTGATAAGCAATACTTTAACTTTCCCACTCTTATAGAGAACTGTGATTGTCTCACCACTTCAGCAGGTTATGAAGTATGAGATTTTGCAGTTCTGCTTAAACGGTGCACTATAATATCTAAACTTCTGAAGGAAAAAGGGTTTCACGGTATGTTACGAGTACGTGAGTCACAAATATGGAAACCAGAAAGTCAAATTTCCTCAGTACAACAAAGGCACGTTTCACTCAGGTAATAACAAAGTGCTCCAACTTTTGTTTGCAAACATGTTTCCTTGTATATGGGCCACCTGGGCCTTTGCCTTAGATATGTTTGTAAAGTCTACATGCAGTTTTTTAACTGCTTGAAACTGGTTTTAAAAACAGTACAAGTAATGAAAAGTTTGTCTTTGTGTTCTTTACTTTGTGATTGTTGATGATGGGCTGACACTGCATTCACAGGTGTTGGCAGTAGTTAAGTCCTCTTTTTATCATCTGAGGAACATCACCCGGAATAAGCATCTTGTTATGTCTAGCGACCTTCCAGCACTGATAAATGCCTTTGTGACTTCACGCCTTGACTAGTGCAACTCCTTTTACCTAGGGCTTCCGGGGCAATGTCACACTTGCAGCTGGTGCAGAATGTGGCGTCAGGCTATTGGCCAGGTGTTTCCTGCATGAGTCGCATCACACCTGTGTTGTGCAGGCTGCACTGGCTGCCTGTTCAGTGGCAAATCACCTTCAAGGTCAGTTACCTGCAAGAGCTACTGGTTCCCTAGTGCCCCTGACCTCTCCGCTCAACCCGATGAGGATTGCTAGAGGTTCCCAGGGTATGACTGAAAACATCAGGGCATGAGCTTGCATATGCGGCCCCACCTGTGGAACTCTCTACCTCGGTATCTGAGAATGCCAGACCATGGAGAACCTAAGAAGGCCTTAAAGACCTATTTGTTCCATCTTGCCTTTGGTGATTTTATATGATGTCATTATTTATTGTTAATCAGTGTATAAGCTGGGTTGCACTGTGGTTTTATTGTTTTATCTGTTTTATTGTTCTTATCTGTACAGTACTTTGATTACTTGAATTGTGTTATATAAATAAAGAATATTATTATTAGTATTATAAAAGAAAAAATCTCTAGTCTTGAAGTGCTGTTGCATAAGCTGGAAGCAGTTCAGAACCAATAACTTGGCAATGGCTGAGATTTTATATAGATGTTTCACAAAACATGCTGAGGGTCATGCTAAAAATTCAATGGGGAGTGGGGGTAAAGTCAAGAGGTATGACCCAAGAATGGATACCTATCAGTTCTGAATGGCTGCCAGTTTTGCAACAGCACTTCAAGACTAGAGTTTTTCTTTGCAAAGTAAAGAACCGAAGACAGACTTTTCCATTACTTACACTGTTGTTTTTTCGTTTTGTTTTTAACACCAGGCCAGTTCCAAGCAGTTTAAAAAAAAACATGTCAACTTTACAAACACTGCCAGAGCTGCACCTGTCCCCACCTCACCCCACCCCACCCAGGTACTAGAGATTTTTTTCTTTCCAAGTAAAGAAAACAAAGACATTACTTATACTGTTTTGTTTTTTAAACCAGACCAGTTTCAAAGACCGTTGACTTTACAAACATTGCCAGGGTTGCCCCACAGCTCCTGCTATCGGGCTGCAATCTGGCATGGCTAGTGTACCCTGAGGGGTCAGCAAGTACCAGACTCTGATCACCCACCCTCTGCAGCTGGGAGCCCTACTACCAGGTAGCTCCTCCCCAGCCCTTGAGGCCAATCAGCTGGCGTTCTGGGCTTGTTTCTGAAGCCAGGCAGCAGGGTGGGAGGGTGCAGCGCTGCCCACTGGGCCATTGGCTGACCCCAAAGATATTCCTTTCACTTTATAAATGCTTGTGGCGGTCACTGCCAGGGACCTGGAGGCAGGACCCTACCTTGAAGGACAGTCTGCAGCAGGAAAATCGTGGTGAACCTCAGATATCCTAGAGTGCTGAAGCAACCCAAGAGAAGCGGTTCTGAGGTCAGGTAGGTTTTACAGGTACTAGGCAGTGGTGGCAGGAGGTCCATGCAGACAATTTGGGGTGGATGAACAGAGTTCACCAAACAAGTGATACTGAGGGCTACGCAGCACAAGTAGCACCAGCACTGGCTCATGAGCTTAGTTGTGTGTTTGTAACAAACTGGGCAGTAGTCACCATTGTGCAGCAGGACATATAGACATGGACCCAAAGTCCCTTCTGCCCCATAATACTATTTATCCATGTTTCTCTGTTTGATAGCTTTCATCACCCGCCCATCACCACCACCACCCGCTCATCAAATTCCCATGTTCTCTGTATATCCATTGAGAATGTCCAGTTGGGATAGACAAAATCCCACAAAGAATTTGGCCTGTGAATGATAAAAATAAAAAAAACATTCTATTAGATCGGCAGTTCAAAATCCCTCTCCCCACACTCACACATCTTATGTGGGAACCATAGTACTTGGTCTTAAAGACCAAAAGACTTGGGCCATATATGTGGGAGATTTGACAGGGTGCCAACATTAATCCCATTCCCACCCACAAATATTGAGGAATTCATAACAGTTTTACAAACAGGAACATAACAAAATGCCTTTACTGTGCCCCTACCCCCACACCACCCAACCCAACCCAGTGACCCAGGCACTTGACTAGGCACAAATAAAAAAAGAGACTTACTAGTACCAGAACATGGTGGTGGGAAATTGAGATAAGCAGAAACAGAAGGGAGACTGTTGGAGAAAATCTTGGACAAGGCATCAGAAATCAGGCAGCTGGCTGGCATCAGCCTGGCTAGTGATGGATGGTACCATTATTGTAACCCGTAACCATACTAGTGGCACTGGCATGGGCCCTGGCAGGCAGATCAGTGGTCCATGCAACTGACCGGGTCACAGATAGGCAGCACTTCAGCAGCCGCAGAAGATCGCGATTCGGCGGGACACCCAGCAGGCAGCGATCCTTGTTGAGGACAGTGGCAGTCAGGCAGCAGGCACAAAATACAGCAGCTCTTTCTCCTCAATGGCTCCAGTGGCAGTGGCCAGTGGAAGATGGGGCCTGGGGGTTTAGCAGGTTGGTGGGTGATGGCGAGTTGAATCAATTCCAGCAGCAGCAGGTTCCGACTCTGACTGGACATCCACACTCCACTCCCCAGGTCTGTCAACTGATTCTGCAGGCGACGTCACATTTAAGATAAAAAATGCTGAGCAGCAGGTCACATCAAGCAAGGCAGTAGAAACTCCATTAGTGCTCCATCTTCCTTTAAACTTCCTGCTCAATGATGTCAGCCTTGCTGGCTCCAAGATGATTGGGTGAGCAAGCGGTACACCGTGCATTGATTGGTTCCTGACCTGCTGCCCACCCACTGGCTGCAAAGAGCTCTTCTCCTTCTCTTATTGGTGAAAGCCTTCCTCCTTGTTATTTGTCCCTGGCAGAGCTCTAGCTACTTTCTGATTGGCCATTCTCTGTATCCTCCTGAGATGGTTTGATTTTCTTCAACCCAGAGCTCTGCCAGTGCCCTCAGTGTGTTCCATGAGTGCCAGAACCAGTCCTGGAGGGAGGAGGAGAAAGTAGAGGTCGGTCTTGATATGTGACCCTTGGGGGAGGGTTATAGATCAGAGACAGAGAGAGAGAAAGAGATCATGGATGGGATCAGAGATCTGTCCCACACAGGGTGGACCCCACGCTTACAGTGCTGCCAGATGAGATATATTCAGGCTGCGGCAGCACAGCAGGCGGCTGGGCATGGCCTTGTGGTCAGCAGCTCAATGGGGGGCTATCACTTATCAGTGATAGTATACAGTCACACATGAATTAGTGCAAGGCCTAGCAGGCAGTGGCTGGCAGAGCAAAAAAAATAAAATGCATGGTGATGTGAACAGAACCACATGTTGAAAGATCGGGGCTTGCCTGGCTAAGCAAAAGTGTGGGGCTGGGGGCAGTAGCCCAACTGCCCCCAAGGCTGGCCCTGTGAAGAACTACATAGAGATCATCCCCAAAATCAAATTATGTATTAGTGTCAACATACCGAGCTAAATCCCACCATCAATGACCAGCAGCCACCTCCATCCAACCAGGTAAATCTTGCAGCACTGTACAGGCACTAAGCCAACCCACAAAAAGAACAAAGTAAAGTAAAGCATCTGAATTAGCTGTGCCACCCTGGGCCATGCCCACCTCCATCAGGGCATACAGTATATGCAGATCAGCAGGCAGGCTGGGGGGCACAGGTTGTAAAATAGAGGGCTAATTAGGATTTTGAATCTGTGAAAGAAAATTGGAACTGAAGTAAATGGGTTTATGTAATGTGAACAGGAGGAATGCCAGCCCAGTGGCGCTGAGGGTTGAGGCTGGAAGCCACACCTCACACCACACTGGTGACCTGGGTTGGGAATGGACTCGAGCTGTTGGGGGTTGGCAGGGAGAGGGTGTATTGAGTGTCCTAGGACTGCTCTCCTCCCTCTGGGGTGGGTTAGGGGAAGCAAGTCGCGCTGGAGCAGTCCCTGGTGATGATCAGGGGCAGCTCAGTTGCAGTGCCAGTGAAGGGGTGGAGCATGGCAAGATGTCCATTCATGTGCAGCACATCATTGCACTGCCAGCTCCAAGGGACGAAAATATGGAGGAAAAAGGCAGGCACACTGAGTCAGCTTGATGGCCATGCTCCTGCCGACCCAGAGGACTGTCATGGAATCGCGCTGGGGGTCCGGTTCAGCCCACTTTGGAGAGGTAAGGGGAGACCTACCAATGAGTTGTGGTGGCCGTGCCAGACCCCAACATGTGGTGAACCTGCTGCTCTCTGGGTCAGTGGGGGCCGGTGGCTGGATGCCCCTGTGGTAGCGCTGCAGAGGTGCAAAGATAAGGATGCAATAAAATAAATCAGGAGGTAGATGGTGGCTTTGCACCCATAAGATCAAAAATGGGGAGGTCAATCATTAGTAAACCAGCTTGTAAGGGTGCTAGTGGAAGGAGGGAGGAGGAGGAGCTACTGCGTAGCTAATCCATGATGGCATCTCGGGCTAGTACCGGCATGGCTTTTGTTGCTCACATTTTACTCTGTATTGGTTATCCATTGACCAACTTATGAACTTTATGTGTGTCACTCGTGGACCCCTCAGTAATGGTCGGATAGATGAATCTACATGTTGGGTCAGCTACAGGAGTCATAGATACATAGACACTGTCAACAGATAAGGGCCTATGGCCCACCCAGTCTACCCATTTGAGCTTGTAAATTCCTGTATGTTTTTCTAGAAGTCTGTTGCCCTTACCCTGACCTCCAGAATTCTGTTTTGTCTATCCCATGCATTCTTAAATCCTGTGATTGTTTCAGCCCCAACCACTTCCTCTGGCAGGGTGTTCCACTTGTGCACCATCCTGTCTGTGAAGAAATTCTTCCTCACGTTCCGCTGAATCGCCCTCCTCCAACTTCATACCATGCCCTCTAGTCCTGAAACATCTTTTCCCTGGAAAATAGTGTATTCCTGTGCCCTGTTCCTCCCTGTAAGGTACTTGTATGTCTCTATCATATCTCCTCTCTCCCTCCTCTCCTCCAGGGAGTACATATTCAGGTCCTTCAGCCTGTCCTCATAGGACTTGTGATGCAATCCCTGTACCATCTCTGTTGCCCTCCTCTGAACCTTCTCTACCCTGTCAATGTCCCTATGTAGGAAAGGTCCCCAGAACTGTACACTGTACTCAGGTGGGGCCTAACTAGTGTCTTGTACTGTATAGTGGAATTAAGGATTCCCTTTCTGCCGAGTCCTGCTGTATTGAACGGCGCTGTGGCTGTCTCTGCTTGTTTGCAGTGCAAGCGATGTGTGTGAACCTGAGTACATCACCAGCCCATCGCAGGCGATGCTCTGATTTCTAGAGTAAGTCATTCCTCTCCCTACACGTCCACTACAAAAGGATTTATCATCTGATAGCGATCCAAAAGGAAGAAGAAATGATTCACCAAACATGACTGTGGCTCAAAGCCTGAAGCAACGGGTCACTCAAAGCAATTCACAGACTGCCCACACTGGTCGCAGCAGCAGCAGCTTAAAACGTATTATGGTGCGGCTAAAATCTTTTCTGGCAGACCTCTCTCCCTTACCTGCCTCCCCATCTCCAATGAGCAACGTCCTTGGTGCTTTTCAAACACTGGATGCTGAACCAGAGGAGCCTGGCTACCTGACAGCTGAGGATGAAGGCGCTGAACCACCAACCACTTCTACTACAGCTTCTGGGAACAACCAGGTCAGTACTTATCTTTGTCAAAATCAACTCAGCTTAACTGCAGCTTCACAGCCAGATGCAACCCAAGGGAGAACAATCTTCAGTGGCAAATAAATTTGTATATACCCCTATAGGCACCTCAGATATTTTGAAACAAAATGTTGATTCTGCTGCACAATGCAAAACAATTACACTATAATGGCATCAGCCCCTAATGAACAGGACTTTTCAGCTAGGGAGGCGGGGGTGCAAGGTCCTCCTGGCTCCATTGATACATTGAACCAAACAGACTTGATACAATTTCAGGAAGCCATTAAAAATGAAATCAAAACAGGCCTTGCTACTGTAACAACTGCTCAAAAGAATTGACCATTTTGCTTGGGTCTCTGCAAGCCAAAATGGATCGTTAACTATTCGGACCTCTGATGCAGAGCAAAGAATAAGTTCTTTGGAGGATAAACTTACCCCTATGTCTCTGCAACATGTTTCTCAGTGAAAAGAACATTTGGAATTAAAGCGAAAGTCACTGACTTAGAGGACCAGTGTTACTGCTCAAATATTAAACTTTTACAGATTCCAGAAGGTACTGAAGGACCAGGCGAGCCACTTTCCTTTTCTGAGAAAATGGTGTATTTGGCTCTCAACAAGAAATTCCCCAAAGAGCCAATTAGTCTGAACAGGGCCCACAGGGGAGCAGAAATACCTCTATACGCTTTCTAATAACCCTCCACCCAGACCTGTCTTCATCAAACCCCACAATTTTAAAGACTGTGAGTTAATTTTAAAGCATGTTCGTCTCAACCAGGGTCTGACTTATGAACAATTTAAGTTTTCTGCTTTTCAGTCTTGTCAGCAAATACCTTACAGACCCGCCAGTTGAAGACAGAGATAGAGAATGTCACTATGGACATTTCACTATGCACTCTGCCAGGTGCCTAAATGCACAATTCATAGACACGAAGGAACTGGAACATATTTCAGTCTGTCTTGTTATTGACTACAACTGCTAGAGACAGACTGGATCTTTGAAACTGTTGTAATCTCTCATTCCAAAATAAAATAAGTTTTAAAAAATGTATGCCCAGGAGGTTAGAAATGAAGTTAAACCCACAAGCATTAAGTAACTCATTTATGGCTACAAAGTAAATGGCTTTGATGGGATTTAAATCTGGGTCTCCAGGCTCTCAACTCAGGTCCAGTGCATAGTGATAAGAGTAGGAGCAATACTAAAGGGGTTTGAAGCAGGGGCATTGATTAGAGGAGATGAGGTAGCTATGGGGCACCTTTTAAAGGAGTCATGTGTGGGTGATTATACTGCTGGCATCAATGAAAGCACCACTGATGCCGATACAAAGAATTTGCCTCCACCATTCTGACTCAAATGATGACCATGATCTAATCAGTAGTGTGACTGGTGCTGGTGACTGAGATAAAAGCAAATGGCGGCAGGGCAAACTAGTGAGTGCCCATCCCACAGCTGGCAGTCCTACAGGCTAGTCACAAATCTGACATTAGACAGCAAAGAGGAGCCATGCTTGAAACTGCAGTCAGTGAAAAGTCAAACAGGTTCCTGATGAGGGTCTACAGTAGACTGTAGTGCAAATGTGTTGGTGTGGTTGCTTCCTTGTTTGCCTGTTTGTACTAATAGCTATTTTTCTGATATTTTGCACTACTTGTATATTAAAGTTCCTTTTATAGCAGTAAACCTGCTTAGTTCTGTGCCTTTTGAACTAGTGACCAGAATGCCATCCCTTTCTGGTATATCAATAGCCACGTCTGAGCCCATGGTTAATCATATGGATTGATGCTTTCTGAGCTGCTGAAATGATGGCTTGTTTTTATTTGTTCTATTACTAAAATAGTAAGTAAGCAATAACACATGACAGGGTGTGTGATAAGCTACTGTATATCACTGAGCATCCCAGATGAATTGCACCTCATACTGTGAACAAGCTGGGAAGTTCAGCAATATATCTTAATGCACACCACGTGCTTATAAAATGCTTTGCCTGACATTTTAAAAGTAAAACTCTTTTTAATATTAGCTTAAAACAGAACTATTTGTTCATGCTACTATGGTATGGTTGTTTTGTTAATCTTTTTAGAATATGAGTGAATTGTTATCATGGCGTTCTATAGACCCAGAGTTCTACAGAACTATAAAATGCCCTTCTTCAAAGGAAAACACAGGTTTCCACTGTCTATAGCTACCTTAAAATAATTATTGCACTGTTACTGCCTTGACCTCCTCCAGGCTTACACAGTGCTAATTTCCTGCATACTCTTGCCTGCCTAGTGCTATAATTACAATTTGTGGCTACCAAAGTTAGCAACCGCCTACCTTGTTTATTTATTGAAAGGAAAGTCCCTCAACCATTTTTTCATTTGCCTATGTAGTTTGCAGGCGTGAACATGATTCCTCTCTTGCATCCCCTAATTTCATCCTAATTTAAATTTAAATGAAGTTGCTTCACTCAGTTCTGCCTTGGTATAAAACCTGTTTCAGTCCATTGCAAAGGTCATGATCCCACTCATAAAAGGAAACATAGAAATCTATAATGCATATTTGCACATCAAAGGGACTGAGAGTAAACAAAGAGCTCCTAGCACATAATTAATCAGTTGAATAACAAAATGTCACAAGCACCAGCATCCTTCCAACTGCATTTTTCCACTTCAGACACACTTTAAACAACAGAAAAGCATTAGGAACTTACCTGGAAAGGTCTGATGGTCAGCACAAGACAAGAATACAAGGACATCAGAAGACATACAACTGAACTGACTGACAGTAGCACTTCCATTGACTTGTGCATGTAAGCATCATCAACTCCCTTGACCTTTGCAATGAAATTAAACAGGTTTTCACAGCAAGGCAGAACAGAGTGAAGCAACTTCATTTGAATTTAAATTAGGACAAAATCAGGGGTGTAAGAGACAGACTCATTGGTCATGCCTACAAACTACACAGATATACAGGAAATAGGTTGAGGGACATTCCCTATTACTGTATACAAACCTATGTTCTGTATAGCGTAGTGCTGTACTGCAATCTGTATCGTGTAGTGCCATATTTATTTATTTTATTTATTTTTGTTTACTGGTAGGTGTGCTAGCCATAGAAATGACTATTTTCAGGCACGACCCTGGAGGTTACAAGTAGTATTACATAAAACACAGAAACAAAACAAGGTTATACAGCAAAATACTAGCAAGGTTATGAGAGCAGAGTACAAAACAGTGTGATTCAAGACAAATCATGTGATGAAGCTTTTAGTTGGCAGGTGCAGGACATTAGATAACATACTTGCAAGGAATTTTTAGATGCAATGGGCTGCAAAAGTCTTTGAGAACAAACAATCACATACTTGCAGGGACTTACCAGATATAAACAGCAAAGAAAATTTCAATTAAATATACAGTAGGTAGAATCCCAAGAGGAGAAATATTATTTATTTATTTATTTAGTTTTTGTTGACGGTAAGTGCACTAGACAAATCCTGCCTATTCCGGGGAAGGGATACAGATGAATGCAAACTGACCTTGAACCAGATTAAGCTGTTGGTGGTATTTTTTAGTGAATGAGGGAAATTTGGCCAGGACACGGGAAATTCCCTACTGCATTGCTGGCAGTAGGGGCAAGTGGCTGAGTTGAGTCATTCTTGGCTCAGTTCGGTGGCAGACGGTCAGCATGGAGATCGAGAGCAGTTTAACTGCATTGGACAACCTCAGGATTCAAACAACATGCACAACAATCAAATTTTAGATTCAGCAT
This sequence comes from Neoceratodus forsteri, assembly GCA_016271365.2. Taxonomy (NCBI): domain Eukaryota; kingdom Metazoa; phylum Chordata; order Ceratodontiformes; family Ceratodontidae; genus Neoceratodus; species Neoceratodus forsteri. Next base: position 903,525,797 of record CM028131.1, on the reverse strand, counting down.
TTGAGGAGGGAGAAATATTCGTTTCAACGGAAGATTTGTCTGACTGTGGAAACCTTTCGGTAGCGGTGGCTACTATTGAAGTTGCAGAGAGGTGGCAGGTAATGCTGGAGGAAAAATTATCCGAACTCGCTCGAACATGAGCGATTGACACTGCATTTAACAACCTATGATAAGGAAAACTCACCTATGGCTGCGTGTCTGATATGAGCATTCTACAGGAGCAGGAGTTTCCAAATGCACCATGTATGGTCCCTAAGCAAGGTGCGTTTGATATTGTTTCTCTGCAAAGCCCTAATTCAGAGTGTTTGGCTGGCATAAATACATCAGTTTTGATTCCGTGCCGAGAGGCAGAATTAGGAGGCCAGTCGGCTACAATTGCTACTACGGCGCTCCGGTTGTTATGGGAACCTGTGAGAACCCGGAAGTGCCTGCAGTAGTGTCTAGATGCTCCGTGGCAGCAAACATGGTCAGACACTGTCTAAAGACTCGGATTTGTGTTTCAAGCCCTTTCTCCTAGTGCCTTCACGGAGCCTCAGCAGTCCGAGGTAAGCTGTGTATTTCAAACTGATCCTACAATTCAAACTGGTGTATCGGAGTTTTCTTTAAAATGAGTGGCTGCCCATTGTGAAAGGTGGGTGAGAAGGAAAGAAAATGAGCAGCAGTTTTCTCTGCTAAATGGAACTTGGGGAGTCATTTAGGTTACAAACTATTATGGTGGACCCAAGACCTGACTCTATCCCTACAGCTGTAAAGGATACTTCTGTATTGCCGCCCTTATCTGTGGACAGTTGGACCCCTCAGTCTGCTTTAAGTGCAGCCGGTTGGTCTTTTGACAAGGGCTCCTGGCGCCCTACACCTGACTGGGACCCTAAGTTAAATTTTTCAGAATGAGCCTTCATGGCATCCAAAGGGCTTTACATTGCCTGCAGCAATTGAGACGCAGAGAGAAGAAAAAGAACAAACACCTTCCCAGGACCAGATTCATACTGCCCTTCTGAGGTTTTGATTGACTTAAGTACTGAGCATGATACTAATACTGAACAAAATATTGAAACAAATAAACCCCTAATGTCTGAGTTATTTTCCAAAATAAAAAGAAGCAGCCCCACGAAGGAATGCAGTCAGGTTAAGGTACAAGGGAGGTCTAGAAGTTAGATCCAATAGGAATTATGTTGGGAAATGTCTATTAAAAGAATCATTGCATTTTCTCCACGAGAGGTTTTCGCTTTATTAACATCTCTGGAGAGGATAATTTTGATGTGAGCTCGCTTCTCTATGCCTTGGATTTGTTTTGGGAACGTTACAATCAAGTTAAGTTTTCCCTGTGGACTCCATTTCTGGTTATTCCTCTAACTAAACCTTTAGTCAAGTTCGTCACTATCATGTTCAGAAATGAAGGAGTGCATATTGATGATATAGTGTATTGGTATCTCAAAATGTGACGCTTTAAGTTCTCCGGAAGCCATTTTAGATGATCAACAGTTTTGGACGGGGTTGAGATTTAAGGTAAGTTTAGACAGACGGATACTGGAATTTTACATATTCCAAACTCCTTTTGTTGGGTCGGGATAGGGAGGTCTGTTTTTATGCTGGGCAACCTAGGGCATGCTATAAATGTGGCTCTGGATGCACTTATCTAGTTCATGTGACAAGCCTCGTTAGATAATTGTGGTGAGACTGGTCATATAGCTTTTCAATGCATGAATCATACAAAATGTGATCTCTGTGAAGACACAGGCCATGTTTTCTCGAATGTGTGGCTGCGAAAAATAAAACATCTATTAGTAGTCCTGATCTCTTTATACAAAAGCTCAAGATTTGGCCTCAGGGGTTGCTCTGGTAAATCATGGTTCGGTGGTGAAATAGATGTCCCTGATTCGCAACCTTGATTGAGGAAATTGAGGTTCCTTTGAAGGATGCTCCAGTAGTTAATTTATCCATGACATCTCCAGTTTGTTATACTCAACAAAGGAGAATTGCCTCAGGAGCCTGTTCCGTGGTATTGCCTCAGGTAAGAAGGTCCTCCAGGATTTTAAAGCCTCCTTTAGTGGCCCTTCTTCTGTGGAAATGGAACCAGTAATCCTTTTGAGGTATTATCATCTCAATGGGGAGATTCAGCTATGGAGTGTCGAGATCTAGATTCTCAACCCCTACGGGATGACCCCCTTCCCTTATGTGGTAGGAAGGCTATAAGAGTAAAAAGAAAAAGGAGGAAAAAGATACTTAATTACCTAATATTTACAACTGGCTTGTTAACTTTGGTTTAGTAAATGTCCATAGTTTATTAAACTTCAAAAAGACAGGTTGTTTTTGATTACATACATATCAATCCTTTGGACATTTGTTTGTTACAGGAATCCTGGGTTTATACCATTGATCAGGTTAGGGGTTTTCAAAAGAATGTGTTGGGGCCCTTCAGATTGGTCGTTTGGACAGCAATCGGCCGATGGTTTGGGTTTTCTTTTCAACTTTACACATTTTCCTTGATAAAATTGATGGATTTGATTCCAGGGAGGCTAATGATTTTAGATGGGTGTGAGATCTATGACTTGTAGATTTATTAATGTGTACTGTTCCCAAGTTAAGGCTGAAAGGGTGGCACTATTTCAAATGATAAAACCTTTTTAATAACCTCATTTGAAATTTTTCTTGTGGGACTTCAATTGTGAGTTGAACCCAGTGGGAAATCTTAAGGATTTAAAAACAAAAACGTACTGTGACACTCATGCATTTCAATCTCTAATACAATCATCTGGGTTGGTTTCAGGCAGTAATCACCAGCAGGGAGGCCCTAAATTTACTTTTAAGAAAAGACATACACATCAGTTATAGATTATATTTTTTATCACATAATTTACCTTTTTTCATTTTATACAATTCCAGTTTCCTTTTCAAATCATTTATTACCTAAATATAAAATTTCTTCTGGTCAGGTCCCTTAGTGGCAAAAATCTGTGGAAGCTGAGTGCTCCTTTTATTATAGTCCCTAGAGTGCTTACTAAGATAAGCACATTACTTAAAGCATGGCTGTCAGTTTCTTTTTGTATGAAGATAAGGGACAATGGTGGAAGATACAAAAATGATCTGTGTAACTTATTAAAGAATCAAGGGAAGTCTGAGGAAAACTTTAGATATCTTAGCTATCAAAATTAGACAACAATTGTATTATTTATTTTCTGTTGCTAATACCTCCACATATGATTATTCTTTACAGATTCAGACTTTAAAATGGAAAATGCAACTGGTGCAATATAATAGAGCAAACACTTCACAAGTTCTTTTGCAATATGGTTTAAAAAACAGCCTCATGGTGATCCCTTTGAAGCTTTTAAAAATATAAAACCAACACCTCCTTACCTGCATTGATAAATCAGAAGGTAGCTTGGTGGACGACACTGTGGGTTTACAACGGATTGTTAAGGTTTTTTCTTGTCTCATGCACCTACAGTGCCCCCTAGTGTTGAGGAAATGACACAGTTTTGACTTCAATAAAAATACCAGATTCTCAATTTGATAAATCTGTGTTATCTGGAAATATTACCAGATCAGAAATTGAGGAAGCCATTAAATCCCTAAACTCTGGCATTTCACCTGGACAAGATGGCTTGACTGCAGAGCTATATAAAGCTTTTCCCTTGGAGTTCTCTATATGTTTAGATTTAGTTTTTAATTTTTTCTTATCCACGGTGGTTTTTCCTGTTTGGTTCTCCGTAGGACTAGTGATTTTTCTTTATAAATCAGGGAATACAACACTGATTGAAAATTGAGACCTATTACAATTTTAATAATGGATTATAAACTTTTCACGGTAATTTTGAATAATAGATTGAAACATTATGCAGTTACAGTTCTCTCCCTGTATCAATACTGTGGATTGCCAGGAAGGAAAATCCAACATGCTCATATGATCCTTCTGATCTAATTGAATTTGCTGGTCTAAATCAGAAACAGGGTTGTATTGTATCAATAGACCAAAAAGGCTTTTGATAGGGTGTATCACCCATTCTTATTTTTGACCTTAGGACATTATGGTATTCCTGCTGTAATTATTAGTTGGCTACAATCACTTATGCAGGCTGTTATTTACCCAATTGAACAGCAAGAGTGGTGAGGGTTTTCATGTGCCTATTGGGGTCCGTCAAGGATGTCCCTTGAGCCCTTTATTATATTCCTTTATAATCGATACATTGATCCAATCTGTCTCACAACTCCCAAAATGGGAATGTGTTGGGCCTTCCTTGTCAAAAGATCTCTACATACAAGCTTATGCTGATGATCTTTGTATTTTTTTCTAATGTTGAACATGTACCTATGTTTCTGGACTTTATGAAATATTATTCTAGGGTGTCCAATTCAAAATTCAAAACAAAAAGTGGGGGATTATTTATAGGGATTGGTGAGACATCTGACAGGATTATACAAGGACTCAAAATCTCGTCGGATCCAATAAAATATTAGGCTTGTTATATGGGCCACAAAATTTACCTGAATTGAACTGGGAAACTGCATTAACCGGGATTGCAGGAAAGATTAATATGTGGAAAGGTGGAAATTGTCAAAACTGAAAAGGGTACAGACATTAAAAAATATATTATCCCTTGTTTATTGTATACAGCGATGGTATTTCCCTTACCTATGTATTTAGAAACACGACTTTACAGTTTATTTTTCAATTATTATGGGGTAACAGGCTCAATCCTATAAAGCGCAATATACATACCTTGAGAAAACAAAGGATGCCTTAGGATGGTAGATCCGATAATTTTTTTAACACACTGTTTATATCACAAAACATCCGTCTGTGATTAACTCCAATTAGGACCTTACATGGGTTTTATTACAACAGGTTCTGGCTCTTATATTTTGATTTGGCAGAACTTCCCACCAAGCCTGTTAAGAAACTGGTTTTACACATTTATTTTTGCTAGTTGCAAAAACTTTTAAATGGGGCCTCCAGCTCAGGTGGTTAAGAATAGCACTAGGCCTCAATTGTATAACATAGTAATGGCATTACTATATCAAACTGAACCAGCTTTTAAAAACTGTCCTCGTCCAAAATAAAGATGGTTATTAAAAATTGAATAATCCCCGTTACCAGACTACATGTGGGATTTTGTTTGGCTATCTTTATATGGTCGAATAAATGTAAGAGGAATGCAAAACATAAGGCATTGATTGATAGATATTGTCCCTATCCTGAGTGTATTGCCCAAGAGGAGACAATGGAACATTTTTATGTTTTGCCTATGCCATATCTTTGTGGAAATTCCTGGCCAAAATGGAATATGTTATGGTTATTACATTTGGATTATAACACATTGATCTTAGGTATTAATTTCAGTTGGGTAGGGGGTATGATAGTGAGACATGGCAAATTTTTGTTGCTGTTTAACTTATTATTTATGGCAAGCTAGGTGCCAGTGGGTTTTATGTCAAAAAGAATGTCTTATGATGCAGTGGGTTTATTAATACAAGGGCTATGGAACTAATCTATCTTAAGGACTGTGAAAGGCCTACTTCATGGAAAGTGACTAGCTGGTGGAAGGGATTTACAATGTTTATTAAATATAAATAGGATAATTTAGGAAGTATTGGGTTTGTTATGATAGGTGCATATAGGTGGAATGTTCTTTGCAAATTCTCTTGCTTCTGGGAAAGATCTGATATTGTTTGCAGTGTCTCTTTGTATTGTCCTGATATTGTAAGGACTGGCTTATTTGTTATTTCTGGAATATGATTTGTGTGATTTAACACTGTGTATGAGTTACTTATGATTTCTATTTTGATGTGATTTAAATAAAAATTCTCTACTCTTTTTCGAGAATTACCATGGATCTTTAACATCCACCTAAACTACCACCAATCCAGGCAGATGGGACCTCGGTTTAACGCTCCATCCAAAGACAGCACCTCAGAAGTGCAGCACCCTCTCATGCTGCACTACAGTGTCAGCACTGGGATATTAACCCAAGTGCCAGATGTGGGAACTAACCCACAGCCCTCTGATCTCCCGCCTCAGAGAGGTGAGTGTGCTACCACTGAGCCACTGACACTGCAAAAGGGGAAGAGCCATTGACCACGAAGGGACTATTACACAGTTTGGGAGATAGGGCACAAAATATTGCAAGTAGGAGCACATGGGTATGATTACAGAGTTATAAGGAGTAGAGATTAGTTGTGGCAGAAACAGGGCAAAGGCTCAGAGATAAAAGTCAAGGTAGAAGCACTGGCATAGGCCAATAAGGAGAGATGCTTCACGTTGGGAGGAGAAACTGGTAGGCAAGCAGAGGAGGACTAAGTGCAGGCATTAGGTAGAGCAGGTCCAGTGCGTAGTGGTGAGTAGGAGCAGTACTAAGGGGTTTGAAGCAGGGCATTGATTAGAAGAGATGAGGGGTAGCTATGGGGCTCCTTTTAAGGTGTGTGTGGGTGCTTGGTGGATTGCTAAGGGAGGGAGTCCCATAGCTGAGAAGCATGGTGGCAAAAGCACTGGTGCCTTTAGTATTGTTACATTTTGGGCACATAAAAGGAATTTTCCAGCTAAGCATAGGCCATAGCTGGATGTCTGAGGAACAAGTAGATCAGCTAGGGTTTTGGAGTTTGAGATCGCATAATACTGTTGACAATTGAGCCAAGGGACTAAATTTGGCAGAGTTAGGAGACAGCCAGTTTAGATCTGAGTAGAGGAAGCAATGATGTTTCAGCCGATGGGAGGAGGCAGCATAATGACAGATATAATTATAGGTGATGTCCCATCTATGGAGAATGAATTTTGGAATGGCAGCAGAAGTCGCAACTCTGTGTGTAAGGGTTGGTAGAAGTATACCTCAAGCAGTGGCCAGTCTCACTGTGGGGGTTAGTGCCTATCTGGTCTGGTATGCTATACCCAACTTCAGTTGACAGGCTTACACGTGCTCTGGATGTGAAGATTAAAGTTTAAGGACTGGTCCAATGTTACCCCATGGTACTTAAATGAGGCAACTGAACCAATGGGGAGCCATCTAAGGAAGAGACCATGAAATTATTTTGGCAGGTTTTGAATTTAGAATTTATTCCAGATAGTATAGATTGGGGTTTGGCCTCATTAAGGACAAGTTTGTGATTTGAGAGCCAGGATTGAGTGTGTTGAAAATCAGAGGAGAGCTGCAGGTTGATGTCAGAGTTGTTTTTCATGCTGGTGTATAGGACTATATCACAGCGAGAGGAGGGAGGAGGTGGCGTGAGATTGGAGGTGATGTAATTGATAAACATTGAAAATAGAAGTGGCCCCAAAATGGAGCCTTGGGGTACACCAATATTTACTGTTGCCGGGTCAGAATAGGTTGAATTGTATTTTACAACTTGGACCCTATTTGACAGGCAACTATTAAACCAGCTGACAACATTATGCACAAAGCCCACTGACTTCAGGGTGTCAAGGAGAATGGAGTGATCCTCCAGGTCAAAGGCCTTTGTCTTGTCTATGAAAATAGCCCAGTTAGAAAGCCTGAATCTATAGCAGCAACTGTGTCAGTAGAAAGCTTTAGCAGGTCCATGGAGGTGCTATGGCCCTTCAGAAACCATGCTGGTCAGTTGTAAGAAGTTCATTTTTGAGAAGAAATTTATGGTTTGTGTAGCAACTAATTTTTCCAAGATGTTGCTCAGAACCAAGAGGATGGCGATGGGTCTGTAGTTAAATGGGTCTTTGGATCACCCTTTTGAAGACAGGAGTTATCCTAGCTATCTTCCATATGTCAGGAAGACTACTTTGGCATAGGGAGAGTGAACGTTTTGGCTAAAGGAGCAGCAATGAGCGTGGTTGCTAGTTTTAGTAGTCGGGTTCAATATTGTCCGAGCCTATGGCCGTAAGTATCGGAGATTGAGCTATAGTTTAGAGACCTCCCATCAAGTATTAGCCTTAAATTAAAAGGATGGGCCAATAACTTCTTGGCTGGAGGCTGCAGGAGGGAAAGAGGAAGTGTATTTAGACCTGAGAACTGATTGTTAAAGAAGTTAGCTACATGTATAGTCTGGGGATTGCTGCAGTGTGCACCTTTGAGGACTATGTCATTAGGGATGGCAGAGTGGGTAGACCCAGGAAGGTTTTATGTGGGACCAGAATTTTTGGATCGTCCAAGGCATCTACTAGTAAGTTTTTACATATGAGCTCTTCTTATTTCCTTTTGCAGTTATTCTGCTGTTGCCTGTAGGAGCTTATAATCTGCTGGTATGCCAGAAGACTTAAAGTGGCTCCAGCTCTTGTTCCTTGCTCTTAGTTTAGTGAGTAGGTCCTTTCTTAGCCACCTTGTTTGTTTCCCTTTAATTCAAGCGGGTGATGAGAGGAGTAAAGGTCCTGCAGTGCCATGAATTCTGCCAGGAAAATGTTAAGGGCAGACTGCACATCACTGGCATTGTAAAGATTGGACCAGTCTATGTTGGATATGTCACATAGAAAGTTTTGTGTATCTAAGTTAGCATAATCCTGGAACATGATGTAGCTTGGTGTGAAGGGGGGTGCTGACGGCGAGCCCCAGATACAGTTGATAGGGAATGGTCAGTGATAGCATCAGCAAGTGTACCAGCAGCTTGAATGTGATCCATATGATTTGCTAGTACCCAATCGATAAGGGTGCTAGAGGTTGAGTGAGGAACAATTCTGGTGGGAACAGTGATCAGCTGATGCAGGTTATGACTCTGAATTTTGGAGATGGATGTGGCTTTGGCATTCTCTAGCCAGTTAAGATGAATGTCGCCAGAATGATAACTTCATTTTTCCCAGAGAGAATGGACGTCTGGTTTAGTAGTTTGCCAGGCCAGTATGGCCACTGTTTAGGGGTTGTAGGCACATGCAACATATAACTTTTTTAGCCCCAAGGGTTAGGACTGTATGCAGAGACCCACAGGGGTCAGTCTTTATGTCAGAGAGGCGTAAGTGTTCTTTGAAGAGATGGCAACCCACTTCCTCTTTTGGGGACAGCCTGTCCCTCCATAATTAATACCCCAGTCAGTCTATCCTCCTTCAAGACACTATATGACCATTCGGTCAAGGAAATTTGCAACTGCGTCCCCGATCCTAAACTTCCCTGCACTTATAGCGCACTATGATGGTGTTGTTCTCTCTACTATGCCTGACCTTGTGGCCTCTCCTTCACATTCTCTAGTAACTAATTGTGCTCCCTGCCCTCCTGTCCTGTGTCCTATCTGAGGCTTCATCTGTCCCTCGTCTATCCCCTACCACCCTGCCTGTACCCTATTTCACCTCGCCACCACACACCCCTTCTACCCTGTTACAATGTTTTTTTTTCTTTTTAACTCACCGTCTGTCTTGTTTCTAATGGCATTGTATGTAATATACCATTACCTAACAATTGTCCTCGTTAGTACTTCCAGCTACTGTTACTAGACTCATTATACATCACAAAGGAATTGAACCACTGTTTCCAAACTGTTCTCCATTTATGACTATGTTTAAATATTGTATCTCTGTACTGTATAATATTACTGAGGTGTTGTGTTGTGACTGTTCATATATTGTATAGTCTGTGTTCCTGTGCTAACAAGGTTCATCTTATAAATGAGCTATGCTCAATGGTGTTTGCCTGGATAAATAAAGATTTGATTGATTGATAATTGGGATGGAACACAAAGAGTCAGAGATAGAGGATTTTAGCGATGTTTATGATAGGCAGAGTATGTCGGGGTGGTAGAGGGTAATCCAAGCTTCAAGTTCAGCAAGGTTGTGCTCTAGGCTTCTAATGTTGTGATGGGCAAGAAGGAAACCTTTGGAACTGACTAACAGGAGGTTAGAGGAGAGAGTTGGCTTGTTGGGCCCGGATTTGTTTAGCTGTCACCAGAGAGAAGGATTGCTAGAGCAGTATATACCAGAGTTTCGATGAACAAAATTGGAGAGAGTTAAGCAATGTAGAAAGCATTTTTAGGGTAATAAGTGATTATTATTAAGGTTAGCATGCAATGTGAGAAGGCAGTAGGGAGGGCTGGGGTATACTGGGATGCATAGGAGAGGCATCACCAGCAGAAAACAGGAAGCTGATATCCTCTGTACAGACAGTTGGTGAGACCCCATCTGTAGTACTGCATCCAGTTCTGGAGACCCCATCTGCAAGGACATAGACAGGATAGAGGCAGTCCAGAGGAGGGCAACTAAAATGGTGCAGGGTCTGCAAGAGAAGCCATAGGAGGAGAGACTAAAAGAGCTTAATATGTATACCCTTGAGGAAAGAAGGGAGAGGGGGACATGATAGAGACTTTAAGTACCCCAGTGGAATCAACAAAGTCCAAGAGGGTAGCATCTTTCAGAAAAGAGACGGCAAGAACAAGGGGACACAAATTAAAGGTAGAGGGGGGCAGTTCCGGGGCAATGTGGAAGAAGTATTTTTTCACAGAGAGGGTAGTGGATGCATGGAACAGCCTTCCTGAGGAGGTTGTGGGGTCCAAAACTGTGGGAGAATTCAAGAATGCATGGGACAGATACAAGGCAATTCTGTGGGGGTAGGAAGAAATAGGCTGTTGGTTAACTAGAATCTGTGGCCTATCCTGTGGTAGGGGAATGGGCAGACTAGATGGGCCAAGCGGTCCTTATCTGCCATCAAAGTCTATGTTTCTATGTAGATACATAAAACCCTTGTGCATTAGCAGTGGGGTCAAGTCAGGCCATGTGGAAGAGAGTAGGAGTATGTTAGAGAAGTGGAAGTTGTCCGGAGATGGCAGTGTGGCAGAGTGGGTCAGATTTCTATTGTTGGTTGTAATGGCCAAGAGGTAACAGCAGTAGGACCTCTGCCTGAATGATCAGGAGCCATCGGCAACTCATGAAACCAGATGTCCACTTCACCTGGTAGTGATTCAACTTGAGTACAGGAGGACAATCTGAAGATATTAAGTGTAGGAGGTTCTTAACAGTTTTCCTTAGGGATACTTTATAGCAGAGCAGTAATGTGTCATGGAAGTGAACAGTTTTAGCTTTGGGAACCCCTAGCTGTCATACAATATGAAAGACCAATGGAAAAGTAGGCAGTTAGTTATATGACCATATAGTATCTATTAAAGGCAGGATCCACCCAGGAGGGTGAGGTGGGGGCAGGTGGGGAGCCAGTGCGAGGTGCTGGTGGGAACTACTCTTTTCAGCTGAACCCAGTGGTGTGGCTCAAGGCTGTAATCCGGCAGTGAAGGCTCAGCTGACGGCTCTCCTTAGTGCAGGCATTCAAGTCTTGTGGCTTTCAGGGTGAGCACGGTCTGATCTGAGAACCGCAGCTCTCCTTGGGATGGTCCTTGAAGATGCGGCATCCCAGGTCCACTGGAGTGAACAGGCAGCAGCAGTCCAGCAGCCCAGGTGGGCTCATAGAACTGAGGGTCTGGGGAGAGGAAGAGAGGTTAAGTACAGGTGTGCTAGGGTGGGTTTAGAAGAGGAACAATAGCTTGGGTGGAGGTGCTAGACAAGGCATAGCTTAAGGGGACAGGGTGAAGCAGAGCAGTCACAGAGAGAGAGAGAGAGAGAGAGTGAGCAGAAAGCTTGTCACTGTAAAATATTACTTTTACAAGGCTTTAAGAGAGCTGTTTTCTTATTACTCTAATTCTTAACCTAGGCTGGCACTAGAGACTAAGCAATACATTTTTAACTTTAGCAGTGTCTAGGACTGAGCAGTCATTAATTACAATTGTGTGAGACAGACCTAGGCTATTTTGTAGAGTAGAAATGAACTTAATCACTCTAAACTTTTATGGCTTTAGTGAAAAGCAGATGCAGCTTCAGAGATAAAGCTACAGAATTAGGCAGAGAGCTGTACCACAAATGACAGCCAATCCCAGAGAGGCCTTGAAAGCCTAGACCAATCAGCAGTCAGGTGCCAAAAGTTCAAAATTTTTGTTGGCTCATGAGGCAGCTCTGTGCTGGATGTACCTGGGGAGCTATTGCTTTTCAGCCGAACTCAGCGTGTGGCTCAAGGCTGTAATCCGTAGTGAAGGCTCGGCCGCAGCTCACCTTAGTGCAGGCATTCAAGTCGTGTGGCTTTAAGGGTGAGAGGGTCTGACCTGAGAATCAGGTGGAAACCACAGCTCTCACCCTGGGGATGGTTCTCAGAAGAAGCGGTATCCCAAGTCGCTGGAGCGGATGGGCAGTGGCAGTCCAGCAGCCCAGGTGGGCTCGTAGAACTGATGGTCTGGAAGCTATGTTTTCAGCTGAACCCAGTGGTGTGGCTCAAAGCATATCTGTCATTTATTCTGCTTTTTCTTACCTGATACTCTTGTTTATATTGTAATGTTGTTCTTTTGTACTCTGAAATTAGGCCATTTATTTGTCTAGTGTACCTACCTGGTAAACAAAAACTTACTTGTACAATACTCATAAAATCCCGAAGATGATTGGCCAAACGGGGTCTTTACGAGTGGGTAAATCTTCCACAACCCATGGGTACAGTCCAAGCTGACCTCAACACACCGTTAACCCCACCCCAACACAAAACCACCATACCACGATTTCAGAATTGAAACTGCCGCCATCTTGAATTTTCGGTAAACCTTTCGCTCAGCTAACACACAAGCACTTGAAGGTTCTATGCACACAGTTCTGCCATTTGCTCTCATTGTAGTGCAATTTTACTTTGTTACCTTGTTTTCCTACTCCCAAATAATCTGTTTCTCACACCCTCCTGCAGCATCAATCTCCCGTAGTGTTGCTCTCGCTCTCTGCCAACAACAGTAGCTATTAACCATGCTCCTTTTCATAGCTGCTGTCCCATTCTGAACTGCCAGTCTCACTCTGTTCTACCTCTGGTACTATCGCCAGTCTCCATCATAGCTCTGCAACACTGCTGCCTCTACTCCTGTAACTGATGCCAGCACCCCATCTTACTCCACACCCAATTGGGACCTCTTTCTTTCTTTCTCCTCTCTCTCTCTCTTCTGGCACTAATGTTAACACTGCATCTTTCTGGGTCTCTCTCTATTGCTCACTGTGTTCTGCACTCTGTCCTGTCACTGACAACTACAAAAAGTACAACTAACTAACATAATTATTTAACTGCCAGACAGAACAACAGTGGGGGTGGAGGAGGGTAAGGACTTGAAATGTGGGTGATTAAAGGGAGGACAGGTTGGTATTATTTATCATAAGGAGGACAATTAAATAATATGTTAAAAACCCTAAAACTATCAGTTTAACACACTTTTCAAACAGAATTCATTTCTCCTTTAAAAGAGTATATTGTATAATTGCAATGAGGCACTCCAAGGCATTAGGTAATTAGGAATTTACCCACTTCTTATGTGGCTAAAGTTACTCAGCATTCAACCTCTTGACATACCACATGAGGTGTGGGTAAATCCCCAATAACACATGCCCTGTTGTTTCATTTCTGCACAGTTGTTATAATGATGGTTGTTTACACAGCCATGCAGTGAACTGAATTACTGCAGTCATGTGATCAGCTTCCCCAATCACAGTGCAGGATTTCTCTGTCCCATTTATAATAGTAAGTACTGTACATTCAATATAGATGTCAGTATTTATACAAAATTCCATCCATGCCTATCAATTGTGCCACATAAGGAGGGATGTCTTTCATTGCTTTCTGTCTCAGATGAAGGACATGCAGTCCCATGTCATTCACTGAGATTTAAAAGAAAACATTCATATTAATCTATAATGCCTGATGAACAGTAATGCTCAAGAACATGGCCTACTAATTTCCACAATATCACATAGTTACTCTTTTCCATATTTTGAAACAGTGTCCCACATCTGAATGATGAGAGGCAATGAGAGATGTTCCTACCTAGTACTAAAAAGTTAGAGGACAAAATACTATGAAAGAACAAGAATAAAAAGACAAAAAACATTAAAATGACAACACAAGGTAAAAATGTATATAAACTGACACAAAGCAGAAGAAAATGTGATCAGACTCCACATCATGAATTTAACAAATAAGCCCTGAACCAAATTCAGAACAATGTAGTTAGAGGTCCCTGTTTGTTTATCCCTTTCAGTGTATACTAGAATCAAGGAGTTATTAGAGTCAAATATGCAGTCTGCTATTCAAAATATCATGCTCAATCACTATTTCATGCTAAAATATGGGATACCAACACTACTGATGACCTAGAAACACCTGTAAACAAGTTGTACAGAGCTAGCTTCTGTCTGAATAATGTTGTCCCTGCCCCTTAATTTGTGCAGAGCTTGGTGTTACTAGACTGAAAGCCCTTATGTCTGCTAGGAAAATAAATTATTTGATTCAAATACTGTCTTTGGATCCTAGCAGACTGCCTCATCTTTGCTTGAAGAGAGATATGCTTGGGAAGATATTGGCTGCTTACAATCCAAATGGCTCCATGAGGTTTTCTGCATATTAAAAGAAGTAGGACTGGACTTTTGAGAGAATTTGTTTCATTCTATATAGTATTAGTGTGAAATATAAAGCATGCGCACTGAAAAAATTGTAAATTACTACAAAGCATTAGATTTGAGTCTAATCTCGAAAACAAAAATATCTCAATGGCTACTGCAAAATGACACAACATATTATTATAAAAGTTATCTGGATGTTCTGACAGATACCAAACAAAGAAAACACTATATTAGATTCAGATTGGAGTTGTTCCCAGGTAATGTACTTATAGCTAGATATAGCAAACCTACCAATTTACAATCACATTCTTGTTCTTGTTCAAATCTGTACTTGGAGAACTTGTATCATGTTATTTTTGTTTGCCTACGGTATGACAAACCTAGGAAACACTGGTGTACCTTTATGAGACAGCATTCACTCATCAAACAAGCTTCATCTACTGAATCTACTTTTCACTACAAATGATGAAGTAATAATCCAAAGAACTGCCTGCTATCTTGTTGCCATTACAAGTATTAGAACTAAATATAAATAATTTAACCTGGAAAAAGCTATTCTTTACCAATGTAGTTACAGTAGAATTTACATACATACATCCTAGGAGCTCTGCTTTCTAATGTCCTTATCAAAACTATTGATAAATTAACGTTATATGCAAACAAGCCTTAGAAACTGTCAAAACTAAGAAATATGTTTTTTGATACCTGCCCAAGTAACTATGCTAATGTTGTGAAAGAAGGAACTTCAAAACCTCTGCACTTTTTTCCTCTTAGTGATCAATATCTGATATGCTGCACTTTGTATATTCAATATTTTTAATGTCATGTAAGTAAATGTGTTTTTAAATCTTTCTTTGTATTGTATTTTTGTAGTATATGAACCGTGTAATGGTCAACGCACCGAGCAATAAACAACAATAACAAAGCAGTCTGCTGTCATCAGCCTCAATGACAATACACTTTTTGAAACTGGAGAAATTATTCATAAAAATGTTTTACCATCTTTTCAAAACACAGATTTTCTATTTGTTCGATATTAGTCAGTATTATTCTAGACTTTGGCAATATTCCTATTCACATGCACATACAGCAGAATGAGTCTCAGGAATAACATAGCATTCATTAGAAGTAAAACAAGAGTTTCTCAACCTGGATTTGTGGCCCCTGGAGTTCATGAAGTTTCATGTAAGGGTCCCTGACAGGTAAGGTATGAACAACAAGAACAGCCTACTCATTAAATAACATTTTAATGCTCTATATACAGTATGTGTTTGACATCTGTAATCATACTAATATTGAACAAAGTGAAAACTGCTCAAAATTAAACTCAGCTTTGGTTTAGGGGTCTATGGGCATTTGTAGTCATGGACAGAGGGTTCATGGACATGTCTGGTCATGGTCAATGGGTCCTCAGGCCTGTCTAGTTATGGTTAAGGATCCTCAGTGTCAGAAAGGTTGAGAATTGCTGCACAGAAAAAAAGTCATTTATTGACCTACCTCTTGTCCCCAGCAATCATAAGGCATAAATTATAAATGTGAGAGAAGATGAAAAGGAAGAGAATGGTGCTGAAAAACATGGTCATCCAGGAGCCGTGGTCTTTACGAACATCTTCAAGCGAAGCAATCGACCTGTTGTAGAAATTATAAAGATAATAAATGCCCATACTTAGTAAATCCTTCTGTTTATGTACAGCAGTTATTTATCACAAATGTAAAGTCTGTCTGAAAAACTTAAGGAGTTCATTTTAAGTCAAGATACAATAATTAATCTTGGAATTTTAATGTATGAACTTTGGAAGCCCTGCCTTTAAAGAGTGCCTCCTTACCATTATGGTAGTGTTATGTGAGCTACTGGGAGACTCATTTCAGAAGTACTGTATGAAGATGAGCTCTTGTAACCCTCTCCCTCCCCAAAAATAATTCCAATACTGAAATGCAATCCTAATTTTGTGTCTGTCTTTGTTTTCTGTTTTATATTCTCATCAAACTATGTGCTCATCCAGTATAACAAATCCATATGAAGAACTTGATGGCTAGCCAAGAGCAGCAAGTTATGAACACAACCAGTCCTTTTATCCAGCAAGACCTTGTTGTACTGCTGTAAAGAGCTACACTTGATTTTTACTTGTTCTTCATAACTTCAGTTTAAAGCCAGTACATTGTGCATCTGTTTTATTATGATAAGTACTGTATCGCATCTTTCCTTCCCAAACTGTTAACTTGATGCATGAAAGGCATGGCATGGAGGCCTAAACTACAGATCATAAAAATACAGTTGTCTATTGCACAGCTATGCCTGTAGTAGCTCCAGCATTCATGACTGGATAAGATTCTTAAGAACTATCATTTATGTTCTAAGCAAATGAAAAGACTAAGCAGACGTGTTATGGTACTTTTGTACAGGGATCAGTAAAATATATCTAAACTTCATGCCCACACTCTGTGATTGAGTAGAAACAACTATATCCAACCCTCACTGGATCTAAAATATTCTGTGGCCCAAAGATACAGAGCTGATACAGAGCTGCAACTGCTGGTGAAAATTGAGGTGCAAAGGCCAAACACCCAAAACTTCATACACAAACTTAAAATTTAAGTTGCAACAATGAAGGAGTCTTCCTGGTGGGTGACTAAATCACAGTGCAAATGCTGATCACCAGATGTTAGTGGTCACAAATGGGGTTCTTGCCTCTAACACCTGAAATGCGACAAACCACAGGGGACTAAACATTGAATAGTGCCAAATCATGCTATGCTATGCACACTACCTGGGTATATACTGCTACCACCATAGTCTTCCCTACCATCCCGACTATTGCCTTTAAGCCTGCTATAGGCTGACATGTTTTTTGTGTCCAGTCATCCTCAATGATTCCCAGGTGGTCCAGTGGCCCCTCCCTAACACCAGTCAACATGTCATCCTGAAATCTACTAGATCCCACCACCATAGCCCCATTCTCATAAATCATCCATCAATTCTTCAGTCCCTTGCCAATCCCATTCCTTCCTGATCCTGGCCACCCATCCACATGCCTGCTGTACCCATGTAGGGCTGCTTCATAGTTCTACTGGTGTTGGTGACGTTGTGTGAAACAGGGTGCACAAGGGCCAACAAGCCTCTGAACATGGCTCATTGTATAACTAGCATACAAACCACACCCCATTATGTAGTGTGGTCACAGTGCTCTGTGCAACTGTGTAGGTGAAAGGTTTGTGATCAGATTGTGTATACCATGATATAGTGAAAGGTAGAGCAGTGGTACAAAGTGTTCGTTGGGACCAGTCTGTGACACTAGATTGTGATTGTGCATGGGGCCCAGCTGTCTTAACTTAAACAAATGTTTATAGCTGCCACGCTGAAAAGTTCAGCCAAACTTCATAAATGTATGGTGTCTCAAACTTTTCACTGGAGCATTGAATATAATCATTTTGAGATATACTGTAGCCCACCTCCTTGAAATATTTGTAAGATGGCATGGGGCATTGTCTCTGTGTTATCTTTCTTGTCGCATATCACTTAGTATTTCAAATAACTTTAAATGCTGCAGGCCTTGCCAATCAAAATGACACTGACTGGTAAAAATACATCTCAACCTTTTGTCACCTAAATGGTGAGGCACTGTCTCACAAAATGTGGAACATGTGATCCAGAAATGCTGTAGATACAGAAGTAGTGGTGTATGAAATCAAGGAGGTTCTGGTTTTGGTTGTGCCAACTCATCCATGGTTTGGGTTCTGCTTTTGTTTTGGACTCATTGTCAATATGCATTCAATATACTGTAAAACTGCTCTGTAGTTTCATTTTAAGTTATACTAAAGAGGAAAACAGGTTAAATTTTATAGAAAACTTTAATAGCATTGGCCCCAGCTGCTGGGTAAGTTCATGGAAGTCTTCTGTGAGGTATTTCAGACAGTGCTATGTTCAGAAGATGAGCAACACATAGCCTTATTAGCTTGTAGTTAGGCATGGGCTACCCAAAGGGTAACTGGGTTGGGTAGTGTCCAACATAATAGCGTAATTCTTGGGTTGGGTAGTTTGAGATGGGTTTAGTTTAGTTTAGTTTATTGTTCTAGGAATTATTACCTCTGAGCCAGTGGCTCTTTACAAAGGTTCCACGCATCAAATGTACAAACAAACAAGACATGTTACAAAAGAAATGGTCAGCAAATTACAAAGGTTGCAATAAGTCAGTATAATAGAGTACATCCAAGAGAGAAACAAAAACTCAAAACATTTGAGGAAGGGTCAGGTTGGAAAGGTAAGAGGAGATTAAGGGAAGGGAGCAGACTTAGAGTAGATTAGAGGTACTCAGATGTCTTTGTCAAGAGAGGGTCCGAGAAGGAGGATGAAAACTGTCAAAGCAGCCAAGGGGAAAGAGTAATTAGTCAAGGCAGTCACAGGAGCTAGAGGCTGAGAGATGAATGTAAAGCATAGATTTGAAAGCTCCTAGTGATGTGGAGGATATAGGGGGCGAGCTCAGGGCATTGTACCAGATGGGGGCAAAATAGGCAAAAGATCTTTGGCCCTGGGTGGTCCAGCATCTGGGGACCTGGAGAGGCTGATGTTCAGATCTTCTGGTGGGAAAGATGCTGGTATTCGAGCAGAGTAGGTCTTGGACACACGACGGAGTGATGCCCAAGATGGATTTTTTTGTCATCAAGCAAGTGAGGTACCTTATGTGATTTGAGAGTTGCAACCAACTGGTTTCCATGTAGAGCTCACATGTATGAGTCCGCCTTGCGCCTCCAGTGAGAAGTTGGCAGGTTTGTTTAGGGTGGTTGGATGCGCCTTTTAGTGCGTGATAGTGGCAAAGCCATTGATAATTAAGCCATAGTCTATGATTGAGATGACAGAGCTTTGGATAGCAACCTCAGAGCAGCTTGGATAAGGAATTGCTGGTTCCAGAACAGGATTCCAATGCGTTGGTTCACATTTTCACTGTGTTATCTACGTGGTTGTAAAGGTAAGACCTTGATCAAAAAGTGATTCCAAGGTATTTAAATGTAGACACTTGTTCAAGTGTATTTCCTGGGTATGTTTTATTGTGAGTGGAATTTGTCTTTTTCTGTTTTGTGGATTGGAAAAAGCATGGCTTTTGTTTTTTTTTGATTTAGGACCAGTTTGTGATCTAGGAACCAATTTTCAACATTGGAGAAAGCAAGTTGCAGGCTCTGGAGAAATGGTTTTGGGTCCTTGTGAGAGAGAGAATTATGGCATCATCAGCATATAGGATTATTTTTCTGGGCAGGATTCGGAAGACAGTCTAGGAACAGGCTGAAAAGGAGCGGCCTAGAATTGACTCCTGTGGGACACCTGAGATGACCTGTTTTGAGTCTGAGAGAACATCAGAGATTTTTACTGATTGTTAGCGCTTGGACAGGTAACTTTAACCCAGGCACCTGGTCCTTCCGAGAGCCTAAGACTGTGTAGTTGTGTGATAAGTAAGCCATGGTGTACAGTATCAAATGCTTTTTTAAGGTCAATGAAAACAGCTCGGTTTGATATCCCTTGTCCAGGGCAGTGTGAATTTCTCCTGAGAATTGCAGTAGGGCCGTTGTTGTACTGTGTCCTTTCCTAAACCTATATTGTTGCAAGCAGAGTATGTTATACTTATGCAGGCAGTCTGTGAGTTGGTCAGCCACGATGCATTCAAGGGCTTTTGAGAGGGTGGAAGTATTGATATAGGTCAATAATTCCTGGTAGGGATTTGTCGCCACCTTTGAACACTGGTGTGACTATAGCAGACTTCCATTTGCTGGGATATTGACTAAGGCGAGGGAGAGATTGAGAATTTTGGTGAGAGGGTGGACCACTTCTTCCAAAGTAAGAGACAGAATTTTAAGATCAATAGTATCACTGCTTGCTCTGGATTTAGAGATAACGTTTTATGAATTTGTAGACTTATGTGCCTTAACCACTTTTAAAGTGAAAAGTGGTTGGTCAGGTGAGGCAGTAGGGATGTTGGTTTTGGCGAGACTGTGTCAGAGAAGAAGTCTGGCGGAGGACCCCACTGAGGTCAGTGAAAGTTTTATTTAAGGCCTTTGCCACGACCATTGTGTCAAGGGTAGTGGTTCCATCGACATTCATTATAGTGGGAGAGAATTTAGACTGCTTTCTCATAATATTTCGGATGTTGTCCCAGAATGATATCCCATCACCCCAAGAGTTTGCAAGGGCATTTTGAAATAGGAGCTCTTCATTAGCCTGATTTGTGTGGTACATTGGTTACGTGCCTGCTTATACTTCTGTATATCTGTCAAGGAGCCTGTGGCTCTGGCTATGGCCCAGAGGTGGTCCCGAGCTTTGAGTTGAGCCAGTAGTTTGGCCGTGAGCCAGGGATTTGACAGCACTTTGATTTTACACTTTTTACTGGTGCATAGGTGTCACAGGCAGTGTTGAAAGTTGTAATAAAATAATCTAGGGCTACGACAACATCTAGAGTATTGTATATTGGGGACCAGTCTTGCTGTAAAAGACAAGTCTTGAGTTTAGTGTGGTTTCCATGGGGTAGCACTCTGCTTGAGATGGTTTTAGGGGTGGTTTTGGAATTTATTTGTCCAGGTACAGATCACAGGGGAGTGGTCACGAGAGAGTCCGGGGAAAACAGCTGCATTTTATGCAGGCAGGGTGATGAGCAAGTATCCAGTCAAGGAGAGTGCAAGTTCCAGTCTTGTAGTTTTTCTAGTAGGGAGCTAACCATCTGCATTAGGTTAGCTGCTAGAATAGCATCCTTGATGGACTCAACATCTGATGTAATGGGTGACAAATCACTTAATGTACTAGAGAGCTCAGAACTCTGTTGTGGTCTCCAAACAGGCATTCAGAAGGGCAGCCTTCATGGAGCTTTGTAGTAGATTGGAAGCACATGACACCAGGCTGTCACCCGATTGGACAGTGGTGTCAAGGGCTGTGCTCCAACTCTGCGTGTGACTCAGACTAGTGTGGGAAGCTTCACTGGAAACAGTGTATCCGTTGCTTTTAATTCTGCAATCTGCAGCACCTTCACAACTGTTTTGTAAAGAGATCTGAGTAAGACTTTGTTATCAGTCGAAATAAAATAAAAGTTTACAGAAAGCACTACACTAAGCTGGGGCATTTTATAGGGACAAGAACAGCAGAAAGGGAACCACAAGAGCAAACTGGGAGAAAAAAAGGCAGCAGGGGACTGTGGGAGAAAACAATCTTCAGAGGGAGGGGATCTAACAGTTAGCCTCATAGGTGGTGCTGGGGTGACAGTGAAGGACAGCAGCAGTAATAAAGAAGAAAGAAAGGCAGCAGTGGTGGGGACTGTGAATGATCTCAGGGGAGAGGGATCTAATAGTTGCCCTCAGAGGTGGTGCTGGGGAGGAAACAGAGAAGGAGCAAAGTGGGGGAAAACAACAGAAGGCAGCTGTTTAAAATTGAAGCTGAAAGTATTACACTGTTTGTTAGGTGCCCGAACCCTGTCATTTATTACTGTGACATAGTCTACTTCGCCTGTTTCTGCAGCAGTTAGTGAACACCTTTACAGCTGTATTATCTGTTTTGGGTGCCCTAAGGACCCTAAGCCCTGTTATTTTCTTCTGTAACATAGTCAGCTATACTGACTGTCTCTCGCAGTTAGTGAAAGTTTTTATAGCTGTATTATTTACTACACAGTTTGTTAGGTGCCCCTGAGGCCCGATCCCTCTCATTTTTACTGTGACATAGTCAGATACACTGTCTGCCTCTGTAGCAGTAAGTGAATGCCTTTACATCTGTAATACACTGTTTGTTAGGTGCCCCTAAGGCCCAAGCCCTATCATTTATTACTGTGACATAGTCAGTTACACTGTTTATCTTGTAGCAGTTAGTGAAAGCCCTTTATGGCTATATTACACTGTTTGTTAGGTGACCCCAAGCCCAGGCCCTGTCATTTTCATATATTACTGTGACATAGTCAGCTACACTGTCTGTCTCTGCAGCAGTTAGTGAAAATCCTTTATGGCTGTATTACACTGTTTGTTAGGTGCTACCGAGGCCTGAGTCCTGTAATTTATTACTGACATATTCAGCTATACTGTCTGTTTCTGAAGCAGTTAGTGAAAGCCTTTTATGGCTGTATTACACTGTTTGTTAGGTGCCCCTGAGGCCCAAGCTCCATCTTTATTACTGTGACATAGTCAGATACACTGTGTGTCTCGCAGCAGTTATTAAAATACTTTTGCAGCTGGAGTATATTGTTTGTGAGGGTGACCCCAAGGCCCAAGCCCTGTCATTTTCATTTATTACTGTGACATAGTTAGCTACACTGTCTGACTCTGCAGCAGTTAGTGAAACAATATCCTTTCACAGCTGTGTCACCTATGTCTCATACTTCCCAGTCTAAGTCTACTAAAAAGGAAGCACAGTGTTGCTGCACATGCAACTGTTAATCATATGGACAATATGAATCATAGCACTAATGAAGAATGTAGTGACAACATATAAGTTGTCAGCAGATTGGGCCCACTTAGTCTGCCCTACATTCCCTACCTATAGTGCCACCAGTGACCCTACATGGACTCTGGCTTACATCCCTCTTGCTTCTAGGATTCTCTTGTGTCTATCCCATGCATTCTTAAATCCGCGACCATTCAAGTCCCCACCATTTCCACTGGGAGGCTGTTCCAAGCATCCACCACTCTCTCCATGAAGAAGTACTTCCTCATGTTTCCTCTCAGCATCCCTCCAGCTTCATATTGTGACCCATTGTCCTTGAGCATCTTTTTCTTTAGAAAATGCTCACTTCCTGAACTTTGTTTATTCCTGTGAGGTATCTGAATGTCTCTATCATATCCCCAGTTCCTCTTGTCTTCTAGTGAGTACATATTTAAATCTCTAAACCTGTCTTCATAGGGCTTCTGATGCAGGCCCTGCACTATTTTGTTGCCCTCCTTTGCACCACCTCCACCTTATCTATGTCCTTTCAGAGATGGGACTGCCAGAACTGTACATGGCATTTGAGGTGGGGTCTCACCAGTGATCTATACAGGGGTATTATTACCACCCTCTTCTGCTGGTGATGTCTCTCCTGTGCATATGAGCATTCTGCTAGCCTTTCCCACTGCCTTGTCAACTATTTAGCTACCTCAGGTTATCAGAAATGATAACCCCCAGGTTGCTTTACTGTTTTGTGACTGCTAATACCACCCCCCCGAGTTGGCATAGTTGCCCTAGGTTTTTGTGTCCTAAGTGCACAATTTTGTACTTTTGCACTGAATCTTAGCTACCAAACTAATAACAATTCTACTAGCTTTAGATCCTCCTCATTCTTTCACCTCCTCTGTGTCTACTCTGTTGCAGATGTTTCTGTCATCTGCAAATAGGCATACCTTCCCTCCAGTCCTTCCGCAAAGTCAACAATAAAGACATGGAAGAGGATCAGGCTTAATACTGACCCCTGCAACAATAATAATAATATCACCAAGGACTGGCACCAAATGTCATAAACAAAAAAGCATGTTAGCAATGAAATGATATTAGAGTTTCAGAAATAACTGACTGGAGTTACTTATAGAGGTACTGAATGTTTTGCCACATTTGCCAGGATACTTCCAGCTGATGAAGCAGCATGCAAGGAGGCATCCTACTGAAATATAAGTTCAGATGCTGAGGCAGTGAATGCTGATGGAGATGGTGGTGATAATAGGGACTGAGGTGGACACAAAACAAAAAGTTAAATCTTTAGTGTGGAAATTATTTTATGTTGACCCTGCAGACAACTCTCAAGATGTATGCAGTCTCATGCAAAAGTGTCAGTCATGGCAGGCAAGCACATTATGGAACATCAGTAATGATGCAACATGCAAAGGCAAAGAACACAATTGAGTGGGGCAGGGTAAGGCGAAAGTGTTGTTGGTATGGACGGTAATGAGATGGTGGTGGCGGTGACCATAGTGACAGTTAACTGAAGCAGAGCCAGCACCATGGCGATATAAACATTCTTGCCGATGTTCTTAAAAGACAACAATGCAGAGAAAAGGGCAAATGCCAGGTTCTCATTAGGCCATGCTCCAAAGTAATTGTGAGGTTTTGACTGAAAAGATGAAACATGCCTACACTGGTGAGTTTTTTTTTTTATTTTTGGGGTTGTATCCTGATTCCTTGGGCTCCATCCACCCACCACCCCCATGCCCAGTCTTACCTCCTGGGTGGGACCACCAAGGAACTTCCCACTCCTGACTGGACATTGTGGGCAAGCCCCAGATTCTCTCGGTCGGGCCATGAGAGCGGACCTCCCAATGGGTGTCAGAGGCAGGGCAGTGGATAGAATGGGCCTTCATGCCAGGGACCAGCATTTTTCTTTTTATTTGCTTCCCCAGGGGTGGGGATGTGCAATGATAACCAGTGTCTGCCCCACACCCCAACATATTGGCACAAAGTGCTCCACCAGGGGTCCATCAGCGCCAGACACTCAGTCCCTCCATCCCCAGAGAAGGTGAGCAGTCCCAGGGACACTCAATCCTTCTCCCTGGCTCACCTCTGACTCCCCGGGTCTGTTCCCTAACCTGGGTCACCAGCATCGTGAGTGGAAATCTAACCACTGCGCTGGTGGGCTGGCCATTGCATTGGTGAGTTTGAGATTATCAATGACCACAGAGCCAAGAAAATTGTTATTAATCTCACTGGTAGACTAAATAAGTGTGGAGTTACCAGCCCCAGATTTTATTTTCAACTGAGAGATCTGGAGAAATGGCAGAACAACATGCAGCCATCTTGTTAGTTTAGGTACACAGCGTTGACCACCTCAGCAGGCATCATGGGCCATGAAGAAACCAGGCAAAACACACAAGGGGTAAGATTCTGGGATTGTTTTTTCTAAATGTGTAAAACAGGTGTGCAAAATAAAATATACAAATGGAAACAGTAAGTGACACTGAATCACTTGATGTGTCCTTGCAGTCTTCCCAGACATAGCTTGTTTTCTGACACCATCAAGTACTGAAAATCCCAAAGTAGTACTCAACGTGAAAAAGGCATGAAAAATATATTCCCCAAAAATTTAAAATATCTTGTCAACTAACATTAAAAGAGAGTGCTGAGAGAACATCAAAATTTACCCACAAGTATCCAACAGGCCAGGTGTTAAATAGAGCCATTACAGAGCTGTTGGCTGATTGTCAACTCACTTTGTTTTTGTTGCCCAAAAGGTTTCCTACATTCATGAACTGGATTGAACATACACCATTCCCTGTTGAACATATTTCTTGAAAAAGGCTTTCCCACAGTTGTATGACGTGCTGTGTATCAAGTCATTAAGCAGTTGAGACTCTCTGAGGTGAAGCAGGGTCACATAACTACAGGTAAATGGAATAGCAACCAAACAATTGACTACATGACTATCATAGTTCACTGGCAAATTTTCAGTCAGAAACTATTAATCACTGCTCTACCATAAGCAGTAGGAAGCAGGCTGTATTATGTGTCACCACTTTTGAGGAAAACCACACTGCTGTGAATATTTTGTAGGATCTACAAAACAATTCCAGAAATGGCTTATTCCATATTCCTTATCTCCAAGGATCATAGTGTCAGATAATGGTGCCAGCATAGTCAAAGCTGTTAGAAATGGCAACTACAAACACATACCTTGTTTTGCACATTGTATAAATCTTCTCATCTATCATTTCTTAAATGGAAACAGAAATGTTGAAAACCTGTTAGGTCTTGCTAGGAAAATATGTGGGCCTTTCAGCCACTCTGTAAAATACAAAAACTGCAAAGGGCTGCAGAAGTCAAACAATTTACCACTTCATACATCAAAGCAGTAAGTTCAATCCACTGGAATTCAACATTTCGATGTTGGAAAGACTTTGAACAGAAAAACTGTTGTACATGACTACACCATGCAGAATCAAATAGGTAAAGCAGACATCATGCTCAGTTCCAGCAGTTGGAGTCTACTTGAATCGTTGGCCATCTCATTGGAGCCATTTGAGGTTGCCACATGATGTCAATGCGGATAGTGCAACTCTGAGTCGAATTCTTCCTCAGATAAGTTTTCTTCACAATTTCCTTGATGATATAAAGACTTTCAGTCAAAAGAAGACACCACCGCTGTTATGCTGGCAGATGACTTGAGCCTCAGACTGTCAACTAATCAGAGAATAAATGCTATATTTAAGAATGACACCTATGTGTTGGCTACATTGCTAGATCCTGCTTCACCACTGCCACCATGGCAGTCATGTGCCACACTACTCTTAGTTTTGTCAGTCATCAGTTTATTACGTATGATGCCCGCCATGGGTATAATTTTTGGCTAATGCTACCTACCTCAGCAATACCTGGCCATGAGTATAAATTTTGGAAACAGCAGCAGGCTCACTAAGAGCAGCTGCACCTCTCATATCTGCCTCAGCAATGACCGCCATGGGTATAATTTTTGGGAACAGAAGCAGGTTCAGTCAGAGCAGATGCACCTCTCATACCTGCCTCAGCAATGCCCGCCATGGGTATAACTTTTAGAAACAGCAGCAGGCTCACTCAGAGCAGCTGCATCTCTTGTAATTGCCTTTCTCACCCAATGGCCCAATAGACAAATTACTTATTTAACCATTAAATGGCTCTCTGTTTCACTAACTATTGCAGACAATCTGTCTGGCAATGTCACATTAATAAAGAAAAGTTGGGGCATATCACATTGGCCTTGTAGAAGAATGCCTTATAGAGCTGTAATACTAAATACTGTGTTTTGGAAACAGTAGAAGGCTGGCTTAGAGCAGTTGTGCCTATCTTACCTGATTTAAGCCAGATCCTTTTGAGTAGTTTTCTCTGTTTAAGGCAGTCAAAAATACAGTCTTTCACATTTTATTATAGCCAGAGTAGGGTAATAGGGTAGTAGAACCATTATGGTAACAACTACCTGGCCTTAACCAACCACCCATTTTGCATTATGATATTTTTAGGTAGTTTGGAGATACCTGTGGGTAGTGTTTGGTTAGGGTATTTTACTACCCTTCCATGCCTACTTGTAGTCTAAATTCTTAGCCATCAGTGCAGAAGAGTCATGTCATGTGATATGGTGACTGGCAGGAGAAAAGGAAATAGAAATGGCAGGAGACAAGAAAGACATGCTGAATGATGGGGCACAGACTCTGGCAATATAGCAGTTGTGTAGCCTCTGGTTAGTTTAGTCTGTTAACCCAATTGTTCGCTGCTGGTAAAGTGACTTGGCAAATTAAGGGTAACAGGAGGACACAGTAAATAACAAGTGGTCTGAGAGGAAACATTTATTTTAAACAAACTCTGATCACAGCCAAAACGGCTGCTAAACATTGACCTGTTAAGACCTAAAGAATTAATGTTAGGCTTGGACTGTTAAGAGTGGTCAGAGGATACATGGCATATGTTGGAAAGATGTTTTATTTATGAGAAAGTGACACCATAAACAGATGGTTATGAAATGAGGAAAGGAAGAAGAAGAAGGGGTCAGAAACACACATAGAGGACAGATAATTGCAGGAGTAGGACACGGAGATGGGAAAGAGGAAATGATCAACATCTATGCAGAGTAGGAATAAAAGAAGAGCATCTGAGAAAGAGAAATGCCTGGGTGAACTTTAATGACAATCAAAGTGGCAATTGGCTAATGAAATATAAATGTGGCTAATAAACATGGCAATAAAACTGGTGTTATCTTGGGTTCTAAGCTAGGGACAGTAATTACATTAGATTCTGAGTTGAGATACATGATTTTCTCCTCACTTGTTTATCACCATGTTCACTGTATTAGGTGCCAAGACTAGCTACGACTCTCATCAGAAAACATTCCATGTGGTTAACATACTACTGACACACACAGAAAGAACAAATAAAACATATTGTACAAATACAATGGATCTGAAATATAATATTCTGTATGAATCATAAGTAGCCATTGGCCAGTTTCCAAATAGTCAGCAAAAGGTTACTTTGACTATCCAAAGAAACCTGGCTGTTAAAATCAAAACAAAGATGTAACACTTATATTGCAGCACTTACAGTACCATCCCTGAGCACTATTAGGAACTGTGACTGATTTAGCTGATTGTTAAGGTGTACATATAACCAAGCTCAAAACCAATTACGGAGAACTAATAGAACAATAAATCAAAGATGCAGCATCTATCAAATGAAGATTTCTTTTTTTTAACTTTGCCAATGGAGATAGCTAGTCCAATCATTCATTGGGGCAAGGATTTACTGGAAGAGCTGAGGGCTTAACAGGATGCAAATGGTTTACAGCTCAGTAGAACAATCTTTCCAGCTTGCTGTCAAAATATCTCCAGCTCCTAGACAGGTTACACGACTCACTCTGAACTTTCTCTTCTAACAATTTGTTTTGTTTGTTTGGTTTCACAGAGACGGCCAGTCGATGGAGTGTTATTTCTTGCTACCAAAGTTTACCTGAGCCACTGAGGACTGTGAAAGAAAGATCCTGCTCACTCAGCAGATATTAAAGGAGTTGCTATGAGTGGCAACACTAACAACCAGTAATGGAAACCAATGATTGGTGTGGGCAGAGCATGAGACAGATAGAATCTGCTTGGCTCAATAGACATTAAAGGATCCATAGCCATGGCAACACTGGGAGTGGCTTATGGAAACTGAGGAGAGGGGAGAGCCTGAGACAGGGCCAGTAACCTAGGGTGGAGGATGGAAGCATACAGAGGGAGGGAGCATCTGGGCAGGGAGGTGTTTTTGGGGAAACAGAGTTTTAGGGAGACATCCAATTGAGAAGGATGGGTTTATTTGTTTCCAAACTTTTGCTGGTTAAGCAGCTCACTCCTGACTTGCTTCCAACATTTTGTTGAGCCGCTAAGGGCTGTGACAGAAAGAGCCCGCCCTGCTCAACGGACATCAAAGAAGCTACTATGGCCAGTGGCAACACTGGGAGCAGCATAAGGAACTGGGATGGGGAAGTGAGACAAGGCTGGTAAGAGAGGGTAGGGAGGAAAGCACACAGAGAGGGAGCATCAGGGCAGGCGATGTATTGTTTTTTTGAAGTGGGATAAAGAATGAGAAAAAGTGCACTGATTCATGCATACTCATTATGTGCTTCAACTCCACTTCCCAGAGCAAATATTTGTGATGCATCAGTAGCCATTCATGCCCTTCCAGACCCCCTATACAATCTACTCCTGATTCATAACATGTCAGCATAGCTCTCACTATGCAGCCATAAATCAGGGCTTGCCTCCCTTGCAGGATCAGCAGAACCCTCCTATAGCCCCAATGAAACAGGATTCAGTTTACTGGAGGTGTCCAACTGGCCAGATGTGGAGCCTGTGGAGGACTGGTATCATCCTAGCAGCTCTCAACCTTTTTCCCTGTTTCCACCCTGGCGTGGAGGTGGCGGCAATGACCCCAACAACGGTGCACACACACTCCTGCATGCAGCATGCCAGGCATCTGCCACACCTCTGTCTCCCACAGTCAGTGTCAGTGTGCCAGCCACCAGCCTCCGCTAGGGGCCAGGCTAACACTGACCACTGATCTCCTCCCTCCCAGAGGAGGAGAGCCATCATTGGGACACTCAACTCCCACCCAACTCTCTGACTCTCAAGGTCGCCTCCTGACCTCCAGTCATCAGCACACAAGCGGCAGCCCTACTGCTGTGCTGGTGGGCCGCTCATAGTTAAGATTTATAAGGGATATTTAAGGAGGAGTGTGGACGTGACTAATGCTGGTCAACAAGTTTAACATCGTTTTGGAAACTGCTTGATTTTACTTGGGTGAATTCAACATGCAAATGTTTATTTTGTTTTAGTTGTTGCTGTGATCTCTTACAAAGCTTCTGAGGCAGGTAAGTGTAACTGAAGCAAGCAGCACTGACTATACAATATATACTGTATTGTTGATAGATGGGAACATCCACATTCCAGAGTGCCCTTTTATCAGTTTCTGCCCTTTTAAGACTCAAAAACACACCAAAAAGGTTTTCCAGTTTGATGCTGAGCTACTACTGTCAGCCGATATCGAAATATATAGAAGATTATCTTTAATATCAGCTCATTCTTTTCTTTCTACTAACCAGCTTGAATTAAACATGAGCTGGTTAGCAGTACAAAAACATTTATACTTCGTTATCATTCTTTACTATTATATAGAGAATAATGCCTGTGCAGGTATGAGTTATGAGGAATTTTCACACCTGAGGTGTGTGAAAATCTTTTAACACACACCTGCATAGGTATTATATTTTATAATAACTGGTGCAAGGTTTGAACAAAAAGCTAGCTGTACTTGTGTGAGTGAACGTGTCTCTGAGCAGCCCCTGTACTCAACAAATACAGTGAAATGAGAGCACGAGAAAATGCTGTAATAACCCGCTATCGAAGTTATTACACAATTCATCAGGTTATTATGGCATTTTATCAAGAATGTGTATCCAGGCATTATAGGGGTCACCAGTTATTACATTATTTTTTAATACCAAAAGAGTGTGGCAATTTAAAATGTGGGTATATGCTTGATATAGAGAAACAAACGAAAAGCAGGTTACTGGCATTCTTAAGATGTAATTCACTATGTTCAGCTGCCTTCCACTACAGCAGTGCATCTGTGTCACCAGGTGTTTGCAAGAGATTTCTAGCAGCAGTGTGTTTTATAAATGAGTCTAATTCATAATATAGTTGGTGGTATGTATCAGCTCCCATTGTGCTCCTGGACTTGGAATATTCCATCACAGTGAACAGAAAGCAGAACTAGCAGCTACAACATGAGTAACAGTATTTTGCTCTGCTATTGGGGAAACATAAGAGAACAATAGGTACTTCACTTTCTTCTTCTTCTTTTATTTCTTGTTCTAAAGTTGACAGGTATTTGGCAGCCCAACCCAAACGGTGTGATTAAGGGCTCATTATAGTATTGACTCCCATGCCAAGTAGATTTAGCATGCAAATTTATTTCATTCTTAGGAGGTTTTGTTTTGTTTTTTACTGGAGACAATAAAATACACAGTTGTTTTATATAATGGATTTTAGTTAGGATAGTTTTCTAAAATATTTTGCAAGACTATGTCCAATGAAGCCTGTATAATAAATAGGGTGGAGGTAAAGTTCTGCCTTGCAGATTTAGGGCTAATGACATTAACACTCTAGTTTTAATTAAACAAAAACAGTGTAGAAAGTGCCCTAAACCTGCTCCCTGTTGTTTTTTCTACAGCCTGGCTCTGCAGGCTGGAGAGAGAAAGACAACAGTCTTGCAAAAGATCAATCCTATCTTTGGGACTTTTCCACGTTATTAAAAACAGGGTGGCTATACACCTGATATAAATCAGCCATGGAATCCAGGATCGACTAAAGTGTCAAAAGTCAAGTTCCGACTACTGAGCAAGGAATGAATGACTGCCACCTGTTCCACAAAGCTGAGCTGCTCAAACCAGTTAGTTCAAACTGGAGGACAAGTCTCACAGGGTACTGCCAGGCCAGTCGGGCATGCAGTGTTTAGCCAGCAGACCCAGGACTATCTATAGATGTAGGTGGTGGCACTAAGCACTAATATTTGATCCCACCAAATTAGTGTAGGAACTGTGAGAACCTGAGTCTTAATCTGAGAAATCAGGCAAACAAAACATCCAGCTCTTTCAGCATATTCTGTGGATTATGACAGTACGCTACATGAACATTAATTGTTTCAAATTGCCTGCATTCCACTGAAGTTTGCTAATGCTTGACACTTTCAAAATAGCTTAGGCCACACGTGTTATCAGCCTATGAGTTCTTTTTAAAAACATGGAACAACTTTTAAAAGCTTATATTTTTTGAAAGAACAACCTTGTTCTAATTGCATGGTCATCATTTGCATTAACTTTTGGCAGAGCTTGAGAGACAGCAGACAGTTCATGCCTGTCCATTTTATGAGGACAGTCATCCCTTATTTCATCCTCAGATTCCCTCCATCCCACAAGGAAA
Source organism: Neoceratodus forsteri (assembly GCA_016271365.2). NCBI lineage: Eukaryota > Metazoa > Chordata > Ceratodontiformes > Ceratodontidae > Neoceratodus > Neoceratodus forsteri. The sequence continues at coordinate 903,493,561 of CM028131.1, read as the reverse complement.
AAGTGCCAACTGGCTAATACAGCAAACTCAAACTTTAAAGAATAATAATATATGATGCTGAAAGAATTAGAATAGAACTTTTCACACAAGAATGCACTAGTGGCCATACTAGCCAGAATTTTCTCTTATGATTTGATACTGGTCAGTTCCCACACTTCAGTGACAAAAGGCTAAGACTTATGCATGGCCATTTTACTTGCAGCAGGACTAATGTAGAAAATGTACCTCTCAACTGCTTCTTATTTATCAGGGATGCTCCTGATTTTGCTTCAAAATGTGATCAGCACCTCCTAAATATAACATTCTTTTCTCACAGAAGTCAAGATTTGAATGATAAATTAATGTCAAAATTTTGTGTTGCAGTCTAGTTCCCTTCTGTCTGTCTACCTGTCTATCTACCTACCTACAGTATCTTATCTAGTCACATATAGGAACATCTTCTTGGGATGATAGTACCACTTTTAAGATGTGCCCTGGATTTTTGTTACAATTTATTTAAGTTTTTATTTGTTAGTTTAAGTACACCACAATGAATAAAATGTCTAACTATGAAGACAGACTGAGGTAGCAGTAGGAAAGAGAAGATTCACTTTGATTTGGAGTATTCCATTATTTTCCTCCAGTACACCTCATTGTTCATTTTATTCCTCTTAGCCATTCTCCTTCTACTCTACATCACCAGATCCACTGTGCCTCATTCATATCCAAATTCTGGTTTGGGTCCTTTCCTTCTTTGCTCTCATGTCTCCTCTGCCTTGTCCCTTCTACTTCCTACTCCCTCTGCTCTAGGGATCTTTGGCTTTTGCCATTTCTCCTCCCCACTCCTCTGGGGGTAATCAGTCTTTTCCTATCATTTCTCATCACTTTGGAATCAACTACCCTCTTGCCTCTGCTTCACTGCCTCCTGGCTCCTTCAGGTATCAGCTGAAACTCCTTCCTCCCCTGGCTCTGTTTTCCTCTGCTTGACTGTCCCTTGCATGTGACTCCTATTCCAGTATAGTGTGTTTGAAACATATAATTTTATTATTTCTATCATGATGTTCATTTTGCACTTACTCCTATAATTAATTTGTGTTCTTTGATTGCTCTTTATTGAATTACATCTGTGCTATGAATTTGTATTCCTATTCCCTTTCCCAGGGTCATACCAGGCAATGAGCCTTGGCTCAGTGTGTGCCTTTCCCAGTCACCAATTTTCAGACTAATAAATAATACTGTAATGTTATCCAAGACAAATAGATCTCAGCATAGGGTATATGATTGGAAGACATCTATGCCAGACACTGCACTCATTAGACTTTTACAAATTTAAGTTAACATTACAAATAAAAGATTGAGTAAAAAAAATACAAATAAGTGTAAGAGTGAGTGTGAAATTCCTTCATATACAGTACATCTTAGAGTCAGAGAGTAGCCCCAGCTTTTAGTCTTGCTATACAGTACTTTGCTTGAACTTGAGGAAACAAAATGGTGACTGGCATGAGACAGGACATGAACAACATGAGACAGGCTGAAGCAAGTGGCAGCGCTTCCCCAGTAGTACTGTTCTTCTTCAGCATCACTGTCAATAGGCTCATCATCACTGCCAGCCAAGCTGTGTTTTGGAAGTGCTCCTGAGTATCCAGCAAATACACCTTAGTTAATTTAATAAAAGTTAGAATTTCAACATTTTCTAAAATACAATTTCTTCTCCTATTACTAGCAACATAGCCCACAGTATTAAATATTCATTCTGAACAGACACTCATTGCTGGCAACTTATAAAGGACAGGGCCACTTTTTGCAATGATGGCCAGACTGTGCCTTTTCATGCCAAAACTGAGCTGTGTCACCTTGAACATTTGTCTTCTGGGGACCTTCATAAATCATCCATCATACTATTTGCTTGTGATGGGAGAAGTAGCAACACTGTCTTTCTCTAGGTCATCTAGTCCTGCTCAAATGTTGTCCTTTGAGGCACCAGACAAATGGACCCTGGGTTCCATTTCGCAATGCAAGGATTTTCTTAAAGGATGTTTTCTTCACCATAGCTTCACTAGGATCTATTTCTTAGAAGGGATAATGGCTATCTGCATGATCAGCAGCTGTAGCATGCTATGATGGAGTCCTCATTGTAATTTGTAGAGCAACTTTTTAATGAACAGTTCTCTATAATGGTTAAAGGTTATAATATTAGATTGGAGAAGATCCAGCAAACTGGTTCTGAAACATGGATCCAACATTGTTGCTGTAACATAATGTCCAGAATCCAGCATCATGGCAATTCTGTGGCCTGTTTCCAAAAGCGAAGGCAGCTTTGAGCAACAGCTTACACCTGTGCTTACACTTAGCTTTTCAATTGTTTCTCAGCATCTTTTCAGTTTCTGCATGAGAAGGTTGGTTGTCCTGTTAGTACTCACTTCATGTGTTACTTCCTTAAATGGTTATTGCAACTGACGAATATGATATCAGATTCCACTGCCCAGAGGTAAGTGTGGCATCCCTTTCCCTATTGCATGGTTCATGGTGTACTGCTTGAATTGTTCTTGGGCCTCTACAACATGTATTAAGGGAAGTTCCAAACAATATCAACTTCTTGTTTAAGCTGGTGAATCTGTAATTTATTCTGTTGTTGCAGATCCCACAAACTTTTACAAGCTTTGCAGAGTACTTGAAGTAAGTACAAATATGTTGTGCAGCACCAACATATTCTGCACACCCTGTGTTCACTGAAAAGTCCTCTACCAAAGCATGGTATGTGCACAGACACACCATCCATTAATGATTTCACATTGTTAGCTCCAGTGTCCAAAACCATAAATCCTGGGAAAGGCAATTAGGGAAAATCATTCTGAGAACTATTTCTTTAGCTCATGTAAGATGTTCACACCACTGTGATTTTCTTTTCAAAGCTTGCAATACAAAGAGAAGCCTCCCTTTGAGGATTTTTTCAGTGCCTGGTGGTTGCAGAGGATGCTGCAGAGCAAAATGATACCCAGTGCATAACAGTCATGTAATCTGCTGTTTGGCTGCTTGTCCACCAGCAGTGGCTCTAGCTACAAATGGTTACCAGAGCACAGCTGGGGCACAACAGATGGCAGCCAGGACCCTGATATATTGTTACTATGGGGAAGCTCTGCACCATAAGGGGTACCAACTGGGCACAGCATTTTTTACCAGGGCATGTGCCCTGCGTTCCTGGCGTAGAGCCGCCACTGCTGTCCACATATTTGCTGTTATATGTTCTGTACTCTCCAGAATAGCCAGTGACTGCAAGGTACTGTTTACCTTCGTGCAGTTCCCAATACAGAGCTGGCACAGCCTTTCTAGAGAAATATGTTTATGATAGCAGATGGTATCAAGGGTAGTAAGTTTCATCACCCCCAGAAGGCAACAGTAAGCAATAGAAAAGTATAAATGTCAAGTGCAATCATTGCAAATATTGTTTTATTTAGCTGCGGAGTAACTGGATGACTTTAATCATATTTAGTTGTCCATGCAAAAGCCTGATGCATCATTAACTGTTTCTGATGTGCAACTGGCACACTGAAAAACACCGGAGGAGAAAGAGAAAATAACTTTTTCCGTATTCAATTAAGTAGGCAAGACAAGGGCAAGGCAAATTTTACTTATATAATGCTCAATCCAGCAGGGGCTCTGAGTGCTTTACAAACATTAAACCAAAACAATAAACTATAAAATATGTTTAACAAGGTATCGCTGAGAGCAAATCAAGTCAGATTAAAAGCTTGATGAAATAAAAAGTTTTAATGAGGCTTTGAAGGCCTCTACCAAGCTGCCTGCATGAATATGATAATGGATTGAGTTCCAAATAATAGGGCTGCCACCCCAAAGGGTCTATAACCTGATAACCCGAGCCTCGAAATGGGGACCACCAGTAGCTCAGCTTCAGTGGAGTGGAGAGGGTGGATAGGTTGAGAAAGAATCAGGAGGTCTTTAAGTAGCCTGTTCAAAGACCATGCATGGTCTTGTACGTCAACAACCCGATCCTGAAGGTTATGCACAAATGCAAAGGCAGCCAGTGCAAGGCATGCAGAATTAGAATAGTGTGATCCTCAGTGTGGAACCGACCAACATCCGAGCTGCGGCATTCTGCACTAGTTGCAGTCAACTTGTCAACCCTCTAGATAGCCCTAGGTATACAGCATTACAGCAATCCAACCTTGTGGTGACAAATCATATATAATCATCGCTAGGTCATCCTGGCTAAATACATCAGGATCCTAGCAGCATTCCAGAGATGGAAGGAGCCAGACTGGATAACAGATGGCACCTGCTGTTCAAAGGTCAATCTGTCAATCTTCACTGTAGCCCTGGCTAGTGCTCCCAACCTAAGCCTATCCACTAACTATTGTTAAAATAAAGTGACAATAGTTGCAACTGTAAATGAAAATTGTAACTGTACAACACCGAATGATAAAATAAATAAGCATAAATGATAAAATAAATGAGCATTTAATAAAAGCCAAATTAGGATTCTCCTTTCTATGGTATACCATTAGGACGGCAACTGAATTCTGTCACCGCAATTACAGCACCACAACAAGGGTGACAGTGAAAGGGCAATATTGATTTTAGATCATCCTCACTCCTATCTCCCTTTGTCCCCATACAGTTTCTATCTCCTCTGGGCATGCCAACTGTTTCCTGGAGGCGCTTTGGCACTGTAACTTCCGGGAAACAATGCCTGGGGCTGTAATGCCGTAATCAGCATCAGCAACATGTTTGCCGCTACAATATGGGTGAACCCCTTTCTACTCTCCTAAACAATGGTCAGCCCAGCGTGGCTGCCATCTTCCATAAAGAGGGTAATGATATGGTAGGTTGATTCAAAGACCTGCTTGGTGTCTGAAGGGTTTTGCGCTGGATATGGAAAATGTACCTCTAACACCAGTCTGTGTACCACTGTCAGCTTCGCAACATCCTCTGCCATGTGACATTGTGATGTATTTCTGGCCCAGTGAAGTGGATGTATTTGCTGTAAGTGTCTCATTAAAGCTGATATGCCAAGGTTGCTTGCCTGTCTTCCTCTGCTGAAAGAGTCTGATTTGCCAAGGCTGCTTACCTATCTTCCTGTGCTGAAAGATTCCTTACATAAGCAGCATATTGCTCACTTACTATTCTTGGGTCAAGGTGAAAAAAAACTCCATACATAAGAGGATGCCTTTTTCATTTTGTACCAGTACTGCAACTTCTGAGTCATCATGTGGCATGTCCGTGTTCAGTTCTATATTTTCCTCAGTGGAAGATGACTGGGTGTGAGGCTTGCCCTCTGCAGAGGAGAGAGGCATAACTTACTTTGAGCTTTCCTTTTCACTGGCCCCTAATGATCCTTTCTTTTGTGATGACCTTTCCCAAGTTTTGGTTCTGACATTTCACAACAGCAGGTTCCTCTGGCTCAGCATCCCTACCATCAGAGTCCCCATCATGCACTGCTTCTGTTTCAGGGATGTAATCACTGCCACTGCTGTCCACATGGTCTGACTCTGAAGAACTCACAGAAGAATGAGAAATGATTGAATCTTGAGAAAATGGCAAATTACAAGCATGTGTGCTTATTCCTTCCTTTCTGTTGCATGTAGTGCCTGCAACTGCCTTTGTGTTTTCAATAATTGCACCTTTACCAAATCTACATTCCTTAATTGCTGGTTCATCACCCAGGCTTAGCTTGTTGACTTTTGGTTAGCCTTTATTTAGTGACTGGGTATCACCGGCAGCAGCAGCAGACGAGCATGATGGGATCTAAGACAACTTTTGTACCTGGGGCGTCTCTCAGGTGAAAATACCTAGCAAAGTGATACAGATGAGGGACTACTCAAAGTTCCACTTGCCTGACTTCCTCAGTGACCTCAGATCTATTGATTGGTCCGAGGTCACCGCCTCCTGGACCCAAATCAAGCACTGGATGCATTCCTAGCCAAATACATCCCAGTGCAGAACAAGTATGCCCCTCACTAGATGGAGGGTGTGAGGAACCATCACCAAATAGCTTCATGGGGATCTATCTCTCTAATGAAACACAGGGCAAATGCTAGGAGACCTATGAGGCATCTCTCAGGGTCAATGATCTCGCCACCTACAAGTGCCTCAGAAACTCCTGCAAAAGCCATCAGGGCTGCAAGCGTGAGTTCTCCGATCCGCACTACTCTCCTACCAAGAACCCAAGAGTTTTGGCAGAACATAAAAAGCGGCGTTGGGGGCTCTGCAAGAGGGCAAACTATGGATTTGCTCATTGATGGGGTCAGCTGCAATAGCCCCACACAATCGCTAACACCTTTAACACTATGTTCTCCAAACAGGCCACCCCCTTCCTCCTGCCCCCGCCCCCAAGTTCTCAAACTCTACACCACCTATAACGCACTTCCAATTCTGCTCGATCCGGACCCACATCCAGACCTTCCTCTTTCTACAGCAGGTATCTATCACCAAGACCCAGAGGCTGCTAGCTAGCCTCTCCCCAAATACAGCCCAGGGCACGATAACCTCAAGCCAAAATGCTCAGGTTAGGTGCCCACCTCCTAGCCTGGCCAATGACACATATCTTAACACCTCTCTCACCACCGTGTCATCTCAGATATCTGGAAAATAGCCAAGATCACCCCTGTTCTCAAACAAGGAAACCGAAAGATCCCCTGAACTATCGGCCGATTGCTATTCTTTCGGCTGCATCAAAACTCCTAGAGAAAGCTGTGGCCTCTCAGTTAATTGAGTACCTACAGGAATACAATCTCTCTCTGGCCCAACATGGGTTTAGGAAGGGCACAGCACAGCTACCGCCCTCGCTGTAGTCATCTCGCAGATCAGAACTGCAACCGATCAGGGTAACCTCACTGGTGCGATTTTCGTGGACTTATCCAAGGCCTTTGACAGGGTAGATCACTCCTCCTCAGTGCCACTCTGCTATCCCTCAGACTCTCAAACCCCACTCATGCCTGGTTCCACAATTACCTCACTGGTAGGAAGCAATACACAAACTTCAACAGGACCCTCTCCAACCTCACCACTGTCCAATGTGGCGTTCCCAGGGTCTGTCCTCGCCCGACGCTCTTCTCCCTTTTCATCAACGAATTACCATCTATCATCACCCATGGGCTTGCAACCCTGTATGCCAATGACCTCATCATATTGGATAGTGCCCGAGACATCAGCACCATCAATTCCCAACTAAACTCCGACTTCAAGTGATACAAGCCTGGGTGTGCGAGCATAAACATCATCAACCTCAAAAAACCCAGGCTATGCTCTTGCGGTCCCTGAATAGAACAAAATCCTGCCTGCACCCCTTCTAATCCACGGGGCTAATGGCCTGCCTGTGCAGATAGCTGCTGCTGTCAAGTACCTTGGCGTTACTCTAGACCCCCAGCTGGACCTTTCCTGCATATCAGAAACATCTGCAAGGCTACGAATGTTAAACTCGGACTCACATACAGAGCCAAAACTGCCTCACCCCAGCCGCTCAGATGGCCCTAGCTGGGGTGTTCTCTCCCTCCCTCTGTTATGGGCTAGTGACCTTCTCCCCTATGCCAAAATCCAACCTCTCGAAATGGGATATGGCCTACAACAGCATCTACCACTTTGCGCTCTCCGCCCCGACACACCGCTGCTGACCTTTATACTCACCTTGAGTGGGTCCCCCTGAGAAGCATCTCACCTTCGTAGTAGGGAACTTCATCGATAACATCATTAGAACAGCCACCCCTTTACCCTAGCCCTGTCCTTCTACCCCAGCAATGCTTCCCACCACCTTAGGTCAAGTGCGGCACTAAATTGCTTGGTTCCTAGAACACGTACCCTTGTGGGCGTCCGAACATTCGCAACTATGACCCCAAACTATGGAACTCGTTCCCTGCCCTTACTCGTCCACCCTCCCATCCAGGGTTTAAAGCGTCACTATGAGCATTCCTGAAGGGCTCCTCCATCTGTTCTTGTGCCCCTGTAGCCCCTTGAACCATCCTCTCACGGGGTTGTGCACCTAGGCCCACTGCACTTACTCTCCTGGTCACTGGACTAGATTTAGGATAATATAATGCTATTTTTGTTAGTACCTGCAACACCACTGTATGTAAATCTGACTCACTCATTATATGTATATGCTCTATCTTAACTCTCCCAGATGTCTGCAACCTTCCCCAGGTGGTTGTCTTTTACTGGTTCCCTTTTCCACTATATGACATGTAATACTTTTTGTGTTCAATACCAATCTGTCACTGTACCTGTTATCCAAGCTTGTAACTCTCCTGGGTTGCACCTGAAAATAGGCACTTGGCTGTCTAGTGTGACTTACCGGTCAACAAAAGCAAATAAATAAATAAATAAGGACACGGAGGATGAAGAAGCTTCATAGGGAATGAGGATACACCTACTGCAGTAGAAGAAGCTCCTTTGTGACTGTATTTTTTCTTTCTTCAGAACTGCTGTCTTTGTCTTATTTCTTAATGATGCTGGAAGCTTGTTTTACAGGTCCACTTCCTTCCATCTTTATCTTAATATTACTTAATAAGTTTTAAATGCAAATAACAGTTGTTGATTAAGGATTAAGCCAACCCCTTTCAAGAATAACCCCAGCACCTTCCTCAGTTACCTTGAGGAAAATAGGTGGCAGTAATGAGTGTATGTCTTAATACAAGGTAACAACTGGCTAATAATAGCAAACTGCATATTGGGGTTACTCCACAATGGCCAAAGGGCTGTGCTTCCTCCCAAAATGGCTTCCCACATGATGCAAGCTTTACCAGCTCTGCTTTTGCAATACAATTTTTATTGTACTACACAAAACAAAAAGGTCCTTTGCTTATGGAAATGGCTAGTGATGCTGCAGACAGGAGCTATTAGGCAACTGCAACAGGACTGCCCCTCCATCCAAAAAGGCTTCACACGTGATACAAGCATTTGCCAGCTGAGCTTTCTTAATTATTAATTTTTTTATTGGCTACACAAAACAAAATGATCATATGCTTCTGTGGGAAATGACTGGTGACACTGCAGACGGGCTACTACAGAACTATCAAATGACTGCCCATCCCCAAAAAGCTTCACACATGATGCAAGCTTTTATCAGTTCAGCTTTCACATTTATTTTTTACTGGACTAGGCAAAACAAAAATGGTCCTGTGCTTTCATGGGAAATGGCTGGTGATACTGCAGGCAAGGGCTAGTACACAACTGCAAAGGAAAAAGATTCACACGTCATGCAAGCCTTTACAAGCTCTGCTTCCATAGTTTATGTATTTATTGGTCTATGTAAAACAAAGCTGGTCCTGTGATTTTGTGGGAAATGGTGTTACCTCCCTCCCAGAAAAACACTTCACACATGATACAAGCCTTTATTGACTCTGCTCTTGCAATTTATTTATTTATTTTATTTTTTATCCTCCTGTGGTGGGTCAACAATCACCGTCCGCCAACCCTACCAGACCTGGGGTCTTTCAGGGGCTTGTAATGCCATGCATGCCCCAGCCGATCCCCGGAGCTGGTCCTGAGGCATCATCCTTTGGTGGCCCCCACAATTTCCTCCATTTTCTCCGAGGACCTACTACTCCTCCCAAGATCCCTGGAAGTGGTGGTGAATGCACGTGGAGGTGCACATGCACACCACAGCTTCAGACCCGGTCTCTTCCCCTCTGTCAGCCTAGCCTGATAGTCCTCAGAGTGACATCACTCCAGCATCCACCAGGGTGTCCGAGCCTGAGGATGCCAGCTACCCTTCCTGAGGTGAGGGCCACCAGCCGGCACCTGCTCTAGTCCTCTCCTTCCTCCACAGCCGACCTCCAATGACCCAGATTCATTCCCGAACCTGGGTCACTGGCGGCACATGAGGAAATTCATTTATTGGATTACACAAAACAAAACTGGTCTTGTGCTTTTGTGGGAAGGTGATGCTGCAGACAGGGTCTACTATACAACTGTAAAAGTTTGTCCCTCCTCACAAAAAAATGCTTCATATGTGATACAAGCCTTTACCAGCTCTTCTTTTGGAATTTATTTATTTATTAGACTACATAAGACAAAAATGGTCCTGTGTTTGATTGGGAAATGGCAGGCGATGCTGCAGACAGGGTCAACTATGCAACTGCCAAAGGCTGTCATCCCACACCTAAAGGCTTCACACATGATACAAGCCTTTACCACCTCTTCTTTTGCAGTTTACTTTTATTGGATTAAACAAACCAAAATGGTCCAAGCCTTTACTGGCTCTGCTTTTGCCATTTTTTATTGGACTAAAAAGATAGTGCTGTGCTTGTGTGGAAATGGCTAGAGACACTGCAGAAAGTGTCTACTATACAACTGCCAAAGGGCTGCCCCTCCTCCAAAAGACTTCACATGTGATGCAAGCCTTTACAGGTTCTGATTTTGCAATTAATTTTTACTGGACTACAGAAAACAAAAATTGTTCTGTGCTTGCATGGGAAATAGCTTGTGATGCTACAGACAGGAGCTACTATGCAACTGCCAAAGGGCTGTCTCCATCATGAAAGTGTAAACTTTTTTCTTCTTCATTTTTTTTTCTGCAAATTGTAAAATATATTTTCTATTCCTGTTTAAAGCCTTTTCTTACATTTCACTGTAAACATTTTCTTGTCAAAAGTTTTATTTTTCTAATTTTATTTGTTGAAGTTGCACACTGCTGTTGTGCACTGTAAAGAAAACAGTCTGTGCTATGCACTTGTTTGCACACTGACCGCCCAGCAGTCACCCCAAGCTCTCTTCTGCCTTTTTATACTTTCATTTTTTACTTTTCAGTGTTCTTCAAATTCTCTTCTGCTCATTTCTGCAGGCAACTGAGTGCCCTCCAACTCACAAACACAGTCTCCCTGACACAGTCTCCATTTTTTCTTTTTCTCTATTCTTGTTTACTCATTTTCTTATTTAGCTCTTAATCAGTTTTATTACTCAAGCTATTTAGCTTTTCTGCAAATCTACATACTGTAAACTGTCTATCCCCTCAACACAGCCTCCTCTCAAGTCAGTGTTTTCTGTTTTGTAAAGCAGTTTTGTTTTAGTTAAAAATGTATTTCACGTCCTGTCTGTGCCTGACTCCCCACTCCTTCCCTCTCCCTGCTTTGACCTTCTGAGAGCTGCTATGGATGGAAGGCAGATACTACAAAATCCAACTCCTTCCCCACTGCTTGCTGAACTGTAATGGCACTCAGGTCGGACCCACGTGGCTATATATACTCTGGTTTGTGCATGCACAATCTGGAGTATCTATACTGTGCACAATCCCTTGGCACCTTGACCACTCCACAGCCTCCTAACTCTCTCACATGAAAGGCATTCAAGCTGGGAGACTGGGAGAGGTAAAGCAAAAAACAACAAAAATCCCAAAACAAAACAAAGTGAGATCTGAGCCGCAAGGTTCTGCTTGCCTCTCATGGAAACTGAGCCTCATGCATCTGAAGCAGCTCAGTTTTCATCAGAGAGGTTCTGCACACCATTAGACAGAAGTTCAGTACACTATGGAAATTAAAGTTGTATTCATTAAGCATTAGATAATTTCTGCTTAGTGTAAAATGCTGGGTAGCACCTTCTCAAGCTAGGATGGAAGGATTCTGAGCAGTAAAATGAAGGACATCCCTTGGAACAGGTTTTTTTTATTTTTGATTTCTACTTTTTCAAAATATGATAGTCCTATTTAATACCCTTTTGATTGATTTTATTGGTTAAGATGAGCTTCATTTTTGTTTTTAAATTTGTCACCACTTCAAATCACGATTCACAAGCTTATTGGTCTCTGCCTCCCTTTCTTCAGCTCTGGCTTTGGTAATGTTATTCTCTGATATGTTAAAAGGTCAATGAGCTAATATAGTTCCCATTTTCTGTATATTATGATTTATCACCATCAAATTCAGGCTCTACTGACTACATTAGAGTGAAATTGGAAGAGACATCCAGCTACATTATTTCTGGATCACGTAAGACACCTTTAATGGAATTCATAAGAACTCCTCCTTCTCTCTATGGAGAGTACATTATGTCTGGAAAGTTCAGATAGGGTTTTGTGCTCCCCATCTGAATACCTATCTACCTTACCTACCTGATTTAGTTAATGAGGTTTAGAAAATGAAATATCTGCAGTAACATTTTCCTCTTAGACTCCAAAAAAGTTGTTTATAGTCAATATTAGACAAAAGGATACTGCACGTCTGTACAGACTTTGAAACCTTTAAATCCATGATATGCAGAATTATAAGTATAAAGTGTTTCTACCACCTTATTTTGTTTCCTCATGTTCTTTTTGCTCTTAAGACTTCTCTTGAAAATATCTCCTCTCTTCTCCTGTCCTCTCATCACTATTCCCTTCCTTCCATCCCTCCCATACTGTAAGACTTCCAGTACTTGAACTGCTCCTACTTACTCAGTGCTTATTCAACTACACGATTGTCAACTGTTTTATTGAGAGATTATCTAACGGATACATTATTTGGTGCACATGTTATTGCAGCATTATGCTGCTTTGGATGCCATTAATGAAGTAAAACTGAGGGCGTCCCTTTATATATGGGATAAGAGACAGGTATGCCTGTCAGTGCTACAACAGTGAAGGCATATTGTAGAGATAGTACAGGTTTTCCTAAACAAAGCTAGTTCCACTCTTACAAACTTTCTTGATGCTAATAAAACGGGGCCCAGACAGAGTCATAAAATAGTGGTGTAATGTGGTTACATGTCCACCACTTTGCATCTAGTTTCATATCTTGCGCCCCTGTATTATGTACAGTGTGGTCACAAGTCTGTCCCTCGTGGTCGGTAAGTGAATTATGACTGTGCAGGGAAAGGAATGGGCAGTAATGGAAAGGTATGGCTCAGCATGCTGATGAGCCATGCTCTGTCACTTGCCAGAATATGTACCCCTTCATCACATCTCCAAGTTCCCTATTCACAGTGGTGAGGATTCTACAAGAGGCACGACATACATGCCAGAGGTGGATATCTCCTGCACAGCCTCGCACCCACGGAATGATGTGCAGTGGCCACATTCACACCCACCAGCCACCACATGGCTCACTTCCATGGCTCCACCCCATGGCATGCAGAGCCATGCAGGGCAGCTGGGGCAGCATAGCGGATCCATCGGGTATCCAACGGGATGCCCGGCCAGCATCCCAAAGTAGATCACTTGCACTGCAGGGGGGTCCGGTGCATGAATGCCAAATGCAGGCACCTGGACCTGAGCGGACTGACACCCCTGGCCAGTGTGCTATCCTGGCCATGCCCATGGACAAACGCCCACATGGTGACATGGATGGCCCTTACAGGTGAACCCATGACCCACAGGCAGCCCCCACACTGTAACACCCCATCCCAGGAGTAAGTGAACCCCTCATGCACCTTGCCCCCATCCTCATGGCAGTGGTTCACCCCCACACTGCTGTGCCCCCAGCATTGACCCCCACCCCATACCTGCCCATCAGTGCCAGCAGGACAGCCAGTGGCACAGCCCCTCCGCACACCTCCATGGCTGCTGCCATCCCAGTGATGCTGGGTGTGGGCTGCCTACACATAGTAGCATGCACCCAGCATCACTTCAATGTCTGGTGGCTGCAGAAGCATGAGGAGGCTGTGCCACTGGCTATCCTGTGCTGGCACTGATGGGCAGGTATGGGGTTGGGGGTTGTCGGTGCCAAGGAGGGCCACCGATCCCATGGATGGCCAGGTGACTGTGATCATGGGCAGGGGATGGTCCAGTGGGGCTGTACTGGGCAGGAGGGGGGTGGGGGCCTAGTGCCTTCATGGGGTCGGTACCCCATGTGTGCCGGGTGGTGGGGTGGGGGCTATCCACCCTTGTAATGGTCCCATTGGGCTGGGATGGCATGGCAGGGTGGCCCTGCATGGTTTGCTGCTGTTGGCTGCATGCTGTTGGGGGCATGCAGCAGCTACAACTGCTTCAGAAATGTGTAGCCTGCACCCCCTCACCCATCACTGTGTGTTTTGAGCACAGCATGGAGCGGGCACACCACCTGCACCTCCCCAGGACTGCCCCTTGCAAACTTCACAGGCCAAGGATTTGGCATGTAGCAGCCTCATGCCCCTTGGAAAATCAGGCAGGAGCCACGGAGGCTGTACACCCAGATACATAGCATGTAGACTCTCCACACACTGCAGAATAGGGGTCTATATGACTACTAAAAGAAATTATAAAACAATGTCTGGAAATGGAGCATTTAATTGGCTGATTGCTTTCTGAAAAGATTTGGTTAATACAGTATCTGGAAACTCTCATGTACAATAAAACAATTAGAATAGAAACATAGAAACTGATGGTAGATCAGGACCGCTAGGCCCATCCAGTCTGCCCATATACCCTACCTGCATGATCATACTTGGTCATCGACTTTAGCCTCTCGCTCCACCTCTTGGGTTCCCTTGCCTATCCCATGCAAGTCTGAACTCTCCACTGTGCTAGCTCCCATCACCTCCTGGAGTAGGCTATTCCATGCATCCACCACCCATTCCATGAAGAACAATTTCCTCACATTCCCTTTATCCTGCCCCCTCCAATCTCATATCTTTCCCTTGTCCTTGTACATCTCCTATACTGTAAGTTGTCACCTACTTGCACTTTGTTTATGCCCTTAAGATACTTGAAGGTTTCTATCATATCTCCCCATTCCCACCTCTCTTTCAGTATATACATATTCGGGTCTTTTAATCTCTCCTTATGTGTCTTCTGCTGCAAGCCCTGCACCATCTTAGTCGGTCTTCTCTGAATCACCTTCACCCTATCTATGTCCTCACAAAGATGTGGCCTCCAGATCTGTATACCGTACTCCAGATGAGGTCTCACCAATGTTTTGTACGGTGGTATCACTACCTCCCTTCTTCTGCTAGAGATACCCTTCCTATGCACCCCCAACATGCCACTGGCCCTCCCTATGGCCTTTGTACACTATCTGGCCACCTTTAGGTCATCTGAGATGATTAACCCTTAATCCTTTCTTCCTGGTGATCGCAGCACCCCCATCCTGTAACTCTCTGCAGGATTTCTGCATCCCAGGAGCATTATTTTGCACTTCTTGAACAAAATTCTAGTTGCCACACTTTGGGCCATTTTTCCAGCTTTCCTAGGTCCTGCCTAATTTTCTCAACCCCATCTGGAGTTTTTACCGTGTTGCAGATCTTGGTGTTATCTGCAAATAGGCAAATCTTCCCTTCCAGCTTTCAGCAATGTCACTAATGATTTTGCTTTCTGTCCCTCAACCAGTTTCTAACTCAATTCCCCACCTTGTGGCCCACAACCAGGCTACCCAACTTGTTAACGGCACTAGATCAGGACTGCAAATGCCAGAACAGTGCTCCACAAATGCGAAACCAAAACACCACAAACAACAAGAGTGTGCGGTAAAAACAACAACTGCAAATACAGCACAACAGAAAAGAATAGGTGCTACCATGTTCACAGGGGCTGTTCTGCCTGCACCTCCCATCACAGGGGGCTTCACCCCAAATCCCAAAAACTAAAAATAATCATCTCCAAGGGTCAGGCAACTTAGGAATGGGGAGAAAATGCAGTGGGGGATCTTGGGGAGAGAGAGAGAGAGAATCATTGGGGGAATAAGGTATAGGCAAAACGTGCAGAGTGGAGGGGCAGATACAGGCACCATACAAGTAAGGTGGGGGGACTAAAACTAAACCTCAAGACCAGACAAAAAAAAAAATAAAAGATATATCTTGCCCCAGGACTAGGAGTCCAAAACCCCAGTCCTCCAACATCCCACTGACCTTTACTGCTTGTGCCCTGCCCTCACGCCTCAGAAGCTGCTCAGTAGCACACCCCATAACACACTCTTTCCCTTGTCCCTTCACCCCATAGCCTCAACTAACTAAAGAACAGACAGTCCATGGATTAGAGCATAATAAATACTATGCTAGTTAAATGGACTACATGGAAGTAAAACAAATGTAGCACCGCCTCAAGGTCACGTGGTTGACATTTGCATCACCTTAGCGCCATCTTGAAAAAGCATCAGGGTGACATGAAACATCAACCATGTGACCTGAGGATGATGCTATGTTTGTTTTACTTCCATGTAATCCATTTAACTAATAAAGTATTTATCATGTCCCAATCTATGGACTGTCTGTTCTTTAGTTAGCCGAGACTTCTAATTCTGCACTGTGCTTTTCTACCAATCTTGGCTCCTTTAAGAGTGTTTGTGAGCCGCCTCTCCTCCTGCACCCCTACAGCCAACAGCTACAGGGATAGCGTTATGTTGACTTCACTATTCTATCCCTGTAGCTGTTTTCAGTTCGCAATTCTGACCATGCGGTTTACAACCACGCTTTACTGGATTAGCTCTTCTAACCTGGTACACTTGTTAACCAGTCTTTTATATGGAATGGTGTGTAAGGCCTTGCTGAAACTGGAGGTAGGTGACATCCACCTCCTTCGTCACCTATTCAAACAAGTCTATCAGATTTGTTTGACATTATCCTCCTGCTATGAATCCATGCTGCCTCAGATCCTGTGCTCCACTGGATTCCGAGTGTTTCACAATCCTTTCCTTAAGCAGTGCCTCCATAATCTTGCCCACTACTAAGGTGAGGCTGACCTGCCTATAGTTTTTAGCTTCCACTCTTGTGAAGAGGACTACATGTGCCCTCCTCCAGTCCTCTGGAACCACTACTGTATTGAGCAACTCACTAAACAGGGCTGCCAGTGGTGCTACTAGCACCATCTGTAGTTCCTATAATATCCTAGAGTGAATACCATATGGTCCCATTGCTTTGTCCACTCTCAGTTTTGTGTTTTCCTCGAGGATTCCCTCTCTTCTGTAAATGGACTGATGTTCACCTCCTCCCTCCTTTGTTTCTGATGCCTAGTTGAGGTCCCTGTCCCTCCCCTCTTCAGTGAATACTGATCAGAAGTATTTATTCAGTATTGATGCTTTTCTACATCTCCCTCTATACACTCCCCTTCATCCCCTCTGAGCCATACAATCCCACCCCAGGCCTTCCTTCTTTCACTGATGTACCTATAGAATGTCTTATCCCTTTCTTTACTGTCTGTGCTGATCTTCCCTTTGTTTGTGCTTTGTGCTCCTAACTGTTTTCCCTGCTTCCTCTGTCTATTTACACTAGGTACACCACCCTATACTGTTCCTTCTGTGTCTCCTTGTGTTTTCTGAAAGCAACCTTTTGGCCCTTACTTTCTCTGACATCTCCTTTGAGAATCTTTTTTTTAATTATTAAAACATTCATTTTAAATAAGTCAAAACATTTTAAGCAATAACGCATTTAGGCACTCCATGAGTTGCGCTACCTTTGCTGATGTATCCCTAGGAGCATAAGATGCTAGGTTATGCCTCATGTCTCATGACCCATCTACTGTATGGTTTATTAACTGACAGTAACCCAACCCCTGGCATGCCTTATTACTGAATTCTACAGGGGTGCAGGCCTGCAAAGCTGAACAAATGTTCAGGTGGGGAAAGCTATTGGTTACACACAGCACCAATGATCTCCAGGGAATGTGGACAGGTCTAGGTAGGCAGGGAACTACTGGACAACAGGGAATTTCTTAGATTCCGTGAGTGCTTGGGAGGGCAATGGACTACAAGGGAAGATCAGACAGGAGCCTACAGGCATGGATTTCATTGACCCAGAAGCCCGTGTCTAAGTGAGGGTATTGGAGGGATGGCTAATGATGGTAATGCTGTTGGCTCAGTACTGGGGGTATAGCATAGCATCAGATCACTGCTGCTATTCGTTCCCCCAACCCCTGTGACTGTCACAATTTGGAATGGTAGTGTTTGCACCACAAACATCTGGATCCGCAATGTGCGTGTAGTGCTGAGCAGCACTGTCACATGTGGGATTCCAACTGTTGGTGATGGCATGCTCATTTTGTACATGGCCAAAAGAATGGTGCCATTATGGGGCACTTGTTCACACCATTATGACTGAGGAGGGGGCCCTAGGTCTCTATTAATTTTGGTAGTGAGCAGAGACTGCAGGTTCCACAATTCCTTAGTCTTCAATATTCTGGATGGCTCCCTTGAAAATGTCCCCACCCCCTTCATACCTTGGAGTTTGGCTGGCTCAAAATCTTGATTTCTCTAACCACATTGATGCAATCCACAAAAGCTCCTTCCTAAACTTGACGACTATATGCAAACAAATCTCCTCTCTCCACTGAAAAATTATTCTCAAGATGACATTCCCAGAGTTTGACTACATGGATGTGGTTTATAGTGCTATCCCCAAAATGACCCTGGCTAGACTGGACCTCCTCGTTCACGCATGCTGTTTTTAAAGGGACACTGTCAACCTGTTTTTCATCATAATATTTCTAGGTGTAATCCCACATTTTATGATTGCTGACCTTCTCAACAAATTCACTGATGTTGCTGTTTGTTTTGTCTGTATCCTTGTTTAGTGAAACTAAATTGTATAGCAATGTATATTTATAAACAACCTTGTTTTGTTTACAAACCTGGATCTGTTCTTACTGCATGCTTCCAGAGCATTAGAAACACACCCAAACAATGCAGTCACTCATAAGGCAGTAGCCTCTAAACTCCCACTGCATCATGAGGTAATAGACTGTGTTAGGGTGTTCCCAAATCCAGGAAAGATGCATTTGGAGTTGATTAAGGAATGTAAACAAACCTATTGTGGTGTGTTTTCACTTTTTCAAAGAAAATAAGTCAGAATAAACTACCAGCTACATCAGCAGGCAGTCTTCACAGAATTTTGGCAATCATAAATGTGTTTTTTAAAATAAGGACAATTCAAGACCTATGGGGGTTGACAGTGCCCTTTAAACCTTGTAAATAATTATTAAGTTGATCATTAACAAAATGTTCCTTCCATGGAGCCAGTGTTTTACCCCAACTTACTGCTCCATTTTCATAGTTTCAGATAATATTTAGTTTTTTTTACTACTTTTGCTTTATGCTGTATAATATAAATACCCCAACTTATTCACATTTTAACCTGCCTGTTACTGGTTCAGTTATTGTTTAGTTGTATGGCATTGCTAGTTAGGTTAATTGTACAGTATGTAGTTTATTTTGGTTTTAATTTATGTCATGCATTGATTTATATTTATACTGCATATTTCTCACCATCCTTCATGTATTCTCTACCCCAGATTGCACCTGGACATGATCCTCCATTCATGTGCCTTTCCCTGACTATATTTCTGTAAGTAAATAAATAATATTTACTTGACAAAGAAAATTTCCACCTACTGTATATGGGGAAATGTTACAGAAACAGAAATACCAAGGTGGCCCACCAGTGCAGACAGCTACTGCTTGAGGTGCCAATCACCCGGTTTGGGAATGAGCCTGGACTGTTGGAGGGTCAGCTGAGGAGAAGAGGACAGAGTATCTGACAGACAGCTCTCCTCCTCTGGGGAGGAGAGACACACACTCCGCAGTGTTCTGACCTTAGCAGTGGCTGGTGATCAGTGCACCACAACAGTGTATGTGTATGTGTATGAAGGACTGGTGGTGTGCGGACACTGCCACGTCAGGAGTGAGCACCTCACATCGCATGGATGTCATTGCTCATCCGCATGCCATGGGGAACCTACAAGAGAAAAACTCTATGGAAGTGCAGTATATGCCAGAACCCAGCAAGCACTACTCCCAAGGGCTGCCTGTCACCTGGGATTAGCATCTCGGTCTTCTCTCCTCTCTGGTGTCTGGGGGCACCATGGGGGAAGCCACAGTCTTCTGGTCACTATGCAAGTCCTGAGGTTGAGGGGTGAACCTGAAAGGGTTTCACAGGGCAGATATGGGGAACATCCCTGCCTCCAATAGGAGAATAAATAGTTCAAACAAAATATAGATTGTGTTGGCAGAACAAAACCCAGTGGTTCATCGAGTCTGCCTATTTTTCTACCTAGCTCCAAACTTGGCTGAACAGCAGGCTGATATAAACATATGATAGCCCTAGTGGTATATCAGCACCCTTCCCTAGGTATTCCTTGCTGTCTTCCACCTGTAAGTCACAGTATTGCCTTATATCTCTCAGACCAAGTTTAAATCTCATCAAAGTCTTTGCTTCAACCACCTATCTGGGCAGTTTATTCCATTCGTCTCACCACTTGCTCTGTGAAAAATAATTCTGTCATGTCCCTCCTGAGCCCCCCTCCCCAACCAGAAGCCCATACTAATGCTGAATACAACATATTCATTGCTTGGTCTCTGTCCACTGCTTTTGTAACTCAAAGAAGTAAATCTGGTTACTTTGGCAGTACCTTCCTGCTACATACTCATGCTGCCTCATGTCCTGCAATGCATTTGCCTCCAAATCTTTTACTCTCTATTCATTGATGATGGTTTCTAGCAGCTTGCCCACAGTCAAAGTCAAACTGACTCATCTGTAGTTTCCCGAGTTGTCCAGCTCCCCACACTTATGAAGCATTGTAACATTTGTTATCTTTAACTTGATAAGTGAAAACGAAACTATAATTAAGTTTAAATATTTCCTTCCAACATGCTGTACACTTGCACACCATACTTTCCACCAGCATTCTAACTCATTAACCTAATATTGGGAATGGGCCACTGCCATGGGCCTGGCACAGTAGTCACCTATTTATCTCCATGCCAGCCCGCCATATGGCATTCTCCTTCCATCAACACCATGTCTAGGTCATTGCAGAAAGCTGTGCAGATGTTCAAGGAAGAGCTGTGACAGTGGAAATAGTTTCTGGGATTGTAATATAAGTACTTGTTCCACTACAACTGGACCTCTTAATTTATTTATTGAAATTTCCACTGAAGGCACACTGAACAACAAGTTGCTCATCTCCCAATGCGACCGGGGTACAATTAGATGAAGAATTAGACATTCAGTTTAACATTTAATATAGCTGAGAAATTAAACATTCAGTTACATTTGTAACAAGATATACAGTTTAAAATATCATAAATAATCATACAGTCACATTGTGACATAACATATAGTTAAATATATCATACCTGTGGAATATGCATTTAATTACAAGTGGCATATCTGAGGAACATTGTACAGAAATGTAATGTAGCCTTGGAGCCAACTCCTTGCAAGAATGGATCACAGTTACCGTAAGAAGCAGATTATTTAGTAATTATTGAATGAATGAGGTACAGTGAGGGACATCAAGGAGGGTAGAGGGGTACAGGGGAAACCAAATGAGGGAAGGAGAGGATAAAGATGGAGAAACATCACTGAAGCAAAGTGAACAAAAAATCAGTTGCAAGTCAACACAGGGCTAGTGCAATCTGGGAGCACCTCAGACAGAACAAAAGTGCAAGTTATTAGCTCAAGTAAACTAATTCCTTTGTATAAGTGCAGGGGTAGAGAGGTGGGAGTAAGGGATAGGGTAGGAAGGACAAGTCATACCTGGAACTGGCCCCTTTAAAATGTAGAGGTTGCTGCCAGTGGCAGAATGAGGTGAGAACTTAGAATAAGGGGCAGGAGAAGGCAGGACAAGTTGGATAGAGATAGTACAGGCAGTGGCAGAGCCAGGTTTGAGAACGTTTTGGGAGCCGGGGGCATTCAGTCAATCGCACACTCCACAATGGACACTAAACAGTGAATAAAGATGGTGGTGGGGCACTACTACTCACACTGGGGCAGCCAGGAGGGGCGCCCGCCTCAGCCCCCTCAGCTCCACCACTGAGTACAGGGATGGTAAAAGGAAAGGAGAAGGAGGAGGAGGGCGGGAGAAACTTGCCTAAGACTAGGCCACTTCAGGCTGCTGAGACCCTGCCAGAGCACAGAGTCAGGCGAGGATGAGTTAGGTAGAAAGGAGGGAGGGAAAGGGAGGGAAGGAAGAGTCATTTCCCAGTGCTGGACCCCTTCAGGATGCTAAGAACCCTGCTGGGGGCAGAGCTAGGTGAGGACAAGTTGGGAAGAGAGAAAAGAAAGGATGAAGGGAAAGGAGGGAAGAGGAGGGAAGAAGCTTGCCTAAGACTAGAACACTCCAGGATGCTAAGAACCCTGCCAGAGTGCAGAATCAGGTGAGGAGTAGTAGGGAAGAAAGGAGAGAGGGGAGGGAGTGAAGGAAAAGTAATTGCCTAGTGCTGAGCCTCTCCAGGATGCAAAGAACCCTGTCAGGGGATATAATTAGGTGAGACAAGTTGGGCAATGAGAATAGGGGGATAGAAGAGAAAAGGAAAAAAAGGAGGAAGGGAAGAAACTTGCCTGAGAGTAGACATCGCCAGGGTGCTAAGAATCCCGACAGAGGGCAGATTTATTTATTTATTTATTTATTTATTAAATTTTAGATTACAGTCTTTGAGCTACAAGCTCATTTACAAATGTTCCACATCGGAAAAATGTGAATGTACAATAGGAACACACAGAGTTGCTGGTACATCAAACAAGTGACAACAGTAATGCATGATAAACTACATGGTATATGTTCGTGACTCAGCATACAGGCTAAGTTGGTGCCTCAATAGTATCTAGAAAAGAGAAGGAGCAGGAGGAGGCACAGCAGTTCTTGGAAGTAGGGAGAAAGGGGTAACCTCCCAGCACAGGGTCACGTTGTCAGAAGGGTTGGGGAGTGGTAGGACAGAGGGTTTGGAAATTGGTGGGGGATGGACCCAGGGGAATAGAGAGGGGTGAGACTGGGTGTGGGGGAAGGGATGGGTAGAGTGGGTAGGGGGGGAGCAGGTTGACAGTGCTTAAGTGTGAGGTAGGTGGGGTAGTCAGTAATTTGTTCCTGGAGGAGTTGATCAGGTGTAGCAGGCATATCGCTGGCTAGACAGGTGGGATCTAAGTGCGATTTGAACAAGTCGATTTTGCTGACAGTGGCTAGTTCAGGCAGTAGTGAGATGAGCCATAGTGAGGCATGGCATTCAAAGGATTGCTAACCTTGAGAGGTGTGATGGTAGGGGTTCTGTTGGAGATATTATTGGATGCCCTTGTAGTCCTTGTTGGTGCGACCTGGTGTATGAGGGGAGCTTGGTCCTACAGGCAGTAGGCCCAGTGCTGCTTTTCTGGCAAGAAGACAGGTTTCATAGCGGGCCTTGTGATTCAGATTTAGCCACCCGTTTGCTGGTAGAGGTGGCAGGTATAAGGTTAGACCCGGGGCTCCTCTTGCAAGTCTGCAAGCTTTGTTAAATGTAGTGGCGCCACCTGAGGGTTCTGACAGGGGCTGCACTAGATGACAAGGCTGTAATCAACAGTTGAGAAGACTGAGCTGGTGATGGCGAGCTGGAGGGATTTATCAGTGAGGCAGCTTCGTGTTTATATAGCAGACCAAGCCTCTTGTTAGCTGTTGTGGTGACATGATCAATATGTGAGGCAAATGAAAGGAGCTGTCTAGGGTGATCCCAGATACTTGAACTTGGGGACCATTTCAATGGCATCATTTTGTTTATTCTGAATATTCAAAGTTGAAGTCCTGTAGTGGCTATGGGCTGGGCAAAAAGCATGGACTTTGTCTTTTATCGTTGACTAGAAGTTTAGCTTTGCTAAACCAGTCTTTCACATTGTAAAAGTCCTCTTGAGTCGCTGCTCCAGGGTGGTAGGGTCAGTGTGACTGGAGTAGATTACGCATCATCAGCGTAGAGAAGGATTTTTGTTGTTGACAGGCTAGTGGTAGGTTGTTTAGAAAGAAGCTAATAGAAGGGGCCCAGGATGGATCCTTGGGGACACCTGTGGACACTTGCTGTGGGTCCGAGAGTACATTGCTTATTTTTACCAACTGTACACATCCTAAGAGGTAGCTTCAGAACCAGCACAGTGAGTCAGAGGATAGCCCAGTTGCCTCTAGTTGGGCCAGGAGGAGGTCATGGTTGACTGTGTCAAGGCTTTGGTGAGGTCAATATGGTTGCCTCCACCAAGTGTCCATGGTTGAAGGCATTGTGAACGTAACCTGTGAACTCAAGAAGCACTGTGGTAGTACTGTAGAGTTTGTGGAAGCCATGTTGCTGCTGGCATTGCAGTTGGTATTTGTCGAGGTGTTCAACCAGCTGATCGAGACTATCTGTTCGAGGACTTTTAGATCGGGGAGAATGAAATTGGGCAGTAGATGGCATGGCAGTCTTACTGCCTGCTTTGTGGACACGGGTTACGACTGTGGCTATCCAGAGTTTCGGAAAGTACATGTGGTGAGGGACATGTTTATGATACTGGTCAGTGGTGTTAGCAGTTTGTCAAGAATAAGAGATTAGTTTTAAGTCCAGGCCCTCGGAGCTATGCCTGGACTTCCCAAGGACTTTGAGAGGTATTTTTACTCTCCTTTAGATAATACTATGAGGTAGAATCGGGGCATGATTTGTTGGAAGGGAACTTAGGGTTTGGGTGGGTTAGTGCTGGATGGGTCATGGAAACTAGGGGAAGCACTGTACTGAGGTCAGTAATAGCTTTGTTGAAGATGTCTGCAATGGATTTGGAGTCTTGTATAGAATCCTTCATGGCTCAGCATTGTGGGTGCTGATGTATCCCATTTCCCAGTGATTGCATTAATGTTCTCCCAGAATTGACGGCTGTCTCCCCAGGAGGAGTTTAGCTCGAATCTGTGGTAATTAGCTTTTGCCTGGCAGATTGTGATGGCGCATTTATTCCATGCTGCCTTGTAGTTTTGCATATCCTGGTCTGCAAGTGTATTTTTGTACTTATACCACAGAAGGTCCCTGAAGCTCATCAGGGCAAGGAGGTGTGGGTTATCCATGTTTTGTGCAGTCACTGACTTTTCTTTTTGATATGGGGGCAAAGATATCACAAGCAGCATTGTAAATTTCTATAAATTTACCAAGTGCTGTGTCAACATCTTTGGCACTTAGTATTGGTGCTCAGCTCAGTTGCTGTAGGTGTTGCTTAAAGAACCCTAACATGCCCTTTTTAGTATGTGGGATATTACGCCTTAGCAGGTGGTTTGGGGGCCTTGTTGGACCAGGCAAAATGACGGTGAATGGTCACTTAGGGAGTCTGGGAGCACTTTTAGGCCGGAGATATGCTCTGGGTGGTTAGTTAGCACCCAGTCTAATAAGGTACTGGTACCTGATCTGTAATTTGTATGGATGGGTTGGTTCACCAGTTGAAGGAAGTTGATTGAGGAGACTGCATCCTTATAGCTATAATGGTTCTTCTTGATCTCTCTGCAGCCTTTGACACAGTGGACCACATGGTGCTATTAGCTCGCCTGGGGCATATTTGTGGAATGTCTGGAACCTTTCTGCAATGGTTCACGCATTTCTTACCGGGAGATCACAGAGAGTTGTGTCGGGATTTTTCCTCTGACCCAACCCTCTGTTGTGTGGAGTCTCCAGGGATCCGTGCTGTCGCCCATGTTGTTTGCTGTGTATATGCTGCCCTCGGAGGTATCATTAGAGATATGGGCTGAGGTTTCACTGCTATGCGGATGACACCCAGCTCTATCTGTCCTTTGCACCCGACCAGGATGGAGCTCTCTCGGTGTTTAACAGCTGTCTGAGGGAGATCCAAGACTGGATGGATTCTAGTTGGCTAAAGTTGAACTCGGAGAAAACAGAGGTGCTGGTGGTGGATCCTGGTGGTCGGGTGGTGAGGCCGGATATCGGTGTCTGGCCTGGAATTATTCTTGGTGGAGTATCTTGTCGTCCTCAGAACAGGTGCATAGCCTTGGATTTATTCTTGACGATAAGCGATTCTTAAAGCTCAGGTGTCAGCTGTTGTCAAGACTTCCTTTATCATCTTAGGAACATTGCCAGGGTGAAGCATCTTGTTCTGTCTGACTCCTGCCTACTTTGGTTCATGCCTTTGTATCTTCACGCTTAGACTATTGCAACGCCCTGTACTTTGGGCTTTTGGGTTGAAATCAGTCGCCTGCAGCTGGTGCAGAACGCTGCAGCCCGGTTTTGACTGGGACAAGTCATTTCTGTCACATCACTCCCGTGCTGCGCGAACTGCACTGGCTGCCTGTGCGTGGCGGATCACCTTTAAAGTCATTTTGTTGACTTTCAAAGCCCTTCACGCACCAGGGTCCAGCCTACCTGAAAGACCTCCTGGTCCCTTACTGCCCTGGCCGATCACTCCGCTCGCCGACATGGGGTTGTTAGAGATCCCAAGAGTGAGTCTGAGATCTTCTGGCAGCAGAGCATTTTTATTTGCTGTACCTACTTTTGGAACTTCTACTATGTTTATTACGGCAGGGCACCTCCGTGAACTCTTTAAAAGAGCTGAAAACTTATTGTGGAGCATGGTTTTGTTAGATAATTATTTATTAATGCTCTGGATTTTATTGTGATATATTTTATCTTGTGGTATGCTGATTTTATGTATATGTTTGTGTATGTAGTGTTTGAATTGTTAAATTGTTCAGCACCTTGACATGTTGAAAGGTGCTATATAAATAAAATTATTATTATTATTTATAGGTGGCAGCATCCTGGGACAACCAATTAATTTTGAAGTCACCCAGCACAATGACTTCGCTGCTGGAGCGAGGTCGGCTAGAATGCTCATGCAGGTACTCTAAAGCCTCTGCTACTTCCCTGGGGTAAGTAGGCTAAGACAAGAGTGTTGCCCTTGCCCTGGTGCCCAGGGTTATCCAAGACAGAGAGCATCTGTACATTTTTTCCAGTACTTAATTATGGAGAGCTATTCCCTGCAGATAATTTTATATAGATAGTGCAGCTGCCTCCCTCTTCCAAGTCTATCGAGGCAGAAGGGGTGTACCTGTGGAGCTGGACTTGACTGGCCTTGGTCCTGGATGTAAGCCATGTTTCAGTTATGGACAGGACGTCGGGTTGTGTTGCACTACCCAGGCTTGCAACATGTCCAGTTCTGGCAGAAGACTGCAGATGTTGAGGGATGCAATGGTGATCAGTTGGTTTTTCCTGGTTTGCCCTGCAGCATTGTAACTGGGGCCAGGTTAGGGAAATATTGCGGAGATCATTAAGAGTAGCTAGGCTACTGGATTGCAAGGAGTTTGAGTTGCTTGACTGAGCAAGATGTATGGCATTGGGACAGGGATCGAGTACTAGTCCTGCAGGTGACAGGGCTTGTGATTATGGTAGGCGGTGGGATTGTGTAGTGGTGGTCAGATGGTGACAGACACAGTGACCCTGTCATCAGGGGGCTTCAATCACTGGGATACCAGGCCCTGATATGGAGTTTGGAGCCCATCCCTAAATATTGGAAGTGGTCCAGAGCTACATTGCAGCAAGTGTGCAGTGCAGCAGGGAGTAGTAGAAAAGCCATGAGAGATGTTGCCAGCCAAAATGCAGGTGGTGGCATTGTTGGTATTCCAGTGGTGGACATTACTGGTAGTGTGGGTGCACTATGGTAGTTTGATTGAGATCAAACCAGTGGGAGTTATTTTCCTTTACTGAGCACTTTCCTGCTCTCTGAGTAGTAGGATTGGGTGCACTATATGGGTACACTTGAGACTGGATTCTGGGTGGTGGCGTGGCTGGCACGGCACATTCTCCAGAGATAATTTGTGCTCTCCGGGGCTGCTGGAGGTGGGGCCAGCCTTTATGTTTTATAGTTGTTAGAGGTGAGACCTGAGAAATTAGGTGCAGTTGGCTTTACAGGGGCAGTTCCTGCTTTCTGGTGATTGCTCAGGTGGGCAGGGACACAGTGAGAGGAGTGGTGAGCACAGAGGGAGGAGTAAAAGTGTATTTAAAGGAGGCCTGGGGGGTGGGCTGTGGGAGAAAATGCTGCAGTGCTTTACCGCGCAAAGAGAGCAAAGCCTCGGTGAAAATTCTATGTTAAGTCAATACAAAAAGCACACCAATCGGTAGCAGCTGAGAAAGCAGATAGTCCAATCAGGATTTGCTTGCAAGGACGCTGCACCAGTCAGAAGCCTTGGCTTCATAAGTCCAGCTGACGGCAGTACCTGGGTAGGGATTCAGGGTGGAGTACCACAGGGTCAGTTGAAGAAACTGTGGCATGGTCGGGCGGTGGCTGTGGACTTGGCCAGGCAATCCGCCTCTCTGGTCAGGCAGCGATAAACTAGGTATGGGTCCCTGGGGTAGGGATCCAGGGTGGAGTACTGCAGGGCAGTCAAAGAAGCTGTGGAGTGGTCAGGCAGCAGCCATGGACTCAGCTGGGCAATCGCCTCTCTGGTCAGACGTGCCACTTCAGGTGCAGGTGCCTGGGGTAGGGATCTGGGGTGGAGTACTGCAGGGCGGTCAAAGAACCTGTGGAGTGGTCAGGCAGTGGCTATGAACTCAGCCGGGCAATCCGCCTCTCTGATCAGGCAGCGTCGCTTCAGGCGTGGTCCCTGGGGAGAACAATTTGGCGAGGACAAGTTGAGTAGAAAGAAGAGCGAGGGAGGGGAAGGAGGAGGCTTGCCCAGTGCTAGACCCCTCCAGGATGCTGAGAACCCTGCCAGAGGTCAAAACCAAGCAGGGGCAAGTTGGTAATGGAAGAAGGTTAGAGGTAGGAGTGAGGGGTAGCAGTGAAGGGAAAGGAGAGTGTCTGATAAGCAGACTTGGGGAGGGAGGAGGAAGGTTTAATCAGGGATGTGAGTCATGGAGAGGACCAGAGGTATAGGAGGATGGTTAAGGAGGGTTAAAGCAGGATGACATCTATATAAAAAGTTAGACAAGAGAAAGTTATGTAAGGCAGAGGCAAGGAGTAGGAGGAGGAACTGGACTATGTGAATCAGGGACATATGGTTCACTTTTCAAGAAGGACCTGAGTCTTAAGGGAATTTCCATTGATTTGCTATATCCACTGTCCAAAAGGGGTAATTGTGCTCCACATCCCCGATTCCAATAGCCCATAAAAAGATCTTTCGAACAAGGTAGTAAGTTTACCAATAGGTGTCAGCAACAGTGCATGTTAAAGTGAAAATTTCAATCTATACTTTTTCAATCACTCAATCAATCAAGCTTTATTTTACCAGGCTGAAACCTATACTTATTCCATTTTACATTGCCCCTTACCTCCTTTCTCTATGGTACCTTTTCTTTCCCAATTTTAAGTCTGCTTTAGGACTTTTTTTTTTAACATTCGAAATAACAAAAGGAAGACTCCTTATATGTGACTTGGACCAGTTTTTTTGTCTGCATTCTCAGCTGTTTTAGTACAACTTTTGTCCCCTAAGATCAAGCAGCAATGTCCACTACATACCACAAGAAGAGTGACATTAAACAATGGGTTTTCAAAACAACAGAGAATACTGATGAAACCAGAACCAAGTCATATCAAAAGGAATACTCTGTTTATTATTTCAAATGTAAAAGAGGTGATAAAGCAGACTCAGTTCGGGGAAAACAGGTATCATACAAGATAAGAGAGAAGAGTCTTAAAGCAGAAGTGCATGGTATACTGCTATGCAGGTGACACGTTAGGGTGCTGCAATTGAGGCACCACAACAGTTCGCCTGTCATGTTGGCGAACTGGATTTTGCTGTGCCAGGCAGGGATGGCACCGTCGGGTTTGTGCCTCTTGCCCCATACACCTCTGACCTCCAGGTGATTATGTTAAAGTATGGGGTGCAGGGGGCAAAGCCCCCTTAAGTGGGGGTGCAGGGTGCAGCCCCTGAAACAGCCAGAACATGCACTGGGGCATTGGGTGCAATGGGGGTTAGGCAGCACAATTGTCGGGCGCGATCTTCACAGTCGGCATTGTGCTTGCACCCTAATGATGGTCGTGGTTTTTGTTGCCGTGACATGGTGGAACCGTAATGCATGATAGCACTGAAAATTTTGACCTGTGCTTTTTGTTTTATTTTAGACTGCCATCCATCATCTGACTTGTATGCTACCATTTTTTTCCACTTTGTGAGTCTACTGTACCCCATTTTTACAGCTGAAATAATAAAACGAGTGCTCCTTTTCATATTGCTTGGATTGGGTTTTCATCAGTATTCTCTGTTGTTTTTTAAAACCCACTGTTTCAAATCACTTTTTGTATGACTGTAATGAACTAGCACATAGCAGACACTGCTTCTTAACCTTATGGTACAACAAGTTTACTAAAACAGCTGAGAATACTGATGAAAACCCAGTTCAAGCCATACTAACAGGCTACTTCTTTCATTATTTCAGATTTAAAGCATTGTTCAAAATTTCAATGGTATCATGTTCTACTGCTTTAAAGAGCAACCACACATTTGGGGCAGGCAGCTCATACCAAGTAGCTGCCTGCCAAGAGGCTTTTCTAGCCAAAATTAAGTTTTGTAGGTCAGAAATGAAATAATAACTTACATTTAAAAGTTCAGCTCATAACTTCTGAGTATGAGCCAAGCCGCCGCTGACACTGCAGCCCTGACCTAAAATAGCACTTTGATGATATATATAGTCGAGAGCAGGGCTGCAGGTGCGCTATATGTACTCTGTCGGATTGAGGGGGGCGTCTAAATAAACATACAGTACCTTTGTCTGCAGTTCTACATGTATGGGGCTATTATATGACATATATTTAGCCCCAAACATGTAAGACTGCAGACAAAGGTACTGTGTGTATATTTAGACATCCCTCCCTAATCTCAATGTTTTATATATATATATATATATATATATATATATAGCAAGCCTGTAGCCCTGTTCCTGACTATGCTTCATCAGACTGCTAGTTTTGCTGGAGTGTTAACAACAGCTTGGCTTATACTGGAAGATATGAGCCAAGCTTTAAAATGTAAGTCATTATTTAATTACTAACCTTAAAAATTTTATTTTGGTCTAGAATAGCTCCTCAGGCAGGTAGCTACTTAGTATGAGTTGTCTGAACAACACTTAATATGGGGACAGTTGCTCTTTAAACAGAATAGAAATGTATTGGTCAAATTTTTATTGCTAACATGCATTGATGCTTTAGAAAGAAAAACAATTATGCCCCCCCCATTTCTGAAAAATAGAATTGGTCCATTTGAAAACTACAAACTATAAAACTTGGCAGTTTTGTATGGTTTGGCCTAATTAGCATACAGTGATTAGAGTAGAACTTAAACTGGGTGCTCAAGGGACTTTTATTGTATGATACAGTATACGGATCTGCATCAGGATCTGATGGGTTAGGGGTTATGGGGATATGATGCTGCTTGGTCAGGTGGATGGACCCACAGGACACGAGAAAGTGCTTAGAATACATAAAGAGGAGCAGTTCTTCAGATAAGATGGGTGACTGACCAGTAGCAGATCTAGGGGTTTAGAGGGTGCAGCTGCACCCCTATTGTAACTCACTTGCTTGCTACTGCTGCTTTTCACTTTCTTGAAGAAGTCTGATTTATTGATTGTAAAAAATATATGTAACCCCTAGATGGCACTATCCAGGGCTACTACCCTGCCTGCTTGGCTAGTAGCAGGTTAAGGGGCCTGAGTTCTGAAACGGTGCCTCCACCCAGAGGTCAGGGTTGATAGTGGTCTGGCTAACCTGGGCACAGCCCTTCAGGACACTGTAACCCCTCTTTCCTTACTAGTGGCCGGAACAATACACAATAATCACTTTCACAATACCGCTGATACACACACAAGTACCCACTGTTTGCACTTCCCACCAGGGCTTTCCTCTGCCTGGCCCTAGGGGCCCCCAAACAAGGTTATTTACAGCAAATAACAGCAGTACAGTACTCTTGCACAAACTGGAACCACAGTCAGGGTAAATGCAAAAAGAGTTAGATCTGATTTATTTAAGGGACTTGAACAAGGAGGGGTGTAATCAGGTTAATTTACTTAAAGGCTGTATCAATCAAACAGTCATGCATGCACTTCAGGGTCCACAAACAGTCACACACTCTGGGTACCCAGGGTGAAGAAAAGGTGAGCTAGCCAGGATCGTTGCTCAGGGTAGGCCAGCGCCACAGCTGGTTGAAGCCCTGTAATGGAAGAACACAACATGCACCACACACTAACTGTAATCCAGAGCCAGAGGGCTCAGTTCATGAAAGAAAAGAAACAACAAGACAATCAGATGACACACTTAGATTGCTGTTGTTGCAGGGAGCTACCCTGATGGTTACTCACGATACCCAAGACTGACACAGGCTGGACAAACATTGAGACTGCAGGTGGTTGATCTGGAGTGCCAGGAGAAGCAGGGCCCACACGATTCACCGAGGCGCCATTCCTGTTCAAGTGTGGAGCAAGGGGCTGATCCCCAGGCAGATCTTTCGTTGATGGCTTTCTCTGTGGGGTAGTCTGGCAGGGCCAGTGTGGCAAAGCCCAGGCCATATGGAGATGAATGCAGATTCAGTCTGGTCGAGCTGGATACAGCTTCCAGCAAGCAGAACACAATTCACACAGTGGGGAACCAAATCACAACCCACTATAAACACACAGCACATTTACACGTAAGAGATTCTACTATACCAGGCAAACCGCTCTCCGGTCACAATCGCAAAGTCTCTGCACACACAGGGAGTTTAGGGATAGCTGGAAACCTGACAGGCCGATGCATTCAGCAAATCTTCGGTCTTCATCAGGTTGATCCTGGTCACAACTCAGTGGCTTACTTCATTCTCACAACTCGGATTCAGTCCGAACTGAGTCTCTTCTCCTCTCAGGGAAGCAGGCAGGCATGCAGGCCAAAACTCAGGCCTTTCCACAAAGACTGTCTCGAGCTGTTGCTTCTTCAGCTCCCAACTTAGATCTGACTCAACTGCCAGCAAGCCTGGGACTTTCCCAGAATCCAAAAGGTTCAGTTGACTGATCGCCTGTCACAACAAAGGCTCCCTCTTCAGGTGCAAAAGGCACCAAAAGCCCAAAACTACAATTCCTACAGATTTTACTCCAGACAGCTCCTCAGTCCAGCTCCATTTTAGGTCCCACCAGTACTGATTGGTCCAATTCGGCAGTCCAGGACCAAGATAGTGGAGATAAACAAAACAGTCCTTGCTGCAAAGAAGGCAGGTTAGACAAATTACATTATCATTGTCACCTGAATGATTTTCAGCAAATAGTTACATCTTTCAACAGAGCTCCCTCTCAGATTACTTATGACTGTAATCCAGGCAGCTCTTAAATAGACAGTATACAGAGGCTATACAGGCACTCTCTGGCAATCACATTTAAACTGCTAAAACGCAGGACACCAGCCTGGCAGTGAGCATTTAGGCAAGCTCAAGGAAGACTTTTCAGGAACCCCATTGTGGGGGGTTACATATACATTCAAAACTATAGATTAGGTTTATAATTTCAGTCAAAATGTAATGAAAAGAATAGTATAAAGGATTAAAAATTATAAAAAGTTGTATATCAAGTAGGCACAGCACTTCTCATTATAAAATCCTGGATCCACCACTGTGACTGACAGCATGATTTTACTTAACATTTTATAAAAGAATACTCTTTGAATACTTACTTATGAGTACTAATGCCCCATTAATGAAACAAACCAAATCTGGAGGTGCTATTGGTGTATTAAAGAAAGCATTGTACTTCCGATTTTAAGTCTGTAACACATTACAAATTATTTTATTCATCTCATTTCAACAATGTTAAGTAACTTATTCTTGCATTCCCAAGAAAATCTGAAACAGATTGCTTGGGTATCATTAACACAAGGGAGTGCTTAGAGCATTATGGCAGAGCAGGTGAGATATCACTGGGCATCATATCAAGCTTGTAACAAGGACAGGGGTTAGATGCCCAGTGCCACAGATGCAGTCCTGCAATACACACAGTAGCACTGCCACATACATACTGCATGCCACAACACTACTGTATATAGTGCTATGTCTAGGAGCATTCAACAAAATGCTGCTTGATTGGGCACTGCCCTGATAGCACCAGCTAACATCTGATTGTCAAGTTATACTGCATTGCACTCAAAGGAGGACTCCTCCCGTTGTGCAAGAGCACCTATTGGTGCCAGAATGGTCTGAAAAGTGGTAGGGCCAAAGATGTAAGTGGTAAATTCTCCCTAGTAATAATGCAAAACTGATGGGGCCAGTTATTAAAGTGGTATGGCTGTGGCTGTAGTGGACCCCTCTGTTCCGCACCTATGAGAGCACCTTTTGTACTCCAAAAGAAAGTGTGGGCACAAGGGAGTTGCCACAATGCACTCATTTTGTTCCACTCATGTTTGCAACTCAAAATCAGGCCCAAATTATCTTCAAGCATTTCAATTAAGTCAAAACATTTTGTAACCGTCTAGACCTGAATCTCAGTTACTTAGTGATTCATTAGAATTCATTAGAAGCATAAAACTCAAGTAATTAGTTAAGCCATATTTCCACAGGGTGTAAGAATAACAAGGAGGACTGAAAACAAAAGCTCCGGTGCAATATGCTTACAGCAGGGCGCTAGTATAGTTTTACTGAAGAAAGGAACAGGTGTAAACAGGACAATTCAGATGAGGAGGATCACAAATCTTCTTTAACAATACACTGCGTTGTTCCAGTTCTGCTAACTGGTTGACAAACCTATGGTGGCATCCTACTGTAGGTTGAACAGGGCTCAAGTGACAATTTCCTTGATTCAGGAAATCAGGGTCTCTCTATAGCACAGGACCTCTGGTTCCTACTCCTCAGTAAGGACAGGCAAGGACTGAACTAACCCTGCCCAAGTCAGAATTTCCGTGGAATTTGTATCCCTTCCTTAAACCATGTGATCCACAACTTATCACAAAGTAGCAAAAATATATACATAAGATACAATATATACAAGGAAACAGTAGGGGCAAGATTTTCAAAGGATCTATCCAAGACACGTCTGGCCCAGTTCTCACAGCAGAAATGTGTCCACCTGTCAGACCATCTATTAGATGACCTAATAGTGTCCAAAGTTTGCATCCAAAGATAGATGCAATTACATCATAAAGTTGACACAGTTATGAGTTGCATCCAATCTGACTGCAGTTGTTTCCATTTTCTGATGAAAACTGTGACTTTCTGTAAATGGATCGACTTCTGAAAATAGCAACAGGTCTGACTGGATGCAAGTAAAAGAATGCAGCATGCATTTGTGTCTGTGCCCAAGCCTTTTGAAAAATCCCCTCATGGTCTTTCTTTTTTTTTTTATTTATTTTTTAAATTTGCATTTTCCACCTCCCTAGCTGCCGACCACCAATGTTCCTGGTCACGGGAGGCAATGCTTCCACCCCCATCGGCCTCAGGTCCTCCGATACCCGGTGGCTTACCCCACGGTGGGGCTGTGGGATGAGAGTGCGACATCCCGCAGGAGACCGTAATTGGTCGGAGGACTGGCCTGGGCTAATCAAAGCCGCGCGGGCTTCATGGAGGGTGGCCGGCAGCCGTCCATTTTCCTCTTTTCCGGGAGGCGGGTCGCAATGATGCCCAGCATCTGCCCCGCCCTACAGTCTTTGAGCTGGGCAGCGTGGTGCTCCTGGCCTCCGCTAGGAGTCCCCATCGCCCGGATGCTACCCCATCTCTTCCCCGGAGAAGGAGAGCAGTCCAACGGACGCCGATCCTTTCTTCTCGCGCCGCTCCTCCGACGACTGGTCCTTCGAACTCCGGTCACGTGTCGCAAGCGGAAATCTAACCATTGCACCGACGGGCCAGCCCCTCATGGTCTTTTCTAACTGTTGCCATTAGTTTGTGTAACACCATTAAACATAAGGTTTCAACAGTTCTGAAGTTAGAGAAAAACAGGCCTCTGACTACGAAATAGGCTAAGGTCCTCCCAGGAACCTTACAAGAACCTCCCATGTGATTTTTCCTCTTCCCACCTTAAGCTGCATAAAGGTGGGGAGACATTCCACCTGCCCTAATAGATAACATTGCTTCCCATTCAACTAGACCTGTTTTGAGCAGGTAACTTTACTCAGAGTGCCATATAATTTTGCAAGCAGCATGATTGCTAACACCAAGGTATGGGTTGTGCATTCTAATTTTGTCTCTGTTTGTGGCATTATGATTGTCTTTTCATTAACATTTGCAGCTTCCACTGCTCCCAGTAGAAGCAGTGGTCATTCAGCCTCACTTCTCCTAGATATGCTGTGACAATCAGCCCAGCGGTATGTACCAGCTACAGGGCAATTGTCTGGGTAAACTGCTTCACTGGGCTGCCAACACCTGATTATATCAGGAAAATACTCCATTGCTCAGAATCAGGAAGGTCAAACACAGTAATAATAGGTAGAATGAACTTCAGACAGTGGACTGTAAATGGAGAATTTGTAGTGCCAGCAGAAATATTAAAATTACCTTCTCAATAATGAGGCACAGCCACTGATTCAATAATAATGGAGTCTTTACTAGTCTACTACAGGTATTAACAAATAAACAGAATATATACAGTAAGACAAAAGGGGTTACATGTTTACTGGGAAAATAAAATAATGTCAAGTACACAGACATATGATTGATAGAAGAATCTCAATGTCTATGCTCTTCTAGCATCTATCTTACATGCCACTAGCCTGAAAGGAATTCCACTGAGTCTGTCCTTCCCTCACACAGATAGCTAGCTCCAGTAGGGCTCCCATGTTCTTCCAGATGGAAAGAGCAAGAGTCAGACAGAGAGTGTGTGTAGCTCCCCAATTTTATGTGCTCAGGGCTGTGGGGAGTGACCTTTCCTTGAGTGACAGTTCCCCACACAGATGTGTGGATGACATCATCAGACCAACTGGCATCCTTCACACATATAATATCCTTCTTCCAGCTTTTGTGATCTTATTTTGTAGGATGTCTCAGGTGTTGGGAATAGCACCCCACATCTGCTAGGGTCTGAAACTAGATGAACTAATGAGAAACTTAGTACTTAGCAGTTGGCCAGTATTTTCTCCTGAGAGCTGCCTGAACATGTGACCTGGAAGTCATTTTGGGTGTCCATCCCAAACAAAACTTAGAAGACTATTTGAACTCAACAGAAAAAAGGAATAAATAAATCTGGTCACATTTTCTGTCACATCTTATCCCTCCCACACTCGGTAATGAAGGTGTCTCTTTGGGCAATCCCCAAGAGACACTACCATTCATGTAGGGACTGGGAAGTGCCAAAAGTGTCCTGCCATGTATTTAGCCCTGCCTGGACAACCCATACACACTGGCATTTTGTGAACACTGCAGTGCTGGATGGTCATGTTAAGTGACTGCAGTATCAAACCCCAGTGCAATAATTTTGTATTTTGTCAACTACTCCTATGGAGCCATGGGTATACCTCCTCCCGCCAGTGACACCAACACAGCGACCTATGTTGCTGTCAACAAAATCGACAGTTTGTCAACAGGTCACTGTGTTGGTGTGGCTGAGACAGGAGCATATTGTCTCCCGGTCCCGCACTCCTCCCGAATCAACTCTGACTCAGAGTTGATTATAATTACAATGGGGTGCAGAGGGGCTCTGCCCCACATGGGGGTTTGGGGACAAAGCCCTCCTTAGAAAAATGGACTGGGAGACCATGAGGTTTTATGTCAACCACAACTTGCGGTCAACAGAAATTTCATCCCTGTGATGCCGATTGACTAAATTCTTGTCAAGCAGAGCCATGTCAGGGATTATGATCTGTAACCACAGTGAGCTCCCACCCATAAAAATATGACTGAAGCTTCTGAAGGGCCCACACTGTCCCCAGACACTCCCACTCAAAAGTGGCATATGCCTTCTCCCTGGGCAGCAGTTTCCAGCTCCAGGTACACTATGGGTGCCCTCCCACTGCTGTATAACCTGGCTCAGGACTGCACCCAGTTCATGATCTGAGGCATCCATGTGCACGATGAACTTGAGTTCATAACTTGGACTAGTGAACACAGGAAACCCACATAATGCCTCCTTCGACTGTTGGAAAGCCGATTGACAGACCTTTCTCTGGCAATTTCTTTTGTCAGGTCTATCAGGGCTTGGCCACATAACTATAGCAAAGAACAAACTTCCTGTAGTATCCGGCTATCCCCACAAATGACCTTACCTCTTTTTGTGGCTGGAGTGGGCCAGGCCTGGATGGCCTCAACCTTGCAGGCTCTGGACAGATGCATCACCTGACCACCCGGTGCCCTAGGTAGACACTTCTGCCATGCCTTTCTGGCATTTTTGCACCTCAGCTGTCAGCCCTGCAGCTTTCAGTTGGTGGAACACCTTCCTCACATGCCTGACATGATCCTACCATGTCTGGCTGTAAATGGCCATATCATCCATGTACATCAACACATATTTACCTATCCCAGACAGAATGCAATCCACAAGCTGCTGGAAGGTTGTGGGCACATTCATCATCCCAAATGGCATTACTTGGTATTCAAATAAGTCAAATGGGGTGACGAAGGCTGGCCTCCCTAGCTGCAGGGGTTAGGAGTACCTGCCAGTACCCCTTTGTCAGGTCTACTGTGATCAGAAACCAGGCTCCCTTAACCTTCTATAGTCTCATCCATGCTGGGCATGGGTAGGCATCTTATTCTGTTCAGCTGTTGAGTCTATGGTAGTCAACACAGAACCTTGTGGTACAGTCCTTCTTGGGATCAGGACAACAGGCAAGACCCAGGGATACTGGACTCCTGGAGTACTCCAACAGCCAAAATCTCTCTCAGCTCCTCCTGCATGGTCTGCCCAACTCTCTGGTACCTTGTAGGGGACTGCCTCAGCGGCATCTGAGTCCCAGTGTCAATCTGATGTTCAGCCATCATGATGTACCTGGTTTTCCCATGATCATGTCGCCAAATGTTTGCAGCATCCCCTCATCTCTGCCTGGGCTGGTGTCAGCTGCTTTTGTCTCAGGGGTGATAGGGTAAGGCATGGAGCTGTTTCACCCTGCACTTCTCCCAGAGACCAGTCATCAGTGATGACATGAAATCCATCCCTGGTCTGACAAAATCTCCTGGGGAAATCCCACTCTGCTAAAGATTCCCAGGAGCTCATCATCCACCTTCTCCACCTCAATGAAGAACATGGCCAACACCTCCAGGTACATGCTTGCGTAGACATGACAACCAGTATATACCATTTCCCCATGTGACTCTGGGTGCTCAGTGGCCCCACTATGTCCATGGCTACTGTCTTAAAGGGTTCATCAATAACTGGCAGGGGCAACAAAGCTGCCTTAGCCTTGTCCCTCCTTTTCCATTCTCTGGCACTGTGGACAAGTCTGGACATTAATTTGCCACATCTGTGTACATACTAGGCCAAAATAAATTGTTGGTGAATTGCCTTTTGTGCAGCTAATACCCAGGTGGCCAGAAAAGGGATGTCATGGGCCAGGGCCAAAAGCAGCTTGTGGTAAGCCTGAGGGACTATCAACTGCCAGAGTACCTCTCCTCTAACCCCTCAGTGGTGTACTCTCCTTGTACACAACCCATTCTCCCAGAAAACTAACTGTTTACTTCTCTGAGAGTCCTCAGCACTATCTGCTATTTATCTCAGTTTCTGGAGGGTAGAATCAGCCAGCTGAGCTCTGCCAGCTCTTGTCTGACCCACCCCAACTCCCCTTCTGAAGGAAATCCACCCATGGCAAAGACCTCCTCTGTTTGCAGCTGAGGCTCAGGGCTGCTATTCCTAGCTAGCCCCTTACCCACACTAGCTGCTTCCTTAGCTGCTGATGGAGGGGTTAGCATAGGCTGTGCTGCCCTCTTCACCCTCAGAAGCTTGCCTTTACCTGACTGTGGTAGTAACACACATCAGAGTTCCCCTGTGGTCAAAATCTTTCCCATGATCACATCCACAGGGAGATCCAGTAAGACTCCTACCTCCTGTACCCCATGGCCACCTTCCCAGCTCAGGAAGACCCAAGCCATTAGCACTTGGACTGCTGGATCCATGACTCGATATCTGGGAAAATTGCCCTGACAGAATCTACTCTGCCTGGATCAGATCCTGCCTTACCATGGAGATGGATGCACCAGTGTACCTCGATCTCTGTGTTACTGTTCCATTAACTAGGATAAGGTGCATATGCTTGGAGGAGTTAGGTGGGTCTACAATCAGTGTGCAGGCTGCTGTCTGCTGTGTATTGTCTTGATCACCTCCTGCATCAGGCTGTTGCC
Organism: Neoceratodus forsteri; assembly: GCA_016271365.2. Lineage (NCBI taxonomy): Eukaryota > Metazoa > Chordata > Ceratodontiformes > Ceratodontidae > Neoceratodus > Neoceratodus forsteri. Next base: position 903,453,804 of record CM028131.1, on the reverse strand, counting down.
ATTTGTTCATGTTTTTAGGGTAGTCATAGGACAAATGCCTCACTTTCTCATAAATAAATCACTTATTTTCTCCCAGCTCCTTGTTTCCTTAGGACCAGTGGGTTGTGTTTTGGGATTGGGTGCAGGTTGGTTTACTTTAGGCTGCCTTCCTTAGCACCATGTGCTACCCCCTTTGTTCCTGTACTGCATATGTGGTCTGCTGGCCATGTGACCATGTACAGATCAACACTTTCTGCTTCCTCCTTCGTGAAGCTGCACACCCTGTCCAATTATCATACACACAGGTCTTCTGGTACAAGTTTATGAAATTGTCCCTTACAAACAAATCTTTGTCTGCTCTGCAGTTCTGGCTTTGGCCCCATCCACTTGTCTAGATAGGTACACATTTGAACATGCAATTTTATTTATTATTTACTTGAAAAGATTCACCAGGAAAGGCATACTGAGCTACAATAGCTTGTTTCTAGATGTCCGTGGGGGTGGGAGTACAATTTGTATACATAATTCAATACAGAAAATAAAACAGAAACAAGATAACATATTATGATACAAATTTGAGACATATAAGTATAGCATAAACCAAGATAAATAATCATATACTATTATATACATCCAAAGGAAAAAGGCTGTTTCCAGCTTTTTATGAAAAAATGTTCAAGCAGTAGAAATAAAATATTGCAGAGTCTACATTTGAGATTCTAGAGAACTGTTGCAGAGACAGACTAGGTGGTGGAGGATAAGAACACAGCAAAGCTGACTGAAAGATGGGGAGAAGGAGGAAGGTAGAGTAATGGGTGGGCAGACCTTTGACCCACTGGGATGCAGACATCGCATGGGTCAGTCTTGGCTGGTAGCAACCCAAAGCTGGGAGTAATGGTTACCCAGGTCTGCAGGAAGAGAGCTAGTGCAGAAGAGAGGAAGGTGAGCCCTTTTTTACCCTCTGAGCCGGAAACTCCACAAGGGTCCGACACTGCCCGATGCTCACGTGGTAAATATCATAGGGTATCGTCTTCCAGTAGAAGGGAGAGAGGCAAGCCTTACCTTCTCTGGAGTGGCACCACACCAGGGTTTGAATACTGTTCGATGCACACCCAGCCAGTGTCATGTGATATTGGCTTACCTGGAGAAGTGAAAGCATCAATGGGGAAGGCAGTGAAGGGGAAATAGGGAGGAGTAAATGAGGTACAGCACTGAGAGAGAAAAGGGGTGGGGTGCTATTGGGAAGGGGTCAGGTACAGTGGAAGGATGGAGAAAATAGTGCATCAGGCACAATTGCAGGAGGGAGAAATGTAACTGCGATGCAGAGAGGATAATGAATGAGTGGACTGGGAACAGTGAATATCTAATAGGAGGAGTTCCAAATTTGGGGAAGTGGTAGGAGAAGGCAGCTTGACCTGCAGTGGAAGATCAGGCAGGAGGGCTAGGGTCCCTGGACAGAGGTATGGAAACTGTAGGTGGGAAAGGGGTGAGAGGTGGGCACTAAGGTGGGGTGGGTAGGGATCTAAGCCAGTATTTCTCAATTAGTGAGAACAGTGGGCGAGGCACCTAGCTCCAAAAGGGGGAAGGTGAGGCTGGTATGGAGGTCATAGTGGTGTGCTGGGTGGACAGTCAAGAGCAAAACAACAAAAGGAGTTAAAAGAGTGTCCAGTCTGGTAAGGGTGGACTTTGGCAATGCTATAGACTATATCACCAACGTCAAAGATTGGGAGGATCATTTTCTAGACAATTTCACAGTGGATGGTAGGAGGTGCAACCACAGTGTCTGTACAGGCACCTTACTGTAGTTTAGGATGTAGTTTTTGTGGATGGCAGCCACATGTCCAGAAAAGTTGGGGTGCCTGTTGAGCCAGAGACATTTGAAGGAGGTGACATCTTCTAATATAGACCTCGAGGGTATGGAAGGTAGGGTGGCAGTAAGCCTGGTGAGCTTTGCCAGGTGCCAAAGGTCATGGAGATCATCTTTTGGCATTTAGAGACAGCTGATTAGAGCAAAACCAGTGTTAGACATTGTTGAAGTCCAGCTGGAGGCTGGTCACCACATTGCAGGGAGGTGCCAGTGGTTTACAGAACAGTATCATCCACGTACATGTGAATATCCATGGAAGAGCAGGCAGCAGGTAGGTCATTTAGGAATACTGAGAAGAGTAATGGTCCGAGGACAGATCCTTGACGGTAGGAACAGAACCAGCTAGTGGCAGTTTCGGAGAGACAAGCTGCTGCAAGTTTGTTGTGGAGAAGGGTGTGGAAAACAGTGTTGAAGGCTTTGGCCAAGTTAACAAAGATGTCAGGGGTGATGTAACCCTGATCCATGCTAGTGAGCATGGAATCAGTGAGCCAGAGAAGGAGATCATGGTGGAGTGGGCCTTACAAAATCATACTGAAGGGGGTGAAGAAGAGTGGAGTCAAGGAAAGGAGAAAGCTGTGCCAGTATGAGGTGTTCTTGGGAGTTTGGCAAGGACTGGGGGTAGGAATCGGGCAGTAGTTGCCTGGATTGGAGGGTTCGCCATCTTTGGGGAAAGGGATGACTGTGGGGGTGCTTCCAAGCATCAGAGACAGAGGCCAGTGAGAAGAGAGATTTAGAAGGGTGGTGAGTGGGGGCAATAGCAGGGGCCATGAGATGAAGGAGCCTTAGGGTCAAGCCCATCTGGACTTTTACCCTTATCAGGATTAAAGCTAGGAGAACCTTCAATGTGTCAGCAGAAGAGACAGATAGGAAGTAGAAGAGGGTGGTAGAAGAAGTGGGAGAGTTGGGTATTAGCAGTGGAGGAGCTGAGGTATATGGAGGATAGAAGGGTGGAAGCACAGCTGGTGAAGAAAATGTTGAATTCCATAACCATGTGGGAGGTCTGAAATAGTGTTGTCTCCAACCTTTAGGACTGGGCTGGGGCTGGGGACTGGGGACTGGGTGGGGTGGGGAAAGGGCATGTACTACCTTCAAAAACTTAGAGGCAGTTAAGGTTTTCCTGGAAGGTGGATGAGAAATATTCTGCTTAGGCAGAGTCTTATGCCCCTAGTGCAAGCATTATGGAGGACTCAATATTTGAGCAAATCCACATGGGTTCCTGAAGCTTTGTACGCCTTCCATGCTAGGTCCCCGAGCTCACTGAAAGGCTAGCAATTCCGCTGACACCAAGGGAGAGATGGGAGCCCTAACCCTGGTTTTCCTTTTGGAGTGTGCTGATCCCAGATATACAAGAACTTGGTCTTAAAATAACTTAGGGCAGAATCAACTGAGGAGTCAGTGGAAATAGGAGACCAGTCTGCTGCTGCTAGTTCCTCATGAAGGGAGGACAAGTGCAAGGACCTGAAGGAGCAGAGTATGAGGATGTTTGGCAGGCTATTGAGGGTAGATTTTTGCACATAGCAGACCATATGATGGTCACTGAGTGCATCCGAAGGATTCCAGCTGAAACTAACTGGCGAGGGTGCAATGCTAGATCCCAGTCCAGCAGGGCATGCTTACCAGACTTGTGGTTTAAATATTTTGGTTCGGAGATCAATTGTGTCAGGTTATGGAGGAGATGTCATTACAGAATTTGGACTTGGTACTGGAAAGACAATTTATGTTAAAATCCCCATGGATGAGGACCTCACCAGTACAGAAGTGGATGCTGAGAGTGAAAATGAGGTCAGTGATAGAAGAGGTATGGAGGCCTGGGCAGCAGTAGACACTGCCCACAAAGATAGGTAGGGCAAGGGAGGGATAGTCTTAGAAGCAGCAGTTCATAGGTAGAGGGCGGTGAAGTGAGAGGATGAGAGTGTACTGGATGGATGAGGAGATGTATATGGCTGCCCCTGCCCCTGGTTGAGCTATCCTGCCGGATGAGGGAATAACCTGGGATGGAGATAGTTTGTTAGGAATCTTGGAGGACAGCCAAGATTCAGTGATGATTAGTCACTTGGTTTCAGGAACCATGAGAATCTGGAACAGATCAACCTTTGGAGGAGTCTCCTAATGTTGACATGGACTACTTTTAGACCTTCGGAAGGTTGATGGTGGAGGGATGGAGGGGCAATGGTTGGGATCTCGTATCCTTTGCTAAGAGCAACAAAATAATAAGGAGCTTAGAAGGAGTGATATCCGCCTGTGAGGCAGGAGGATATTAAAAGGGTAGGAGAGGAGGTTTGTTTAGTGAGGGGCAATGTGCAAGCAGCATGATGCATAGGGATGCTACACGGAGATAGGAAGAGGGAGGACAGAGGATCCCGGGAGCCAGGAGAGTGAAAGAGGGGACATGAAGATGGAAGAGTAGGGGAGGTGGTTGGGAGAAAACAGAGTGAGGGTGGCAAAGCAGGAGGGTGGGGTGGGACAGATGACAGGGTAAACAGAAGGGGAGGGTAGATGGTGAGGAGGAGCATAGTGCAGAGAGAGAGTAGGAAGGAGGAGCAGTACAGCAGTTAAGAGAAAATAGGGTAAGAGGGTAGAGCAAAAGGGGGAAGTGAAGAAAGTAAAATGTGGGACAGTTAGGAAGTTGGAAGGGACAGAGTGAAGGACTACACCACTTAAGGCAACATTATGGCAAAAGTGTGCTTAAGCTCTGAGGGCAGCGGTTAGATGAAATTTAGAAAATATAGCACATGGTTATACTGAGAACTATAAGAACAGTGGAATTAGATTTACATAGTGGTAATTAGCATTTCACCAAGTAAAACAGACATTTGTAGGATGCTTTCAATGAGAAAAAATATCAGCCTGACCAAACAGGGTTAGAGTTATTACAACACCAATTTCCAATGGATAAAAACCTAGGAAACATAAGGCAGTAGCTATTTAGAGGATGAGTAAGCCTTAGAGAACATTTGGTCTTAACACAGTACAGTCAAACAAAATAGTTAAAAAAAACGATACATTACTTCTTGATTCATGCCACCAACAGCACTTTCTCTTTCTGAAGGCAATAGCTGAACATAGTATAATAGTTAATTGGGGTGAGCAGGGCCAGGAACAGCCCAGATACAGTTTGTATATTTCATTGCTTGTGGCGCCAGAAGAGTTACTGGAAAGAACTGGCAGCACAGTTCAGGACAGCAGCAGTCACTTTATGATGGATCAATTACACTCCTACAATTGACTATAAAGGTATTAAGTGGGTGGGGGGTGTGAGGAGGGCCAAAACGTCTGTTGAGCCAGTAGGTCTGTGTCAGCTAGAGGAACCAGAATTGCAGCAGGAGCAGGTCTCCTGCATGATTTCTCTCTTTTTAATTTCAGTAAAACATCAAAATTTTAGGGAGGGCTCGAAAAGTCAGTTGTGTCCCTCTGACCCCTGTATAGTTAAGCTCCAGTGGTGACTGATAAACTGAGCGAGAGACCCTGGAGTTTTAAAGAGGGCTCTCGATTCAAATCTGGCACCTTTTATTTGAAAAGCACTCCAGCTTACTGGTCCACAGTGAATAAATGCTCATTGAGCTGGTAGGTCTGCATTGGCGTGGGAAATAGGATTTGAAGCAGTGCAGGTTTCCTATGTAGTTCTCTTTTTTTTGGGGGGGTTCAGTAAAAGTCCAAATTTTGGTGCAGAGGAGAGCTTGAAAAAGTCAGTTGCCCTCTGACCCCTGTAGTTGAGTTCCAGCGGCGATGGATGAACTGAGCGAGAGATCCCTGAGTTTTGAAGGGGCTCTCCGATTCAAATCTGGTGCCTTTATTATTTGAAAAGGGCTCCAGCTTACTGGCCCACAGTGCCAAAATGTCCATTGAGCCAGTAGGTCTACGTCAGCTTTGGGAATCGAAACTGCAGCAGGAGCAGGTCTCCTGTATGATTTCTCTTTTTTTTTTTTGAATTTCAGTAAAAAGTTCAAATTTCAGTGCAGAGGAGGGATCTGAAAAAAGTCGGTTTGCCCATCTGACCCTGTGTAATTGAGCTCGATGGTGACTGATAAACTGAGCGAGAGACCCTGGAGTTTTAAAGGGCTCTCCGATTTAAATTGGCACCTTTTTATTTGAAAAGCATTCCAGCTTACTGCCCACAGTGCCAAAATGTCAGTTGAACCAGTAGGCTGCGCCAGCTTGGGAATGTGAATTGCAGCAACAGCAGGTCTCCTGTATGATTTCTTTCTTCTTTTTTTTTGAATTTCAGTAAAAGTCCACATTTTGGTGCATGGGAGGCTCTGAAAAGTCAGTTGTGCCCCTCAACCCCTGTGTAGTTGAGCTTTGGTGGCAATTGTACATAGCTATCGCCTGTGTCCTTTCTTAATTCTGTGAATTTTCTCTCATAAGCCTCAAGAGTTAGCTCAAAACCTTTCCGTAAAAGCCTCTTAACGTTATCGTAGTCCATACAGTCCTGATAATCCATTCTAGCAGACGTGTGCAAAGCACAGCCAGTAAGCAATGGTGTAAGGTGGGTCATCCATGCAACCCTGTCCAATTTAAACTACACACACACATACCCTCTCAAATAATTTTAAACACAAATCAAGATCACCCCGCCTAGTACTGAGGAAATATTTTAGAATTAATTGTGGCTTCATAGATTTGACCCCTATGCCATTACTTACTGTTTGCCGTGGTACTTTCTGGCACAGTTTATCATCTCTTTCTTGTGCTGCCACTCCTTCTCTCTCTTTCCTGTTGTTGCTGCTGACATTCCTGCTGTCTTGCTTCTTGTATGTGAATCTCATGCTGACACTGCTGCTCTCTCTCCTGCTGCATCAAGATTTCATGCTGGCATTCCTCTTTTCCTCCACCTCAAGCCATACTTTCTCCCTCTGCGACCTCAAGTCGTGCCCATCTGCAGTTCTGCCTCTGTTCAGCGCAAGTTCTGTTTCATGAGCTCGAGCTGGTTTTGAGACTCTGCTGCCCCAGTTCTTGGCTCAGGCTCATGCTGTACTGTTTCACCAGCTTGTGACATGAGGGTCCCTCTGGCTCAACCTCTGTGCCCTCAGTTTCACTACTCTGGTCACTGTCCTCAGCAACCACCTGCTCCACAGGCATTTGATCAGGGACCGACTGCCTCCCTGCACTCGGTCATGCTCCAGCAGGGCTTCATAGACAATGCCCTGTCTTTGTACTGCTCACAGAGCTAAGGCATACTCACTAGCTACCTCCATTGTTGTGTTTCTAGAAATAAAAAGAACAGTAGGAAACAATACAACTCTTTTGTATATTCTGTTTTATGACTGTTAAGGTAACTTTCTTCAGGCACCTCTGTTTCCCTGTGTGCTAGATAAGGCTCCTGCCTTCTTACAGAGATCCTAGTCCCTTAGGAAGCATTGTTGCCCACAAATCTGGCTTTAAATTTGTGCACTGTTCTACACCATGCCACCAGTTTGTGACAACCTGCCCTTGGGCCATACCAGCTACAGGGCAGTTGTTGAGTATACTGCTTAACTGAGCTGCCACCACCTGATTATATCAGGAAAATACCTCATTGCTCAGAGTCAGGAAGGTCTAACACAATAATGTTAGATAGAGTGCACTTTGAACAGCAGACTGTAAACAGAATTCATAGTGTCAACAGAAATATTAAAATGAGCTTCTCAATAATGAGGCACAGCTATTGATTCAATAAAGATATGGGACTAGATTTTTCAAATCCTCTGAATTTCCACAGCTGCGGGAAAAAACTGGTGCAGAGGACTCCACTTGTGGAGCCGCAGTTTTTCCTGCAGCTATGAGTATTCTCAAGCGTAAAGCTGATTTACAACCACCTTAACAATTTACAGCAGCTTGTGGTCATTTTATTCAGCGCAGCTGCAGGGAAACGCTTCACCTGGTGGGACCAGATGTAACATCTCCCACAGTTGTGCCAGCTGAAAATACAATTCTCCACAGCTGTGGGAGATTTCACCCTGTGTCAGGGCTGTGGTTCAGGATTTAGTCCCCGACCCATTTGAAAATCTAGCCCAAAGTCTTTATAGTAATTACTACAGGTATTAACAAATAAACAAGATATATACATAACCCACCCCTGGGGTTGGGTTTACTAATGTTCCCCTCCTGGCCCTGCTGGCCTTATCCATTACTAAATATGTATGGCCTGTGCCCATTGGTGGGGTCTTTGTGGGTTGGAGGTAACGCCGGCCTTTTGGCACCTTGAGGGTGTTCCCACACTGCAGTGTTGGTGGCGATAGTTTAGATGGGGCCAGGGCGACTGCCTGCTCCTGTCCAAGTTTTCAGTGGTCATGGTAGCTGTGGAGAGTCATGGCAGTAGTTACATGGCAATGGCCATCTTGTGGATGGTGCCTCTGTGGAGTGGATTGAAACCTGCAGCACCTAGTTAGTGTGGAGGAATTGGAGGAGTTGGTATGCCTGTCAGAGCCCTGATCAGAAGAGAATGCAAGGACTGATGTTGGGACCCAGCTGTGAATCATAGACCCCCGATCCTGTATTTACAGCTGGTGTGCTTTGCCATTCCTGGTTTGTGGCTCCCATGCTAAGGAGCTGTGAGAGGTTGGACTATGAAAAGCTTCAGAGACTGTCGTGGGGACATCTGCCCCAAGATGTTGGAGGAGGTTTGCCTAAGGGAGAGTGAGGTGAGCCAGAGATATGAAATGCTGCAGGTAGCTTAAGAGGGATCACCTGGCCCCAATCTGCTGCCCAAAACCCATATGTAGCCATTCAGATCAGGGATTAACTGTTAGAGGGTGTAGGATCTTCTTGACTGTATATGAACCTCTGTATGTACTGCTTGTGAACTCTGCTGTGGGCTCCTGTGCCCAAAAAATCAATTTTGTAAATATGTTTGGAGGCTGGCCATATTTTGATTAAACTGGCTCCCCTGCTCCAGAAAGACTTTTAGGCGCATGACTCAGACAGCTAGTATTGAACCCACTGGGAGGAGCAATCTTAGACCTGGTACTCTCAAATGGGGATGGAGAAAGAATCTCAGATTTAGAAGTGGGTAGCCATCTGGGAACAAGACTCACCAAACAGTGTGGTTCATGATAAACACAACCATACAATCAAGCCATGCAAAAGCAAGAGTACTGGACTTTAGGAGGGCTGACTTTGGGAAAATGAGAGAGTGCCTCAGAAAAGCACTAGCAAACAGGCAAGAAGGAGGGTGGAGGAACAATGGGGAGTGATCAAAACAGCCATCACAGAAGCAACAAGCCTTTGTGTAAAACAAATCAATAAAACACAATGAATGAAAAAACGTTATGGTTCTCGGAAAGAGGTGGCAGGGAAGGTTAAGGAGAAAAGGACAGCATTCAGGAAATAAGGAAACACAGAAGGAGCAGGACAGAGAACTTTATCAGTTAAAGCAGAAAGAGACTGGAAGGCAGTCAGAATAGCAAAGGCCCAAACCGAGGAAATGATAGCCAAATTCTGTTAAGAAGGGGATAAGACCTTTATAGGTACATTAGGAGCAAGAAAGACCAAAGGAGGGGTACTGAAGCTTAATAAAGGGAGGGAATGTGGGTAGAGGGTGACAGTGAAAAGCAGGATACTGAACGAATATTTCTGCTCAGTATTCACAAAGGAAGAGGAGGGGAGTTACCTAAACCAAACAAGAGAAACATTCTGAAGACGGGCTCGATAACAGTCCATTTACAGAAGAAAGGGTTCTGAAAGAACTAATAAAATTGAAGGTGGACAAAGCAATGGGGCCTGATGGGGTTCACTAAGAATTCTAAAGAACTAAGGGTAGAACTAGTGACACCGCTGATTACTCTGTTTAACAAATCATGGGAGGATGGGGTGGTACCCGAGGACTGGAGGAGGGCAGATGTGATTCCTCTTCACAAAAGTGGGAGCAAGACAGAGGCAGGAAACTACAGACCAGTTAGTTTGACATCAGTGGTAGAGAAAATGATGGAATCACTTCTGAAGGAAAGAATTGTTGAGTACCTAGAGGCCAGTGGGGCTGGAGACCCAAGGCAGCATGGATTCACGATGGGAAGGTCGTGTCAGACGAATCTAATAGATTTCTTTGACTGGGTTACCAAAGTAGTAGACGAGGGAGGGGCTGTGACATGGCCTACCTAGATTTTAGCAAGGCATTTGATACAGTCCCACACAAAAGATTAATACACAAGATAGCCAGCCATGGAGTGGGTCCCAAGGTGGTAGCCTGGATAAAAATTGGCTAGACAACAGGACTCAAAGGGTAGTAGTAAATGGAGTACACAGTGACGAAGGAGGGTTACTAGCGAGGGTACCGTAGGGTTCAGTACTGGGACCGTCCTTTTAATGTTTGTAAGTGACATTGCAGAGGAACTGAAGGAAAAGTATGTCTCTTTGCAGATGACACAAAGATCTGCAACAGGGTTGATACACAAGATGGAGTGGAAAGGATGAGAAGGGACTTGACAAGGTTGGAGGAATGGTCAAATGTATGGCAGCTCAGATTCAATGCAAAGAAGTGCAAGGTAATGCACATGGGAACAAAACCCTGGGAAGCATACACAATGGGGGTGTGAGATACTGACAACAGCAAAAATAGAAAGGGACCTGGGGGTAATTATATCAGATGACCCAAAGGTGGGCAAGCAATGTGAGAAGGCAGTAAGGAAGGCTGGGGGATACTGGGATGTATAGGAAGAGGCATCAATAGTAGAAAACAAGAAGTTGTTATCCCTCTGTACAGACAGTTGGTGAGACCCCATCTGGAGTACTGTGTGCAGTTCTGGAGACCCCATCTTCGCAAAGACATAGGCAGAGTGGAGGCTGTCCAGAGAGGGCACCAAAATGGTGCAGGGTCTGCACCAGAAGACATATGAAGAAAGACTAAAGGAGCTTAATATGTATACCCTTGAGGAAAGAAGGGAGAGGGACATGATAGAAACTTTCAAGTACCTCAAGGGAATTAACAAAGTCCAAGAGGGTAGCATCTTCCAGAAAAGAGATGTGCAAGAACAAGGAGGCACAATTTGAAGATAGAAGGGGATGGCTCAGAGGTAGTGTGAAGCATTTTTTCACTGAGAGGGTTGTGGATGCATGGAACAGCCTCCTGAAGAGGTCGGGTCAAGAACAGTGGGGACTTCAGAATGCATGGGACAGGCATAGGCAGTCCTAGTGGGGGTAGGAGGAATCAAGCTGTTGGTTAACTAGGATCTGCAGCTTATCTGTTAGGGTAGGAAAATGGGCAGACTAGGTGGGCCAGCGGTCCTTATCTGCCATCAAATTCTATGTTTCTATGTTTCTAGGTGTGGACATTCTGTTATTTAAAAATGTGATGCTGTCAGACCACTTAAGTCCCATAGATAGCCCAGCACCTGAAAAGGTACCCCAGTGGCACAGAAGAACCCAGCAATGCCAATCTTGATAAGATCCACTTGATAAATCAGGACTATGGCTTGTGCTGTTGTGAACCCTCCTTTAATTACCACCAGACATAACCCTAAATGTTGAGAGAGAAGTAGCAGCATTGCTCTGTAAATTGTTGAGGGAGCAAGTTCTATATTTTAATAGCACAGTGTGTGTGTTTGCTGACATAAAAGGCATGTTTTACTATTAGAGCCCTGCTTAAAGCAAACAGGAAGCAGGAAGAGAGCTCAGTAGTTCTCAGGAGTTATTCTCAGTACTACAGGCTACGTTTTCAGGTGAATTTTAACTTTTGGCAGCATTGCTTCTGTGCCTGGGCCACGCATGAGTGGCAGACACACAGGAAACTTTTAAAAGCATCCTTTTAATAATTTGTTGTAATTGCAATGTTTGCGATCCCTGTGACCCTTATTCCACTTTCAGGGCACTTACAGGGCATTTAACTTCGACCTTGCTGTGAGCAGGGAAGCGCGAAGAGGCGTGATCATCGAGCGCAGCAGAGACACTAATAAGAGACACGCAGGTTCTGCTGGAGACACTGGAGCTTGAAGACCAAATTAGCTATTGCATTATGGACCTCTCAATAGGCAACAGTGGTTTTATTGCTTACCTTTCAGTAATAGAAGTTTATTACTCTTGCTATCATGTCACAAAGTAAGGCTAAAAGGGCAAAGCTGCCAAAAAGATTATGTATTCAATGTATTACACAAACGAGTTACCTTGCCCCAAGTTTATCTGTGAGAAATGCAGCTTAATTGGTATATTACAAAAGAACTTGAAATATTAAAGCAAAGACTGGAAACACAAAAGAAATTAGCCTACTTGAGAACTTTATTGATGAGGCTTTGTTAAGTACAAGTACCCTTCAAGTAACCACATCTGGAGATCCTAGGTCTAATAAAATGGTTATTGATACTAATAATGACAATGAGGTAATTATACCCTCAAACGATACTGTGCCTGAAAAGTTTATTACATCCTTACCATTGCACAACAGCTCTGATGTCTTGATTAATAAAATGAAAACCAACAGTACCCTAATGTGATCGAGTCACCAAATAATGATCATGCAACCCCAAACTATTGACCTATCTGGTATCTCGTCCCCTACTATCTTTCCTTCAAATATATCTTCAATTAATAGGGACATAGTGGTAATCTGAGATTCAATTCTCAGGGGTGTAGATTCAGTAGTTTGTCATAGGATAAAAGCCCACACAACAGTAAGCACACTCCCAAGTGCTTGTGTAGAAGACATTTCAAGACTCCTGGATGGGCTTTTAGAAAACACAGTTGAACCTTTGGTACTTTTACATGTAGGTATTATTGATTTACCTACCAACAATTTGTCTCATGTACAATCTGAGTTTATAGACATCATTAACAGGGTACTTGATAAAAAGGAGATAATTTCTGAGTGTTACGTACTGTAGGGAGGAACACCTACAAAACAAATCAATTATGGTCCTAAATACATGGTTACACCAACTGTGCCATGAAAAGGAATAGGGTTTATGGATAACCTTACCACTTTCTCTAATAAAGCCTGTTTCAAATATGATGGATTACACTTAAATTACTTTGGCACTAGAATTTTGGGCAAAAAAATCAACAAAGTCCTAGCATTCCATTTAAACTGGAAAATGGGGCAGGTGGGAGAACAGTAGGTTATGATATCATCCACCCATACAATATCCAAGGGAGGGCAAATCAACCTTGTCATGATATTACCCACCCTAGTAAAAACTTCCTTAGCCCTTCAAACCCAGTATGGAACAGACTATTAACTAACACCAGAAGTCTGGATAATAAATTTGATGAATTTAAGCTCAAGCTGTATGACCATGATATCATCTGGCTTTAGTTAGAGAAACCTGGGACAATGACAATGATACTTGGAATAGAAACATATTGGGTTATAATGTCTTTACCAAAACAAGAAGTTTAGAAAAGGTGGAGGCATGGCCATATACATTCATAATACCATAAAATGTGAGGAGATGCCTGAAGATGTGGAGGAATTGAAGCATTATGGGTTAAGATATATCCCAGAATGGAGCCTCAATAAAATTAGGCTTAGTATATAGACCACCATCTACACCCTTAGAAAATGATAAGTTTTTGGAGCACATTAGCAAATTGAATTCGTCTGATAACATAATTATTATGGGAGATTTTAACCTGCCTATATTAATTGGATTTCACATAGTAGGAATAGTAAAATTGAATTCTCATATCTTGATACTTTCACAGATAGGGCTTGATCAAATAGCAACTTGTGCCACTAGGAATGACAAGGCACTAGACATTATACTAACCAATATGGGTAACAGTGTACCCAATGTCCTTACTACGAAGCCCTTGGGTAATAGTGATCATATGTGTGTAAACTTTAAGGTTCTGGGTCAAACCAGAAAATCTGGGATGAGGGTTACTGAAAAATTTACTTTTAGACAGGCCAATTTTACTTCTATAAAAGAAAAATGGCAAAATGGGACAGGGAAAAGATTTTAGTGATTGTTCAGTTGAGTGAAAATGGAGCCTACTAACCTGAAAGATAAAGAGCGAGGTTAATAAGCATATACCAACTGTGAAAAATATCCCGCTAAAAGAATACCCCCAAGTTGGATGAAGCCTTCTATAAAAAACTTATAACTAAAAAGAGTAGAATGTTTAAAAGCATCAGAAATGGTAACCAGCATTTAGTACCGGCATACTGAGTACTGATTAAAAATATCAAATATAAGATTAAACAAGCAAAACAGAACACGAAATATTCATGGCAACAAAAGTTAAAGATAATAAAAAACTATTTTTCTTATATTAATAAACTAAGGGGATCTTCAAGTTCAGTGGGCCCATTTACAAACAATACAGGATTTTCCACTAATAATAAGGAAACATCTGATATACAGAACAGATGTTTTTCTTCTGTGTTTAATAAACCTACTCTTACTACTATGGAGGATAAGCTAGTATCCATACCTGGACAAGTAATGATTAAACCAACTGACGTTCTTGAGAGGCTAAAAATTAGATGTCAACAAATCCCTGGGTCCAGACTATCTCCATCCCAGGGTATTGAAAGAACTCATGGACTACATTTACACACCACTGACTAATGTGCTCCAGCATTCCCTAGACTCTGGTGTTATTCCTTAAGTTGGAAAGAAGCTACTGTTGTACCCCTCCTTAAACAGGGACCTATTTCTAAACTGGAAAATTTTAGACCAATAAGTTTGACTTTCCTATTGGGCAAAATACTTGAAGGGTAAATCAAGGGCTTTATCCAACAATATCCATCAACTTTAGGAGCTATAGACCCGTATCAACATGGATTTATTAAAAACAGATCTTGTTTAACAAAACTGTTATGCTTCTATGAAAAAGTAAATAAAGAGATTGATAAAAAAAAACATTGATATTATATTTTTGGACTTTGCAAAACCCTTTGATAAACTACCTCATTTGGAATTGGTCAAATCACTAAGGAAATTAAATTTGTGTACAAACATTACGCACTAGATTGCAAATTGGTTGGTGGGGAGACAACAGAGGGTAGTGGTGAATGGTGTTTTCTCTGATTGGGTTGGGGTTGTGAGTGGTGTTCCTCAGGGGTCAGTTTTGAGTCCAATTTTATTTAATATCTATATCTCTTCATTAAAATAGATGTACCAGATGTTTGGTTGTCTAAATTTGCAAATGACTGCAGACTGGGAACAGTGGTTAACACTTTAGAAAATAACATCGTACTGCAGGATGCACTGAACCATACCTTCTCCTGGATAATACACAACAAATTAGAATTAAATATTAGCAAATGTAAAGTAATGCACTTGGGTTCAAAAACAGACATTGTAACTATACCCT
The DNA here is from genome assembly GCA_016271365.2 of Neoceratodus forsteri. Classification (NCBI taxonomy): domain Eukaryota; kingdom Metazoa; phylum Chordata; order Ceratodontiformes; family Ceratodontidae; genus Neoceratodus; species Neoceratodus forsteri. Next base: position 903,438,734 of record CM028131.1, on the reverse strand, counting down.
TAATAATAACCCCTAACTGTAACTACATGTGAAAGGATTTAGGACTGACTATAAGTCACTATCTCAAATTTAATACACATTGCAGAAGCCAGGTGAAAAAGCTAATCAGATGTTGAACTGTATCATTAGACACATATCCAGCAGGACCAAGGAGGTGTTACTCCTCTTTATGTAGCACTGGTTAGGCCCCACTTGGAGTACTGTATACAAATATGGTCATCTTATAGGAAGGAGGACATCAAAAGGTTGAAGCAGTCCAACGAGAGTTATAAGACTCATTGCAGGTTTAAATCTGATACCATATGAACAAAGACTGAAAATACTTAATCTATACACATTGCAATATAAGAGGATAAGGGTGACCAGTGTATGCTGCACAGGGTAATTGATGATAACAACCTTATGACAGAAATTGGTTTGAGGTTAAACCAGGACAGAGTCAGTGATAGGAGACATCCAAAGCAGCTCCGACTTGATAAATGGAATACTTTTGTCTAGGAAACACTAGTACAATCAAAGGGTAATTACCTTATGAAATAACCTCCCATTAGAGGTAACAGACAGCAAAGACAAACATTTTTAAAACCAGGCTGGATAACGTGATGAGTGTTGAAACAAAATATGGGACATATTTATTTTAATTTGGCAAGCATAAAGGACAAAAGTCTATTAAAGCTTGACTGATCTATGAAATCTATGTGAGGCTGTCCCATCAGCACAGAGGTTGGATTTCCACTTGCATGCCAGCGACCCGGATTGGAACAGACCCGGTTGCCAGAGGGCTGGCCAGGGAGAAGAATGAAGTGTCCCATGGACTGCTCTCCTTCTCTCTTGGGGAGGGTGGGAGTGTGTCGGTGCTTGATGGACCCCCTGGGGAACTGGGGTACCGCAGTGACCAGACACCAACCAGTGTCAGGGATGGGGCGGATGCAGGACATCATTGCATGTCCCTGCCCCCAAGGAGAAAACACCTCCGCCAACACCTAGATGATGTCTGCCCCTCTTCAATTGCTTCAGGCCAACTCCTCGACCTATCCCGTGAGAATAGGAACCTTTTCCGACTTACATCTTCCGAACAAAACTTCCGTACTGCTCTCCCGACTGTGCTTTCTCCCGACAGTACTTTTCCGATTATCAAATCACCGACACAGCATACAAAAATGATTTCATGAATAAAGAGCAGTCACTGTTTCCACATGAACAAGTGTCAGTAATCAATCAGTAACCAAGTAACCAAGAATCAAGAGCACTCACATGTAACACATCTGCTGTGTTTAATTTCAAACAAGGGAATCGCGGTTTGTTTAATTGTTTAATTGTTTACTTGGTAGCTCATTTATAGCCCGCATCTATTAGAATCACCCCTTGTGCAATCATGGCTGAAGTGAGCAGTATTGTCCCATCCCAGTGAGGCAATAATAAGCTCTGTGTTGGTGCTTACCTGCTTGTTAAAGAAAGACATCTCGGTGATATATTTTACTGGTGCTGCCAAAGTCGGAAGTCTCTTAAGTGTCTTGATCGGGCCACCACTGTTCTTGTGGGTGGCCAGCAGCACCTTTAGAAATCACTGATAGCAATAATCACACTCCTGATGCAATGGATGCACTAATTGCTTGTGCAATTGCATCAATGAAGCATAGAGTGGTAGACACCCATGACACCCCAGCCCAACTAATTCAGGCTATAACAACAAGTTTGCCTGAGGAAGTCAGACAAAGCATGCCCTGTAAGCAGTTGCTGCAGCAGGTAGTCAAAAGGGCAAGATGACTCGATCTTTCAGCACAGTCAATGACATTGAGGAAATTAGAGTCCCTGCTGAGCTCTGGCTAGTAAATGGGCAGCCATGGCTAGCTCGGAGAGTCCACATGTGGTGAAGACAAACTAATAATTTTCGAACCAAGAGAAACATATGTCACCTCCACAAAGCACAATGCAGGCTGATGGATGGTACCTTCAGAACTGTGCCCAGTATGTTTCTGCAGCTCTACTCAATCCATGCTCCTGTTGGCACTGCAGAAAATAGCCGTATTGTGCTACTAGTCTATGGCATAATGTCGTCCAAATCCCAGCAGTGTTACTAAAGGCTTTTTCAGGACTTACAAGACCTGGCTGATGAAGAAAGTGTAGCGCTTTCACCAGAGTTTATAATGACCGACTTCAGCAAGTGGCAGTCAAAGCTTGCAAGTCAGAATTTCTAGACAGCATTAATAAAGGATGTTTGTTTCACCTTGGACAAATAGTGTGGCGAAAATTCAAAATTTAAGACTAGCCACACAGTATGGCGACACCCTGAATTTGTCCTGAAATTAAGGCACCTTGTGGTACTTGATTCTTACACCCTGCTGAGATCAAAATAGTTTTACAGAGCTGAAACAAATAATGCCTGACAACAGTGCACCACTCATTGAATGGTTTGAGAAAAATTACATCCTGGTTGTAAGTAAGACAGATGAGAAATAAGACTTCCATTCATAGCTCACCTATTTTCCTCCACAGTTCTGGTCTGTGTATGATCAATTATGTAGTCAAATACTGCATATGCAAAACAAGGTAGAAGCATGGCACAAATGACTAGGGGCTCTTGTTGGTGCATCGCACGTAGGTTTAATCGCCTTTGTGTCTGAGCTACGAAAAGAGCAGATGACAACAGAGTCCACAATTGAAAAAGTAACTAGAGGACTGCCAAAATCTCCTCTGAAACATAAATTTGCCTTGCAAGAGGAAAAGCTTAACATTGTGGTGAGCAAGAGGGAACAGATGTCAAGCGGGACTTCCTTCATGGAATTGCTCACAACCTCATTATTTAAGAGAAATATTGTTTTTAATCTTTAATCTTTTAAAATAAATACAACCGATGGATTTTAATTTTGTGTATTACTGATGCTGACACGATGCAGTTCTGACCCAATGGACCCAACGCTGCACTTTTCTCTTATCTTCAGGTAACAAGCAAATGCTGATTTCAAATACAGTTAATGTTGTATAAATGCTGCTCATTGTTTGTCTCATTTAAAATGCAGTTATTGCTGTATACATGCTGCTCATTGCTCGTCCTCACATTTAAAATGCAGTTAATATGGTATAAATGCTGCTGGGAAAAGTAATCGCAAATCTGCACACTAAATGTCAGGAAATGCTATGTTGGGAGTATGGGGTTACGGGCAATGTGTGAGTCAAGATTTTTGTGTCGGTAAAATAATTTTCGGGAAGTAAATGCGGATCCCATCCTGGTGTCTAACCCTTAATGGGGAGTAGAGTGCTGCTCCCCACCGGTGGCTGGGTTTGTGTGAGTATCATGAAGGGTGACCATGTGAAGTGAAGGGGGGTTTGTGACCAGACCAAGGTACTGGCATGGCAGCGACATAAAAATATATAATAAAAAAAATAGCCCTAGATGTAGGGATGGGGAGCTTGCAAGCATGGGGGCTTGTCCAGGATTCATTTCTAGGGGTGCCTTGATGCTGAACTGGTTGCTCGGCAGGAAGTTTGGAGTGTGGCAGTTTTGCCCTGCACAGATACAAAGATGGTACAATGTGGTGCAGAGTAAAAGCTTTGTGCATTTTGGAGCACCGTGGTGCTAAGGAGTCTATGGGGACTGCAGTCTGCCAGCTAGTACATGTGAGCATATTCAAATGTTGCCAGGAGTGCTTGTTCATTGGATTTTGGGGTGGTGATGAGCACATTTGTGATGAGTGTGGAGGAGCAAGCCATGAGGAACTGGACAGCGTGGTGAAGACACTTGAAGTGCAATGCCGAACTTATCTGCCTGGAGATCTAATTTTCTTGTTGGCTTAGCAAGAAAATGAGAATGGTTACTGCTCTGGATCCTCAGAGGTTACTGTGCCATTGGTCATGCTGAAGTGGCTCTGGAGGATAGTGGAAAAGTCTTCAGCCTCCACATGTGCTCTGTGTAGATCCAAGGGCCAGGATTGACATTTCTGCCAGTTTGTTCCCACTGCCAACAAAGGGCCCCGTGAAGTTGCTGCAAAGTTTTTCTCCTGGCTAATCAGGCTAGCAGGATCAGTGATTTCTACTAAAGAACACACTAAGGAGGGTAAACAGTGAGAAGGCAAGTTGTCCATAAATGTTCCTAATGTTTACATAGAATAATATTGCAGTTTTCCCTGAGAGTATGAAATTATCCAAGTGTCTACTGAGCTCGTCCTTTGTTTTGCTAATAACCACTTCCAGTAGTAACTGATTCCAGGGGTTTGTCACCCTAATTGTGAAGAAATATTTTCTCTTTAGCATATTAAACTGTTTCCCACAATTTGGAGAGGATGACCTCTAATATCCCTTTGGTTATTTTAAACTCCATCCCCAATTCAGACATTAAGTACAGGTCATTTATGATATTGTACAATAGTAGCAAATCCCCTTAAATGCCTTGTTTCAAGTGGCATAAGCCTTGGTGATGTTAGCCTATCCTCTTATGTCAAGTTTTTAAACAATGAATGTTTTTGGTATATTTACGCTGAACCCTCTCCATTTGTCTGCAGTTGGACTTACTGAAAAGACACCACAACTGGGAGGCGACTCCAGATATGGTCTCACATAAGATCAAACAAGGGCATCAATACTTTGACACCCTTAAATTGTATATTCTGCTTGATAGTCCAGACAACTTTATTTGTTATGTTTATTGCCTCATTAACCTGTTTTGTGTTATTTAGCTCTTTTGTTACTAAAACAATGAGGTATTTTTCATTATTAGTTCTAGCTAGTGTTGTCCATCCCAACATATAGGAAACATTAGGTTAAATCTACCCAGGTGCATAACCTTACACTTATCCATATTTAGTCTCATGCACCATTTAATTACCCAGTCTGATATTCTGTCAAGGTCTCCTGGAGGTCCTGGGCTTGTTTGATAGTTATACATGGGCCACCTATCTTGAAATCATCAGTGAACTTTATAGAGGTGGATAAAGTCTTACAGGTCATATCAGAGATAAATGCCTGAAAGAGGGTAGGGCCCAAAACAAAGCCCTGTGGTACTTCACTAGTGACACACCCTACCTCTGAGTGTTATCCATTTGTCATAACCTTTGTGTTCTCCTGTCAGCCAGCTTCTTATCCCTTTATGATATTGCTGATGTTTAAATATGTTACATTTTCTATCAAGGCCCAATGTGGCATCACATCAAATGACTTGCTGAAATCAAGGAAAATAACATCTCAAGGAATCTTTTATCTAACTGGAAGCTAATTTTTCATAACTGCATATACGATTTGATAGACATCCCTTACTTGTTTGAACCCATGTTTGAACCCCTGTTGTTCAGTATCATTAGCATTTGTTAGCATTTATCACTGGGGTTATTAGGTCTTAAATAAGGCTTTCCAAGATCTTACATACTGATGAGGTGAGTCTGATAGATTGGTAATTTTCCCATTCAGGTGTAGTGCCCTTTTTATGGCTGTGGACAGAGCCTACAGCCACCTTGCTAAGCCTCAGTTGGAAAATGGCTTATCGTGGAACACATGTTTTGGACTTTTCAGTGTAATCTTCCACTAATGCAAATCACTATGGCATTTGAATTAAATAATCCATTCTTTCTAGTTACAGCTCATGCAACACTTTATTTTTTACTGTAAATTGTAGTGGTAATAAAGAAATGCCTTTAAAGCAGTGCTCTAGTTGTTTTTACCTTTCTGCTTAATAAATACTGTAATTCTGCTTTCATGTTTGTAGCTCTGTTTTCCTCTGACTGCTGTATTTTGTTCCTGATGATCTGCTAACTGGGCTGCTACTATATGCAGTGTCATGACATCAATGGGTGATCTGTGCGCATTGCCATCTGTCAGAGATGCTGTTCCAACTTAATATTCCTGGTCAGCAATGGGCTGCAGTCAGGGCATTTTGGTTTAATTTAACACCTCTCCTTATCCTTATATTGAGATCTTGTACTTTCTTTTAAGTTGTCAGATTTATGTGTCCAACAATCTGTCACTGCAGTGTTTGTTTGTAATCTGAGTACTGGAGTAACCTGTGCCAGTGTTTGACCTACCTCAAAATGTATTGTGTTTCCTGACAGTTTAAACAGTACTGCTGACAGTTGCTTTGCAACAAACTGTGTGAGTTCTACTGCACTATTTACCAATATAATCATTTGATTTTTCCAACTTTTATAATGCTATCAACTTGTTAACAAAGTATGTTACAGTTTATTTTATTTTAACTGACTTTAATGTCTGTCTTTGTGGTTACTTTTGTTCAATTTTTGTTTCCTGTTTTAATTTTTTGCTGATATGAAGCACTGCGCTGTCATTGGTTGTATGTATGGGAAAGGGTATGCACATAGTTTCCATCACTTTTCTAAAGATAACCATCGATGCAAGCAGTGGGCACTTGGTGTTAAATGTGCCTGCTAGGAACCAACTGATCACAGTGTTTTTATGTGCTGGCCACTTTACAGAAGCTCAAGTTACAATTTCACAAACTCTTTAGATACTATTGGTTTTACTCTGTCAGTGTTGCTTGAAACCAGATGCATGTCCCACCATATTTTTTCATTTAAACAGGAAAACCAAAATGCCAGAGTAATGTCATTCAGAATAGGAAAGGGTTTAGGCAAGTAATAAATATGATAAGCCATATTACAGCTGTCATGTCTGCTGCTGAATGCTTAGTGTGTCTGTAAAGTGGTTGAAAAGAGACAGGTATTTATTTTACTGTTAGTGGCAATGTAGTGTCTGTGTTTATGGGTTCATGATAGTGTTACAAATGTGTGCATTGCTTTCTGCTTTTGCTGGTTAATATTACATAGGTGTGTATGTTTGCAGCACGTTATGTGCATGGATTTCTGTGATTGGTGCTCTTACATGTCTCTGTGTTGTTGCTGGGTACATTTAGATCACTTTTCAGAGTCAGTGGCTCACTACTGTTACGCCAGTGTGTATAGGTGAATGATATGGTGATATGGGTGCATGACAGTTATGTCTGGTTTATAGTGTACTGCTCAGCAAGATATCTTTATGGATGAAGTATTCTATTATGAAAGAGTGTATGGGTGAAAGACAATAGCACAATGTGTGTAAAGTTGTAGGCTACTGTTACCTGCACTGATTTTTTGCCCAGCATTCTTGTGAATGTCTGCATGAGTGCACATTACTATTATAGGGTGTGTATAGGTGCAGGGCAATGTTACAAATGTGCATATGTGAGCAGGGCGCTTATGTACTGTTATTTTAGTTCAGGTCATGGTTGCATATCTTTGTATTGATTCAGGATACTGTTCTGTGTGTCTGTGGGTGGAGGGCAATGGTACTAATACGGTATGGGTGCAGTACACTTATGCCTGTTTATTGTAGTGCAGAACACAGTTACATATCTTTGTATGACTGTGGGTTACTGCTGCATGACTATGCATGAGTGAAAGCCCATGGTATAACTCTGTGTATGTGTGCAGGACACTGTGATGTCTAGGAATTTGTTGATGTGCATTGACGTGTATCTATATAAGGGTTTATGGTAATGGTGTGTTATTGTGCATGGCTGAGAGGAAATATAGAAACATAGAACTTGACTAAATGGAGACTGAATATATATCTACTCTGCCCTTGCTATACTAACTCACTCCACTAGTTACTACACTGTTGTACTGTACCCCTTTCCCCACTACCACACCTCAAACCCTTACTGCCCCTCTTGGGGACTATGATTCCTATTGCTCTGTCCCAGTCCCATTTAAACCCCTTGAAGGAATTTGCATCCTACCAACCTCCACTCATGCTACTAGTGACTGCATCTCTATTTTGAACAAACAGGACATACGCTTACCTTCTTTATATCACAGAGAAACTTGTATGTTTCAGTAATGTACCTACACTCCCTGGATTTCAGTGCATAGATGTTTAGAGCCATAGTCTATCTAGGTCTTTCCTCAGGTGAGGTCTCCAGAACTGGTCATTGCACTTCAGGTAAAGCCTCACTAGGGATCTGTGCAGTGACAGAATCACCTTGCTTTGCCTACTGTAAAACCATTCTCTATAAAACTCATCATCTTCTGTGCCTTTTGTGTGCTTTATTGCATTGACTTGTTAGCTGCAGGGAGTCACTGACTATGGCCCACATATCTCTATCCTCTGTGGAAATGAGCAATCTAATTCCTACCATCAAGTATTCAGCACATGGATTATCCCTACAAAGTGCACTTGTGCACACAAATGGGGAGTATGTACAGGAAATAATGGTCAGGAGCCATTGGGTGGAGTGACCACTGCACAGTGTGGTTCCAATTAGATATGGGCAGGGAAAGCATCTGGACTAAGACCAAAATCTTGGATATTAGAAGGACGGACTTCAAGAAAATGGATGAGGTACTAAAGAGGCACCTGTCACGCATCAGACCAGCTATGGGGTGGACCAAAGGTGGTTCATCATTAAGGAAGGAATACTGGTTGCCACACAGCAGTGTGTTAGGCTCAGGGTAAGAACACAAGGGCCAAAGCGCACAGCTGGTTCACTTCTGGAGTTGCCCAGGTAGTAAGGGAAAAAGAGACTGGCCTATAGAAAATTCAGGAAGACCAAGAGAGAGGAGGATAGGGAAAATTAGCTAAGACTGGCTAGTGAGGCAAGTAAGGAAGCCTGGTGAGCTAAAGCACAGAAGGAGCTGCAGATAGCTGAAGGAATTAAGAAAGGGAAAAGTCTTTTTGCTATATAAGGAAAAAAGAGACAAGAAGGGAGGGATTGTTAGGCTTAAGAAAGGGGAGGAATGGGTGGAGGATAATAGGTTGACATAGTGCCAGTAAGCAAGACTTGGGCATCACTACACCTTGACTGGGACCTTGCAATCCCTGGATATAAACTATACAAAAGGGACAGGGTAGTCGGGAAGGGGAGGGATGGCAGTTTATATTAGGGAGGAATAACTTACATGAGTGAGAAGCTGGAGACATTATGGGTTCAATTAAGGTCCAATAGAGGAAGAAAGGTGAGGTTGGTGGTGGTATATAGACCACCCAACCAGGGTGAGGAAAGGGACACAGAACTGAGTTCACAAATACTGGAAGCTGTGGGGAAGGAGAGGTGATAATTGAGGGGATTTCAACCTGCACAAGGTGGACGGGAGAATGCCATCAACAACATGTACTAGAGTCAAGTGATCCTGAAAGGACTACAGAGTGATTCCTGGTTTAGTTCTGGGGTTGCCAGGCAGTAACAAAAAAGAGGCTGGCCTATAAAAAGTCAGGAAGATCAAGACAGCGGTGGATGGGAAATTACCTAAGGTTGGCTAGTGAAGCAAGTAAGAAAGTCCTGCAAGCTAAAGCTCAGAAAGAGCTACAGACAGCTGAAGGAATTAAGAAGGGGAAAAATCTTTATTTTAATTAAATTTTTTTTGCTATGTAATTGAAAAAGAGACAAGAAGGAAGGATTGTTTGGCTTAAGAAAGGGAGGAGGGTGGAGGATAATGGTAAAAGCAGAGATACTAAATGAATACTTCTGTTCCATCTTCACCAGGGAGAAGGACAGACCAGTGCCTTCAGAAGTAGAAGAGAAGCAGGAAAGAGGGAACATAGATGTAGTGATAGAGGAGGATAGAGTGAGGGATGGGCTGCTAGAATTAAAGGTGGGCAAATCACCAGACCCAGATAGAGTACATCCTAGGGTACTAAGAGAACCAACCAAGGAGCTGGCAGGGCCACCGACAGACCTATTTAATAGTTCACTAGAGTCAGGCGTGGTACTGTAGGATTGAATAATATAACAAGTGGTGCCTTCACATAAGCGGCCCCTAGAATGACCCAAGGAACTACAGACCAGTCACTCTGACCTCAATTGTGAGCAAGCTCACGGAGACTATACTAAAGAAAAGTTGGTAGAATATCTAGAGGAGCATGGTCTCGAGGCAGCATGGGTTCATGGAGGGGAGATTGTGTAAAACAAATCTGATTGACTTCTTTGACTGCATCACTAAGATAGTAGACAGGGGCCAAGCTGTAGACATCCTGTATCTGGATTTAAGCAAGGCCTTTGACTCTGTGCCCCACAAAAGGTTGATCAAGAAGTTGGTGGATCTCGGGTTGGGGACAAGATGACCAGATGGGTGTAAAATTGGCTGAGGGTCAGAACCCAGAGGTGGTTGTTGGGGGAAGAGTTATCTGGCACCAGAAAGGTCACCAGTAGGGTACTGCAGGGCTCGTGTTGGGCCAGTGTTGTTCAATGTCTTCATCATCCTTGACACTGGGGATGGTATAAAGGGCAAAATATGCCTATTCCGATGGCACCAAACTCTGCAGGAAAGTGGACACAGCTGAAGGGATACAGAACCTACATGATGACCTGGAAAAGGTGGGGAGGTGGGTCCAGGATCTGGCAGCTTGGCTTCAATGCCAAGAAATGCAAAGTTTTGCATATCGGAACCAAAAATCCCAAGATAGAGTACTACCTGGGTGTAGTCCTGGTATCTGCATCAGAGGAGGAGAGGGACCTAGAGTGATGATCACTAGTGGCCTGAAGCACTCCACACAATGCAAGAAAGCAGCAGCAAGGCAAACAAGACTAGGATACATAGCTAGGGGACTGTAGTAGAAGAGAGGAGGTTATACTGCCCTTGTAAAGGTCACTGGTAAGGCCACATCTAGAGTATGGAGTTCAGTACTGGTGCCCACACCTCAAAAGGACATTAACCTGCTGGAGAAGGTACAGAGGAGGACTACAAAGATGACTGTGGGTCAGCAAGGCAAGGTATATTAGGAGGGTTGAGGGTGCTGAACATGTACTCCATGGAGGACAGAGAGAGGGGGACATGATTGGGACTTGAAGTACTTTAAAGGTATAAATAAGGTGGATAAGGAGGTCTCTTTTAATTGAATGGGAACCCTAACACAAGGGCACAGTCTTAAGATGGAGGGTGGGAGGTTTTAGAGGGTGGTCAGGAAGCACTTTTTCACAGAGAGTGGTAGACACTTAGAATGCACTACCAGAAGAGGTGATCTAATTGAACACAGTGGGCAGCTTCAAGACAGGCTGGGATAGGCATGGGATAATGTAAGGATCATGGGTAGGGAGGATGGGAGGAGTGGGGAGGGGAACAGGGACAGTAGCTCAAGCTTTGGACCCTGCAGTATGAACAGATTAGATAGACCAAATTGCCTTCTTCTGCTGGCTTCTTAGTATGTTAGTATGACTTCTAATGACCTTTCAAACAGCCTCTTTTTTTTTCTCTGAGCGAACACATTAGAATATCGCCAAACAAATGTAAATATCTCAGAAAGTGTACAAGTTACACATACACCACTAGCATGTATGTTGTTCAGGACAAAAGGCCTTTCAAATGAGGGTAGTCACTAAACTGAATTCATTATATATTTTTTTAAATATATCCATCCAAAAGGTGAAAATAGTGAAGAAAAATGAAAATTCAGGTAATGTGATAGCATATTTAAAAAATATATAATTAGTGCATCTTAGTGAATAGGCTCATTTGAAAGGTCATTTTGTCCTGAACAGCTTTCATGCTAGTTGTGTATGTGTAACATAACTATTTTCTGAGAAAATTACATTTGTTCTGCATGACTCCTACAGTATTGGCTCACAGAGATAAAAATGTGGCTGGTAAGAAATTGGTTAGGGATAGTAGATAGAGGCTGGTAGTAAACGGAGTTCATGCCAAGGAAGGAGGGTGATGGGGGCTACCTCGGGATCAGTGCTGGACCCAGTCCTTTTAATGTCTTTATAGGTGAAATTGCAAAAAGCAGGAAGGGAAAGTCTGACTCTACCTGATGATACCAAGATCTGCAGCACGATGGAAAGTATGAACAGAGACCTTGAAGACTTGACCGGTGGTCAGGGGTATGACAGGTAGGTTTCAATACAAAATGTAAAATAATGCACTTGGGGCAGAGAAATCCACAGGCAGAGTACAAAATGGGTGGAGTGGTATTGACAACATTAAGAAAGCACATATTCAAAAAAAAAAGCTTCTACATAAAGTTGATTACTGTTTAGCAATATTATGTGTCTATGGCTGCCACTGTACATCTGATGCAAACCCATAATCACGCTCCTCACTTGAAGCGAAAAGGAGGGGTGGAGGCTATAACTGACTCCTTGTTTTTGTATTAAAGGGGCAGATATTTTACAGCAAAAACAAGAAAAGGTGTCATTCTAAAATATGCATACGAGCATGGGTAACACTTTTATTCAGACAGTGCCTCCACTCAGGTGCTTGGCTCAGAAAAACCATAGGGGTTGCTAAGGGAACTGTAGGCTGGGGGCTCCCGTAAAAAAAATTAAATTCAGTGCATTTTGGAGGTCATTTGAAACAAATTTTGCTACCTTGTTACCTCCTCCCCATGCCCAGTAATTTGCACCCTTGTCCCTCCCTAGAGTCACAACAGTCCAGAATATTACCCGCACCACCCTCTCCATAGCATTTCACCAAACCATAAGGGTTCCAAGACTAGTCAATGACGATGCCCATTCTTACATAAAGTACTTAAGTCCCTGGAAATTTCTTTTTCCAACATTAATGCTCAGCTCACTGGACACCCCATTAGGTTGGGTTTACCTTTATTACTCTCAGAAATATTTACTAGTGACATGTCTTACCTTGCTTGGGTCTTGCAAACTAGCCTGGAAGCTGAGAGAGACTGCTCTGCAAACTGGACTGGCAGCTGACTACAGACACTGCTCTGCAAACTGATTTGCAGCTTACTGAAGACACTGCCTGCAAACAGGACTGGTAGCTGACTGAAGATACTGCCTGCAAACTGGACTGAAAGCTGACTGGAGACACTGCCTGCAAACTGGACTGGAAGCTGCAAGCTGACTGGTGACACTGCTAGCAAACTGGACAAGTAGGTGATTGGAAACACTGCTGGAAAACTGGACTGATAGCTAGCAAGCAGACAGGAAACACTGCTGAAAAACTGGACAAGTAGCTGACTGGAGACACTACTAGAAAACTTGACTGGGAACCAGCCACTGGGCTATAGACTGCTGGTAAACTGGACTGGTAGCTGATTGGAGACACTACTGGCAAGCTGACTGGAGACACTGCTGGCAAACTGGACTGGTAGCTGACCTGACTGGACACACTGCTTGCAAGCTTGACTGGTAGCTGACTGGAGACACTGCAGGCAAGCTGGACTGGTAGCTGACTGGAAACATTGCTGGCAAACTGGACTGGTAGCTGACTGGAGAAACTGTTGGCAAGCTGGACTGGAGGCTGGCTCGAGACACTGCTGGCAAGCTGGACTGGTAGCTGACTGGAGACACTGCAGGCAAGCTGGACTGTAACTGACTGGAGACACTGCTGGCAAACTAGACTGGTAGCTGACTGAAAAGACTGGTGGCAAATTGGACTGGTAGCTAGCAACCTGGCTGTAGTCACTGCTGGAAAACTGAACTGATAGCTGACTGCAAACACTGCTGGCAAGTTGGACTGGTTGCTGACTGCAGACACTGCTGGAAAGCCACACTGGTAGCTGCCTGTTGACACTGCTGACAAGCTGGACTAGTGGCTGACTGGAGACTGCTGGCAAACTGGACTGGTAGCTGACCTGACTGGAGACACTGCTGGCAAGCTGGACTAGTATCTGACTGGAGACATTGCTGGCAAGCTGGACTGGTAGCTCACTGGAGACACTGCTGAGAAGCTAGACTGGTAGCTGACTGTAGATCCTGCTGAAAACTGAACTGGTAGCTGATTGTAGATGCTACTGGCACACTGGACTGGTAGCTGACTGGAGAAAATGTTGGCAAACTGGATTGGTGGTTGACCTGACTAGAGACACTGCTGGCAAGCTGGACTGGTATCTGAGTGGAGACACTGCTGGCAAGCTGGACTGGTAGCTGACTGAGAGACTGGTGGCATATTGGACTGGTAGCTAGCAAACCTGGCTGGAGACATTGCAGGCAAACTGGACTGGTAGCTGACTGCAGACACTACTAGCAAACTAGATTGGTAGCTGACCTGACTGGAGACACTGCTGATAAGCTGGACTGGTATCTGACTGGTGAGTGTTAGCAATGCATTTCAGGTGTCACCTGTGGCTGTGAAGAATTTCCTTTCTTGGCGCAAACACTTGATTAAATACAACATGCTCAAAGCAAACCCATCACCTTACTAAACTGCCAATCAAATGTGGAATAAATGGCTAACATGTCGGATGCATAGATTTGAATTTCCTCTGTGCCCTTACCACTGAATAATTGGCAGGCTATTTTAAATACAGACCAATATATCTCGACAGTTGCAGACTTCTGGGTATGTTAGTATTCACCGATACACCACTTGAGGAAACTCATTAAAGGAACATGTTCTGCTCCATGGAAGTACATAGAACAGGCGAGGTTTGTGGCTGAAAAGTGAAAGGTTCTGAGCATAACCATGTTACAGGCCTCAAGCCTTTCCTCATAACTGTTCTCTTCAATATATTCATAGGGGACATAAGGGTGAAGCATGAAGGAATAGAGCTCAGAGGGTTGTACTAAATAAGGAAGTCTCAGGGAGATGGGGTCAAGAGTCAGTACTTAGCCCTGTTCTCTAATACATTCATAAAGGACACAAGGGTGAAGCATGAATGAATAGTTATCTCTTTGCAGATGACACCAAGATCTGCAATAGTGTGGACATAATGAAGGGAATGGAGGCCATGAGGAGGGACCTGGAAAGCCTAGAAGAGTGGTCCAGAATTCCACAGCTGGGGTTCAATGCAACAAAGTGCAAAGTCATGCCCATCAGACACAAAACCCGAGCTGAGTACAAAACGGAAGAAGAAGTCATGGCATATACCGCGCAGGAAAGGGACCTCAGGGTTATCAATCAGGATGATCTGAAAGTAGCTGCCCAATTTTCAACAGTGGTGGGGAAAGCAAAGGATGATGGACTGCATAGGAGGGGATAGCAAGCAGAAGGAGGTAGGTTATACTCAGTAGCATTATTTCAGTAGAATCATAGGGGTTGCAAAGTCCCATTTCAGCAAAATCATAGGGTTGTAAACTCCCCAATCACCACATCTATATAAATAAATGCTAGAAACCTTGTTTTAGGGTTCTTAGGGTTGCAGTGGGCATCATAGGGGTTGCAAAAATCATAGGGGTCTCAACCGCAACCTGGCTACCCTAAATGACGCCCTGCCTCCACTGGCAACTACCACTCCAAGACTGCTATTACCCCACCTAATACAATCATGGGAAAACCAGAAGTAGTCTAGTAGCACTGAGATCAATATGGTTAAGGCACATTTACCAGAAATTACTGCTTAGAAAAGAATGAAAAGTGACTGTGATGACAAGCAAGTCCCAGATCAGACCTCTAGTTTAATAATCTCTTCCTGAGACTGATTTTTACGGCTGCAAGCTCCAGAGATGTTATGCCATCATCAGATTTGTATAAGAGCACTTGAGAATCATGGATCAGACCGTTGTCTGATGTGCTGCCACAGTGCTCCAGCATGATTTCCAATGATTCTGTTTATTCAGCCCTTCCCCTCCACTGACCGCATAAACACACACCCCTTCCTGGTGCACTACTTCTCCTTTCCACAACTGTGGAAGTGACAACACTGATGGACAACATGGCAGCACTGACTTAAACTGCGCATGCACAAATATCATGCATAAGTAGCCATGTCAGTGCCACCATGTTGCACATGGCCAACTCCTGGGCAACCACGTGCATGACTTTCTCGCATGTGCAGTACTGTAATCATCATGTGCATTTGTTACAGCTGACCCAGTGTGGCAAGAGCACCGCATATTCTTTTCAACACTCTTGCCACTCCTAAAAGTTTCCACATCCATATTGGCTCTGACCAGAGTTTGTTATGTATTGGGATGACATGCACAGATCTCCAGTCTGCAGGCACAAAGTTGTTATTTAAATATCCCCGAATAACAATTTTAATGGATAGACACGATTGTCTGACAATAAATACAACATATGGCCTGTTATGTTGTCTGGGCCCAGTGAAGTTTTACCCTTTGTTTATCCAACTTATTTTTATTTGATCTGGTGTAAACGACAAATGGCTGTTTATTTGCTGGTTAGTATGCAAATCATTATTCTGTTCTGGGTCATATATTCCACAAAACATTTTATTAAATACATTGGCCATTTGTAGTTGGTCATGAATCAGTTCCCATTTACCATAATGGAACCAACTTGGCTAACTGTTTTTAATGTATTTATGTAAGAAAAAGTTCTCACTATTGTCTCATTTGCAGTTTCAGCCAAGAATACTCCCATTTTCTTTTGGCATTTCTAACTGAGTTTTTACATTTCTTTTGTATTGCAAGATAAGCATCTCAAGCTAGACTTGTTTTCTGTTTCAGAAATTCACTGTATTTTTGTTCTTATTTTTCACTTATTTGTTATTGTTTTATTCATCCATTTGGGATGATGTTTCCTATTTTATATTTGACTCTGGTTAGTATATATTTAATACATAAGTGCACAATGTTTTTTTTAAATATTTTCAGCAGTCATGCATTGAGCGTTCTGAAATTCTTTTTCCCAATCAATTTTGCTTAATTTATTTTTCATTTCTTTATATGGGAAGCCAACATAATACAGACTTTACGTTAACCACTACTATAGAAAAGATCCCTAGAAAGTGAAAACAAGATGGTATTATAGTCACTATTTCCTAAGGGTGAGGTGTTGAAGCAATTATTATAGATAGACTATCAGTGCTTAACACTAGGTTCAGAATACTTTCTCCCTTGTTGTTGACATGACATGTTGTTTTAGTTGCAGTCAGTCACAAATAGAAAGGATTTTGCCATTAAGACCAGTTGCAGAAGAATATTCCCAGTTGACATCCCCCATATTGAAATTACCCATAACCAAAACATCACCCAGTTCCCCATCATATTAAATTTCTGATAATATAGTGTCGTAGGTCTCACTAGGACAGTCTGGTGGCAATAACAGGTGCCCAGTAGAAGTGACTCAGTTTGATTAAATATGAGTTTAATCCAGAGTGTTTCAGTATGAAACACCATGATTTTTCACCTTATCTGTAATATCTATAGATTTAATTTTGTTATTGATGATCAGTGCCAACCACCTCCCTTTCTAACAAAACATTGTTTTAATAAACATCATAACCAGGTAGTTTAAAACCCATGATGATTTGTGATGTGGGACAAGCTTCCAAGCCAGCTGATAAATGCAGTCACAGTCCCCAATTCAGTCCCCAACTCTCCAGCACATATTCAGTAGAAGTATAGAAGGATTCAGAAGCATTACAGAGTTAAAAGGGCTCTGTGGGTTGTGGCATTGTGTGCTACTATTTATTGTTTTGACTTTATTAGCATTCCTAAGCAGTATAAGAGAACAAAGCCTCGATATTATTGAAGCAACCTAGATAATGACAGCCACAGATTGCTGAAACCCTGAGAATTGAGAACACTCAGCACACTAACTGTCACACTACAGCGTGACTGGGGAAGAACCTTAGTGCTATTTCAGTGGCTATTGTCACTATTGAGTGAGCCAGAGATATAAAATGCTGCCACTAGGTTGAAAGTGCTCACCTGGTCCTGACCTGCTGCTTCTGCCAAAACCCACATGTGGCCACTTGGCCCAGGCATTAATTATGAGAGGTAGAGAGTCTTCATGGCCACATAGGAACCACTGTATGTACTGCTTGAACTCTGCCATGGGCTACTGGTCCTGGAGAAATCAATTTTGTAAATATGTTTGAAGCTGGCCATGTTTTGATTAAATGGGATCCCCTGCTCCAGAAAGACTTTTAGGTGTGGACATTCTGTTATATAAAAAGGTGATGCTGTCTAACCCTTAAGTCCCACACAGTCCAGCACCTGAAGAGGCACCACAGTGGCACAGAAGACCCAACACTGCTAACCTTGCTAAGATCCACTTGAGAAATCAGTTCTGTGGCTTTTGCTGTTGTGACACCTCCTCACTTTTAGTTACCACCGGGCATACCACTAGACATGGGGATGGGGGCATGCATATACAGTAAGATAAAAGGGGTTACTTCTTTACAGGAAAGGAAAAAATGTCAGGTACACAGACAGATGATTGATAGAAGAATCTCAATGTCTAGGCTCTCCTAGCATCTTATCTTACCTGTCACTAGCCTGAAAGGATTTCCACTGGGTCTGTCCTTTCTTCACACAGATAGCTAGCTCCAGCAGGGACTCCTATTTCTTCCATATGTAGAGAGTCACAGAAAGAGAGAGAGAGAGAAAGAGAGAGTGTCTAGCTCCCCAGTTTTGATGTGCTCAGGGCTGTGGGGAATGACCTCTTATGACCTTATTTTGCAGGATTTTCGGTGTTGGGAACAGCACCTTCACAGGGTCTGAAACTAGATGAACCCTTGGGAAACTTATTACATAACAGCTGGCCAGAATTTCTCCTCAGAGCTGCCTGAACTTGTGACCTGGGAGCCATTTTGGGTGTCCATCCCAAACAGAACTTATAACAGAAGAACATTTAAAAAACAGAAAAAAAGAAAAATGCCAGCCTGGTGGTGCTGAGGATTGAGGCACTGTACGCCACACCTCACACTACACCGTGACCTGTGTTCGGAATGGATCGGGGTCAGATGGAGGGAGGAGGACTGAGAGTCCCAATGAATGCTCTCCTCCTCCATGGGTGGGTTACCAGGTTGTTTCAATCATCTGTAGCTCCTCTGCCAGTGGAAGCACAGGCGACAGGGCACATGGCTCTCCAGAGTCAGGGAAGGAGTACTCTGTCAGGCATTTGACAACGGTGTGCATCAGCACGTTGTTCATATGGAAGGGGTTCCTGGTGGCAGGACCTGGCAGATGGAGTAGGAGGGGCACGAGGCCCTCTGAAGCCGAGGAGCTAGGCAAGTATGAAAAAAAAAGAATAAATGAATCTGGTCACATTTCCTGTCACATATGCCGACCAGAGCTTTTTTCCAAATGAGATAAGCTTAAAGTAAGCCAACAGCACTCAGTGCTTAATCAGCTGAAATTGACCAAGTTCCAGCAATAGAGAAACGTTGTCACTGGCATTCATTCCGCTTGCTGGCACCACAGAGGTGAGTAGGGGTTCCCCAGCTCTCACCTACCACTCAACATTCTGCAGGAAATACTGGCAGAGCAGGGATAGAGACCAAAGTTTTTATTTAGTGATGCTGGTGCAAAGTGGTGGTGCATGGGCCTTTACAGACCTCTTCCTGGCCACCTGACATGCTGCGGTCGGTGTCAGTGGTCAGAAGGAAAGGATAACTCACCTATAACAAACTAACTATAAAACTATACATTCTTTTGGGGCATGTATTTTATTTAGAGCAGGGTCTATCTGCTTGTTTCCATCTGAATGGCCTGAACTATAACCTGTACTGAAGAGAGAAGAAAAGATGCTAAATTAGAAAATATAGAAATTTTTGTAATAGAAAGAGGTGAGAGGTTTCCTTGCAGGTGGCCATCCCACAGGAGGACAGAAATACAGTAAATAGGACGGAAAAGGAAAGAGTAGATGCTGTTGCACAACAGACTTGTACAGGGCACAGGTAAGTACTTTTAAATCCTCCTTTTAGCTTCACCTAGTTGCTCATCTTTACTTTCCTGTTCATCTGGATACCCATATTCTTTTATTTCAAGGCAGCAAAGTCCAGCATCATAAGGTGAGCCCTGCTGTGATGGCACCATTTTCCACTAATCCCTTTACCTTAGGACCGGATTCCCAAACCCTCTCACACACACACACATTTCAAAGGGAACTAGTATCCACTAGACTGGTTACCTAACCCTGAATGGACAGAGCAGGGTGTTTAGATCAGTTAAGTAACTGTTAGGTAGTACAGAGTTTTCACTTACCCTCTTTAGAAACTTTACCCCAAGGACCATACATACTAACAAGCATAAATACAAAGCGTTGAACAGCAAATGACTGTTATATACAAGCATAGCATGTTTACTTTTTCCCTGGGATCTGTCATTCCAGCTGGCTACAAAATACTAAGTCACAGAAAACTATCTACACCTTTTACACATCTTTTTTATGTTTCCTTGTGTGTGCAAGTAACATGTTGCTGTTGCTTCAGAGAATGGCATTTCAGAGGTGTGTCATGGAGTAGCCCAATGCAGACTAATCTACAGTGAGCTCGTCCCTGAAAGACAAATGATGATGCAGCCAGGCTATGACACTAGTCAGAGTTTCACAGCTGGAATGGTGTACTTTGAAAGAAATGAAGCTCCAATGAGTGCTTCAGTCTTTTATTTACATAAAGCCCACTGCCAATAATCTGCAGCCCTGGGTTTCCTGGCAAACCCTGGAAAGAATGTACTGTATTTAATGCCTGGCAGGACCAAGACCATGATTAGTGGAACAGAAACCTGTGACTGGAGACAAATACACTGCACCTGGCAGAAGTTGGGGAGTGAGAGAGAGAGAGAGAGACATGCATAGCGGCAACAACATAGTGTTCTCGCCTGTTGTCTCCAGCCTGTCTTTCACTGACCATTTTTTAAGTCCCTGTCATGTCCTCAGTGCTCCTGTAATTGTTTACCCTCCCATGCTGCATTTCCAGCTGTAGAGCCCTCCTGTCCTGTTCATCGCAGATTGTGGCTGTGTGTCACTACTCACCCTCTTGCCCCTGCAGATCTGCTACTGTTTGTGGTACTGTAGCCCGCTGCTTCAGTGTACCCCATACCCCACCGAACAATACAAGCAGCGAGAATGCCAAGAGAGAGAGTGGCACCATTGGCAGCAGAGCTGCAGCTTAACCCTGTGTGGCATGGAGAGAGAGACGATGCTGCAGGGACACACAGCCAGAAGCAGGGGCACCAAGTACAGGCACAGTGACAGTAGCAGGGTGTAAATCAAATGACCTGCACTGTCTTGTGTCTCTGTTTCAAGTGACCTGTTATGTCACCATCCTTCCTGGTCATTCTTTAGCATCTGTTGTACCCAATAGTTGCTTAGCCTCCCCATGGCACATTTCCAGCTGCAGTGTCCTCCCGTCCCACCTCACACTGCTGCACGATTCTCCCTTACAGTGTATTTGTATGGCAACCTCTGTAATGATGTTATTCCTTGTAGCCATCCAGCTCAGCAAAGCGTTGGTGGAGGAAAGACACAGACAGAGTAGGAGGCAGACAGTGCTGAGTAGGTCGCCCTGAGCTGCAGCAGCGTGAGAGAGAGAGAGAGAGAGAGAAAGAAAGAAAGAGACACGGAGACAAGGTGACAGTGTGGCGTCTTGCCCTGAAGACACAGTGTGGCCAGAAGATGCACAGGTTTACAAGACAGTCAAGTCCATAGTGTTAGGGGCATCAGAGACATAGTCCCTGTGAGAGAGAGACATTTGTGTGCAGCTCAGAACGGCATGTGTTTTTTTAAGTGCAGTACACACCGTGGCAAGTGTCAGTGTTTTATGTACAACACGTCAGAAATCATGTCAGTGTTTTTCTGACATTTGTACGTTCATAAACCAGTGATATGTTATTTTTTGCAGGTAATGTCAGCCTCTGATTGGTAGTGTCACAGTGACAGTCAGTATCAATTGCTGTGGTAGCACTGCCATGGGATTATGTCTTTCACTCGATCTTAACACCAGCTAGATATGTCCCCACATGCGCCCCCAGAGAATCATACAAAGTAAATGGGAGATCATCAGAAGAAGACAAACAAACTCTCTCAATGCATAATTATGGAACACTCTGTTTCAAATACCTGAAACAAACTCCTATAAGGATTTCAGTACCTTGACACCTCGACTTCTTCTGAAGATCTCTCATTTACTTTGTATGGAGGTGTGCACATATCTAATTCTAAGGGTGTATGCATCTAAGCATCTGTGATTGTGTTTATTTGTCTGTAGGGGTGCATGTATGCATATGTCTACGTTTCTACTGTTTTGTATGTGTGTATCCGCTCCAGTTTCTACTGCTTTGTGTGTGTGTATCTCAGCTCCAGTCTCTATAAACAAGCTCCTGCTCATCCCTAGGCATGCTTTCCCACTAACCTCCATTCACAAAACCTTCCACCCCTCCTCTGTGTGCTTTTCAACCCCCACCCTCCATTCCTGTTCCCTTTAAGTATGTTTTCAGCATCCCAGTGGCCATGACATTATAGTAACTTCTGCATATGGATCACTGCTTTCAGATCAACTTTCAGACTTGGATTTCTTAGAGTTGACCTGAATAAAAAAAAAAATTTACTTTTTCTGTCATTCTCCTTTCTCTGTGTGCTTTCCCACCCCACCCTCTGTTCCTTGCCCTGATCTTAAAAACCTTCTCAACACATTCTCCACCCTCTGTTCCCGGCCCTGCTCTCACTCAAAAGAAATCTTGCTCCGTCCTCTATATATTTTCTCACCATCACACTTCATTCTCAGCCCTGGTCTTTCTAAAATTTCTATAAAAAATTCTGCTTCCTCCATCAGCATGCTGTCCCACCTTCCCTACCTGGCCCTGGTATATAAGAAACCCTCATGCTCACACCCTCTTTCTGTGTGCTTTCCCATCACCTCCTTTTGTTTTCATCCACAGTCCCTTTAAAATCAAATCCTGCTTCATTCCTCTCTGTGTTTTCCACTCCAGCTTCCATTCAAGGCCCTTGCCTCATAAAAAAAAAGTATCCTGTTTCCTCCCTGCCATGCTTTCCCACCCCATCCTCCATTCCTGTCCCTGCTCTCAAAAATTCTGATCCTTACCTCTGCAGGCTTTGCAATCCCACCCTCAGTTCCTAGCTCTGATCTTTCAAAAATCCTTACGCCCTGTATCTGGCTGCTTTCACAACCCATCCTCCCTCCTTCCCAGCCCCAGTCTGTTTGTATTATAAAAATTCTTTTCACCCTCCCTTAATGTGCTTTCACACCACCCACCCTAAGATATGGTACTGTATCTGAAATGGTAAATTGACTTTATTTTGTTGTATTGTTTTAATGGTCTGCTTTTACGTTGTCTCAATGCGTGCACAAGCAACATTTGTAGTAAGTAGGAGAAATGCAGAGGTGTGTCAGTTTGGCGAATGCAGGGCATGCTTTAGTAGGTGCATCCCTCATTCTCCAATTAGCCAGCATGCTAGCAGTGACATGAGTATTATGCAAGTGCCACCGACTTGAAACAAATGTGTCGCTGCAATTGGAGACAAGCTCGTCATGCAGCAGCACAGATGACACACCTCCCTACATGCCTAGCTTGGTGAAACATTGCAATAAGCATGGCAGTAGATCCTACCATCTGCCTCTCAATCCCCAGAAAGCCAACATCAGGGGTGCCTAATCCCCTGTCAGCATGCCCCCTCCGCAGTTCAGTTTGTTTGCTGATGGGGGTGCCCAATCCCATCGGCATAATGTCCTCCTAGTTTAATTTGTTTACGATGTGGGTGCCCAATCCCTGTTGGCATCATGTCCCCCAACACAGCCACACTTTCTTTGCCGACCAGAGATGCCTAATCCCCATCAGCTTCAGTCCCCAATAAAAACCAGGTGGCACACTGGGAGCCCACCCCAGTGTGCCCAAATGTATGTTTTGTAAAACCTGGAAAAAAACTTCTCCCAATGTTTTTTTTTATTTGTCTCTGTAAACAAGAAAATGGTTCCTCGTCATCAGTACACCCTCCTCCCCAAACCCGCACCCACCCTCTGTTCAACCCACCTCCCGTACCCCCTCATCCCATACTTACCTCTGGAGTCTGGGCAGGTGATCTTCGTGGAGCGGGAGACGTCTGAACTCTTCAAAAGCCGACCACGAACTGAAGAAAATCACGGTAAGCTGTATATTGGCATCAATGGGGGAGGGTCAACTAAGCGGATATCTTGGCCATTTTTTGACTTTTGGTGCCAAATTTTCAACATGGGGTTCTTGGGACCCACCTCGCGAACATATGCACTGTCATTTCGTTATTCGGTCCTGAAAGGACATTTCGCTGTCACTGTGCGGAATCACCTTTCAGGACTGATTAAAAACAACAGTGCCACTGTTCATGAGGTGGGGTCTCAAAACCTATGTTGCAAGTTTAGTGAAACAATTCAAAAAATGACTGCGTTCAATGTGTGTTAGCGCAGTTTCCACGCACTGTCGTAACTTCACGATTTCTAATATTTTCACTCCAGATTTTCAGCATTGCCTATTTTTCACACCTCCCTATGACCAGTACAGCTGATTTTTTCACATCCTGCCCAAAATGTGTTTTTGCATGTAACGCTACAATGGTGCGGTCGTGAGAAATGAATGTTCGAGACAAATTAATAAAATTACAGTGACACTGTTTATGAACTGAGGTCCCAAAATGCCTATGTTGAAAATTTGGTTAAAAAAATCCCCAAATAATTGCGTTACAGGTGTGCGTTGCAGTTTCTATGCAAGCATGTGACTTCACCAGTTTTCATATTTTCACTCCAGATTTTCAGCATTGTCATTTTTTGTGCACCTCCTCATGAACAGTACAGCTGTCATGTTTCACATCCTGCCCAAAATGTGTTTTTGCATCTGTGGCTCCAAATGGCACAGTCGTTGTGCAAAATCACCTTTCAGGTAATGAACTGATACTGCCACTGTTCATGAGGTGGGATTAAAAGCCCATGTTGAACATTTGGAGGAAAATACCAACATACCTTGGGGTGTTAGGGTTTCAAATGTAACGCCCCACCCTGTAGAGATTGACAGGCGTCAGGGGTGTGACTTGGGACTGCCAGCTGTATTGCTCATCCATTCCATCCCCACCCCACCCCCACCCAGCAGCCACTGACAGGCATTGAGGTGTGTCTTGGAATCTTGGCCCCACAGCTCACCCCATTCTCCTATACTATACCCATCTCAGTGTATTTCTTTATGGAATGGAGTGAGCATAAGGCCCAAAGACCCAAGGCACACTGCGACATTTGTCATTGTCTGCTTGGTAGGGTGAGGTGAAATAGTGTGAGTGTTATGGCCGATGACCCAAAGGCACACCCCAATGCCTGTCAGTCTCTGCAGGGTGGGGGTGGGTTTGGCATCAGTTCACTGCTTCTCTGCTATTCCTATTATGCATCTCTCAAACTCCTGACTACAATGCCAATGCCAGCAAGACAACATTCGGCATTGACAAATGCTTATTTAAATATTGTGCTGCACTACTGATGTCTTCTGCTGGATACGATTGCAAAATAAACTTAGCAAATGCTTTTGAACACCTTCCGTTGGAAATAAAACTTACTTACTATGTATTCTCTGATCCCTGCAGCCCCTCCACCTTCCATTCTCTGCCACTCTGCCCCATCTATCCCCATGGCACCAACTTAATGTAAAACAAACAAAATTACTGCAAATTCTGACTACCACAACCCTGTTCTTGCCTGCACCTCAGGCTGCAGTCTGAATGAATAATGGGGTCTGTATCAATAGTGATCAGCTGTTCAGTTTTATTGTTGATGTGGGCATGCTCCTTCATTCACACAGCACCCAGTCAATATACTAAAAGCAGGGCTGTGCTACTCACAGTCTACCATAATTTACGAACATATGAATGTGCCAGCAGAAACGACAACCGTGCCCATCCGTTCGCTCGAGTGCAGCCAACACCCCTAGTTTGTAGCTGCCCCACCCCCCCATCATCCCACTGCCACCCCCACCTCCCCAATCCTCACTCTCCCTGTTCCCTGTCCCATGCCCTTTTAAAGCCGCTCACAGATTTACATAATACATAGACAGTGTCGGCAGATAAGGGCCTATGGCCCACCCAGTCTGCCCATTTGAGCTCGTAAGTTCAGTTTATGTTTTCCTAGAGTCTGTTGCCCTTACCTCTGACCTCCAGAATTCCTTTATGTCAATCCAATGCATTCTTAAATCCATGATTGTTTCAGCCTCGCCCACTTCCTCTGGCAGGGTGCTCCACTTGTCCACCACCCGTTCTGTGAAGAAATTCTTCCTCATGTTTCCTCTGAATCATCCTCCTCCAACTTCATCCCATGCCCTCAGTCCTGGAACATCTTTTTCACTTAAAATAGTGTATTCCTGCACCCTGTTCCTCCCTGTAAGATACTTGTATGACTCTATCATATCCCCTCTCCTCCCTCTCCTCCAGGGAGTACATGTTCAGTTCCTTCAACCTGTCTTCATAGGACTTGTGATGCAATCCATGCACCATCTTTGTTGCCCTCCTCTGAACCTTCTCTACCCTGTCTATGTCCTTACGTAGGTATGGTCTCCAGAACTGTACACTGTACTCCAGGTGGGGCCTCACTAGTGTCTTGTATAGCGGAATTATGACCTCCCTTTTCTTGCTGGTGATGCCCTGCCTATACATCCCAGCATCCTATTTGCTTTACCTGCTGCCATGTCACACTGTTTCCCTACCTTGAGGTCATCAGAGATGATAATCCCAAGATCCCTTTCCTGCTTAGTGCATGCTATATCCTCACCCTCCAACTGATATATTGTTCCAGGGTTTGTGTGCCCCATATGCATTGTCTTGCACTTCCTTGCATTGAATTTCAACTGCCAAACCCTGACCATTCTTCAAGTTTCTGCAGGTCCCTTCTCATTCTGTCTACACCCTCTGGTGTGTCTACTCTGTTACAGAGCTTTGTGTCATGATACCACCCATCCTGGGAGGGCATTTCATTTTGCTACTACCTCTCTGTGAAATAATGTCTCCTTATTTTCTTCCTAAATCTTCCCCCTCTATTCTTAGCCCATGCCCCTGGTGATCTGGTGAATTTATTTTACATTAAGTGTGTTTCCAGTGAAAAGAAGGTGGAGTATTACTCAAGAATCTACCCTATGCCAACTACTAAGCAGTGGTCTCAGTAAATAAGAAACATCCTTCTCCCTCCCTCCTGGTCCTTTTCCACCCCTATCCTCTCTTCCGGTCCTGGCCTCTCCAAAAACATAAACTCATACTCCCTCCCTTTCTGTCCATTCTTACCTTGACCTCTGTTCTTAGCAACAGTCTCCCAAGAAACCTCCTGCTCCATCCCTCCCTCAGTGTGCTTTCCCACTCACATCTCCCCAATTACTCTCAGACCTCCACCCTCTGTGTTTTACAGAAATGACCCTCCTTACTAACATTTCAACAACTCACCTCACCAGTCTCCACATTTCTATTTAAAAATGTATCCTCCAACTACCATCTCAGCAGTTTCTTCCAGACACCCACTTTCACTGTTTTTAACACTTACCATCCTCACTCACATGTCAATAATTACCATTCACCTTATCCTATCTCATCAATTCCACATAGACCCTTACTATCTGGGGCCCTCCCACATCCTGATCCTCTCAAATTCTCATCTGTTCCCATCTCACCAATTAATTATTTTGCTTATAGCATATACATCCTCTAAAATAAAATGTATTGCACAGGTTGAATATGTAACACTCATGAATTGAGGCTGCATATTTCACAAATGAGCATTCTGCAGCTGAAGCTTTTGCACAACTAATCACAGAGCAAGCAAAAACAGAAAAATAGCACTCGGCTAGTCAAATGAGAAAAGTGAAAACAAAATAGTGAAAACAGCTGGTTCATTCAATCATATTAGAAATTGTCAGGAGCATGAAGGCATTAGCCCAATAATTGTCCTTATAACGTTTCAGCAAAAATACTTCACTATACCATCTGAAAGTATGAAATTGTCCAACTTTTTCTTAAATTCTAACTTAGATTCACTTATGATGTTGGTTGGTAGTGAATTTCATGCATTTACCACTCTTGAAGTATAGAAAAACATTATTTTTTCTGATCTAAATTGTTTTCCTTAATCTGCAAACAATGTGTAATCTTTCAAGCAAACAAAGCATAGCTCAGAATAACCCCTTTGAAGGGTCCTATTCAGTCCCAAAGCACTGGTGTCTATTCTGAGCTATATACTTTCTATTTCCGAGATTAAACCGTGAGTTTTCCACTATTTTGTTCATTTTCCAAATTGACTGACCGAGTGCAACTTCTGTGTTTCCTGCTTGCTCCTTATTTATTATGCACTGGCTGTAGTGGATATTTTGTGCTTTGTAATCACACAGCAGCTTTTGTAATGCTGATGACATCACAGTAGCCCAGTTCTGCCCTAATGCCAGCTGCTGAATGCAAAAAGAAACAGTTACAGCTTCACAGAAACAGCTAATTTACAGGTTATGACTTTAAACTGATGCTGTAAAAAGTAAATGGACAATGACATCTAAAATGATTGAATTTATCATCACTTGTGAGAAAACAGGTCTTTCATAATTCACTCCTGGCTTCACAGCTCATAAGTTATGGTCCTGCTCCCTCAAGCATTAAGATAAAATCCATATGATGAATCAGGACATTGTACATACAATTTATACAACACCAGTAGGGATAAAAATGACAATATAAAAGTCATATCTGATACACAACTCATATCATGTTATCTTGTGAGTTGTCACAGATATCTTCTGTTTGGTACAGCACAGGAAATATCAACTCTATCAGAGAACAGCTTCATTAGTGCATATGGCATTATGGTTCTATGTCATAACCCGATCACGGAATAGCGATCACTGTTTGGACAAGTGTACATCGCAAAAAATGAATTATGGCGATGTACACTGCAGCAACTAGATTACTGGTAACTGGTTCTCTATGTTATATGGGGTCTGTGCCCCCCTACTTAAGGATTCTCAACTCCAGGGGTGCATGTCATGGGGTATAAAACTTGAAAAAATAAAACCCCTGACCAACACCAAAACGATCGCGCCAGAACCAAACCCGCACCCTCCAACCCCAGCCCACCACCTACCCACCATGCCACATGGCCAGCTTGGCAGCCGACTACCACATTACACCCACATTTCCTCCCTCCCCTTTCATCTATTGTGCGATGTGGTCCCCCCATGCGTGTGTGTATATAGCGACATCCTGTTGCTGTACTCACCTACCCCTGTATCTGGCTGCTACCTTGCCAGGTAGCCCAGAACACAGGCACTGTGATTGAGTTGCCCTTTTGAAAGCACTCAATTGGGTCACCTTGTTCACTGGATACCTGGCATTATACTTGCCATGTGCACCACTGAAACTAACAGAACAAAACAGAAACAAATCTTCATACAAAATGCAGATTTAAAACTGCAACTAGAAACCTGATGATGCATAAATTGAATATTGTAACTGTTTGACTAAACCACACATTTTATCACTTGTGAAGAGGCAAGACTTTTATACTGGATCATACTACAAGTCCTACTCCCTCACACTTGCATATTTTAAGTCAGCATATCCTCTACAGATCTTGAACTTGCATACAAAGATATCACTTGTTATCCTCTCATTTCAATAAACTATCATTAAATAAAACAATAGAATAAATACAATTTTTAGGTATGTGTTCATGAAAGGTGAGGGACTGACAGTACTGGAAACTCGGCCCTTCCATCTCTCCACAGGGTAGTACAGTGCAGGTTTCTATATGGTGATGCATATTCTGCAGAAGTGAGGGACTGACTACTACAGACACAATACACCGCTACATATACACCAAGAAAGGAAACATTCAGCATTGACAAATGCTTGTTGGTTACTACTCCAGCTCCATATCTGGATGAGAACTCAACATTCTTATGCTGAGACTCGGCTTTATGGCACATCATACGCTTATAGGACTGCAAAGCCAAGTGCCATCTTCTTACTCTGGGAGTTTTTTTTCTTCATCTGATTACTGTAATCCAGTACAAAGGGCTGTGGCCTGTGACAAACCTTAACTCTGTACACCATAAGTAAAACTTCAGTACATCAATTCTTGACAATGTTCCCTGGACTGCCAATCCATCTTTCCCCAACCTTTTTACCTACCCCTTAGGTTTATACAAGGATGTATTCCACTGCAACATCAGAGAAATTGTACATCTTTAATTGTAAACCTGTATTTTATACCAACATTTAACTAACTGTGTTCTGTGTTCAATGTCTGCATCTGTAATGTTGTCCAATGTTGTATCTGTACAACGTTCTATTGTCTTGCCTCCCTGCGATGATGTGCCTTTGAAAATGAGTCTCTGACTCAAAGGTTGTAAATCTGACTTGTATAGATAAAATAAAAAATAAAAATTTAAAACTGCCATTTTACCACCAAACATTTTTGTTGGCGGAATACCTTTTCTCCCTGTCATGGAGCTCCCTACTAATATATATCACAGGATGGTCCTCATCCCCAGTACTCTGACTAAGGACAGCCCTATCCCACATTCAGAGGCATCAGTGTACACCTGAAAGGGTTTTGTAAAAACTGGACTGTGAAGTACTGGAGAAGAATGAAGAGCAGCCTTGATAGCTCAAAAGGCTTCCTCACACTTATCAGTCCTTTGTACTTTATTCACAAACTGTTTCTTTGTAAGCTCCATTAGAGGTGCAGCAATGTCAGCAAACTGGATAGAAAGCATTTGTAATAGCCAGAGACCACGCCTGAGGAGACACTGCAACAAGGTGGAAACTGTACTGTATAGCACAGGACAACCAAGATGATTCATGGACAAAGGGACAAGACATACAAGGAGGCTGCAGGACTTCAACATGTACAGCTGTGAGAAAAGAAGGAAAAGGGCAACATGACTGAGATACACAAGAACCCGCATGGGATGAGAGAGAATTCATTTAAATTCATGGGCGGGAGAGAGAGAGAGAGAGAGATTTGAAAGGACATCTCTAAGCACTTTTCATACAAACAGTGGTGGACAAGTGGAGCAAGCTGCCAGAGGAATTGATGCAGACCAAATCAGTTAACAGCTTCAACTATCAAGGGAGCCTCATCAGGGGTTGAGAGGGTGTCAGTGTGGCTCAGTTAGTAGCACTTCCACTTCTGGGCCAGAAGGTCACGGGTTCCAGTCCCATACCGTGATTGGGCTTGTACCTAAATCTAGCACCTGAGTGCAGTATTATGGGAGTGTTGCACTGTGGGGGTGCCATCCTTTGGATGAAATGTTAAACCAAGGTTCCTTCTACCCAACTCTGGTGCTGTCCTGGTGGGTGTACAGGTGGAAGTAAAAGAACTCAAGGCACCTTTTGCAGAAGTAGGGAATTTTATTGAAAGAAACATCAAAGCAAAATCATATAATAAGTCTTACAATATTGTATCATCAATAACACTGACATGAAGGGGAAGAAAAGAGGATAGATACAAAAAATGGAGAGGGAGGAAACCTTCATACCACACAATTCTAGCACAAATTTCATTCAAACTCATGGATAATCTCACTGCACAGGTTATTACACCCTTTTTGTAAACAACACAAAGTGAGGAACAAAAACATTTGATAACATCCACAATTTTTCATAACTTTAAGTAGAGGCAGCAATAAAAGATAATAGGCTTACGTTTTATACCGGTCAGCTGGACTGACTATAAGGTATTTATTTAAATTTTATGAAAAATGAAAATCCTTTCCACCACTTGTTCACTTTGTCTGAAGAGTGAAGCAATAAATCTGACTGGTAAACAGTCCTCATTGCTGATTCACATATCAAACTAAATGTTTCAAAAACATAATATGTTGTTGCAATACCTATTGACATCTGACTTGCCAGAGGTAGAAATTAAAGCAGCAAAAAAAAAAAATTGCCAAAATTCCACTATGATATTTATTATTAAATGAGGTATAGTCTCCTAGGACTAATATATTGTATGATAAACTAGTTAACCAAAAAGCTTCCATTTCTTAGCTAAATAATTCCACAGGGGTCTTATATGGAACAGTTTAAAAGAAAGTGTTCCATAGACTCTTTCTGAGCCATGCAGGTAATGTAAGGACAGTAACTCTCTTCCGGGCTTTATGTTTGCTGTTCCATGAACATTTAGTCTTCCATAGAATGATAACCACAAGATTTCCCACATATGAGGGGAATCCTGTTGTTATTTAGTTGGGCTAAAACCTTCTTCTGCCTGGGGAGGGGCAATCCTTAAATCAGGTTCTGTGGGATAAACTTTACCCATAACTAAATTGTGTAAATGAGGTGCAGAGTATTGTACAATCTGGGTTTTAGCTATACTCCATTTAAATAAGTTTTGAGCTGCTACCTTGAAATATTCAGGAACCTGTAGGCATGGAGTCACTAGGAGATGGCCGCTCCCATACCTGAAAATAAGACCCTTAGTTATTAATTATCTATTCATGTGGCAAACTTTCAGAAGAAGAAAACCTATTTTTAGAGTTTGGCATACAAATAAAGTATGAAAAAGATGATGGGGTCAATCATCCCTAAACCTCCCTTATTTTTGGATAGATAAGTACATGTACATTTTATAGGATTTCACCTGCTACCCACTGCATTTGAAAAGAACAGCTATAAAATCTTGTTTCCAACATGGATGGTGGTGGAAAATCATTGCAATATATAGAACATGGAATTAAAATTGTTTTATGATTTGTATCCGTTTCAGTTTGATCGTTTCCACACTTTCCATCTCTGAACTTTCTTTTCACAAATGCTGAGGGCTGACTTCCAATTTAGAGATGGTAAATTCTGAGGACCAAATATAATACCTAATATTTTAATTGGATCTGATGAGCTTGGAATGCCATTTTCCCACCTAAGGGAGATTCAGGTGCCCTTAAGTACAAGCCTTTACATTTAACTATATTTAAACATGCGTTCGATACTGATGAGTAAGTTTGCATTTCTTGTAAAGGAAGGGATTCCTTCAAGATCTGAAAACAAAATGCAAAGATCATCTGCATAAGCCAAGACTTTTGTTTCATCTTTGGGACATCCACCTGATAGGCCCTGCCATTTTTTTATTATCAGTTGTCTAAGAAATGGATCCAAAGAAAAATATTAAACAGGAGACTGAGGGGCACACCTGTCTAACTCCTGTTTTTATTTTTAAACCTGGGGTAATATGTCCTTGAATAATGGGTTTAACTATAGCTGAAGAGTAAAGTATTTGTAGACATTGTATAAATAGGAGAATTCCATATACCTACAGCGCAGAAAATAAAAAGGGTGATATATCCAGTCAAAGGCTCTTCTTTGATCTAATGATGACAGAATTCACGCTTCTTTCTGGAATGTATAGTATTCTATTAGTTCTCTAATTATTATCAGAGGTGTTGAATTTTTCAGTCAGGGAGGCCACAAACTGAGAGGGTGAATCAAGAATTTGGCAACTTTCCTCAGTCATTTATTTTGAATTTGTGACAATATTTTGAAGTCTGCATTTAAGATACTAATGGGTTTCCAGTTCTGTATATTATGTTTGTATCCTGCTTTAAATAAAAATATTCTGAGTCCTGTGGTAAAATATGCAGGGATTAATCTGTTAGAGAGACAAAATGAATAAAACTTCTCCAAACAAGCAGCTAACTCTTTTGAAAATTGTTTGTAAAATTCATAAGTAAGCCATCAGGGGATGTCCCCAATTTTAGAGAGCTGATTATATCTTCAATTTGAGCAAAACAGGAGATCTAATTCTAGGGCTTCGGGGCTGGAGTGGGAACTTTCTATAGATAGGCATTTATTTCTACAGCTGAAGGAGGCTAGTTTAGATTACAAATGTTTGGAAACCATATCGTATAGTTGTTCTGTTGAATGAATCAGCTGTCCATTCTCATTTTTAAGCAAGTAAAAGAAGAAGATTTCTTTCTGGCTTTAAATGCCTTGAAGGATCCCCACAGGGGTTCTTTGAGTCCCATATTGTAATTCTGCTCTAATTGTTTTTAGTGATCAGAAATTTTTCATTTGGTGTTTAAGATTATCTATTTCAGCTGAAAATCATACCTGGAAGTTGGAAAAGAGAAAAGAAATACTGTAGTTGGTAACATAATTTTAAATAAGTGAAAATGTATTGCATTCTTTGTTTTTACCATAATTTTCAAACTATTGTCTTATGTCATTTTTGTATCCTCCCACCAAGTTCCTATATCATTGTAAAAGTCAGAAAACAATGTTCTAGCCCATAATAATCTGTTAATTCCTGACTGGACAAGGGAACAGAAGGCACAGAAGTATTCAATTTCCACCTGTTTCCTTAGAAGTACTGTTGCCAACATTTTGAATTCTTATTTTAAGAAACTTTTGGTCCAAAAATTTGAATTGAAGATCTCAAAAGCAAGTAGCTGAATATGTCTGGATAGAAAGAAATGGTCTATGGTTGTTGTAAATTTCCCTTTGATATGTAAACCTGGGGATAGGCTTGGTAGTCAACACAGTTTGTAAGATCAGCAATTTTAATGCATTTATGTAGTACATTAGAATCGCAATATGATTTCTTACCACTTATCTGTTGATCTTTATTTAAAATCCCGAACTGAATTGTCCACCTAGAAAAACAGATTTAGTTGTCACTAAAAAGGTTGGAGGGAGGTCAAAGGGCAACCCTTTCAGTTTTGGACTGGGGAGCATAGAGAGTAATGAAACTACTGGGGGTTGTTCCTCATAATAAATCCAGTATTAATCTTCTAGGTATTGGTAGTAATATCTGGGAGATATTATGATTTGAATTCTGAGTAACAGTATCATCTGGTGTCAGAGGCCTGGGTGGGTTTTGTTAGGAAATGCTGCAGCTTCCTGAGCTTGTATTAAGGAGTCTGGGTTGATTAACTTAGACTTGTTTTTAGCTGCCCAAGAGCATTCAGAAAAAGTTTGACTGCTATCTTCACACAAATCACACTTTGTGTAATTCATACACTGTAGGCTTGTATGGCCAGTTTCACCACAATTGTCACATTTACTGTACGCTTGTCACACACACTGGATAAGTCTGTGTGGGCCCCACATTTGTAGCAAGCATGCAATTGTCCTGCATAGAAGCAGACACCTCAGTCTCTACCCAGCAAAAAGAATTAGGTATATGGCTAATACCTTCCTCATCTTGACACAATTTGATTTTAAATTTCCACCCCTGTCCAGAAGGGTTCAGAATCTAAGATGGCCTCCAGGGCACTTAGAACATCACATTTGGCTAAGCCAGTAAGCAATATCCTCCACATGGAAACCTTTGTTCTCTAACATAACAGTCACAAATTTAATAAAGGGTTTGGTCAGGGGTATGACCATAAAGGAGTCCAAAGAGGGAGAATTTGACCTGATTATACCTTTTGCCAAGACAGTTCCAATGCATTTGGGGTTCAGAAACTTACATCAAAATTATCTTCACCAGATATATTTATAAAGGCAAGTACTTCAGCTGGGGAAAGTGCAGTGAATCTTTAAGGAGTTTCCTACCTACATAGTGCCGGTCGGGTCTTATTTCTAAACCTCCTGTGTATTGAATCTGAACAGCATTCCTCCTGGATGCTGCTTTTTGCTGTTTTAAAAAGTTCTGACAGGAGGGGTTTCGGAGGGGTTAACACTCTGTCGCAGAGGGTCTGAGGAGCATTCCTGCCTGTTAGTAGTACCTCCTACATTGCTTATAGCAGAAATATTCCCTCATTTTTATATGGAAGAGCTTTTGAGGCAACTTTTGACTCAGGGGAATAGGATTAATAATGACTGAATCCTGCCAACAAAGTCATAGGAGGATCTTTATGGGATGATATTTGTTTAGATTTAATATTAAAATTCCTCCTTTATCTTGTGTAGTCTTAACACGCGAGTTAGAAGGAAACGTTGCAGGTACCTGTTTACTGAAAGTTGGAGGCTATTCAGGAGATGCTTATGAGAATGAGTTTTTAACCTCACTTCAGAGAGTGCCTTTTGAGGGGACCACTGTTGATGCTCCTGATCAGATGTAGCTGAAATTGCACATACTGGTTTTGCTGCTGCTGTAGCTGCCACAGCTGGGAGCTGCTTCTGAAGGTTTATTACTGTACTGGAAGATTTCTGGAAGCAGAGCCCTCGTGTGAGGATGGCAGACTAGTAGAAATATTTCTTTTGGCAAGAGTAAGCACAGTTCTTTTGCTTTTTACCTTCTCTCCCAGCAGATGAAATTGCAGTTGATCTTGCTGATTAGGAAAAACGTAACTCCCGTTTGGTCAGCAGCACAGGTTTGGTACACAGTAGGTGGTTCAGATGTGGAGAACGATTCTCTAACTTTCTAGACATTTGGTAGTTATTGGATACAGAGCAGGGGTTATTAGCTTGGTCAAGCAAAAGGCCCAATGCCCTTTTTCTCCTTTATCAATAGAACAAATTTTGAGTAGAGCGGTAATATCTTGTTGTTTGGCATGTAATCGCTTTCTTCATTCCATAAATCCTCTGATAGAGTTATGTCTGGAGTGGGTTGTGTACTTTCCACCATGAGTTTCTCTGTAGCCATTGTAATACTTACAGTGTCCAATTTAAACGGTATGTGATTTCCTTTTCCTGGGATGCTATGATAAACTCTTCTGCACTGTCTGCATCATAGAACTCTCGGTCTCAATCAGGGTTGAGGCTGGGGTGAGACCCTCCCCAGCCTCCCAAACAACCATTTTCTGTGGAGTCATACCAGAACTAGCCATCCTGCAAGAGGACACCAGCCCCCTACAGCAAAGTAGGGGACTTTCTTCAAGGTCCTGGCCAGCATTCCCTTCCCATAAAACACAGTTCATGTACAGTCCAGGGCTGTGTGTGGGTGTTGATGTGCACAATGGCTGCCACTACATGCTCATTCACTTCACTACCACTCTAGCATTGCTTGAAAAGCACTTTGGGATACTATGTGTGTGAAAAGCTCTATAGAAATACTGACTACTCTTCACTAGTCACCCGAGTCCTGCCCATCCCCATACTCGATCTCCATGGGAGACCTTACTTCATCTTCAGAAACCTAATGACAAGCCAAGCCTCTCCAAAGGACATTTGACCAATCAGCTGCCAGTATTCCACTCTATTAGGCTGCTGCTCATTGCTGTGGTCCTCTGTGTGAAGGACTGTAGTGCAAAGGACATCACGGAAGTCTACTTGGTGGTCAGTTGTGGAGACTGCTGAAGGCTGTCCAGACTTCTCTTACCTCACTAATCCATTTCTAGACTACCCTCATCTTCTGGACAGTATGGATATTTGCCTGCATCTCTTTGTAAGTCTCACCAGGTTACCCAGCCTGATTATTGTTACTGCTGCCTTATCATGTTCATTACTACCAGATGCCAGTCAAAGGTCTACTGCCTACCTTGCCACTAATGTGCTTATGCCATAGCCTTAAGCTACTAGTTACTGCCTACTTAGCTATGTAGCATCTATATCCCAAGGCCTCATGATTTGGGTCAGTGTCTTAGATGCTAGAGTTTGTACAAGTCACTGTCTAAGTTTATTGCAATTATGGTAGCTTCTATTTACCTGGGCCTCCTGCTTCAATCAGTGACTTTGCTGTTGCTTAGACACTAGATTTTACTGTATAAGAAGTCAGCCCTAATAATGTTATTGCATGTTACTGTTCCATAAGTGCTAGCATACTGTTTTCCTCTGGTTAGAATTATCTGGTATGTAGCAGCACTGGGTTGCATGACAGCAGCAATCCCCTCTTGTTGTGTTCCACATAATACCTGCAGTCATTTACACATAAATTAATTTAAAGAGCTTAGTTACTATTCTTCTGAGGTCCTAGCAACTCAAAGCTGGAGTCAGCTAACTAGCTTATTGATCCTAGCAACACTTTATCTTGGATCAGCTAACTTACCTTATTCTCGGAATAAAATGTAACATTTATACCCAATTGTCCCCATGGAGGGTACTCAATTTGTTATTCATATATTGCTACTGCACCTAACTAGGTGGTTGCACAATTTGACCTCCCATTTGCGATACTCCTCAGAATCTCTGCTAAATAGTACCTGTAACAGGCCCCTGACTGTGTGGCTCACAGCTGGTTAGCTGAGCTGTCTCCACCACCTGAATCTTAGCCCATTAAAGGCTACCAAAACATTTCTTGAGTTTATCTGCTGTCATACCTCCAAGGTCTGCCCTAATATTCTTCTAGTAAAAAAAATGGCTCATAAGGGTCTATTCACTGCTGTGCCATTCATACTTCTCTTTATATAGACCAATTCCTTCTTTACACTTGGCCCCTTCAGCAACAAACTACACTGCAACCATGTTCATCCTTTAGTCCTGAGGTCTGTGCAGTGGCATATTCCTCTTTATTGCTAGCTCTGTATTGATTGTATAATATAGGGCAACTGTATATGTCGGTGCCAATAAACAGTTTTCTCTCACCCTCTATGGGGTCAGCCACTTACAATTAGCTACTGGTTTCCCAGAAATGTAGTGGTGTCTCTGCTGTTGTCCAGTGGAGACATCAAACCAAATCCTGGTCTCCCCACCATCTCGCACTTCTGATCTGTTCTGGTCTGGTATCAAAGGGTTTAGAATAGCTCACCTGAATATCAGCAGCATCGGGCCCAAAATATCAGACCTGGAAGTCTTGCTGGCCATCTATAATCCTGATGCCCTAGCTGTTTCAGAAACCTGGATAATGCCTGGCATCCTCCCTATGAAATAGCCACCTCGAGCTATTCCACCTTCAGGAGAGATTAGTTGAGTAAGAAAAGGGTGGTGTCCTCCTGTATGAGAGACACCCTGCAGGTGATGGAGGTCCCTGTCCCCTCCTAGGATCACTCTCCTTGTGAATGCTGACTGGTTAAGATCTTGCTAGGTGACATAAAACCTCTATACATATGTAATGTCTATAACCCCTCCATCTGTGGCTAGACCTGCATTTGATGACTTGATTGGCATCTTGGAGATCCACAAACTTGAAGAGTTAACAATCTTTGGTAATTTTAACCTTAACTGAGTCTGTGTCAGACCTTGTAGTTTCAAGTCCTCACTACAAGACCTGTAACTCAGTCAAGTCATCATTGAACCCACTCATCTCAGTGCTAAAACAGAAAACCACTCCTTCCTGGACTGGATCCCAGTAAGCAGAAGTGATCATATTAGAGCATCTGGTATACCTGTTGATACACTATGCCCAATATATTGCATCTGCAGCAATACCTTTTCAACCCCACCTTCCAAGATGCATAACTGTTAGGAAATTCTCATAACTTGATGAGAATGCTTTCCTTGAAGATCTAGTCACTGTCAAGTGGAAAAGAATGTGGACATTTTGATGATTTTAATGGGGCCCTGAATACATGATCAACAATCTCCTAAGTGTCTTTAGTAGATATGCTCCCTTGATTCTGAAATGAGTAACAGGCTTATGCTCAAAGTGGCTCACACTTACCGTCATAAGCTCATGAAGCAGATGGACCAGGCTTGGTAATTCTTTAGGAACACTGGGTTGCACAATGATTGACTAGCTACCGAACACAAAGAAATCCATGCAAGACCAGCCTTAAACTGCTAAGGTGGCTTATGTAAAGAAATTGTAGTCTGCCTACTTGCAAAACCACAGACCGTTCTGGGCACAAATAAACAGTCTTCTCAAAGGTAAAGGACATGAGCCCCCAAGCATATCATATACAAGAGCAATACTAATAGTGACTCCATCCTCACAGCCAATGCCTTTAATAGGTTCTTCACAAATCTTGAGTAGTTTAAGGAAGCCCATATTGGTCTTACCACTGATCCTCCCTCCCTCTCTCTGTCAACCCACCCCAAATTCAATTTTAAAATATTTTCTAGATAGGAGGTGCTAGCTACTCAAGATAAAGCCTAAAGGTTCTGCTGGCCATGGCAAGCTTGAACCAAGGTTGCATAAACTAGATGCTCCTATTCTTTCGGTCCCTGTTATCACCCTTTTCAACTTATCCCTTCTGAGAAGTGACCTCCCTAGCCTCTGGAAAGTTGTTCATCTTGTGCTAGTTCATAAAGGAAATGTGAAGGACCTCATTGAGCAATATCAGCCCATCTCCATTCTGTGCACCCTGGCCAAGACCATTGAGAGACTGGTCTATAACCAGCCACAAGCTTACACTGAAGCACACTCTCTTCTAACTGTAACCTAGCATGGCTTCAGGATGAATAATGGCATAGACCCAGCCCTAGTGCGGTTCACAACTGGCCTGCTTGATGCCTAGGATCCTGGTCATGCTACTGGATCAGTTTTCATCTACCTAAAGAAGCCATTTGACTTGGTCAACCATAAAC
Organism: Neoceratodus forsteri; assembly: GCA_016271365.2. NCBI lineage: Eukaryota > Metazoa > Chordata > Ceratodontiformes > Ceratodontidae > Neoceratodus > Neoceratodus forsteri. The sequence goes on along the minus strand of CM028131.1, from coordinate 903,398,892 downwards.
TGCTCCTGTTTAAATTAAAGGGGCTGGGCCTTGATCATACATTTTGTACCTTGTTTAGTAACTACCTATCTGGGTGGAAGCAACTAGGCGGCAGTCACTCTTCCATGAGAGAGATCACTGATGGGGTGCCTCAGGAGTCAATCCTAGGACCTGTGTTGTTTTCCTGTTTATTAATGAACTTCCCTCTCATTGTGGTGGCTCCAAGTCTCTGCTGCATGGTTGATGCTGTGTTATACAGGTGTCACTCAGACCAGGTAGCTATCAAGGCAGTGCTCAAAGCAGACTTCCTCCTAAATGCCAAGAAAACAAAGCCTGTCCTCATAGGCTCAGACAAGATCATTCTAAACTCAAAAATATGCACCCTCAAATGTGACCCCACTGAGACTGCTGAGTCAGTAAAATATTTGGGAATCTTACTGTAGGTGTACCAAGAGCTCACTTTCAGACTCTGTGTTGATGGGTGACCAAGTTGCTCAACCAAAAGCAGGACTGCTCTATAGGCTCAACACCTACCTCACAGCTGAAACAAGACTCTCCACAGCTAACAGTGTTTTGCTCCTTGTCCTATTATATGATGTCCTGGTCCTATCTTCACTGAAAGACAGTTAGCTCTCTAAACTCAAGGCCATATACCACTGTGTCATCCACTTTTCTGCTACTGCTGGTAGGAGGGAGCACCACTGTAAAGTTCTCTCTAACTTAGATTGGACCCTCTTGAAGGGAGGTTACACTACCCTGTGCTTTGCCTGGCACCTAATGTTTCACTTTCCTCCAACCTAGCCTCTATTCTGGAGTTAAAACCCAGAAGAAGGAACCTTCAGTCCTCCTCACAGATGCTTCTAGCAGTTCCTAAAACCCTCTCAGCATGAGATCAAAATGCCTCAATTGCTCCTAGACCATGGAACAACCTTCCAGCTGATGCCCAGGCCTGCTCCAATCTCAAGGTTTGGGTCACTGCCTTGCTTAAAATGTTTTTATTGTGGTTGCAAACTCATGCTCCCCTAACTTTGTATTGTTAAAATTATTGTAATGGATTTGTAGACTTGCAGTTGCTAACTCGTGTTCACATAGCATTGTGCTGTTATAATTAATGTACTATATTGTAATGTAATATAATATACTGTATTTGTGGACTTGTTTGACCTTGCAAAGTTGCTTACATCTTGTGAACTCTAATGTATTCTATTGTCCTAGATGCTATATATACTGTGAAACCTCGGACTGTTGTGTGTAATTAATTCTGGGTTGCTTCAGAAAGATGGACTTCAGTCTCAACAAGCCTACTTGGTTAACAAATCCAAAAATAATAAGTGGTAAGTATGGATTGACAGGCATATAGGGTTAGTTAGAAGGGGAGCAGGAGAAAAGAAGAGGGATGGTGAATAGGGCCAGTGCATAGTAGTTTGGTGGGGTGAGCAAACTGGATGGGTTGACATGTTTAGCATTGTCTCTATGTACTGTATCTATGTATATAGTTGCAATAAGTAAAGCCTGGTTGTCCTCATTGTGGATCGATTTCTATATTGGACAAGCACTGAAACCGATATTATAAAATGGGAAAGGTAATTCTGGACTCTGACTGGTTAGTGGCCACACAGCAAATCTGTTTCCTGCATGGCTACAAAAGTGCTGGCCAACAGTACAGAGTCTAGAAGTAGAATCAATGCCTGTAGAATGTTGGCTTCTGTGCTGGCAGCCATTTTTTTTTATTTACCTCAAGAACATTAAAATCACATCTCTTGCTATGATCATCTTCCCACAAATAAATATCTGATAATGGGAGACTTCAACATGCCAGATAAAGATTGGTCAATACCAGCGAGACATCTGCTAGAACTAGACATAGTGGATTCCCTGCAGGGAGGGCCTCAAACAACTGGTACAACAACCCACAAGAGACAGGCCTATCCTAGATCTAGTACTGACTAACAAGGAAGGGATCACAGATCTCAGGTAGAAGGTCACCTGGGGCCAGTGACCATCACATGGTATGGTTCAATTTGGCTACATCTAAATCATCCCATTCCAAGGCAAAAATATGGGACTTCAGAAGAGCTGACTTTGATGAGATGGCCAAGAGAGTTAATCTAGCCCTGGCAAAAAGAAGCACAGGTGAGGGGTACAGGCAAAGTGGGCAAGCATTAAGGATGCAATACTTGAAGCAACATCCCATTGTGTTAGACAGAAAAGGAAGTGCAAAAGAAGAAGGAAACCACTTTGGTTCTCAAATACAGTAGCAGAAAACGTCCAGAGCCAAAAGGCTGGCCTTCAGGAAATATAAGGGAACACAGCGGGATGAAGATAGAGGCATACCAAACTGCCCTAAGGGAAGCAGGGAAGGCAGTAAGGCAGGCAAAGTCCCAAACTGAGGAAACACTAGCACAAACAGTAAAAGAAGGTGACAAGACTTTCTATAGATACATTAGTGAAAGGAGAAAGTCCAGAGGGGGTATTAGCTTAATGGAGAAAAGGGAGCATGTGAGGAGGAGGACCATGTAAAGCATCTATCCTAAATAGATACTTTTGCTCAGTATTTACTGAAGAGAAGGTAAGGCAGGGCCCACAGCTCAGCACCATGGACACAGGGGGAGGGAGGTGAGCACTACTCCCTTCACAAAAAGAAAGGGTCCTACAAGAGCTTGCTAAGCTCAGGGTGGATAAGGCAATGGGACCTGATGGCATACATCCCAGGGTACTTAAGAAGCTAAAGGTGGACTAGCGAGCCATTAGCAGAACTGTTTAGTGAGTCTCTGAGCACAGGAGAGGTCCCAGAAGACTGGAGAAGGGCTCATGTGATCCCGCTCCACAAGAGTGGTAGCAGGGAGGAGGCAGGGAACTACAGACCAGTCAGTCTTACCTCAGTAGTGGGCAAGATTATGGAGGCACTCCTTAAGGAAAGGATAGTGCAACACCTGGAATCCATAGGGCACAGGATCCAAGACAGCATGGGTTTACAAAGGAAGGTCCTATCAAACTAATCTCATAGATTTCTTTGACTGGGTAACCAGAGTGGTGGACCAAGGGGAGCAGTTGATGTTGCCTACCTTGACTTCAGCAAAGCTTTGACACTGTTCCATATAGAAGATTGATAAATAAGCTGGGTAGGCTGCGTGGGTCAAGAAGTTGGTCAACTGGGTGGCAAACTGGTTGACTGGCAGAAAACAGAGAGTGGTGGTAAATGGTATACAGTCAGAAGAGATGCAAGTCACAAGTGGGGTACCTCAGGGATCAGTCCTGGGGCCAGTCCTCTTCAATATCTTCATTAGTGACCTTGCAGATGGACTAGAGGGTAATGTCTGTTTGCAGATGACACCAAGATCTGCAACAGAGTAGATGATCCAGATGGGGTGGGCAGAATGAGAAGAGATCTGGATAAACTAGCAAAATGGTCAGAAGAGTGGCAACTGGGATTTAATGCAAAGAAGTGTAAGATCATGCACATAGGGAAGAGAAACCCTGAAGCCACCTATAGGCTGGGAGGGAGTTGCTAGCAGTCACAAAGGAAGAAAGAGACTTGGGCATCATCATCACCGATTACCTGAAATCATCCAAGCAGACCTCTAAAGCAGTAGGTAAGGCTAGGGGGTGTTAGGGTGTATTAGTAGGGGTATCATAAGTCGTAAGAGGGAGGTAATAATCTCTTACAAGACACTGGTTAGGCCCCATCTGGAGTACTGCATGCAGTATTGGAGGCCACACCTTCACAAGGATGTTAACCAATTGAGGCAGTCCAGAGAAGGGCAACCAAAATGGTGCAGGGACTGCATCAGAAGACATATGAGGACAGATTAACAGAGCTCAATATGTATACCCTTGAGCAAAGGAGGAGAGAGGTGATATGATCGAGGCATTCAAACACCTTAAGGGCATTAACAAGGTGAAAGAGTCTTAACATGTTTAAATATAAGAAAAGTAGCAGGACAAGAGGACACAGCATGAGATTAGAGGGGGCCAACTAAGGGGAATCGTGAAATTCTTTTCACAGAAAGGGTGGTGGATGCATGGAATGGCCTACTCAAGAAGTGGTGGCTATGAATACCGTGCAGGGCTTCAAACAGGCATGGGATAGGCATAAGGAGCAATACAAATGAGTATGAATAGATAGGCCACTGACAGAGCAAAGGCGATGGCACATTATAAGGTAGAAAAAGAAATGGGCAGACTGGATGGGCCATGCGGTCTTATCTGCCATCAACTTCTATGTTTCTATGTAATAAATGTTGATGTCAGATTGAGTGAAGAGGCAGAAAAACGAACTAACCACGCGATCGAAGAAGAAACTGCCACATATACAAAGAATCATTCAGCTGTCACAGTGAGTACTGAGCTCAGTAACGAAATTGCAGCAAGTGATTCTGTCAGGTCCCATCACCAGTCATTGACAGCCGCAGAGCTAAACGTGTTTGAGGATTCAATTAATGAGCCTAACATGAAGAAAACCACCCTTTGGGCACTTGGAGTGTTCTGTAGATTGGCAAGTCAAGAAAACAAATAAGGCTGGATTTTAAAGCTGCCAGCCCTAGTGATTTGAACAATGTCTTTGGATCATTTTATGCTGAAGTACGGAATTAAATGGCAAGGAGTATTCATTAAGCAGCTTCTCAAGTGTATGGGCTACGTTAAAAGACATCTAAACTCAGTTGCATAGATAGAAAATAAATATCATAACAGATCCCGCTTTCACTAAAGCAATAAGGTAATTGTTATGGTTATGAAGTGCTACTGCAAAGCTAGTAAAGACTGTGCCAAACACCATCCTGCCATCTCAAAAGTGGATCTAAAAAATTCCATCAGTCACCAATCCTGTCTGCCAACACCACACCTGGCCTGTTACGAAACATGTGGGTAGACATACAGCTATACATGACCAGGTGGGAGATGTAAGGTTCATGGCAGTTAAAGGCTCACAGCTTTAAATTTAGAACAGATGACGAGGCCATGAATATGCCACCCTCTGTTTTAATGAACATACCGAGAACCATTCAAATCCTACTGAAAGAAACAGACAGGTTTGCAGCGGCTTAATATATGCCGATCCAGGGTCGATGTTCTGTCCTGTTGCCAGCCTCAAGAAATACCTGGTTAAACTGCCACCAGATGCACCAACATTGTACTATCACTCCAGGAGGCTCCACAGGAATTTCTGGATACCGTTGCCACATGGTACACAAAGGAGGGGATTAACTTTCTGTTGAATCTCACATCACAGCGAGCAAAGACGCTGCGCTAACCCACGCCACACCACCATTGCATCAGAGCCACTGCCATCCAGTTGCTGTCAGACACAGGCTTAGAAAATTGACAAATAATGGCTGTCTCAGGGCACCAAAATGAAGAGAGCCTCAGATCTTACTGGTTCCTTCCTGCACAAACCAGAGAGAATGGAGCAGGATCCTGGGTCAGGCAAATGATGATCCGGATGGAGATGTCTCAGGAAGAGAACAGTCCAGACAGAGCTGAGCAGCAACCAGGTGCAGAGCAAAGATCGAAATCCACAGATAGAAACTTCAGCAGACCAGAGAGAGTGGAGCAGGATCCTCTGTCAGAACAACAATGAAAATCAAGAGCAACAAGCTCTCTCAGCAGCACAGTGCTACAGTGACACCAACTGAGCAGAACATGAAATTCAGACAAGGTCCATTTAATTTCCATGGAACTGTAAACTTTAATGGACCTGTGCAGTTCATAAAGTCATAGCAACTGATTTTTGTTTTCTCCTCAGTACTACACAGTACAACATGGGTATACTGAATTTGATTTTTTGTTTCTCTCCCAAATAGTTCTTGTTTTACCCCCAAAAAAAAAAAAAGCATAAGTCACAGGGACTATTTTTCCTTGCAGAAGAAAAATTGACCAAAATAAATATGTTTTTGAATTTTAATGAAGTTGTCTGTTTTTATTTTATACTGTAATAACAGAAGCCCATTTTATAAGTGTAATTATACACTCCATAGTGTGCCTAGAACAGATATTACCACACTTCTGGCAGCTGAAAGCACTCGGGCTGTGGCCTCATGTGTCACCATGCCCCTGGGCATGTGTGTAATTAAACAATAATGCTCAACAGGGTGTGTGTCATGTTGGGATAATGTCATGCCTCAGGTGGTTGGACACAAGCCGCGAGGCCAACTGCGTCCAACAACTGAGAGGCATGACGTTATCCTAAAATGACATACACCCCTGAGGGCATTATTGCTATATATACAATGGTTCCTTGTTATACAGAATAAAAAAATAATTTTAAAGATGTTTTGTGTGGAAAAATATTTTTGTTTTTAAGAGCAGATGAAACAATCAAGCAAATGCTCAGCATGCTCATGCTGATCAGCAGGTTCACAGTGAGGTTGAGACTAGACCCGTGATGTTGTGCTGGGATAACATCACGGGTCAAGTCCAAGACTGACCAATCAGAGTCCAGGATTTTTCTTGCCATTGTATAATATCTGTTCCCTGCACACCCCATCATGTCTTATTGCTTACTTATAAATGTTTTCTTAAAGTCACAATGCAATTTTCACTTATGAGATCATTTAAAATTTATTAGTCACTTGACATGATGTGCAAGTGATGCATAATACAGCATTAAACATATTTTAAAGTACAGTTTTCATACCGTTCTTTTGTATCATCTCTTATTCTGCATTTATTAGTACTCTCTGATACATAAGTCCTCTATAGACCTAGTAAATAATATTTGATTATAAAGTGCATTCCTAGCCCTAATTACCCTTTAAAAACAATTACCTCTGTAATTTTTAACAACTACTAGTAGTGCAACTAGTCAGTAAATATTAAGGTAATCGTTAAGTAACTGTAATAGTACAAGCACTAATTTGCAGTTTAAATGGTATTTTACTTATGCAACCATTATTTGACAAGGAAGACATTGAGATTAAAGCCTCTTTTTCAAGGAAGACTTTTGACCAATTAGTAGCAGCAAGACAACAGAAGCTAAAAATACAATGCACAATAAAACAAGCTTCCACATGCAGAGTACAGAATGTAGATGGAGTGGAATGTGTGGACAACTTGTAGGTGAAATTAACATAAAATCATTAGTAAAAAAACTAAACATAGGATGCACAAATGGGGTCAATAAGCAGATGGAAAACAATGTAGGGTATCAAACATTGTAGTGAACATTTAATTTGCTCTAAAAATATTTGGGACTCTATTCATATTTCAAAAGCTTTAAGTTATCATCCTTTTAAAAACAAAAGAACACTATCTGAGTGGTACACAGCCTACATAAAACAAAAACAACTCTCATGGTTAGTTTCAGTATATTCTGTGAGCAGAGTTGTTTCTTACATCTTGGATTCACCTCAAAAGTAGTTAACAATTTCGAACTGTTTTGAGCTTTTTGTGAATATTGTCCGTTGTTACTGTATATGAAAAAAAACTATTCGCAAGGCGTCAATTAAACAATACTGCATGACAGGGTGTGTGCCATGCTGAGATAACATCACACCAGAGATGCAGCTAATTGAAGTAACCACTCACAAGTGGACACGGCGACACTTCACACCAAGGAGCACAACGCAAAGTGGACTCCTGTAAAGTGCCTACTACAAGCATCATTACCACTGCATTCTCATTATGCCTTAACGCCAAGTAAGGTAAAGTGAGAAGAAAACAGGCACATCACATGGTCTGCAGTACTGTAAGTCACATGCTTTAGCCTGGCAGGAAGAAAGTGAGTCAGAAAAGCAGTTTCACTTTCTCCTTTGCATTTGTACAGGAGAAAGCAAAATTGTTTTGTGAGAAGAGTTTGCTTGACTCTTGGAGTCATTACTGCCAATCAATTCAAGCAGCTTTTTTAAAAGCTATTTTATTTAGTCTTTGTATTGTGTTAGTACGTTTTGGTTAGTGAATTTTTTTGTATAAGTATTGTTTTGTTTTGTGTGTGTGACTGTCGTGTGTGTGTGTGTGTGTGTGTGGTCCCGTGGACCCAGGAGGATTGAGGATCAGGTTGGAGTCGGGAAGGCGAGTCACTGGCACGTGGAAGCATTAGGAAGGGAGGAGTGCAGACCCGTGGGGGAGGGGGTTGTGTTATGTTGGACCACTCCAGACTCTTGCCAGTGTTGCTTCCCCACGGAAGCAACAGAAGCAGCAGCAGCACCACCACCAATGCCACCAGTGGCTGTTGCTCGTCCACCTTCTCCACCACCACCACTAGCAGAATCTGTTGGGGCTCCAGCAGCACCCTGTCCACCACCTCCACAGCCACAGGAGGTGGCCCCGGCATGTGGTGGTGGTGGGACTTGTGCCACCAGTTGCGTGCTGTGTCTGGTCCCCAGCTCCCCAGTGTGGGAGTTTTTAATTGTGTGGGGGAAGACTGCACAGTGGTGCAGTGCCATGTATGTGGTGTGCTGGTGCCTGTGGTCCCCTGGGACACATTTGGTGACCGTGGCCAGTGCACCCACATGATGAATCACCACAGGGCAGAGTGGCAGCCTGCCATGGAAGGGCCATGTCCACCTGCTGGCCCTTCCGTGGCAGTGGCTGAGGGTGCTGCTGGGGTGGGAGATGTGCCTCGCAGCAGTCAACCCTGCAGCAGGAGGAGAAGAGCTAAATCAGGTGCTCCACCACCCCACCAGCACCACCCTGTCCACCACCAGCCCCACTACCTGGATTACCGCTGCAGTAGACCCTGGCACAGTCCCTGTTAGCCAGTCTGACATCCTCCTGGTGCGGCAGCACTGGAGGAAACAACAAGCGTTTCATTAATTTGGAGCAGCAGGTTACCAGAGTGAAAGCACAGCAGCAGCAAATGCTTTCAGTGTTGCACCTGCTGCTGGACCACCACGCATCCCACGGCCATAGTAAGCCCAGGTATTGTTTTCTGCCCCCACACCCACTCTCACCCCACTGACCCTCCCACTACTGTGTTGTACTTTTGTTGTGTATTTTTGTTTGTTATTATTAAATCATACACATTTCCCTCCAGGGAATCTTTCTTCACCACATAGTGCAATATTTTTTTAAAACAATGCATAAATGCATTACAGTGAGTCATGTGACAGAGACAGTCCTATTCTGAAAATCTGCCCACATTCTGCCTCCCTTCTCAGCAACATTAGGACATGATGGCAGAGAGAGCGCGTGTGCGTGGTCCTTACAGTGAATATCGAATGTGCAGGTTTGCGAATGTTTCTTTATGTTAATGGTCAGTTTGTTGTGAAATGTGTGGCCACATTTTCAGTAAGACGAGCCTTGGTAGTGGAAACATCCCACATTTCACCACAAAGTGAATCTTATAACATTAGGAAACATTGCTTGGGATAGCTAGTGGAAATTTTAGTATAGTGGAGCATGCATCTGCGCTCCCTGCCATCACGTCTTAACGTTGCTGAGAAAGTGTGGCACAATGTGGGTTGCTTTTCAGATTGTTAATTTCTCCACCATGTGACTCACTGTAATGAAATTATGGGTGGTTTTCACAGACATATGTTGCACTCTGTGGAGCAAGAAATATTCCAGTGGTAGTAATGCCCCACATATTAGTTTATGTGCATCACCATAACTATGTAATGTGGTGACTGTCTGTAAAGTAGCAGCACAACAATCTGTTGAGAACTCTGACCTATATTTTTTAATGCTATGTTACAACTTCCTTTACTTACATCCTGACTGACTGGAATGATACGATAATTTGCAGTAGTTGAGTGTGCTGTACTACCTTTTTCATGTGTGAAATAATGAAAGGAGCATTCCTTTTAAATTGGTGCTGCTGACAGTGAGTGTGACCAGGTCTTTGTCATTGTTTTCCTCTGCTTTTCTCCATCACATCAAGTAGTTGTCATATATAACTTCTGTTGTTAACTAACAGTTATGCATCAGTCAGTGTTTTATATGACACCCGAACAACAGTCATTGAAAAGCAGCTGAAAATAAATATACAGCTGGTCGGAACAATATTGGAAGACGTGCTCATTTTGTTTTCATACATGGAAAAAAGTAGGAGTAAGAGAAGCAGACAAATTTTGAGAAGAATCGTATCATTCAAGTCACTGACAACTTGCACATAAGTAGTGGTTGCTGTGGCAATTTAAGTAGCATAAAAAGTACAGTTCAGAACTGTGAGGACATTCTTGCAGTGCTGCTTTAATTGTAAAAATGTCACTATGACATCATAACTATGAGCTCACAGCAACAATCACAGAACACACAAAAGTGGCACAGAGTCCCCAGATTTTTCTGCAGGTCCACAATGCGTCTCCTTGTGTGCAGAAAATTGACAAGTGGTAACGAACTGAAAAGAGACTGTTTCAGCACATACAAAGTCCCCAGAATTAATGGCGCACTCAGTCATGCGCGCAATGTTAGCACAGAGTCCCCAGATTTTTCTGCAGGCCCATAATGTGTTCTCCTTGTGTGCAGAAAATTGACAAGTGGTAACGAAGTGAAAAGAGACTGTCTCAGCACATACCCTTCCACAGTATAAAATGATGACTGTGAGGTTCGTGTTGCTGGTCCAATGTGTGTGTGAGACGATTCCACCAAATGAAATGTGATCATCTCAAATGGATTGAAAGGTGCCCTTTGGATGTACACTAATAGTAGCCTTGGTGAGTGTGTATATGTATGTATGTATGTGTATATATATATATATATATATATATATATATATATATATATATATATCTATATAGTTGTGTATTTTGTAGGTGATGATGGTGGGGGTTGAACTTGACATGGACATGTACTTGTGCTATTGTTCTGCATCACACAGGTGACTCAAACTGTTACTGTGCACATTCCAGTGCTCAATGAGAATTTTTGCACTTAAATGGAAGCGGATAACTCTCAAGCACATGAAGGTAAGTATTTATTTTTTTGGTGGGGGAATCATATTTTCAGTTTTGCCTGTAATGGTTTCTTATTTTTACTTCTTCACAGATTTCATCAGCATCTTTCTGGAGTCTGGTTGTTAATGATGGTCATGGTCCTCAAATGAAGCGACTTCTGTGTGTTGCATGTGTGCCCAAGCTCGGGTCGGGGTGGTGTGCCTGATGTTGAAGAACTTTTTGGATAAGGCCACTTTGACAGAACAGCAATAGGGCTGACTTTTCTAAAAAGAAAGAATGACTGTTTAAAAGTTACAACTTCATTGGTATGTGTCCCTCCTGGTTCTCAAATCTCAGTCCCTATTGTCAAGTTACATTTCAGAGACACATCTTGTCAACTACTAAGACAACCTGTTGTGTGCAGTATTTGCAGCAGTCTTTACAAAGCAATGAAATGGATGAAATAAAATCTTCATACTTACCAGAATGGATTCACATGGACATTATATCGGTTCCTCTCTACGGTATAGCTACAGCATCTTTCCAACAAGTAATAGCGATAGAGCCTGTTTTTGTTCTACTGTAAAAGAAACAAAAGAAGTGTACTGTATGTGTTTTGCCACTGTGGCACTGAAAAGCTACAGAAAACAAAACAGACAACAAGGAAGTGAGGCAGCATAACAAACATGAGTGCAAATACTCACTTTATGGTTTAAATATTAAGAAGCTGGTGGTGGTGGTGGTGCACTGGTGGACTGGTGGTCCTTGGGGGCAGACAGACTCATGGTGGCAGACTTGCATAACATCAGTCCCAGTAGTGGTGGTGGTCCGTGGGGCAGACAGACTCATGGTGGCAGCAGAGTTGGACAACATCAGTCCGGTGGTGGTGGTGGTCCATGGGGGCAGACAGACTCTTGTGGCAGACTTGCATAACATCAGTCCCGTAGTGGTGGTGGTCCGTGGGGGGCAGACAGACTGATGGTGGCAGACTTGGATAACATCAGTCCCAGTGGTGGTGGCGGTCCATGGGGGCAGACAGACTCATGGTGGCAGTAGAGTTGGATAACATCAGTCCCGGTGGTGGTGGTGGTCCGTGGGGGCAGACAGACTCTTGGTGGCAGCAGAGTTGGATAACATCAGTCCGTGGTGGTGGTCCATGGGCGGCAGACAGACTCTTGGTGGCAGACTTGCACAACATCGGTCCCGTGGTGGTGGTGGTCCATGGGGGCAGACAGACTCATGGTGGCAGCAGAGTTGGATAACATCAGTCCCAGTGGTGGTGGTGGTCTGTGGGGGCAGACAGACTCTTGGTGGCAGCAGACTTGGATAACATCAGTCCTGGTGGTGGTGGTCTGGGTGGGGAGGACACACCACCTTTTAAATACTGCAGTTAAAACCTGGCAACATTAACCACATCATCATCCTCATAAAGAAACTGCCCTCACAGTCATCGATGTCTGAAGTCTGGCGACCACTGGAAATTCTTTCTCCATTGTGTCATCATCTCGTCAGTGGTGGGCATTTTCAGGCAGCCACTGCCAGTGCCACCAGGATGCTCCATTTCCACATAAGCAAGACCACCATGACTAGGCGGAGTGCAATACTGAGTTTGCAGTCTGTGCTGATATGTGCCTCTCATTCATTTTAATGAATGTTAACAAACTAACATTTGCAGAAGACAGGTTTGTCCGACGATCCCTGACTATTGCACTGTTGAGCTGAATACCCTCTCAACACTTACACTGGAGGTGGGCATGTGAGGTACATCAGTGCCACTGCAGTCAGCTCTGGCCATTCACTGACCTTTCCACTCCAGTACAAAAGAGGATCTTCACTTATTGTCACATGCTTGTTTTCAGACAAATATGACTCAACCATTCTCTGTGCTGCACCAAGTCCAATTGTTGATGCATCAGCCTGTTCCCCAGAATCATTGATTTCTACAAATACCCACTTGGACAAAGCCTCCCAAAGTGGGTTGACACCAACCACTTTGGATGACAGACCACCATGAACTACAGTTCCTTACCCTTGCATGATATGCTCGCTGGTCCTCAGTACACCTTCAGCTGGATTATGCTGCTGAGGTTTGCAAACCTTGCATGGTGACTTCTGTGCTCCATGAACCAAGTGAACCAGTTGACCACTGATATTTTTACCTGTTCAGGCCCTCCCTCCAGTACTGATGCAATTCCATGTTTGTATTGTGGGTCCAGCATTGTTGCCATGGCAAAGTTGTCACTATGCTGAATGCTCACAATGTGACGATTCTGGTTGAATACTGTCAGCATGTGTTGCAGCAACATACTGCTACCACGTCTCCGGCAACATCAAGGCTATGCTGTACATTCACCAATGTCTGCCTTAGCATCCACAGCAGTGGAATTGATTGGCTAATGGAGGCAGACTCGCCACTCACTGCCTGTGTGGCATGTTCAAAAGGCCGAAATTGTCATTACAGAGTCCATGAGGTGCCACTGTTCAGTCGTCATGAACATGGAGGCCCCAGAACTGTCATGGCTAGTGTGCATAACAAGATATTCTGAGATGGCTTTATATTATTCATACAACCTCTCTGCCATGTATAATGGGAGTTCCATCAGGTGACAACTTCCAGCTTCAGCGGTGCTGAGGCAGGCTGTTTTGTATCTGCAACTGCCGCGCTGGTCACGGGCCTTTCCAGATCTTGAAAAGTGAGAGCAGATCGTCATACAGTGGTCAGCATTTCCTTTATGTCAGGGTGCTGTAGAAACTCCTGAACCACAAGATTTAAACAGTGGGCCATGCAAGGATATGAAAAAACCACCACTGTGGTACATTTCACCACATTTGACCCATTGTCACTTGCTATGAACCCAGCTCTCAGGGACAGATGGTTTAGCCATCTGTCAATTTCAATCAGTACCATGTCCAATATGTTCTCACCAGTGTGTGAACAGGTCACACTGTGCATAGCAAGTGTTGCATGCTGGCGAATTCCTGGAAGATTGCTACCGTGACAATCCACCTTCCTGCACTGATTATTCACACTACCAGCATCACAAACAACCCCGGCACCTGCGCCCAGTGTGCGGTTATACACAGATATGAACTCCCGCTGTTTTGCCACTTGTCCACATATCCATACTTAAATGGATGAATGGAGAGGATGAATGTTGAAGGCATGTCTTACTGAGTCTGAGACAGTGCAGAACAACTTGGAACAGCACAGGAAGAAAAGTATGTCCTGGTGGGACTTTCCATTTTGACAGGCACAGGCAGCAAACTGCGAACCCAGAATTCTCCACAAAGGAAAGGGCAAAGATTGATTGCCAGCATTTCCGCTACAGCAGCATTAAGTTAACGTGACACTGTATGATTGAGGGTTACTTCAGCTTATACAAAAAACACTCTATAGCGTAGGCTGACAAACGCTTTTACATGGGGTGTGTTGTTGGTCACAAATGGTTGTGCTCTGTGATGAATGGCATTGGCAGGGGTGGAGTGTGGACATTTGATGAAGGCGGTTGCACAGGTGATGATGATACAAACCCAGAAATTATGTTATTTTTCCAGATTTGCCAAGCGGGTTGATGTACCACTTGCACTAGACATACTGCATTCACCACCACCACCACCACAAAACTGTTACTCTCACCAGCACTGGACAACATTTCAAAGTCATTATGGTCCTCCACCTCATCATGCCTATAGTAATCCTCTGCTCTTATTAACGCACTACTGCACAGTTTAATTTCCTACTGAGCTTAACAGTCATGGAAGGGGATAACATGTTGGCTATGGTTTCGGTGATACTGGTGAATGCCCCAGTCTGGTATTAGCTGCCAGCTTGTGCTGGGTCCACAGAGCCAAGTGCCTATTCTTAAGATGCGTATGCTGTTCTCTTGTCCCAGGATGGCTCCCTTTAACCTCATCTCACATACACATGACAAACCTGGCAGATTGCAACTGAATAATCATTTGCATCTTGAGCAAAAAATCCCAAACAAGGGTTTGTGATGCTCTGCTTTTAACATGTCCATGATGATGTGGCTTATTTAAGTCTGTTATTTTAAGCACTGAAGTGGGGGGCACGTGATGTTTCTGCCACTGCACACCTGGACTGCAACTGACCACTACCTATCATATTGATTACTGGGTCGTCGTCGTCATCATCATCATCATCATCATCATCATCATCATCATCATCATCATCATCATCATCATTATCCACTAAAACCTGTAAATCACAAGTTTTCACATGGGAGTTCCTGCAAACAGAGTCAGACACAGCCACTTTTAATTTTTTCTCCGGTTCCCAGCTGGGGTCAATTACATCATCATCATATTCATCAACGTCACTGTCACACACATCCACATCTTCTGCTTGGATGCTAACATGAGGACTGCATGTTGCAACAACAGCAACATCATCATCATCAGCATCATCACATTCATCATCAGCATCTACACCACCATCACCTGATATTTTTCACCACACTGAATCACTGCATGGAAAATGCAGCGTTAAGTGCCACGGTGGATGGAATATCACATTGTATGCTATCGTTGACATGATCGTCAGAATCAGGTTCAGTTAGTGGGATGTTACTGGAAGTATGACATCATCTACGCTGTCACTCACTTGCACTGCTTCACACTCAATATGTTTGGATACGGTACACTGGTTGGAATTAGAACTTGATGCAACAGTGCTAATACTACCTCACCACCACTAACACCAGTAACACTAACACCACTGGCTGGGAAATCATCATCTCCTCAACTATCAGTGAAGCTACTGATTGGGCTGTAGAAAACATTGCAGGAGAAATACCTTTCCTCACATCAGCAATGCACTTCTCCGTCCGCTGCATACTACTACCTTCCACACCCACAGACCCTCTTACTGCCAACATTGCCATGGCAGAAACAGCTTTACTTGCATGTCTTTGCAGGCATTTTGGGGATCAACCACAAATATTATTACCAAATTCAGATTTTGATATGTTCACTTTCTGACTGGAGGGATGCTGGCTGGATGTGAAGCAAAATAAACAACTGTTACTTCAGCAACAGATAACAGACTACTGTGTTGTCTCACTGTCACGAATTAAAACAACTTCAGTAACCAGTGGTGCTGATGGGGTCATAAAAACATCCAGTCTGGTAAAAATACCTTTTCAACGTGGGGTGAGGGCACTGAATACAGACAGTGCTGATTTTTATGGCACTACAAGCAGCAAAACTAAGAACAGAAACACGATCACAGTACAAAATCAGGCAGCTGCAGTGGATAGCAGGTTCACACTGCTGCGCTTAGTTCACATAAACTAACCTGCGTCACAAATTTTAAAATGTGTATTATATTTGATGAGCAGAACACTGCTCACACAACACAGAACACTTTGGCCCAGATTTTCAAACTGCAAGCCATTCTGAGGAGCCAAGCCCTCGCTGCTCAAAATAGTTAGCGGGGTGTGGCCGGTGATATTCAAAGGAGTTGCACTGTTGAGCAACTCCTTTGAATATCACCCCAACTTGCTGCGCATGGCGCGGTGGAACTTAATGCCACCGCCTAAGTTGCCAGGATTGAGCATTAAACTTGCAGTGGCGCGCAAGTACCATTGCGCCATGCTCAAATTTCGATATTCAAAGGTGACATGCAAATAGGGCCATAATTTATGCAAGGCGCAGGGGCCATTGCATCTATTTAGCTTCATTGCATCCATTTGCATGTAGGTGCGCCCGATCCCGAGGACTGCTCTGGCCACCCTGCCAGGCAGCAGCCATCGGGACCGACGCCTAATGCAGCCGATCGTGGGCATCACAGTTACAGAAACCCCCCACATATCCACAGCCCGATCGCGGGCGGTACAGTACCTGAAACCCCCACACATATCCCACAGCCCGATCGCGGGCAGTAAGTACCTGAAACCCCCACATATCCCACAGCCAATCGCGGGCAGTACAGGTACATGAAACCCCCACACACACACACATCTCCCACAGCCCGATCGCGGGCAGGCGATGTATGAACTCCCCAGTGCCCGATCGCGGGCAGAATGTAACCCTCCCCAACCCGAATATCTCCTGGTGGTCCAGTGGACCGTAAAGCCCGATAGCAGCAGAATGTCACGAATGTGTTTTACTCAGGGAGCAATGTATAAATCTGGTTCTGGATACTTTGTTTATACATGAACACCAGGGGACTGATTCTGAAAGGTGCCCACACCAGGTGCAAAGTGCAGCACAATGGGGGACTGCAGCTGGCACAGCTGTGACAGCCACAAAATGTGCTATTCCTGAAAGTTTGCCACTTGTAGCAAATGATCTGGAATAGCTGCACATTGTAGCACTGCATCAAAGGAGTGACACAAAGTGCAGCATTGTCGAATGTCTGCGACACAGTCAGGGACCAGGTGGCAGGGGCTCACTCAGATGGCCCAAGGGCTGGAAGCGTGTTAGCCAGGTACAAACTGGGCAGCTGCTGTGTGTGGCCCCCATAGGGCACTGTCCTGGTACTGCAGGACACCCGTATGCTCTCAATGCAGACTGCCTGCTTTGGCAGGCTAGTGCCAACCCCCACATTCCCCAATGACTCAAGTGGTGCAATTGCTCCCCCCCACTGAGCGGTAGCCCTGATCCTCGGTCCGGCTCATACTAAACACCCACACTCCCATATGCCACACTGAACTGCCCAGTCATTACCTGGTGGTCTAGTAACCCCCCACCATGACAGGCAATGGTACAGCACCCCTCTCCCCCCTCTGCCCCCGACTGGCTGCTATGACAGGCATATCCCTCCACACACCACCACAGCCAGCCGCAGAATGCCCTATGCATGTATTGTATAACACTATACAATACGCCCATATGGCATTCCATGGCTGGCTGTGGTGGTGTAAGGAGGGAAGTGCCAGTCTCAGAAGTGGGTTGAGGATGGGGGAGCAGGTGTTGCACCACTGCCTGTCAGGTAGGAGGGTGGAGGACTACTAGACCATCAGTTTGTATGAGCAGGACTACTGTTATGGGTTTTCTCCCAGGGATCGGGATTGGGGAAGCACTGTAACACAGGGGCATGTCTGTCATTATTCCTGGGGAGATCAGGGTTCATGGGTGGGAGGTTCCACCATAACACTACCACTGCTACATGACCATGGGATAGGGGCAACAGTACCCTGGGAAACAGTTTCACAACTACCAGTACAGTTGACATCCTAAGGGACAGCTGTGTCAGACATCTGTCATGGCTCCTTCCACTGCACCCACTAGCAAGTAACCTTCCATGCCCCCTTTGCACAACCACTTAGACCACCTCCTGGCTGGTCTAAGTGGAGTCTCCTGCTGCATCTATGGTGGGGTTTCCAAAATCCCAAAAAGGGGATGTGGCATCCCCACCATGGCACAAGCCCCTTATGACCTGGTGCACTAGATTGCTGGATGCAACCTTGGTGCAAGAGGGCTTTGGCAGAACAGTTCATGCAGTCGCAGGCTGCCTCTGTAACCACAGAGTGATGCAAGTGTGACACAAGTCATCACTTGCATCATACTTTTGATGCATGTCCCCTGCATCCTGCTAACACCTTTAGAATCAGCCCAAGGTGTCAAACCATGAGAATCCCCAAGAAACAATTTTTTCAGGAATTCACCAGACAAAACAAAAAAAAGAATACTGCTGTAAAGAACTTTACTAACATGCAAGAGGGTTATATTAAAAATAATACTGAAGCCAGCCCGTGGCACTGAGGGTTGAGGTTCTGGATGCCACACCTCACACCACGCCGGTGACCCAGGTTCGGAAGTGAGCTCAGGTTGCCGGGTGCTGGCATGGGAGGAGAGGGATTGAGCATCCGAAGGACTGCTCTCCCTCTCCAGGGAGGGGGGTCCATGACAGTCGTTGCCTGACTGCCACCTGGTGGAGGCTGGGAGGTGGAGGTGCACACCATACTTAGGGGTGGAGTTTGGGACAGATACCTGGACGTGGGCACGTGCGGACATGTGCATGCTTCCAACCGCTAACGTCATTGCATGCCCACCAACTCAGTGAATCCTGGAACAGGGAAAAGAGTGGCGCCTCCTATGGCTTGATGGCCGTCTGCGAGTGTTCATCATCTGGATCCATCTGGGTGGGGAGTTGGGGGCTCCCTGCCACCCCACTGCAGGGGGTAAGCCGCAGGGGCTATAGGGGGTGCCAGCGGTCCAGGGCGAGATAAATGGCAGCCGGATCCCAACTGACGGGTTGCGAGAAGTACAACTGGGGTGTAGAGAGGTGGCCACAGGAGGATAAATAATAATAATAATGAAAAAAAATAATACTGAAAATAATTCCGGGGAAGCTCCTCCTATGCCTTATTATCTGAATATTATACATATTCAGACAACCTGCTAGACATCCCCAGAGTGAATATTGCAGATTATATGATAGAGTTACAAACAGAGAAACGGATGTAGAGGTGTTCAGTTCTTATACTGAAGAAGTCAAGATAATACTTAGCGAACCTGTTGTAGTTTTGGAGGTATATTTTGTTTTCCCTACAATTGCAAACTATGTTTGGATTAACAGTGTTGTTTGGCAGGAAAGGGTCTATCCATAGCATTTCCCAAAGGAACGGATTTAACAGATTTGTGAAGCTTAATAAAGAAAATCAAGATTCTCCTGTTTCACTTATCATGTTTGGGTTGCAAAAGATGTACAGGGAATATAACAACAAAATACTTGGGACAATTTTACAGGGGTATGTATGTTTTGTTTTCAGACAATCCTGTGCTTAATAACATTAACTCTAAGTACATAGAGACACAGGGAATCATCAATACAAGCAAATTATATTCCCATGAAAATCAGCCAGTGGTCTTGAGCAAAAAATTTATGGCATTAGCAGGCTACCAGGATTGACTCACCGATATTAACAACATCAAGTCTAGTTGTGCATCTGAGGTTCCACATGGCACTTTAGATCCTGAGATAAATAACAACAAAGGACTTTTCTTTTTAACGTGGAACATTGCGAGTAATGAATAGAGAACCACAGATGCGGACTGTTTGAACTTTGTGTTTAGAACCTATGTTATTTGCCTCCAAGAAACCTGGCATGATGTTGAAAGAAAAATTGCCATAAATGGCTATGAGCTTTTCCATCAACGAGGTTCTAGGAAAAGTAAGTTTGGTAGATTATCTGGTGGTTTTCCCACATTTATTAAAATTGGAACATTTAAAAATACTGTACTCCTACCTCAGTCCCCTTATTTCCTTGTCATACTAGCTGAATCCCATGGGTGTAAGATAGTCATAATCAATGTTTATTGTCCTCCAGCTGCTTCAACATTTTTTGATTCAAATATGTGGGAAATACTAAAAATCCTGGATGATCTATCACTCAGTTATCCAACAACTGAAATACTACTTATGTGTGATCTAAATGCTAGGATATTGGCTGCACTGACCATCTCAAAATTACAAGAAAAACTAGCAATTCTAAAACAAATAAGGCTGGATCAACATTTGTTGGTATACTCAAGGAATATAACCTATACCCATTTAATGAACAAATTCAGGTGATACAGAGGGTAGTTGTACTTTTATAAGACCAACTGGCATGTCTTTACTGGACCTCATCTGTTGGTCCATAATGTTGAAGTATGGCAAAGCCTCTGTGTGATCACTAGATCTGAAAATGATCACCTATCCATACAATTAGTAGGTTTAGTTCCCATGAGTAAAGAAACTCCAGCCACTAAGGTTACCTTTAGAGAAATAAACTTTGGAAGAGGGAAACATATTGGATTTCTTACAGGGGGCAGGCCTCAGTCAGCTAGTGCTTCATCCTACCAGAGACAGGGAAATTCTGGACCTACTATTGATAAATTGTGACAGAATCAAAGATGTTTCAGTAGGAGGTCAACTGGGGTCCAGTGATCACAACATAATGTAGTTTAGCATGGGGACAGAGACACAGTCAAGTTACACAAAGGCAATAGTCTTAGATTTCAGGAGGGCAGACCTTTATAAGATGGGGAGATGTATCAAAAAAGCACTGGTGAAGAGGGGAGGTTGAGGCCCAGTAGGGACACATAAAAAGAGTCATAGGGGAGGTGACAAACCAATGCATTAGGTTAATTAACAAAGACAAAGACAAAAGGTGGAGGAAACCACTATGGTTCTTGAAAGATGTGTCAGAGAAAGTAAGGGCCAAAAGGGTGGAATTCAGGAAATATAAAGAGACTCAAAAAAATTGCCTCACAGTGGCTTATTAATGGCATGGAGAGAAATAAATAGGAAGCTGAGTCTTGAGAGACTGGCTAGTTTCTGTTTCATAACACCATGAAAGGAATGTGTGTGTTTTTAATGAAATAAATTAAATTTAAATTTTGGAAACATGTTTGGCAGGCTATAATTCAGTCGCTTTTGAAACTAGAAATCTGAAACTGTGTATATATATAAATGTAGTGATAACCTATACACCTGTAAAATTTTATAACATTTCAATGAATACTTTTAAAATGTTACTAAAATAACAGAAATCTAAATGTTGGCAAAATGTTTGGCTACCTATAACTCAGCTCCCATTGAAGCTTGAGATTTAAAATATGGTGCACATACCCATGGTGTACGGTTCTCTAACTGCTGAAACTGTGGAGAAATTTGGATAAGAAATGTTAAAATTAGATCAAAATAACTGAAAATGAAATTTTTATTACATGTTTGGCGACACATATCCCCACCCCTTTCGACCTATGACTCTAACATTTGGTACACTTATGTAAGCTGCTACTAATGGTCAACATACCAAATTTAGTGTTGGTTGGATGCATACTTTTAAAATAGAGCAAAATAACAAATTCAAAATGTGGTGACATTCTGCAGAACTTTATGCAAATTCCAGGAAATTCCATGGAATTGGAATGTCAATTCTGTGGGTATTCCATGGTGGAATTTCTGCACAGCTCTGCTACTAGGTCATGGGAAATGTTATGAACATGTCTGCCCCTCTGCAGGCTCTAGGCTTCAGCCAACCTGCCTGTGGAGCAGGAGGAGAAATGTACTATGAAGAGGTAGGTGGAACCTACTGAACCAGGCGGTTCACTTGAGCAGGAGTTTGCTCCTCTAAGGTCTACAGAGCATTACTCATCATATTACTCTTTAATTAGACATATGTTGAGTACCCTCAACACCCCACCCCAAGGATACAGAGGAGGATGAGGTGGAAGCAGAATTTATGGATACGATGGAACTAGCTCCACAAGAAGGCTTGTGGTCCCCATACACAAATCACTAGAAGAAGCCACTTCAAAATCATGTCTGCATCTACTTCAGCTGCAGGCCTAGATAAAAGATTGAAAAGTATCAGGTGAGAGATGGAGGTGGAATACCTGTATGCCCACCCTAATCATTAAGGTGTAGTCAATGAAAATGCCTGTGAGAATTCTAAAGTTCCCTCCCCATATAGCTTCCTGAGAAGGACTTCAGAAAATTAGATACTATAACCAAAATGGTTTATACACCAGCTTCTCTGCTCATTAGACAGGCAACTTACTCAGCACATATAGCCCAGTACCAGAAAGCACTGAGGAATGCAGTGCTGGGACTAGCTAATAAGGCTGAAGGTTAGCTGGCACTGGCACAGCATCCGACTGCCACACCATTCAGCCCTGGATGCCATCAAATACCAGTTACATGGCTATGGACACTAATGACTCTGATTCAAGAGTCTTAGCCCATGCAGTGCCATTGAGGAGATTTTCTGGCTAAGGGCTTCAGGAAGGCTGACTTTGGCAAGATGGGAGAGTGCCTCAGAAAGCACTAGCAAACAGGCTAGAAGAAGGTGTGGAGCAACAATGGGAATCATCAAAACTGCCATCACAGAGGCAACAAGCCTTTGTGTGAAGCAAATAAACAAATCAAAATGAAATAAAAAGCCACTATGGTTCTCAAAAGGGTGGCTGGGAAAGTCAGGAAGAAAAGATAGCATTCCGGAAGTATAAGGAAACACAGAAGGAGCAGGACAGAGAGCTGTACCAGTTAAGGCAGAAGGAAGCAGGGAGGGAAGTCAGAATAGCAAAGGCCCAAACTGAAGAAAAAAAAGCCAGCTCAGTTAAGAAGGGGGATAAAACCTTTTATAGGTACATCAGCGAGCATAGAAAGACAAAGGGAGGGATAGAGAGGCTGAATAGAATAAACGGTGGGTGGGCAGAGGGGGACAGTGAAAAAGCAGGGATACTGAATGAATATTTCTGCTCAGTATTCACAAAAGAGGAGGGGGAAGTGCCTAACCCAATTAACAGAAGCACTCTTGATAGGGGGGTCGATCCCAGTCCTTTCACAGAAGAAAGGGTTCTGCAAGAACTCCTAAAACTGAAGGTGGACAAAGCAATGGGGCCTGATGGAATTCACCCCAGAATTCTAAAAGAATTAAGGGGAAACTAGTGAACCCACTGACTACTCTTTTTAATAAATCATGGGAGGATGGTGTGGCACCGAGGACTGGAGGAAGGCGGATGTGATTCCTCTTCACAAAGTGGGACCAAAACAGAGGCAGGAAACTACAGACCTGTCAGTCTGACCTCTGTGGTAGGGAAAGTGATGGAATCACTTCGAAGAAAGAATAGTTGAGTACCTAGAGACCAGTGGGGCACAGGACCCAAGGCAGCATGGGTTCACAGCGGAAGGTCATGTCAGACGAATCTAATAGATTTCTTTGACTGGGTGACAAAGTAGTAGACCAGGGAGGGGCTGTGGACATGGCCTACCTAGACTTTAGCAAGGCATTTGACACAGTCCCACACAAAGATTAATAGTCAAATTAACCAGCCTGGGAGTGGGTCCCAGGGTGGTAGTCTAAATAAAACATTGGCTGGACAACAGGACACAGAAGGTAATTGTAAATGGAGTCCACTCTGAAGAAAGAGGGGTTACTAGTGGGGTACCGCAGGGTTCAGTATTGGGTCCAGTCCTTTTTAATGTCTTCATAAGTGACATTGCAGAGGGACTGGAAGGAAAAGTACGCCTCTTTGCAGATGACACAAAGATCTGCAACAGGGTTGATACACAAGGAGGCATGGAAAGGATGAGAAGGGACTTGGCAAGGTTGGAGGAATGGTCAGAAGTATGGCAGCTAGGATTCAATGCAAAGAAGTGCAAAATAATGCACCTGGGAAACAAGAACCCAGGGGAAGAATACACAATGGGGGGGAGGTAGTAACAACAACAAAAAAGGAAAGGGACCTGGGGGTAATCATATCAGATGACCTTAAGGTTAGCAAGCAATGTGAGAAGGCAGTAGGGAGGGCTGGGGGTATACTGGGATGCATAGGGAGAGACATCAGCAGCAGAAAACAGGAAGTTGTTATCTGTAACTGTACAGACAGTTGGTGAGACCCCATCTGGAGTACAGTGTCCAGTTCTGGAGACCCCATCTCCGCAAGGACATAGACAGGATAGAGGCAGTCCAGAGGAGGGCAACTAAAATGGTGCAGAGTCTGCAAGAGAAGCCGTATGAGGAGAGACTAAAGGAGCTTAATATGTATACCCTTGAGGAAAGAAGGGAGAGGGGGGACATGATAGAAACTTTTAAGTACCTCAGTGGAATCCACAAAGTCCAAGAGGGTAGCATCTTTCAGAAAAAGAGACGTGCAAGAACAAGGGACACAATTTAAAGATAGAGGGGGCGTTCAGGGCAATGTGAGGAAGTATTATTTCACAGAGAGGGTAGTGGATGCATGGAACAGCCTTCCTGAGGAGGTTGTGGGGTCTAAAACTGTGGGAGAATTCAAGAATGCATGGGACAGACATAAGGCAATTCTTGTGGGGGGTAGGAAGAAATAGGCTGTTGGTTAACTAGGATCTGCGGCCTATCCTGTAGGTAGGGAAATGGGCAGACTAGATGGGCCAAGCGGTCCTTATCTGCCGTCAAAGTCTATGTTTCTATGTTTAGGGCAACTATCCTTTCCCAGGACACTCAGACCAGGGCCACTGATTTCAATCAAGGAAATTCACCTTTGGTGACAAAACAGAGACATAGATGAAAAAAGAGTGGATGAGTACAAAATCACCCACAAAAACAATAGAAACAGAAATTGTTGGCAGATAAGGACCACTAGGCCCATCCAGTCTCCCCATAAGCCCTTCACTTGTATGTGGCATCTGACCGTATTGGGTTAATGGCCACTTCCTTCTCACCCCCACATTTAAGGTTCCCTTATGCTTGTCCCAGGCATGTTTAAATTCTTCCACTGTCTTCACTACCATCACCTTTTGTGGCAGGCTATTCCATGTATACACTACTCTCTCTATGAAGAAAACCTCCTCACATTTCCCTCAACTTGCCACCTTCTAATTTCATATCATGCCCCTGTTCTTGTACTCTTCCTGTACTAGAAGATACCTCCCCTGCACCTTGTTTATGCCTTTAAGATACTTGAATGTTCCTATCATTTCACTGCTCCTTGTCTCCTCCAGCGAGTACATATTGAGGTCCTTTAATCTCTTCTCATATGTTTTATGGTCCAACCCTGTACAATCTTTGTTGCCCTTCTCTGGACTGCCTGCACCCTGCTGATGTCTTTATGAAGGTGCGGCCTCAGAATTGCACACAGTACTCCAGGTGAGGCCTCACCAGTGTTTTGTACAATGACATCACCACCTCCCGCCTTCTGCTTGTGATGCCTCTGCATATGCACCCCAGCATACCACTGTCCTTCCCACCACCTTTGTACTCTGCTTAGACACCTTTAGGTCATCTGAAATCCTTGGTGATCATCAACAGCTCCCCCACCCATCCTGTAAGTCTCCCCAGGGTTCCTTCTTCCCAGGTGCATTATTTTGCACTTCTTTGAATTGAACCTCAGTTGCCATACCTCAGACCATTTTTCAAGCTTCCCCAGGTCCCTCCTCATTTTCTCCACCATATCTGGTGTATCCACCCTGTTACAGATCTTGGTGCCATCTGCGAACAGGCAGACCATTCATCACTAATGAAGACATTAAACAAGACTGGACCTAGGACTTATCCCTGAGGTACCCCGTTGGTCACTACCCTCTCTCCGGGTTGGATCCCATTTACCACCATCCTCTGCCTCCTGTCTGTTAGCCAGTTTGTGACCCAGTTTACCACATTATGCCCCATGCCCAGACTACCCAACTTGTTAACCAGCTTTTTATGTGGGATGGTGTCAAAAGCCTTGCTGAAATCAATGCAGGTGATGTCCAAAGTCCCCCTCCGATTTCCTTCCTTCATCACCCAGTCAAAAAAATCTATCAGATTTGTCTGACATGAACTTCCTGCTGTGAATCCATGCTGTTTTGGATCCTGGGCACTGATGGATTCCAATGCGCCACTATTCTTTGTTTCAGCAGTGTCTCCATGATCTTCCTACTACTGAGGTGAGGCTGAATGGTCTATAGTTCCCTGCCTCCTCCCTACTAACACTTTTGTGTAGAGGGACAACATGTGCCCTCCGCCAGTCCTCAGGAACAACACATGTGTTGAGTGACTCTGTGAACATCACCGCCAGAGCTAGCTCCTTAATATCCTCTGATGTATGCCATCAGGTCCCATAGCTTTGTCTCCCTTTAGTTTTATGAGCTCCTCCAGGACTCTCCCCTCTGTAAATGGGCTGGATTTACCTCCTCCCTCCCTTCATATCTGTAACCCAGCTGTGGTCCCTGACCTTCCCCCTCTTCAGTGAATACTGAACAGAAGTATTTGTTCAGTATTTTTACCTTTTCCAGGTCTCCCTCCTGATACTCCCCCGTATCCCCTCTGAGTCTTATGCCCCCCCGGTTTTCCTTCTTTCGCTGATGTATCTTCAGTGTCTGCGCTCCTTACAGTCTTCCTTGCTTCCTTTAGGTTCTTTAGGTACATCTCCCTGTCTTCCTCCCTTTGAATCTCTTTATATTTCCTGAAACTCACCCTTTTGGCCCTTACCTTGTCTGCCACCTGTCTCAAGAACCACAGTGATTTCCTCCTTTTTTTGCCTTTGTTAACCTTTCTAATGCATTGGTTCATCACCTCCTCTATGGCCCCCTTCAGGTGCTCCCACTGCTTCTCAACCCCCCTCCTATCTCCCTCCTCACCAGGGCTTCTTTGACACACATGCCCATCTTAGCAAACTCTGCCCCCTTAAAATCTAAGACTCTTGCCTTAGTGTGACTAGACTGCATCTCTGTCCCCATGTTAAACCACACTATGTTGTGGTTACTGGATCCCAGTTGATCTTCCGCCTGGACATCTGTGATTCTGTCCCCATTGGTCGGTACTAGGTCAAGAATTACCCTGTCTCTGGTGGGATTGCTCACCAGCTATCTGAGGCCAGCACCTTGTAGGAAATCCAGGATGTCTCTGTTCCTGGTTGAAGCAGCTACTGGGATGTTCCAATCAATGCCAGGGATGTTGAAATCCCCCAGCAGTAACACCTCACCCTTTGTTGCTATCTTCTGAATTTGATCCACTATATCCCAATCTATTTCCTCCCCCTGCACTGGAGGTCTGTAGATCACTCCTGTGTAGAGTGATGTGCCATTGCCTGGCTTAAGGGTGACCCACAGTGCCTTGATCTCCCCCGGTTTACCCTATGCTTCCATTGCTTTTATACCTTTCTCTTACATATAGGGCCACTCCCCCGTCCCTTTTTTACTCCACCTTTCCTGAATAGAGCATAACCTGAAACATTTGTGTCCTAGTCATGATTTGCATTGTACCAGGTCTCTGCTATTGCCACAATGTCCAGGTTTGCCTCTACTATCAGGGCCTCAGGTCTGGGATTTTATTTCCCAGGTTGCAGACATTGTAACCACAGCCTTCCACAATACTGATAATGAAAATACCTCCATTTCCTACAAGCCTTATGGTAGGAGTGGCAGGAGTAGGGGTTACTAAACCAGACCCTACGCTTTATGAGTACAAACCCGAAAATGGTAACTGCAGGGGAAGAGGCAGCAGGTGTCCAAGGCATGCTGCAGCAGCACCAGTCTCCAAGCCTAAGCCAAAAGAAAAAAAAGAAAACCCCTGACAATTCTGCCCAGGTCACCCAACAATGGCCAGTTGGGGGAGACTGGCACACTACTTCCAAAAACAGGCAAACATTACCACGAACAAGTGAGCGCTGGAGGTAGTGGGCCAGGGTTGTCTTTGTAGTTCAAAAAATTCCCCAAACTGCAGAAATACAACAAAGGTCCAGCCCATTCACACCCAGAAAGAATTCTGTTGGAACTGGAAGTAAACAAACTGCTACAAGCAACAGCAGTGGAAATGGTACCTGCCTCACAGTGCGGCAAGAGCCTGTTTTCAAGTTACTTCCTGACCCACAAGAAAAATGTGGAATGGTGACCCATATTAAGCCCAAGATATCTTAGCAAACATATAAAAAAAGAAAGATTCAAGATGGTCACACTGGGCATGGTAATACCATCCTTACACACAGGTGATTGGTTGGGTTCCCTGGATCTGAAGGATGCCTGTTTTCATATCCCAGTCAGACTCACCCACAGAAAATACTTCAGGTTCAAACTAGGAAACTGCCAGTACCAGTTTATGGTCCACCCCTTTACCTCAACTCAGTACCAAGGGTCTTCATGAAGTGCTTGGCCATGGAGGCAGCACATCTGAGAAGGAAATGTGTGGTAGTTCTTCCCTATCTGGATGATTGGCTAGTCACAGAGAAAACAGAGCAAGAGGCAAAGTGCTATATCCAGAAGGTAAAAGTACTCTGGAAAGCCTGGGGTTCTGATAAACCTTCAAGATCCACACAGAACCTATTCAGGTACTGGACTTCATTAGTGCAGAACTGGATACCCTTCATGGGAATTCTTCCTCCCTCATGGAAGGGTAGCACATCTGCTTGCCACTGCAAATTCCTTCACATTGGACCAACCAAGGCCTGCAAGGGATTTTATGCAGCTACTTAGCCACATGACTCCATCCACAGCATTGGTGCCATTGACCAGGTTTCAGATGAGGGACATTCAGTGCCACTTAAAGAGACCACTGGTCTCAAAGATGGGACTCTTTCTCCAAACTAGTACCAGTCATGAAAGCATTAGTACAGGCACTAGTGAGGTAGAAAGATGGAAGCAACCTCAGAGAGAACATTCCCTTCTTCCATCAATCCCAAAAAGTATCCCCACAACAAATGCTTCACTCCTGATGTGGGGTGCCCACTTGGAGGACCTCACAATAAGTAGCATATGGAGACTCCAGAACACCCAGATGCACATCAATCCCCTGGAACTCAGGGCAGTATTACTGGCAGTGCAGTCCTTCTCCTCATAGCAGATAGGCCAGTCTGGCCATATCTAAACAAACAAAACCACAAATATGTATTACATGAATAAGCAGGGAGGAACAAGATTCTCAAGATTGTACACAGTGGCAATGAGGGTCTGGGATCTGACTTACACCCTAGAAGCAAAGATCTGGGCAGTACACCTGTCAGGCTGGGCAATGTCCTGGTTGACTCTAAGCAGAATCAGAATGGGAAACCACAAATGAACCCTGAACCAGCAGGCTCTTGCCACAGTTTTCAGAAGATGGGGTACTTCATAAATAGATTTGTTTGCCTCCTGGGAGAACAATCCACTTCAAAGTTTGTTGTGAGCCACAAGGAAATAGCACAGTCCCAGAGGATGCCTTGTCCTAGATGGGACAAGGATGTTTCTGTATACCTTCCCACCATTCCTACTCATACAGAGTGCTCTTAAACCTAAGAAGAGAAACAGCAACAATGATCCTAATAGCCCCCAGACTGGGCCAGGCAGGCCTGGCATTTAATATTCCTGTCCCTGTCCCGTAAGAATTCAGTCAGCCTTCCATTCAGATACAGCCTGCTGACCTTACCTTAATATAGGATAGCATTTCCAGACCTCAGGACATTATGCCTGAGGGAATGGTTCATGAACAGCTAGAGTTTTCTGGTTTGTATCTGTCAGAGAAGGTCCTGTGGGTACTTAAGGTTTCCAGGAAACCAGCACCCAGGAAAGCATGCTCCTCTAAGTGGAAGAGATTCTCATACTGGGGTGCCCCTAGGAAGATAATGCCAATGCAGAAAAGGTTGCCTACTGTTCTGGACTACCTAGTACACTTGCAGTCCTTAGGCCTGATGCCATCACCACTAAATGTACACCTGTGGTAGTGTCAGCCTACACATTAGCAGGCAAGGCATAGTAACTGGCCTCTCAATCTTCTTTTTAAACGTTTCTTTAAAGGCCTCAATCACTCTATACCCTCCTGTGAGGAACCTAGTCCTCCCATGGGTCCTGAACATCTGCCTTGCCCAGCTGATGGAAGCGCCCTTTGAGCCAGTAGTCATTGTTCATTTAAAATACGTCACATGAAAAACAATTTTCTGATTGCCATGACATCTGCTAGGAGGGTAAGTGAGTTGCAAGCTCTCTGCACAGTCAAATTACATAATCTTCCGTATGGACAAAGTAGTTCTTGGTACCAGTAGGAAGTTCCTACCTAAGGTAGTATTGGAATTGCACCAGAACTAATCAGTTACCCTTCCTGTGCTCTATCCTGAGCATTCCAGTTCAGGTGAGCAGGAACTGCGCTGCCTGGACCTCAAGCACTTGGCAATTACCTGGACTGGATGAAGCATGTCAGGTCCAAAGACACTCAGCTTTTTGTTACCTATGATGAAGTAGGCAAACTTAACCCTGTAACTACGAGGACTATCTCACTGATGGTCTCTTGCATACAGTTCTGTTATGAAAAAGCTGGGAAAATACCCACAGAGGTCTGTGAGTTCTTCAAGTGATACCTCTGCTTCAGTCACATCCACAAGGGACTGGATATTTGCAAAGCAGCTACCTGGTAAACAGTGTCAACTTTCACAAAGTACTATTGTCTGGACATACAGTCCAGAAAAATGTAGCTTTGGAACTGCTGTCTTGTCTTGCAGAACCTTTTTCCTATATAGGTTCTGGACCCAGCCTCCCAAGGCACTGCTAAAGAGTCTGCTTGTGTAAAGTATCAGTGAGGGATTACTGGGGTCAGAAGAAAATGCCACTTTATGATTTACACTCGCTGACCCTGCCTCCCCTTCCAGAACCTGAAAATTGGTTTGCACAAGAATTGGTTCTTTTCATTATGGTAGCTTGAGCATTACTATTGCAGTTCCTTGACAACTGTAAAATGTGGTTAGTTAATATTTTTTCTACACGATATCTGTCAAATGTATTGATGTTTATCAAAATTCTAGTTCTAGAACTGTGTGCTAGCTACCTTGTTAATTTTAGTGGTCACAGCTCCCTAGCTTTAGACACAGATCTGACATCTGACAGCTAGGGAGCGTGTGATCACAATGCAGAGTTTGAACTTGTATATGAAGAAAGAACAGAAAACAGAAGCTATTTATTTTAGAGGAATGCAGAAAGAGGTGAGATATTACTTTTAATGACATAATACATGCCCCTATCTCATGAATGAGCTGAACATTGCTTTTAAAGATATTAATTCATAAACAAGAGGGCATGCATTGTAAGTTACTGACTAGAAGATTTAGAACAAATAAAATATTTTTTAATACAGAAAGGAAGTGAACCTTTGCAACAGTCTGTCTGAAGACATAATTATAAGTGAAACCAAAAATTTTTAAGAAAAGGCTGGACAAGTATATAATGAATGGTGGAAAACTAAAATTCTACTTTTAACCATAAGGAGCTATTTTTGGGCTATTGCCTTATTAGCTCCTCAAGCATTAGTATTCTAAGTTCTATCATTAGCATAAGTTTTATCTCTGGGGTATTACACTCTGGCCAGAGAATGATGCTCATGTAACTCTTGTGAGGGATCCCTGAGAAGAAACAATAATACTATGATATTTTTTCTTCTTATCTACCTACCTAATAGCCAACACCCAGCATATGAGGAGCTCTCTCATTTCAACAGAGTGCCCACCTCATACCAGAACAAAGCTGTGTCATATGCCACTCTGGCAACCTCATGATCTGAACAGCATGCAAACTGTGGTTCACCTATTCAACTGTGTTAAAACTCAGAGAGGCAGGAGGACATACACAGGACTAACCATACCTCTCATCTGTCCCTGATTTTGCCTTTACAAATTTTGTCTGTCCCTCCTAAATGTGGCATTTTTGTTACAGAAGAAGATCTGAATAATAAAATCAGACCAGACAATAGATTTACACTCTAGTTCTCCATCTGAAAATGCTTTTACTACTAAATCACTTGCTGTAACAGCTTCATGAACTGATATTACCCTTTCTTTTTTTCACTTCTTTTCCTCTGGTCACTGGAGTGGTGGCCTCTCTCAGGCGTCGTCCGGTTGTCTCCTATCCAGCCTGAACCCCCAATCTGGATCCCCTCCGGGCTCCATAATGCCTACCTCTGCCTGGCAAGAGCCATCCTTTGCTTACCCCCCAGGGCGGGACCATAACTCTGACAGGTGCCCTAGACATCCAGTATCATCCAGGCACTGGAGGCACATAGAGGATTGGGACACAGGTGGGCGAGGACCAACAGTGGGTATGGGGCCAGGGTGCACTGTCACCTACCACCAATCCAGGGCATTTCTTTTGTTCTGGTGGTTCCATCCCCCTCCTCTTAGGTGTGCATGATCATGATGCCCAGTGGAGGAGATGCGCTTGATCCTGAGTGAGTTCCTGATGACATCTGCCATGTGTCACCTTCCCTCCTGCATGCAGGCTGTGGCACTGTACTCCCCTTTTTGCTGCCAGGAGGCACTAGAGTGCTAAGTCTTGCATCCCCCCTTCCCTCCCCAGGGAAGGCGAGCTGTCAGTGGACGCTCAAGCTTTCTCCTCCCATGTTAACCCCCAACAGCCCGTAATCATTCCTGAACAAGGATCGCTGACATGGCGCGATGTGAGGCGTCCAGCACCTCAACCCTCAGCGCCACTGGGCCTGCCTAATATTACCCTTTCTTAAGATGTGTCCCTGACTGTGGTCATGTGTCCCTGATTTTGTCCTTGATTTTTGAGGAAGGGCATGGAGAGATGTGTGACTAACTTCAAGTTTACAGCTTTACAGAACTGCCAAAAGCAGGACAATACATGACAGAAAGCCCAGATAAAGACTACAGTAAGCAAGTTAAGTAAGTAAATTTTTTTTTCAGAGTGCCCCATCCTGGAGGCTCTGGGCACTGTACAAGCAAGGCATAGCATACATAAAAACAAAAAAATAAATTACAAACAATATAAAATCAGCTAAAAACTTACATAAAAATGTTGGCAATTTAATAATTATAAATATCAGCAGTCTTGATATGCTTTCCTGAAAAGATGTGCCATTAGGCCCCGCTTAAAGGCCTCCACTGATAGGGACTCCCTCAGAGGTCTAGGCAGCGAGTTCCACAACACTGGGCCCACCAACTCACATGCACAGTCTCCCGTGGATTTGAGGTGGGCCCTGAGGAACTCTAAGAAGGCCCTCAATGAAGGAGCAGAGTAAGTACACAGTACAAGCTGGAGTCAGGAGGTCATTTAGGTAACCAGGGCCCAATCCATGTAGGGCCTTACAGATAAGCAAGCCTACCCTGAAGACTTCCACTTGACCAGCAGCCAGTGCAGTTCACACAAAACCAGGGTCATAAGACCGGACCTCGGAAGGCCAATCATTAATCTGGCTGCTGCATTCTGAGCCAGCTGCACGTGCCAGAGGACCCCTCCAGAGACCCAGAGGTATAGACCATTGCAGTAGTCAAGCTGGGATGTCACGAAAACATGTATTAGTGAGGGTAAGCCATAAGGTGGAATTAAGGCTTTAATCTGAGCAACATTCCTTAAATGGTAAAAAACACTCTTGACAACAGATGCCACCTGAGCCTTTAGTGTCAATCCATCATCAATGATGATACTCAGATTCTTTGCCTTAGTGGAAACCGTCAAAGATGTGGATCCAAGGAATATTCCTGTTCCTCTCCCAACAGCATCCACATCCCATCGATGACCAGGCTCAGTCACTAGCATCTCCATCTTGTCTGGATTGAGTCTTAGCCAGCTAGAGACCATCCAGAACTGGGTCTTGGCCAGGTACTTATTTTGCACCTCCACAGTGCCATCTGTCTTGGGTGCAAATGACATGTACAGCTGAGAATCATTTGCATAGCAGTGAAAACCAAAGCTGTACTGTGATGATCTCATCCAGGGGAAGCATATACACTGCGAACAATGCAGGCAATAGGATTGACCCCTCGGGAACTCCACAAGGCAGGAGCTTTGGGTTGGATGAGAAATTTCCCATCACAACCCACTGCATTCTACCTCAAAGAAATGACTCAAACCAGTTGTTGATAGTACCAGTGAGTCCACAGAGCTCCCTTAGGGCACAGCATGGTCCATAGTGTTGAACACTGAGGAGCAATCGAGAAGGACAAGAATTGACCACTGTCCTCTATCCCTTGCTCTGAAGAGATCATTTTGCACTCTGACTAGCACTATATCAGAGTGCAATATGTACAGACATGGGCCAGGACTACAACGGGCATGGAACCCAGATTACTTCCTGGTAAAGGTAAGACATTAAACATGTTTACGCTACTCCTCCCCGTCAGACAAAAAGTAGTCTAACATCAACATTCTCCTAACTGAAGGATCAAAGTAAACTATTCAGAACCCTGGGCAAGTTTTGAGGGTTATTCTGTCCCACTGGTAGAACCTTTTACAAATGATGCAACACAAAGTACCAAAGTACAGAAACCTCACCAGTGTGCAATCAATGGTCAAGTGGCTGTGGGGCGCTTCACAATTATGTAGGGTATCTTCATTCTAGACTAACTGCTGTAGGTGGAATAACAAGATCAGCTGGAAAGGAACCTCCTGGATGCCACTTGAAATGCTGAGACACATGAAGAGTAACTTCCTTTAGGCATCGCCATATTTGCCCATCTTCGCTAACAGGCGGACTTGATTACCATTTCATTTACTCTTTGTTCCAAACAGCATGGCATTAGATTTTTTGATTCAATACTACAGTTGTAGCCATCACGTTTTCTGCATATTTCACAGATTCTGTAACATCTCTTAAAGAAATCTCTCTGGTGGCCCTACAATACTACTGCAGGCAGTCAGACAAGAAATGCCTCTAGAGTATCACTGAAAGTTGAAAATATTTATTTATTTGTAATTTTTGACCAGAAAAGGCACACTAAGCTGTGACAGCTTGTCTACAGAGTATAAACTAAATCCAAGCAAGCAAAATTACTGTGCCACGCTCAGGAGGAGTTAGCCACCAAGGTAATAAACCTATGAACTCCAATATGTGTCCAAAACAGTAGCGCTCTTCCACAGCAAAAGACAGAGATGCAGACTGCAATTTACAACATATGTTGTACTTTATTTCTCAAATGAGAGCCCCTAGCGCCTCAGCAGAGTGCCTTCAAGGGGTCGTAATCCGTTTTTTGCTGTGGAAGAGCGCTACTGTTTTGGAGACGTATTGTCTACAGGTATATCCTGGAGAGTGGGTTACATGAATCTATTTTATTGATGTGAGAATGTCTGCCATTTCAGTGACTGCAACTGCAACTTGTTATTCTCCTGCTACTGTAGGACTAATGTTCAGGGAAGGCTGCATTGATATCACGTTTGCTGCCCACATGGATTTTTATCCCATATAGATAATAGTGTTATCCATGCATAACGCATTCACTGTTTTAAACTTCTTGGGAAAACATCATTAAAAATTGAGAGCAAAACTGGACCCAAAATTGAACCCTGGGGAACCCCACATTTAACATCCAACTTTCCAGACAAAGCTTGACCTATTTTATCCTGCACTCTACTCCCATAAATTAGCTGAGGGTAGGAGGAAGTAGGCTGTTGGTTAAGTAGGATCTGCAGCTTATCCGTTAGGTAGGGAGATGGGCAGACTAGGTGGGCCAAGCGGTCCTTTTCTGCCATGACATTTTATGTTTCTATGATATACCAGATTATCATATGAGGACCACTCCCACTGAACAGGTATGGGCTCATCATGCAGGATGCAAAAGCAGCACAGCTAAAATGCCACAGCCAAACACACACAGAGTTGGGCAAAACACTAACCTGTCAAGAACAGCATGCTCACTGACAACAATGGGACTTTAAGCTTTTTTGCAGGGGGCTTCATCCCCCACACCCCCAGAACTTAAGTAACTAACTCCGGGGGAGGGACTTCAGGGAAGGGGAGAAACTCAGGAGGGGGGGTTAAATACACCAAAACAAGTAGTAGTAGGGGAGACCTGGGGGGAACCGAACCATGGTCCCAGGTCTCCCGATTACATCGTGTGCTGGTGCCTAGCCACTCCAGCACAGGAGCAGCTTGAACAGGCCCCCAGCACATGGCTACTTAACAGCTCCTGAATTACATGGAGAGCAACAGGGGTAGCGGTATTTTCCTTTCGCTGTCATACACCTGTCACTCTACATGTTTGCGGTTATTGCAGCACTATTCTGTGTATGACATATTGACCCGGTACCCACTGAACATTGTTTAATAATTTCTAAATCATGTTTGACAAGATCAAAAGCCTTGGCCACGTCCACAAAGACAGCCACCACAGCGTGACCACTATCTTTGTTCACAAGCATGACGTTTATGTACCTTACAAAGGCTGTCACAGTCCATGCCCCTCCTAAACCACACTATTGGGGCTAGCAAGACTGCTCTTCAAGATGCTTGACCAGTTGTATGCACAGTAACTTTTTGTAACAATTTACTCAAAATGGGAAAAAAATTAGCTTAAGGGATCATCATCTCCTAATTGCATGTCACCAGATTTATCTGCTGGAGTAATGATGGAATGTTTCCACTTATAAGTGACCTATCAGGAACATACAGAAAGATTTAAGATTATAGTAATTAGACTAACAATGGTAGGGGTTGCAATTTTAAGAATTTTGTGAGATATACGATCACACCTCACTTCATTAATAGCCTTCAATTTCACAATAATGTCACAGACCCCTTTTAACAAGTATTAAGCTGAAACAACTCTGAGCTTCTCCTGGACACTGATTTCTCATTCATATCTTTATCTTTTTTTTATTGGCAGCACGTAGGGCTCACTAAGCACAATGACTGTTTTCAGGGCAACCTGGGGCGCGGAGAAGGTTAAGTGACTTGCTTAGAGTCCCACATGGTATGCAAGTAGAGGTTGTGGGAATCAAATCCCCTTTCTGCTGGATGTACAAAACTCATTCACAGCTTGTTACTCCAACCTCTAGGCTATACTGCCAGCCCAAAGTGAGCTCAGTTCTGTGAGCACAGAGGTATATTTTTCATTATTTGAAAATTAATTGTTGAAATGAGTTGTCAGTTCAAATTCATCTCCAGACTCTTTTCCCCAAATCAATAAGCTGTTCAGGGTAGGATAACTCAAATGTTTAACACATGATTTGCTGTTTTCCAAAAAGTGCTATATTCCCCCAAATTCACTGCAAGCATAATTTTATAATATGTAATTTTTGTATATATTTCTGGGGCACCTATACATGTTGCAATCAATTTCCAAATTTGTAATTTTATACCTATCTCAGAATTTATCACAATATTTCATCATGCTCAGGAGGGAGCCAACCAAGATCAGTACCTGAAATTCTTCTTTTAAATACACATAAGAAAATATCATTTGCTTTATTGAATTTAGATTTGAAGATATCAACAGCCAGATCCACATCAGGTATGACATTTAGAAATGTTTAATTAATTATAAACTTAGCTTTATCTAGTTATTTTTTTTTTTGCAACAATCACAAACATTAATGGCTTTATGGTGATTTTTTTATAGCTATGCAATTCCGAATACGATAAATGAGTACATAATCACTCAGATCATCAGACAGATTCTCCATAGCGTGTATACTCTAAGCCCTCTAGACATAACCAATTAGCTGCTGTATGGTTCACTGTCTTTGAATTTAATCTTCTTGAAACTTTCATTAGCTGGGTTAAATTTAAAATTACAATTTTGAACCACATTTTATAACATTTGCCCATCCCAACTTAGGTGTAGGTTCTCAAAAATGAAACATTACATAGCCTTCCAATCTGCCTAATAAAAAACTTTCTCTCTGCTGCCAGGGAGGTTATATACAGTACTTTACAAATCTCCAGCATGTTTGCACCACCAGATATTGTATCAACTTTTAAACACTCACAGCCATTTCAGAGGAACCTTATTGACTACTTTATTATACTCAAGATACTCCCTTAAATCAAGCAACACCCAGCCCCCTTTGCCCCATTCTGCCACTTCCAGTGACAGTACCTTATAGTTCATCATATTTATTTCACAACCCTGAATACTTGATTTTTTTACTGGGACTCAGGGATTGCCATAATACTAGGTTGTTGCTGCATGAGCCAAGCATCATGTATATCCTTTTAAGCTCATATCTGCCCTATATTTGAATGCTTGATCTTAACAAATCTAGAAGAGCACCAATCAGAGCTTGTACTGTATCTTCTAAGGAGACATTACTAAAATTAAGGGGTCCAGCACTCAGTTCTAAGTTGTGTTGAAGAATGATCCAAATGAGCAATGCTACTACTCTAAACTCCATTTTTACAGAGGTTAACAGAATGCTTATTTTGTTATTTATCCTTTCTGTTCCCAAACCAACTACATCATTATCCCTCAAACAGCCCAAGGATAAGACAACATTCTATCAGACTTACCATAACTTATTTTAATGTTACTGTAGTTCCAGCATTGCCACTGGGCTAGTCATTTACTGCAGGATAATGCATATTCACCTAATATGTGTCAGCACACTCCAAATCTGTGACATCACCATGAAACCCTTAGCTCAATCCATTCTGTAACAGGCTGCTTTGAATCATCAGCCATAAATCTTTCAGAGCTTCAGAGTGAAATAACAAATTCATGGTTAATTTATACAATATTTAAACATACTAAAAAATCCAAGACATTCAGTACCTTACTGGAATGTGTAAACAGCACAGGATCTCCATTATATCATGTGTGATTCAAGCATTGGTAATATCTTCAAGTTCTTCCACATAGTTTCTGCAATGGCAGGTTCATCACTGAACTCTCTTTACAGATCTCTGACTAAAAGAATGATACACAAATCAATATGTGCCTAAAACAAGAAACAGCATCTTGTTGGGTAAGAAATTTTTAAGGCTAATTTAATGTAAGTTATAGGACATTCTCTATAAGTGAAACACTCTAGGGTAGGCCCCAGTGACAATGTTTTAACTAACAAAACAAGAAATTATGGTAAATCAGATAGAATTTCTTTGTTTTGTTCCACTTGAAACAAGGCTAGTTGTTTACTACTAGGATTTAGTAAGCTGTAGCCACCAACAAAATTTGGGAGAGAGAGAATATTCCTTTGATCATACTGCCTATGAGCTTTACTGCTTTCGAAGCACCTTATAATCAAAATCTACATCAGTGTATACTGAGGTGATCAATCTGTAATATTTTGTAAACATGCAAATGGAAGACCAAGTTCTTCCCTCACACAAGTTGGAATCTGAGGCACCAGCCCTCTCTGAAGAAAAGAGGCTGTTGTGGCCCTTGTCAAATGCGCTTTGATCAAAGCTGGTGGTGACAACTTTGTCACTGTATTGGCCTTTACTATACATGTTATGACTCATCTAACCAAGGTTCCTTGAGGAGCCTTTTGGACCCTTTTTCAATGCTCCAAATAACATAAAAAGGTTATCAGATTTCCAAAAGGACTGTGTCTATATACAATATGTTTTTACTGCTCTGAAAGTCTATCTTGTGCAACAGCTTTCTTTGGTGCTTCAGGCTTTGGACAAAAGAAAGAAAGGCTTATTTTTAGTCACAAAACTTATTGGGCACCCCAGGAAGGAATATAGGAACTATATCTTATCCTAATGGAATATATATTAAATTCATAAATAAATACATTGCAGAAGAGTGTCTGCAGCTCTGCTAACCATCTAGCAGAGTAAACTGCTACTAGAAAACATATTTTGCTGAACAGAATGTCTTCTGAAACTTGTGAAGGAGGATCAAACAAAGGATTGCAGAGTGCATTGACAACAGAATTAAGATCCCAAGGAGGAACCAAGGACCTATAGATTGTTTTTTTTTTTCTGCTGACAGTTCTAAAAAAAATACTAATGTCAGTTTGAGAACCTAGGGGATTACCTTCCTAAGGACAAAGTACTGCACCCAAACCAGAGACCTGTAAGGTACTGACCTGTAAGACCTGTAAGGTACTGACAGCCAGACTTTTGTCGGCCCCATCCTGAAGAAATTCCAAAAACTGAACCTTGAATATGTTCCTAGACTGAAAACCTGATTGTGAGGCTGAGTATGGAAAGATCAGTGGCACACTGTCATAAACTTTCAAAGCAGAATGTTTCCATGAAGACATTAAGGTATCAATTATCTCTCACAATATCCTAAATTGAGAAGTCTCTGCATCTCAGGAGAAAAGCTACCAATTGAAGCTGAGTTAGTCTGGGAGGAAACAGGACCTTGACACAGAAAGTTATGATTCTAAGAAAGTTGTATAGGTACCCGAGCTGCCAGACATAGTAGATCTGAGAACCATGGCCTTCTTGGCCACTCTGGGACTATCAGAATGAAACAAGAATGTGATCTATTAGTTTTTCATTGGAACCACAGGGAATAATGGGAACTGCAGGAACAGATGCATCTTGCTGAGTGTTCACAATTGCAACAGAGCGCCTGTTGCTTCCTCGGCTGAAAAATCTCTCCACCTGCACACTGTTGTTGGAGACAAGGAGGACTACCTCCAGATACCCAAATCTGCAACAAATACTTCATAATATCTCTGATTCAGAGACCATTTCCCAGATAGATAAACTGAAGGCAGAGCCAGTACACTTCAGAGTGGAGTTGTCCTGCCAGATAGACCACTGAAAGGGACTGAAAACTGATTTCTGCCAGTGAAGAAGTAAGTATATCTTGCTTCTTGTGCTACCTGCTTGCTTATGTGTTGTCAAACCAGACTGACTGATTTCTAAAAACCCTGCCCTTGCAGTGTGCCAGTATCAGAAAGACAGCTCAGATCTTTAGCATGTTGATTTGAAGGCTCTGCACCTCTGGTGATGGGGTCTCTGGAACACAACCTGGTCTAGCATGGTACTCCAGCCCATCAGACTGGCATCAGTGGTCAAAATGAGCTGTTATGATGGAGCTAAGGAAGACCACTCCAGAGGTTCTGAGGGTTTTCCCACCACTGCAATGACTGGCAGAATGACCCTGAAGCCAGATAGGAGCTTGGTACTGTTCCAAGGCTGGTAACCAATGCAATGAGATAGGAGAAAGATCAGATGAGATCTCATGTGAAGTCTGGCCTAAGGGAGTATCTTTATGGTTGTTATCATTACAGCTAAAATCTGGAGACATATGTGGGCTGACACAGGTCTGTACTTACTTAACTGGAGAATATGATCTATATGAATGCTCATTCTCAGGGACACTGGTTTTCCACAGACATGGTAAAATGGATGTACTCACGGAATCCTGGCTGGTTAGTGGAATTCCAAGTGCCTCACGGAATCCTGATTTGGTTGACAGAATTCCAGGTGTGAAAATGGAACTAGCATTTGTTTTGGCAGCTCTGTAATTACAGTGCCATAAAAGGCACACTGCTGGTGTTGCTAATCCTTTTATTCTTTTGCCTGCTCTTGTCTGCTCTGCAAGAGCCCAAACCTGACCCTTTTGCCATTAGGAACACCTACTGTGCTGACCTGCCACTCTTCATACAGAACTCCATGAGTTCTGTGCAGAAATCATCAAGAAGCCAGAGATCAACAAAGTATTTTTCTTTCTTTAAAATCTTAAGTACAGTACATACTGGCAGGACCGGGGGATGTCCTAGTGATCATGTGTGTGAAGAGAGTAGGCAGTAGGAGGGAGAAAGTAATACTTGTTTTACTGTACCAGTTTATTGCCAGAATTATAAGAAGAAAAAAATTCTCCCTCAAGCTTTCTGCTCTGATGATTTAATTCTGAAGTTGCGAGAAAGGATGCTTAACTCTGATATGGGTGGTCAGCATTTTGAGGTTAGTAGGCAGGTCTTAAAATCACAAAGGAACCATTACATGAACACTGACAGAATCAGTCAAGACCAGAATGGTATGGGGTGCAAGCATGCAGGAAATCGACTGTGACTACGAGCATTGATGCTGGAAGGTCTGAAAATGGTAGGGTGAAGGAAGTAAAGGTAAATTCTTCCCTAGTAATAAATTAACATGATTGCAAAAACTGATAGGGCCACATATGAAAGTGGTTTGCCCATGGTCATAGTGGCCCTCTATTCTAGCAACTATTACTGTGGATATTTGGAATCTGGCACGTTGCTTCCCACATGAGTTCTTGTTTTTTGTTTAAAAGTAATGTGGGATTTCAGTACAGCCAAATTTATCTGTGCTGTGGTTGGCACAGCTGTCGGTGTTGCAGTCTTATATTTTAAAACTAATAGTAAGCTCCTTCCAAACATAATTACAAAAAATCCATTTTATATCTTTTTTATTGTATGCAGTGCCACCATGCTGCAAGGTTAACCTCATTGTCTGCCACAGCAAACCAGCTCCATTGCTGACTGTGCCTGGTATGAATGTAAGTAGGAAAAAAGCAAACACCAGTACCATTCTACTGCAAAAACATATGTGTTATTGTATTAAAAACAACACATGCTGTACCATTCGCAGATCAGGTCGACACAAAAACCCGTTTTTTGTGTTGACCCGATCTGCAGACGGTAATGTTATTTTTAATACAACAAAGCAGTTGTTTTTTCAGTACAGTGGTGCCAGTGTTTGCTTTGTCCTGTTAACCTTACTGTGCCTAGCAGACAAGTGGGTAGATGCTGGTATAGAAATATTGCGTCTTTCAAATTACAAAAGAGAATAGTAATAATTTCCACTGATTACGTGTTTAAGATCGTGAAAAGGGTTTCACTTAGCTGTCTACATCAGCTTCATTGAAAACCTAGTGATAATTCTTATCAGTATACTAAAATGTGTTGATTGCTAAGCTTTTTGAGGTGATAATAACTGTTACTGGAATTGTATACTGTAAATTATATACACTGAATTTTAATCTGTTTGAACCTAATCTACTGTATCTAGATCTGTATATTTAGAGAGTTTTGCTTACTTTCCATGTTGGTGGGGTGGGTCTACTGGTCATTTTTAGCTTGGGTGGGGAGCCCTCAATGTGTGGGGGCACAGTGATGTGGGTAGGGGGAGCAGACTGCGGTTGGTGGTTGGTAGGGGTGAGCGGACTGTGATTAGTGATGGGTGCTGGCCATATTGCTGGGGTGGGGGAGCAAATTGTGTTAGTATAGGTGGGGGGACTGGCCTAATTGTTTTTGTGTAGGGGTGGGTGAGCTGGCTGGGTTCATTTGTGGGGTAGGACAGGCCATGTTGCTGCAGGATAGGCCTGAGTAGGTGAGGGGGGTGAGGGAAAGGACTGCTCACTTGGGGAGATGATTGCTATATTGGTGGGGATGCTGGCAGTGGTGGGAGGGGCTGGGTGTATGTGTGGGGAGCTTATCATGTTGGCAATGGGAAGGGCTGGGCATACTGTACATGAGGGGCTGTGGTGGTTGGGGATAGGCATGTGGAATGAGCTGCCCATGGTATTTGGGGGTGTCCAGGCATGGGGACCTGGCCATGTATAATGACAACACAAACTGGGGGTGAAAGTTTTTTTGGGCTTAAAAAAGTTACTAAAGTATGCAACACTTGGCTCCTCTTAGGCAAGTATGTTTATTTTTTTTTCATGTGTGCAGCAGGTTGAAAAGCTGCAGGATGGCAGGTGTGTTCAGTGGTTAACCTGTGATCTTGGACAATGTTGTGGGGTGGCCTTATTGGTGGGGTGGGGTTGCTGCCCTAGTGTAGTGTGAGAGGACTGTCTAGTGTTCATTAATTGAGGGACTGGCTGTATTTGGAGGGCAGGGAAGTAGACTATTTGGTGGGTTGGGGAACAGCTATGTTTGGTGGTTAGGGGGAACTCACTGTTTTGGTTGGTAAGGGTAGATGGCCATGTTGGTGGGTTGGGGGATGGGCTGGCCACCCATGTTGGTGGTGTGGAGGTACTGGGCATGTTTGCTTTGGTGGGGTGAGGGTACTGTCCATGTGGGTGGGGTGGATTGACAGTGTTTCAGCTAGAACTGTCAGACACTGAATCAGTCTGTGTTGGGGCTGCAGGCACAAGAACTAGCCAGGTTTGCTTGGGTGGGGGCCTGGCAGTATTTCAAAAGGGTCTGTCTGTTGGTGCAGGGTCGGTCTTTGTTGTTGCTGTAGGAAGGGGAGCAAGTCAGGTTTCCTTGGGTGAGGTGGGAAGGAGTTGACAGTGTTGTGGCAAGGTCGGTCTCTTTTGCCACTGCAGGGGTAAAAATTAAGTTTTGCAGCCACTAGCCAGCAGGGCTAGTCACTGACTGGGAAAATCCACTAGCCCCAACAAACTTTTCCATTAGCCCAGCTGGTGTACTTAACAAATGTTACCTCCTCCAGTACAAGCCTGCAGGGCTAGTTAAAGAAAAACATTCCCAGCCCAATACAAAATCTACAAACATTTGGCAAATGTGCCAGTGCCAGTTTTGACCCCTGTGCTAGGGGGTGCCTGCTGTGTTATTTTTGGGAGAGATGTCCTTGTGGGCTGGGAGCAAAGTGCCTTAAAAGGCACACTACCACTGCTGCACATGAGTGTGGTTGGGTGATTGCCCATGTTTGTGCAGGGCTATGTGTTGGTGCTGGGGAGGAGGCCAACTGTGTTAGCTTTTGGGGGAGAGGATTGGCTAAACTGGTGCAGTGGCTGTCTGTGATGTCTGGGGGGCTGTGTTGGTGTTTTGGGGATGGGTCTGACCACGTTGGTGTGGCTCATGAGCCGGCTGCGTTTATTTGCGTGTGGTGTGGTGTGGTGTGGTGGGGTGTGGCTGTGTAGGTGCAGGGTTGTCTGTATTGGTGCAGGGAGAGCTGGCTGTCTTTGTCTTTGGGAAGGGGACTGGCTGCACTGGTGTAGGTGCTG
Source organism: Neoceratodus forsteri (assembly GCA_016271365.2). Classification (NCBI taxonomy): domain Eukaryota; kingdom Metazoa; phylum Chordata; order Ceratodontiformes; family Ceratodontidae; genus Neoceratodus; species Neoceratodus forsteri. Next base: position 903,354,157 of record CM028131.1, on the reverse strand, counting down.
TCAGTGACGCAGCAGGGGAGCAGGTGGTGCTGAAGACCAGCAGTGCTACTGAACAAAATAATAAATGGTGGTATTGTTGGCTTGTGACTGGAACACTGACTTGGAGACCTTGAACTCACTCACTGGTTCAAACCCCACTAGAGCAAAGTAACCATGGTGTAGCTGAGGCCAGTCAAGCTGCGAAATGAGTAAAGCAGTGCCCCACTGAAAATAAGATGTGTGGTGCATTTGAGCTGGGCTATCCCAGTAAACTATAAAAGAGAAAAGTAAATAGACACACACATTCAGATAAAAAAAATTCTTTATTAAACCACATCAGACTGAATACATCTTTTGTTTGTCTCCTTCAGAACTACTCTTTCATTTTTTTTTTCTTTTAAATACTCCAATGTGAAAAATTGTGGTACAGGAAATGTAAACAAAGAGACTTGCATTTCCAAATGTACCATCGTGGCCATTGTTTCTTTCCCTAGGTTGGAGCCTGGCTGTGTTGTGGTGGAGGAGCTGGGCATTCAAACATAGAATTTGTTGGCAGAAAGGAACACTTGGCCACCAGTCTGCCCAGATGGTCCAAGTGGAGCTACAGGGAGGCAAGGGCACTTGCCCACCCTGGTACTCTGACTGTGGAGCAGTGCCCTCTAAAGGGGTGGATGACAAATGGGAGGAGCGAAGTGCTGAGATTAGCTTTCAGAGAGGGTGAGCATGACGGAAATACACTTGTTCCAGTGCCTGCCAGTTGACAGTCTGCCCTCCCCCAATCAAGTGATAAAAGTACTCATTTATTCAAGACAATCACAAATTCCTTTGCTTGCTTCTGTTCAGGGCATAGGCTGAAATTTGAGACTGAGGCATAAGCACGGGGTGGGGTTGCATGAGATGTCTCAGTGCATTGTAGAGCTGTCCATCTATTGGTGGCTGACACAGCTGAGGGGTGTGTTTAAGAGCATCTAGCAGGCAACTGGCTCATGAGTGGAGGGTAGCAGATCATCATTTTTCAAAGGACGTTGGGTAAAACAGAAATATACTCCTGTTTGCAATGGCTAAAATGAGGTTACTGTATTTTGTTGGACACCGTATCTCATACAGCACTAAGATTTATCACTAGTGCTCATTATAATCCACTGTTCTCTTTATGCATAAATTGGCTGGCATTCACTAAAAACTAGGAGACTGAAAAATGTGGCCATTTGGACTTACAGAGCCCTCACCAACAGGCTTCCCCAATAGAGCTCTGATCTTTTAAAATGTACCCCTGGAACAAACTCACTCAGAAGGTACTCCTATATCGTGCTTGATATTCCTAGAATCAGAACACACTATTGCGCATCCCCCTTAAGACATGCTGTCCCCTCCCTTTGGTACAATCTATAAAAATCCTTAAAACTTTCGCAAATTGTCAGTATGGCTGCCTTTAAAACTTCACTTAGACACTTGATGAAGGATACTTGCAATTGCTATTCATAATCCAATACTTAGTCTGAGGAGCCCCGAACCAATGCACTAGCCCTATGGCACTTATTACATGCACCTCGTTAATCACTGTCAGTGCTGGAATGTACAGTGGCATTGCTGTGATACCCATCCCATCCCCTTTCCTCCTTGTTCACCCTCTTTCCTCTCTTTCTTCTCTGCAATTCTTTGCCTACCTTATTGTAGTGTGCCCTACTATTGTATATGTTCCTTACTAGTTTCATTAAGATTTGAAATGTAACCCATGCTATGACAATCTGTACTGTTTGCTCTATTGTAAAATGTCTTCTATTGTAACAGTAATTATTCAGTTGTGTTATAGCTCATGTATTGTCCTCCCAGGACCACCTTATAAATGAGTTCTCTCAATAGTGTTTTGCCTGGTAAAATAATGATTGATTGATTGTTTGGCAACCAACAGTTTTTGTTTTGGAGCAGCAGACATGGACTAAAAGCACTGATAGAAGAACAGACTGAACAGTAAGACAGGGAGTGAAGAAAGCATTCAGGGTCTACCCTGCTTGATTAAACATAATAAACCTGAAGTTGGTAAATCTCCACGTTGGGATGATTCAAAGATGATGGGCACTGAGGGTCTTAAGATGGCTTCCACCTCATGGAGTGGACGGTAGCATTAAACGTACACCAAGCAGGATCTCCAGCATGTAGTCATAAGGTGAGGGTTCTGCTCAGTTAAACAGTTTGTTATTGTTACTAATACCAGGCTATAATGCCACAATTAAACTTGATTTAAAGAGTACTACTTGCTGTTAGGTAATTGGGCTACCACCACTGTTTCACAGGATATCTTATTCTGAGATACAGGCTATTAATATTTTGAGGTTAAAAAATACATACATATTTGGTACAAATATTCCAGTCTCTGAGTCAGTGTTTTACATTTTTCAGTTTGGTAAAGTCTAAAGAGCATATTTATTTTATTTATTTATTGAGTACTAGGAATGCAAATACCTTTGAACACAGTTCATTTACAAAGGTTCCGCCATCATGTATTATTAACAACAAAGGGTTCAAATAAAGGGAAAACAATACAGTTAAGACTATTGAACATAAACATTGACAGTATCTATTATAATTACAGTAGTTTCAGGTTGGAAGGACTGGTGTACAGAAAACAAGAATAATATTGGCATCATACGTTAAGAACAGTAGATAAAATAGGTCAGATAACATATAATTGGTACAGGTAGCATATCACAGATTACAAGGAGAACATATTCAAGGAGCTGTACAACAAGGTGGGAGAAGGAGAGTAGAATAGCGGGGGAGGGAGCTGATGCGCACCACAGAAGGTGTGCAGAGTAGAGGGAGAACAAGGAGGAGAGCAACATACCTCTCAACTGTCCCTGATTTTCAGGGATGTCCCTGATTTTGCCTCAAAATTTTACTCTGTCCTCCTAAAATTTGCGTTTCTGTGGCTAAACAGTGGGATTTTAAGCACAATTTAATGTCAAGCATTTAAGTTACAGATGTGTTTTTCTTTAGAAATGCATTTTGCACTAAGCCCCATATTCTGCCAGCTTTCTGGGTGGATATCTCTAATTCTAAAGATGTGTCCCTGATTTTGGTCCTTTGTCCCTGATTTTTAAGCCTTGTCCCTGATTTATGAGGCAGGAGGTTGAGAGGTATGGAGAGCAATGCAGTCTCAAATTGTATAATATTGCATGATAAGAATCTATGTGTCAGGTGAGGCACGGGGGCGCTCCACAAAAGGCATTTCAGAAATATTTTGGAAATGATGTTATCATTAACAGCAATAATGTCTACTAGTCCTCAATGCTGTAACCTAGGGAAGGAGGGGAGGGGAAATTGTTTAACCACAAAATGCACACTAAGCCAAAGCTTGTTTCCAGATGTGGCCTGGGAGCACAAGGAAGTTAAGTGACTTGCTCAGAGCCACACAGTATGCAAGTGGGGGCTGATGAGATTCAAATCCAGGTCTTCAGGTCTGCAGCTCAGTGCCCTTAACCACTACACTATATTGCTTCCTTAATAGTTGAAGAATGACAGAAATCCCAAATATGAATTACATATTTTTGTTCTTAGCTTTGCTATTTTTTATTTTTAACTGAGGTGAGTTCCCCTGCCCCACTTCAAATTCTTACTGATCTCTGGAGTTCAAGCTCCACCCCAAGCACTCAACAATATCTGGTACCCTTCCCCATTGAACTAAAGTTACTAGAGTGGCATAGGCTGATTTATTGAATGACACATTAATGACTGGAAGTGTGAAAGATAATGTGGGTTGGCAGCTGGTAAGTGGATCAGTATGTCACTTGGAGGCTTCAATGAATGGGGGCCCAGGATGGCTGATATGTGTGTGTGTGTGTGTGTGTGTCAGAGAGAGAGAAAGAGAGGAGGCATCTGAAATGTCAGGATACACTAAGAAACCTTGGAAGGTGAACCTGAATATGACATGTTAAAGGGGCCTGAAAGACTGCTGTTTAGCCACTGGAGGAGAGGTGTCATACTGGGTTCAAGTGGGTTGGGGCTGTACTGATAGTGGCTGGTTGGGTTGATGGTGAGAAAGCATTGGTTGGTTATGCTGGGGCTCAGAGGGATGTCATTACAGTCATGTCTGTATAACTGAGGGTAGAGAAATACAGTAAACTAGAGAGAGTGCATGTGTGTGTGTGTGATTGCAAGCATTTGACAGGTTACCTATGACTTGATAACATAGAACACTGGTGGCTGGCACTTTAGCTTTTGCTAGAATGAGATTTAAATCCCTGCAGTATTTATTTTTTTATTTTGTTTATCTCTTGGGCTATAGGCAGGGGATATACCCCCACTTCAGTGCCTGGACCCCACCACCTAGCATTCCCCAAGGCTCCCCAAACTGAGAGAAGTCTGCAGCTTGCACCAGTGGCATGGCTCCACAAGGGGAGAGATGAAGCTTCACCTGAAGCCCTAGCTGAGGCTTATGCCTGGGGCGTCATTCAGGCAGAGGTCCAGGGGCTTCATGGAACAAATCCAAAAAGGGAGTGGAGCGTACACAAAGAAAAGGACTAAAAGCTGGAAAGTCAGGTTTTCAAATATTTTACCATAAATTCACGAGAAATCTTACAACAGCTTCTGCTTCAGTAATGGCCCCTAGCGCCTTGACCCCAACGAGTCTTCAGTGGGGTAAAGCAAGCAAAAAAAAAATAACCACATGAATATGTATACCAATTAGTGCACCTGTTCAATGACATCATCCTGATTCAATTAATTTAAAGACCTATGTCTTACTACAACAAACATAATGCTAGCATACACATAAACATTAAAGAAGTGTTATAAAAAATTAGCTACTATTATTCCTGTAGCACAAACAACTCATTTGTTTAGTTTCAAAGCATATCATTCCTAGAATTTATTTCTTTTTTATCTAAACTGAACGGTTACAGTAATTTTGGACTGATTAAAATAATACATCAATAATTATAACTCCATTAAATGCAAAACTGTGTAGGTTGGCATGTCTAGGTACAGTATAAAAGAGACAAAAATGTTGAAAACAAAATAATTCTAATAATATCAAATTATTTCTATAAATGACATATTCCTACTATACCACAGACAATATATTTTCAAAATTTAATGAAGTTAAATGCACTAAATTATTTTTGTTTTAATGTCTTTAAAGTGTTAAGTAAAGGACAAAGGAATTACAGTGGCCAGGACTGATTAAAGTCTATGCATCAATAATCCTTGCTCCATCTATAATAAATCCAGGTAGGTTAGATGCCCAGGTACTGTCCAGAAAGAGAGAGGCAAGGATCCTACAACAGCATATGAAAGAAAAGTACAAAACTAGTGAATATAGAAAGATTCAGGTACGTTTTAAGCTATAGGAAAGACGTGTAAATGTATTTCTTTAACATTTAAGGAAAGGTTTAACATCCCAACAGTCATTTAAACCTGTTGGTTTCACACTGCTTAATTTATAAATCCACTTTCTTTCTGAAACAACAGGTTTGCATGATCTCCCTGTACCTTGGGGGTGGAATCCATTCTAGTATGATAAATTTAAAACCATCTGGTAGTGAGTTATGGTGCAAAGTGAAGTGATTCCCTACAGAAGTATCTTGTCTGTTATTTATAATCGATCTGACATGTTCTTGAACTCTTTGTTTTAGTGGACGTACAGTCTTGCCCGCATAGGTAAGGTTGCAACTACACCATAACACATATACAACGTAGGGAGTGTCACATGTTATTAGTTCATTTATGTTAACTGAATAGCCCTCAAACCTTGGGTGTTTAAAATGTGAACTTGTCTGTGAATATCTGCAAATATGCATCTTTACATTTATGGTAGTCACTTGTTCTTAATGGTAGCCATGTATGGCTCTGAGTGTCTATTGGTTTCTGCATCCCATTATGTACAAGTATGTCTTTCAAATTCTTAGCCCTGGAGAAAGAAACTCTAGGTCTAACACCAACGTACTTCCCACTTCATCATCACTTAAAAGTATGGGTCAATTTCTGTATATAATATTGCCAATTTGGCCTGCTACATAGTTGTATTCCATGATAAATGTACATGGGATGTGCATCTCATGTTGTTTCTTAGGCTGGTCTAATAAACCACCTCTACTCATCTTTTCAACCTTACACTTAGATCTTATCAATAAATCCAAATCATACCCTCTATCAGTAAATCTGTTAATCAATTCATTTGCTTGTGATTCAAAATCTGCTGATGTATTACAATTTCTTTTTAGACATAATAATTGACTATAGAGTATGGATTTTTTAAGGCTTGGATGGGGTGCACTAGCAGAGTGAAGAAGGGACTTGGTCATTGTTGGTTTCCAAAAGTTTTGGTTCTAATACTTTTACACTCTCCAGGTGTCTCACTTTCACTGATACACAGGGCCAGATCTAAAAAATTCAGCTGAATAGGATCTGCTGTATATGTGAATCTTAAATTCAAATCATTTGTGCCTAACCAGGTCATAAAATCATGTATCAAATTCATATCTCCCTGCCATACACAGATAACATCATCAATAAAGTGGAACCATCGCTTTATGTTCCTATGGTAGGGGGTTATTCTCTGGTTAAGCACAAAACATTGTTCTAGCAACCCAAAATAAGCTGGCATAGCTTGATGCCATCACTACCCCATTGCTGTGCCACATGGTTGTTTGTAGTGGTTCCTTCAAATTACAAACAACTGGATACAAATCTAAATCTGCAATACAAGAAAGAACTCTATGCTTTATTATCAGACACTTTGTGTAAAGGTGACATATCAGAATCAGAATATGGCTATATTTGGCAAGAACATCCAGTCACTGCAGGTTTTACATCTTACCAAAGATTTACAAAACCGAGAAGACCCTGGTAGACCTACAGTTTCAGGGATAGGTTCTTTAATACAGAACCTCAGAAAATGTGTGGATTTCTTCATGCAGTATAGTGTCCACACAGCTTCAATCTTATGTAAAAGATACTACAGATCTTTTTGAAAAAGTAGATACTCTGAAATAGGAAGATGATTACTGCTGGTTGGGATAGATGTTGAATCTTTATACACCAGTATATGTCACAAAGAAGGGATTAAACCGCAAAAATATTTTTGAACAAAAAAACTCAAGTGACATACCTCTAAAATTCATTTTCAAATCTTTGGAGTTTATATTGACTCACAATAGTTTTGAATTTGAAGGAACCCACTACAAACAACCATGTGACACAGCAATGGGGCAGCAATGGCACCAAGCTAAACCAGCTTATTTTTGGGTTACTGGGAACAATGTTTTGTGCTTAACCAGAGAATAAACTGAGGAGCTTCCCGCGCCCCGAGCGGCACCCACGGAGCCCAGCTGCATCAGTGCCACCTTCAGTGGCACTACTTGTTGCTTCCATCCTGCCCTCCTGGTCCTGCCTCCCGGTTCAGTACTAAGGAGTTTACCATGCCCCGAGTGGCGCCCACGGAGCCCGGCGGCATCAGCGCTGCCTTCAGCGACACTACCAAATGCTTCCCTCCCACCCTCCTGGTCCTGCCTCCCGGTTCGGCACTCAGGAGTTACCGCGCCCTGAGTGGGCCCATGGAGCCGGCGGCATCAGCACCGCCTTCAGCGACACTACCCGACACTTCCTCCCACCCTCCTGGTCCTGCCTCCCAGTTCAGCACTAAGGTAATCACTGCAATCTACTCTCAGCTGCACAGCTTCTAGCGCCTCCTCAGATGCGTGCGCCACCACCCCATTGACAGCCCTCTCCTTCCGGTTGGGCGCCTGCTCAGCCAGGCCAGCCAAGCTGCTACCCGACCCGTGGAGCACTCCTGCTGGATTACGGGCAGCCGCTAGCCTGGGATTAGTGCTTCTTTCTGCTGGGCTATTTTTGGACTATATATTGAGGCCATATTACCTAGCACAAAAGGCCTGTAATTGTAATCCTTAGTTGTGTTACTTAATTATATTCTCTGCTACCTTAAAGTTTAAGTTGAAGTGTTACAGCCTTTTTGTGTAGCCATTATAACCAGTTCATCCCTCACTTTTGCTAAACATAGATAACCAGCTATTTATCTACTCCTGCCTTACCTTGTGTTTGTTCTCTACTCCTGCTGTGTATTCTCCTCTACCCTCCTAACAAGTCTGCCATTTCTCCCTCTGCCTAAACTCCAAAACCACTATTTCCACACTACTTGGCATCTTCCAGTCTCTGTCTTTTTCCCTCCCTTCTCCTGCACTCGCTCCATTTTGGTAGCCTGCCCCCTTCCCCCGCCCATCTAACTTCTGCCATCCTATGGCCTTTCCTCCAGAACTGCAAATTCCTGTCCTTTGTCCCTTCTTCACACTCTCACACCCTCTTTAAGTTACAGCCTGTCTCCTGCCTTCCTTTGTTCCCTTCAACTATTTAATTAGCAATCTCTCCTTGCTTCCTCCTCAGGAGCTTACCACGCCCCAAGTGGCACCCACAGAGCCCAGCGGCAACAGTGCCACCTTCAGCGACACTACCCGATGCTTCCCTCCTGCCCTCCTGGTCCTGCCTCCCAATTCAGCACTAAGGCAATCACCGCAATCTACTCTCAGCTGCACAGCTTCTAGTGCCTCCTCCGATTGATGCGCCTACCCCCGTTGACAGCCCCTGATTGGACCGGAGATTCAGCCCTCTCCTTCCGATTGGAGCACCTGCTCAGCCGAGCCAACCAAGCTGCTAACCGACCCATGAAGCACTCCTGCCGGATTACCAGAGCGCCCGCTAGCCTGGGGATTTGTGCTTCTTTCTGCTGGGCTATTTTTTGTCCCGCCCCCACCACATCCTCCCTGGCCACCTATTAAATGCACTACTTACCCCGCCCCTTTCTACCTACTCCAATCCCTCTCCTACAAGTTCTACTCTTCCTCTCTTCCCCTGCCCAGCTACTCTACCTAACATTTCTCATGTCTTATCCACTTCTCCCTCTAGCTACATTACCCCACACTTGCCTGGACCTCTCCTCACTCCATATCTGTGCCAACTGTCCCTGGTAAAATGGCACAATCAATAACCCTTCTTCTTCTGATCTTCTCCTTTCTACCCTCCCTTCCCCTTTTAACTCCCCCTCTAAGTTGCTACCCTGCACCCCTCCCCCACTGTACTGACTCATCCTACAAATGCCCCTATAAGTCCACAGCATCCCTCCCAGCTACCATCTGGTCCAGTTTCTCTCGTGCCCCTCCTCCTAGGTCTATTCCTTTGGCTGCCTCCTGGTATCTCTCTCCCATTCCAGTACCCACTTCCTCCACACTGCCTGCCCTTCAGCCACCCCCAAACGGCGCATGGCAAAATCCTGATCCCCCCGCATTCTACGCTACCACCTAACCATTGCCCTATTACTACTGGCTGCAGGGGATATACACCCCAATCTGTTCCCATCTCCAGCTTCTGGCCCTGGCTACCCTATGCCAGCCCCTCAACCAAGGCCAACACTGACACTCATTCTGGCTCCCTTCCCTGAGGCTTACGCCTCCTCCATCTAAACATTAGTAGCCTAGCCCCTAAGCTCGATCAGCTCCAGGTTCTAGCCGCCCACCATGCCCCCGACATAATCATCCTATCCAAGACCTGGCTGAACCCCAGCCTCCCAGATCATACCATCGCTATTCCAGGGTTCACCATCACTCGGCAAGACCGGCCCTCCAGAGGAGGTGGGGTGGCTATCTACATCAGATCAGCCCTACACTTCTCTGTCTCTCTTTCAAAAGCTGAACCCAAAGCTTACGAGCTTCTTGTGGTGAAATTGTCCCCTCCCTCCTCATTACCCATCTTTGTGGCTGGTATTTATTGCTGCCCAGGCACGCCAACCACAACAGTCACCAACCTTCTGTACCAACTCATGTCTTTTGCCCAGTCAGGTGAACTATATGTTATGGGTGACTTTAACCACAACTGGCTAGCACCCACCTTTAACAAAACCCGAAATGAGATAACTGCTCTCAACCTTAACCAAACCGTTACAGAACCTACACGGTCAAATCATAAGTCCAGAAACCACTCCCTTCTTGACTGGGCACTTACATCTCACTCACACCGCGTCGTCAGCTTGGGCCTCCTCCCTGATTCCATTAGTGACCACCACCTAATCTACTTGGTCCGCAAAATCCACAGAGTTAAATCCCCTCCCAAATTTATATTCCAATGGTCATATAAATCCTTAAACCTCTCCCCGAAGATCTAGCTCACTCTAACTGGGACCCAAGCTCAAGCTGCTCTAACATGGACTCTGCCCTTATGCACTTTTGGAACACCTTCCTTACCAACTGGAACAAACATGAGCCCCTGCGATGGGCTAGAGTCCGAGGGTCTCACCTACCCTGGATATCACCTGAGCTGATAGCTTGCCAACTAGCCCGTGACAAGGCCTGGCACATTTGCAAATCCACGCTCCTCTCAAGCGACAATATCACCTACTGCATGCTCTGCAACAAGTGCACTAAGGCCATCCACTTAGCTAAGGCCGAATATTTTAACAACACCCTAAACGCAAATCTTGGGAGATGTTCTAAATTCTGGAAAGTCATTAACTCCCTTTTCTCTCCCCAAACAGCAAATCCCCCACCTCTCCTCCTCGCCCAAGGGACTCTACTCTCCGACCCCCTGAAGGTAGCCTCCGAGTTTAATTCCTACTTCACTATTTGTGCTATGACCCTCCTATTTCACTACTTGTGCTATGACCCTCCTAGATTCCCTACCTCCTGTAACCACACCCACTCCCCAGACAGCTATCCCCCTACTGCTTGGTCTGAACCCCTTTTCCTTCAGACACATCTCCCCCATCGAAACTCTAGATGCCCTTCGCTCCCTGAACCCCTCCAAAGGCAAATCCCATGATGGTCTTGATAACAAACTCCTCTTCCTATCTGCCCCTGCCATCGCTACTCCCCTTGCGGCCCTACTAAATCTTTAATTCATCACCAAGTCACTCCCCTCTGAATGGAAGCATACCACCATCCTACCCCTACCAAAAGGAGGTGATCCTACCTCCACAACCAACTACTGTCCCATCTCCCTTCTCCCCACTCTCGCCAAACTCCAGGAACACCTAGTACTATCCCAACTCTCCCACTTTCTCTCAGAAACTAACTTCTTCACTCCATTTCAGTCTGGTTTCAGAAAAAACACTCTACCACCACCTCTACTAAGACTCATGGACTCCATCCTCACTGGGATGGACAAAGACAATTACTGCTGCTATTTTCATTGACCTAGCCAAAGCTTTTGATATGGTATCCCACTCCCTCCTACTATCCTGCCTATCAGGGGCTGGGTTAGCAGCATCCGCCACAAACTGGTTCAGTGCCTACCTACAAAATAGAACCCAATCCACTAAAATAGCTGACTACACCTCCCCCCCCCCATCACCACTGGCGTTCCCCAGGGCTCAGTCCTTGGCCCCATCCTCTTCTCCATCCTTCTAAATGATCTGCCTAACTCTTGCTCCACTACTGCAATCCACATGTATGCTGACGACACGGTCCTCTTTACCTCTGGCCATACCTACGAAGAAGTCACCTCTAATCTTCAGACCGATTTCAACAAAATACAACACTGGTTCAACTCCAACCAACTCTCCCGAAATACCAAGAAAACTGTCTCTATGTCTTTCGGCACTAGACAGCATCTATCCAGACTCACATCCCCACTGATCTTCCGTACCCTAAATAACACCATCCTTGATGACGTGCCCTCCTTCAGGAACCTAGGGGTTTGGCTTGATTGCCACCTCTCCTTTTCCACACACGTGGATGCCATCATATCAAAACTGCGTCCAAAACTTGGTGCCCTTTATAGAAACTGTGCTAGTCTCCCACTACCTGTGAGATGCGAAATAGTCCAGAAAATGATTCTACCCTCCTTCGACTACTGCAATGTTGTTTGCAGCTCTGCCTCTAAGACCACCTTAGCCAGACTGGACCCCCTTTTTAACACTTTCTGCCGGTTTGCCCTCTATGCCCCCCCCACTCCCATCACTGTGAACTCTATCATTCCCTGTCCCTTCCATCCCTTAATAACAGGTGCCTACTTCACAGTGCTAAATTTGTTTCCAACTTCTGGCTCGGTTCCCTCCCTCCCTACCTCGTATCCTCCCTATCTTCCCCATCTACCTTCACCCTCGCCCTCAGGTCTACTGACTCTAGGCTATTAGTCATCCCTCACCGAAGGACCTCCGCAGGCCAATCGGCTTTCTCTTACCTCTTCCCTAAGGTCTGGAATGGCTTGCCAGCCCAAATCCACCATTCTTCATCCAAACACTCCCTATCCTCTGCCCTCACTAACTTTCTTGCACCAGATTGTAACTGCCCCTGACCTCCCACCCACAGATGTATTCTCTTCCCCCTTCCCCCTTACGTGCCTGACCAGCGGCTCGGCCTTTGCCTAATTGTCTGGCTTATACATTGCCTTAAACACCCTACGCACCTACAGTCTTATTCACTGCTCTATCTCCCTTCTCTTTCCCCCATCATCCTTAATACCCTACGCACTTACAGTCTTATTCACTGCTACTATCTCCCTTCTCTTTCCCCATCATCTCCCCTAAAGCACCCCCAATTGCCCTAGTGTCTACTAGACTGCCCTTCCACCTCTCTTTTACCCCTATCTCCGATTTCCATTTCCCGCTGCCAACTTGGTACATCTCGCTTCAGTTCAAGTTCTGTTACTGGCACTTATGTAATCATGTATTGCCCTAGATGTGTACTCATGTTATGTATACCACTTTCCTTGAGGCTCATGTTTTTTACTGTTCTCCTCATGTAACAAGTTCAAAAGTAATCACAGTCAATTATGTTCATTTGTCTGTATTGCTCTACTCCTAATTTCAACTGTAGTACGTATACCATCCTTCATTGTAAACTCCCCCAGGTCGCACCTTGAAATGAGCATCTTTTTGCTCAGTGTACCTTTCCTGGTGAAACATTTCAATAAATAAATAAATAAACCCTACCATAGGAACATAGGAGATGGTTCCATTTTATTGATGATGCTATCTGTGTATAGCAGGAGATATGAAATTGATACATGATTTCATGACCTGGTGAGGCACAAATTATTTGAATTTAAGATTCACGTATACAGCAGATCCCATTCAGCTGAATTTTTAGATCTGGCCCTGTGTGTCAGTGAAAGTGAAACACCTGGAGAGTGTAAAAGTATTGGAAGCAAAACTTTAGGAAACCAACAGTAACCAATTCCCTTCTTCACTCTGATAGTGCACACTCTCCAAGCCTTAAAAAATCCATACTCTATAGTTAATTATTATGTCTAAAAAGAAATTGTAATACATCAGAAGATTTTGAATCATAAGCAAATGAACTGATTAATAGATTTTCTGACTGAGGGTATGATTTGGATTTATTGATAACATCTAAGTGTAACATTGAAAATATGAGTAGAGGTAGTTTATTAGACCAGCCTTAGAAACAACATGATATGCACATCCCATGCACATTCATCATGGAATACAACTGTGTAGCATGCCAAATTGGCAATATTATATACAGAAATTGGACCATACTTTTAAGTGATAACGAAGTGGGAAGTGCGGTGGGTGTTAGACCTAGAGTTTCTTTCTCCAGGGCTAAGAATTTGAAAGACATACTTGTACATAGTAGGACGCAGAATCCAATAGACACTCAGAGCTATACATGGCTACCATTAAGAACAAGTGGCTACCATAAATGTAAAAGATGCAATATTTGCAGATATTCACAGACAGGTTCACATTTTAAACATCCAAGATTTGAGAGCAATTCAGTTAACATAAAGGAACAAATAACATGCGACATTTCCTATGTTGTATATGTGTTATGGTGTAGTTGCAACCTTACCTATGTGGGCAAGACTGTACGTCCACTAAAACAAAGAGTTCAAGAACATGTCAGATCGATTATAAATAACAGACAAATACACTCCTGTAGTGACCCACTTTACTTTGCACCAAAAATCACTACCAAATGATTTAAAATATATGGGACGAGAATGGATTCCACCCCCAAAGTATGGGGAGATGGTGCAAACCTGTAGCTTCAGAAAGAGAGTAAGTGGATTTATAAATTAAGCAATGTAAAACCAACAGGTTTAAATGATTGTTGGGATATTAAATCTTTCCTTAAATGTCAAAGAAGTGAATTTACACATGTCTTTCCTATAGCTTAAAAACTACCCGAATCTTTCTCTGTTTACTAATCTTGTAATTTTCTTTCATATACGTTTGCAGAATCTTTGTCTCTCTCTTTCTGGATACTACCGAGACACTCCAACCTACCTGGATATACTATAGATGGGCAAAGAATATTGAAGCGTTGGCGTTAATCAGTCCTGGCCTACTGTAATTCCTTTGACTTTCTACTTTCCACTTTAAAGACATTTAAAATAATTAAGTGATTTTAACTTAATGACATTTTGAAAATGTGTTGTCTGTGGTATAGTAGGAATAATGTTGTTTATAGAAATAATTTGATATTAGTAGTATTATTTTGTTTTCAGCATCTTTGACTCTCTTTATAGAGTACTTGAACACTCCAGCCTACAGGGTTTTACAGTTAATGGAGCTATAATTATTGGTGTATTATTTTTAATCAGTCCAAAATTACTGTAACCATTCAGTTTAGATAAAAGCAAGAAATAAATTCTAGAAATGATATGCTTTGAAACTAAAAAAATGAGTTGTTTGTGCTGCAGGAATAATAGTAGTCTAGTTTTTTATAACACTACTTTAATGTTTATGTGTATGCTAGTATTATGTTTGTTGTAATAAGACATGGGCTCTTTAAATTAATTGAATCAGGATGACATCATTGAACAGGTGCACTAATTGGTGTACGTATTTATGCGGTTGGTCTTTCTGCTTGCTATACCCCACTGAACACTCACTGGAGTAGAGGTGCTAGGGGCCATTACTGAAGCAGAAGCTGTTGTAAGATTTCTTGAGAATTTGCAGTAAAATATTTGAAAACTTGACTTTCCAGCTTTTAGTCCTTTTCTTTGTATGCGCTCAAATTGGATTCATTGTTGTGTGCGAGGGGTGCAGCCTCTTTGTGGAGCTGCACCAGCTGGGCAGTTTGCTCACAGTAGTACTCTCTCTGGATTTCACTTCATGGATCGGCTGGCACAAGGTTTTTCCCTTTAGGTTCCCCCAGGAGGCGTAGATGTCTGTTGTCACCTCTGCCCACTGAATTGTGGTCCCGGCTGTTGCACACACAGTCTCCACCGGGTATCACTAGCATGCCAGAAAGCAACAACCCCCCCCCGGAGGAGAAGAGCTGTTCATGGCACGCTCATCCTACCTCCCCCCCCGCCGACCTCCTGATGCACTGATCTCATTCCCAAATATGGTTGTCAGCACTGCAGGTAGGCTGTCTGCACCAGCCGGCTGGCTTCTGCAGTGTTTCTACATATGGTATTTTGTGTAGAAGTGTGCATAATGAAGTGTCTGACAGGCTTTGTGTCCTTGCAGCCCCAGCTGACTGATTTGCCCCCAGGCTCCCAAACCTGGCTCCTCCACTGCCTGCCTAGTCTGTCTCTGCAGACTCTAACTGGTCTTTGTAACCTTCCCTCCTTATTTCCTAATATTCCCATGTCCATCCCATGCTTGAAGCTTCCTATTGTTTTTGCCCACCACTTCCACTGATAGTCTATTCCAGGTGGTGTCTTTCACTCTTAGTGAAGTAGTACTTCATCATCTCTCCTAAACTCCACCTTCCCCATGGAGCTTTGTTCAACGTGGGTGGGTGGACATGCAGAAGTGAGTTTTATTTGTCTGATCTCTGACATGAAAACTAAGAGACTCCATTTCATGGAGACTAAGAAAGTAGCCAATCAGGGCAGACAGAACTTGTTTGCCATGGGGCCAGGTGGCGTATTGGATTCTGTTGATTTGTATGAACACCAATAACCCCCTTGAGAAATTATCAGAACTTTGTGAGTAACAGTGGGTTTCAGCTTGCTGTTTGTGATGTGTGGTTATCCATTAGCAGGCTTTCACTATTCTCTTGTGGATTTTATGGGAATGTATTTTATTTTAACAGAAGCCGAGTCAGGCATTCAAATTTTAGATAGGACTGAACTGAAGGAGTCCACTTTGGCATCTGGTGGTTCAGCTTAATTCATGTTTGAGCTCTCATTAAACTGTGCAAATGAGGCACAGTGGCATCAAGGGATGGGGACTAAAGTGATGGAGGCACAGCTGATTGATGGCACCTCTAGTACTGCTGCCATCACTCCAGATGGATGAGGGCTGTAGAAATACCGATGTAGTCCCACTTCAGGTATGGGGTTTGTAGTGCTGTCACTGTTTCCATCAAACATGAGGGATGGGGGCCATAGTGCTGTCACAGCTGTTGTCACACCTTAGGGATGGGGGCTGTAGTGCTGTCACAGCTGCCATCACACCTGCCATCACACCTGAGAGATGACGTCCATAATGCTGTTGCTGCTGCCATCATACCTGAGGGATGGGGGCTGCAGTGCTGTTGCTGCTGCCATCACACCTGAGGGATGAGGGCCATAGTGCTGTTGCTGTTGCCGTCACACCCATTGGACGGTGGCCATAGTGCTGTTGCTGCTGTGGTCACACCTGAGGGATGGGGCCATAGTGATGTCATCTGCTATCACACCTGAAGGATGGGGGGTCGTAGTGCTTCAACCAATGTGCCCTGATGACAAGTGTTTGCTGCCATCTCACCTGGAGCATGGAGGCCATAGACTGCTGCTGCTGTCATACTTGAGGATCAATGTCGTAGACCGCTGCTGTCATCTCACCTGGAGTTAGAAATTGAAGTCTCCATAAACCACAAGGAGGTGTACTGTTGCAGATTAATGCTGCTGTTGAAGCACCAGCCAGCACTGACCAGCTACTATACCTGTACCTCATGCTTGTTCCATTGCTCCACTCATCAAGTAAGTAGGTGTGGGTGTCTGGTTCTGAATTTCTGCATCAGGTTTAGAGGCAATGACAATTTGAGGGACTTTTTTAATTTTCAGGGGGTTGGTTATTGGGGAATGTTAGTAGCAAGCCAGGTAGCCACACAAAAAGGCCCTCACCATCAGAGATGTTTAACCTGCATCTGAGTTCTGGCTTGAAAACTAAGAGGCTCCCTTTTCATGGAGACAAAGTAAGAAAGTAGCCAACTTACTGTGAGGAGAAAGACACTGAATATTTGCCATGGTGGTAGGTAGTGGTGCACTGAATTGTGATCATTTGTTGATGAGTGGTATACACCAGTAGCACCACTGAGGTGTGCATGATACTGTGAGTTACAATGGGGTTGCAGAAGAGAAAGATATGGAGTTAATGTTAGCCATCCAAAGGATGGTGGACAAGGAGGAGGTGTTACTGGTTGGAGACTTCAATATTCCACATGTGAACTGGAGCCTCCCAGCAGCAGCATCAACAAAGGAGCAGATTTATCCTGGACTACCTTCAGGTTGCCTTCCTTAAGCAACTGGTCATGGAACCAACTTAGCAGAAGGCAATACTGGACCCCATGCTCTCAAACGGGGATAGTGCAATTGGGGGAACAGTGACCACCGGTCAATGTGGTATGAAATCACAGAAGAAGCAGGACCAAACTGCACAAAAACATGTATCCTGAATTTTAGGAGGGCAGACTTTGGGAAAATGGGGACATGCTTGAAAGAGGCACTAATGGGAATTGGTGGGTGGAGGAACAATGGGCAATATTTAAAACAGGGATTACAACAGCAACACAATTATGCATTAAGCAGGTTAGCAAGGGGAATAGAAAGAGGAGGCCATTATGGTTTTCCAAGGAGGTAGCAGAGAAAGTAAAAGCCAAAAAGATTGCATTCAGGCAATACAAAAAGACACAGACAGAAGGGGATAGGGAGAAGTACCAGGAGAAGCAAGCGAGTCAGAGAGGTCAGTAAAGGAAGCCAAAGCTCAGACAGAAGAGGGCATTGCAAAATCAGTGGTTAGAGGAGGCAAAACCTTGTCCAGGTACATAAGTGAAAAAAGAAGGGTGAAGATGGGGCAGCTTGGAGGATGACAACAGTAAAGCTGACATACTGAACAGATATTTCTGCTCAGTCTTTACTGAGGAAGGGGAGGGTAACAGCCCTGAAGGGAGTACAATGAGTGGGAAGGGCACAGAAATGGACACAAGTCCCTTTACACAGGAAAGGGTCCTAAAGGAATTGGAAGGTATAAGAGTCGATAAAAGCAATGGGGCTAGATGAGGTGCACCCCAGGGTTCTAAAGGAACTAAGAGAGGTGGTGACTGAACCTCTGGCAATCCTGTTTAACCAATCACTGGAAACAGGGGAGGTACCCAAAGACTGGAGAACAGCAGATATAGTTCCCTTATACAAAAGCAGGAACAAAGAGGAAGACAGGAACTACAGACCAGTCAGCCTGACCTCAGTAGTGGGGATGATCATGGAAGCACTACTGAAGGAGAGATTGGTGGAACATCTGGTTGCCAGCAGACTACAGGACCCAAGGCAGCATGGTTTCACTGGGAAGAGGTCATGCCAGACCAGCCTCATCGAATTTTTCAACTGGGTGACAAGGGAGGTGGATCGGGGAGGGCAGTGGATGTGGTATATCTATACTTCAGCAAGGCCTTTGACACTGTGCCACACAGAAGACTGTTAAACAAACTGGAGACTATGGGAGTGGGCAGGACAATAATGGTGGGTGGGTAATTGGCTGGGTGGCAGGACACAGAGGGTGGTAGTAAATGGCTGTCACTCCACAGAGGCAAGAGTGACCAGTGGAGTGCCGCAGGGATCAGTGCTGGGACCATTCCTATTCAACATCTTCATCAGTGACATTGAGCAGGACCTAGAAAAGCAGAATTTCCCTGTTCACCAATGACACAAAGCTCTGTAACAGAGTTGACATGCCAGAGGGTGTAGACAGAATGAAGAGGGACTTGCAGAAGCTTGAAGAATGGTCAAGGGTTTGGCAGTTGAAATGTAATGCAAAAAGTGCAAAATAATGCATAAGGGCAAAAACCTGGAACAACATATCAGTTGGGGGGGGGGGTGAAGATATAGCATGCACCAAGCAGGAAAGGGACCTCGGGGTTAACATCTCTGATAACCTCAAGGTAGGAAAACAGTGTGACAAGGTGGCAGGTAAAGCAAATAGGATGCTGGAATGCATAGGCAGGAACATCACTAGCAGGAAAAGGGAGGTCATAATTCCACTACACAAGACACTAGTGAGGCCCCACCTGGAGTACAGTGTCCTGTTCTGGAGACCTTACCTATGTAAGGACATAGTGTGGAGAAGGTTCAGAGGAGTGCAGCAAAGATGGTACAGGGAATGCATTGCAAGTCCTTTGAGGACAGGCTGAAGGATTTGAACATGTACTCCCTGGAGGAGAGAAGGGAGAGAGAGGATATGATAGATATATACAAGTATCTTACGGGGAGGAACAGGATGCAAGAAAACACTATTTTCCAGCAAAAAGGATGTTCCAGGACTAGAAAGCATGTGATGAAGTTGGAGGGAGGGTGATTCAGGAAACATGAGGAAGAATGTCTTCACAGAATGTGTGGTGGACAAGTGGAGCACCCTGCCTGAGGAAGTGGTGGGGGCTGAAAAATCATGGGATTTAAGAATGCATGGGATAGACATAAGGAAATCCTGGAGGTCAGGGATAAGGGGCAATAGACTTCTAGAAAAACTTACAGTGACCTTATGAGCTCAAATGGATTGACCGGTGGGCCATAGGCCCTTATCTGCCGACAGTATCCATGTATCTATGTATTTAGGTTACTATTTCTGGATTTGTTTCTTCTTAGGGAGATGTGGGTCTGTCCATTGTAGGCTCCCACTAATCACTTGAAGATTTTTTAAGGGGGATGCACTTTATTTTCAATGAAGCAAATTCAAGCAGTTAAATGTAAGCACCAAACCAGAGGAGTCTACCTTGGTATCTGGTGGTTCTGCTTAATTCATGCCTGAACTCTGATAAACTAAGAGACCTACATGTTTGTTACATGGGCAAGTGGGGCATGGGCACCGAGGGATGGGGGCTATGCTGTTACATGTGAGTGATGGTGGCTGTGGTGCTTCTGCCACCATCACACTTGAGGGATGGGGGCCATAGCACTGCTGCTGCTTCCATCACACCTTGGGAATGAGGGGGCTGTAGTGTTGCTGCCATCACATCTGAGGGATCGGGGCCATAGCGCTGCTGTTGCCATCACACCTTGGGGATGGGGCCGTAGTGTTGCTGCTATCACACACATCTAAGGGATGGGGGCCAAGCACTGCTGCTGCTTCTGTCACACTTTGGGGTGGGGGCTATGGTGTTGCTGCCATCACACCTGAGGGATGGGAACTGTAGTGCTGCTGCCATCATACAGCAGGGATGGGGCCGTAGTGCTTCTACGGCCATATCACACTTTTGTACATTTTAAAATAATGTTTAATAGGTACAAGGACAGACGCATAAACAGTGGAGGTCAAAATTATTAAAATGCATGCTAGCAGAGAAAAAATTGTTAAATAAAGTTATAAAAAAATACTAATAAAATCAAAACTGCCACTGTTGCATCAAAACCAAGCACTGACTATTAGAAAATAGAAATAAACTAAAAATGAAAAAACAAAAAAAAAACCAAGCAGCCTCAAAGCAGCACCTAAAAATCCAGGAATGGAGAAAATAACCTGAGCAAGCCTCTGCTGAGAAACATCTAAGCAGACAATGTAAAGGAGGAGGAAATCTGTTCTGAAGAAAAAAAGCACCAAAATAAAAGCAGACCACAATAGCATGACTGTTTTCACATATCTTACACCCTTGAAGAAAACTGAAAGAATTTAGAGAATGGTAAAACACCTAGAGCGGGATTTTTCAACTGGTGGATGCAGTGCTTACATTTGTATTTCAGAGCTTGCTGAGTTCACACAGATGTGTCCAGATATATGTACCCTGTTCACATACATCTAGAGGTATTTGCAACAATTCAGCAGTATGAGGCAATTTCTGCCACAACTGCAGGACTCACATCTGTTTGTTGGATGCAAATGCAGAATTTGTCGGGAAAGTTATATCAACATTTTGAGGTGTTTGGGTGCAATTCCACAGATGTGTTTGACAAATGGAGCACTGCTTTGAAAATCTCAACCCTAGTCTCTAATAGGAGTTTGGGGTTTAGCAGAAGTCAATTTAAGCAAATAAAACAAAGGCACATTTTACATTTATAAACTCTGTCTGCAAAAACAAACAGGATTCCCTGCCAAGAATTAGTAAAGTCTGAGGAAACAAAAAAAAAGGTTTGATGACAATCTTGAGATAGGAGAACTCTAGTAGTACTGCCACCCCTAAAGCCAACACACTTAAAACTGATGTTTCAATGCAAACTGCCACAATGGACCTAAGGGATCCATGGTGATGTCACAGCTTTGGAGTGTTCTGGCCACTGGTAAGTGACCATGTGTTACTCATCAGTAATTGACTATCCCAGTGACTATGTGGAAAACACAGAAAACAGTCTATTAACCAGTCATGAAAATATGTACAGATAGTCAGGGTAAAAACATGCATGTGGTAATCATCTCTGAAACTCTCATTATTTATATTTATGAAACGTTATTCTGGTAATCAAGTAATCATTTAGAAAAAAAGGAGAAAATGCAAACCAAATGACATCTTAAATCTACAAAACCCATTCTATAAGCTAATTAGGGAGGGGTGCAAATAAATAAACTTTTTAGCATACAGTTACTACTAGCGTAAGCAGCATGAGTTTAAAGCAGCCTACCACCAATGACTCTCACCACTCTTGTAAAAAACACTCATGTGTACCACGTGAGTGACACAAGCTTTTAAGGAGCAATGCAGAGCACCCTTTCACACATCAGCTGATTGATGTGCCACCAAAGTCCCTCACACAGTTGAAAACAGTATTAACATGCAAAGTCCCTTTATCCCAAGGGCATAAATAAGGTACAGAAGGGTAGCATCTTTTAGAAAAAGTGATGTTCTAGAACAAGGGATCATGACATGAGGCTGGAATAGGGTAGACTAAGGGGTAATGTGAGAAAGTATTTCTTTACAGAAAGGGTGGCAGATGCATGGAACAGCCTCCCTGCGGAGGTGGTGGAGGCAAATTCGGTAGAAGAATTAAAAAATGCATGGGCTAGGCATTGAGGAACCCTAGCGATAGGAAAGAGAACAAGGCTGGAGAGTAAGTAGTGTCTGTGGTTTCTGCAGCAGGTAGAGAAAATGGGCAGACTGGGTGGGCCTAGCAGTCCTTATCTGCTGTCAATTTCTATGTTTTCCACCAGGAATGCCAGCTTTGTCTCTTTAGCTGCTACATTCTAATTGATACTCATGCAGAAAGAATTGAATGAAATAAAAGTAAGAGGCGGCATACATATCAAATTATTATACCCCTCCCAAGAGAAAGAAAAACAAATCTTTAAGCCCTCACTAAATAATGATGTGTTTTAGTGTGAGTCGGCTGCCTCCCACTGCTATGCCCTCAGTTCTCTCTCTGGGTGAACTCCACATTAGTTTCTCCTAGCTTCTCCCCTGCTTAAAAAAAAACCAAAAAAACAACAAGGACAGTAATTACTGTCTGGACAACCCATCCACGCTGCCATACACCCACCCACTGCTGTGGGTGGTGTCCATATTATAGAACTGCTGCACCAGGCTCCACCTTAGTAATTTTGAGTTTTGACCGCTGGTCCTATGTGACCATGTAATGTGGTTGTGATCAGTAACCAGGGTGAACTCCTTTCAATACTGTTAAGGCTGCAGCTTCTGCAAAGCCTAGACAATCCTTAGACACTCCTTCTTGAGTGTGGTGTGGGCCTCTTCTCTTGGCAGCAGCTTCCTGCTCAGGTTTTTGATTGGTGTTCCTCTCTCAAGTGTGTGACCTGAATAAGAATCACACGTAACCTATGATGAGATGCATTTACATGCACAATAAACCTAAGAGAATAGTCCGGACTTCCAAGCACAGGTGCTTGATACAATGCCTCCTTCAGCTGGTGGAATGCAGTATTACAGGTTTCCATCCACTAAACCTTTTCTGGCATTTCCTTCCTACTGAGATCAGACAGGGGTTTGGCCATGCTGCTGAAATTTGGCACAAATGTACAGTTGTACCCTGCAATCCATTGGCAGCCTGTACCTTCCTCTTGCTTGTGGGCATGGCCTATCCCTGGATGGCCTTAATTTTCACTGGCTGAGGCTAGATGTAGCCACTCCCCACCCTATTCCCAAGGTATGACACTTCTGCCATTCCTATCTGGCACTTCTCTGCCTTGATTGTCAGCCCAGTGGCCTGCAGGCAGCATAACACCTCAGTCACGTGCCTGACATGATCCTTCCAAGTCTTGCCATAGAAGGTGATGTCATCTATGTACACCAGAGTGTAGTCTTGTGTCCTATTCAGAATGCGGTCCACGAGCCGTTGAAAGGTGGCTGGCACATTCTTCATCCCAAATAGCATTATCCTGAACTTGAATATTGCAAATGGTAGTAGTAGTAGTAAAAACATTATTTTTATACAGGATATGGTAGAAAATAGCATCATTAGAACCGAAGTCCTATTTACTAGATGTTCCTGTTTTTGTGTAAATACAGAATTGCATGTAAAGCAATTGCAAAGGCAATAAATACATTAAAACAATTACACCGTAAGACAAACAATCGGCAAATGCATAATGAGGCAGGTAATATTAACTAACCGACCATGGCACATACATCTTGTCCTAAGTTCATATTTCAAATCCCTCATGATGGGCAGTCATTTGCAATAATCCCCACGCTCACTCCTCACCTTCGCTACCCTCCCTTCCTAACCCCAAAATGGCCATTTTATTGCTCTTAGCCTGTCTTCATGTACTAATTACTTTCCTTTTGAAATGTTTGCTTCAAACTGTTTGCATATTTGTTAGATCTACATATATTGTGTTTGTACCACTCTGTATACATTTTTGTTATAGTATGCATGCTCGACATGGAACCTTCGTAAACGAGCTCCGAGCTCAAAGGTATTATAATCCAAGATTTTAATAAATAAATAAATAAAAATAAATGGGGTGATGAAGGCCAATCTCTCTCTGGCTTTAGGAGTCAGGGGTATCTGCCCATAGCCCTTTGTCACATCTATGGTAGACAGGTAAAGGGCTCCCTCTATCCTCTCTAGAACCTCATTGCCTGTATCTTGTAACTCTCCCGGGTCACACCTGAAAATAGGCATGTGACTGTCTAGTGTGCTCACCTGGTTAACAAAAGCTAAATAAATAAAACTCCTGGACATGGGGTTTGTGCCTCATTCTGTGCAGCAGTTGAGCTTGTAGTAGTCGATGCAGAATCTTGTGTGCCTGTCCTTTCTGGGAATTAGTACCAGTGGGGATGCCCATGGACTACTGGATCACCTTGAGAGCCAGCATCTAACTTGATCTCCCCTTCTAGGGCATCTCTTACTCCTTCTGGTACTCTATAGTGTGGCTGTCTTTAAGGGGGGTTGGGATTCTGTATCCATGAGGTGTTCTCCAGGTATGGTATATCCCAGTTTCCCATGAACAATTCACCAGGCATACGAAGCACTCCACTCATTTTGGCAGCTTGGGCTGGTGTCAGCCACTCTGATAAGGTGACAACATCTACTCAGGATTCTCCCTTAACCTCTCCAGGAGATCCACCAGCAGGGCTATTTTTGCCCCTCTTCCAGATAACTGCACACTGCCAGGATCATCTCATCCCTGTCATGGTAGAGTTTCATCATGTTTACATGGTGAACTCGCTGTTTGCACCACCTGTATGGTAGTTCCACCATGTAATTAACATCATTTAACCTCCTGACCAGCGAGTAATGCTCCCTCCCAAGCCAACTGTAATTTGTTCTGCAAGACAGGGATGAGCACCATCAGCAATTGCCGGACTCTGTACTCCCAGGCTTTGGCTCCATAGTCGTACCATGTCTTCTGCCTCTGTAGTGCAGTGGCTAGGTGCTCCTGGGCAAACACCATGAGCTACTCATGCTGGGACTTGAAATGCACAATATACTGTAGAATAGACAAAAGCCACGTAAATTAAATTTAGTGCTGGCACGGCTAGGTCATAAATGCAGTATTTTAATCTTCTCGCTTTTGCCCTGACATCACCTTGCTCCTTCTATGACAGCAATTTAAAACATTAGCACAAATCTATTCAGTAACAGCGCTGTGTTGCTAATATGTGACTAATCACACTTTGTACTTTGCTTGAGGTAACTGCAGTTCAAGCAATGTTTAATGGGCTGCGAATCTGTGGTAATCACCAGTACTTGACTTAACTATGGTGCCCTTTTCAATGATAGCTACAGTAATTACAGAGTCGGTTCACACTCACTGTCTCTTGTCCCAATATAGACTGTGCTGTATACTGCTCTGTATTTGGCTCAAACTTTCCTGTGCTTTTGTCAGTATGCTACTTACTGGTCCGTGATGTTATTTTTGAACTGGTTGGACAGAGAGAAGGCACAGAAGCAGCCATTTACAACAATCGAGGATCGAAAGGCAGATGATCTTGCTGCATCTGTTTCCATCCCAGTCACTGAGAGTGTTGTCAGTGAGTTGCAGTGCCAGTTACCCCCTGCCAAAAGAGACGCTCCACTTACAATTTGTATATGGTGGAGCTGAGGTTTGATACTGGCAAGTATGTTGCAGAAAACGGCGTTATGAAAGTTGGGGTTTTCTGTCTAAGTATGGCATAGAGGTAAACGAGAGCACTGTCAGAAAATTTAAATCTGACTACTTGTGTAGACTTAAGTCAGTCCCTGACTCGACCAATCTAGTTGTACTGCTACCCACAAAACCTTGAGGTAGACCACCACTGCTACTTGTGGATGTAGAAACAGAATTTAAAAAATCATCTATAGTCTGAGGTCAGAGGGAGCTGTTGTTAATGCCAGAGTGGTCAGTGCAGTAGCCAGAGGCATAGTAAAGTCAAACAACCCTCAGCAATTGGTGGAGGATGGCGGATCCATGTTTTTTTGCAAGCAATTGGGTTGGACATTCTTGCACAGAATGGGGTACTTCCTGCTGTTTTCCATGGTCCAGCACCCCTGATTGTACCCCACCTCACAGACAGCACACAGATGTAGATATATGTATCAACCTTAGGGCAGAGACACTTATCGTACAAGCATAAGTGTCAGGATCTGTGTTCTAATGTATTCTACTACTAATGCATATTATGCTTTATTATGTCTCACCAATGTATTCTAGTCCTGAGAGATGCTTTCCATTATATTTTATTGTATAATCATAAGTTAGGCAACAGTGCCACCTTTACTGAGTGTGCATCACTGTAAGTGCAAGTAACCGTGGACACACAGATATCTCATTGTTCATGCAATGTCGGCAGCTACCAACTTCTCATGCTAGTTAGGATGGTTACTCATGCCACCTGTTTTTACCCAGCTATAGACTTTTTATGTATCTTCTTTTATAGTAACCATGACAATTACCAAACTATAAGACCTTTTGCAGCATGTAGCTTCTTGGAGACTAGACTAGAGACAGCAGCCTACGTACGTAAGGAAACTAGAAGCTCTCCCAGTGTTTTCACTGTTGATAGTAAGCCTGTTTCATTATTATTTGCAAGTAATAAATTGCATTTATTACTTGTGTTCCACTTGTCTGTTGTCTCTTCCTTTGTGCCATTCCAGCAAGAACCTGAGAAAGGTAATTTTATTACCCTGTTACATTTGGTGACTGTATGCAGGTTAGAAGGTGCAAAACAAGATTCCATTCAATTTATTCTGAATGTCGAGTAGTGTAGTGCAACTTTTGCCTACTTGGACCTACTCGTGCTACAGTGGTGCTCGATTGTGGTGGACACACTCGTCTTGGTCTCTGGCGTACAGGGCCACACCAGACCTCATTACACTCCCTTTGTGAGTAACAGCGCATCTTTGGCATCACCATTTACCCACCAGGGACTGGAAAGCAGTTGGGAGACGGCACCAAGGATTTTGTCCAGTTTTCCAACTGTTTATTTGTTTGTTTGTATACCCCTTCTTTGTCATGTCTGACTTGTGCACAGAAATGAGACTGGATGTCTCAAACTACCTCACATCCCATGACGGATGGACAGATTTTGTGCTGGATAAAAAATCTGCAGACAAACCATTGCTGCTAATATCTGACCAATACTCAAAGTCCAAACAAACAGCCAAGAAATGCAACTTTAAAGGTGTCTCTTGGTTGCAGCTATATATATGGCTGTTGAAAGTTTCACAGTGAAGTGTGCCTCCTTGAACTGCAAATGCATCTCTAAAACAGAGACAGTCTTGAAGGCATTGGAGTTACAGAAAAAGGAACAGAAACTAGTGGAGGAGACACAGTCACTCCATGATGCCAGCAACAGACTGTTAAACTGTATTGCTCAAGATTCTGAGAGAGAAATTTGTCTGTTAAGAGATGATTGTGAAAGGCTGAAATGTGATAAGAAACAGCATATCTGAATGATATTTTGAGTGATACGAATGAGAGTTTGAGAAAGAAGAATGCTAAGCTGAAAGAGGAGTATCAGAGAGTGAATTGTGAGCTAGATAAAGAGCTTAGGGAAAACGTTGAATTGGGAACCAAGTACAGAGTGTTGCACGTGAGGTTGAGAGAGGTATTGAGCAGGGCACTGCAAGAGTTTGTCACAAGAAGTGTAGAGAAAAGGTGGTGAGGTTGCATCATCAAAGAGAGGTTCTTGCAGGCCATGTTAAGGCAATGAACAGGTTTCAGTATACTCCCACTGAGACTGCATCATCCAGTGATGACGACTCTAACTTTAATGATGAGGCATGCCATGTCGCATGCAAGTCCAATCCATGTGGTGGTGTAACTCCCGCCAGCCATCCACAAGATGGCACTCACATTGGCATGCACTCTGTGTTGCCACATCTACACAAACATGGCGGAAGCCATATATAATGCCAAGATGGTGGCCTCCATGACACAGGCAGATGGCCTGTATAACGTGGCACACCCCCGCTTGCTCCCCCTCACCAGGTAGGACACAGAGGAGGTGTGAGGCCTAATTCAAGATGCTATTAGTAATATCACTGTACTGTAGGGCCAACAGAGTGCCATCTGGGTTCAAGCTGACAGAATGTTTTCAGACACTGTCAATCAGGATCATGCATAAAAGGCAGTCGCTGATGTGGCAGCAGAAGCTGCACTTCGTGGTGTCATGGAATGTATTGACTTGAACATGATTCCTCATACTTCCAACCTCCATAAGTCACTCACTCTGGTCAGCAAATTGCCGAAAGTATCAGAAAGATGGGCCCAACTGACAATCTCAGTTGCCATTTGGAGAAGGTGCGCTTCTCGCAGAAGCTTTCTCCAACCTGAGTATCAA
This sequence comes from Neoceratodus forsteri, assembly GCA_016271365.2. Classification (NCBI taxonomy): domain Eukaryota; kingdom Metazoa; phylum Chordata; order Ceratodontiformes; family Ceratodontidae; genus Neoceratodus; species Neoceratodus forsteri. The sequence continues at coordinate 903,325,856 of CM028131.1, read as the reverse complement.
GTTCAAGTCTTGAGACAGACAATCAAACATACCCTCTGGGCCAAACTCCCAGAGATGGTTCAATTATAGACTCTTGTCTACAATTACATCACTATGGCCCTCATTGCCATCAACTCCTCAGGTGTTGTAGGAGCTCACTTGGCCTACAAGGTTAAGCAGAATGTGAAAGAAAACCCCAAGGCCTACCACCAATGGTTATGGCTTGCATAGTACACTGGCAAAGATCTAGCAGGCAAACTTGCAAACCGAGACATGATTGAGTACAAGGATTTATACATCTGGAGCATGACTCTAGCATTGCGAGAAAAGGTTGAACTCAGAGACTACTCAAATACCAATTCCTTTGCCAACATTCTCACAAAAATGAAGCATGCCTACCAGGTCTACCTTCGCAACATGGCTTCCGGTAAAACTAACAAGGCTGCCATGATTCAAACTCTGGCAGCACAGGTGGCTGCAGTACAACCTACCTCAGACACACCTACCCATTATACCATGGAAGGCAGTAACCAGAAAAATTATGCCCTTTCTAATGGCAAGCAGTTGCATGGGGGGGGGACCGGAACTATAAAAACAACAGGAACAGAGACAGAAGCAATTGGAAAAATCCAAATGCCCAATTTGATGGCAGGAATCGTAACAGCCCTAGCTATCGAAGCCTAAAAGACAAAAACAAGACCCTCCACAAACTGCTGGAGAAGGTCCAAGCTAAAAGAGTGGCTAAATGTACGTGTACCATAGCAGCCCACGCCCTGGCAGCTGGGCAACCATGCGGTCAGAGGAATTCTTTTCTGGCCTTGACTGCTGAACAAACAAACAGCCAAGGGAAGAATTCTTCATGGCATTGGCTACTGGCCAGGCCGATATGATGACAAAGGAGAAACAATCCGTGCAGCCCACTGTCATGCCTGTGACGTCACAGGTACTTCTGTATCCCGTGCAAGACATACAGGAGGCCAAAAGAGATCCTGCAGGCCTCAGATTTCAGGAACAGGATGATGATGACAATTCTGAAAATGCAGATTGACAATTGTAGGCCCTAGTCTGGACTGTGAGTGACTTGATTGTTGACACAACTGGATGGCCTTGCTCCTGGCTACCAAATCAGCCATGTCTGTCCTCCATGATGAGGACTCAATCTCATCTGACTGGTCTACTGGCTGGAAGATCAGTGCCCAGGGTGTAGATGGTACCCAGCTACACACCCATCAATCTGTTCCTCTACCTGTGGTGGTAGGCCATGTGAGGACTAATTTTGTCTTTGACCTCATGGTATTACATCATCACCCTAGCATATTGGGAACTGACTTTCTAGCACCACATGGCTGTGTAGTGGACCTAGCCAACAGGCTACTTTTCCAGATCAAAGGACAATGTCATGCTGTCACCATTCCAGACTCACACATGGTGGCAGCCATCTTCCATAACAACAAGGAGTATGACGTCATAGCTTTGTTCAAAAGTCAAGACCTGTTTTCTGAGCTTGCACCTTTGCTGCAAAAACACTTTGATGTGTTTGACACCAACATGCATGACTGTGGAAGGATGCACACTACCATTGAAATTACAGGACCTGACGCTGTGGAGCAGAAGCAGTATCCATTTCCTGCTGAAGCCGTGCCATCACTGAGGGAGACCATCCAATCACTGCTACAGCAAGGAGTGATTAGGATCTATGTCTCCACTGTCAATTCACCTATCTGGCCTGTGAAAAAGCCAAATGAAGCTTGAAGACTCACAACTGATTATGGGAAACTTAATCAAGTTACCCCCAGCTGCGCCCCAACAGTAGCATCAGCACCTGATGTGCTCAAGCTGTTGACACCTGGCAAAAAGTGGTTCACAGCCCTTGATATCTCTAATGGGTTCTGGTCACTCCCATTAGCACAGGAAAGCCAATACAAATGTGTTTTCACCTTTGATGGATGCCAGTATACCTGGACCTGTCTTACCCAGGGCTTCCACAACAGCCCTGCCATCTTCCATCTTCACATGATGAATGCCCTGCTGGGGTTCTCCACTCCCCAGTGTCTCCTGCAGTCTGTGGATGACTTGCTTCTAGCAACCATGACGAAAGAAGATCATTTGGCTTTTCTAGATGAACTCTGTCTCCTCAAGTGCAACCCCTTTAAAACACAATTGTGTGAAAAGGTCATCTTCCTTGGCCTACGATAGTAGACCAAGGCAGAAGCTCAGCTGTCAAGAAGATCCGGGCTTGCAAGATCTGCCACTCTACTAGCATGGCAACACTGGACGCTTCTTAGAATGGTAAACTACTCCAGGGATTTTATCCCTGACTTTGCCTTGAAGACTGCTCCCTTGTATTAACTTCTGAAAAGGACATCCCAAGAACATGGGGCCCCATTCACACTGAAGCTGTAACACAGCTCAAGCAGGCCTTAGCCTCAGCCCCAGTCCCAGCACTGATAAACCCTAACCCAAATCTCCCATTCCATTAGGAAACCACACCTCTGATGTGGCCACATCTGCAATGCTGCCACAAAAGTATAATGGGTACTTCAGGCCCATTGTCTATGCATCTCTGATGCTATCCCCAGTAGAGATAAAGTATAGTCTCTGTGAAAGAACACTTTTGGCAACCCACTGGGCTGTTAAACATTTCATGTACGCTATTGGGTATGCTCCTATTATTTTGCATACCTGTCACACCCAACTAACCTTTGCTTTCAGACAAAGGAAAAATGGCTCAGTCTCTAACACCAGATTAACCCACTGGTCTTTGCCTTTGCAGGACAGAGATATCAAAGTACTACCTGCAAAATGCCATCCATCCTGGCCCATGGCCTACTCTACACAGGTAAGCCCCATGACTGTGCACACCAGCGTCCTGACTTACCTGAGCCAGGACCATTTTACTGGCTACACCAGATGTTAGAGGATACCACCATGTATCACATCTTTACAGATGGCTCTGCCTCCTATGTGGACAAAGAGCAGGTAGCAGGATTTGAGGTGCTCATAATAGATAAAGATGGTGATTTCAGGTGCATTTCCTGGAAGTGCATGGTTATCTCCTCACATTATGCCGAACTGGCAGCTCTGGCCTGTGCTTTAGAGGTCATACCCCATGGTAACAAGGATGCCATCATCTATGCAGACTCCAACTGGGTCTGCTCATCCCTTACTGAGTTTTTACTATCCTGGGAGAGAAAAATAACTTTACATCCTCTGATGGCACACCTGTCAAATACAGGGATCTATTTGTGTATATACACACCCTGACAGAGCAGTTTACTAACAAACTGTCCATCCAGAAGGTAAAAGCTCATTGCAAATCTGACCATCACCATGAATTCAATGATCAAGTGGACTCACTTGCCAAAGCAGGCATTTGAGGGGGGGGAAACATAGACAATGACTCACCCAATAGCTGTGGCAGCTATTTTCTTAGCTGCAAACACTAGGCAGAAACCAGTACCAGAACCTCCACTGGACCTTTCTGCTGCAAAAAAATCTGACCCAGAACTAAAATATTTGTTCAAATTCCTGGACAAATGAATTGAATTACCACTACCTGTTGGTAGTCCATGTAGAAAACTCTGGGTGACTAAATGGCATAAGTTAATTTATGAATTATCTGTAATCTGTCCATACAATATAGAAAACATTGTAACTGCTGTATTTGTCTGCTTGATGCTGTCTGTCGGGGGGGAGGGGATAGTTTTTTTTTTTTTATCTAATTAGTAAACTGAAGGTTACTTTCCAACTAGGAACTATGATATAATCTACAACTTTTAAAACTGTATATTTGTGTGTAATGTTATGACTGATTTTATTCTGTGTACAACTTTTATACATTACACTGTATGATTTATATATTGTATGTGTGTCTTTTGTAATGGTAATTTGCTGAACAATAAATTATTACTACCTACTGTTGGTAGTTCATATAAGAGACACTCTGACAATATACACTAGTCTAGTGATCAGAAGCTCATCTGGTATCGAAAAGAGGATACAGGTGACAAACTGTGGGTGCACCACAATTTTGTGAACCAAATTCATCCATATGGTTCATGATACTCCACTGGTGGACACCAGGGGCAGACAGCCCTCCAGAGACTCAAAACTGCCATCTGGTGGCCAGCATGGCTAAAGATGTAGAGCACTATGTGGACAACTCGTAGTGTGTGCCCAGAACAATCCAATTTTGGTGAAAAGATATGCTAAATTGTTGCCACAAAGGAAAACTGGACCAAGGAACTCGATATAAATTGATTTCATTGACCCCCTTACCAACTCCAGTAAGAACAATAAGTATGAACTTGTTACAGATTTGTTTTCTAAGTGGATAGAAGCATTTCCCACTAAGAGTAACACAGCAAAGATAACATCCAGGATCCTGATGGATCACTTGTTCTCCAGGTGGGGCCTACCCTTAAAGGTAGAATCAGACCAGAGAACCAGTTCTACAGCTGAGCTGATGAAGCAGATATTCCAACTACTTGAAGTAGATAAAAAATTCCATATCTCTTACCATCCTCAATCTTCAGGCTAGGTAGAAACAGCAAACAGAAAAATCAAGCAAATGTTATGCAAATTCATCAATGACAATATCAAGGATTGGGATTCCCTCTTGCAACTACTACTGATGGCAAACAGGGGCACCCCTGCAGCCACTACTCAGTGCACACCTTATGAGGTTATGACTGGTAGAGCCATGAGATTACCTGAGCACCTGTTGATTGATCTCTACATCCTACTGCAGATAGTGTATCTGTAGACAAGTATGTTGAAAAGCTTCATGATGACATCATGAAGACACACCTGTTCACTGCTAATCAAATGGGCAAAGCTCAACAACAAGCTAAAGCTCATTTTGATAAGCATGTCAAAGAAGTCGACTAGCAAGTTGGAGACCAAGTTATGCTTCTCCAGTACAGACAACCAACTCATTCATTTTCCAGTAAATGGGAAGGCCCATACCCCATTGTCAACAAACTCAGTCCTGCTGTCCATCAGGTGCGAGTTAAACAGCAAAACAGACCACTGACATTTGGTTCCATGATAATCAGCTCAAGTTGTACAAAGGTGACTAAACTTACTTTTCCTAACCCACTTAGGGCAGAATTGTACCCCTCACTTAATCATTTTGCTTTTTTCAGGTACACTGGCAAGATGGCTGCCTTGCACCTCCTCATCCTGGTGGGACTACATTCCTTGACTGCTTCCCAGAACAAACCCCTATCGACCCACACAAACAATGTATATAATATTTGCTTAGCAAACTTGAACACTCAGCCCCAATGGGAGTTCATATTAATGTGCTCAACAAAATGATTACTGTTAAGGAAGGCTCAGACACCTATCTGAATGCCATGGCAGTAGCTCCAGACAAGTCCACACTCTCCATCCAATGGGAAGCTGATCCTAATGGCTAAACACTCCTGTAGCCTGCCGATCCAAAGGTACATTCCATGGATAGCCTAACACAGACATCTCACAAAATGGTACACTCTTTATTCAACAGACTTCTCCCAGACATACTGGTCATTACAACCTTACTGCTGTCATAGTTCCTGCTTGGTGTGACCGTCTCACCTCTGATGAGACATATGCTTTCTGTCTTCATAGCTATGTAGCTACTGAAGCTCTTTTTTTTCTGTAGTCCCACCCACCAAAGAAGAAATGACTGACTGCCCTCCCAGGAGGAAGGTCCTCCTAATGGTTTGACTGCCACTTCCTTCCAGGTGCCCTGATTAACAATGTAAAATTCATGCATGTCCCAATTATTTTCAATCTTCACACTGGAATATGGCTGAGATTGGTCTCTGTCACATGACCAATACTTCTAAATTTTATAGCATGAGGCTCACAGATATTGTAGCTGCTGTCCAGACCAGCACTAATGATCCAGGTAATGGCCCCCATACCACTGATCATGTTGGGATCTTTAGACCCGCACTTAATGCTAAAGCTAGACCATGCACTAGGCGTGACATTGCAGATGTTACCGATGCAGCAGGCACCATTTCTGGCCTTTTTGGCTCAGGCATGTCTATCTGGAATAGAGCAGATATAGCTGCTATTAAAGCACAAACTCTTAATTTTCAGCAAGCTGTTAAGAATGATGTCATACCCCCCACTGTTACATGGTGTAGATGGTTTAAGTAAGGAAGAACGTTTTACAGTTTATAAAATGCAGGAAATTGCCAAAGGGTTCAGTGATACTAAGAATAAAATTAATGAACTGATTTTTCAAAATAACAAGGAGGCAGACAAGTAATATATTGCCCATCAACATTTATACTCTGCTTATGGTTCTTATGTAATTTCCACTGTTAACACTCATTTAGGGACTTGGAAACAGGATGCATTCCCGATCTTATGCATGATAGAAGAATTGGTAAATGGTACTTCCTTATTGCAAATCCAATGGTTGCATTACTATTTGTTTAGCAAATTCTGTTAGCATTTCTATGTCAAGTGCAAAAAGCAGCTCCGTTCTGAAGCTATGCAATCCTCAATCAAAAGATCCAAATCAAGCAGCACCAGCATCCGTAATTTATAGAACAACTTCTTTAATGTATTACATGCCTATGGCAATCATAGAGTGAAAAAGGCAAAACTCACAAGCCCCGACCAGTTTCGCGAACGCGTGCTTCCTCAGGGAGGATGTCTCACAATTGCGTATGTCTCACAATATCCAAATCAAGCACCTTGTTACTTTACTAAGACTTGTTCAATATATGATAATATGTTTATTACCTTCATCATGTCACTAACACGCTTTGATCCACAGACTTCTGTATTTGATAAACTTGCCGCTATTAATTCCATCAGACACCTTGATAATAACATCTACAGAGAAAGAACTGACTTACCCTCCTTGCTGGTGTATCATTCTGTGCTCTAAGCCTGGGTGGTGCCCAACATGAACTGTTGTGCCAAGAAGGGGTACTACTACTTGTGCCACTGTGACATTTTCGATATTGTGAAACCTGTTTGTGAATATTCTCCAGAACATCTTAACTGGTCCTTCTCCTTGGGTGATGAATTGGTGTCCAACCTGACAGATGTTGATGAGAACGATGAATCCAAATCTCCATAAGCTGCATCTTTGATGCCTGTTGCTGAAACAGCTAACTCCCGAAGTTACCGGGAAGAGGTACATCGTTTCACTTCATGGCTCACCAACCAGGCCTTCTCTCGTCCGATATGTCTACAGTGATGGAGGGTACCAATTGTAAGAGTGACTTACATTCCTGATGGGCAGTATTTTGTAGTGGCAAATCATAAATCCTTTCCTTATGGTCAAAAATCTTGAGTTATTTCAACTCCTAACTTATGTTTTACTCCACAGTAGAAAACAGTAATTCATCACACTGTGATCACGCCTGTTCCTCTCTCTGAACCAGATGTTATTAATACCGATCTGCAATACTTGCTTGCCTTGTCTCAGTATTTGCCCATGTTTAACATGCACATTGACCCTTTGACTCTTTCCTTGAAATCTCTTTAGCAAGAAAGGATTCAGATTTGATTTATATTAGTAATAATATTTCTAAGGTTGGTAATGCTGTTGATCATATTCATGATGGTGATTTAAGTACTGCTCTTTCCAATACTTGGTTAGAATTGACTTTTAAATTTTTATTATTCAAGCATTTTAGATACTAACCCTTTGCTGTCTGCGATGTACTCTAAGACAGCACTGAGAACAACTTAATTCCTTTACAAGGCTCATCGTCAGGCTTGTAAATGACTTTTAGCTCCATCCTATGACTTTCCTGGGATTGTTGCCCTTCTGAGACAACAAGGGGGAACGTTATCCATGGTCTGGCACCCCGATTGTACCCTCACCTCGCAGACTGCAACACATATGTAGGTATATGTACTAACCTTAGGGCAGAGACACATATCATACAAGCATAAGGGCCAGGATCTGTGTTCATCTGTATTCTATTAATTATCGTTATGCTTTATTATGTCTCATCAATGTATTCTAGTCCTGGGAGATGCTTTCCATTATATTTTATTGTATAATCATAAGTTAGACAACAGTGCCACCTTTACTGCTTGTGCATCACTGTAACTGCAAGTAACCTTGGACACACAACTATCTCATTGTTCATCCTATCTTTGCTAGCTGAGCAACGTCTCATGCTAGTTAGGATGGCTACTCATGCCACCTGTTTTTACCCAATTATAGACTTTCTATGTATCTTCTTTTATAGTAACCATGAAAATTATCAGGATCTAAGACCTTTTGCAGCATGTAGCTTCTCAGAGACTAGACTAGACACAGCAGCCTATGTAGGTAAGGAAACTGTAAGCTTTCCCGGTGTTTTCACTGTTGATAGTTAGCTTATATCATTATTATTTGCCAGTAATAAATTACATTTGTTACTTGTGCTCCACTTGTCTGTTGTCTCTTCCTTTGTGCCACTACAAGAACCTGAGAAAGGTAATTTTATTACCCTGTTACATGCCAAAGGAAAGGGACAAAGGCAGGTAGAAAAATACCTAATGACTTCCCAGAACTCAAGTCAGCATTTCTGTTGAGAATTCGAACTGCCTGTGCCAATGAGCTCATACCAAAGGAGCTTGTGGTAAATATTGATAAGAAAGGTGTTAATTTCATGCCCTGCTCACAATGGACCATGGCAGAAATGGGGTCCAAGCAGGTCGAGGTTACTGGTATGGGTGACAAAAGGCAGGTCTCTTAATATGGGTTGTACCTTGACTGGAAACATGCCCCCCAGGTAATCTATCAGGGAAAACACAGGCTTGTCACCCTTCTTTCAGTTTTCCTCTGGCTGGCATATCACCTGGAGCTATAATCACTGGGCAAATCAAGAGACCATGATTGCTTACATAGACTCGTACTGAAACTGTACATATCGAGTCTGTAAAATGAAAGCAGGACCTGGCAGATGAACAAAGAACTCTCCTAATTCTGGATTTCTTCAAGGTGCACAGCACTGCTAATGTCCTTGCAAAACTTGATCAGGAGTACATCATTCCTGTATTTGTGCCACCCAGTTGCACTGACCTCCTGCAACCTTTGGATCTAACTATGAACAAACTGTTTAAGGACAAAATGAAGGCACAATTTACTGCCTGGTACTCTGGTCTGATCTTGGAGCAGTTGGAGAAATGAGCTACTTCTACTGCCGTCAATGTCGATCTATGAATAAGCAGTATTAAGTCACTGCATGCACACTGGCTAATGACTGCCTACAACAACATTGCCCTTAGAAAAGAGGACTGCAAGAGGGGATTTGTGCAGGCAGGTATTGCTGAAGCACACACAGAATGCCTAAATGAGCATTTGCTGCTTACTATGGACTAAACGTGCAACACCCTCCTATCGCTTTGTCAGAAAGAACATATAGTTTACCTCAGTGCAAAAAAAAATAGCCACCCTTTTTTTTCAGGTCCGAACTTTGAAGAAGAAGAAGAAGAAGAAGAAGAATGAGTAATGGACTTTTACTTTTAATTTCAATTTTTGTTGTCATTCTTTAATACATTTGATATGCCACTTTTTATATTGTGGTAGTCCGTATATAGGAGGGAGGAGGATCACATGATTAAGCAAAGGGGAGCAAAGGCAAGCGAGAAGATGGGCAAGAGTCTGCGTGCCAAGCAAAAGTAAATAAACCTTACAATGCAGTAATACAGTACTCTAACTTCAGTCAGAATAAAGGAACTCTGCACTGCACTGCACTGCAAATTGAATGCTTAATGAATGAGTGATGAGGACTAATGGTCATTAGTACTGGTGGCTGGTACAGGGAGTGGGGGCTGAAGCTCACTTGGAAGTGGGGTGTCAGCAGTAGCCATGGATGATTCCACAACAGCGGTCACAAATCCAACTATTATCACAGTTCTTTTACTTTACAGTATTGTCTGTTTCAGTGAACATAATGAAATAAAAGAACTGCAGATAATTTCTGTTCTGTAGTACTCACAACAGATTCCCCATGGGAAGCAAGTTCAACCTCTCATTCATCCCTTACCTAATTAAGGGCCTCTTACCCAATGGCTAAACAAGGGCTCAACGTGTTAGAACTTTGTAGACTTATGCGGGACTTCCCTATTTGTGACTAAGAGATGGAGTAGGTACTTGTCCCACTATCTTGCATGCTGGTCTGTGAATGCCCTTAACATGATTTTAAGAGACCCACTGAATCACTCTACCAGACCGTTAGTCTGGAGGTGGTATCTATGCCAAGACCCTGAGCTGCCTTACCTCATCCTTCTTCCAAAGACTAACCATCAGATCAGACATGGAGTTGGTGCCCTGGTCTGACAGAATCTCCTGGGGAAAACTCACCTGGCTAAATATCCCCCAGCAGTTCATCTTCCACCTTCTCAGTCTCAATGGAGGTCAAAGGCACTGCCTCTAGGTACCTTGTTTCATAACCTATGGCCACCAAAATGTACTGCTTGCCAGTACAGCTTGGAGTGTTAAGTGGCCCCACAATGTCCATGCCAATTCATTGAAATGGCAAAGTTGCCTTAGCCTTGTTCTCAACCTTTCCCACCCTCTGGCACTGCAGACAAGTCTAGCAGGAGTTTGCCATGTCTTTAAAAATACTGGGCAAGTAGAAATTGTTAGTCTGATGTATTTTTGTATGACTGACCCCTAAGTGTCTCCAAAAGGAAATGTTGTAGGATAAGGCCAGAAGCTACTTCCTATAATCCCTAGGAACCACTATCTACCAGGGCACTCCTTCCTTCAGTCCTTCCTTAGTAACCTACTGATGGTACAGGAGCCCATTTTCCCAGTACACCTAACTTCTCCAAGAACTATGAGATCCACTTTCCACACTGGTGATCAACTCCTTTGATTTTTGCAGTGATGGGCCAGATTACTAAGCTCTCCCTAGCTCTGTGTGCCCGACCTTTCCCAAAACATACTCTGTTTTGGAAAAGTGGCCCACAGCTGGGCTCTCCTCAGTCTGTAACTGTGGCTCAAAACACATGCTCCCAGCTCATTCTTCATCTACAGCTTCTGCTACTGAAGTAGGGGGTTGCTTCCTTGTGCATTTCCCTCCCTGTGTCCTCAGGAGCAGGTTCTCTCACCTTGCTAGGGGTACTGATACACACAATATTGATCCTACTATCAAAGTAATTACCCATGATTACATCTACAGGTAGGTCTGGTACTACACCCACCTCCTGTATGCCCTGGCAGCCTTCCCAACTTAGAAAGATCCAGGCCACTGGCACCGAGACCACAGGGCCTGTCACTTCTCTAATTCTAAAGAACTGGCCTAGCAGGATTTGTTCTTCCTGAATCAAACCCTGCTTTACCATAGAATAGAAGCCCCAGAGTCCCTCAAACCCTGTGTTACCAATCCATTCACCAACACTGGATGTATATGTGAAGTGGAGGTAGAGGACCCTGCACTCAGTGTGTAGGCCACTGTCTACTGTGAGCTTTCTAAGATACCCCCTTCTGCTGCACTAACCTTTTTTTTTTTTTGGACAGTCATAAGACAAATGCCCCAGTTTCTGGTAGATATAGCACCTGCATTCACTTGTCTCCGTGCTTTTGAGACCAGGTTGTTTCCCTTTTTGTTCAGGTACAGGCTGGCTTCATTTAGGCTGCCCCACAGGTTCCCCTAAAACCACCTGATGTCTCTCCCCTATTACCTTTGTGATGTGAGGATGGTCTACTGAATATGAACTGATCACCTTTCTCAGCTGCCTCTCGCAGAGCTCAGTGTTCTATCCAACAACCATATTCTCAGATCCTTGGGGTCAGTTTTTTTAGAAACTGTTCCTAAATCTTTTATTTCCTCTACAGAATAAGGTTTTTCACCTACAGAGTAAGCTTTTTCACCCTCTATCTAGTGTTCTAACAAGCTACTTAGCTGCACAGATATTTCAGCGTAACTGTCCCCAGTGCCTTTTTTTTATAATTTACTTTTTTTATTGAATAAACAAGAGGGACTAAAGCACAAATCCCTAATCAGCATAATCAAAAAGAGAAAAAAATACACAACATATTGTACAGAATAACAAAAATAGCAATAAAACAGGCATCAGGTTTGAGAACCTCAAATCCAGAATTAAATGTCCAAATCCACTTGCAAGTACTGTTCATATATGGTACAGATCTCCAATGTTTCAACAAGTCCAAAGAGCCCACCATTTGCTATAGAAGAATGAAGGTCAGCATGAAGATCTGTGTATATGGAAACGAAGAAATCATAGTCCAATAAGGGCTAAAAGCTGATTGGCAGTACAAAGCAAGTAGAAGTGAGTCTTGCTTACAACTATTCACAAAGCTGAAAAGAGAAATATTCATACCAATAATAAAGGAAAGAGTGGTCACTGTACATAACTTGATAATAGCCAAAAGGCCAAAGTCAAACAAACAAAGCTTGCGAAGCTAATTAAAATGAAGCTAATTAATACATGTTCCACCAAGGTTCCCATAGACCCATGTCTAGCCTGGACAATGTACAATCTCAACATGCAGCAACTACCTAGGGAATAAAATCAAGAAAGTGATCTGTGATATCACACCCATCTATGCTAATGATTATCAAAGACCTCTACTCTATCCAAAAGATGGGTCGAGAGCCTTTCCAAAGCATATATTTCCCTGCCCAGTGCATGCCAGGCTGCCGGGGTCAGAACAGTCTTAGTGTGCCATAACCGAGTAATGATGTTTTTTGGTTGCCAGCACTAGCAGGGGGACTTGTCTATAAATAGTTGTAGGCACTCTGGATCCCTTCTGGCTTAACTGCAGTCAAAATATAATCAGGAGTTAAAAATGAGGTGCAATCATAAATAACAATCAATTCTCACAGAACCTCCTGCTGGTATGAAGCCAGAAACTCACAGGACCAGAGTACATGTGTCTGGTTGGTAAATTTAAAACCACAATCCTTACAACATCTGCCAAGGGAGGTCTCTGTAAACTGGGCTACTACCACTGGAGTGTTGAGTTTGAAGCTTCCACAGAAATTCTTTCCAGTACAGGGAAGTGGAACCTTTAAAAACTGGAAGCACAGAGGCACCCCCAGGCACTATGAGAAATGTGTTGGTGTAGTTCAGTACCCACTTAACCCTTACAAAATCCATGGAGTCTCTAGACTGTTCCTGAAGGACTTTAAAGATGGCTTATTAAGTGCTCTGTTGAGGCCCCATCACTTTGTGTGTGGATTAAAGTTATCAAAAGTAGTAGATGTTCTACAAGAGAGAAAGCACATCTTCAAAGGGTCCAGAATTGATATGTAGATTGTAACTGAGCAAAACAGAGAATACCGTTTGGACCTACCAGTTGGGATACATACCTCAAGCCACAAGATTACCAAGACTCCAGTGTTCCAGCCACTGCATTGGGTGGAAGAGGAATCATAAGTAAGCGATTGAATAAAAGGGTTTCTGGGTGGGTGAACTAGGTACACAGAGCCTGAAGCCAGTACTGAAAGGAACAGCTGTATACCGAGGGAATTTAGTGAGTGGAATACTGCAGGGGGGATGACCAAGAGATAACTTGTAAGATTAAAAAATCACTCAGAGTAAGTTCAATTTGTTTCCAGTGTGCTTTGTACAAAGGGTTTAAACCAGCAGAGTAACACCTGCCCAGTGGTGCTGAGGGTTGAGGTGCTGGATGCCACACTCACACTACACTGTTGACCTAGGTTTGGGAGTGAGCTCAGGAAGCTGGAGACTGGCAGGAAAGAGGATTGAGCATCCAGTGGACTGCTCTCCTGTCCTGGGAGGGAGGGGATCTGTCTCCAGTTCTGGGACTCTAGCGATGGCTGGGAGCACAGCAGCCAGAGACAAGGAGTCAATGGGGATTGGCTGCAGCAGCGACCCTGTAGGCACGCACAGGAGCATGCTTACCCATGCTGGGACACATTGCATGACTGGGCCAATAGGGTAGGGATGCCAGAAAACCTCTCCCACTAGGGACAGGCGAAGGCACTTCCCGAGCCACACTCCCAATGCTGGTCAGAACTCTGTCTCTGTCCCCCACCACTCCCAGCCCAGAGGCTCAACCCTATGAGATACAGCACCTGGAAAGATAGAGTGGTCCTTCCCTGGAGGGTTCAGACCCGGGATGCATCAAGCTGGGGTGCGGAGATGAGGGACCATCAAGCGGAGGTAGCGATCAGTCAGAGGTACCTGGAGAGAGTTCCCAGCATGGTAGGAGAACAAACAAAGTTTGAAAAAAATAAAATAAATCAGCAGAGTATTATGCAGAGTTGAGAGGCGATTGCATAGGTTTTCAAATTAGGTAGATTAAGACCACCTTTTCTAGGGAGTTGTAAAATGGAATATCTAACCCTGGGGGACTTACTCTTCCAGATAAAATGAGAAATCAATTTATCCCATGCTTAAAAATAGAAATTATCAGGCAACTCAGGAAGCATTTGAAGACAAAACAAAATACGGGGAGGATATTTTGTTGGACGGCTTCCATCCTGCCCAAGAAACTGAGAGCGAGATGGGACCACTTTGATAAGTCTTCCATCAGCTGTTGGGTCAAGGATTCATAATTAATGATATCTACACAAGCTAAATTTGCCGTCAATCTGATTTCCAAATAACGCATGGACAATCCATGCCACTTAAAAGGGAAAGTTGCCTTCAGGAACATAGAGGGAGAATAACTATAAAGCAATACATATGTCTTTTGATCATTTATTTTGTAACCTGCTAAAACAAATAATTTCAGTTGCTTCCAAACCTCTGGTATGGATTGTTTGGGGTCAGTTAAGGTGAACAGGATATCATTTGCAAATAAAGATATTTTATGGGAACGTCCTCTTAGAGGAAAACCTTCAATATTAGGATGCTGACAGATTGCAGCTGCTAAGGTTCAAGACATAGCACAAAAGCAAAGGGGACAAAGGACGACTCTGTCTCAACCCCCAAGAAAGTGTGAATGGGCAGAGAGAGCCATCCAATCTCAGATATGCTTGGGGAGTGATAAATATTTGGAGTTGCAAAATAAGTTCCTTAGGAAAACCAAAAGAGTGAGATGGTCAACCATAGAAAGACCGGGCAACCTTGTCAAAGGCCTTTTCTGCATCAAGCCTAGAAGAACCAATGGAATCTTGCTGGTAACAACATAATCAACCAACAGAAATGTCCGCCTGACTGCATCTTGTGTCTGGCATTTAATAAAGCCTACCTGATCTTGATCAATAAGAGACATTGGGTGGTAGGAAACCAGATACCATGGGTCCTTCTGAGGCTTAAGGACAGTCATAATTACTGTTAACTTCCAAGAGGAAGGGAGGTGGAGGTGCTCCTTTGGACAGCATGAATCACTTCCAACAAGGCGGAAGAAGGAGGTCTTGAAAATGTTTATAAAATTCAAAAGGGTAGTCGTCTGGTCCAGGTGCTTTTACAACATATGTGAAGAAACCTCAGAGGTAGAATTTTCTGAAAGAACTTTGGGATACAATCATAAACCAGCTGGAATTCAGGGTCCTGAAAGAGAGCAAGATTAAAATGCCAATGGACACTTTATTCATACCCCCCAAGGGAAATTTGGCAAAGACAGGGGCACGGTCCGATAGAAACGTCACTCCATGCCAGACATCTTGAAGTGAATCAAGATGTTCTGCTGTGGTGAAGAGGTAGTCAAGATGGGAAGCAACCTCTGTTTGGGCAACCATATGCATGTATTCTCTAACAGTGGGAAAACAGTGATGCTAGGTGTCTCTGATACCCAATGAAGTTAGAGGTTGTTTAAAATATTTCTGAAATTGATTAGTTCTGTAAGCCAGGGGTTTAGAAACATCTAAAGTGAGATTAAGGGTCATGTTGAGGTCCCTCCCCGTAAGTAATTGCTCCTGTAACACTGAAAGTAATTTATTTTAAAAGCTACGGGCGACTGCTTTAGATGACCCTGGGGAGAAATAAACTGAAGCCAGAGTGACCAAATGGACATACAATATGCCCATAACCATAACATAATGACCCTCTGGATCCTCAAGCTGATCCTGTAGTTCAAATGGGATTCCTCCAGGGATCAAAATGGCCACCCCTATCTCTTACCAGATCTATAGGAAGAAGCAGCCACTACAGGGTAGCCAAATTATTTCAGCTTGGCATGTTCTGTCAGAGACAAATGTGACTCCTGCAAAAAAATAATTTCAGACCACTCTTTCCGCAGGAACTGCATAAGCTGTGCACGTTTAATGGGATTTTGAAGTCTGTTAATATTAAGGGACATAACTACAGAATGTCTAGCCATTAGGGATAGTATTAACTGAATAAAATAAGTCAATGACCCCTCTCAAAACCAAGAACATCTGCTTGATAGCACAAAAATAAGAACAGAACACGCTCAGCTTGAATGTGAAAACTGTCTGAAATTGCAATAATAATAATACATGTATCCTCTCTAAAATGTGGGTACCACATAACAAACTGATGCACAATTCAAAAAGACAACATTGGTTACAAAAGATTAGAGGCCACCGAATTAACAGCTGGGGGGCAGCTAAACTACAAATGTTGACAATAGAAAAAACACTTAACAACTAACAGTAAGAAACACAAAGTAATTAAACCCCATAAACCAATAGCCCAACCACCCCAAAAGCCCAAGCAAAGGCAGTAGGAAAGAAGCTACTGTAACAGGCAGTAGATATGGACAAGGTTGCGCAAACATCCCAACCAATAGTAAACAAATCTAAAACTCTACGTGCAACATCGAGAAAGTTGACTTCCTAGGCAGGGATGCTCTTACCCAGCCTCCTGTAGGAGAGCAGAAAACCTCCCCTTTGCGGGTAAAGCCACAATACAGTCGTGGGCCCCCTTCGCCATCAGTACAACTAAACATGATGGCAAAAAATATGCACAGCCAGACTAGGAGGGGTGCAAGTCCATAGTCCATGGTGGACCCCGGGACCCACTATCTGATGTAAATGCAAAGCTAAAAGCACCAGGCAACCCCTGCCAGGTAGCTAAGTACCTTAATAGTCATAAGACATAAATGTAAGACAGCTCGTCATCCTTCCCACCCAGCCTCCCAGGAACTGAACTACACATACCTGCACATATAAATGCAACAACAGTAAGGAAAGAAGTACAATTACAGCTATAGTGCATCCAGTATTATAAACTGTGAGTACATTCATACAGATTCAGTAATCTAAAAGAAAATTAAAATAATCATTTTTTTTATATACTATACTTTCTCTCCACTTCCTTTAAAAACAAACAAAAAAAAACAAGGTAACCTTACACAGAACAATGTAGGCTGGAGAATGTCAAGTGCATGTGAGCAATTATAGAATCCAAAATCTCAGACTGATGAACACTCGATTTATCTCCCTCTCTAATTCCTGGAGCTAATAAAAACATCACACAGACAGAGATACCCACAAGTTAAGGCAAAAATATTGATACACCAAACAGGGAGTTAGGCTCCCTCAACCCCATCAAGAATAATAACCCACCTTTCTTAATATGTAAATTCCCCAGTTCTCAAATATGTGTCCCTGTGTCTCTACCCCCTAACTCTGCTTAATAAGACCATAAAACTATCTGATAAGCTGGCAAGCCATGTAATAGAATAAGCTTATATTTGCAGCATTTAAATAGGTAATTCTCCATTCTTAATAAAACAACAATAATCCTTCCATTCCCCTCAATTCAGGTAATAGCAGGTCCTATATGTAGTAAGAAGGGTTTTCCAATCATAAAAATGTAAAGGCAAACAGTGCAACTCCAAGAAACCCACCAGAGTGAGATGAGAACAGAGAAGCAGCTGAAAATTAAAAAAAATAAAAAGGGGGGGGGGTGCTGATAAAGAAATTAATAACCAGAAGAGGGAATCGGAGCTATAGCCAAAGAAATATCACCAAACTTCTCAGCTTGAATAAAGCATTCAAGCTAATAAGAACTAAAAAAAAAAATACCATAAAAAAGAAATGAGAATAAGGGTATGGGGAGAGACACTAGGGCACTGGAGATGGAGAGTTCCAGAAAGAGAATAAAGCTGGCAGATAGGAACAGAAAGTAGCAAATGATGAGATCAATAAGGACACAGAATAAAACATTAATCAGCAAGTAGAGAATTAAACACAGGGGGATAAAAGAAAATGAAGGACTGATAGTATCTTCCAGCCTAAAACTGGGAGAAAGTCAGGAGGAGTATGAAGTTTAATTGCAGTAGATTGGGTCCCAAGTAGTAGAACAAGTACCGCTATAAGTAAAAAAGAAAAAAAAAAAAGAGTCAGTGGAACAGATCTAGAAAAAACAGAGTGCTGGTAAAAATACCACAAACAGAGAAAAGAAAAAGTCAGCGCTGATAGGGAAAAATGGGAGAGAGAAAAATAACAATTTTAGAGGGTCACTTATCCACAGTCCATCTGCAGAGAACCAAAGGAAGAAACTTCACAGAACAGCTTGCTTGGTTAAAAGTCTTTGCAATGCTCGGCTCTAGATAAAAGCTAATAAAGTTTCCCAACACAAATCATGCAGGTTCTTCACAGTGGAAAGACTAAGGAAGAGCTTGAATCTCGTCGAGGGATTCTTCTTGCTTTCTCTTCTTGCCCTAAGGTGAAATTTGCTGCCACTGGTCTCCTTGCAATGCTTTCTTCTCCCTAAACATTTCAGTCTCTATCTGTTCTTCAGCAGATATCAGTTTTCTGCTTTTTAGTTCAATTAATACTGCTTCTGGTGTTTCAAAAATCTTTACTCCATGCTGGAAAATCATCTCGCAGTCGGGCAGGGTATGGTGTAGTAAACTTGATTTATTTCTGTTACAGGGGCCAAAGAATAGGAGCATATGCCCTTTTCTGTGCTTGGAGCAAGAGGGAATAATTGTTATCAAAGTAAATTCTTCTGCCTTGGTGGTACGGTGTCCCTTACGCCATGCCCAAAAGTAGTAAATCTTGTTTTGTTGAAAAGTTTAGAAACCACATTACTATAGATCGTGGACAGGCTTCATGTGAGGGTGTCTGGGAAACTAAAGAACAATGTGCCCTTTCAATAACAATTGGCAAGAGAGTGGCGACATCAATTAAAGAAGCAAACAGTTCCAGAAGAGATGTAATCATCCCCTGCTTCTTGGATCCTTCAGGGATACTGTAAATGACTATATTATTATGACAGGACTGATTTTCCAGATCCTCGCATCGGTTCTGCAAGTCTTGTTGCTCTTGTATAGTTTTGGAAACTAGCTGTTCCAGACAGTCCACTTTTAGGGTCTAGTTTTGCTAGGCTTGCTCTACAGACCCCACTTGACTTTCAAATCTGACCAATGCTTATTTAAATTCTTGTTGGGTAGCCTGGTACTATTCAAAGAACTCCTGGAGCTCAGCCAAGACAGCTGCATTCATCGGCTGATTTTGATCACCTAATTGATTCCCTGCCATAGCTGCAGCTGCTTCTGGAGAATAAGAACAGGCAGCATTGGGAGAAGAGTGTTCTGGCTGTGAATCTGACAGCTGTAAGTTTTCTTTGATTTCTTCTTCTTATCTTTGCTACCCATGAGCAGACAGTCTGTAAGCCACAGTGGAGAATAAAATCAGGAGGTTTTAATAGAAAATATTGAAATATTCAGCCAGGTGAAGAAGAGCAGCAGGCTTAGTCCTCCATTCAGGAGCCTGACATCACCAGAAGTCCTAGGGCTTTTCTTAACCCTCAAAATTTTAGCCTACAGGCCTCAGGTGTTAACTCAAAAATGCTTTAGAAAGGCATTTTTCACTTTATCATAGTG
Organism: Neoceratodus forsteri; assembly: GCA_016271365.2. Lineage (NCBI taxonomy): Eukaryota > Metazoa > Chordata > Ceratodontiformes > Ceratodontidae > Neoceratodus > Neoceratodus forsteri. The sequence goes on along the minus strand of CM028131.1, from coordinate 903,306,181 downwards.
CATGCAGTCATCATTGTCCTTTCAGGCAAAAGCCTCCAATGCCTTGCCTGTAAACAGTGGCAAGAGGTGAGTCACCCAAGAAGCCCTGCCCAATTATAACTGCCCACAGATTCTCTCAAAATATCTTAAATTAATCAATATCACTCCCTCTTGATATCTGGGAAACATTCCAGAATAAATGTTTGCTTCCTGGGTTGACACCCTCTAGCCATTACTCACAGTCTGTGGTAATGTCCTCTGCTGCAGAATTTCCATTTGACTCCCATGCTTAAGCTTCTTCATCTGGATCTCATTCTAGTGCTGCTTTTCTTGCTCCTCAGCCTTTTACTTCTTCTCCTTCTCTCACTCCTCTCACTGGATCTCACACTGGCACTCTGTCTCTAGCTCCTCAGCCTTTCACTTTTTCTCCTCTGCTTCTAGCCTCATCTTTTGCAGACCTGCTGCTGCCTTTTGCTTCCCAATTTCTGCTTCCTCCTTAACCAGGACAAACTCCAGCTCCAACATTTGTACCCCGTCTGCTTCCACAGCTGCATCAGTTGAAGGTAATGACACATTTGTATTTTCCCCTAGCCTCCCTTTCATTTTAGCTAGCAGTGACCCCATTTGCATAGCTTTCCAGCTCACTTTTTCCAAGAATGACTATTAATTTCGCCCATGTTTGGCCCTCCTCATAGCTAAACTCTCTTTTTTCGGCACAGGTCCTGAAGGTTTAGCAGTTTGCACTTCTTATATGGCCCAAACATAATGTAATAATTTTTGCTTAAAGCTGAAACAGCATAATATTCTGTAGTGATTTGCATATGCATATGCAGCCCATGATGCTTTGCATTGTGGGGGCATGTGTGATTTTGCATTTCTATAATGTAGTCTATCTATCTACACTTGCTTAACAAAAAACTAAACAAAGAACTTACGGTCCCCTTTGTATATTCTGTTCTGTGACTGGACAGATAACCTTCATGCTGACAAAACTGTTTCACATCCCACCCGATGCCTCCAGTTTGTGGCAAACTGCTCTTCCCAGACTCAGCCTGTCAATGTTACCAGCTTTTTCAAACCCTTCAGACTTCTTTTTTTAAATTAAACTTTATTAATTGATTTCCCCAAAAGAGAAAACATACAAACAGATAACAACATGGAGTGTACAACAATGCATCCAGTATCAGCATTCTGTTTTCAAAATAATTATATACACAGCATAAAAGGAACTATAAATTATACAAATGTAACAGAAACAACTTTCACTGGGAGTACTGACACAGGCCTTCCAATTGTCCTGATATTTGACCAGACATCCTAACCATTTATTGGTCTGGGGGAAACCAGGAATTAGTGTTGAACCTGTAAAATGTGATGCTCAGCATCTAAGATCCTACAAAGAAAAGGGGAAGGGGGTACTGTCAAGGCAAGTATGATTTAGTGACAATAGTTGTTCTACTCCTTATGTAGTTTATATATCTGAGCAGCCTATGTTAACATGGCCAACATTTCTACTACATTTCTCCCTTCTAGCTCTGCTTAATAATTAAAAAAGAGCCAGCAACCATTAAACTTAACATTTTGAGGCCTCAGCTGGGCTGTGACCTTCTCTGTATCTTGTGTCTTTTGGCAATTCTTGATCCAGAATTCTACTGTAGGACAGGTAGCTGTCAGCCACAACTGGGTTATTATTTTCATGGCTGCAGCCATCAATATGTTATAAATGTAACCCCCTCCCATAAGTCGGAAGCTTACCTGAGCTCCTGCCTCCTCAACTCCCACATGCTGCCATTTTTTCTTGCTCCCCCGGCTGGATTCTGGACTGTCAAGGGGCTGGGGAGCACTGTAGTTTGTTCCAGAGCCTCCTGCACCTGTGTTTCAGTGTGGCTGATATGCCGCTCGTGTCTCTCACTCCCCCAAACTACCAATAGGGCCGGGAGCATAAAAGTTGATTCCAGCACCTCCTGCACCTATCTAGGAGCAGCCTGTGTGCCACAGAGCTCACTTGCTCTTCCCCTCTGAACTGTCACACAGCAGGGCGGGAGTTCCAGGAGGCCCTTGTGGCCTAGTGCCAATAGGGGTGCTAAGAGCAGTAGAAGTGCCGCAGGAGAGTTTTCTCCCAGCCCCACCGGACTGCCTAAGGGGCTGGAGGACCAGAAAGAAAATAAATTAACATTTAAGCACTCCTGACCCTGCCAATGCCACCAGTGGGTCAGGGTAGGTGGAAGAATGCGACCACTGGGACTTCAAGTCCCATGATGCTTATCGGCTGGGTATGGCCATTTCTAGATTCAGCTTTACCAGGGGTGCCTTAAAATAGAGCCAGCAACTTGGCTCCTGCACCATAAATGTACCCCCTGACCCTAGCGACCCTCAGAAGGGACCAGAAGTGTGCTAGTCATGAAGCCAAATGCTGCCAACAGTGACCATTTATATTTGTACAAGTTATGGAAAGTGACTGAGCTGGGAAGAACTGTTTGATGGCAGCCATCTTTGCAGAGGCTGCTGGACAATAGTGTTAGATCCAATTGGTAGCTGCAGTACATCCAATCAGGATAAAGAGCTTGTGAGTCATGTGAAGCAATCAGTGGCTGAGTTTTGAACCTGAGTATTCTGAACTTTACAGTTGGTGTGTGTGACTTCTGTATGAGGTTTTGAAGTGAGAAGGAGTGTTTCTAGTCAGCTCCTGCTGCTGATGATTTAAAATCCTGCAATTTTGTGCCTTCTGTGCAAGCTAGGAAAGAGAGAGAGAGAGAGAGAGAGACCTTCCAAGGACCTGTGACTCAAAGGGTATATTTTTATCTGCTTTTGCTGTGACCAGATAGAAGATCCTGTGGTTGGTGCCTTCTGTGCAGGTCTAGAACTGGTAACAAAACATTCTAAAGCCTGTTAAGTGATTTGTTGCTTGCAGTGGAGAATGAGGTAACCCGAATTACTGCCTCATTTCCCCACCAGTTCAAAGAATGAGCTTCTGGTGCCAGAACCTATGCTCTGAGGTTCTGCCTGAGTGCCTGATCTGCTGCTGCCTACCTACAGTCAAGGTAGGTGAAGACAAGTCTCTTCGTGGGGTGAGACTGCCTACCTATAGTCGAGGTGGGTGAAGACATGTCCCTTTGTGGGGTGAAGACTGCCTAGCTACAGTTGAGATGGATGAAGACAAGTCCCTTTGTAGGGTGAAGACTGCCTACTTATAGTCGAGGTGGGTGCAGACAAGTCCTTCTGTGGAATGAAGAGGATCATCCCTGCATTCCCAGCCTCCTGCCTGTTCTTCCAAGTTGCCTGAAAAGGGGAGATGTCCCCCAACATCCTGCATCTGTGCTATCTAACGTCTTGAGTACTGGATTTTTACCCACACAAATGCTTTCCTAATTGTTCAACTAGTTAGCTTATTAACATTACATCTCTGCTTCCTGCGTGACCTTAGTAACACCCTTAGCAACTATCACAGCCAGGAATAAACTGTTTCACTGCATCCCCTGGTGTAGTTGGTATTTTGCTCTGCATCCACTCAGTATTTAATCTGGGCTGCACCCAGCTTTTCCACGTCACAGCCTACATCTACTCAGTGTCGCACCAATATTGAGAGCCCTCACAGGGACTGTGGGGTTAACTGGTGCACCAGTGGGGAGTAGAACTGGGACTGGTAATTCTGAACTGCACTGTACCATTCCCAAATGCCCATGTGTTTTGATGTTACTGATTTTTCATAGAGCTTAGAACATTATTGAATTCTTTTATTCCCTTTGTTTCCACTGCTCCCTACATCTTTATCCACCCCAAAATAAACCCCTGGTTATTTATTTTCTGAAAATTGTTATAGCCATTGCTTTATTGGGTAGTGTGATATTTCATGCTTAGAGTTATAAGTGAGGAGGGGACTGTATATTGTCTTACCTGTTTCCAAGGGAGGGTGAACATCATTTCCTGTGGGAAGCACCCTGGCAGTACTCTGCTGGAAGGATCCCCATAGGTGGAAGCACTGCACCAATCACACAGCCAATTTTATCCACGAACCCAGGTGCCAACACACAGTCCCTTGAGGCAGCACCACCTGTAGGTGGATGTGCAGGTAGAAGGAAGGGTGGCTACATATAAATACATTTTAGATTTGTCTTTAATGCCTTGTGATAGTATACCCAGAATCCAATGTGGAACTAGTTTGGTGGTGGAATGTCTAGAATCTGCCTTGTTATCTGTGCCACCACTTTCCAATATTCTCTGATAAGTGGGCACTCCCAAAATATGTGTGCATGCGTGCCTACCAACCCTTCCCCCCCCAACATCCTCCCCAATGCTGATTAGAATGGTGTGTTCCATAATGTTTAGAAATGGTTGGGGGATGAAAGTACTTCACCACTGTCTGCCATCCATAATGATCTCCCACCACTGCTTCAGATGCAGGGAGATTCTGTCACCCCTCCCACTCACCTCTGGAGGTAACAGCTGAGTAGGGGGGAGAGACAGAAGAGAGTCAGGTGAAACTGGGGGTGTCAGGACTACCGAAACCAATTCCTTAAAGTGTCTTTGCATGGGCACTTGGGGGGACCTGTAAGGGGGTTATTTCATTCACCGCAGCCTTGCTGACAGTAGGTACAACTACTTCAGGCAGCAGGCAAGGAAGAAGCCCTGACCACAACCTCTAGCAGGAGTGGGATACAGGGACTTTACAGACCTTACAGTCATTTTTGAAGGCTCAAGGCCATGTAGGACCTCTTCAGCATCATATTCCAACAGTTCTGACCCTTTAAAGGAGCATTTGAAACTTCCTGTGGCACATCATTGGCAAAGCCAGCAACTCTGAGCCAAGAATACCTTCTCATGCAAATGCCAGAAGCTGCAGCTCTGGCAGAGGCATCAGAAACATCATAAACTGAGCACAGAAAATGTTTGCCAGTCTCAGTACCAGTAGATAATGTCTTAAACAAATCAGTCTTGGTAGAGCCAACAGCCAAAGCCTGAGCCACAGTACAAGCAGCTTTCCCCAGGCTGTTCTGATATTTAATCACGTGGGCCTCGTAGTTTGCAATCCTAAGGTCCAGGGATGAAGAAGCATAAAGACATTTGCCCATCACATCCAGCTTCCTAGATTCTTTGTCACGAGGCAAAGTACTCATATGTCTAGGGGCCCTAAACCTACTGTGAGCAGCTATGATGTCCAAAGAGTCAGTTTCTGGTTGGTTAACATAAGACTTAGCAGATGGTGCAGGATACTACTTATCAGCCTTTCTAAGAATTGTTGGCAGTGAGTTTGGTCAGTACATGCAACAAAGGTAGCATCCTCTAATTCAGGATACATAGGTGAAATGATAATGGAGATGGAGCAGGGCACCATCAAAAATTCCATGGTATTCCTTTTAACAGAACTTTCCTCTTCCAAAGCAGAGCCCATGGCAGACTGCATTTGCTGCATCATGACTTGGAAAGATGGGTCCTCGGGAGGAGATCTTGGGGTATAAACCACTGAATCCTCACTACAGGATGAGAGGGTAGAACTAGAGTGAGGAGCCCCTTAAAAACTGCTCTCCCTCATATTCTTCCTCTAAGTCCTTAAAATCAGGATTATATTCTATTTTGTTGCCGTCAGCATACGAGATAATGAGAGCCACAGAAGGGGCCAGCGATGCCTGTGGCAGGTGACAGGCAGGAATCTGTGGTGTGCTCTTGGAATCTGCTGACAGGGGCTGAGCACCAGAAGGCCCCATTAGTGTTGAAGGCCCCATTAGTGTAATACCTGCCTACAATGCCAACCCTGCCAGAATGCATCAAATTATGTCAGAAAATTGTGCTAGCACAGCCTGGATGCCCTAAAAGGGTCTGAGACTACCTGCGTCAATGGACCTTGGCCTAATGGCAATGGCATCATACCATCCATTGTAGATATAACAATGTCCAAGTCAAGCTCTGACCTTGGTGCCTCAATGACGGTTGGGGGGGGCTGTAGTCGATGCCACCAGAGTGGGCACTGATGAGGATATTGGGGGGTGCTGTACTGCTGGGGTGTGCCGTCCTTCGGATGAGACATTTAACTGAGGTCCCTTCTGCCCATCCTGGTGTTGTCCTGGTGGGTGTCCAGGTGGAAGTAAAAGAACCCAGGGCACTCTTCGCAAAGAGCAGGGAACATTCCCGGTGTCCTGGCCAACATTCCCCTTCCCATAAACCAGTTCATGCAATTATCCAGGCTGTGTGTGGGTGATAATGTGCGATATAGCCGCCACCACACATTCAGTCACTTCACTACCAGTCTAGCATTGGTTGTAAAGTGCTTTGGGATACTGTGTACAAAAAGCACTATATAAATGCTGATTCTTCTTCTTCTTCTATACCTTTTCTCAATGTTAACTAGGACCTTGCAGGCGAAGCAGAGTTATCCTTTCTTCATGTCTGTGCTTATGGCCAGATTTCTAGGAGCCTGTGATAACAACCATTTCTTATCCTTATCTTTAGAATTTGATGGCTGCTTCTCAGCAGATGGTTAGGGAGAAGGAGATTTTGCCTCCATGTGATTTCAGCGAATGCAATTTGGGTGAGGTTAATAACAGTGACCATCATTTGGGTGACATGGAATCAGAGGCACATTGCAACTACTACTGTCATCACCCTGTAGCTTCCTCCCCACTCACTTCCACCTCCTGCCTGTTCTCCGTTATTGTTCCTTGCCCTACCTCTTTTCCAGGTTCATTCCTCCTGGTCCCCTGTTTTTCCCTTATTGTTTTAGTAATTCTCTCATGACTGCCTCACCAGTTATGCGCCTGCTGCCAGATTCTGCACCTGCATCTCTGTTCATGTAGGGGGGCTTTGTCCCCCCTGCACCCCCATGGGGGGGATGTGCCCCCATTTCTAATATTCTAACTCCAATGCACTAATTACCTCTAGGGTGCACTGAATAGTCAGCAATCGCACATATTATTGTGGTCACTATATTTGCATGGTCACCCAGTTTGAAGTCGCTCATATTGATTTACGCAAATTGATTCATGCAGATTGACTCATTGTATTGTGGTGCTACCTTTTTCCTTCTCATGGCTGTCAATGCCTTTAATACAAGGAACTTTTTTTGAACTTTCTTATGACGTCACCTCGAAGCCCAGTTGAAGCTCTGGCAAATCTCACAAGTTCTCAATTTATGAGACAGGCCCAAACAGCACACATACACCATGTCTGTGTCTTTATAAATTATATATCTGCACTTACAGTATCAAAATAAAGGCTCTTTCAACTTCATAAGCATACAGAAATGACAACAGAACACTAAGAAAAGCACAGGAACAAATGGCAATGGCTAAGTTGACAGTGTTTCCTTCAGCAGGCCAACAAGGATGATTGATAGAAGAAAGAACTGAGAAATGATGAGGCCACCCATGTTATATAGCATAGATGCCACATGTCATTGTGTGTGGCCATCCAGCTAGCAAAATGTTTCTGAGTGGTTCTGATGGATTATAGTTCCCAAGGTGTGGCCTAATGGCAGAGATATCCTTGATGAAGATCTGATCATTACAAATTTACAAAATCCTGAAATCCTGACATCAGCTACATGCATACCAAATTTCATTCTATTCTGTCTAGTATGATAGCAAGTTATTAAGGTGCAAAACCTGGGTTTAACACAAAGTGCCTACTCAACCCAAATAGCAGTGGAGCAACTCTGACACTATAATAGATGTAACAAAGGTGGGGTAAAAATCACAAGATAAAAGTGATATATTGGCTGGTAATGACAGTAACAATAAGATATCAACCATATGTTGTTGTCACCTTTGTCACAATGGATATCTTGAAGCTTAGTATCATCACAATGGAATACTGAACCAATCAGAGAGCATCTTTCACAGTGAGGAGATCAAAATTGCCTAGTACAGCACTAATGTCAGCAGCTGAAATCAAAGAGAAAGTTAAAACTTCAAACAAACAACAGATTTAAAAGTCAAACTAGTAAACCGATGTATATATTAAACACGCAATGCTATGACTCAGGACCCTTGTAAGGGGCCAGATTTTGTGAATTCCTTGTGGCTCTGTCTCTAATGAGTTATGGTCCTGCCCCATCACATTTGAAGATAAATTGCATGTTTTGATTCAGATCATTTCATAGCCCCTCTATTACATACCGTCAGTGCTTGAAATTCAAAGACAGTCCATGTCCATTTGTTGTTGCAATTCATAGAAGTGGCATCCAAAATCTTGTGATTTATGATTGTGATGACAACACTGAATTATACTGCAGTTAGAATGTCTGTGCCACTTATATTGTTCAAACAATCCAGTTACTCTACAGCACTCTGAGGACCTGTTTGATTCACATGCTACTGGCATGGACAGGTGGACCCAATTCACAGCTGCTATGTGAAGTCTCAAAGCAGGCTAGAAATAATGTTCAGTTTATAAAACCTAACCCTATGTTAATCACAGTTGACAATATTACTAACTCCATAGATTCAATTAAAACAAACAAGGCCCCTGGGCCAGACAAGATTATTCCGGAAACCTATAAGTTTATGAAAGAGAACTGGATATGCATTTTGATAATACTATTTAATTCCATTGTTCAAGATGGACCTATACCATCAAGTTGGAAAGGTAGTCTGATTTTTCCACTTTATAAAAAAGGTGACGCACGAGATCCGAGGATGTATAGACCCATAAGTTTAATAGATTCTTCTCAAATGTTTCACGAGAATTATTCTTGACAAATTACAAAAATGGTTAGATGCAAAAGAAATTCTTTCGGAATATCAAAATGGTTTTAGATCCAATAGATCAACAACTCAGCATTGCTTTGTACTTACTCATTTGATCTGGAAGTACATCAAGATAAAAACTCTAAATTGTTTTGTTGTTTCATGAACTTCAGCTTCACTTTCGATAATGTTAATAGATCAATTCTTTGGAATACATTGTCAGAGCTTGGAACTGAGTCTACCTTATTAAGTACACTTATAAGACTTCACAATGACAACTGGATAGAGGTGCAATATAACAAAAAAGATGGTTTAACTAAACCGATAAAAGTCAATAGGGGTGTCAAGCAGAGCTGCCTTTTAGCCCCTCTTCCTTTTCAATGTATATGTTAATACTATCTTACAAAACCTGGAAGATCCTGATTTTCACTCACCCTCCTTACTAAACAGAAAAGTTTCCTGTCTGGCATATGCCAATGATATTGCACTTCTGTCAGCATCTTATCTTGGATTGCAAAAAATGAATAAATTTGCCATTCTATGTAAAAACTTTAAATTTCAAATAAATAGGGAGAAGACCAAAATGGTGGTCTTTGGCAATAATAACATCAGTATCAGATGTTAGAAATTTTATCTTGATAAAGAGCCACCTGAAACCACCAATTATTATGTCTACTTGGGGTTCATTTTTCTGCAAATTGCACTTGGAAACAGCACAGGAATACACTTCTAACTAAAATAAAAACTGTTTTCAACGCATTTAAGAATATTTAATAAAATTAAGTAAGGCTCCATTCTGGGTGTCCTTAGGGTATTGAATGCGAAGGTCAGTTCAAGTGTGTTATATGGGGCGAAATTTAGGCTCAGACCTTATTAGATATACACTGTAGATCCTCGGAGCAACAAATGAATAAGTTTTATTGCTACATTCTTATGGTACTGCAATCTGTACCTGCAGCAGTGCTGTGATCAGAACTGGGTCAGATGTCCCATCAATCATTAATATTAGAAATGTAATTTAATTTCTTACTATCACTTTTCCTTTAAATAATTCCGCTTACCAAGATTATGCAAGGAGGAACAATTAAAATATTCATTTAGAGCTTTTGCTTTTCCATATATAAAAATTACATATACCCACTGAATCTAAGACAAATTCTACATGAAATATATTTAAGACCTAGAAGAGAAATTCAAGAAATTATTCAAAGTAGATTGAGAAATCAATCATGCAGGTTAGATCTAGAAAGAATTTCTTCATTAAAGTACTACAAATGGTACAAAATCTTAAAAAAAAAAACATCAGTTAGAACCTTATTTATAGATTATATCTGATCCCTACCAGAAAAGACTACTGAGTTGGTTCCATATGGAACTTTACAAAGCAAATTATGTATTACATAACCAGGGAAGGCCCAGTTATACCTCCCCATACTGTAGTTGCAATAATAATACCACTGATGACCTGAAGCATATACTACTGCTATGTCCCTTGTATGAATCAAAGCAAAGCAAATGGTTGGACGCTATCCTGATGGACCTTGATCCCCCCCCCAAAACCACATTCTTAAATTGCTTTTTACATCAGAAAATCCTTTGATACTATGTAAACTAAGTGTTTTTTGTTTTTTTTGGCAACTATACATCTTTGATTATGGCACTTTAAAGGAATCTCTGACTGTCACTTTGTATGTTATTGCATATTACTCTGTGTTGTGCTGGAAACTAATAAATGTGCAATAACTGTATTTTATTTTTAATCTTAACTTTAATCTATTTTAATCCTTCTTATTGTAAAGACTTGTAGTCGATCATTTAATAAACTTTGTACCCGAGTCTCAAAGCAGTGTGTGACATGGCACAGCTAATGGCTATACAAAAATTGTTGGCTTAGTCATCAGGGGGAAAAAGTTCCCTCTTTGACTAAGTTGGAATTCAAATTAGTTAAGGAAGATGTTACCATACACAAACAAGGTTTCTGAATGCCTGATTAAGGATACTCACAGAGTTTTACAGATATGCCAGCCATAGAAGTCTGTGGCACAGGTGTTACCACCTAAGTCATCCTCTAATTTCCTGTGACCTGAACCTTAAGGCCCATTTGTAGCTGAAATGGGAGGTTGCATCACAGGCCTCGTTGAATCCTTCTAATGGATAAGTGGCAGCTCTCCTCAGCCTGCTAGCAGTGCCTGATGTCCAGAGGATCTTCCCTAACTGCCATGCTTCCCTTTATATGCCAATATTATTCAAAATACCTCACTGATCACTGTTCCCACTGCCTCATGGATCAATGAGCAAACTTTAGTGATACCCTTACCAACAGTTCCTCAGACAGAGATATTGCTAAACATGTGACCAGAGTTGAGAGAATTAACATGCTTTGTGGATGACCTTGTAGGCTATTTGCATGATGAAACCTGACCCCTTCCCACATACAGTCACAGTGGAGTGGGATATTATTAACTGAGTAATCCTTATGCTGCTAACTTTATGCTGATGGAGCAGCTGGTTGTCATTCTAAACAACTTGGATATTCTAAGAACCTTTCAGCAAATTCATCCACTGGAGGAATCTTCCTCTGTGGATTTTGATGAATCTATATTCACAACACCTTGTGTAAGGTCTGACTTTAGTTCCATAAGGTTTTCTGAGCTGAGTCTTCAAAAAGAGGCTAAAAATAAAAAGTGTATCAAACAGACTAAGTAGGGGAAGAAAGGAACTTTAAAAACAAGCATTTGTCAATGACAAATGTTTGCTTGCTGGCATTAGTAGTGGAAGTGCAGGAGTTAGACAGATGCAGTATAGGAATGGGAGTGACGTACTGAACTGACGCCAGCTCCACCCCCACCCTGCAGAGATGGACAGGCCTTGGGTGTGCCTTTGGGTCATCACCCATAGCGGTCACAACATTTCACCTCACCCTACCCTGCAGACACTGACAAGTGTCGAGGTGTGCCTTGAGGTATTCAGACTTTACACTAACCTCATTCCATAAGGAAATATGCTGAAATGGGTGCAGTATAGGAGACTGGTGTGAACTCTGGGGCCAAAGAGTCCAAGGTGCTCCTCGATGCCTGTCATTGACTGCAGGATGGGGGTGGGGGTGGAATGGCATGAGCATTACTGTCGACAATCCCAGGTCACACCCCTGATGCCTGTCAGTCCCTACAGGGTAGGGCGGACGTCTGTCAGACCCTACAGGGTAGGGTGTTATGGCTGGAAACCCTAAGGCTCTGGGCATTTCTTGGTATGTTTACTCAACGTTTTCAACATGGGCTTTTTGTGACCCCACCGCATGAACAGTAACACTATCAGTTTGGTAGCCGAATGGTGACTTTGCACAGTGACTGCGCCATTTGGTGTCACAGGTGAGAAAAAACATTTCGAACATGATGTGAAAAATGTCAGCTGTACTGTTCATGAGGAGGTGTAAAAAAATAGTAATGTTAAAAATCTGGAGTGAAAATATAAAAAAACTAGTGAAGTCACCAGTGTGCATAGAAACTGCACAACGCATACCCGTAATGCAATTATTTGGGGAATTTTTTACACCAGATTTTCAATGTAGGCATTCTGGGACCTCCGCTCATGAATAGTGTTACTATGATTTTCTTAATCTGTCCCGAACACTGATTTCCCATAGCCTTATCATTGAAGTAATGAAAATATTAAAGTTTGGCCAGGATATGAAAATGACAGCGATACTGTTCATAAGGATATGTGGAAAAGTGCCAATGTTGAAAATCTGGAATGAAAATATTACAAAGTTCTGAAGTTAAGAGGGTGTGTAGAAACAACGCAATGCATGCTCGTAACACACTCATTTTATGGACTTTTGTGACCAAATTTTCAACTTAGTCATTTTAGGACCTCTGCTTATGAACAGTGTCACTGTGATTTTCTTACTGTCCTGAACACTGATTTCCTACAGTGACCACGCTATTCTGCGCCAGAAGTGCAAAACACATTTCAGCCAGGATGTGAAAATTACAGCTGTATTGTTCATAAGGAGGTGTGAAAATGTCAATGTTGAAAATCTGAGTGAAAAGTTACAAATTCATGAATTTGCTAGTGTGCATGGAAACTGTGCATGCATGCATGTAACAGTCATTTTCGGGAATTTGTTCAACAAATTTGGAACATGGTAGGCTTTTGAGAGCCCACCTCATGAACAGTGACACTGTAATTTTGTTAATTGGTCCCAGAGGGTGATGCCATGCAGTGACCATCAAATCACCCTTTCAGACTGAATAGCAAATGACAGTCACTGAATTCATGAAATTTGGGACTAAGAACCCCATGTTGAAAATTTGGTGCAACAATTTGAAAATGACTGAGATATGCACCAAAGTTGAAAAACCTATTTATGCCATTATACAGCTTACCAGCATTTCCTCAGTTTGAGTCAGCATTGAAGAGTGCAGGCGTGTTCGTGCTCCACGAATCGTCACGCCAGCCTCCAGAGGTGGTAAGAATAGGTGGAGTGGGGTGTGGGAGGGAGTACGTAGAGGTGGGAGTGGGTTGGGAAGGGGGGGCAAGAGAGTCAATGAGGGACCGTTTTCTTTTGTTACAGGTTTTTTTTTATTTTACAAAGACAACGTGGGACTTTTGCCATGCTGAGGTGGGCTCCCAGCGTGACACCTGGAAGTTTGTTTGGGGGGCAGTGGAGCCAACGGGGGATTGGGCACCCCCATTGGCCATACAGTGTGCAGGGGGAACACATGAGGATGCTAGACTTTTGCCACACTGGATGGGCTCCGAGAGTGGCACCTGGAAGTTGTTTTTGGGGGGCACTGGAGCTGATAGAGATTGGGCACCCCCATCGGATATACAGTGTGCTGGAGGGAGTGTGCATGAGCTGAGGGGGATTGGGTACCTCTTCGGCACACAATAAATGGGGGGTGCTTACAACGACCACTACAGTCAGTGGTGGTGACGCGTAGGCAATTTGCATACTGCTGACAGCTGGCAGTATGCAAATTGCCTACATGTTACCACCGCTGATTGTAGTGGTCATTTGCTTTCAACTGTACACCACTGCATCCAAACTGCTGTCATAGACAGCTGGGACATTCATTGGTGTGATGCAGCCACACCTGCAAAAATGCTCAGGGCATTGAAAGCGGGAGTGCCACACCTACAAAAACTCATATGATGGCACTATGTTTCTTGCACATGTGTGCAAGCAAAGATAAAAAGGGCAGAGTCAAATTATTGACCATAACGCAGTCCAAGTGGACAACACTCTTGCCCCTCCAGATCCCCTGCTCTCTCATACAAACAAGCTGTCTGTGGCCTTGGACAGTTGCAATGCCTCTGTACAGACCACTGTCCCAGATACATGGAGTGGGAGGTCTCTAGCCTTAAACCTTCAGCCTACAGTACATGTGCAGAGCTGGTCACCATTAAGGAGGACTAGAATTAGATTTTGGAAAAGTTAGGCAAATTCTGGGGACAATGTACACAACTTTGGGCTTATTACAACTGCTGAACAGGCTGATGTTAAACCTAAAGCAATTCTTGGTTTTAGCCCTGCGCTTACTGCTAACTACACAAATAACAATGTTCCTCCAGCCAGGTTTCTGCATATGTGAATACTAACTTGAAAGGTAGTTCCAATCTCCAGGAGGATAGTCTTGGCATTCTTAGACTATACAGTTACAATAAGGAGATCTTGTCTATGGAAAAACCCTCCTTGACTCTATAACTTCTTTGTTTTCTTTAAAAATGGAGTTCAATAAAATGAGGAGATATCCTAAAGTATGTACTAGGATGAAAGTGGTCTTGACTGTGTCCAAATTACCTGCCCAGTTCATAGAGTGGCCAATTATGTTTGGAATAATGGTCATCTGTTAGAGAAATGTCATTTCACGTATGTAAATAGGCAAAATACTAGCTACACTAATAATTTTTGTTTTTGTGATAAATCTCGTACTACTCCAAACATTTTTAGACATAAGAGACCCCCTGGTGAAACTAACATAAAGTTAACTAGATAAATTTGTTTTCTTTTAAATTATCTCCAAATATCATTGAAAAATAAAGGGGTAAATAGTGCTATGAGATGGTAAGATTTTAACGGCACACAAGTGGATAACTTATTTAGATCTTTGGGTGTTGCAGAGAAAGTACAGGACAAAAGTATTGTCTATGACAGTTTAGGAAATCACATGGTTCCTAATAATGGCTGTAAAACTATTATTCTCATGTGTGGAATTACCATTTCTGCAGTTGAGTCAGTTTCTTATACTGTTCCAAATATATATGTTTCATATATGAGAAGGATATCCGTGGCTATCTAATAAATCTAGAATTGTAACTTTTGATCCAGTAGTGCCTCCTAAAAATCTAAAAAATGATTTGTCTGATAATATTATATCATGGAATATTGCTGGCTTAAGTCCAAATGGGGTGAACAGGGATGGTCTAACTTCCTCTCTGCTTTTGCTATAATATGCTTTCAGGAAACCTGGCACTCAAAAGAGCAGGATATCAATATTAATACTTTTAAATTATTTGATGTCCCAGGTAAAAAGGACAATAAATTAGGCAGAGCTTCTGGTGGTCTTGCATGCTTTGTTAAAACTGATACAAATACCTGGCTCCATGGCACAGAGTGGTGGGCTATCCACGTGACACACTGGTGACCCAGGTTTGAGCCCCGAACCCAGGATGTCAGGAGTGGAGGCCAGCAGGGAGGATAATAGAACATCCATGCATACTCAGAGAGGATCTAGCTAAACTTGAACACTGGTCTAGGGAGTGGCAGTTGGGGTTTAATGCTAAGAGGTGTAAGGTCATGCACCTCGGAGCCAAAAATCCCAGGAACAGCTACTGGCTGGGGAAGTGCAGGTAACAGCTTCAGAGGAGGAAAGGGAGGGGGTAATAGTTACAGGGGACATGGAAGTATTAGCACAGTGTAAGAGGACAGCAGCAAGGGAAAATAGGATGCTGGAGTGCATTGCCAGAGGGATCACCTCTAGAAAGGGGGAGGTCATCCTGCCATTGTATAGATAACTGGTGAGGCCACACTTTGAGTACTATGTAGAATACTGTTACCCATACCTCAAAATGGATGGGAGATTACTGCAGGGGGTGCAGCGTAGGGCTACAAAAATGATCATGGGGCTAGGGGAGTTGCCATAAGAGGAAAGGTTGAAGGAGCTCAACATGTACTCGCTGGAAGAGAGAAGAGAAAGAGGGGACATGATAGAAACCTTAAGTACTTGAAAGGCATAAACAAAGTCAGGGAGGAAGGGAGGGAGGAGTATTCTGCTTAAAGGGAAGAAGGGTCACTAGGGAGTGCAGTTTGAAGTTGGAAGGGGGAAGGTTTAGGAGGGAGATGAGGAGGCACTACTTCACAGAGAGAGTGGTAGTGGGTTGGAACACAGTGCCAGAGGAGTTAACTGCTCAAAGAAGAGTGGATAGCTTTAAGTGGGTTGGGACTGAATCACGGGCAGGGTTAGTACAGACAAGAACACAAAGTGGGAAGGACCAGGAAAGGAAAGGGAGGATTGGGCAGCTGTAGTGATATGAAACCAACAGCTGCACAATCAACAGATGATAGACCTGTGGGCTTTTTCTGCCAACAATTTTGTATGTTTGTATGTTCAGTATGACACTCTCCTCCTGGGGCAGGTTGCTGTAGTATTGTTTGGAGAATGACACCTGGTGTGTGCAGCCTTGCTAGTGTGGGTGACCACACATCTGCTGGCTCCACCTCTAGGGTGTCACCATGGTGTGCACCATTGGGTGTGGGGTGTGGCCCAGAAAATGGAAACTGCACCCATCTCAGCCTGTTGGATGACGGCTGCTCATACCATGCCCTGGAATTCTGTTGTTCTGCAGTTGCGAATTTGCCTCAGAATTTGCATCATGCCGCAGAATATATATAGTGCCACAGAATTCATTGTTTTTGGTGAATTTTCATATAAATATACTGTTTTTCCATAGTATCAAGCTTTCTTTCCCACCTCATTTATCCTGACCCTCCTCTATGCTCAGCATATGATGTCATCGATGACATCACATCATATTTAGCCAATGACAGGACTGCATTCTGCCAGAGAAATTAATAAATCATGCATAGAAATCGAAATGCTGCCGCAGAAGTCAAGGATCCGCCGAAATCAAAAATTCTGCTGCAGAACACCAGGGGCCCTGCCTATACCTCCACACAACAGTCCCCTAGTGCACGACTCCAGCCCCAGCCTTACACATCTCAGAGGCCCCCCAGAATGCTACCCTCCCTTTCTCCTAGGGGAAGGGGCCTGCAGGGTAAACTGGACCTTCTGAGGCATTTGGATAGCCTGGGGAGTAAGGTGGCAGAAAGTGGCAGCTAAGGGTGAGACTGGGGGCAGAATGGGACAATAAGCAGCGAGATGAAGTGGCAGGTCAGGGTGGAAGGAGGAGCAAATAAATTGATAGAAATATTGTATCAAAGTTTGTAAAATCTACAGACTTCTGTCTTATTCTTTCTGTGAAGGTACGGTGTAAAATTATTTTCATTTATTTTGATGAATATTTATCTGCCCACTGTTTCTTCTAAATCTGCAGTAACTGACCCCTGGGTTCTGCTTGGAAATGTGATGGAAGATCTTTATGAAAATTGTCCTATTTCTTCTATTTGAGTTATAGTGGACTTCATTACTAGAACTGGTGGCTTTGATGGGTTTCTAGATAACACAATGGTAGGGGGACCTTTGCACTATCTGTGTTCTTCCAGAGTGGAAGTCTTGAGATGACAGGACAAATACTGTTGGGCTCAGTCTTATCAATTTTATTCAAAACTATAATTTTTGTCCCTTGAATGGTAGGCTTACAGGAGACAATCTTTGGCAACTAACTTTTCTTTCTCCCCTTGAGTGCATCTGTCTTTGATCTTGCTATCTTGGATGGCCTGTTTTATTTGTGGTGTGCCTTTTCTGTTATCAACAAGGCCAAGAGTGACCACCTTTTCATCTCTCTTAAATGGGTCAATCCTGGGCATTCTTTTCATTCATCCTTACAAGCTAGTACTTCAGCACCTTTCTATAGAGATATTGAAATTAAAAATAAAAACAGAGTACAGTGCTGTGAGGATACTTCTCTTAAGTTGGATCAGGTGTCCGCTACCTATCTAGAATCTTGGTTGCAATAAGACTTCTATGGCCAGACTACAGCTGAAATATATAAACTGGTAGAATTGTTTGTGTGTAAGTTCAGTATATTTTGTGTACCTTTGTCACATCCTAGTAGCCAACCTCAATGCAGCTGGCTTGATGGTCAGTGCAGGAAGAGTAAATCTAAACTTCTTCCCTAGATTAGAATGACAAGGGAAATCCTTTCTAGGGATAACTACCAATCACTTAAAGTTTATAGTAGGATCGATAAAATAAAGAAATGGAATATTATCATCAACAGTGGGAAATTATGCTTAACACAGTTGCCAAGGATGACACAAGAGCCTTCTGGCAACTGGTTGCCAGAGGAACCTCCAATTTTTCATCCATTATTTTTTTTTTCAAATATAGTTTACTGACGTTAGAGCATGGTACATCAATATATCACTTCAACAATTAATAACAGAAGTATAAGTATCAGCACTGACTGATATACCCTTTACAATGGAGACAGTAGTACAAGTTTGAAGCTATCGGTTACAGCTTGGCATTCGATGAAAAAAAAATCCTTTAACTGTCTAGCTATTAAAAACAAAAATAAAAACATGAAGATATCTAGGTCAGACAATATTTTCTAATTACACTCTATAAAACTGCAATAAGAAACAATACATTAGAGCCATATCAACCTGCTACTCAGAAGAGACCTGTGTACAACAACAAAAATTCACCACAGGGGACTGTATCTAATGCCATATCTCTTCCTTCTAGATATCCATTATGTTCACAAAGACCTCCCATATTCTATTATATATGACTTCCTCTCTTTTGCTCTTTATAAATATTTTCCATAGACATGCAATCTTTCAATACTTGAAACCATAATAAGCATTTTTCATTCATTATTGCCTCCTACATCTTTCCTTTCACTTGGGTGAGCACGTGGCCTCTCTTTTTCATGATTCTGTGTTGCATAATGATTTCCTTAGTTTCTTAGTAGTAAAATTGAACCATTCACTACTGCTTAAATATGTACTGCACTTTATTCCCTGAAGTGTTATAAGACTCCAGGTTCAGATTTGGTCCCTGCTGAGGTTTATTTGCAGCCATCTTTACTATTGCCTGATTTTCTCTTACTCTTCTTCAAGAAATGCATTAGTGGAGTTTCTTCCCATTAATGGCATGGGCTGAGATAGTCCCAGTTTTCAAAAGAGTAATAAAGCTGCACCAGCTAATTATTCTCCTGGACATGTCCTCCAAAATATTTTGTAAATCATCCTCAATAGACTTTATGAACAAATTGTAGCACTGAGGGGTTTGGGCTCAGCGTGCATTGTTCACTTTAGCCAACTGATTTATTCTCAGACATCTTTGGAGAAATATGTGTTGCTTTGCAGGCAAATTGTTATTTCACTTTTGTGAACACAGTTCTGCCAGCTATTCCTCCTGGTGGCCAGTGCCCCCAGTCTGATCCTTGGCCCATAAAATGAAAAAGCATACTCTCTGGTGTCCAGTTGTCCCCCAGTCTCTCAAATCCTAGCCCTGTACAATATTTCTACTTTTGTATCGTTGCATTTTCATATAACAAAAGTTGTATTAAAAAACACAGTAATATTCCCTGATGTCCGATGGCACCCCCCACCCTCCAATTACTGTTCCCATGTCAAGACAGTACTCTCTGGCATCTAGCAGCCCTGCTCACCAGAGGCACTGACCACCCACCCTACCAACCTTCCCCCCCTTACCTGAAGTTCCAATGCCGCAGGAGCCCAGTGAACGGCATAGCCCTCCTCTCACCTCCTCAGCCAGCTGCCATGTGGAAAGTTAGAGAGCACACATCCTATGTATTTTACAGGCGTGCTCTCTGACTTTCCATATGTCGACTAGCTGCGGAGGTGAGAAGAGGGCTATGTTTTGAATATCTGGCCCCTGGTATGCCGTGAATAGATCAGTGTGACAAACACAGTAACAGCAGTACTAGCAGAAGTTGATAATTAAAAAGTAAATACCATTTTAAAAAGAAAGGCTAAAGAAAATCCCTGTTTTAAAAAACATAGCTTAACATCTTTTGCAGTCAAGTTGTTTCATATTGGTCAAGCTTTTTCCCATAAATTCTTTATAAGCAGTCTTGGTCATCCAGATTTGGTCAGACATGTTGAGCTCCACACAAACCTGTGATGATGTTTTCAATTGCAAGGAAGGAAAAGGGATTAATTTGGTTTTATATAGTGCCTTTCAAGCAGAAGACCAAAGCATTTTACAATCCAGAAGAGGGAGAGGTTGTTGCAGTTTTAAGCACTGGCAGACTCAAACAGCACAGAGATATAGTAGATTTAAAGAGAAATTAGAGATGTTGAGCAGAGGTAGGTTATGTAACTTGCTTAAGGTCGCAAGTGAGTAAATGGCAGTTGTGTGATTCATACCTCAGTCTCAGGTTCACAGCTCTGCACTGTCATCACTAGGCTGAACAGACTTTTTTTACAAGAATCACTGGTATAAATGCTTAACAAGAGCCACTGACAGTAAAAAGGCTTAAAATGGGAAAACAAAGTGTGACTCATTTGCACAGCAGCTTTAATGAACTGTTTATACTGGCTTCAGAGGGTTTGGCCTATTAAATCGAACTTCCTGCTGGGAATGAATGGGTATTTTTCCATTTGTTACTGTCCTTTCAGGCTGTGTCCTGAAGGTAATCAGATGCTATTCCTTCTTGGAGAACTAGCACCTGGCAGAGGTCTCGCTAGATTACAAATTTCCTCAATATGACAGATACAACTGCCTTAGAATGATTGCTTCTGTTACTGTCCTCAGTTTCAGAAAAGTGCTCAGGCTAAAGTGTTTGAGGTTGGAATGTGACCCGTTGTGTCTCAGCAGTGTTAGGGGTTCTGCTCCAAGTTTCGCCAGTGAAGACATTTATTCCCTTTGCCTCTCTCCTACAGCTGGTGCTGCTTCATTAATCATTTCATTATTATTTTCTTGGTAACTCTCTCTTTACTGCACCCAAACAAATCAGTTAATTGAAGATTCATGTTAGTGCACTGAATCCAGAGATTACGCCGAGTGTTCAGCATGTTGTTTTATAATATATCATCTGAACCTTGAAATACGTGGCACTTTATTTGTAGAGTAGCAAAGCATCAGATAAATTTATTTTTCTGATGAAGTTCTGAAATACACACTGTATACAACTCTGATATTAATTAGGTACCACAAACTGTTATCCTAGACAAGGCCCCCTGTTCTCTGCAGCACAGTAGACCCAGATTCTGTAGCAGGGACTATAAAGTTCTGCGGCACCATTAGACCTACCTCTGTGGCGGTGGGCAAAGTTCTGTGGCACATAAAGTGATCTACACATGTATGCTGTTCCAAAACTGATTATCTTTTATTAATAAAATCACAAGGTTCATGTCTGGCTTAAGTACATTTTAAATTATTAGCAACAAAACTGGGTGCTTGTATTGTAACTTTATTTTCCATTTTCAGCAAGCATTTAATATAGATTTTGTTTTTCGTGTGAATAATTACAGCTAGGAGGTAGTGGATGATATTCTGTTGAAGCAAAGGAACACCAAATGTCACACGTTGTCCTCGGACCTAAGTCATGCCGTGCCTGGTGAAATGGCCAGCAATAATATGGAGAGGAACAATGGCATGATTTGCAGGTCATCAGGGATGAGTGATGCATCTACACTAGGGGTCCTCAAAACCTATTCAGCAATAAATGAAGTGAGAATTCCAGTAATTAAATGGGAGGGAGACAGAGCCCATGGATAGAGTACATCACAATAAATTTAAAAGACTGTAGAAATGTCATGCAAAGTGATTGAAAATGGCTGATAATGTGCCCATTTATCCACTTGCAGGTGGGCAGAGGGGTTACAGCTGAAATGGCAAGTGTGCAGTTGCATAAAAAAGTGTCATATAATTTAAATATTTAATATCCCTCTACAATGATCACAGTGCTTCACAAATACAAATACCAGTTTATGTAAGTTTTATTTTATTTTACATCTACGTTAAATGTTTACTTGCCCCTTGATTATGTGCAGTGTTATTTTTTTTATGTCTTCTCACTACAGTGTTTCACTAAGCAGATGTAAAACTGTAAGGAATTCGGAATTCCCTGTCGTTTTCTGAATTTTCAGATGCACATGCATGAGCAAGACTGGCTTCACAGTAAACTATTTTTTTAATCCTGCAGCCAGAGTGCTCCTTATCCTTACACTGCTGAACCTAGTTAGTGAAATGCTGTAGCGGGACAGCAGATTAATCAAAAAAATAAGACAGCACACAATCAAGGGGCAAGT
The DNA here is from genome assembly GCA_016271365.2 of Neoceratodus forsteri. Lineage (NCBI taxonomy): Eukaryota > Metazoa > Chordata > Ceratodontiformes > Ceratodontidae > Neoceratodus > Neoceratodus forsteri. Next base: position 903,284,113 of record CM028131.1, on the reverse strand, counting down.
GTCCAATTGACATGTTTACTTGTATACAGTAGTTGTACTCCACAGTAGAGCTCCATAGTCAGTCATCCTATCGCTGTGCCATAGAGACCACCACTATTATGGGTATCGGAGTGCCCCCCTTATACCGACACTGGGCCACTGCCCCCTTATCGCCACTTGCTGGGCACCCATTGTCAGGCGGACCACCCAGGCTCCTACTGATCACTCCTAGTATCCTACTTCTCGGACCCCTTAGCCCTCCCCTCAAGGGTCTTCTTCCCACACCTCCCACTCTCATGAACCATCACCGACTGCCACCCACACTGCCACTACCTCTCATGCATCCCCCATCCCACCCACATATCTCCCTGCAGTCATGTGCCACCATCAACCTCCATGCCAGATCACATTCCTATCTTTTCCAAGCCTTATCACCCTGGCTATCCCTTGTACTACCTGCACTATAACTAGGCAGCAGCTATCCTTGACAATAAGGCAACAATCTTTTGCTCTCCTCAGAGTCTTTGCCATACTCCTACTAATTTCAGGAAATGTTCATCCTAACCCAAGCCCCTTCTTGCCCAGCCCTAGCTTATTGCACCACAGGCTTAGAATAGCTGCAATGAACATTTGCAGCTTAACCAAAAAGACAGCAGGTCTCCATTTGCTGGATACTGCAACATCAGCCAAATGTGCTAGCACTGACAGTAACCTGGCTCTCCAAAAAAACACCTGACTCTTTGGTTGCCCTCCCTGGCTTCACCCTTCACAGAGCTGACAGAATGGGCAAACGTGGTGGAGGGTGTGCTGTGTACATTCGTGACTCCATGATATGCCATGCCTTTCCAATACCTCCATTAGACCATGGTGCCCAAGCCTTATCATTAAAATTTACTCCAGATCCCTCCAGAGCCCCTGTAATTCTTACTGTCACATATGTCCCCCCAAGAAACCAAGCTCCTGCTATACAATCCCTTGCTAACTACTTCTCCGCTCCCCCAAACGGAACACATCATAGTTGAAGACTTTAATGTGAACTGGCTTACCAGTTCGGCTTCCCAACCCAAGGACACCTTCACTGCACTGGACCTGACCCAGCCGATCAGCCAACTCTACCAGGGTGAACCCTACTAATGGTTCTAGCACCTGATCGACCTTCTCCTCACCAACCGTCCCCACAGAATCTCTGACCTGGTGGTCCTTCCAGACTCCATAAGCGATCACTCACCCATCCTCTTTTCCTGGTTGTGTCTTCAGCAGAAACTCAAACCAAACTATATTGCCCGGCATTTTCTCCGACCCAGAGGCCTCACAAAACTAAGAAAATGCTTAACTCAATGGGACTGGTCCTCCATCTTCCAGGCCCCTATTATAGATGAAGCCCTTGATTATTTCATCTGTTCTTTTAATAAAGCATGTGACATCTATGCCCCAATAGCAAAAGTGCAATCCAAGAAACGTTATGCCCCATGGGTCACGCCTGCACTGCTCCAACAGCTAAAGCACAGAGATGTTCTCTGGCATAAAGCAGTCGCATCTGGCACGCAGGCAGACAGGCAAGCCTATAAAGCGGCTCATAACAGATGCGCTTGGGCCATTAAACAGGCCAAATTGGGCTACTAGAAAAGGACCCTTGCCTCCTCCTGGGAGAATGCTCAGTTGTTCTAGGACAATATCAAGAACTTGATGGCAAATCTCGGCTCCCCCCCCACTAACTGTCAACAATGTCCCTACCACCAACTCGCTGGCCATCACCAACTGCCTCAACTCATCATTCTCTGACCTTAGTGCAGTACTCCCAACAACTTCTTCGACCCCACTCCTGCAACCCCACCCCTAACACCCAACATTCCCTTCCATCTTAGGGTGATCTCACGAATGAGGCAAAGCCTTTTCTCATTAAAGCACTCAGTGGCTCTTGCTACTGCAAAGATTCTTTGATTTGAGAATCCTACATCTCCAACCTTGGCCTCTATTATTCAGCATCTACCTAAATACTTTGCCCAATTCCTGCTCCGGCAACTGACTACTCTATCACGGATGTTGCGTTCTTTTCGCCTCGCACCCAGATCCCACAGTATTGCAGTCCTCCTCCAACACTCATTTAACCAGATTGAAAACTGGTTCATAGACCAAAGACTTGTGGTCAATGTAAAAAGACAAAGGCAATGCTCTTGCCCACCGACAGAATAAGGCCAAGAATGCACAGCTAACAATCCTATACCAATCTCTCCTTCCTCTAGAACAGGTCCATACATATAAATACTTGGGCCTTACATTTGACTCCAGCCTCTCCTTCCATTCATACATTGACACTCTATCATCAGTCATAAATGTCCGTATAGGCCTACTGTATCGGCACAAGGATTGTCTACCTCTGGAAGCCCTTAATCTGGCTGTCACCTCCTCAGTCCTCTCCCTAGTCGATTATGGGCTCACTATCTACTCAACTACTGACCACACAGCCCTTAACAAAATCCACCTTGCCATAAACAAAGCATGCAGACTCCTCTCCGGGGCAGACAAACGTACCCATACCTGTACCCTAGATGCCCTGACAAATCTCTCCACCCTGGATGAAAGGCTATTTTATCAAACATGTCTCCTCACAAAGAAAATACACCTGGGGCTTACCCCTTTGGGGGTTTCTGCCTCTCTCCTATCCTCCCACACCTCGATGAACATCTGCACTGCCAACTGACAGGTGTGGTCCATCCCGAGGGTTAGAACCTCCCTAGCCCTAAGGTCATTCTCACACAGGGCCCCAGCCTGGTACAATGAACTCCCCTCTGACATCTCCTCCATCTCCAAATTAGGGCATTTCAAGTCAGCCCTTAAAGAGCTCATTCTTGCTTCACAGTACTGTCAATGTACCAGCTAGTCCTGGGTCATCTATCTATCATCTCACGGGACCACCCCGCCACTGAGCTCTTACCGATAGGGCTACCAAACATTACCTATTAACAATGCCTGCTTTGGCTGCACTCACAAGATATCTGTCTAATTCTCTACTTTGCTGTAAATATCAAACCTGTTACTCCCTCCCTCTATCAGCAAACTTATTGTTCTCTTGAAAACTGTAAAATACAGCTCTCGGTAACACATTCTATACAATGTATAACTGATCTTGATTCTGCATTATTGCATAACTAAAAAACTGTAACCTTTAGCTGCCATTCTATGTCTATATGTATTGTTTATGTTTGTTTTTTCTGACTCGGAGCCTTTATAAATGAGTCCCTGACTCAAAGGTTGTAATCCTAAAGTCTGTTAAATAAATAAGTAAATAGATAGATAGACAGAATGAGGCAGTATAATGTTGTGGTCTAGGGCTCAGCTGCAAACCTGGAGACCTGGGTTTTAATCCCACAGCTCCCATCTGCATACTGTGTGACCCTGAGCAAGTCACTTAACTTATTGTGCTCCCAGGTCACACCTGGAAACAAGCTTCAGCTTAGTGTGCTTTCCTGGATAAACAATTTCACCTTCCTTCCTATACAATGTCCTCCTCTGAGGAGAACTGTTACTAAACAGTGTTCTGGTGACTGTTGGTAATTGCATGTGCTACAAAGTTACTGAGTCTACAGTCTCATTATTTTGTAGCCTATTGCATATGAATATGCAAATTCAGAATTTATTGTTGCATTTTAGTGCAGAACATCGGGTATCCCCCACAGCCCTGCACACTGTAGACTGTCCCAGTAATACATACAGAACATCAGGTGTCCCCCACAGCCCTGCACACTCTAGACTGTCCCAGTAATACATACAGAACATCGGCTATCCCCACAGCCCTGCACACTTGTAAGACTGTCCCAGTAATACGACAGAACATCGGTATCCCCACAGCTCCTGCACACTCTAGACTGTCCCAGTAATACATACAGAACATCGGCTATCCCCCACAGCCCTGCACACTCTAGACTGTCCCAGTAATACGTACAGAACATCGGCTATCCCCCACAGCCCTGCACACTCTAGACTGTCCCAGTAATACGTACAGAACATCAGCTATCCCCCACAGCCCTGCACACTCTAGACTGTCCCAGTAATACGTACAGAACATCGGGTATCCCCCACAGCCCTGCACACTCTAGTCTGTCCCAGTAATACGTACAGAACATCGGGTATCCCCCACAGCCCTGCACACTCTAGTCTGTCCCAGTAATACATACAGAACATCGGCTATCCCCCACAGCCCTGCACACTCTAGACTGTCCCAGTAATACATACAGAACATCGGCTATCCCCCACAGCCCTGCACACTCTAGACTGTCCCAGTAATACATACAGAACATCGGCTATCCCCCACAGCCCTGCACACTCTAGACTGTCCCAGTAATACATACAGAACATCGGCTATCCCCCACAGCCCTGCACACTCTAGACTGTCCCAGTAATACATACAAAACATCGGGTATCCCCCACAGCCCTGCACACTCTAGACTGTCCCAGTAATACATACAGAACATCAGGGATCCCCCACAGCCCTGCACACTCTAGACTGTCCCAGTAATACATACAGAACATCGGCTATCCCCCACAGCCCTGCACACCTAGACTGTCCCAGTAATACATACAAACATCAGCTATCCCCACAGCCCTGCACACTCTAGACTGTCCCAGTAATACATACAGAACATCAGGATCCCCACAGCCCTGCACACTCTAGACTGTCCCAGTAATACATACAGAACATCAGGGATCCCCCACAGCCCTGCACACTCTAGACTGTCCCAGTAATACATACAGAACATTGGGGAGTCTCTGTGGCCCAGCACACCCCATGCTGCTCTAAGAAGGGTCCCAGCTCAGATATGTATTGTACTAACCATACAGCTAGCTCTTGCACTTCTACCCTCATAAAATAACCCAACAGATGCCTTTTGTTTAGATCCATGAACAAAAGAAACACTAATCTTTAACAATGGCAGTGTTGTTTTTTTTTATCAGTTTATGCATTCTAGATAAATCCTGTAATACAAATGTTCATTAAATAAGTGTGTGAGTGTGTTTTATCATTATCATTCAAGCAGTGACATTTTGTTTTCAAGAGGTCAGCTAATTTGCTGACTAGCACATATGTACACTTGTCATTAACGAGTTGCTGATACATTTACCCATTCTTACCGGTCGTGCCATGTGGCGTCGGAACCATCCATTGCTTACCCAACCCAAAATGGCCAAAAAAGATAGAATGAGTTAATGTATTTTAATGAGTGTGAAAGTAAAAGGGAGAACTGTTATTGTTTAATAAAATAAAAAAATATATATGATTTAGAGATAATTGCTGCTGTTTGTGCTGCTGACTCTGTTTTAGCAACCTTTAGTTTTTCAGTAGATCAGAGTTAAACAATTACGGCAACATAACCTAATCATGAAGTATAACGATGATTTGTGTTCTTCATGAGCAATTGACTCTGTTCAGTACTTGCCCCGTGGACACTTCAAAAGGCCCCTAATCATTGCAGTCTGTATTGTTTCTCATTCAACAGACAATATTTGTAACTTGACAAGCTCAGTCTACATCTGTTAAGACTTTACTGTATGAGATTTCACACAGTGTCTGTCAGCTTGGTACTTTAAGAGGATTTATTTGTTTTTCTCTTTTATGGTATATGCAGTATCAGTGATGGGCTAAGAAACTGAAGTGTTTTTTATGAGTAACAGCTTTGATATGGGGCTGCGTCCCTGCTCATGAACCCTACTGTCAAAAAATGGTAGTCACGAGGTTCCAGCAATGCACTGTGCTGAATAGTAGCTTCCCTGCAGAGCTCCAGCCATTCGCTCCAACAAACTACTTTTTAAGCTATAAATTGCACTAATTGGGCATCGCAACTTACACCAACAAGCATTGGAACATTGCGGGAACAACTGGGGATATACTTTCTGGTTCAGTATGGAGGTGGACTCAAAACAAAACCTGCCTAAGCGCACACCACCTGTAACCCCTGAGAAGGCCCCGAAGAAGCCATGGGCCTCCGGCTCCAGCCTTAACCTCACTACCAGCCCTTCTACAACAGACAATGAACCACTAACCTTACAATGGTTCCTGGAAGAATTCAAGCCGTTTCGGGACAACCTCCACACACTGGCATCTGACTTCAGCTCTCTGAATTCAAAACTGGATGAAGTCGCGCAAAGAGACTCCAACAACTCAGCTAGGCTTTTTTCACTGGAAAAAAGACAAAATAAGATTGATCCTGAATTGACCTGCTACAGGCAGCACCTGGCCAAATTGGAATTGAAAGTGGAGGACCTCGAGGGACATAGTAGGAGAAATAACATTGTCATAATTGGTCTTCCTGAAGGGGAAGAAGGGCATGACATGATTCTTTTTATTCAAATATTAGTGGAGAAACTAGTGGGCCCCTCTCTCTTTGGTGCTAAATATATCATCAAGAGGGCTCACAGAGCGCTGCTCCCGAAACCAGTTCCGGGTGCCCCTCCACACACTGTTATATTTCGCTTCCTTAACTTCCTAGAAAAACAGCATTTTTTACAAAAACTAAAAGAGCTTCAAGAAGTTATGTGGGAAGACAAACAGCTGAGGATAACCCAGGATCTCCCGGCATCGGTCCAACTTAAACGAATGGCATTTCACCCTGTGGTAACTAAGTTAATTGCTGCTGGGGTCAAATTTCAGATGGCGTACCCGGCAAAGCTGCATATTTTAATTGCAGGAACCGGACTGCCTTTGATGACCCTGAAACTGCCTCCTTGCAGCTGAAATCTGCCTTTTCCAACCTATTCAAAAACCGTGAATGTAACATCCCAATGATCTGGAGGAAGAGGCAAATTAATACGGGCTGGATGAGAGAAGACTCTCTCTTTGGGTAGTCTGTATGTTTAAAGTTAATTTCAACATTTATCTGTATCTCCCATGCCTTTTGGTATTGCTTGTTTCCAAGTTTGCAAGTTGGTGGATCGCTTCCTGGCTAGCTGGGACACTTTCCCTGCATTTCCAAAACAGAGTCATGTGTTGGGGTGATGCTCCGGTGCAACTCTTGCAACGGTGGCATACCTACTGCTATCTTTGGTCAGGACCTTTACAGTTGAGTTCCCCATCTGGTGCATCAGCATCTTTACCGCTAGAGGGGCCCAGTCATTACGAATGCAAGCCAGTTAATATTTCTGCAGCTAATCTCATTTGTTGCTGATGTGCCTTGCTGCTCGATCGATCGACTACTACCAGCTTCCAATGACATCATAACACTCAAGTTTTCTTACAGCTCTGAAGGACTACCTCCTGCTTTTCAGATATGTATTTGTTAGGTTATGGGGACTACCCTGTTAATATTTATGTTGTTTAGTGCATGATCGGTAGATTTGGGGATTTTAGATGTTCCAGATACTCAGTTACAAGGTTATGTATGAAATCTGACAGCTGCGATGTCAACTAGAATTGCCTGTTTTCTCTTGTTTATTTGTGAGTTGTCTTCTTAAATACCGATGGTTACCTACTGTGAACTGTGAGGCAGAATATGCTTAATACTTTCAGATCTCTTTCTGATGCACTCATATATGAGCGTGTACAATTTATTGATGCCTCAATAGCATGTTGACTTCTTTTTATTTTGTTTTTGAATCAGTTTTCCTGAACTACTTTTTAATTTAATGGATTGAAGATTGTTTTCCAGGACATTATCCTTATTTGCCAAATGCTCCAATCAAGTTAATGTTTTCAGGTTAATGCTTCCAATATGTTAACAGATGTTAAGTAGTGTTTATCTTTATCTCCATATTGTAATAGTGTTAGGTATTGTTAGGGTGGCTGGAGCAGAGGGGAACGTGTTGGGGCATGATGCAGAAGGCGGCGTGGGGGTGGGGCGGCTGGGATAGGGATCTTAAGCATTTACATGTTATCAAACATTTGGGTGGGTATTTTCTGGTTGGGGAGGTGGGGGTTTATTTCACACAGAGACAGTTTCCAGAGAGAGAGAGAGAGACCTGTGAGGCCTATCTGGCACCTTAACCAGTTTCTTAAGTTCCCATGGCTGAAGCATTAAAAATACTTACTTGGAATATACGGGGGACTAGGCACAAAACTAAACAATATCAGATCTTCAAGCACTTAAACCTTCTGGCAGCAGACATTGTGTTCCTGCAAGAATCTCATTTACTTAACTCTGAGGCTGCTCAATTATGCAGACAGCAGATGGGTCAATACTTTTCGGCAGAGAGTAACACCCAAAGCCACGGGGTTATGATCCTATTACAGTGGACTATACCATTCTCCCCCAGTCAAATCATCGCAGACCGGGAAGGATGTTACATTTTAGTGAGAGAAATGCTCCACACCAGAGAAATTATACTATGTAGTGTTTATGGTCCCAACAATGACACACCTGTTTTTTTTTTATGCAGCTTCTAAATGTCCTTACCCCATTTTTACACATCCCTTTTATCATAGGGGTGATTTTAACCTCATCTTTGACCCGTACATGGATCATTCAGGTAAACTACACAAAGGGCTCTCTACAGCACAGCGGACACTCAGGGACCTGTTAGATGGAGCCAGCTTATCAGACATCTGGCGTACTCTCCACCCCCTCAGAAAGAGAATATACTTTTACATCTCCAGTTCACCACTCATCTTCCCGCATTGATTACCTGCTTATTTCCCAATCTTTAATTCCCTGGGTGTTAGACTCATCTATACTCTCAGGCCCATTCTCAGACCATTCCCCAGTTTCTTGTTTGATCTCCCCTACATCTCTCCCCAAAGCAGGAGGGAGATGGAAGATCAATAATCAACTGCTTAAGAATCCGAATAACATGCAGTATATAACCGAACACATTGCTGTATTTACTGCCATCAATGTAAACTCTACCGGAAAACCTGATATTGAATGGTGCTCCCTGAAAGCCTATCTTAGATGCCTGCTGATTGGGTTGGCTGCCAAAAAGAAAAAGAACCCAGGAAGAACAGCTTAAACTTTTATTATCCCAAATTTGCGTTATAGAACATAATCTATCTCCCCAATGGTCGGATCAGGTGAGGGAAAACCTAGTAAAGCTAAAAGATTCATATTTGAACTTATTAAGGGAAAAGGCAGAATTTACTATCTTGAAAACTAAAGCTCTCCATCTGGATCAAGGAGAAAAAGCAGGTTGTCTCTTGGCCCTTAAACTTAAGCAACTTGAATCCCAAAGACTAATTGCTGTGGTCCATTCCCAGAATGGGGATACCTTGAGAACCTCTCCATCGGATATAGCTTCTGAATTTAGAAGTTATTATGCGAAATTGTACAGTCCTATGGACGACCCTCCCCACCGTCTTTATCACAATTAAAATCCTACCTAGCACACTCTTCTCTACATTCACTCTCAAACTCACAGAAAGTTTCCCTGGTTGCTTCCATCACTGTAGGGGAGATAATTGGCATTATCAAAGACTTGCCCTCAGACAAAACACCCGGTCCGGATGGCTTCTCTTCCAATTTTTATCAAGTCTTTGCCCAACAACTAGCACCATCCCTTCTCTCCTTATTTCAACATATTCTTTCTGGACAAAGTTCAGATAGGTCTTTGTTTGAAGCCTTAATTACTTTAATACTCAATGAAGGTAAACCCCCGACAGGGTCCAAAGTTACACGCCGATCTCCCTCCTGAATCAAGATCTTAAAATTTTAACAAAACTTCTAGCGGATCGGTTAAACCCCATCATGTCAGATATTTTAGGCCCGGAACAGGTAGGCTGCATGAAAGGTAGATCCTTGGTTGATCACCTCAGAACCCTTTTGCATGTTTTCTCGGCTTCCAGAGATGCTGATTTTCCTGCCACTTTGGTCTCCCTGGATGCTGAGAAGGCATTTGATAGGATTGATTGAAATTTCTTGTTTCAGTCACTGGCAGCATTCAGATTTCCCTCTGTTTATAAAATGGATAAGGTTTTATACAAATCCCAATAGCGTGTTATCTGCAATGGCTTAATGTCTAACTCCTTCACACTACATGCTGGGACTAGGCAGGGCTGTCCTTATCCCCCACTGTTAAACATCTACTTGGAACCCCTTATTCGGAGGATTGCAGCGAATCCTGAGGTCAGAGGTATCAACATCCACCATTAAACAGTTAAAGTTTCGGCCTATGCGGATGACTTACTCCTTCAATTATCTCATCCCAATACATCTATACCTGCCCTACTTACCATCTTGGATGAATTTAGTTCCCTGTCCAATTATAAATTAAATAGAGACAAGACAGTAGTTTTCCCCCTGAATTATAAAGCAATGAAGATAGCTGCCTCAACGGTGGGTTTCTCTTGGCAGACCAATTCCTTGAGGTACCTGGGAATTAACTGTTCTAGAGACACGAACAAATTTATCAAGTTGAATCTTGACCCATTAATCTCTGTTATCAGACAGGACCTAGAGAGATGGGCATTACTTCCTCTTTCTCTCTGGGGAAAAATCAGTATAATTAAAATGAACATTTTCCCATGGTTATTCTATCCAATAAACCTTTCAAATGTCTGGTTGCCTTTGGTATGGTTTAAAAAGATACACCAGATACTCTCAGACTTTATCTGGAATAAGAAACCCCGGATAGCCTATGACAAGCTCTCAGCACTGAAAATGAAAGGAGGACTATGGCTACCACACCTTGGTCTTTACTACTGGGCCAGTCATGTAAGTAAATATCTGAGGTGGCTAATGCCAGATCCCCTCCTATCTTCACATTCTTTTACTCCCATATGGCTTAAAATAGAACGTTCCCTCATACAAGTGCATGGGCTATCCCCAGCCGCTTTCTTACATGTTAATTCAAAATCTTTGCCCCCAGTATTCAAAGGCAACCCCATTGCATTATCAATTAGAATTCATTCCCAACTTTGCTCTTTTTTGAAATATAAGCACACTATAGATCCATCTCAACCTTGGTGGGGGAACCTTAATCTCATAATAGATGGTAAATCTCTTCAACTATGATGGATCCGCAATTAGGGAACCACCCTTAATTTTTTCCTGAAGACCGACGGCTCACGCCTAACTTCACCTGAACTTTTAAACAAAGCCCACATCCCAAACTCTGCCATCTTTAAAATATTCTAATTGTGACACGATAATAAAATTCTTTGGTGCAGTTCCACTCATATCCACCAGTTTATCCCATATGACAGTGCTGATTCCCCTTGCGGGCCTCTCTCATGCTGTTTCCAAGATGTATGGAGTAATCCACAACTGGAAATGGCCCAATAGTTTGGTCTGACTCACCTCTGGGTTTCCCTTTTTCCCAATCAAGAAATCCTATGGCCCTCTCTGTGGCAAAGTCATCACAAATTTGTTACACAAGACAGGCTCTGATTAACACAATTTAAAATCCTGCATAACCTCTATTATTCACCTCAGAAAATGGCTAAATTGGGACTCCTTCCCTCACCCACATGCACTCGATGTCTTCAGAGCGAGGGTAATTTACTGCATATTTTCTGGGCCTGCCCCAAGATAGCTCCCCTCTGGAATGCTATCAAACAGAGGGTCGACCCCCTATTGGGTCTATCGGATCTATTTACTGCCAAGATCTGCATATTGGGAGACCTTTCCTCTGTTGTCATTACTAACAGAAAATATCACATAACCCTCATTGCCATGTCAGTTAAAAAACTGGTCTCGAGACACTGGAAGGATACGACTGACATCTCTTATAGTGAATGGCTACAATAATTGTTGGCCAATCTTAGAATGGAGAAGACAATTTCTGGCTTACATAATCAATCCCAGAAATTTCTTAAAATATGGGGCCTCTTGCTGCTCTATACTCTCTCAGAAGCCCTAAAGGCTTTCTTTTCTTGATAGATAGTTTTATATTATGTAACTGTGCTTTGTGTGAATCGGGTATAGAGTGGGTTGGTAGTGGAGGGGAGAGTTGATCTAACTGCCTATTACGTATCTCTGTATTTCTATCTGTATGTAACACCAGATCTTCTCTCTGTAATGGTATAAAATTGAATAAAACTTTGAATCGAAAAACGGTAGTCACAGAAAGTTTCCTTATTTTTATTGGTTTGGTATTCAGTCTTTCTATTTCATGATAACCCAATGCAAAAGTCTATTATACTGAACTGTACTGCTTTTTGCAGTTTCTCTGCTTTTTTTTTTTACTCTGTAGGCAGCGGGGTACAGTGGTAGTTGTCATCCTTTTTTATTCTGTTTGGCATTTTCTTTTCATTGATTAAAGTTGCAGTGTAATGTTCATTTGCATTCTGTTATATTGGTGGTGGTTTTGCTATGCCAGTGTTTTGCTCGGTCATTGTTGCTGTAGGGCTGTCATGGCTATCTTGTCACTGAAGAGGCTGTCGGTGTTTTTTCTGACAAACTGGCTTGGTAGAACCCTCACCAGAGTATCTGAGAATTCGAGGGGTTCCCCACAAGTGGATCTTCCACATTAAATACCAAAATCTAGTTATATGATATCTATTTTCTAATAAACTGAGTTTTCTTATCTGTTACAGTGAGTAAAGACACACTGTAAACATAAAACTACACATAAAACTTAAGCAGTGGGCTGATACTGTGTTTCAGCCCTGGATCCTAAAATCAATTGCCTACATGTGCACTCAGTACATGTTTTCAGGTGGGCCCCTTCACCACAATCCAACCCTACATGCACCAGTAGAAGGATACCCATCCTACAGCTCCAAAACCATCCCCTGTAAGTTGCTCGTATAATGTGATGCCACTGGAAGTCCTAATGAGCTTCTTTCTTGCTGAGCCAGTGCTAGAGGGCACCATGTCATGATTAGTTCCTGCAATAGTCACTGAACTGCACTGATGTGATTATTTCTGTTCTGACTATGCCACCAATGACAAGGCATTTCCCAAGTTCCCTTGGTCAACACATGATACCTATATCTAGGTGCAGTCACAGTTTTTGCCTTTGCTACACACATTGGTGTCTCACCAGAGGTGACTGCTGGGTGTATACACATGCAGCTCTATGTATGTGTGACAACTTGGGTTCACCATATCTTATGCCTGACATATCTGTGGGAGTCCAAACATATAAAAATGGTTGCCCACTACCACTGAGTTGCTGTTACAGAATCGCTGCAACAACGGCATACCCCCCCAGGTGAGCCAGTCTGACATGGAGCATTCTGTCACCAGTGAGTGGTCTGTATACCACACAGACTGGTGCCTGGATCATGAGTTTCTCTTTACAGGTTGGCCACTTTAAAAGTCTTGGTGGGCAGGGGGTACAACAAGCCCATACATCACTATGTGCAACAGCACTGCTGTTAAAACCGCCCGCAGCTGTACTGACAGATGATGAAGAAGGCAAAGGTCAGCAAGCCCAGATGCTTCCCTCAAAATCAGAGGGATCACCCTCTCAGGTATCTAGGCAAGGCCAAGCAAGTCAATTGTGTTAAGCACCCCATACCTAGGGCTTAGAGTACTTCTCAGTAGGGATGCCGTGGCATCAAATTTTGACAATATGGTAACTATGACACATAACAATGTGGTTATCGTAAATACCACAGTATTATGGAAGTAGTCCTTTTTATACAAACAGTCTCTGAGCTCATGTGTTTGGGGGGGGAGTTGATGCAGAAAATTGTTCTTAAAAATACCCCTAAAAATCAGTTGAAGGGCCTTACAACCATGGTATACCATAAGCCGTGGCTATCACGGTATCAGAAATGTCCCATTTATCAATACTGTGACTTCCAATATTGTGCTATACCATAAAATTGTGATGCTATAGCATCACTACTTCTCAGGGAACAATGCACCCAAAAGGAAATATAAATAAATTAGAAAGAAATAAGTAAACTAATGATAATAATAATTTACCCATTAAAACAAATAAAATATAAACATCCCCGTAAAAACAAATTTCTCAAAATACATGACTTTTCATGTTCACGCTACACCAAATGCTTGTATAAAAAGAAAGGGCTTCAGCCCATTTTTTAATGCCCCCACCAAGGGTGAACTGCAAAGATGGTATGGTACAGAGTTCCAAATAATAGGGCCACCACAAAAAAAAAAACATACCTCTAAACTGTTTAAGGTAGGACCTCAGGACAGCTAACAAAATATCCTAGGTGTAACAAAAGGGTGACCACGGATATAGAAAGTTAAGAGATCTTTGAGATAGCTGGAATCCTACCCATGTAGGCTTTGTGTTAACAAAGCAATCTTGACTGAGGTGGCACATAATAGGTAACCAATGCCAGCTGCACAGCACAGGCAAGATATGATCTGTGCAAGAAGTCCCTATAATCAATCTGGCTGCATCATTCTGCACTTGCTGCAGTTGATGCACCAGCTTTTCAGACAGCTCAAGGAATAGAGTATTATAGTAATAATTCTTAAGGTTACAAAGGCAAGTAAAAAGGTCACTAGGTCTTCATGCACAAGATATGTATTTATCTGGGATATACTGCATAGCAGGAAAACCCCACTTGGACTATTGCTGCACCTAATGTTCAAATGCCAGGTTGAGGTTTACAATGACCCCAGATTCTTTAACCTATTCATGCCTGACAGAATAGTACCATTCCAAGATGGCAACATTGTCACACCACTCATTCTAGCTGACCCACGAGGGTCTGGTTCCTAACAACAGCTCTGTTTTGCCTGGAGTAGAACTCAGACCACTGAAGCCCATCCAGTCAAAGATGATGCGTATGTACTGGCTTAGCATGAAGATTGCCTCATGCTTGTCTGGTATAAGTGGCAGGTATAGTTGAATAAGTAAGTAAGTAAAATTTTATATTATCATGGTGCTCAATCCTGGAGGCTCTGGGCACCATTACAATTCAAGCAGGGCATAACATTATGCATCAAACATAATACATCCTAATATACAGATTATACATAAAATCAGAATTAAAAACTATCTTGGAATGCTTACTTGAACAGATAGGTCTTCAGGCCCCCATAAAACCTCCACAGTTTGGGTCTCCTTAAAGATCTCGGCAGTGAATTCCAGAGAGTAAGCTGGCCACCTCAAAGGAGCAATCCACAGAGCTTCAGCTTGGCCCTTGGAATCACCAGGAGGCCCTTGGTGGAGGAGTGGAGGGAACGCACCGGGATGGTTGGAGTTAGGAGGTCAGACAGGTAACCAGGGCCCAGTCCGTATAGGGCCTTGTAGGTGAGCAAGCAGACCTTGAAGATGATCTTCCACCTGACTGGCAGCCAGTGCAGTTCACGCAGGACCGATGTAACATGGCAAGTTTTTGGCAGGCCCGCCAGCAGCCTGGCTGCCACATTCTGCACTAGCTGCAACCAACGGAGGGTCCCTCCATTGACCCTGAAGTACAGAGTGTTACAGTAGTCCAACTTGGAAGTCACAAAGGCATGTACTAGTGAAGGCAGGTCTTCAGGCAGAATGAGGAATTTAATTTGGATAACATTCCTTAGATGGTAAAACCCACTTTTACGACAGATGACACCTGGGCTTCCAGAGTCAGTCTGTCATCAAGGATGATGCCCACATTTTTTACCCTGGAGGAGGCCATCAATGAGGTGGAGTCCAGGACCAGCCCTGTTACTGCGCTGGAGGCCACTCCATCACGCCGTCAACAAGGCTCAATCACTAGTACTTCCATCTTGTTGGGGGTTCAGTATCAGCCAGTTTGAGGACATCCAGTCCTGAATTGCAGTCAGACATTTATTTAGCACTTCAATAACATTTCCAGTTTGAGGGTCAAATGACATATACAGTTGGGTATCATCTGCATAGCAGTGAAAACCCAGACTGTATTGTCTAATGAGCACCCCAGGGGCAGCATGTACACCACGAACAACATCAGTGAGAGTCTCGAACCATGAGGTACTCCACATGACAGTGGCATCGAGGAGGAGGAGAAACCTCCAGCAGCTGCTAGAGCAGATTCTGAATAGCAGTAAACACTCACATCATACCCTCTCAAGGGCAACATGTGTACTGCAAAACACTGGGGACAGAATAGAACCCTGGGAATTCCACAGCTGACCACAGCAGGATGGGATAAGAAGGATCCCACAGCAGTCAGCTGTGACCTGCCACACAGGAATAACTTAAACCATTTTAAGGCTCTTCTGATGAGTTCCCCATTATCCTTCAGGTGATCTATGAAATCCTCTTGATCCACAGAATCAAATGCTGATGAGAGATCAAGCAGAACAACAATTGAGCATTCTCCTCTATCCCCCATCAATAGTAGGTCATTAAACACCTTGATGAGCATGGTCTCCATGCTGTGCCAATTCCTGAAAAGAGATAGGAATGGTTCATAGATGTCATATTTCTTGAGGTGATCCGTGAATGTGTCACCACTACCTTGTCAATAATCTTCCAAACAAATATGTAGTTCACCAGCAAGTCCTGGTCCAGCAATGGTTTCTTTAGTAAAGGCCTCATCATGGATGTCTTCTAAGCCACTGGAAAACACTACTCCTCATGGGAACATCACAAAATCTCATGAATACTGCACTGAAGGACTCCTGACAATCCACCAATAGCCAAGAAGGCCTCAGGCCTTCCAAATCTCAAAAAGTGAGGTGCAGTCCTGAGATGACTTGGAGCACTTCTTTCACTGAGACTGGCTGAAACTTTTTGCAGAGTACTGGAGGGCCCTAGTCCCTCTCATTCCCAATACTGCCAACCCCAAACAGGCTACCTGAAGTAACAGAGGAAACTTTGTCCAGGAAGAACCAACCAAACTCCTCACATTGCTGTGTATAATACACCTCTGGACTGTACACAGGGAGGATGAACTAAACTGGCTATAGTATGGAAAGGTTGAGCCAGTCTATTAGTTAATTATGAGACAATCACCTGTGACAGAAACTCTGAATTTTTTTTAGACAGGCTGCCCTCTGATACTCCTTGTAATGGGCCCTCAGAGCCATCTTGTCTTGCACTGAGCTCTACCTTGTCCAGGAATGCTCCAATCCCCATTGAATTTCCTTCAACCATCTCAACTCATCATTATACCATGGTGAGCTGTGGTGGGAGGCTAGCGGATGGACATGAAATGGAGGAAGTAAGTCTGGATCATCCATGATGGCCATGTTATAGCCACAATCAGCTGCTACTGTAACTCACATATTGACACCATGATCAAGATACCAACACTGCCTTGAGCTTATTTGGCTCAATATTACATTTAGGTCAATAATGAACCATCTCCATATAGCAAGAATGTCTCTGAAATGTCTAGAGAAACTCTGACAGCCCAGATATTCAGCCCCAGAGAAAATAAGATCCAAGGCATGGGTGGCAAAGGTAACTACTTGTGTGAGGCCCTTTTATATTCATTAACTGGAGGAATTGCTAAGCAAATTATGAATTATATCATGCTAAACATGTAAGTCCCCAACACAATTAAGCTGGGGAGTCCAATGCTAGGTATTGATGAAATCCAACACTTTTCTGTAGGCTCTCCTGTTGCCAGGAAAATCCACATCTCACACTTGCATCCTCTTTTATGGCCATGCAGTCAAACAACCTCACTGCATTCAATAAATACACCTTAAAGGAAAACTACATGCAACATTATAAAAATACATGTTGTGCATAGTTTTGTTTTCTGATTGTTCCTGGTATTCTGCAAACTGTGTCTGTGGCAAGTTTTTTTTTCCTGGTTTGGGTTAAGGAGAAAAAGGCTGCATTCAAAAAGTATAAGGAATCACAGAAGGAGCACGACAGGGAACTGTATCAATTAAAGCAGAAAGAAGTGGGGAAGGCAGTCAGAATAGCAAATGCCCAAACTGAGGTAAAAATAGCCAACTCAGTTAAGAAGGGGGATAAAACCTTTTATAGGTACATTAGGGAGCATAGAAAGGTTAAGGGAGGAATAGTGAAAATTAATAAAGGAGGGGAGGGAGGTGGGCAGAGGGAGACAGTGAAAAGGCAGAGATACTGAATGAATACTTTTGCTCAGTATTCACAAAAGAAGAGGAGGAGGAGTTACCTAAACCAGACAATAAAAGCACTCTGGGTAGGGGGTTGACACCAGTCCATTTACAGAAAGAGTCCTGAAAGAACTCCTAAAACTCAAGGTAGACAAAGCAATGGGGCCTGATGGGATTCACCCCAGAATCCTAAAAGAACTAAGGGAGGACCTAGTGACACCACTGACCACACTTTTTAACAAATCATGGGAGGATGGGGTGGTACCTGAGGACTGGAGGAGGGCAGATGTGATTCCCCTTCACAAAAGTGGGAGCAAGGCAGAAGCAGGAAACTACAGACCTGTAAGTTTGACCTCAGTGGTAGGAAAATGATGGAATCACTTCTGAAAGAAAGAACTGTTGAGCACCTAGAGGCCAGCGGGGCTGGGACCCAAAGCAGCATGGATTTACAGCAGGAAGGTCATGTCAGATGAATCTAATTGATTTCTTTGACTGGGTGACCACAGTAATAGACTAGGGAGGGGCTGTGGATATGGCCTACCTAGACTTTAGCAAGGCATTTGACACAGTCCCACACAAAAGACTAATAATCAAGTTGGCCAGCCTAGCAGTGGTTCCTAGGTGGTAGCCTGGGTAGCAAACTGGCTGCACAACAGGACACAGAAGGTAATAGTGAATGAAACACATTCCGAAGAAAGGGGGGTTACTAATGGAGTACCTCAAGGCTCAGTACTGGGTCCAGTCCTCTTTAACATCTTTATATTGTAGGTGACATTGCAGAGGGTCTGGAGGAAAGGTATGCCTCTTGCAGATGACACAAAGATCTGTAACAGAGTTGATACACAAGGGGGTAGAAAGGATGAGAGGGACTTGACAAGGTTGGAGGAATGGTCAGACATATGGCAACTTAGATTCAATGCAAAGAAGTGCAAAGTAATGCACCTGGAAACAAAACCCAGGAGAAGAGTACACAATAGTTGGGGAGGTACTAACAACAACAAAAATGGAAAGGTACTGGGGGTAGTCATATCAGATGACCTAAAGGTGGGTAAGCAATGTGAGAAGTCAGTAAGGGGAGCCAGGGGGATACTGGGATGCATAGGAAGGGGCATCACAAGTAGAAAAAGGGAAGTGGTTATCCCTCTGTACAAACAGTTGGTGAGACCCCATCTGGAATACTGTGTGCAGTTTTGGAGACCCTATCTACGCAAGGACATAGACAGGATGGAAGCAGTCCAGAGGAGGGCAACTAAAATGGTGCAGGGTCTGCATCAGAAACCATATGAAGAGAGACTGAGAGAGTTTAATATGTATACCCTTGATGAAAGGAGGGACAGAGGGGACATAATAGAAACTTTTAAGTACCTCAAAGGAATCAACAAAGTCCAGGAGGGTAGCATCTTTCAGAAAAAGAGATGTGTAAAAACAAGGGGGCACAATTTAAAAATAGAGGGGGGACGGCTCAGGGGTAATGTGAGGAATTTTTTTTTTCACGGAGAGAGTGGTGGATGCATGGAACCGCCTTCCTGGGGAGGTTGTTGGGTCTAAAACAGTGGGTCAATTCAAACATGCATGGGACAGACATAAGGCAATTGTAGTGGGGGGTTGCAGGAAGTAGGCTGTTGGTTAACTAGAATCTGCAGCTTATCCAATAGGAAGGGAAATCGGAAGACTGGGTGAGCCAAGTGGTCCTTATCTGCTGTCAAAGTCTATGTTTCTATGTTTCTTATGGCCACTTGGGGTAGCCATGGACTTCTTTATTGCCTTTAATCTGTTGAATTTTCCCAGAATACCTCTGGGAATTATGTCAGTTAGACCTACTAAGAACACAGGATCCTGGTTGTAATCTAGTCACACCATCCATGGTATTCATCCAGTGTCACTGTGCCAGTAAGTGCTATGCTTATGTCCAAGTCCAAAACATTGAATAAATGCTCTTTTTTCCTATGAAAGTAAGTGTGTGTATGTGTGTGTTTCTCCTTTCTTATTTAGTAGTTTGATTTGGGCAGATTGCAGCCCTCCATCCCCAAAAAGTCAGGCAAGCAGACATCGGTATAAGGTAAAATCTGAGTTGCAAGGAGTGGGCCACACCATAATAAAATGGGTAATTCTGAGGTTTAATGAACGCATTTAACTTGTGATTTGGGTGGTGTTCTCCTCTAAATGTGTTAGATTATGATGATAACTGAATATAATGATTTAAATAAGTCTGTAGTAACCAAAATGCAGAACCAGGCAAGCTAGAACAGCACAGACTTTTTCTGGGAGGGAGAGAGGGCTGAAATCTACCAAAAGCAAACTACTGACTTAACAAGGACAACACACAAACACATTCAATAAAAGATGGCTGCATGGCTACCCCCAAGCACCATAAAACTGGCAGGGAAAATGGGAAAAAACCATGCCACAGACACTGGGAACAGAACACCAGGAACAATCGAGAACCAAAAATCCAATGTGTAACATGTCTTTATATCTTTCTGCATGTAATTTTCCTTTAAGACTCAAGCAGAATCTAAAGCAGATGGTCACCCTTCCCTTATGCTCCTGCCTCAGGCAGTGCACTGCCATGAATCCTGGTAGGATGGTTGCCTCCAGGACGGGCCTGGGTCATTACCAAGCCAGGTCTCAATGACATGCACCAGATCTTCCAAGTAATTGGTTTTAAATTCGATATTAATGCTGCCTTATTCTTCAAGGATATGGTGTTGTACAAAACTCCTGAAGGAGAAAGAGCAGAATCCAGCTAGCCCATTAGCTACCTACACCCAGGGGACTATCTTGGGATCGTGGTATGGCAGGGGATCCCTGTCTCCTACATTTTCAACCCAGGGCCTCAGCCCGGCCTTGAACTCTCAGTCTGTCCCCCACCAATATCTACCCCCAGATCATGTATCCTCCCTCTTCTCAACTGATCAGGATCCTCAGTGATCTGAAGTAATCTATGACTGTGCAGATGGAATTTGAGTCTCAAAGGGGTGGAGCCAGCAGTGCAGCTCTGAGGAGCAGGTGCCATAGGAAGCCTGATGACACATTCTAGTCTGGCAAATTTGAAACCAGAAACCAACCCACACACAATCCTCCACACATCCCCACCAGTCTTCACTTCAATACCCACACACAGCCTCACATACTTATACTACAACTAAACACTCACACAATCCCCACACTCTCCAACTTATAGTTCTTTTTTGTCCAAAACCAGGAGTGAAAGGTCATAAAATTGTGGGTAATTATTTCAAAGGCCCACAAATGATTAAAATATAGAGGCCCATCCTCTTCATTAATTCAGCTGCCACCTGGTAAAAGATTCAATTCTAGACCAGAAAATATGGGACTTAGAAGATTAAAACTGATACCATTACAACATCAGAGAGCCATTGAGCAAAGAAAGGGGAGAAGACAGGATAAAAATATTACACCTCCTCCTGATCCTCTCTTACTGGGTTAGAGATTGAGGCTTGGGACCATGTGAGATTACTTAGAAATCCTTGAGACAGCTACAGCAAGTTTGAGAACAAGGAAAATTAATGCAGCAATGACCATCTTTCCTCAGATTTATCAATTCACCGTTCACACATAGCTGGCTGAATTACAGTCACCTCTCTTACCAGGCAGAGAAGATGGGAGATTGAGTAGGCAGTGTCATGAATAAAGGTCACCACCAGCGGGCTGCATCAGTGCAGCAGGCATCCTCTGTCCCCAAGTGCCCAACAGCAACCCTCACATCCTTTCATCAGTCCCAAAGCCACCAGTCCCAACTAAGTGCTCCCAAAGAAATTACCTGTAGCAGTTAACAGCAACAAACACTGAAGAAAGCATTCACTGGCCAGAGATATTTATTAATGGACCTTGCCTCTCAAGCGAACTGCTTCACAATCCCCCACAGCTTTTCACTAGCATGAAAACTAACTACACCAGTAAGTCTTGGTTGGGGAATGCCAATAACCAACCAAGCAAGTGTACTAGATTACACCAGGAGATTCCGCTTCTACCTCCCAGCCAGCTTCAGCTCCAGCCTCCACCAGTACTTAAAAAGGACCAAAAATACACTCCTATTTGTACAAAAATAAAGTAAAACTAGGCTACACGTGCTTACTATCAGCCATAACTGTACAGATATATGCTGTGGCATACCATCATAGTAAATCTTTGAAAAGTTAACATTTTCTTCTGCCTACGTTGGCTATTTTCTTTCTCTGTCTCCATGAAAAAGGTATCGCTTAGTCTTCATATCCATGCTCTAATGTGAATCAAGCCAAACTATTGGATACTAAGGTGGTACCTTACAGTTTGGTTTTAACTATGAATTGTCTTCAGTCTCTTACACAGAGAGCACTGCCTAAATTGCCTTATGTAATTCACATGTGATTAAAGGGAAGCATGCTACGGTAGTACCACACACCTCCCAAACAATTAACAAATTCCAAATCTAGCATGCCCAACCCTTGTTTAATTCACAAATTTGATTCCACTTCTCATGAGGTGCAACTGGCCAATGTAGGCAATGCACTCTACTTAATAGAAGCCACTGCTGGTGGTTCATAGTTAGGATCAAGTGGGTTCCACCTTGATGTCTGGTAGTTTGGCTTGGTTCATATTAGTGTTTGATAGGAAGACTAAGACAGCCTGTTTTCATGGAGACAAAGTATGAAAGTAGCCAATTTAGTCAGAAATACATTTTAACTTTTTCAATGATTTATCATGGGAGTGACTGATTCTGTTTGTTTGTTGCTACATACCATAAAACTGGTTGCACCCTCATGAGAAATGTGAAATGAGCTTTGTGAATCAAACAAGTGTAGAGAGTGCTGGCTTGTGAATCCAATATATGGTATGGTGCCCCCCACCCTATGCAAAAAAATATTTAAAAACACTAACAAATTGTTGGTACAGAAATAAATGAAACTCTGTGTTCACAGAGCTTTAGACAGCACACTTAATGCAGGAGCCATCTTCCATATATCCAGCTAAAAGATAAGTGGGTTTCAGTGACAATCAGGGAAGGTGCTGACAGCTGAATGACCCCTTGAAGGTTAAGTGTGGTAATAATTACATGGAAAAGATTAATATCTCCTGTATGTGTGGCTCTGTCTCATAGCTGACTGTGATTACTTTCACCTTTGTCATTCTAGCAGTGTCTGAGGCATCTGGAAAACATTCTGTTCTGGAGGGATACCAGGCCAGATGTAATGTGTGCCCCAGTCATGCAGAGCCACTAAGGGATCCACCCAGTAATGGGGATGTTACCCGAGAGGCTGCTCGATATCATCACCTGGTCCAGACCTATAGTACATACACCAACCAAAGTAGGGTTCTGGACAGTCCTTCAATCTCATTAGGAGGATGACCCTTCTGGTACTGATAGTACTTTGGTACAGGGGTGGGTGGTCCCAATGGTCATCATGTGCCATTAGACTAATGGAGCACACTGACTTTGAGAAATGTTATTAATCATTAGAATGTTAATCATAATGTTTTCAACCCCATACTTCCTGGCTTATACTTGTGCATTATAACACAAATATTTCAATGTGCTCACTATTAAAACTAGTTTAGGTCAGAGGTCTTAGTTATACCAGCTAATTGTATGTTAACTAACCACAGAGACTTCAAGCATTTTTAATTTTAAATATGGACTCAAAAAAACATTTATTAATTTCAGAGTGCTGATACTGTGTATGGATTTAGATATCTGTTTTGTATATCATAATTTATTAAATTCAGGGATTTTATTTGTTATTCGTATTTATTCTGCATTTTGTTTCATGCCTTTGTTTTGGTTTTTGTATTTTATATTGTATGTTATTTTGTCACATCTTTTCACCCATGAAAACAGGCATTTTTGCTCATGGATTCGCCAGATTTTTAATAAATAAACCTAACCAAACGTCTGTCTGTCAATGAAGCCTTTTGGTAATGGTTTGTGTGACTCATTTCCATTTCCATTATTGTGATCCTGGCTGGGTAGGAGCAGTACACATCATGTTTCTCCTTGGTGGGGAGTTGCAGTGAGCCCATGTATCATCCTAAGGGTGCAGACAGTGTGTTATGTGGCTGCTAGCATATAGCATGCCTGCTGCTGTTACTGTGTATATGCATGCATGCATTTTTCAAGGGTTATGGAGATGTGCTATTACTACTGCAACCCTGGGGTGGTATAGTTTTAGAGTCTGTGGAATGCACATGTATAGTAGATACCCACCTCATGCTGCAAATTGACTTTATCACATGGACTGTGCATCTGTCTGGACAGGCTCTCGGATGGCAGTCCACACATCAGCTGTGCAGATGTGTTCGTGAGCCTCCCTCCATACACTATGCATGTATGCAGCAGACTGTCTGGCTGAACTCAGTGTCTTTCCCATAGAAATGCCTCCACACTCACATTATGTGAGCCTTACACTATGGATTGGGCCTCAACTTGTCTCCATTAAAAACAATCCTGCTAGATAGTCCTAACTGTTTAAATTCTTCATACCATCTATGATATTTGTACTTTCCTCTGATTTTTTTATTCACTGCTTTCACTGAAGGAAGTATAAGCATTTTATAACTTTACAGACATAGACTACTTATCTTACAAAAATAAGTATCCATTGTACAGTAAAACAACATTAAAGGATTAACAGAAGTCTACCTTGAACCATGATTCTGTCTCTCTCTCTCTCTCTCTCTCACACACACACACACACACACACACACACACACACGAAGCTATGTGACCAAAATGAGCATACATTACTCCGTGCAAGGTTTTAGGGATAGTCAATCTATTTCCTTAGCACAACATCAATGATTTCCCTCAATAATCATTTACTATCCTACAGTAAGGTCCTTGAATCTCCACTTGTCAGAAATTGATGAGTTTCTCCAGAAGCTTTCAGTTGAATCTTCACAATATATGTATATCTCTTTATTAGAATGGTCACCAAAACTGTGCACTGTGCTCTAGATGGGGACTATGCAAGGATCTATAAAACTGCATTATTATAATGCTTGATCTACGTATGTACTGTTTCTCTTAAAGGAGAACTGTGCTGGACCTGAAAGTCATTGTTCTCTGTACAATGTTTCTTTTTAAATACGGGTTCTAATTCTTATTGTTCCATCAATATGGACCTAATATTAACCTCAGTGGTTGTTTCTGATTTACACTCTGGTGTTAAGTGCCATTTTAGGACTGTATGATGTACTGTGGTTTACATCCCAACCACAGAGTTCTATAGTCGAACATAAATAAATAATGCCAACAACTGAAGAGCTGAGCAAGGCATAAACTACATCATACTGTTCTAATATGGTCTCTTACTAATAGTGTGTACATCAAAATACACACTAGGAAAACTAAAAACTCGTAAAGATGGAACAGTAACAGAATTGGAACAAGTATTGAAAAATTAATTTTTATGTTGGGAAAATAACTTACAGGTTCAACGCAGTTCTCCTGTAATCCAAGTAGGAAATTTTAAATGCTTTATTTGCTGTAATGATGCATTGTGGCTCCCATTTAATTTGCTGCTGAGAGTTACGCTCAAATCCCTTTCTTTGTTACTTGTAGCATGTGTTCTGTCTCCATATTCTGTTTTGATCTCATGCTGAAATTTGAATAAATCTAATTTATATTGCTAAGAGCTCTCCACGTTTTGCAATTAGTATAGCAACTTCACACATTAAGTAAATGAGGAATCATGGATATCTTACTGGTGGTTCTGAGCTTATCTGTATTCAGGAGTTTAACCAGCAGTACAAAAGCAAGGTTATAGTATCCACAAAAATGTCAATGTAATGTTCCATCAGTTTAAAAAAAAAGCTAATTATTGTCTTCTGTAGAATATGTACATCTAATAACAGCAATACATTATATCAACAAACTAGAAATTTCACGTTTCCCATATTAAGACTTAGAATTAACTATACTATGGCAGTTCTCTCAAAATCAAAATCTGCACTTGCTACAGTGTATTCCCATTTGTTTGAAACACATCAGTGAAATGACTTGTATTTGTATTTGTATTCACTGCAGTACTTTGCAATCTATCAAGATAAAATGATACAGGCCCACTCAGAGAATGTCAGAAAGGGTTAGCTTTACTCAGAAAGTGATCTGGAAACATCTATATCAATAACACTGAATGAGGACTAGTAAGTCCGCCCTTATCGGCAATCATTTATGAAGCAAGTAAGTTGAAGACAGGAGCAATTGGTTGTAACTCCATTTGGCATTTAGTCAGATAAGATAGATGCAGTATTTCCAGACCAAAGTTGGCTTGAATGACATTAAAACCACCTTGTAATGTTCATTAATCTTGGAGGCTAATATTATTGAGGTGTCGTGGCTAAGAAAAACATGATTAAAACTGTTCTTCCTGCATTTCTGTTATTTGTTTAGGTTTCAATGATAATAAATGAAGGAACTAGTTTCTGACTGCATTTGGCACTGAAGAGACACCAGCTGCAACACACAAACTCCACTGATGCAGCTCTGCTGCATTCTTCAGTTCAAGACTGGTTGCTTGTTGTAGGTGTCTCCACAGATCAAATGCACAATGCCAAATAAATCTCTACAAATAAAACACATTGCCCTTAGAGAGGTGAGGAATAGTTAAAGTGGCCTGGACACAGGTGCACATGTGAGATGAGCCTGCATCCACCTCGCCCTGACATATCCTTTGCATGCTTGGATGCTACAGGTAAAATGTTCAAAACCACATGCAATGGGAACAATCAGTTGTGGTTCACAGCAGCCTGCATACAGCTACTGGTGCATCTGTCATTTCTAGCTTAAGTCAGCTAGACATAAATGTTATGATGTGGTTGATGGAGCACTCTGAGGGGCATATGCACAGGCAGAGAGAAGAAATCAATGTATGTTTTGTACACTAACACCTGACTATGAAAAGGATTTGAACAATTCTGAATGAAAGTGTTTGTAAACTGAAACATATGCAAGTTGGCATAGGATTGGGCCATCGTGTACCCATCATGTCCGTTTGATTTAATTCTAGAATTTCTTATCAATGCTAAAATAGTTTATTGAACAAAGTATTGTGTATCTACATGTTCCAACAGAAATCTAGTAGATGGTAATCACCTTTGCTTCTGAGGCCCAAAAGTTGAGGTATTAAAACCTCCAAACCTTCTAAGTAAGGAATGGAATTACACAGGTCAGACACTTAATTGTAACCAAAATCGCCTAAGACAAATTACACAGTTGATTAGAAAATGGCAAGAAGAAATCTAGAAATTTCATCGGCCAAGAGACAGCACTTGACTATACATTAAATCTCTAAAAACACATGGTTATGTGTAGAATCTCATTTTCCTCCCCCAAAAACACCTACTCAGAGTCATTTCTGTAAGTGTAATGAGTCCCTTCAGGGTGAGCATGAGGGATTTTAATGCACTTCCTAGGGGCATAAGGACACTTGGCTATTGGCCTTCTGCCTTACTACACCCCTGTAATATGCATTAAAATCCTTTATTACATGGGGTTACCGAGGGAGAGAAATGATTGGCTGGGGGGGCGGGTCACTTGAGAGTGCAATACTGCATATTATCAGCACAGTCATGGTGATCAGGTCTTGGCTCCAGATGATCCTGGGGCAAAACACCACATAATACAGACACTGCATCTCAAAGTCAACAGCAGCCATTTGTAAAAAGAGGTAAGTGGTACAAAAGCAGCAGAGAGTGATGACGGTACCTGAGCTCATGCAGCATGCTGTGCAGCTGAATGACCCCATACTTTACACCCTGACAGCTGCCATTGGTCAGAGGCTCCAGAGTTTGTAGCAGACCAGCACATATTCTTGTTGTCATCTGTTCTGCAGTAGCAGAGTTTGGTAGTCCACGGCGCCAACCCCCCCCACCAAAGACAAATACTGTAATCATGAGCACAGTATTCCCCAGCACCTTTTGTCTCTCCCCACCCACTCACCCATCAGACCTCATGGCACCCGACACACAGTGCACCCAAAGTACTCAGTGCCCACAGAGTGTTTTTTTTTTACATATCCATGCTCTCGTGTGCTCTGTAGTTGCAGAGTTCAAACAGCTTACCCCCCCCCGCTCCCATGTACAGTAATCATGACCACAGCATCCTCATAACTTCTGTCTCTGCCCACCCTCCCACGCAGTGGACCTGGGGGCACCCTCCACACAGTGTGCGCAAAGTAGTCACCATAGGCATGCATTGGGGGGGGTGACCCTGGCCCTGCCCCCCATTAAATATCTTTTTTTTTTTTTTTTTTTTATGTAATGCAGCTGGGAAGCAGACGATCACCTGAAAAAAAGTGATGCTCAGCATTGGGGTTTTTTTTGTTTGTTTTTGTTTCATGTAGCAGCGCCAGCCCCCAACTCCTTCCTGAATCTCAATCTGTGACTGTGATGACTGCAAAAGCACAACTAACAGCCCTGTCTCCCATCCCAAGTAAACCCCGTCCTAGTCAGTCCCAACCTAGTGTGCAGTGCAGTGGTAACAAATTCAACATATATGTTTTACAGCCACTGTCAAGTTACTGCCACCCTGCTAACACCATCCGCCGCCAGAGGGAGACTAAATTGGGACAGAGGAAGATTCTCTCATACATGTTGCCTGCTGCTCACTCTCCTCAAACAGTGATGACAGTGAGTCAGAGTCCCACACCAGCTCCACAGTCCTCCCATAGGTGATCACCCTGATGTGTTTTGCTACCAACCAAGTCTGTCTCCACTGTTCAGGTGACAGCAGCTGCACCCTGCAGCACACACACTGTAGTTGTTCCTCCTTTCTTGAATCCTCCATCCTGATCTCTGTGCCATAAGTTCTTTCCCTTCCATGGTTCTGAGTGGTGGCAGATGGGAATTGTTGAGAGTCATGACTGTCAGTCCCCTGTGAGCTGTGTCTTTCCTCACGCGCTCAGTGGACTTGAACATAGCAACAACAGGGAAATCCACTGGGGCTGGTGCTGGGAGTATGGCAGAGGGCTGTCAGAGTACCGGAGATGCAATGTAATACTGACAGTGGATCGGAGCAGTAAAGGCAGCTGTATGCAACTTGGGACAGACCACTGATCCACTGTCAGTCTATTATCCTTATAGTGAGTGTGCGCAAATGGTGTAGCATGTCCATGTGCAACAGACCATGAGGAAGACAATGTACCCATCTCCGTGGCTGTCACCTAGAATGTAGGATGCAGTAGTAAGGGATATAGCCCTGGGTATTGTAGTGCCATCAGACTGCTGCACTGTCAAGACACCTGCCGCACCAGTGCACTGTCACACCCATGCTGGTTAAGTGGGGTGTACACAACACAAGGCTGATTCTGTCCTGGCAGCAAAACCAAGTGCACTGGGAATGTGCCACAGTTACTAGTAGCAGCCTGTGTAGTGACGGACACTGCGACAGCTGTCCTCATTACTTTGCATGCCACATGTTGCTGTCAGCATCGATACCCATACTAACGAGGATACCCATACTAGTGACTGCAGCGATTAATGCATACTTTCTCGATCGTGCATTTCAGTGTTTCATGTAGTTTACACCATCTGTGAATGTGTGACTACTTTGTAGTGTGGAAGGATACCCATGAACATTTAGGATTCCTCATACATTATTACCTGTTTCCTGGTGGTTTTCCAGACAGATGTTGAACCCCATGTAATAAGTGCAATAACACACTCCAGGGTGTGCTGTTAATGGGGATTAACACACATCTTGGGTGCTGTGAGCACACTCGGCCTGCAGCCTTGTGTCTCACACGTTAGTTCCCATTAACAGCACACCCTGTCGTATGCTATTTCTTATAATGCACACCTGTCATGGCTTATTACTCACTTATTTAATTCTTCAAGGAATATTAAAACTCTTGAGTCCTGTTAGAACAAAGGTATATTTTATACAAACACTCTAATATAGAAATCATGAAACTTGACAATGGTTCAAGAACTGACACCAAAAGTATTCTGGTGGTGGGAAATTCCTTGTGCACCTTAGGCAGGCAACAGGATACCAGTGTAATATGGAATTTTCTAACCAAAACTGTTGCCACCCATTCAAGGATTTGTTTTGTTTCTTTTCCTCTGAGACTATTTCCTTGATCACAGTCTGATGTCACCAACCGTTCCTGTAGTTCATAGTTACTGGTATTTAGAATGTGTCTCTCACCCTCCTAGCAACAATCCATCATTTCCATGAGTACACCTCTCTGTCAGCTTGTTTAATTACTATGGAATTCCTTTGCTGAAAAATATCGCTGCTTCCCTTCATGCTTCAGTCAAGTTCATTTTTCTAGAGGAGAAATTATTTAAAAGACTGTATACCTCCTTATTCACACAGTCCATGAAAGTCTAAATTGACCTTGGAACAGGACCAGTGGACAAAAATTCTGATTTAACACCCAATATGAAACTCAAACTTCTTATTAGCTTATCCATTTCTACATTTACATTTAAGAAATAATATTTTAATCTCAGTCTTCTATGAAATCTGTTTAAAACTACCTTATTCTAAAATTGATCAAGTTTGCAAACTGGTGCAAAGCTTAATCCTTTGGAAAGGACTTACATTTCAATGCTTGTTAATGGTCTTTCTGGAAGACTGAAGATAGCCCTGTTCTCGATCTTGTCTGAATACCTTCTAAATCTTTTTTTTCACTTTACTCAGTGTGCTGCTCTCCTTTTCTTTTCCTTGGTCTTGTAATTGTCTTCCTTTTGTTCCTCCTTTCCATTTCTCCCTCCCCTAACACTCCATAGAAACATAGAATTTGATGGCAGACAAGGACCGCTTGGCCCACCTAGTCTGCTCATTTCCCTACCTATTGGATAAGCTGTAGATCCTAGTTAACCAACAGCCTACTTCCTCCTACTACCTCCCCAGAATTGCCTTATGTATGTCCCATGCATTCTTGAATTCCCCCACTGTTTTTGACTCCACAACCTCCACAGGAAGGCTGGTCCATGCATCCACAACCCTCTCTGTGAAAAAATACTTCCTCACATTACTTCTGAGCCATCACCCCATTATCTTCAAATTGTGCCCCCTTGTTCTTGCACATCTCTTTTTCTGAAAGATGCTACCCTCTTGGACTTTGTTGATTCCTTTGAGGTACTTGAAAGTTTCTATCATGCCCCCCCCCTTTCCTCGAGGGCATACATATTAAGCTCCTTTAGTCTCTCTTCGTGTGGACTCTAACTGAAAATTGATAAGCCCATATGGGCCCATTTCTATAACTCTGATAAAGAGTCCTCTGAGGGCAAAGGCCATCCAAGCCAGTATAGCAGTAAGGCAGTATAGCACAGTGGATTAAGACTCTGAGCTATAAATCTGGTGACATCCAACAGACCAGACCTGAGTTTGAATCCCACAGCTTCCAGTTGCATACTGTGTGACCCTGAGCAAGTCACTTAACTTCCCTGTGCTCCCAGGTCGCTCCTGTAAAAGTCGTCAGCTTAGTGTGCTACTCTGGTTAAACAACTAAATAAAACATATATATATATATATATATATATATATATATATATCATATGTTCAAAGAATCCTACAATCTGTCTCCCTTTTCATTTCAGGCAGGCCATAGGGGTTAAATTCAAAAAGAACTGAAACAGTTTGTCAAAGGATGAAATGAACACTCCAGCAGACAAACAATTAGATGTCAGTGAAGACAGTATCTTTCCATTTCATGTTTTATTTCAAATCCAATCACCATGCCATCATTAGTAGACCCCAATGTTTCACTTGCACCCAGCAAGCTTTTTCAAGGGAGGTGGTCCTATTATTTAATCACATTTCAATATATATATATATATATATATATATATATATATATATAATCCCAAATCAGAGGCTGTGTGTTCACACATCTCAAACTGAACTGTGCAAAAGTATAAGCAGTAACATTCAAATTAGTTCATTCATCAATGCATTCTATTAATGCTGTGGAATTTTCAATGTTGCTACTATTCTGTGGTATTTCTGAAATTCCACCTAATTCCACGGAATTCCATCCAAAGCAGAATTCCAAACTTCTGAAAGCAGAATGTTACTGCAGAATCATATCTGCCAGTTAATGTAAACCATGGAATAATTTTCCACAAACTGATTATATAATCAATGGATTATTATTCCACAGTTTACACTGAAATGCTTTTTTGAATTCCACAGAATCAAAATATAACTAAAAAATCAGAAGTAGAACTACTATTCTGCATGAATTCCACTGGCAAAATTCTGGATTCCACAAGCTCTACCCACTATATTTTATTCTGTCTCTCTAAACTTCATTCAGGATAGTGTAGAGAGTTTCTCCATCAAAACACCATCATGTAATCATTCTAACTGGCATTCTCTACACTAAGTGCCTCCCTTGGGAGCACTGCAACAGGGAGTGAGCCGCTATATATGACATCCCATGTGTAGTGTCATGATGGAAATGTGGTCACTACTTCACTCAAATGTGCATGTTACTAGCATGTAGAGAACAATCTCCATACACAGTGCTCAGCCAACCTATTTTAACAAATGTTTAGCTGCATTTGCCACCCAGCTTCTCAGCCCTATGTTGTTTAGCTGCACATTGGGGGTCCACAGCATTTACAAAAGAAGCGTGTTCTTCAGCACCAGATCCCTGACTGTCCATGCAGCTATGTGCATGGATGGACTGGGGAGCTGCTGGGGATGTTCCCACATTCCACACCATTCACTAAAGTGCAGAGTGTTGGGAGAGGTGAGCTGGGTCTGTGCAAGCAGGGACATTGCCATAGCCACTGAGCATCCCCTCCACTAATCACATCTGTTGTCCTTGTGGGACAGTTAGCCCCTCTGCAATGCCACCACGGCCACTGGTCAGGCAGAGATGGCTGGAGAAGCCACTGGGGCACCTACCCTGATTTAAAGAGCCAACAATGTTAAAAGTTCACTATTATTTAAAGTTCAAAATCTTGATCAGTGCTGCATGGAAGGATTCAGAGTCTGGTTTTAGTACTGGACCACCACCTATGGGCAATTTTGCAAAGCCAATGACCAGATAGGGTCACTGGGCACTCGCAGATAGCACAAATGAGCAGACTGGATGGGCTCGTGCCCTTATCTGCAGACAGTATCTGTGTATCTATGTGATTTCCATTGTGCAAACAGTACACATTGCTCAAATACCTAAAAACTTACTAAAATTAACAACAGTTTCAGAAGTGAGAGAACTGTTATCCAACAAAGAATAACTTGTTTTATGTCACATGTGGTCTACTTGTTATAGTGCCCATGTGACAAGTTTTATATTGGTAAAACTAAAAGACCTCTGAAATTTTGCATTTCTAAACATACATCTGCCATCAGAAACATGGTAGAATCATCTAGTGTAGCATAATGTTTTAAGGCTCCTAACCATCACATTTCTAATTTAAGATGTTTTTGGTTAGAGAAGGTAGAATTCCCAAAGAGAGGAAGGAAGGGGATTCAGATTGTGAATTGCTACTAAGGGAAGTTTTTGGATAAATCTTCTTGGGATCCTACACAAGGACATAGAGAAGTAAATCAATTAGCACCACTCATTTAAATGGAAAAGTAATCCAGTCACAGCTCTTCCTTTCAGTATTCAAAGTGATTGCATTAGTTTATCAGTATCTATTTTTCTTGTCATTTTTTTTTTTATTTTGCTTTGATTCATGTATTCTGTCATTATATCCCATTTATGAGAGTTCAGAAAGTCCAGTTTTCATGTTTAAGAACTATATTTTGATTTTCCTAAAGAACCAAGCATGCACAGTGGAGCCTTTTAAATTGAGCCTGACCTCCCACACAGCACTGATCAACATTCTGAACTTTAACTAGTATAGTGAGCTTCTGGCATTGTAAATTCTTTAAATCAGGAGCGAGCACTGTCAAAGTGCAATAGGTGGTTGTAAATTTAATATATGCTGAGAAGCCAGGTAGTGCTATGTGACTAAATCTATACTAAAACGGGTTGACTGAGTACTGTTAATGGGAAGTTCTCTCTGTCTAGAAGGGAAAATGCCAGTAACATGTACCTTTGCGTGCAGCTGTGGCCACATTTATATCATGACATCAGATGTCGTGGCTGTCTTCCTGTTGCAGTACTGTTAAAGGAAAACTACACCCTCATATCTTTTAAATTGTATTTGTTTCCTTATTAACAGACAACTCTTTTCGTGCAGCTGTTAGAGATGCATGCAACTGCCTTAGTCTGTTTTCAAACTTCATACTAGGCCCTGTAACTGTTCTGTGAGGCTCCATTTGGTGGTTGTTGAAATCTCATTGTCCTTGACAGCTGCATTAGCATGTGAGAACATGATGCGTAATCAACCTTTAAAGTCCCCAGTATGCCAGTCTGCTTAATTAGTCTTCAAAGAAAAAAGCTGTAAGAAGGTATAAAATAGCACTTTTACCTTCAGTGAGCTTTGTAAACTATTTCAGTTGTAAAGCAGGGATTTTCCCTTTAAATTTCATTCAGTTTATGTGTTTCCAGAGTCTTTTTGCAGTGT
The DNA here is from genome assembly GCA_016271365.2 of Neoceratodus forsteri. Taxonomy (NCBI): domain Eukaryota; kingdom Metazoa; phylum Chordata; order Ceratodontiformes; family Ceratodontidae; genus Neoceratodus; species Neoceratodus forsteri. The sequence goes on along the minus strand of CM028131.1, from coordinate 903,249,803 downwards.
ATTTGTTTTTTCAGCATAAGAGATACATAATACAAATGGTTAATCTGACATCATGTTCTCATATGCTAATGCAGTTCTCATGGACAATGAGATTTCAACAACCATTAAATGGAGACCCCCAGAGCAGTCACAGGAGCTACCATAAGCAGTGAAAACAAACTAAAGGTAACACATATATCCCTAATAGCCACAGGAAAAGAGTTGTCTTTTGGCATGGAAACAAATAAAATTTAAATTATATAAGGGTATAGTTTTCCTTAAAGAACGTCAAAATTACACATGCCCACACAATGCAAAGCATCATGGGCTGCATATGCAAATCACCACAGAATGTTATGCTGGTCCAACTTTAAGCAGAATTGCATGGTGCCAAAAGGCCTCTCACACAGTTTGCAAAGGGTACTAACAGAAGACATAGACATGTGTTTCGTCCTACCAGGACTCATCAGTATGCCTCGTCTGTTTGACACCCCAGTGGAATGGACCAGCTACCCTAAGACAGTGTGTCTTGGATATGTTGTGGTGAACCCATTAAAATAAAAAACTGTTTAAAAGACAAAGAACCTCTGTGCGCAAACACTGAGGCAAGGGTTACCCCAAAGGGCATTTGGCTGGGAAGCCAAGTTTCAAGAAAATACAAAATTACACATGCCCACACAATGCAAAGCATCATGGGCTGCATATGCAAATCACCACAGAATGTTATGCTGGTCCAACTTTAAGCAGAATTGCATGGTTAGATTGATTACATGCTTGCATTCTGACTAAGAAACTCTCTGCACCATCCTAAACTTTAGATACAGAATAAAGCATACAGTGTTATGGAGAGTAAACCAATTTGAATGTTACAGCTTACATTATTGTACAATCCAGATGTCAGGCTTGTGAACACACAGCCTCTGAGCTGGGTATGTATAAACTGAATGTGTGATTATTTTTTTTAAATAATAGGACCACCTCCCATAAAAAAGCTTGCAGAGTGCAAGCAGAATGTTGAAGCCAGCTAATGATGGTGTACTGACTGGATTTGAAATAAATTCTGATATGGGAATACTCTGTCTTTACCGAAATCCAATTGTTTGGCTGCTGGAGTGTTCGCTTCGTCCTCTGAAAAACTAAAATCTCATTAAAAAAAAGTGCAGTGACTCCACCTGCGGAAAGAGAAACTGTAAATGCTATGTTTAATATTTATTTAAATGTTGATGGATAAATGAGTGAATTGTGTAATTTGATACTCCTGTTATGTGTTGTACGTATTGTTTAATGTATACTGGTCGCCCTTGAAAATGGGTCTTATGGTTTATGGTCTAGCCAGTTTAAAAATAAAACAAAACAAAACAAGATGAAAAGTTTCTCACAGCATTCTACACTCAGGACTAACAGAGTCAATACAGTGATAAAACAATAATAGTCTTCAGCTCCTGGGGGGTGGAGGTTGCTAGCAAGGAGGAAGGGCACTGGTGCTTTCAGAAGCAGTGGCTAAGCACTTCTAAGGACAAGGTGACTGGAGCAACTTTAGTATCAACTCTTGTTTCCCACTACCAACACTTAATTTTGCACACTACCATTAGCAAATTTCAGTCCCTAACCCCCTCCCCAGATTATACATTTAAATGCTGGAAACTAGGTATTCAGATTTATGTTTTTAACTAGACAAGAACATGTTTATTTACATGGTGTGCACAGGCCTTCAGTACTTGACAGTTAATCAGTACAGTAATAATAATAATTTATTTTTAGATTATAAACAGATACACCAACAGATGCAGATACAGATGCTCCAACTAATCTTATTTGTGCCTCCCCTTTGCCCCTCTGTTCACCTTTGCTGCACTGACAAGGTCATTGGCTGCTTCAATTCCATCTGCCATGTTCCTCTTTCCCTCTATCCCTCCCTACTGCTACCTATCCCTCTTTCTGCCATGCTCCCTTTTCCTTTCTATTCATCCCTCCCTACCTCTACCTACCCCCTCACTACATTGACAATGCCCCTGGCTGCTACCTTCCCTCAGACAAACATTTTATTTACCTTATCACTCTATCTTTTAGTGAGACTTTTTCCACCACTTTGTATTTTTGCAACTGTATTTGACTGTTTATCACTATTGTATTATGATTTGATGCTGTATGGTGTAACTCAAATTGTTTTTCCCCCCCATGTCTGTTTTGTTTCCACACACCCAACTGATGTGGAACCTTTGTAAATGAGCTGCCTGGTGCTCAAAGATATTTTGTAATCCGAGACTGAATAAATAAAAAAATAAAAAATAAAAACACCACTGAGTCTGGGACTCATTTACCTTGTTTTCCCATTAATAATTTCCAGTTGTTTCCTTGAAGTACAGGGTAGTTAAGTGACTTGTTCAGGAGTCACACAGTATGCACAAGGAATTGTGGGATTCAAACCCAGGTGTACTGGATGCACCAAGCTCATTCACATCTCATTACTCTAACCTCTAGGCTATATTACCACAACTAAAAATCTTAAAGTCTAAGTTGCTTTACCACCCACTCCCAGACTAGAAAGGTAGTATGTCATTTAGAATACCAGCAGGTGTTCTGGATAAAGAGTGCACTCCACTCCTTCAGCTTCTACTTTTACATACTAAGATGCAGCAGAATAGGCCTAAAGGTCTATCGAGTGTGCTCGAAAATCAGCACCCAGTCAGGACACCACTGCTGCCCTCCCATTCTCTCTCTGATATCCCTCTGACCCTATCCCCAACAGAGATACACTTCCAGACCTGGCAAGTCTCAGTTTTACCTTTCCTTAGATCTGTCCAGCCCTCTTGAATCCCTCCATTGTATCAATAGCCACCAGCTCTGCAGGAAGTGCGTTCCATGGTTCAACTACCTTCTAGGTAAGGTAGCGTCTCCTGGTCTCCCCCATAAGCCTCCTGCCAACCAGTCTCATGGAAAGCCCCCTGATGGCCCCATCCTACCTCAGCTAGAACACCCTATTTAGACTGACACTGTTCATTCCCTTTATATATCTAAAGACCTAGATCATATCCCCTCTCTCCTCCATGGAGTACAAGTTTAGCTCCTCAAGTCTCTCCTCATAGGATCTCTCCCCCAGACTCTGTATCATACTGGTTGCCCTTCTCTGGACCCTGTCCAGAAGTGCAACATCCTTTTTCAAGTACAGGTGCCAAAACTGCATGCAGTACTCTAGGTGTAGTCTAACCAGGCAGTTATTCAGAGGGAAAAGCATCTCCTTCTCCTCGAGGTTATCCCCCTGGCAATGCACCCGAGCATTTAATTTGCTGTAGTTGTAGCCCTCTTACACTGCTCAGAGTTGTTCATTTTGGCATTCATGAACACCCCAAGATCCTTTTCTCCCCACCCAAAAGTACTACGATCAGGGTTCCTAAGCCCCAAGTGGAGAACACTACATTTCTTAGCATTAAACCTCAATTTCCAAGTGCATAACCACCTCTCCAGATTCTGCAGGTCTCAGAGGGCTCTTCTACCTCCTTCCCATCCACCACTACCCCCAGCTTTGAGTTATCAGCAAAGAGGCTCATCTCACTCCTGATACCATCCCTGATGTCTGACATGTAAGCATTAAACAGAAGTTGGCCCAACACTGACCTCTGTGGGACACTGCTAATGACCCTCCTTGGAGATGATACCTCACCCCGACCACCACCCTCTGAAACCACCCAGTAAGCCAGTTCTCTATCCACCTCACCATCCTTTCCCCACCCTCATTCCCCAGCTTGTCCAGCAACCGTGGGTGAGGCACTGAGTCAAACGTCTTTGCTGAAGTCTAGAAAGAGGACATCCACTGGCCTTCCTTGGTCTAGTGCCTGTGTCACCCAATTGTAGAACTCCACAAGGTTAGTCTGACATGATCTGCCCTGAATGAAGTCATGCTGGTGATCATCTAGATGGTCCCATGTCTCCAGGAATTTTTAGGCCACTTCTCTTTACACTGCATCAGATACATGCCATCAGGACAGACTCCTTCAAGAGGAAACCAGCAGATGCCACCACCACCCTCCACCCCATCTTCTTGAATGTCTCAACATGGATGGGGCCTTTGGAGGCTCAGCCCAGAGGGAAAAGCACCACTTCCAGCCTCAGGACCCAATTGCCATCTCTCAAACCTGGCTAGTCCCTTCCAGCCAGTCGCAGCTGGAGCCACAGCACTAGTCTTGAAACTTGGAGTTCCTAGGAAACATCTTTCAGACACAATTGCAGCTTAAAGGGACTCTCATCTTAAGGATTCTTTCTGTCTGAAAGACTTTAAAGCTATATTTAAGTGAGCTATTGTGCTTACACAATAGCTCACTTTGGTGAACACTGGTGAAAGGATCCACACTCTGTGGAGCCTTCAAGGACTTAAACTCTGTTCTCCCTACTGATTACCTAAAGTCAACTGATGGAGACATCAACAGCTTACCTACTCAGAATCTGGACCCTACCTCTACTTCAAGCGAGTCATGGTGAAGGGAAGCCATGGGATAATGTAAAAAAAAGCCTTGAGTAAGACCAGACTAGGGAGCGATAACATCGACATGAAACTAATCACACTTGTAATCAATGAGCTAATACTACCTATATCCAAAATATTTAATAAATCACTCACATTCGCTCAATTTCTCTGACTTTGGAAATGGGCACCAGTGACCCCTGTGTACAAAAGCGGGGACAGATCCTCCACAACAAACTGTAGGCCTGTCTCCATTCTATTTCCCTTATCCAAAGTCCAGGAGAGGATAGTGGCCAGCCAAATCACAGATTACACCCGAAAATACCAACTGCAGTGCCCCCAGCAGCATGGTTTTAGGAAAAACCATAACGCTGCCTCAGCCCTGGTTGATTTCACCAACTACATACATAAGGCCTTAGATGAGGATAAATTGGTCAGCTCCATGTTCATCGACCTTACAAAGGCCTTCAGTACGGTCAACCACTCCCTCCTTCTGTATCAACCGAGGACTCTAGGGCAGGCAACCCAACACTGTCCTTTGGTTCAAGGACTACTTGTCAAACAGATCTCAAATGGTCAAAATAGGCCAGTCACTATCTGGCTCTAAAGCAGTTTCACTGGGTGTACCCCAAGGGTCCATCCTGGGAGCCTTGCTGTTCAGCTTGTTCTTGAATGCCCTCCCTGAGGCTAGTACTAGTAAAATTATCTTATACACAGACAATGCCGTTATACTTAGCAGCCACTCTTATCTTGAGCCCCTACAAGCTGAGCTGCAGATTGCCTTCCAAACACTGGAGAAATGGATCAGCTCTCAAAAGTTATTGCTTAACTACAAAAAAATGCAAACAATGCTTCTATCAAGCCTTCAGCTAAAGAGGAGGTGCTCCACCTTAACAATCACCAAGAACAAATCTGACCCTTTGGAGCAGGTGCACGCCTTCAAGTACCTAGGTGTCACAATAGATGACACCCTCTTCTACGTGCGGCACATAGACATGGTGGTAAAGGTAGTGAACACCAAACTTGGTGTCCTCTATAGGCACAGGAAAAGCCTCACACCCAATTTCCTACAGATCTCCTTCTCTAGCTCCATTCTATCCATTATGGATTATGGCCTGGTGGTATGGTGCTGCCATACACTCGGCCCTCAAAAGGGTTGTCAAGCCCTAAACAAAGTGTGCAGACTGATACTTAGCGTGGACTGCTTCACGCACACATGCGCTCTCTATGATCACTCCAAACTGCTCTCCCCAAGGGATAGGATCAGATGCCAAACATGCCTACTAGGAAGGAAAGCTATGCTGGGACAAGCCCCACCTTGCATCACCAACATGTTATCAGGCACCAACTCCAAGTATAATACTAGAGGCAAGGAGCTAAACCCGCTGTGTGTCCCTTTTTGTAGGACTGTTCTGGGACAATGGTCTTTCTCTTACAGAGCCCCACTGTGGCTAAATGAGCTCCCAGTAGCCCTACTAAATAATGCGAACCTCAGGACCTTCAAATCTGAAGTAAAGCAGTTTCTGTTAAACAGGAGTGTCTGTGAATGCCACTTCTGATCCTTGAGGTTCTTCTGAGTGCCCCTCACTCCGTGGTATTCCCCCACAGGCCTCCTAACACAGTCCACCAACTAGCTAAGCCCTGGCATCAATACCAGATAAGTTATCAGCTCCCACCAGCCTTTGTCCCATGCTGATTGGCTAAATCCCTCGATGAAGCACTAGCTCACCTTTTCTCTGTCTCCCCCCTACTCACTCTCTCCCTATTCTCTCTCTCTGTCTCTCTCTCTCTCTCCACCACCGATTTCTCTCCCTCTCACCCTATCTCACTCTCTCCCACTCACCCCATCTAATCTCTCTCCTTTCAAACTGTGCCTACGTTCCTGCAGTTCCTCAGGTTTAACTCCCAACCAACCGCCTTGTGCCTGCTATAGTCCTGGTCGAGGCTGGTCAGCTCATTACACATGTCCCATGACTTCTCGTCACTCTCTGATATTATTGATGACAAGACTCCAAGGTGCTGCACTGTGTGACTAATTATGCCTAATAACAAATCAAGATGTACTGTAAATACAGTATTTATTACTTTTTTCCCTATAATCAAAGTGCCCTTACTTTGCCAAGTGTTTTGTAACTGTCATAACCTTATGCTTGTAACCGCATGTCTATAACATTGTTCACTGTTTTGATGTGGAACCTTTGTAAAAGAGTTTGTACGCAAAGGTATTTTCTGAATTATCAATAAATAAATAAAATTACCTTTAAATCCTATCTGTCCAGAGTCATTCATATGTAACTCGGCCTGTAATCAAGGGCTGGGGTTGCCATGTGTTTTAGGCTCCTGACAGGCAATGATAGTACAGCAGTTTTGGCCCTGCTCTGACTGTAGATAATCCAACGAAATTGTCTGTTTTATTAAGTGTGTTTTAAGGTGTTATTACAAAACTTTCCACATTTATAATAACTGTTTTCTATGTGCATTGAAACTAGTGAGTTATCGCCTTTACATTCAACCTAAGTAAAAATAGTAAAAGTAATCCAACAGAATTCTGGTATTGTTATATTAGAAAATCCCATTCAGTCCAAAGTATTTCTGTAAAAAACTATTATACTTTTAACTTTATCAACCCACCAATGGGAACAATGTTGCAGATGTCACAGTGGGTGGTCACCTGAGGAACAGTGATCACAGTACAGTGTGATTCAATATAAGAACAGTGGCACACATGAACCGCACAAAGGCAAGGATTCTGGACTTCAGGAGGGCCAGTGTTACAATAATGGGGGAATGACTAGCGAAGCTCTGGCAGGGAGAGGGGAGGATTTGGGTGGAGTGGAAGAACAGTGGACAAAACTAAAAGCAGGAGTAGTGAAGGCAACAAACCTCTGCATCAACAAATAAGCAAAAGCAAGAGGAAAAAGAGACCACTATGGTTCTCAAAAGAGATGGCTGGGAAGGTAAGGGCAAAAAAAGATAGCATTCAGGAGGTATAATGTGATACAGAGAGAGGAGGACAAGGAAGTGTATCAAGAGAAGCAGAAGGAGGCAGGGAAAGCAGTCATGAGTGCGAAGGCACAAACGGAGGAGACAATAGCCCAGGCAGTAAAGAAAGCAGACAAGACTTTTTTCAGGGATGTAAGCAAGAGGAGAAAGACCAGGGGAGGAATTGTAAGGCTAAGAAGGGAATTGGGAGAGTGTGTGGAAGGGGACAAGGAAAAAGGCAGATATACCAAATGCATACTTTTGTTCAGTGTTCACAGATGAAAGAGAAGGAGGAGGACTACAGATAACTGTCAGGTGCAAAGAAGAAAGGGATGTGAACATTAGTCCATTTATGGAGGAGAGAGTCCTGAAGGAACTTGAGAATCTGAAAGTGAACAAGGCAATGGAGCTAGATGGGGTTCATTCAAGGATCTTGAGGGAGCTGATTGAGGTGCTATCTGCACCTCTAACAGTCCTATTCAATCAGTCACTGGAGACATGAGTAGTCCCAGAAGACTGGAGGTGGGCAGACATAATCCCACTTCACAAAAGTGGTAACATGGAGGAGGCTGGCAATTACAGGACAGTGAGCCTGACTTTGGTGGTGGGGAGATTAATGGAATCATTACTGAATGAAGGGATTGTGGAATATCTTGAATCAAGTGACTTGCAAGTGCTGAGGCAGCATGGATTCATTAGGAGGAGGTCATGTCAAACAAATCTAATAGATTTATTTGACTGGGTGGCCAGGGAAGAAGATCAGGGTGGAGTGGTGGATGCGGCCTACCTAGATTTCAGTAAGGCCTTTGACGCTGTTCCACATAGGAGATTCATCAACAAACTGGGCAGCCTAGGAGTGGGTCCAAAAGTGGTAAACTGAGTAAGAAATTGGTTGAGGGATAGACAGAGGGTGGTGGTTAACAGAGTTCACTCCAAGGAATGAAAAAAAGGTGACCAGCAGAGTGCCACAAGGATCAGTACTGGGACCAGTCCTTTTTAATAACTTTATAAGTGACATTGCAGAGGGGCTAGAAGGGAAGATATGCCTTTTTGCAGATGACACTAAGATCTGCAACAGAGCAGACACTCCCGGGGGGTGTGTGTGGAAAAAATAAAGAGAGATCTAAGAAAGATTGAGGAGTGCTCAAGAGTGTAGCAACTGGGTTTCAATGTGAAGAAATGCAAGATCATGCACTTGGGGTGCAGAAACCCAGGGTCAGCGTATGTAATGGGGGAGTGGTACTGGCAACCCCCAAACAGGAAAGAGACCTGGGGGTAATCCTACTGGATGACCTGAAGGTGGCCAAACAGTATGACAAGGCAATGGGGAGAGCCGCCAGGATGTTAGGGTGCATAGGAGGCGTAATACCAGCAGAAAGAGGGATGGTGATACATCTCTATAAACTTGGCAAGACCTCAGCTAGAGTACTGTGTCCAGTTCTGAAATCTCTTCTCCTGAAGGACACAGAGTAGAGGCAGTCCAGAGCAGGGCATCTAAAATGGTGCAGAATCTGCATCATAAGCCCTATGAGGAGAGACTAAAGGACCTCAGTATGTGCCCTCTGAAGGAAAGAAGGGAGAGGGGTGATATGATAGAGACTTTCAGATACCTCACAGGTATAATTAAGGTTCAAGAGGGAAGCATTTTTCAGAAAAAAAAGATGCTCAAGAACAAGGGGTCATGCTATGAAACTTGGGGGGGGGGTTGACTCAGGGGAGATGTAAGGAAGCATTTCTTTACAGAATGAGTGGTGGATGTCTAGAATATCCTCCCTGATGAGGTGGTAGGGGTAAAAACTGTAATGGGATTCAAGTAGCCATGGGATAGGCATAAGGGAACCTTAGTGGTAAAGGGGGATAAAGCCAAAGATTAAAAGTAGGGTCTGCAGTGCTATAGTAGATAGGGAAAATGGGCAGACTAGGTGGGCCAGACAGTCCTTATCTGCTGTCAAACTCTATGTACTGTATGTCTATGTATCAAAAGAAGTTAAACACACACTTTTAAAGAGCACCTTTCCCAGTCCTTATGACCTTCATGCATAAATTACCCCTTCTTGCATTAAGTCTGAATTTATATTTCATTAATGTCCCCTGGAGTTAGTTTTTGCATTCTGAGCAGTCGTTTCATAAGACCCCACCCCCTCTAACATGACCAATTGAATTCCAGGTTTTAATTAAATATGCACCATGGCATACATTGTACAATGCCACATGTACTGGAACTTCTCCAGTTTTACACTCTTGTAATGTCTTGTATAATTCCTTGTTTTGTTTGTTCTCCGTCTCATACTTTCCCAATACGTATTGTTCGTCTGACGTGGAATCTATGAAATGAACTTGTTCTCAAAGGTGTTATCCGAAATTTCAATAAATCAATAAAAACTGCAGAGTGTACCAGAGAGCTTCTACAGCAAGCCTGGTGTTGCTGTGGACTGGGGCTGTGCTTGTGACGTCACTATAGGGCAGGAACTGACTCACAGTGTGCAGTACAGTGAAGCTGCAGAAGCCAGCGTGTAGATATTGTGTTCAGATTGCCCCTCCTCAAGATAGCATACATTATGTCTGTTGATGCCTTGTCCATATTATGGGTAGGGGTATTTGTGCCCGTGCAGTAACAGCATGGGTGCAGTGTTGTTGTCGCTGGATAGCTCACAGTTATGAGCGTATGTTTTATATCGCGATTTAGGTTTTTATCCTGTGAATGCTGTAATGGCTTCTTATCCTTCTGTGATGGTGCCTTTTCGAAGTAAACAGACTGTCTATCAATCTCGTACCCCGGACATCGGCATAGGCACCTCAGAACACTGGAGAGATTCGGTTGCATGTAGAATCAACGTCAAATTTAATGTACTGTGTTCTATGCCCACAGAAGAAGTAGTTTGTAGAACCAGAGCTATTTCCAGACAAATTCTTCTTTGAAAAGTGAAACCGGATTCCGCACACGTGCAGAACCGTGCAATTCAGCACATGCTTGGAATTCCAGTTTCACTTTTCAAAGCAGAATTTGGCTTGGAAATAGCCCTTGGTTTACAAAACTACCACTTTGTGGACAGAACACATAGTACATTTAAATTCAACGTTGATTCTACATGCAACCGAAATTTCACTTGGGGGTTCTGCAGGGACATGCCGATGTGGGGGGGGGGGGTGCAGGATCAATGGACAGGCTGTTTACTTCAGAAAGGCACTGGTATCAGAAGGATAACAAGGCATTACAGCATTCACAGGATAAAAGGTATTAAATGTGGCAGTATTAAAACACATGCATACACTGACTGTGAGCTGTCGCGGCTGGCAGCAACTTTCTGCACTTATTGATTCCCAATGCTTTGTTACTTAGGCACAAAATACATCACTTTTTCTACTTAACGTATGGACAAGGCATTCAACTGGGCATATAATGTATTGCTACCAGAGTGTCTTGGGGAAGGGGGGCAATCATGAGCACAGTATCTACACCTACTAATGAAAGTTTTCTTAGTAAAGCTACTGCAGCTTCACTATACTGCACACTGTGAGTCAGTTCTTTGCCATATAGTGACATCAGCAGGAGCCAGCAGAACAGCAAAGACAAGTGCAGCAGGGCTCAAAATCAAATCAAAAATATGGAATGCACAGTAAACCCTGATCAAAAATAACAAATGCACCCAATGTTTTAGATCTAGTGTTGCCTATAATGACTGCAAAATGTAACTTTTTGGACAATTGTGAAAGGTGCTCTTTAAGAACATGTTTCAAGTTATGCATGTTTTAACACTGTTGTCCATCTATGTGTTTTTGCAATTAACAGACAAGTAATTGTGTCCTGTTTTTTTCTTTTCGAGTTAAGTCTGGAGCCGGCCTGGTGGTGGTGAGGGTTGAGGCACTGGATGCCACACCTCATGACAAACTGGCGACCCGGGTTCGACAGCAAGCTCAGGCACTGGGGGTCGGCAGGGGGAGGACTGAGCATCCTATGGGCTGCTCTCCTCTCCCAGGGGGAGGGTAGTGGGCCGGCATCCCAGCGACCCCTCATGGAGATTGGGGGTGCTGCAGGATGCGGACCAGCATGTGGGTGAGCATGGCAGATGCCAGCAGGGTTGTCATGTGCCATGGTGTCATTGCCATGCTCAGGGGGAGGGAGGATGCTCATGGGGAAAAGCAATGAAAAAAAAACCTTCCAGGCCGGCTAGGCGACGGCCCTCCCAGTGCCAAACTGCCATGTGCCCAACACTGGATCCCTGCCTCTGCCCCTTCGGTCTCCTCAGACCCTTCCCCCCTCAGGGGTCTGAGGGGAAAGTAATGTCCTTGAAAAAGGCAGGGATCACAGTGGATGGAAGAGCAACATAGGCTAGTGGAGTGGTCAGAGAGAGTTCAGGATCTGGGGGTGACAAAAAATAAGTTGGAAAAAAAAAGTTTAATCTGTATAAAAAGAGAATAATATTTGCAGAATCTTAACAAATGTTCAGATTGTTTTTACTGTCTTAGTCCAGGAAAGGTACGCTGAGCTACATCTGTTTACCGGGTTTGTTTTGCGAGCACAAGGAGGTTAAGTGACTTGCTGTGGGTCACACGCATGCAAGTAGAGCATGCTGGAATTGGAACCCATTCTGCTGGATGAACCAAGCTTGTTCATAGCTCTTTGCTTTAACCTCTAGGCTATATTGCCAGATGATCATCAAAAACTACACATTTCAAGGCTGGCCCATGGTGCCAGGCCAGTAGGTTCACGGCCACATTTGCATCTTTTAGACCTTAGTTAACACTCAAAACCCATAATTGTAGCAGAACCGACTGTAAGAGAGGGGGGATGGAAAAAGAAAGTTAGAAGATGGTGCTGTGGCAGCCCCAAAAATTTGTACTGACTGGAACACAGCCAGTGTCTAGAAATCCTGATATGGGGCCCCATACCTATTGGCACCACCGAGCCAGGCTTGAAATGTGTAGTTTTTGATTATTAGCTGGCATATAGCCTACAGGTTAAAGCAATGAACTGTGAACAGCATTGGTTCATCCATCAAAACTGGTTTTGATTCCAACATGCTCTGCTTGCATTCTGTGTGACCCTGTGCAAATCACTTAACCTCCTGGTGCTCCCAGAATGCACCTGGAAACAAGTTTCAGTTCAGTGTTCCTTTCCTGGACAAAGATTGTAAAAAAATAAATCTGCAAACAATTGTTATGATTCTGCAAATATTATTCTCTTTCAATCTAGATTTGACTTGAAAAGGTCACAATTATTTGTTTATTTATTGCAAAAACACATAGATGGACAACCGTGTTAAAACATGCATACATTGAAATGTGTTATTATAAGACCATCTTATTTCTTCTGATAAAGTTAAAAGAGTGAAAGATTCTTACTGAAATATTCTGGACTGAATAGTCATGGTATTTTTTTCATGTAACATGTAGAAAGTGTTGTAATAACACCTTAAAGGGGAACTGTCATCAACAGGGTTTCTTAATGTCTCAAAGTCCATAAAAAGCTAATTTGACTGAGCCATTGTGTTTATGTGTTAGTCTTTACAGTCCAGAGTTATTCACATGTAAATGAGCCTGTAATTGAGGGCTGGGGGCAGCCATATGTTTTAGGCTGCTGACAGGAAATGATGTCGCCGAGAAACTTGGTCCTCCATTTACTGTAGGTTAAATAGGAAATTATCTGTTTTATTAAGTGTGTTTTAAGGTGTTATTACAACACTTTCTACATTTATAATAATTGTTTTGTATGTGCACTGAAACTAGTGAGTTATTACCTTTACATTTCAAACTGCTAGTAAAAATAATCCCTCTTTAGGATTGGTTTTACTTCTAAGCTATACTGCCAGGCTGATCATAAAAAACTACACATCTTAAGGCTGGCTCTGTGGTGTCAACAGGTGTTGGGGTTCCATATTAGGATTTCTAAACCCTGGCTGTGTTCATGTCAATAAAGATTTCTGAGGCTGCCACAGCATCAACTCCTGTCTTATTCTGTTCCCTCTCTTACAAATTTTTCTCTTAAAATTTTGGGTGTGTACTCAGGTCTACAAGATGCAAATGTTGCTATGTACCCACTGGCCTGGCATTATGGGGTCATCCTTGAAATTTGCAGTTTTTGATTAACAGCTGTCAGTATAGCCTAGAGGTTAAAATAACAGCTGGCAGTATAGCCCAGAGGTTAAAGCTAAGAGCTGTGAAGAAGCTTCTTTCATCCAGCAGAATGGGTTTTGATTCCAACATGCTCTTCTTGTATATTGCGTGATCAGAGCAAGTCACTTAACCTCCCTGTGGTCCCAAAACACACCCAGAAACAAATTGTTGTTGTGTGCCTTTCCTGGACAAAGACAATAAAAACTATCTGAGCATGCATTATGATTCTGAAAATATGCTCTTTCTATCCAGATTTGGCTTGAAAAGAAAAAATAGGACACCATTAATTGTTTATTAATTGCAAAACACACAGATGGACAACATTGTTAAAACATGCATAATCTGGAATGCATTATTAAAATACAGAATAATATATGGGTGGGTGTGTGTGAGTAGAATTTCACACACACACACACACACACACACACACACACACACACGAGGTATGGCATGCTACATTAACTCTGAGGGCAAAGTTAGAGGGGTTTATAAAAACATCCCACATCAAGGGTGTGTGCAAAATTCTGGTGTTTACACCCACCCACATAATATGTTATTTAATTAATGATGATAATTTTTTCCCCTTTCAGCACAGTTCACGTTAGTGCAGCACTTCTCTCAGAGATAGACACGCACATGCATACATGCACACGCACACACACACACTTCACACATACATGTGCAAACATATGTGCATGTGCGCACACACACACACACACACTCAGCCTGTCTCTCCCTTTTTTTTTACATTACAGTGGCAATGGTATTCTGGAAAGTTGCGGTCCATTGGCATAGCTGCAGAGTGTAAGAAACGCCTGAAGGGCATGAGCAGCAGGATCAACTAGATTCATTTTTTTTCCTTTACGGTACAAAATCCCATTCCTTCCAAAGTATTTCAGTAAGAAACTGTTATACTTTTAACTTCATCAAAAAAAGTAAAATACTCTTTTAATAATGCATTTCAGGTTAGGCATGTTTTAACAATGCTGTCCATCTATGTGTTTTTGCAATTAATAAACAATTAATGGTGTCCTAATTTTCGCTTTTCAGGTTAACACTCTCAGATTGTTTTTACTGTTTTTGTCTGGGAAAGACACACAACTACAGTACAGCTTGTTGCTGGGTGTGTTTTGGGACAACAGGGAGGATAAGTGACTTGCTCTGGTCACACAATATACAAGTAGTGCATGCTGGAATCAAGCCCCATTATGATGGATGAATGAAGCTTGTTCACTAGGCTATGCTGCCAGCTGTCAATCAAAAATGACACATTTCAAGGCTGCCCCATGATGCCAGGCCATTAGGTACATAGCCACATTTGCATCTTGTAGGCCTGAGTTCACACCCGAAATGATAAGAGAAAAGGCTGTAAGAGAGAGAGAGAGAGAATAGAATAAGGCAGAAGTCAGTGCTGTGGCTGCCTTAGAAATCTGTACTGACATGAACACAGCCAGGGTTTAGAAATGCTGATATGGGGCCCCAATACCTGTTGACATCACAGAGCCAGCCTTGAGATGTGTAGTTTTTAATGATCAGCCGGCAGTATAGCCTAGAGTTTAAGGCAATCCTAAAGATGGATTATTTTTACTAACAGTTTGAAAAGTAAAGGTGACAACTCACTAGTTTCAATGCACATACAAAACATTTATTATAATTGTAGAAAATGTTATAATAACACCTTAAAACTCACTTAATAAAACAGATGATTTCCTATTTAACCTACAGTAAATGGAGGGCCAAGTTCCTTGGTGACATCATTTCCTGTCAGGAGCCTAAAACATATGGCTGCCCCAGCCCTTAATTACAGGCTGATTTACAAATGAATAACTCTGGACTTCAAAGACTCACACTTAAACACAATAGCACTCTCAAATTAGCTTTTTATCAGCTTTCAGACATTAAGAAACCCTGCTGATGACAGTTCCCCTTTAATACACACATTAAAATAGTCAGCTTCCCATTTAACCTACTGGACTATCTGCAGTCAAAGCAGGGCCAGGTCTGAAGCAACAGCATTGCTTGACAGAAGCCTAAAACACATGGCTGCCTTCCCCCAGTCCTTAATCATAGGTTGATTTACATATTTATTTAATTTTATTTATTGTATTCTCGGAGTAACACCTTTGAGAATGAGCTCATTACATAGGTTCCACATCACAAGTACATTAACAGTGATTAAAAAAATACATTTAGGTATACAGTAGAGCTGTAAGTGCTGGCTAATAACAAATAGAAGTCTATAAATCTAAATATAAACAAGAAGACAAAGACAGTGGACTAAGTCAACAGGCTATTATAAGCTCACAGGGTATCTGAGAGGGTTAAGGCAGTTTAAAGTAGATAGGACAACTGAGACTGGGGGGGTTCCTAAGAGGTAGAGAGAGGTACTGTAGCAGAGTGTGTTGTCAGGATGGAGGGCATTATACAGGGATTATAGCAGTCCAGGGCGGCACAAACCCACTCAAGCAGCAGAGAAGCATCGGCCCAGGAAGGTCTTGTTGAAGCTTTTTTGGGGGTTGGGGCTAAAGGCAGATGAGGAGAGGATAGTAAGAGAAAAGAGGGGGATGGTGGGTAAAGGGAGAGTTTGACGGAGGAAGGAAGAGAAGGGCTAGATTACATTAAGACACAGAATGAGGAGAAACAACAGTGCAGGATACTAGGGGCCATATGAATAACTCTGGACTGCTAAACTTTACAGGTAAGCACAATAGCTCACTCAAAGTAGCTTTTATGGGGTTTTCAGACATTTAAGAAGTCCTGAAGTTGAGAGTTCCCATTTAACTGCCTGAAGGAAATGTTTCATATTTAACCCTTTACATAGTTAAAGGGGTGGGTTGTCTAGCACAGCCAGAACTGAAAGTGTAAGCCCCAAACTGCTTGTAAGTGTGATTTACACTTGCTTTCCTCTCTCAGGGCCATTGGGGTCCAGAATTTGATATGGAGGTAGCATGTTCTGACAATAGGGTGTAAAAAGGCTTGCCTATGGTTGAAATACCTCTTATGGCAAGAGCCGAGAAATCATTTACTCCACTGGTGACCATACAAATAGCAGTTACGTGAAAACTTACCATAACAGTAGATCGAGATAGGTTCCTGCAGTAGGTCTTTACAGACAGGACAGTGTCCCCTGGCGTCAGGACCGCACAGCAACCTTCTAGCTAGCAATACATTGTGGGGGACCGTCCCTGGCATCACATGATGGGACATCAGCATGACAGTATATAGGGGCAGTCCACATGCCAACACTCCAGTTCTCCACCGGAAGATCCCTATAAGGGTGACGGAGAAAGGAGCATAACTTTTAGGGTGTGGAGCTGTTGGTAGTTGCCCTGAAAAGGGATAGGAAAACAGGAGCTGGGGAAGGTGGGAGGGAAAATGATCTATTGTAGGAACCTCTCTAAGATCTACAGTTACGTAAGTTCTTATGTAACTGCTATATCTTACTGAGATGGTTCCTGCAGTAGGTCTTCACAGATAGGACTGAATACCAAGCAGTCAAGAAAAACAAGTTGGGGACTAAGGTCCGGGATGCAGAATGTCTACCATCTAGAAAGCCTGTTATGATAAGAGGCCTTTCAGGACAGCAAGTCCAAAACTGGCTCTACGCCTAGAGGCAATGTCCAGACTGTAATGCTTGGTGAAAGTATGGACTGAAGACTAAGCGGCCGCAGCACAAATATCTGAAACAGACATGTTCCATACAAAGACCATGGAAGCAGCCATGCCACAGGTCAGTGACCTTTAACTTCCCCAGAAGGGGTTTCTCATACTTTGATAGATGAACAGGACGCAATTAGCCAACCATTTGGACAGGCCCTGTTTAGAGATGGCAGTACCCTTATGTTTGGGTACAACATTACAAACAACTGATCAGATTTGCACACCTCCTTGGTCCGAGAGATTTAGTATCTCAAGATCCTGTGCATGTCCAACGTGTGCAAAAGGTATTCCCCCACTGGAATACTCAGAATAATAAACTGGCAGTTGAACATCTTGGTTCAACGAATTCAAACCACTTTCGGTAGAAAGGAAGGATTAATCCACAGAGCCACCTAGTCTCTGTGGAAAATTAAATAAGGCTACTTGCAAATGAGGACCTGAAGCTCTGAAATTCTTTGAGCTGAGACAATAGTGACTAAAAAGAGTGCTTTCCAGGACAAATAGCGCATGTTGCAACTTGCTGCCGCAAAGTAAGTTTCACTAAAATAAAATATAGGCCCGAGGGAACTGGACTACGGATCAGAGGTTTTAAGTGGAGGATCCCCTTGAGAAAGGTTTTAGAGACCTCCAACTGCGCTAGGGTTTTGCCATCCACCGAAAGGTGATAGCTACAAACCACTGAAAGATGGACCTTCAGGGAAGAGTAACTGAGGCCTGAATCAGACAAGTGCAAGAGGTACTCAAGGACCTGGAACACTGAGCAGGAAAAGGGGTCCAGGCCCTTGCCCATGGCCCAAATGGTGAATCTTTTCCACTTCATGGCATCGTAGATCTAGTGGATGGTTTTCTGGCCTCCACAAGGACTTGGCGACTCGTGAGGAGATGCCAAAATGTGAGACCGCTACCTCCAACGGTGCCACGATGCAAGTGGAGAGACCTGAGACTTGGATGCACCAGGCTGTCCTGCTCCTGAAACTGAAGGTCATGGAGGAGGGAAGAGGTACTGGGGTACTGATGCTAGCTGCTGTAGCAGGGGAACCAGATCTGCCAAGTCCATAAGGGAGCTATGAGGATCATGTGAGCACCCTCTGCTTGAAGCTTCAGCAGAACCATCTGCAAAATTGGAAAGGAGGAAAGCATACAGAAACCTCCTGTCCAACAAAGAGACAGCATCTCACCAAAATCACCACGCCAGGAATGACCGAAAGCAAAAGTTGGGTAGTTTTGCATTGGATGGGAGACAAATAGGTCTATTTCTGGCCGACCCAACTAATCAAGAGATCTTCCACTTCCTCTTGCTTTAGGTCCCACTCATGCACCTGTGCAGTGGTGTGTCTGAGACTGTCCGCCTGGACATTTTGAACTCCTGGGACATGGACTACTGTAAGAGACAGGCCACGCTGGACTGTCCAGTACCACACCCACATCACCTCCATGCAGAGGTACCTCCCTGTTTGTTTATGTACCAGACCGTGAAGTGTTGTCGGCCTGGATTCTTTATTTATTTATTAGAATTTTGGATACATACCTTTGAGCCAATGGCACTTTTACAAAGATTCCACGTCAGTGTACAAAGAATAGAAGTACAGTTTGTGTGAGATTAGCAGTCAACAGTTTGAATACAAAATTCAGTACAGAGTATACATGGTCTAAAGCTACAGGTGAATATAAATAACAGTTAGAACAACATAATCAGGCATACATTTAAGAATGATGAGTCACACAAATATAATATTTACATGACTTAAAGCTGCCAGAAGGGCATTGTCAAAGCAAAGGTAGAGTGGAAAAACTGAGTTGCTGCAAATTGTGCCATGTAGCATAGGAAAGTGGAAGAGACAGTGGGTGTAGAGGAGTAACTGGGAGGGAGGTAGAAGGAGAGGTGGGTGGGAGGCAAGGATTGGGGAACAAGTGCAACATTGAGTGGGGTGAGCAGATTAGAAAAGGGAGAGAGGAAGGGAGTTGAAGGAGGGTAAGAGAGGAAGGGTGGTGGATCTGAGCTAGGGAGTGAGGCAGGGGTAGATATGGGGAGGGTGGTGGCAGGCAGAGGTGGTGATAGTAGACAGGTGCGAAGAACAGAAGTGACTACCTGGGAGGTTAGGAGAAACAGTCACAGTTGGCGCTGGATACAAACATTTGACATAGCTTGTGTTTGAACGAGCAGTGGGTGCCTAAGATGGCGAGTTCACTGCCCAGGGAGTTAAACATCTTACGGGTTCTACCTGCAAAAGACCGCTGGCCTTGAGCTGTGCAACAGTGGGGAACAGCCAGAGAATAGTTGTCAGAGCTTCTTGTATAACTTCTTGTGTTGGTTGGACTTAAGAGAGACTGAACCCCAGGGAGCATGAGTCCCATCAATGACTTTTTTGCTAGTAGGCAGGTTTGGAAAGTAATCCTTCCCTGAAGTTGTAGCCAGTTTGACTGTTCATAGAGGTCACAGGTATGCGTGGTGGGCAGCACCAGTAAGCAGTCTGCAGGCCCTATTCAGCACTGTAAGAATTCGCCGTAGTGCTGTAGCTGTGGCTGTTCCATAGATAACAAGCCCATAATCAATGATGGAGACAATAGAGATGTGTATTGCTAGCTTAAGGGCGTCTGGTGTCAGACAGTGTCTATGTTTATAGAGAAGGCCTATATGGATATTTACAGATTTTGCTACTGAATCGATATGGCTGGAGAAGGACAGAGTAGGGTCCACGGTTATGCCAAGGTATTTGAAAGTCTGTGTCTGGTCCAGATTCACACCTGAGCTGTTTTTGATTGCCAGCTGTTGGTGTTTATGTTGTTGTGTTTTCTTGTAATTTAGCACTAGTTTCTGTGAGATGAATCAGGCCTCAACTTGCTTGAAACTTTCCTGCAGTTGTTTCTCCAAGAGGAAGGGGTCAGAATTCTTAGAGAGAAAATCACTGCGTCATCAGCATACAGAATAGTGTTTTCATCACAGGCATAAGGGAGATTGTTCAGGAAGATGCTGAAAAGAAGGGGTCCCAGTATTGACCCTTGGGGAACACCAGCCCGGACAGGTAGTTTGAAGGAGAGGGGAGTCACCAATCTTAACTTGTTGTGACTGGTTGGAGAGATAACTGTTGAACCATTGTAAAGTGTCATGAGAAAGCCCTAAGTTAACAAATTGTTCCAGTAGTAATGGATGGTTGACTGTATCGAAGGCCTTCGAGAGGTCTATAAAGGTGGCACCAGCAAGTTGTCCTTGGTCTAGTGTTGGATGAATGTGGCCTGTAAATTCAAGGAGGGCAGAGGTGGTGCTATGTCCTTTGCAAAAGCCGTGTTGCTGGGGGCATTGCAAGTTGTATTTCTCCAAGTACTCCACCAATTGGTCTGCAACAATTCTTTCAAGAGCTTTGGATAAAGGGGGTAGGATGGAGATTGGCCTGTAGTTATAGTGTACTGTCCTATCCCTAGACTTGTGTATTGGGCTCACCAGGGCGGACTTCCACTTGAGTGGGAACTGGAAGAGCATGAGGGACCAGTTAATAATCTTGGTAAGAGGGTGCGGGACATCGTCAAGGGTGAGGGCGATGAGCTTCAAGTCAAGTGTGTCCCCACTTGTTCTGGATTTTCTGAGCACCTTGAGGAGGTATTTTTGGGCATCCCTTTTGGTAACTGCCTTGAAATGGAAATGTGGATGATTTGTATCCTGAGTCCGTTGATATTGGGAGACAGTGGTTTGATTAGTGTCAAAGAAGTTAGAGGGGAGCACATGGCTGAGGTCAGTGAATGCCAGATTGAAAGTATTGGCAATTGTGGTGGGGTCCAGGGTGTTGCTGCCATCAACCTTTAGCATATTAGGAGTTTCTTTGGACCTTTTCCCTATCACTTCAGAGATACTTTACCAGAACTTCCTTCCATCCGACCATGAGTTTGATAGGGTGCTTCTGTAGTAGCTGGCTTTTTCAGTGCAGATAGCTCTGGTACAGGCATTCCTGGTGGCCCTGTATGCCTGAAAGTCTGCTTGGTTGCCAGAGGCTGTAGCATAAGCCCATAGCAGGTCCCGAGCTTTTAGTTGGTCTAGGAGTTTGCCTGTGATCCAAGGGTTGTCAAGGCCTTTAATTTTGCATTTCTTAAAGGGGGGCATAGATATCACAAGTGCATTGAACTTTGAAATGAAATATTGAAGTGCAGCAGGTTGGTAGTTTTTGCAGGGGGGTTATTAAATTTATTTGACCATATGCACTGGACTGGGGAATGGTCACTAATGGCATCAGGGAGAACTGTAGTGTGGCTAATATGATCAGGGCAATTTGAGAGAACCCAGTCCAGTAAGTTGCTGGTCTCTACTCTGTAGTTGATCCTAGTGGGTGAGGTAACTAGCTGTGTAAAATGTGCAGCTGCCAAGGCATCCTTGTGGTTGCTTGCACTGGGAGCAAGCCAGTTGACATTAAAATCCCCCTAGCAATATAACTTCTGAGTTAAGCTTTAGACTACTGATGCAGTTAAGGAATGGGTTCAGGCTTGTTGTTGTAAGTTTGGGTGGAATATATACAGAGGCTATTGTTAGAGCTTTGTTATGGACCCCAATAATGACTTTAATAGCAAGAACCTGAAGTTCATCTCCATTAATGAGTAGGGTCAGGGCATGCCCTTTCATAGAATTTTTAAGATAAAGGGCACAGCCGCCCCCTTTTTTGGATAGTCGATCCTGCTGAAAGATAGTATACCCAGGTATTGCCACAGCAGTGTCAGGGATAATTGGAGACAACCAAGTTTCAACTACAGATAGTACATCTGGGCTGTGTTGTACTGTCCAGGCAGTTAGGGCATCTAATTTTTTTGGTAAAGCTGCAGATGTTGATGCTAGCTAGCGAGAGGGTTGCTGTTCTACGTTGCTCCCTGAGGGTAGCTTCAGGTGGTCCAGGGTTGGGGTGAACGTTGCCCGATATTTGCAGAAGTAGCAGTATTAGTCTTTTTAGGAGTTCCTTAAGATATCGGCAGTGACCGCTACGTGCACTTTTCCCCTTATACTTATTCTTAGTTGTTGTCTGTAGTGACCTGACTCCCAATAGTATGAACAGGGAGAAATAGTTTGATGGTAGGGTCGACCATGGGCATAGTAGCATATTCATGTATCCTAGTATTTGGGAGAAGAGATGAGTGTTGTTGCAGCTGAGACTACTAGTAACCATTCAACTTCTGTGCAAGGAGCTATCAACCAGGCAATCAGAGGTTGGTTGCAGTGGGCATTTAAATATATTGGTAGTGTGGGATGCCAGTAGGGTCAGAAGAACCAGGTGCAGCAAGAACAGGTTAGGTTGCATTCCTGATGTAGTAATATTAAACCATGCAGATAGTTGTGTTCAGGGATATGTAGTATAGTAAACTTGTCCAAAGTACCAGGAGTCAGATGATAAAAGTAATCAAATCCACAGGAAATGGTGAACTAATGGGACCAGAAAACTGTTGTGACTGTAGATCAAAGACCAGAATGTGTTAAATTCCTGAAGGTGATGAACATGGACCTGGGGCATATGCAGGATGTAACAATCCTTTGTTAGTATCATCCCTTTGTTCTCCAAAATGGTTGTGAATAGACCTCAAAGACAAGCAAACATCCTTTATGAACAAGTCAGACGGAAATGTGGATTCAGTGCAGCACTTCACATCTCAAGAGCTTGTATAACAGATTTACTGACCTTAGTTTTGCTTTTGATGGCTTCCAAAAAAGTTGATTTATGATGAGAATGCCAATACCTGACAGTGATGTTTTGCAGTTTCTAATCCAGGAAATGTTCATAGATGTTATGTCCTAGAATGATCCAATTCCTCCAAGCAGAAACGCATGAAAATCCACAAAAACTAAACTACTGATCGAAGAGATCAGAGGTTTTAAGTGGAGGATCCCATTGAAAAAGGTTTTAGAGATCTCCAGCCATAAAAGTGGGGACAAGACGATTCACTCAAATTATCGCCCTATCTCCATACTGCCCCCACTCTCTAAGGCACTTGAGCGCATCGTGGCTGATCAACTTACCGACCACTTGGATAAATACAATATACCTTGTCCACAACAACACGGCTTCCGGAAAGGTCACAGCACCACCACAGCCCTTCTTGAGTTCACTGGAGCTTTGCACAAATCCCTTGACAACGGCCTTCTCACAGGGGCCATTTTCGTCGACCTCTCCAAGGCCTTCGATACAGTACACCATGGATTATTAATACACCAACTACTGAATGCCGGGCTATCACCTGACTCTTCTCTCTGGTTTAAAAGCTACCTAGAAAACCGGTCACAGAGAGTAAAAATTGCGGACTCTTTCTAACACCCTGCCTGTTAAAACAAAGGTGTCCACAGGATCCATACTGGGACCCTTCCTTTTAGCCTTTTCTTAAACTCCCTCCTTACCACTGCTCTGAGCAGATCATACACCAAGGGAACACTCTAGATCAGGTGGGGTCCTTCAGATACTTAGGGATACAGCTTGACCCTAATCTCTCCTATGGACTTCATGTAGATAATGTAGCTAGAGCTGCTAATACACGGCTTGGTCTCCTCTACAAACACAGACCACACCTCACGCCAGAAGCTTTGAAGGTTGCAGTCCTGAGCTCTGTGATCTCTGTAATAGACTATGGTCTCATCATTTATGGCTCAGCCACAACCACAACTCTTAGATGCCTCTCAACTACCTTAAATAAAGCATGTCGGCTCATCACTGGTGCTCACCGTCTCACCCACACATGTGACCTGTACACTCAGACTGGCTGGCTCCAACTATCAATAAATACCAACCGCATAAAGTTTCTCACCTGCTCCATGGTGAAAAAAACTACCTTGGCCTTGCACCTTCTGGGGTCTCAACTCTGTTACAACACCAAATTAACAAATGGCACCTTGGGAGATCCATGCTACAGCTACTGAAAGTCCCCACTGTCACACTTCACAGGGACAATGCTCTTTTGCTTATTGAGCGCCACTCTGGTTCAATGGCCTCAGCCCAACCATCTCCTCTGCCCCAACTATTGGTATGTTTAAAACTAGGCTCCGGGACTATCTCACTACCAACAACTCCTGTGACTGCCCAACTTAACCTTGTTCTCCACTTCCCTTTCTGCTCTAGTTGTCCCCCCCCCCACTGGATTCTACCCTCACATCTTGGTATACCCAATGCTGCACTTTTCACCCTCTTGCCACCCTTCCTACATTCCTTCTCCCCCCCCACCCTCTTCCTTCTCCCTATGACTCTGGCATTTCTTATCTGTTGTCTATCTTCTCTGACAAATGCTGCTGGCTGCCTTGTTACAATGCTACCTTTGAACTGTATTAATCTGTACTCTGTTTGCAATTTCCACATTGTTGTAATGCCTGTCTTGATGTTCCCCATAATTTGTATTTCTGTGACGTGGAACCTTTGTAAAAGAGCCATGGCTCAAAGGTATTTGTAATCCTAGACTTGATAAATAAATAAATAAATAAGACATTCTATAGATACATTAGTGAAAGGAGAAAGTTCAGAGGGGGTATAGCTAAGATCAAAGGGGATAAGGGGGCGTGTGAGGAGGACCACTATGTAAAAGCATCTATCCTAAATAGATACTTCTGCTCAGTATTTACTGAAGAGAAGGTAGGGCAGGGCCCACAGCTCTGCACCATGGACACGGGGGGGAGGAAGGTGTGCACTAGTCCCTTCACAAAAGACAGGATCCTACAAGAGCTCGATAAGCTCAGGGTGGACAAGACAATGGGACCTGATGGCATACATCCCAAGGTACTAAAGAAGCTAAGGGTGGAACTAGCAGAGCCATTATCAGAACTGTTTAGTTAGTCTCTGAGCACAGGAGAGGTCCCAGAAGACTGGAGAAGGGCTCATGTGATCCCACTCCACAAGAGTGGTAGCAGGGAGGAGGTGGGGAACTACAGACCAGTCAGTCTTACCTCAGTAGTGGGCACGATTATGGAGACACTCCTTCAGGAAAGGATAGAGCAACACCTGGAATCCATAGGAGCACAGGATCCAAGTTAGCATGGGTTTACAAAAGGAAGGTCCTGTCAAACTAATCTCATAGATTTCTTTGACTGGGTAACCAGAATGGTGGACCAAGGGGGAGCAGTTGATGTTGCCTACCATGACTTCAGCAAAGCTTTCGATACTGTTCCACATAGAAGATTGATTAATAAGCTGGGTGGGTCAGATGTTGGTCAACTGGGTGGCAAACTGGTTGACAGGCAGAAAACAGAGAGTGGTGGTAAATGGTATTCAGTCAGAAGAGATGCAAGTCACAAGTGGGGTACCTCAGGGATCAGTCCTGAGGCCAGTCCTCTTCAATATCTTCATCAGTGACATTGCAGATGGACAGGAGGGTAAGGTTTGTCTGTTTGCAGATGACACCAAGATCTGCAACAGAGTAGATGATCCAGATGGTGTGGGCAGAATGAGAAGAGATCTGGATAAACTGGCAAAATGGTCGGAAGAGTGGCAACTGGGGTTTAACGCAAAGAAGTGCAGGATCATGCACATAGGGAAGAGAAACCCTGAAGTTACCTATAGGCTGGGAGGGGAGTTGCTGGTAGTCACAAGGGAAGAAACAGACTTGGGCGTCATCATCACAGATGACCTGAAATCATCCAAGCAGAGCTCTAAAGCAGTAGATAAGGCTAGAGGATGTTGGGGTGTATTAGTAGGGGTATCACAATTCAGAAGAGGGAGGTAATAATCCCTCTTTACAAGACACTAGTTAGGCCCCATCTGGAGTACTGCGTGCAGTACTGGAGGCCACACCTTCACAAGGACATTAACCAAATTGAGGCAGTCCAGAGAAGGGCAACCAAAATGGTGCAGGGACTGCATCAGAAAACATATGAGGACAGATTAACTGAACTCAATATGTATACCCTAGAGCAAAGGAGGGAGAGAGGTGATATGATTGAAACATTCAAACACCTTAAGGGCATTAACACGGTGAAAGATTCTAACATGTTTCAATATAAGAAAAATAGCAGGACAAGAGGACACAGCAGGAAATTAGAGGCAGGCCGATTAAGGGGTAATGTGAGGAAGTTCTTTTTCACAGAAAGGGTGTTGGGTGCATGGAACGGCCTACATCATGAAGTAGTAGATATGAATACTGTGCAGGGCTTCAAACAGGCATGGATAGGCATAAGGGAGCAATACAGATGAGTATGACTAGATAGACCATTGACAGAGCAAAGGCTCTGCCACATTCATAAGGTAGAAAAAGAAATGGGCAGACTGGATGAGCCTTGTGGTCCTTATCTGCTGTCAGTGTCTATGTTTCTATGTTTTTATGAGTTGGCCTTGGGTTGACTCGTTATGTGGCTTGCCTCTTCCGGGGGATGATAGGTCCTCTCAGCCTTTTTCGAGACCATGGGAATTGAGGATGGTTGTGGACGTTAGGTACTCGTGCAGCTCCATCCAAGTTAGGATGAGTAAGGGATCCACGTTGGTCAAATCCAGGTGCTCCACAAGCCTCTTCCTTTTTGGATCCATCTCCTGGGATGTCCAGCCACAAGTCTGCTGGATGAATCTAAGGAGTTCTGCAAATGATGGGTCCTCCGGCTGGGAGACTCCTTGGGTTGTGGTTCCTTTGGGGAATGAGGCTCTGAGTGAGCTTCAGAGTCAGAGTCATTATTCTGAGTCTGAAAACTCCAGTCTACTGGGTAGAGAAATGTCTGGAACCTCTTCTGTGACCCTGATGTCCAAGAGGGCCCCAGATGATTGCCTGCCAGAGTCCCTATTCAATGACCCATGGTCGACTGGGGATGGGCTCCTAGGAATTACCCTTTGGGTCGAGGTAGAAACCATGACCAGATGGGGGTGTCTCACCTCTTGCAGGAGATGCAATTTGGCATCCTTCCACCAGGACAAAATAGTCCCCTGTGGTTCCGGCTGAGGAGGTGGAGGAGGCGATGGAGGCTGATAATCTGGAAACCCTGAGGGAGAATAAGGGGGTAACCAGGAGCCTGGTACCAATAGGGTAGGGATGATGATGGTACCCTGGTACATATGGTCCAGCATCGGTACCCAGGAGTTGGCACAAGTGCAGGGTAGCCCAGCGACGGCCTCCTGGCGCTGGATAAAGGGGAATTGTGGCGTGGGTAGCCAGTGTTCGGGCCTGTAGGACTGGATGAAGAAGGGGCTGAAGGCCCAGAAGGCAGTGGGGCCAAAGGACTGTTAGGAACATGTATTTATTTATTTATTTAAAAGTTTTACCAGGAAGACACACTTAGCAGAGTACTGCTCGATTCCAGGTGTAACCTGGGGAAGGGGAAAGGAACACATTCAAATACAGAATCAAACAATGCATTAGACAGATGTGAAGCACCTAGCAAAAGTGCTAAAGTGCATAATATACAAATTAATTGAACATGCAGGTTTTCTATGCAGGCTTGTGAATACAAGGTGAGGTCCTATCACAATGGGCTAGCCTGGGCGCAAGTGCAGGTGGATGAGTAGTGAGTTTTGAGAAGGAGGTGAGGTGCTGACTGGGGGCAGTCATGTGGGTCTGTCAGCAAGCCTAAGGTCCTGGTCGGAATCCCTCAAAAGGCCAGGCGGGGACTCCGGTGTCAGAATAAAGAAATCCAGAGGCCATTCCCAAGTCTGTAGGGACATAGACAGGAGAGTAGCCTGGCATCAGGAGTCTAAGAGGACCAGATGTCTGATTCGAGACCAGCGAGGGGGTCGAGGAATGGAGACCCCCGTCGATGGGTCCATTGGAGAGACAGGAAGCTGGGACAGTAGACCTGACATAGGAGAATGAATCCCCTGGCCAGAAGCACTTGTGTCCCAGAGGTCTTGGGAAAACAAGGGGTTGGGTTGAGTCAGAGAATCCCAGGAGGGAGAACTCTCATGGGACAAGGAGGTGCCTGGAAGCTGGCTCTGCAGGATGTTGGGTACTAGAGACAGGCACGATGGGAGAGCTTCGGCCAAGCAGTTGTTGGACAGGCCAGCAACTGACTGATCAGCCACAACCAAGCGGACATTGGAGGAGCCGGCATCCGACTTACTGGCCACAGTCGAGTGGGCAACAGCAGAGCTGGAGCCCGGCTTACCAACCGAGGCCATGCACCTGGCAGCAGAGCCTGAGGGTGACTTATCGGCCTGAGAGCTATCAACAGGCTAGAAGGAATATCCCCCTGGGAGGAACACCCCTGTCGCCCACTGACAAAGGCAGGAGGGGGTTCAGCAATGGATCCACCAGAGCAGATGGAGACAAAGGAGGAGGGGTACTCACCATGGTGGACACCCCACCTGAAGTAGCGTCATCTGCCTGGTGATGCTGGGTAAAGGCAGACCAGTCCCAGTGCTTCTACTTCTTCTTTTCTTGCACTCAGAGGTGGCTGAAGATGAACATTCCCACAGCTCCTGAGCTCCTTTTCCATCGATGTAAGATGTTTTATCAAAGGGTGGGCATCGAGTGTTTTCTGGCACCTGACACATGTGGCCTGGTTGAAGGACTGGCAGATGTCGCGGTCATCAACTTGGTGTTTTGGGCCCAAGCAGAGAATGCAGCGGGAGTGATCATCCCTGTGTGGAATCTGAGCACTGCACTGTGAGCACCTCTTCTTGGTTTTAAATAAAGACATACATTAAACTTTAGAAAAAGACAGGAAAAAAAGAACACAAAATGCATATAAGATGGCAGTTGACTGTAGCCAAATTCACCGTGAGGTCCAACGTATACAGGTCAATGGCGGGAAAGAACTGGAGGGTGGGTATGGGGACTGCCCCCTCTATACTGTCACACTGACATGCCATTATGTGATGCTGGGGGCGGTCCCCCACTATGTATTGCTAGCTAGAAGTTTGCCATGCAGTCGTGACACCAGGAGGCGCAGTCCTATCTGTGAAGACCTACTGCAGGAATCCTCTCGAACTAAGATCATCAGTTATTCTCTCACTTACAGGCATGACCACGTGGACAGCCCTCAGTCAGGTGCTGTGATGAACTAAAGGGATAACAGCTCTACATGCATAATGGCAGTCACTCATCTACCCATAAAGGTCTGCTGCTGCTAATGGGGACCCAACTCCCAACTTTAGCACAATTGATCTATTCCTTTCTATATAAGGAAAGACATACCATACTGAAATGGCCACGCCATAGAGGTACAGGACCAGTGTTCCATGAGGGTCCATAGCTGGCCTAGAAGAGCAGTCTAGAGCTGCAGGACCAACTGGAGGTAAAATGAAAGAAACACTGACCAGGGTGTTTGTGTAACCCCTTTGTTACCGGGTCACTAGAATCCCAGTAAGACCTAGTGGTAGGCAGGGGAGGCAGCTTGTGAAACTCCAGTTAAATGGGTTTCACTCTGTCCTCAGTCACAGCTGAGACTAGAGGGATGACATCATTATAGAATTGTCACAGCTGCATGAGCCACAGTTGGAATCTTCAGCTCAGAGTAGTTCTAGAATCTTGGGAATTCAAAGTCAGTCTTCCGTTTGTCCTTAAGCAAGAAGGAAGCATTATTGTGCAGTGTGATTTCTCTCTCAGAGAAAGAGTCTTCAGTTTGTCCTTAAGCAAACAAGAAGGACACCAGTAGTGTCTGTTTACCCCCCTCCCTCTGGGGGACGGGGTGAGGAAAAGTTCTTTGTGGGTTCCAGGGGCAATCCCCTTCTCCCACCTTGGGAAGAAAGCTGCCTGTTTTAATTTAAGTTCAGTCTGTTCATGTATAACAGCAAAGGTTACATTTCTTCGCCTGTAGGGCACCTGCAACGAATGGGTGAGTGTTTGGCCTCATTGGAAGGGGCAAACAACTTCTTTTCTTCAGTTGGATTTCAAGTATTGGGGACTGCTATTTGGGAGAACTATGTCAACTAGGACAGACAAATAGAGCAGTCATCTGTTTAAAGTGTTAAAGTTCATTGTAGAGGGGGTGCTTCAGGTCATCCACCATCAATCTACAGTTTTAAAGTCTAAAGTTCTGTGTGTCCAGAGAAATGGCCGGGTATGGGCTGTGGGAGCTGGAGGTGGATAGATCCCCATCTTTAGTAACCAGGTCCACTTCTACGGATTTCTTCTGTGTTTTTGCTACTTGCCTCATGCACTTGACCAGTGATGGGTGGGTACCCAGGCGTGGTTCGCAACCTAAAAATCTCTCTAGGAGTCGTAGACTCTAAGTGGTGTGGGGAACCACAGGATGGGAACATTACTCCTTGTTTGATGAGAGTCTCCCTGTTTATGGGAGTTTCGAATTGGAAGTACGAGAACAAAATCTCTCTAGGAGTCGCAGACTTCAAGTGGTGTGGGGAGCCACAGTTTGGGAGCCTCCTTGTTTGATGGGATGTCTTTCCAAGTAGAGTTTGGGTTCATTGCCAAGTGGACCATCAGTCGAGTGGCCGGCAGGGGAGCCGGGCCAGTCGAGCTGCGTATCAATGCGCATGCAAAGTCCGGGCTGAGTGCCTGGTGGGTCCAAAGCCAGACAACTGTTGTAGTGTTCATTCCTCAAATGGACCACTGTGTTTAACCTCTAATCTGCATTACAGTTCGTAGCCCTGTGAGACCATACAGAGCTTTGTTTATGTTCAGTAAGTTAATAAATAAAGCACACTGAAAAAATCCAATTCTGGTTCTGGACATTACAGTTATTGCTTCCTGTAGTTGGATTTACTTGGGTGCCCTGTGCAGAATGTCAAACCTGAGTCTCTTGTGCCAGTAACCTCATCCTTCCCGAACCGTAGATACCCTATGTATATCCATGCTACAAATGTGGACGCATAGAGGGGTTACATTTGGATATAAACAGAATAAGAAAATAAAATTAAGTCCAATATCTGATCACATAAGTCAGCTCCATGGCATGGCACTGTGCAGTGTTGTTCCATGGGAGCCCAAAGTTTACATGCAGACTGGAGCGATTCCACTATGAGACTGGCAGGATAATCAGTGTATTGCCAAGGTGAGGCCTGTGACTCCAGGGAGGGAGAAGACCATCAGGCATTTGTATGCCCCCTGCTGGCTGACCACAGAGTGGCACTGGTTGTTACATTAGCCGCTTGACTGACTCCCAGCCTAAGGTCAAGGCTTTGCCCTAATGGCCCAAAGAATCAAGCTGAGTGATGGTCAAGAAAAGGGAGGAAGCAGTGCTTGGCCAACATAAATATATTCATTACCCCATGTTATTATTGGAAGAAAAGAAAGAACACTAAGCCATGAGGAAAATACTTCTAAAATAATATATATATATATATATATATATATAAAGAATCACAGACATGATAAGGTGGTCTATTTAGTGATTCAGATACTTCAAAACAGCAATTCAGTGCCTCGGTTGGACCATTATTGCATATTGTTTCATTTCAAGGCCACTAAAAATCTTCATATAGAAATGGCAATGGTTCAATTTTGTTCTCACTGGCTACTAAAGTGAAACCAGCTCCATGAGAGCAAGTTCAGCTGTGAATATCTATAATTTGATCTAGTGCCTCATGGAGGGGTGATCTATGAAACACTTTGTTTCACAGTTCTCATACTGTAAGACAGCACATGAGACCACTATTACAATAGTTACAGTGGTCTCCACGGCAGTATTAACATATACAACTGGTTAGATGTGATTCTAACTAGTTTTCAATAACTGTAAATTGCTGTTATTCAGGAACAAGGGTATAAAATCATAAATTTCATGACACATTGTTTTGTTACTGTAGAACAGGTTATATCTGAGGTAAAATAATTATAGCTATATTCACTTAAGTGATAACTGCACTAAAATAAAATGGTGCTAATTGGCCAAAATTGCATAACTTTAATAGGCGTAAATTAGGAGCTAATTGTCGAGCGTGAAATTAAATTTGCACAATTACAGCTAATTAGCACCATGTGTTTAATATAACATGTGCGAAAATAAACAGTTCTATAGCATCTTACCCATGTATAACAGGATTTTTTTTAAATGTAAAAAGTGCTTGCATTTAATTTTATTTTCTCCTGCATTCTTCAACCTCCCTTCCCACACAAAATAAATATTTAAGCGGCCTGACCAAATACACCACCCAGCTATGACTCCCAGATCAATTATGGTCTAGACTGTAAATGTGATTTATAATAGTTTGCTATATAAATATAAGAACAGTTATTATATAAAATAAAATGCAGGCGAAGGGTTAACAACATTATAATGCATGGGGAGCCCTTATTACTTCTAAAAAGTGGTAAGATTATTTCTTGATAATCCCATCGCTATGACGTCAGAGGTCATAAACCCCTATTGCGTACATCATAACGATAGGATTATCACCCGAAACGGTCTGCACATGCGCGTATTTTAAATATTGTCTCACTTTGAACATCCGCAGTGTTGAGTGTTGGCCACTGTGGAGATCAGTGCCAGACTCAGAGACAAATTTCATAAATAAAAACGGTGCAGTTTTCTCTGGGTGCTCTCCATCACGAAACCGGACCACTGCATACTCGAGGAGGCAGCACAGTGATGTTACCCATGGTGCAACAAGGATGGACACTATGTGATGCATGGCAGCCAACCGGATTCAGTGCTTCAGAGTTGAACTAGTCGAATCACTAAAGCAACTCACAGTCATGAATCAGCTGCAAAGGTAATTAAATACAGTCAGAGTGATTAGCTTTTATAGGAACCTTTGACCATACACTATAAAAACTAATGGCTGGGTATCGATGAATAACCACATTGAAATCACTTCTTGAGGTATCCATGATGCCGCTAAACCTCTTGAGCTTTGCTCCCGAGGTTTGCTGCATCATGGAAACCTCTCAAAGTGATCACAACGCGCTTATTCATTGATACCCAGCCATTATCATTTATTTTATACACCCTCAGTTTTTGACAACCTCAGAAACCACTGGCTCAAGTCACTGTAAACATCTGATGTGTAAAAACACTGTATTATTTTTGCTGTAAAATAATTGTTGCTATTTTCATGCAATTTGACAGTTTTGTGGAAAATAATGATGCTAATTGGCCAAGATTTCTTATTTTCAATAGACAGTAATCAGGCACTATGGGCTCTCTGCAAAAAGCTTATGCGTTGAGTATGTATGGCCCGTAGGCAACCCTAAGAGAGAAAGACACACAGTAGGGGTTCCATGGACCCCTGGTGGCATTCACAATTGGTGCACCAGCCGTGTGTGCACTGGAACCCCCAGCTACATGGGCAGCTATGCACCACGGGTGATCCAAGGGAGGCATGTCACAGGCATGCCTGCACTATGCACCATTCGCAAAGGCATGTAGTGCTGTGCACTGGGGGCATGAGTTATGGCAGGGGGGACCCTGCTATAGGTGTTAAGCACCCCCCCAATGAATCCCTGCCACACTGCTGCTCCAGCCCACTGAGCAGATGGGGAGGTCTTGGGGCAGCGTTTGGGCAGGTGCCTGTACTTTTAAAATATCTGGACCCACACCTTCCCACATTCCCCTGCTCCTGTGGTGCAAGGGAACAACTCCGGGACCCAGGACAGGCATCTGTTTAGATGCTTGCCTGGGTCTACCTCTCTGTACCTGTCTGCCCCTCCCACCCCGGGAACTTGCGCATCAGGGGACGGGGCTGTGGACAGGTGGCCTATGACAGTAACTTCTGGCAGCTGCATGCCTGTCCTCAGGTGTGGAACTGCATAGATGGGATACACACCTACCATGTGTACCCTATGCCCATTTGTGCATACAGCCCTAAGTGCTTAGTACAAAATTAAGTTTGGACAATATCCCCCAATTAGTGCCCTATGCAAAATATAACTTGTGCAAAATAAACAGTTCTAAAATATCTTGTTATCACGCAGTCCCCATACTTCATTCTACTGTATCCCCAAGTGAGTACCAAAAAGTTACCAGTTAGGTCTACTCTCTCGGTTGCCTGAGGGAGCTCATTTGCCTGTGGTAATAAAAAGAGTGGGTGCAGCCATTTTTAGAAGAGGCTGTGAGACATGCCAGAGAAGCAGGAGGCAGGATGTCTGCCTGGCAGGCCACCATGGGGACCTGTGCATCCAATGCCTAATCAGGATGAGAGAGTGCTGAGATGGTGTAAACCATAACAGCCTCTTACTGTTGGAGAGAAGGAGGCTCAATGGGTGGAATCTATCAGAGCTACAGTAAATGCTAATAGCCCTTCTGATGCTGGGGTGAGGCATATCTCTTAACGTGTCATCCCCACATGTGAAGCACTGTCTCTAAAAGTGGGACAGAAAGGAAAAATGTGGAACACTACTGAATCAAGGTAAAATGCTAAAACACTAGACATGCATGCTTTCGTGGTCACAAAGTTTGCTGTTCACTAACAGCACATATATCACATTCATTGTCTGGATATTTGCTTTAAAGTCTTAACATTGAATGGGGACAGCAAAGACTCAGTGTAGTGCTGAAGGCTTTTCTAAAGCAAAATGAAGAACTGTTCCTCATAATGTTGGAGAGTGGAGAGGTATGGATGAAGAATCGGGAATAAGGAAAAAAGGACAGAGATTTGAATGAAAGGCACATTACCACAAATGGGTCCCCCTAAATATGGGAAACCAAAAGAGTGCAGGAGATAGCTCAAGGGATGGAGCTATGAATAAAAATGCTGAAAGCCCCCTAAAGATCCTCTTAAAATGTAGGTATCCTAAACAGCATGTCAGAGGTTTGGAAGCTAGTCTTCTAATTCCAGGAGTATGTACAGCAGGTGGTGTTTCCTTGTTACCCTAGGATGTCACAGTTCTCAGCCATGACTGAGGGTGGGGTATGAAGAAATGGATCAGTGCTTACATTTCAAGTGTACCATCTGCTTCACTGTCATCAGTAACATGCTGTGCCACTCCTTTATTGGAAGTAGAGGAATAATGTAACTTAAATGGGAGAGCAACAGTTAAACTCCAAACTGCCTGGCTTAGAGCATTTGATGTGGACAATGAAAGTGCTGTTGTTTAAAGTGTTGAAGGTGTCCCTACATCACCACCTATGCCCATAGTCCCATAAAGACCACAGAAACATACCCTGGTCAGCTTCCTGGAGAGCTCTGTAGTACCCAATGTCCAGGAGTAGACTACACTATATTTAAAAGACTGATGATGAGACAAAGTCAAAACCTAGAAAACACTAAGTACTGCTGTTGTAAACATGATGGGATTAAGAATATATTTCAGTAGATACCTGCCCTTTTCAAATATCTTCAGTACAATATAGAAAAACTGCTTTTGAATGGTGATATGGGACCCCTGTGGAGGCATCCATTCAGTGGACAGGAAGAGAACTGCAATTTTGTACTGGCCTCACTGACCCTAGCAGTAAGGTGTGAAGTACATAAGAACAAATTGCTCACACAGGCAGGTATCTTGTTAAGCAGTAGAGTAAAGCATTGTATTCTCTATTTAACTAGGCCAAGAAAAAAGTTTAATACTTTCTTTACCATTTAACAAGGTTGCTACAGTATATGTTGTATAAGAGCAATGTTTCTCACCAGCCTCACTTTTTCAGAGAGTTAGTGAGGCAGTGATACCACTGCAGTACCCTTCCTGTTCACAATATGGATGCCTTTTAATTACTGTTTCAAAGGTATTTTTCTATTATGTGCTTCCTTTTTGAATCCTGTTTTTCACCCTTGCTAGTTCACATCGCCTTCCTCCTGTCCCCCTTTAGTGATCATTCAGTCCCATCCACCACTAACAGCACTAGAGTTGTCTAGTCCCACAGTTTTAACTCCATCACAGGGGTCTTTGAGGAGGGAGGGATATGCCCCACTCTGGTGATTTAGGCAGGATCCAGAGCTGATGATGGCCCCATGGGGGTGGGACAAATGTGCCAAGCTAGGCTGCCATTTAGATGGGTACTAGCTGTTTTAATCCTTTACCCCTTCCCTCTTACATGGCATGGGCAATTGCCATCTATTTGCCTTACACAAGTAGCATGCCTCCTTGGTGGAGCAAGCACCCTGGCCCATCCGCAGAAGTCACTGCCATGCTAGATGCCCAGCACCAATCCTTCTCAGCCAAGATGTGCTGCCAAGCGACAGCTACTTTGACCTGGACTGACTCCCAACATGGCTCCCCAAGCTCATTCCCTTGACAGCATGACATGCAGCCTCTGGGCCATCAGGGTACCCCTTTTTTTCTTTCTTTTTTAAAAACTTGCATTTGATAGAGTTCTACAGGAAAAGTAGCATTATGATGAATCATATAAAAGTGCTACAATGACCATGTTTAGAACTAAGACCAAAGATGGCAACATCAGGTCAAACTGTGATACTGGTTAATTATCAGTTTTAATAAACTCATGTTGGCAAGAGAGCTATAAACAGCACAAAGAATAGTTTATGGTTCAATATAAAATTCAATAAAAATGGAATAACTAAATTAATCTTTAACATAGTTTATATGCTACTTAGAGTTGTTTAAACCATGCTACTATCATTCTAGATGCGTAACATAGCTAGAAACAGTCATGTGCCTTCATCCCTACACCCTCTGTACTGGGTCTTACTAGGCACTTTTAACTTCTACACTGTACGTAGTAGTATTTGTGTCAATAACATTTAAATTAGCTCTGCTCAATGATTTTCTATCCTGAATAAACTTAAACTTAACTGATTCAGCTCTTCTATCTTAGATCCTAATACTTGTCCCTCTTATAACTCAGCCATCTTTTTAGCTATGTAACCGCCTTGTTCCCAAGGTTTACCAGAATCCCACTTAGAATCAGTGGCGGGCAGGGAGAGAGGCAGCTTGTGAGATGCCAGTTAAATGGATTTCACACTTTCACACTCTGTTTTCAGTATCAGCTGAGCTGGAGTAATGATGTCACCTTAGAATTTTCACAGCAGCATAAGCCACATTGGAATGCTAGCTGCAGGGGTTAGCAGTAGAATGTTGGGTTAGAATGAGTAGTTCGAGAGAGAGTCTGTAGAGTGAGGAGTGCTGCAGAAGGCAGCTCCTCTGTTTTAGCTCTGTCAGAGAGCTACCTCTGGAAATTGGGTAGTGTGTTCTCGCCCTAGAAGAAGAACACAGAAGACCAGTGAGTGAAGCGGTAGAGACTGTTGCTAGAGGGTTTTCCAGTGCCCCATCCCTGGAGGGGTGGGGAAATTCAGGATTCAGGGGCAATCCCCTGGTCTAGCCTGGAGAAGTGGTGAAGCTGCCTGAGATTCGTTTGTTCTATGAGTACCTGAGAATTTTGTGTGGAAAAAGCCCTGGGGCACCTGCATTCCTGTGGTGAATTTTTCTCTGACAAAGGGACTGTCTATCTACTATGGGGTCCGGAGAGAGACAAGCCAAGTACAAAACTTTTAGGACTGTTTCTGTTAAAAGTGTCTGCCTACTATGGGGTCTGGAGAGAGACTAGCCAAGTACAGAACTTTTAAGACTGTTTCTGTTAAAAGTGTCTGCCTACTATGGGGTCCAGAGAGAGACTTGCAAGTACAGAACTTTTAGTTCATGTCTGATTTAAAAGCATCTGCTAAAGTGGGAGTCTAGTGTAAAGACACTGCCAATTACAGAACTTTTAATTTCATGACACCTCAGATGTGTGAGAAGTAGAATGTTAAGTGTGAAAGACATTTCAAGATAGCAACTACAAGAGTTTTCTGAGAAAGGTGTTATTGACCAGATGAATGGCCGAGTATAAATTTGGAAGCAAAAGGTGGGAGACCCCCATCTGCAGTAACCATGTTTACCTGTCAGGGTTCAATTTGGGCACCTTTGTTTTCTCTCAGTGCACTTGGCCAGTGCCGAAGAAAATACCCAGACTTGGGATTCTGGATTTCCTGTGAGCCTGAGTATGCTCATTGGTGGTCGAGGGAGCCACCAAGAATTCCTCATGACATATGGGAAAGTCTCCTAGTACTGGCCGAGGGTGCCAAGTCAAGGGAAGTGTACCAGTTCAGGCCATGTGTGCCAAGTTCCATTCAGAACCTGAGGGTTTGCTGTGTGTGTGCTCTGTACCTCAGTAATCTGCATTACAAGTGGGAGTAGCCCTGTGGGGGTCCATCTTCGCTTTGTATTATTCTCTGTGTATGTGAATAAAAGCCACACTCTAGAATCCCAACCTGGTTTGGACAGTACTGTTATTACTTCCATTGTGTCTGGATTTACTTGAGTGCCTCTGACCACAAGTGCAAACCTAGCATGATTCTGAGCAAACGTTTTCTCCCAGGGACCCAGATTGATGGCCATGGCAAATGGTCCCCCCAGGTGTAAGCCAGGTAGTTGCCACACTTGGCTTGCCTGTCTGAGGATGGCAGACTACGAAGTAGAAGTATTGGTAAACAGAACTATTCATAGTGACAACCCCCATCCCTCTCGTTGGTGCCATGTGTGAGAGGAGCCGCCCTGCTAGTTAAACAAGGGGGGCCTTGGGGGGAGGTTACAGCTAAGGAGCATGGTAAGTAGCTTCTTTTAGGGATTTTTTGAAATGCCAATGTCTCTGCCCCCCCCAACTTCTACATTGGCACCAGAAGCCCATCTATGGTGCCAGTCAATGTCCCTGATTCCTCTCACCCTGAAATTGTGCTGTTGCACCAACAGTCTATCCCCAGTGATGTCAAGCATCCAACACCCACCCCCTGATCTTCTGCTCTGACACTGGAATCCACTGCTTGTCCTACCCACCACCCTTGGCCCTCAGACACTGAGTCTGGCAGTGGGAACTCATTTATAGTGCCAAAAACCTCACCGCATCTCTACATCTGATATGAAAGCCAATCCCATTTACCAGCAAACACCACCAACCCCCATATCCTAAAATGAAACACTGGGGAGACCTTCCCCAGTGATGACACACAACAGTCCCCATCAAATCCCTCCTCCTCCCTCCAGATGATAACTAGCACAGCTGTCTTTCTTGTCTTCTCAGAGTGTCACAGTCTGATTAAAATTTGCACTGAGACAACATAGTGCTTTAACACTAATTCTATTCAAGTGAAATCTGCCTAAGGAGACAGAAAGAGGGCAGTTATGTTCAATTTCTGAATGTGTGGAGGATTAAAATGGGGTATTCTACTCATTACCAGGGATTGCTTTGCATGGGGAGGGAAGAGTTAGTACCACTGTATACCCAGAGTTGCTTGGCACAGATTGGGAAAGAGAGGGTGTGCCACTGGACAAGAGGGATGGCTTCCATGGGATAGGATGAGAAAGGGGGTACCACTTTACACCAGGGGCTGCTTGCCACAGAAGGGTAAGGAATATGTGAGCCTTTGAACAGCAAGGACTGGAATGGTACTGGGAGAGGGACAGCAGGAACTGCCTGGAATGGGACAGTGTGTGTGTGTGTGTTTCTGTGTCTGGAGGGGTGTCATCGGAACCAACCAGGGATTGACTGGGATGAGACAGGGCAAGGAAAGGGGTGCCTCATGACACAAGAAACTGCTTGGCGTGGAAGGGGGTGAGGGATGGGGTGCCACTGGACACCAGGGACTACTTGGCAGGAGAAAGGGGACAGAGGGGTGCCACTGGACAACAGGGAGTTATTGATATAAAAGTATTGATAATGGTTTGCAAAAACTGGCATGATTGATGCAAATGTGTGCATCTGTTATTAAATATTCTTTAAAAGGAAGGAATTGCAAATAAAAAAAAAAAACACTTCTGGCACTAAGCGTGAATTACAGCACAAAGCCCTTAGATTTTCACTCAACAATGTTACCACTATTCCTATTTTATAATTGTTACCACTATTCTTTTACCACTGTGTTTAGATGTACACTATTTTCAATCTGCTCTTCTTATTTAAATAAAACTATCACCACTCAGCAAAGACAAAGACTGGTCCTCTAATTGAAGGCCATAAAACTGTCACTGTGATCCTTGTGGGCAATTTACAGTGCACTGCCTATAGGCATGTCAAGAAGAAATACATATAAGTGTCATACTCAAATACTTGGTGACAATTTATCCTAAGTACTCCCACTGCTATCATTTTAATGAGAGTGCTACAACTTCTCACATGGGACCTGGAATTCATTACAAGATGTTGTTTCACACACACACACACACAAACACCAAACACTATACTGTACTGCAAAACTCCTTTGATAAAAATAAAAAGTATGCCATTTGTGCACACTATGTATGCATATATTACAGAGGTGCAACCAATGTCTATTTTTTAAGGTAAAAGCGAGCAGCTGGGTGATGTGGTATTACAGTGTCTTCAACAAAGACCTCTTCCAGGGTTAAAGTGACACAAAATTGAATTGAGAAGGCATTCATGGTTGACACAATTGGCTTCCCATCTCACAAATGTTTTTTTCATTAGGTGCAGCATTCTCTTTCCTAACACCCAGCATTCAAGCTGTCTCATGTGGACTGATGCTCTACATCAGATTTTAAAACTGAGCATAATGTCTAAGTAAACTAGGGCAGTCCATTAACAAAAGGATCTGCATGTCCTGTTTTTCAGCACTTACTTGATTTAGTTCACATAAGTCCAATTTAGTTTCATCCGGCATCTGACCTACAGCATATCACAAAACACGTTATAGTTGTTCACATACTATACAGTGGGAGAATAATATGCATTTTACAGTAAGGAATATACAACTCTAATAATCACAGCTAATAAATGCAAAGCAGCAGAAAGCACTGGCTACCACATGCTCTACGATTTAGGAGTGAGGCCCTTTATTAAGGAATCCCATGCTCAACAGTTCATTATTTTTTTCATTTTTGTTCTATTTTCTGAATTTATGTATAGTATCACAAATCAGCATGAGCACTTACAAGAGACTGAGACAAGTGAAAAGGATTCATAGTACATATCAGTAGAAACAGAGCAGGCATTAAACTGCTACTAGAGTGAGATAGTTTTATAATCCTAGCCCACCTGTAAGTTTTCACTAAATGTTCATCCCTATTACTGTTTCTAATTAATCGCACCCCTAACTGTAAAGCCAACACCCAGTGCTGTCTCTGTACTTCATTTCTACATCATTCAAGAAGTGAAGAAAGATTATGTTAAACAGTAAAACATTTTACTTCATTTGCGAATCTGATATACACTGTAGAAGAGATTTTGTGGCAAGAGCATGTGCGGTTGGTAGCTGAAGGTAGTCCCCGACTCCCCAGTGTCCCCAACAGGATCACATATCTGGTTCCAGCAAACATGCAGAGATTATGCTTGTACAGGGAACTGATCCTTGGATCCAATAAGCCCCAACCCCAGGATATGGTCAGCACCCTGAATTCTTCCATGGTGCCAACATCCATCTCCCTTTTCTTATCAAAATACTCCCCCAACCTACATTTGCCACTGCATACCCTTATTTTCAAAAGTATAACATCATTGAGGATGCAGCCATATGTGTCACCCAATCCTCTAATGACCCACCCAATTCTAACTACATCCCTCTCATCCATGTTATTCAGGGGACATGCACATTGTATAACAGAAGTGGACTTGGAGGTTTGGGGTAGAACCATCAAAACCATGTAAACAATGAGGCTTCATTTCCTGAACTGTCTAGCTTTCTCCTGCTATAGTAGCCTGCCCCCACCCCATGTCATAAATACTAGGACAGCAACTAAGGATGTTTGCTGATAGAGAGCTTAGAAAATGTTGCTCCATACCCACGGTTCTACACTTTCTCTATTCTTACAACTACAACTTTTTCAACACTCATGCTTTTTGCAACAATAGGGACAATTTTGTCCATCACAGAATGTAGATGAAAGGAGGGATGATTAAGTGTTGGTTGAGGGGATTTTGGAAGGAAGAATAAGGTAACAGTACATATTGAATTTAAAACATTGTTTGCATTTGCATAAAAGTTTTGCAGAACAGAGGAATTTCTGCAAAGGGCTTAGAAAGTTTTGTTAATCTGAATCAAAACATTCCAGCACTCCTTTACAAACATGCATGGAGTTCCTGCTGCTTTGACTCTTTGTATTTATCTCTGTGGGTTATGTCCCTCATTAAGAGCCCTTTACCCCTCACCCCATACCCAGCAGAACTACTTACTGATATCACAGCACTCCATTGATTTCTCTAGCAGAGTTACTTATTCACCAGTAATTAAAATTCCCTCACAACCACAGTGCTGCTATTGCATTGTTCTGTCACCAGCCATTAACCTTCCCATTTGCCCACATCAATGTTGCATCATGCTTGCTCTTCACTTCTGCATGCAACCTATGGTGGTGTTCTCTGAAATTACTTCCCTCACTGACACATCATCCCATGAATTTGTGTTCTTCCTTGGTGCAGCAAAAAAACGGTGGTGTAGAAACATGATGTCAAGAAGAAATGAGGTTGCCAAATATAGATACATGGTTCTGTAGATGTGGATTCATACTGGGACATAAAAAAAAAACTAAGTTGTTCTTTCTGGCTTCCTCACATGTAAATCGACCTCATAATTCCTATGTAACAGAAATGAAAATTCTGCACATAAGTCAACCTACCATACGAGTCCAGTTCCATATGTTTAATGCCTATTTTGTGCACTAAAACTCAACATACAGTATGCACGAGCATATACAGTAACTTCCCTGAGTTTTCAGTCTTTAAAATGAATGATCGGATTAGAGGTATGCCAAAGTTTTTTTCGGTCAGCGTAAGAATTTGAGAAGAGGTAGTCATTTTGGGCCTGTCCACTTTCCACCATTTTAACTGTGTTATTAACTAATCTCTTCATTCATTCTCCTCTCCCTCTGTTCTGCTACCTTCCCCTTCTACAGTAGTTATTGTATGTAGCCTTACATATGTAATTAGAGACTGTTGCACTATTTGTTCAATTATTTGAGTTTTTTTTCTCTGTAATGATCATGTTACCACAATGCTTTATTTACTGGTTCCCACAGGCTTCTCATAAGGAGCAGGAGCTCCTCCTAAATATTGCAAGGCTATCCTGATGTGCAAAATTTACAGTAAATAAAATAATCCATTGTAATGGTCTGTATCTAAACTATTCAGTTGTTGTTAATGGTTCTTACAACTGTCCTTGAGAGCTGTTTGGGGAGTAGTCTCAAAAACAGTTTACATGTAAACAGTTTCAACTAAACCAGTTTATTTATAGAGATGGGGCAAAGTTCATATGAAGTCCCGAAGATTTGCACTTTGTGTATCTTTGTGAAGCTTCCTCAGACCTAGGAAACTTTGACTTCATCTGAAACGCAACATTTTTGCTGCAAAGTGCAGAATTTCGCTATGATGCACAAATTTCATGGGTGAAATTCTACACTTTGCAGTGAATTTCCACACTTGATGATCCATGAAGTTCATGAATTTGTGCTTCGCGAACTGCATGAAATTCACAAATTTTGCCAACTTCACCCATCTCTATTCACTTATAGTTAGAGATGTGAAATTTTACTTCGCTGGTGAAGTTGTGATATTTGTCTTTGTGAAAAACCGTGCAAACTGGCCTCTTCAGAATGAGTTTTTCCTGGGAAAGCGATACTTTCTCAGACAAAGTCAGGCGAAGTTATGGCAAATTCTTTTAACCTGAACATGGACAGCACCTCTTAACTGGGAAGTTAAGCCAGGAACTATTATCATTCTCTGTTCTTTCCCCATCAACCCATTATGCTCTTAGAGTGATGTGAGTAGAAGCTGCTGGGTGGGGGGGGGGAATGATTAGGACTCCTGCGACTGGTAGATAAAAGTTGTAACCACACTGGTGCAATGAAGGAAGACTGTGGAAAAGTAGATACCATGTAGAACTGGTTTCACATTTATATTTCAAGTATTTTTTTAACAGTATGGTGTGTTTGAAATGCCTGGCTGAGCATTACTGTTATTTTGTTGTTAAATGTTTTTTTACATTTTTCCAAAAATCAGTAATTATAAAAAATAAACTATGGTAAACTGTAACTTGTTATTTTACATATCGTCAATGTGCAAAGCGTTGATAAACCACTCTAATGTCCCTCTCATGATTTATGGGGACATTACTCACCTAGGTTGTGTAACAAAAAGTTGTGTTACACACAGCTAACCAGACATTGTTCTCTATAAATTATATACTGTAGTATGATATTTCTAGTGGGCAGAAGCTTTAGAAGGACTCAGATGCCAAAATCTATGGACTATCATGAAGGAGATATTAGAGTTTGCAGCGTAAGATGAAACAAATGAACTAATAATGAGATGTTATGGGAAGATTGAATTTATGTGCTCACACACACACACACACACCACTTGGTGTGGCAGTATAGTGTAGTGGTCAAGAGCACTGAGCTGCAAACCTGGAGAACTGGATTTGAACCCCACATCCATCACTTGCATACTGTGTGATCATAAGCAAATCACTTAACTTCCCTGTGCTCCCAGGATGCACC
This sequence comes from Neoceratodus forsteri, assembly GCA_016271365.2. NCBI lineage: Eukaryota > Metazoa > Chordata > Ceratodontiformes > Ceratodontidae > Neoceratodus > Neoceratodus forsteri. The sequence continues at coordinate 903,205,414 of CM028131.1, read as the reverse complement.
TGGAAGCAAGTCTCAGCTTAGTGCATCTTTCCTGTCCAACAACTGTAAAAGCTTCCTATCATTGGTACATTGCTGGCTGTACTATAGATGACATCATTAGAACTGGTACACCAGCGACAGTGTCCAGCATGTTAAGTCAAGCCACACAGGCCTATCTTTTGAGATCTGCTGAAAGGTCTCTTTTTGACATACCCAAATGTGTTACGAGAATGGGTGACCATGCCTTCACTGCATCTGCTCCCAAGTTTTGGAACTCCTGCCAGCATCTGTTAGGCACTCCCAGTCACACCACGCTTTTAAGAACGAGCTTTGTACCTTCCTCATGGGCTCAGACTAATGCACATGTAACTGATCTACAGCACACATGCTTATCATAGCTCTCTTCCACAAATGTTTAAGCACTTCACTAAGATTGTCATATGAATTGCTTTCCACTGCTTTGTTGTATGAAACTCAGGTTCAGGTCCATTGTTTGATGTTGTGCACTGCTGTATCAACTGTAATGATACTCAAGTTTTGGCAAACCTTTGTATGATGTTAGAAACATGGACTTTGATGGCAGTTAGGGACGCTTGGCCCACCTAGTCTGCCCATTTTCCTACCTACTGGATAAGCTGCAGATCCTAGTTAACCAACAGCCTATTCCTACCCCCCACAAGAATTGCCTTATGTCTGTCCCATGCATTCTTGAATTCCCCCACTGTTTTTGACCCCACAAGCTCCCCAGGAAGGCCATTCCATGCATCCACCACCCTCTCCATGAAAAAATACTTCCTCACATTGCCCCAGAGCCATCCCCCCTCTATCTTCAAATTGTGTCCCCTTGTTCTTGCACATCTCTTTTTTATGAAAGATACTACCCTCTTGGACTTTGTTGATTCCCTTGAGGTACTTGAAAGTTTCGATCATGTCCCCCCTCTCCCTCCTTTCCTCAAGGGTATACATATTAAGCTCCTTTAGTTTAGTTTTGTACTATAGTGTCACCTGTAATTGCTGTTCCTCTGTCTGCAACTCTACCGGGTTGTGCCACAAAACAGGCAAAGCTTTTGTCTAGTGCACTTACCTGGTTAACAAAAACTAACTAAATACATAAAGTACAAACAAAATGGAAATGATGCCAACCATCCTAGCAACTTTCCTTTAAAAGTACCTTTGTAACTGAGAAAACCCACTAAAAAGGCATCAGCTTGCAGATCAAGCTATGTTTTTCTCAATGTAGATTTAGTCAAAAGTGTATTCCTTTACCTTTAATGTGAAGGGATTAGATTCAAACTTTGAGCTGCTTCTTTCCGTTTATGAAGTCAGTATAGACCATTATTGTTTTGACAAATTAGTTCTTTGCAATACATTTGGAACTGACAGGCCCTGTATCAATCACATGCTCAGTGGTCACTGTAACCACTTAGAGTTACCAGTGACTTGGGACTGCCACTAAGCTATGCAAAATGAAGGGTTGCAAATGGCATTGTGATAACGTTATAAAGGAGTTAGAGATGTTATGCAAATGACATGCAGGGCCAATCAAAAAGGCAGAATAGCTCTTGCAAGCCTGGTTTCAAGGCTGCTGCCTTTTTAAAGTAGGTGAGAACAAGAAACACTGCACTGCAAATCAGGTGCAAAGGGCTGGTAGGCACAGGACATTCAGCAGACACCCCCTATGAAGTGGCACTGGTGGGGTATAAGTGCTAGGGAATGGAGTGCTACTTGACAGCTGAATGAGTATTTTGGGGCACTAGACTGAAAGGAGTCAGGCCACCAAGCCTCAGAAATTCAGAACTACTGAGGCCTTAAAAAGGAGTGGATAAGGAGAGGGACAGACTCTGGTGGGATTCCCATGCCCCAGTACCACTCTGAGTGGGTTGCAGTATGCAGCAGAACCATGTGCCTGGCGTAATGCCATACAGCATCCTAGTCACAATGCAATTCATCATTAGCCCACTTCCACCTTCTTCTGTCTGGCTCTGCAATATTCTGTGAAACTCTGTTGCAGGGGTGCTCCTCCTCCTCCCCATCCCCATGACAATACCCAGGCTTTGTGTACCATGCTAACAGATGTCAGATCAGTGGGGGGACCAGTCTTCCCCCATTGTGCACTGCCTTCTCTAATACATGTGACTGGGCCTGAATAATGTTTTCCTTCTTATGCCCAGCTTCACTTGATGTATTATTAGTCCCTTAAGGTTTAAAAAGTGTGGAATTTATAGACATCTCGGTGAAACTGTTCATAAAAGAAGCTTCAGCAAACCTCTTTCAAGTGGAAAAGGCATTATAATAAATAAGGGTATTAATATGAATCCTTGCGAAAGGCAGGCTGTTTGCTTCAGTTACACTTTATAGCATAAAGACTTCAATTAATTAAATCAAATCAGATGATCCACCATTAATGTGCACTGTAATACCTTTAGCACGTTCTGCCATCTGTATGGAGTGAACTGATTCTAAGACACATACTGTAAATATTTCTGGACTACTGGCTCTTTGCATTTCAGAGGGATTTGAATCTTCTCCTTGATCAAAAAAAGAAAGTCTTTTTTTGTACCCAAGGGGTTCACAGTGTCTATTTGACAGGCCCTACCATTTGCTATTTACACTTCCACTCATTGTTGGGAAGTACAAACTGGAAAACATGATCATGCAACTGAACATCAGAAGGGCTGAACTGGCAAAGCATGTTGTTGGATAAACCCCATCTCTTTAAGACACAGACTGTTGGGCCTTTGCACAGAGTCTGCTTGATCATTTAATCCAGCATAAACTCAACCCTGGTGACCCAACTCATCTGTTCACTGTATTGTTATTCTTCTGCATGAAAGCCAGACAAAGGCAGCCCACAATCTACAGTGCAGCTGCGGCACACAGCAGGAAACTAATCCCAGCAGAGCCACACAATCTCCACCAACAGACAGCATGCACCAAATTGGGTGTGATTAATGAACGTGCCGCAAAATAGATGGTCTTAATTAAATAACAGTGGTTAATTAGTGTGTGATTTATGCAGATGAAGGCATTTAAAGATGTGTGAAACAAGATTTGAAGTTCAAAATTTCTAGAACTGGTATTTTACAAAGAGTGTCCAGTTTAACCTCCCTGTTCTTCAGACACCAAATAAATATTGTTGTGTTTTACGCTTCAAGGAATGCTGTGAAACTGTGTTGTTCATTAACCACCCTCCCTTACATAAGGGTTTGTATTTCTCATTAAAATAAGGCTTCAATAATCATTGTTTCTAAAGGGGAGAGAAAAACAGTGCTAATATGCAGCTACTGCATATAATGCTAAGACATTATGAAGACTGTGTTTTGTATTGTTTTGTTTTACAGACATTTCAAACAGCCCTCTTCATGGAACCAGAACTTTAGAATTTTGCATGGGGTCAAAACACTAAGGAGGAACTGATGACATTAATTAGAGTTCTGTAAACACTCAAGAGCATAGTCAAAACTCCAAATTGCTGGTTTCATGATGAAAACTATGTAGAATGATGTACATCAAAAGAAAACAATGTAAAATGCAGTTTAGTTTTTTAAAGTATTTTTTTTTTTTTTTAGTTGTTTAACCAGGAGTAGCACACTAAGCTGAAAGCTTTCTTACAGGAGCGACCTGGGAGCACAGGAAGTTAAGTGACTTGCTCAGGGTCACATAGTATGCAAGTGGAAGCTGTGGGATTCAAATCCAGGTATGGTCTGCTGGATGTCACCAGATTTGCAGCTCAGAGCCTTAAACCACTGTGCTATAGAGCAATTTTTATTAGGATACCATCAAATAGCGATCATTTCAGTGTCTGAATATTACTTCTGGCAAAAGGTACATTAAAAACAGATGCAAACTGAAACACACTCTCTGTCCCCTTTAATATTTATGTTTATTTATTTAGCTGAGGTGGGGCCATTATGCAGGGCTGATCAACTTCAATCAAACCAAGAGAAACATGCACCCTTTTCAGAGCATTAAGTGGCATGAAGCAGAAATGGAGCAAATGATCTAGTCTACTATCACTATCTTTTCCATCTTTTCGGGTATCTTTTGTCAGAGCAAAATTAGAATTAGAAATATTCCAGGTATAACAATTCCAGGGCCCTTGATTACAGATTCTGTGTACAGATGAAGCACTGGGTAAAGGAAGGCCCTTCATCACCGCAGGCTGCATGGCAGAAGGCTTATCCTCTCTCCCCCATCCCACCCCACCCCTTGCCTAGCCAAGGTGACTCCTCTACTTCTGTAATAATGTCTGGTGGAGAGCAAGAACTGGTTGACCTCCAGTGGATTGGCACCCAACACCAGCAAAATGGAACTCTTGCTAGTGGGCTCACACCACCAGGTATCTACACAGCAATGCACTCTCAAACTCCTCACCTTTGATGGGCTGCAACTTAAGGCCAGTATGGTTGTCCTCATTCTAGACACAGCGCTTGAAGATAAGCTGCTTTCACTATCTTAAATATATTGCCTGACTGCACCCTAACTTAGATTCAGACAGTCACAAGACCCCTGGCATGGGCATTTGTCTGCTGTCGACTAGATTAGTGCAATGCACTATGAGTTCTATAAGCACTTACCTTGTGGTCAGATCAGACATCTGCAGCTAGCTCAAAATGCCACAGCGAGGCTTCAGAGCTCAGTTAGGAGCTCAGAGCAGATTACACTCTTGCTGTGTGAGCTGAGATGACTGAATGTTAGACAAGGGATCAACTAGAAGTTTTTTTACTGTGTTTTAAAGCCCTAAACAGGCTGGGGCCTTCCTACCTCTGCAAACTTCTGACGCTATATAGCCCTTCTAGGGCTTTTTGTTCAGCTGCGGACAGTCTCACCCTCCCAGTATTCATCAACAGTGGACAGGACTTTCTCGGTCATGGTTCAAGTTTTATCAAATGCTTTTCCAAAGTATGAGCCAGACAGATTCACTTGGCTTCTTTAAAGTCCAGGTCTGACACCAGCTGTTTACACAAAGCTTCTTCATTCCAGTCTGTATAGCCCTTTCTTGGGACCTGCCAGGATGTTCCTCTGAACAGACATGTTTTCAGGCAATTTTGTCATTTTGTGAAATTGTCTATTTCCGGGTTACATTTATTTATTTAATTTTTGTTGATTGGGATAGGATGGCTAGGCAGTTCCCTATCTACAGCTATTCAGCGGACACTACTTAGTCTTCAGACACCTCCCCCCCCCTTTCTTTCTTGTGCTGCCTGTCTTTTGTATGATACACAGTGTGAAGTGCCTTCAGCCTCAGGGGAATGTGCTGTATAAGTAAACTATCCTAACAGCAGAAGAAAATTTCTTCTGAGGGCAAATCATAAGTTGTTGCATTCATAAAGCGTGTCTTCATGAAGGAACAAATATTTTATTGCCTTTGAGAATGGACTCATTTATGAAAGTTGATATGTACAGAGTGCTGCCACCATCTTACAGGTACATGATTATTCAATGGTATCATCATCCTTATTCCTCTTTGTACCATATATTTAAAGGGGCCCTAAACCATGATTTGCCTTATTTTTTTTAAACTCAATTGGAAATGTAGCATGTGTACAGCCTCCATAATCTCCCTAGTTTAGTTTTTATTTTGTTCACATTGAAAAAAAATCATTTTTGTTTCCTTTTTAGAGTTACTGCTTTAAATGGAACAAAACTTTTTTAACCAGTCCTTTGTTTATGTACCTTATCCCTTGGCAGGCCCTTCTTCCGGACTGTCCTCCCAGTCCAATCACCCACCATTCTCAGAATTTACCCTCCTTCAGTTTCCCCCAGTCACTTACGCCTCATGGCTAGGCTCGAAGGGCTGGCCAGTCCCCTCCGGCACAGGATCCAGGTTCAGATGCATCTGGTCAATGATGCTGGGTCTGTGACGGACTGTTTCTTATCTGGCAGTGGCCAAGGAGTTTTTCCTCCATTTTCACTCCTGGAACGGCAGGTGTACAATGATGCAGCTGCATCTGCTGGCATCCCTTCCATACTGGAACTTCCTGATAGTCACCTCACCTAGCATCTACTAGGTGTCAGGTGCACCACTGTGGAAGCCATGCCCCACCCCAAGAGAGGATAGCAGTCTGCAGGATGCTCTGTCCTCCAACCCCTGGGTAGCCCCAATAATTTGGGTTTGCTCCTGAACCCAGGTCATCATCATAGAGTGGGGCAATGTTACCATTATGCTACCAGGACAGCCTATAAACGTTGTTTTTTTACATTTTTTAATATAATAGAAATATGGACATGTGTGAATCCTGTTCATTACCCCCACCGTATTGTTGTGTGTGTGTGTGTGTGCGTGTGTTTGTTTAATAGGCTGATTTTTATCCTTATTTAGGGTCTCTTGCTAATTCTATCTTTCTATTCCTTATATTGATTTTCATACACACTGATTTGTTCCATAACCTGGTGAAGTCAGTTGAGCAGAGTTCCTACAGTGAAAAGCATACAACGAGCTGCCACTCAATTGATGTCACCATTTTCTGGAACTCATCAGTAAATACAAAAGGAAAAAAGGATCAGGTGAGGGAAAAGACAAGGGACCCAAAGTAAAAAAAAAAAAAAGATAATTTTGAAGTGAACAAATGAAGACGCATAGTGTGGGATTAAAAAGGTTACAGAAATGACCAAACTTCTAGTCATAATAAAGCAGGTGGAGCAAGGTTTTTATTCCCTGTAGATCAGTCTATGTACATAGTGGCAGTTCTCGAAAAATACAACTAAGGGTTAACTGTAGATCAGTGAAATGTTTCTGGAAAGCATGAGAAATATTATTGCAATTAAAAAGCACAAAAGCTAAGTCCCATTTAGTATAATGCTGAAATAGAGATGGTTTTTATGTGTAGATATTTTATATTTACTGATTGTTTGGTTGTTTAAAACATTGTATATCAGAAGCAGGCATCTGAGCACTGAGAACTACTATTAGTTAATAATTGTGCTTGGTACCACGAGTACAGTTTAGGTATATGATAAAGCAAGAAGTGGGTGAGTACAATTGTTTTACTACAGTGCCCTCTAGCTGTGGCTTGCATCCATGGAGAACAATCCTTGTTTTTTCTTGTATATTTTAATGTAGTGTCTGTCATGTGTGTCTAATATTTTTTGAGTTTGATGATTATATATTAAGACTTGTGGTAAAATATTTGGGGATTTTATTTTTGGGAAATAATTGCTTTATAACCCCCAACACACACACACACACACACACACACACACACACACACAAACTTTAGCCATATTTGGTATCTGCAATTTTAATTAAAGAGCAACAACTACTATAGGGTCTATGGTTCTCATGGGGGATTTCAACCTACTTGGCATTGTCTGGAAGGTGAAAAGTGTAAATGTGAAGCAGGGAGGCATTTCTTGTCAGTTGTAAAGGACAGTTCCCTTCTTCAGCGTGTCAGGCATAGAACACGATAGGGTGTGGTAAGTGATCTGCTGCCAAGTAGTGGGAATGACATGGCCAGAGCAATAAGGGTTGGGGAGGTGGTGGATAACAGTGACATTTAAAGAAATTAAGTTGATGTGAATGGGGAAGCTACTTCACCCAAAAATGGACCAGGATACTAAACGTCAAAAGAGCTGATTTTGGTAAGCTGAAAGAGATGGTTGTGACTAAATTGGCAATTTCTCCACAGACTGTGGATACTGCACAGCCCTAAAACCAAAAATAATGCTAGCAGTGATTAGATGTATCTCCATGTGCAACATGGACAAGAAAGCAGGATGGAGGCCTCCACTTTTGTCAAAGATGCATCAGGGGAAGTTAGGGAATGAAATGAATGGTTAAAATAAATAAGTGGAAGGATTACTGCAACAGAGTGATGGAAGGAATATAAAACCTAGATTGTCAAGGCCAAGGCTTGTCTAGAAGACAGTAACTCTGGACAGCATTAAATGAAGTATATGCAGTAGGAGTGAGAAGATCTTTTGTTCTCTCTTTTGGTCAAATATCAGACTACACTGAAAAAAATAAAGTTATTTGCGAAAAAAAATATCAGACTACATTTAGATTACTGTACATAGTTTGGGTCTCCTTATCATAGGACAGATATGGACAGAGTGGAGAGGGTGCAGATGAGGGGTACCAGGATGGTCTGGAGAATGACGGGAAAGATGTATGGAAAGACATTGGAACAGCTAGATTTGTGGAGTTTGGACAAAAGGAGAACTGGGCAATATTGTACTGCTTTATGACATACTGTATTGCTACTGTACTGTAGATGTATCAGTAAAGAAAAAAAGTCAATTTAGTCAATAAGGATGTGAAAACAGTGTTATGTGTTGAGGCCAAAGATAAGAATATCAGATAACAAAGGGCTGAAACACAACAGTTTTATTCTGTAACTCTGTAGTTCACTCCAACATGGCAGCTCCTTCACTCTCCTTTATCAGTAAAATTGTACAATTTAGTGGCAGAAATCAATATCACATTTTCCTCCTTTTATGTTTGTGTGCATGTGCCACAAACACACTGACAGCATGCCAGGAGTGTAGAACTTTTAAGGGTGTGGCCAATACAGTTGAGCATCAGAGAAGTTTGGCTGTGAGCTGCACATTAGCAGCAGGCTGGTGATAATGCCTAGTCAACTTGGTGATGGGTGGAAACTTCTTACATATGAAAGGATGAAGCCACTCCTATCATAAGAAGTCTTCAAAAATTAGCATACCATCTGGGCATCTTCATTAGCACTGCAGTGTTGAATGCCAGCTGCCTGAGAAATCTGTCATTCCTCTCCTTTCATGTCCGGTGATCAGGATGCCCATTCCCATCACCAGAGAAGTCTGTTGTTACCCCCTCCTTTCAAGTCTGGCAGTCAGAGTACCTGATCCTGCTACCAGAGAAATCTCTGGCTCTCCCTTTCATGTCTGATGGTCAGGGTGCCCAACCTACTGCTGGAGAATTCTCTGGTTCCCCCCTTTTCATATCCAGCAGCCTGGGTACCCACTCTCACTGCCAGAGAAGTCTCTGGTCCCCAATTTTGTGTCTGGTGGTCAGGGTGTCCAATCCTGCCACTGGAGAAGTTGCTGGTCCCCCCTCCATGTACAACCAACATCCCAACACCCTATGATACTGGGGTGCCCATGTCCAGTGCCGTGAAACAACATACCGACACGGGGGTACCAAATCTTCAGTGTCAGTACCTGAAATGAAGAAAACAGTCCCTCATCCTGTTTGTTGCTTACCTGAAATGAAAAAAACAGTCCACTGATGTCTAGGCCCCTCTCAGCACACAGCATCCCACACCTCTCCACACCCCTCACTTATGTATCAGGTCCTCCTCTCACGAGTGCTAAATATCCTAATGCTTCCAATGCTGAAAGCAAAGTGACTGAAAAAAGGTACGTTCAGTTAATGACTTTTTAATGTGTTTTGAACTTTTACTCAAAACATTGTCAATTTTTTAATATTTTACCTCAAATTTTCAACAGTGTAGCGTTTTTTTTTTTTTTTACCCCACCTCATGAACCAGGTAAGTGAATTTTTCTAATCCCCAAAACATGTTTTCACAGTCACTCCACAAAATCACCTTTTGGACAGAATTTAAATAATTCCACCTGTCTTGTTCATAGAGTGGGGTATTCAAAAGACTATGTTGAAAATTTGAGGTCAAAATGGGATAAAACAAGGAAATTATGAAGACACATTGAATTTTTTTAATTGTTACTTAGAACTTTATGATTTTTGCAGATAAATATGACAGGTGTCATTTTTCAAATACCCTTCAAAACATGTTTTTATAGTCATTCTGTAAAAATACCTTTGGGTGGGATTTAGAAAATTTCACCTCACCTGATCAGAAGGTGGGGCATAAAATGACTACACTGAAAATGTGGAATCAAAACATCAAAAAACAGTGACGTTATGAGGAAATGTTGAGTTTTGTTAATGTTCATTTATACTGTAATGTTATAATTTTTGCAAATGTGGGCCCCGAATTAGCAACACAGCCCTTCTGTTACCTCACTAATGAAAATGACAGGTCCATTTTATGAATTCCCTCCAAAATATGTTTTTGCAGTCACTCTGCAAAATCATCTTTCAGCTGTGATTTACCAAATTCCATCTCTCTTGACAACAAGGTGGGGTCATAAAAAGACTATGCTGATTTGGTTTCAAAACCTGAAAAAGCAAGTAAGCTGTGTTAAAATACTGACCCTCTCCAATGATTGCTCATAACTTTACTGTTGCAGATCTTGGCCACAAAGTTTCAAAATATCCCTTGTGTTATCCCCTTCATGAATATGGCAAGTGTCATTTTTCAAATCCCCTATGAAACATGTTTTTGCAGGTGCTTCACAAATCTTCTTTTGGATATGATTTAAAGAATCCTGGTCATAAAAAGGCTATATTGGAAATGTGGGATCAAAATGTCAGAGCCTGCTGAAAATGAGACACTGCCTATCAGCTGGCCTATCCTGGGTAAATACAGTGTAAAAATGGGTAAAAGCTGGGTCCTCAATGAAAAGGAGATACTGCATCTCTACTGTGCTATCCTAGATAACTACAGTGTAAAATGGGTACAAGCAAGATCCAACTGAAAATTAGAAACTGCATCTCAGCTAGCTTATGCCAGGAAAATACATTTTAAAAAAGAATAAAAAAAATAGGTCCCCAAGTCATCCCAGTAGCACAGTGGTAGCGCTACCACTTGTTATGCCAATGTCATGCATTTGAGAATGAGTGTGAGCCATCGGGAGCAGGCCAGCAGAGGAAGGATTGGTCATGCCTTGGACTGCTCTCCTTCCACAGGAAGGGGAAGATACTGTACCATCTATGTGACTGCTGACTGTTGCAGCCCAGTCAACAGCATAGTCAGAAGCACCAGGAGGGGAGAGGTTGTTCCTGGATGCCTGTCCTGCATGCACGCTACCACATGTATGCGCAACTACCTCATTGCATCCCACACCAAAGGGGAGAACATCAGGGTGCAGGATGACAAAGCTGGCTGCCCAAATCGGACCCCCAGGCTCTCTCACAACTGACACAGCTGGCCACCCATCATACTATGGTTCTGGGTAAGTGGTGTGTAACTTGTAAGCACGTGATAAGGTCAGTGATGGGGCTGCTGAGGGGGCCAGGCGAGACCAGAATGATGAACAGGTTTATGTAAAACAAAAAAAAGCAGGACCTTAATGAAAACAAGGTACTGTAACTTAGTTGTGCTATCCTGGATAAATACAGAGTAAAAATATGCAAAATGATGTACCTGTTGAAAATGAGATATTGCTGCTGTTCTACTGTAACTTGCAACAGAATGCAAGCAAACATGCTTGGCATTGACAAAAGCTTGTTTTAAACAGTGAATGGAAACATTTGTAATTGTTATTCCCCTAGAATTCCCACAGTTCACTGAAATACTTTAGCATCCGAATGCATGGCCTTTAGTCCATGCTGGAGACATTTTTGGAGTTCACTTCTGCAAATGACCATGGTAGGGGCTACATCACCTTCACCGGGTTCCTCCATGATTGCATAAGGTACTGTAAAGCACATCCATAAGTCGAATTAGAAAGCTCTGGCAGTGCTGACAAATGTGCTCCATTCCATGTCCTAGGTGCCTTTTGCTTAATGACATGTCTGAGTTCTGTATATAGTATCTAGATTCTCCTTTCTTTATTTTCCAAGGCTTCCCTACTCCAACCATATCACCACACTGCAAGACAGGATACTTAGCACATCTATGTGGGTCTGTATATTTTTTTCTTTTCTTTTGGTTCTTCTGACCTCTGTCACACATGTTCTGATTACTGGTACTGCTAGGCACAGTTACTTTGGTGATATTTATTTTCATACTTACTGTATCTGTCCTCCACTAATTAACTGGGCTGGACTTGCACCAGTTGTGGCATGAGGAGCTACTCTAGATTTTGTAAGAAACAGCTCCTACTGAAGTCCTTCAAGGCAGGCTGCATGTAGACACTTCTTTAAGACTCTATTAAAGCATTCCACTTCCCTATTTGCACAAGGCTAATACACAGGTGGTCTAATATACTTAATACCTCTCTCTCACATACAGTATAATCAGCAAACTCCTGGGAAGGGAATTGGGGTCCATTGTCTGAGACACACTCATTTAGATTTCCCTTTCTGGCAAAGACAGATGACAAAAATGTTGCCATAACAGCAGTGTCCACTCCTCAAGAAGCAACAGCAGTTTCAGGTTATTTGCTATAATAGTCCACTAGGGTGACTTCAAATTGGTAAGCAGCAGGATCAAAATCAAATGATCCAATAGTATTACAGGTAGTTGCAACTTTGTCCCAAGGACCAGCAAACCAAGGAACTGGAAAAAGTGGGGCAGGGTGTGTAGAAACATAGAAACATAGAAGATGATGGCAGATAAGGACTGCAAGGCCAATCCTGTCTGCCCATTTCTTTTTCTACCTGATGAATGTGCCATCGGCCTTTGCTCTGTCAATGGCCTATCTATTCATACTCATCTGTACTGCTCCCTTATGCCTATCCCATGCCTGCTTGAAGCCCTGCACTGTATTCATATTCACCACTTCCTGAGGTAGGCCGTTTCATGCATCTACCACCCTTTCTGTGAAAAAGAACTTCCTCACATTATCCCTTAATCCACCTCCCTCTAACCTCATGCTGTGTCCTCTTGTTCTGCTATTTTTCTTATACTGAAACATGTTAGACTCTTTCACCTTGTTAATGCCCTTAAGGTGTCTGAATGTTTCGATCACATCACCTCTCTCCCTCCTTTGTTCTAGGGTATACATATTGAGCTCCATTAATCTGTCCTCATATGTTTTCTGATGCAGTCTCTGCACCATTTTGGTTGCTTTTCTCTGGACTGCCTCAATTTGGTTAATGTCCTTGTGAAGGTGTGGCCTCCAGTACTGCATGCAGTACTCCAGATGGGGCCTAACCAGTGTCTTGTAAAGAGGGATTATTACCTCCTTTTTCCAACTTGTGATACCCCTACTAATACACCCCAACATCCCCCTAGCCTTACCTACTGCTATAGTGGTCTGCTTGGATGATTTCAGGTCATCAGTGATGATGCTGCCCAAGTCTCTTTCTTCCCTTGTGACTGCCAGCAACTCCCCTTCCAGCCTAGAGGTTGCGTCAGGGTTTCTCTTCCCTATGTGCATGATCTTGCACTTCTTTGTATTAAACCCCAGTTGCCATTCTTCCGACCATTTTGCTAGTTTACCCAGATCTCTTCTCATTCTGCCCACCCCATCTGGATCATCTACTCTGTTGCAGATCTTGGTGTCATCTGCAAACAGACAAACCTTACCCTCCAGTCCATCTGCAATGTCACTGATGAAGATATTGAAGAGGACTGGCCCCAGGACTGTTCCCTGAGGTACCCCACTTGTGACTAGCATCTCTTCTGACTGTATACCATTTACCACCACTCTCTGTTTTCTGCCTGTCAACCAGTTTGCCACCCATTTGTCCAACTTCTGACTCAACCCGAGCCCACCCAGCTTATTAATCAATCTTCTATGTGGAACAGTATTGAAAGCTTTGCTAAAGTCAAGGTAGACAACATCAACTGCTCCCCCTTGGCCCACCACTCTGGTTAGCCAGTCAAAGAAATCTATGAGATTAGTTTGACAGGACCTTCCTTTTGTAAACCCATGCTGTCTTGGATCCTGAGCTCCTATGGATTCCAGGTGTTGTACTATCCTTTCCTTAAAGAGTGCCTCCATAATCGTGCCCACTACAGAGGTAAGACTGAATGGTCTGTAGTTCCCTGCCTCCTCCCTGCTACCACTTTTGTGGAGCGGGATCACATGAGCCCTTCTCCAGTCTTTTGGGACCTCTTCTGTGCTCAGAGACTCACTAAACAGTTCTGATAATGGCTCTGCTAGTTCTACCCTTAGCTCCTTTAGTATCCTGGTATGTATGCCATCAGGTCCCATTGCCTTGTCCACCCTGAGCTTATTGAGATCTTGAAGGACCATTTTTTGTGAAGGGACTAGTGCACACCTCCCTCCCCCCTGGATCCACACTGCTGAGCTGTTTGTCCTGCCCTACCTTATTTTCAGTAAATGCTGAGCAGAAGTATCTATTTAGGATAGATGCTTTTACATGATCCTCCTCCGTACATGCCCCCTTATTCCACTCTTATCACAGTCTACAAATGATTCACTCTTGAATGACTGCTTCCACCAGAGAATCTATGCCTGGTCACCAGTATAACTCCCACAAGCTTTGTTTAGTTCTCAGAATACCCTGGTGACTAGTTGATCAACTTCCTTTGTAAGGATACAGGAGCAATTAAATGGTGTGGTCCATGAAGAATGCAATTCCCTGTTGATGCTGGTTCATTCCTAACATGGTAGTATGGCAACAGTCAGGGTCCACTTTCTTTGAAGTCTCTGGCTATCTGTGGGCCAGTTGCAATTGTAACTTGACAGGTACTGGGTAAGAAATGCAAACAACTTTAAAATCTTCCTGAAAAACAGCATCCATGTCTTTGGAAATCGCAGCTGTTTCTACCTCATCCTGTAGGAGAGTGTCAGTGACAGAAAGAGGCAATCTGGATAAGCTGTCAGTGACAGACAGGAGACAGCTTTTTGTACTGTATATTAGGGGTGTGTGACTGCCTTATTCCAAATTTTTGGTTGGATATTCTATTTGGGAGCTCCAAATATTCAGTATTTGTATTTGTGATTGGGGTTCTATTTAAAATAAGAAAATAAAAAATTACAATCCCCTTCCTAACACATATCTTTTAAACCAATGCATCCCCATCTCCCCACGCTCAGTAGGAACCCCATTCCACTTTCCTTATCCCAGTAGACACGTTTTATTTTAATATGTTTTTTTTTCAGTTAAAAAAAGCTCTCTGATGGGCGACCTGCAAGACCCTCCTTTCTTCGCAGTCAGTTGCTGACATCCAGCACCCTGCAGCTCCTCAATATACTGCTCCTACCCACCCTACCAGGTGCTAGACTGCTGCTGGTAGGGTGTGAGGGGCAGAAGGGAAACAATCCATTAAGGAGCTGCAGGGTGCCAGATGAGTGACTGGCTGTGAAAGCAGAAGGTAATGCCAGTTGCATTTTTTGTTATACAAAAAACAACTTACTAAAATGTGTGTGCTGGGTAGAGGAGGGTGTAATAGGGTTCCAACTGAGGGTGGGGGTGGGGCTGCATTGATTTAAAGGATATGGGCTATAAGGGGGGCTAGTTTCTTTTCCTTTTTTTAGCTAGTACTTCTTGAATAGGGTACATATGGTGCCATTATTCAGATCTGAATAATGAACAGTGCATTATTCATGGTATTCAGGAAATAATATTCATTACTCACACACCCCTACTGTGTAGCACAGTTAAAAGCCAGTAAGTGAGCAGACATTCTGGTGATTCTCATACCAGCGTGATTATTACCCTTCCTCATCAGTAGAGTTGTTAGGGTTTGCTGATCAGTATGCAGTGTAAATTTAGTTCCCCGTAACCAGTTTCTCCATTTCTCTACAACCCAAACACATGCAAGAGTTTATTCTTCTACTATGCAGTAATTCCTCTCAGTATCAGCAAGTGTATTGAAAGCAAAGGCAACTGTGCATTTAGAGCCATCTTGATGAATCTGAGTAAAGACAGCACCTATTTCATGGTGTGACACATCTGAGGTAATAACAGTCTGCAAAGAGGGGTCGAAAAGAACTAGTGCAGGACTTCCAATAATTAAAATCTTTAGCTTTTCAAAGCTATCATGTGCAGCAGCAGCAGCAGTCACAGACATTAGGTAATTCTCTGTAGAAGGTCTAGCATTTGCTCAACCACTGTAGCATAACTGGGTATACATTTTTGATACCATGCAGTAAAATCCAATAAAAGATCATAAGCTAGTAACATCTTATGGAGCTGGAACATGTACAGCTGCAGCACTGTTTTCCTGGTCAAGCCACTGTCACTCTGAGGAATGAATCTGTCGTAACAAGTACAGTTTAGACCACCTAAAGTGACACTTTCCTATATTTCAGCTTTTACCCCATACTGTACTTGTCAATCTGCATTAACAGCATGAAGGTTTTCTTTATGGTCTTCCATAGAATTCCCATAGATGATCAAATCATCAAGACTGCATTGTGCACCAGGCATTCCTGAATATATCTCAGACATCATCCTTTGAAATGCTGATGGGGGCACTGCTGAGCAGTCAACAGGAACCAGCTCTTCACCTCAAGCTCCCAAGAGAAATCTTATTTTTATTAAAACTAAATATTTGGGGCGTCATTTCTACTCTTAAATATTCTTGTTCCAGTTAATGAACAGTGAAGTGAACATGA
The DNA here is from genome assembly GCA_016271365.2 of Neoceratodus forsteri. Taxonomy (NCBI): domain Eukaryota; kingdom Metazoa; phylum Chordata; order Ceratodontiformes; family Ceratodontidae; genus Neoceratodus; species Neoceratodus forsteri. The sequence goes on along the minus strand of CM028131.1, from coordinate 903,189,181 downwards.
TGGGAAACATAAAGAGTCTGTGGCAGCATCCACAGACTTTTTCCAGCAGGAGGGGAAGCCTATGCAGCAGACTAAAGCAGCAATATCTGGTGACACGATGGGAGACGAAGTAATGCTGGTCAATGTTAATACTACTCTAGGCCAACTAATGAGAACCGTTCAGGCACCAGACAAAAAATCTGATTCTCTTCACCCGAGAGTCTCATCTTTTGAGACTAAAATGGATGTTTTGGAGCAGGCTGTGGGGAAGGCAGAGGCCACCACTGCAAAAAACTTAGATGTCACTATGAAGTTAATTAAATAAAACGTGCTTCTGTGTCAATGTCTTGAGAAAGTTGAAAATCAATCACGCAAAAGGAATATTAATGTTATCGGCTTGCCTGAAGGGTCTGAAGGAGACTACTTTAAATTTGTCAAGATGCTGATCCCCCATGCTTTTGAGCTTTGCAGAGTCTGATCCACTTCTCTCATTTGAGAAAGCTTCTAGAATAACACCCCAATGGAGGACCCAAGGACTTTTCTAATCATTTGTACTGGTATGGGTGACAGGGATCGGGTGTTCCCAACAGCTAAATGGCACTAGGGATTACCATATGGAGAGGCTGAAATATTATTATTCCTAGACTTGTCATACAGCTATCAACAATGCAGGAAGATGTTTGATGGGGTCTGGAGCCACTTGTGGCAAATTAAAGTACAACACCAATTGCTGCTGCCAGCAAAGTAACGTATAGTCTGGAGTGGACAAACCTTTCTATACAACGAACCTAAAGATTCCAAGAAGTTAGTTAGTAGAATCAGACAGGAGAGTTCACCAGACATCGGAGAGGAGGATGGGTCAGTAGTTGACTGAAGGGACTTTGTAATGTACTGATAGCAAGGGCTATATATATTTCTGTGTGCTGTGCAGATCTTGTTGTGCTGCCTCTTAGGTATGTTTTGTAGGTGTAGGTAATATTTCATAGTTCATTTAGCTTTTGAAAGATGGTGGTTCCCCATCTTCTTTCTTCATTACACCCCAACTGGACATTCTTCTGTACTGTATTGAAGCACCTATGAATGCACTTTTTTAGATTTACATCAGTATCCCACTGTGTTATTGACGGTTGGTCAGTAACATTCGAGGCACTTGAGCCAAGTGTCTGCTATTTCTGAAGCATAACCTGTAATTGTGGTCTGGTTATTTAAAACCTCGACTTCAGTTGCTGTTACACCTAAGATGCTTGTTCTCTTTTGCTGTTCTGTTTGTGTTTTGTTTTTTGCCGACCATATTGAGGAATGCTGTTTCTGTTGCTCTAATGTGCCTATTAATTATACATTTACAGGAGGTAGTTCTCCTTCTCTTAGGGAGTTTTTGGAGAAAAATATTGAGTTATTCTTTTTCTGATATAATATTGGGAATTATGAAGGCAATTTGAGCCATTATGTTACTACTGGAGTGTCTGTTATCTCTTCTTGCATTTAATCCCTGTAAATTTCCTAGGCTGCATGCAAATGATTACTATAATCTGTTATTTTTATTGGTAATTCCTCCCTAAAATATTATAATCTGTTATTTTTATTGGTAATTCCCCCCAAAGATACTATAATCTGTTATTTTTATTGGTAATCCCCCCTAAGATGTGTATTGAGGTAGTTTCCTATGATATCCTTTGTAAGGGAGTCTGTTATTTGATGATGGGTGTATGCTATCTACCTGTGTATCACTGTTCGTAAGTTTGTACTTGTAAAACCTAATAAATACAATTAAAAAAAAGAATTGCTGATGGTGCTGAACAGAGACGATAGGGCACATAGCAGAAATAAAACAGTCCCTCTTGAATAATAAATGCAGTCAGATCTCTACTACCGTCATGTAGCAACAGTTGGTAATAAGCACAGAGTACGTTACAGAGCCTCTTAAGTCAGACAAATTGTCCTCAATCATTGGGAAAGGGTAACTGTCAACCCCTAAGCCCTATGGTTTTGTTTGGCTCACACAAATCTACTGACATTGAAATTCCACCAGATTTCTTCATGATCACTACTACAGGTTCTGCTGAACACTCTGTCACTGGGTGTACAGAGGTATTTACATTGCACAATAGCTCCCCTTCTTGTGGCTCAGGAGTATTTAAGTTTAGTACTCTGAGCTTGGGGACACTAACTTCATTTACAGGATGTTTGGAGTGACAGACTTTTGCAAAATATCCCATTTTACCACATGTGCAGCACTTAGATCCTTTGGCAGAGCAACTTGGAAAATTTGCCAGTTGTTCATCAGACCCATTATGAAAAGGTTCCAGTTTGCCCCTGTATCAATGTTGGTGTTTCATTACAGTGACAGGGTCTGATTTTCTTGTATTGCACTTGGTGTGCACCCTCTTCTGCAATAGTTTTATCATTACTGATTGCAGACTCAATCTGGCAAGCAACTAATATAGCTTTTTTCAGCATTAGGTCAGTCTCAGTCAAAAATCTTTCATGAATTCTTGAGGAGCATGTTTTTACACAAGTTGATCTTTAACTATCTTCTCAGTGAAACCCTTAAAAACACAAGCAGCAGCTAATTCCCGTAAAATAGAAATGTAGTGATCAATTGACTTGCCCATATGCTATGCTCATTGTTCAAGGCAATGTTGTTCAGCAGCTACATCAACTTCTGGAATGAAGTATGCCACCAAAGCAGTAACAGTTCCTTTGTAAATCTCATCTGGAAATGTTAACATGTAGTGGAGCCATTGTCCCTCTGACTCTATACATAAGCAGTGGATCAATAATACTCATTTTGTTGCTTTAGAAAAGTTATCACCACTAACTGCAGCAGTTTTCAAACATGTGGTGCCATGTTTTAAAAGACATTTTTGTTTCCCCTGGCAACCCAGAAATGAAATCTGAGGTGGAACAGAAGTAATCACCATCCTCGTCACCAATTTATATATACCAAGGCAGAAGATAACAATATCAAATGGATGCCAAAGGACTGGAACACAAGTTTTTTCTATAACTAAGTAGTTCACTTCAATATGGTTTTTCCTTCACTCTCCCCATCACAACAAATGGATGGCAGGGGACAAAAAGGAAAACTTACCTGTAGTCTCTCCAAAACTGACAGAAGGAAGTTTGAGTTAATGGAAAGAGTGATTGAAGTTTGGAACACCCACCCATAGGATGTGGTTGAAAATATAACTAAATAAATTATAAAAAGATTAGATAGTCCCATATGGGAGGGGAAATTAAGCGATCACTACCATTGAGAAGTGTAGGGTAGTCTCAATGGGCAACTTAGCCTATTTCTGCCTTAAAGACCATATTATGAACCCTAGTATTGTAGCCCCAAAGTATATAAGTCGAGTTAAAAGGTGTTCTGGCTGTGCCTCTTTCTGATGTCTTTCAGGACTCCTTACGGAGGAAAGAACTAGAGGACGGGCAAACAGCCATTATCATTCCCCTTATTCAAGAAAACATAGAACATAAAGACTTGAAGTCCATCCAGTCTGCCCTGGTTTGCGACCTGTTGCCTTATCAGCCCACTTTTAGGTACGGACTATTTTATTTGATCTGTCCTGGTTTGCTACCTGTTGCTTTATCAGCCTACTTTTAGGTAGGGACTATTTTATTTGATCAGTCCCACCAATATCCCAGCCCTGCACCTGTACTGTATCTGCCCTTCTTGCCTCTCCCTTTGGAATCACCAAGCTCCTGAATATGTCCCACCCAACCTTAAAACTAGATACAGTACCTGCATCCACCACACCCTTCCATATTGTATTCCTTCTGATCCGTTGCCCTTTTGCTGAAGACATTTTTAACATTCTTAAACCTCCCACCCACCAGTCTCCACTCATTCACCCTTTTCACTGCATTTCTTTTACTAGTGAACAGGTCCTCATTGTCTACTTTACTTAAACCCCTCAGAAAGTTGTATCTCTCTATCATACCGCCTCTCTCCTTTCTGGCCTCCACTGAGCACATGTTGAGATCTGCCAGCCTCTTATGTCCTACCATGTTGTTCCAGAGCATCCTGGTGGCTCTCTGTTGCACAGTCTCCAGCCTGTCCTCCTTCAGGTTTGGATTCCAGGCCTGAGCACAGTATTCTAGGTGTGGCCTTAACAGGATCCTGTACAAGGGCAAATTCTCTGCTCTCCTCCTGATGTTGAACCCCATGCCTTTACACCCCAACATCCTAGTCACTTGGCTGTATGCCTTGTTGCTCTGCCCTGAAACCTCAACACTGCTGCTGATTATGACCTCGAGATCCTTCTCATCCTCCATATCTACTATACTCACTCCAACCATCCAAAACTCCATGCATAGGTTCTGCTTGTCAAAGTGCATTACCATGGATTTCTTGGCACTGAACCTCAACTGCCATAGTTTAGGACAAATTTCCAGTTTTTCTAGGTCCATCATCAATTCCCAGGCACCCTCCTCACTGTCTACACTGCAGCATAGTTTTTGAAGGCAGCAAGCTAAGAAACAGCTAACTAAAGACCTGTGAGCTTTAATTTGGTGCCTGGCAAAATGAATCAGTCATAAAAGATGTGGTGGTTCAACACATGGATGAAAATGGGCTGTTCTCTAACACATATGGTTTCACAAAAGGTAGATCTGCCAAACCAAATGAATTGCCTTATTTGAGGTGGTGACTAGGGAGGTGGATATTTTGCCCTGTATATTTCAGCCTGGGTGTAACTATTCCTGCTAGACTAGCTAACATGTTGACTGCTGCTGTCCTCCCTGGGACTCCCAAGAAAACAAGATGATGCATCTCATGGGTCTATCCTGGTTGAAGTAATTCCAGATGAATATGAAAGCACCCTCTGGGAGCTTACTAGTTAATTTTTAGTAAATAAAGGTAGCTATGGCAAAGAGAGAGAGAGAGAGAAGGGGGGAGAGAGAGAGAGAGAGAGAGAGAGATAAAGACCAGTGGTGCCAGTAGGTCTGGGAATTGGGCTTGCTTGCTGCCAGCAGAGGCCTCATCCCTATGGGGGGGTATAAAAAGAGGGCATTGGTGCCAAGAGGGTGGATCAGAGAGAGAGAAAGAGAGATAAAAGAGTTGATGGGGGGTTGGGCCTGAATGTTCAGCCAGAGGGCCATGGCTTGGCCGGAGTGGGTCACTTGTCACCCTGGCCCTCCTCCCCCCCTGAAGACCCATGTATGACAGTACAGTGGTTCAAGCAGTGCATAAAGGAGGGAGCAGTAGAGCATCAGTCTAAGTTCTATCACTGCTGTTGGGAGCTACAACCTATGAGAAGCTGAAGACTAGATGCCCGCTATGTGATCTCTGGCACCATGGTATGGTAAGCACTGATGGGGACCCTGTTTTCTTAGAATTGTCACCCACTCTGTGGGCAAGAAACGTTTCCATGGTTGGGCCTGCTCTGGCAGACGTGGCCTGGGGAGTGGTCCAGAGGTGGCAACCTGGATCATTGTAAGGCGTGGTAGTCGAAGTCTACCCCCTTTTCCGCTGGCTGATGGCTGCTGCAGTGGTTGGGCTTTCAGGGGGTGCAGCCTTTGGAGGTAGGAGAAGATCCATATTGGGAGTGGTTGATTGGACTCCAGTGGGGTAGAAGGCCATTCAGGTGCTCCATGTGGCACCACAAGCAGTCCCCTGGGTGAAGGCAGTCCAGAAATTGGAATTGGTGTATGAGAGAATAGTGTGTCAAGTCTCTGTAGATCCAGGAATATGCAGAATTCCTTGGGGAGACTAGCCAGGCACGTGGCATCAGCGATTGGGTATCCGGAAGGTCTTTGGTGGTTCATTTTCATGCTAAAAGCAACACTGGTTGAGGAAGTTTGAGATCCCCTCAGTAAGCAAAGCTGCCCACTGTGTTAAAATCTGCCCTGTGTTGAAGTAACCCTCTGTTGGTAACAAAGCAAAGTAAGAAATGGGATTGGGACAGTAGAAACATCTCGTGCTGTCACAATTGATACTGTACATCAGTTTAAATTTTGCTGAGACTCAGAGAATGCAAAGTAAGCAAGTGCCTGAGTAAAGACAGAATAAAGTGAAGGGATATGAAATGAGAGTGCTGCTGAGTTTGAAATGCTCCTAAGTAAGGCCTGCTTTGGTCCACATCAAATACAGCTGTCAGAAATGTAGCCCTTTTGACTCCAGGGAATGTCTGCATGCAGTAAATCAATCTGTTGAAAAAAGAGATTGTTGCAGGACAAATAAATGTCAGCTTTTGCCCTGTGAATAGCTCCACCGTATTTGTTACCCCCTGCTCCATGGAGTTGTTTACCAAGTTTCTCATTTTACATTAAATCAGTTTTTCACTTTTGATTCTGGAGTGGACATTGAATTTAATTGATTTGAACCGTTGCATGCTGCCTGTTAATCACTTCCCCTGCAGTTCTCCCACCAAAGCAAATAAGTGTGCCTACCCCTCATCTGCGAAGCCATCTCACAACAACAGAAGAACCAGGTAATGACTGAGCATGTTTCTGTTTTCTTGGAATGTATTTTCATGGTTGTATAGTGTCCCCCCTCCCACCAAATTAACATCAGGATATCACTAGACACCAGGAGTGGGGGGCTTACAAAGAAATAACTAAATAAAATTCCTGGAGAAAGTAGCACACTATGGAGTTTACAAAGCGTATTGGTGGTGGAAAGTAAATTGGCTGACTGGTATAAAGCAATGAGAGGAGGAAGATGGTCACCTTTCAGAGTGGAGACGTTTGCTGAGAGAGTAACACAGGGGTCAGTGCTGGGTCTGTTACTTTTTAAAATATTTATTAAAGACCTGAAGGAAGGGGCAGCAACCAAGTTTTCTGATGATGCTAAACTGTCAAGATTGCAAGACACAGCAAGGGGAGGGAGCGGGTACACTTCATCTCCACATGTTACACAAGTGGGCTGAGAAATGGGAGCTTTGACTTAATGTAGGGAAGTGAAAATTACTACATTTAGGGGTGAGGAATCTGATTTGTATGGCACGGGGTCATAATGTCGCAGGCAATAACAGCGTGATCAAAAACCGTGAAGCCAAAACGTCAACAGCAAAGATAGCACTCAACAAAATAGCAGAGTGCTACTTTGCGAATTCAACAAATACACTTTGTTTTGCAAGGAGCTCTGTCCCAGACACCCCTGTACCCTACTTTATTCACAACCCGGGGGCTATTGGGACAGGGAGAAATCTCATGAGGGGAGATTGTTGAGGAGGGAAATGAGAAAAAGAAGTCCTGGGAGACAAAAAAATATATATATTAAATGTCCCAGGATGGAGAATTGAACCTTGGGACATCAGCACTCCACCACTCTCCCTGCCTATAGCTCTACTCTGTGAGTCATGCAATAAGCTGCTTCCCAGTACACTGCCAAGCATACACCTTAACCAGTTTACCAGAAAGCAGTATAGCTACAAGGAGAGCTGTTTTGACAATTCGCTATATTATCCCTGTAGCTATTTTGCCTTTAACTGTTTTCACTTCACAGTTTTGCCTGTGCTGTATTCTCTGCAACATTTTGACTCGGTACAGGTCAGCACAGACATTGTGAGGCACAACAGTAGACAGCACAACTGAGGAATAGGATCTAGGAGTAATTGTGACCAGTAAGTTGCAGGCAGACAGGTAATGCATTTCCACAGTCAAGAAAGCCAGTGTAATGCTGTAATGCATTATGAGGGGGAAAGGAAATGGTAATGGGAGAAGATCCTCCCCCTGCACAGGGCCTTAGTGTGACCATACCTGGAGTACTGTATCCCGTTCAGGTTGCAGTACAGAAATTACACTGAAGAGATCAAGAAGGTTTAGCACAGAGCCACCAAACTGATTAGTGGCTTAGGGGCCAAGAACTACTGTACAAGCAGAGTCTGGACATATTCAAATAATTCAATCATGAATCCTTTAAGAATGCATGGGATATGTATTTGTGAATCTTAGGGGAAGGGAAAGGGAAGGGGGGAGGCGAATGGGCTGGAGATCAAGTAGAATCTGCGATGATACTGTAGGCAGGGGAAAATGGGCAGACTACAAGGGTCAAGCGATGTTTAACTGCCAGCAAATTCTACGTTTCTATGAAAAGAGAAGCCTGAGAGGGAACATGGTCATGGTCTCCGAATACCAAAGAGGACAGGAAGGGTGGAGTATGCATAGATGTTTGAGCTGGTGAGTGCAAGCAGAACAAGAGAGTATGCCCTCAAACTGAGAAGGGATAAGGAAAAACATTAGAAAATGTTACTTCATACTGAGGTACTTTGAGCAGGAAAAGGCTAGATGCCCATATTAACTGCTCCCCACTAGTTCACTGGTAGTATGTGGCAATGTTGTTAGCTATTATGTGTTTATCCAAAGCTGACTTGGAGTCTGCTTTGTTTCTGCTAATGACTACACTTTTGGGAAGTTTTTTTCCAAACCCCTAATATCCATTGGTAAAAAAGTACTTTCATTTAACACTTTTACTTTTTATTTTATGTAACTGTAATGGGCGTCCCCTAGTAACCTTCCTATCCTGTTTGAAATTGAGCTCCAGAGATTTCATTAGTTCTGGGTCACGCACTATATCAAAGAGAAGCAGCAAGACCCCTCTTATTCTCTGCTGTTGTAGGGGCATCAGCTTGATTTCCTCTAACCTCTGGTCATACGGTAGAGCCTTTATGTTCTTCACTGGCTCCATCTCCTCCTTTGTACTTTCTCTATGGCTTTACTGTCTCCATTTGTAAGGGGCCCACATATGGGAACTATACTCAAATAATGGGCATGCACAGGCTCTATATAATGGTCCTATTACCGATGGGGTTCTGCTCTTGATCGATTTTTTTTTTTAATCTTCCACCAAACTCTGTTTGCCTTTGCTATTACCTTGCTGCACTGTGTGTTAGTTTCCAGTTTGTTATTTATTTTTATTTATTTATTTAGCTCTTGTTGACTGGGTGAGGTACAATATGCAGACATTTGCCTATTTTCAGGAATGACCAGGAAAGATACAGTACAATACAAATACAGTACATTTCAGAGATACAGTACAATACAAATACGGTACATTTCAGAGATACAGTACAGTACAAATAATTTCCTTTTTTTTTTCACTTTATCTTTTATTGAAATTCGAGTATATAAGAAAGCTACACATCTAATACAATAGAAGACTATCCTCCATGTACAGTATAAAATATCACTTAACAAAACACAGTATTTAGGATAAACATATTGGAGAAGCCTACATACATGTATTGATAATAAACACAAACCTAGACAGGATGTAAGTGGAGAGCAGAAGGGTTACAATCAATAGGTATTATAGGCTTAGAAATGACAACCATGTATGAAATACATGCTAGGGCCAGATATGGCAAGGCAGTCAGTAAACTGCAAAAGTTATAAATGTGGTAATATAAACAATGTTCAGTAATGGAGAGGTGAAGATAAGAGAAAAGTGTGCAAGGAAAGAAAGAAGAGGGAAAAGCAAGGAAGAAGGGAAGGAGAGAGGGAAAAATGGAAGAAGGGAAAAAAGAGGAGAAATCTGTGCACAAAAGTTTTGAGAAAACCTAATCTGAGAGCAAAAATAAGATGGAGGGCTAAATATCCTAGAATTAGGGGTCTAGAAGAACTAGGTTTGATGTACTTGAAGTAATCTTATTAACATCTGTCATATATAGTGAGTCGGATTTATGAGTAACATGCGAGATAATCGGGGTCTAGGGAGGCATACTGAGAGAGTCTTGAAGAACGCCTGAAAGAGAAGACACCAGAGTTGATTTCCATTTCATAAGAATCAGACATTTGACCAGAAGAGAAAGTATGTTTAGTCATCTAAAATGTGCATGTGAGAGGAGAGAGCTATTGGGGATAAGGATGCCTAGGCTGAATAGTTTGGGGTCAAAAAGATAGTTTTGTCCTGCTACTCTGGAGGCAAGTAAACAGACTTTATGCCAGAGCTTATTAATGGAAGTGTGGCCCACAAGATAGGAAGTAGATCCCTGTTGGCCAAATTGCAGCACCAGCAATTATTATTATTTAATAGGCCCATTTGTTGAAGCACAGAGGGGTTCTATACCAAAGATGTAGGATTTTAATTTGTAATAAAGAACTACAGGCATCTTTAAAGTAATTATCTACAACGCCAACAATTACTCCATTGTAAGTCTGAAATATTGTAGTTAAGAAGAGTACTCCATTTATTTTGGCCTGTATAGACTGATCAGGTAGATTAACGACAATGTTTTTGTAAATGGAGCTATTAATTTTACTGATAAATTAGTCCAGTGCGAGATGTATGGGTTTAGAAGAGTATGCCTATACACTCAAACTAGAGAGAGAGAGAGAGAGAGAGAGAGAGTTATGTTGCCTGAATTTGTAAAACTTCCAGAAGTCCTGTTTAGAAGTTTCATGTGACCTGCAAGTCTGAGAATGATCTAAGAGTGAGTGAATTCTGGTCCAAGATACCTCCGAGAAAGAAAATGCCTTATTCTCCATGCATGATAGAAAATTGGGTGATCTTCTAGAGTGAGAGTGGATTGTCTCATAAGGGGCATAAACCAGGTGTTGGATTGGATTTCAGGAATTTATAGGTTAGTTTCAATAAGAACAGAGGATGATATAGTCGGGTGATTTTAGTTTAGAGGAAATGGGATTAAAAATGTGAAGGAAGTGGAACTCCAACCAGGCACAATGTGAATTCCATTGCAACCTATAGTGGTGAATAAGGGAGGGTTTCTGAAACCATTTAATGGTTTGGGCCATTTGGAAAGTCCAGAGGTAGCCTTTTGAACCAGGGAGTCCGAACTCTTTTTCCAATGTGATCGAAGTTTGTTGTGGTTAAATCTTGGTGGTTTCCATCCCAGATAAAGTTACCTATTAATTTATCAATTTTAGCAAAAAAAAGAGGATGGTACAAGACTAAAGGAATATTGGCAAAGAGGTAAAGAATCTTGGGAGAAATGGACATCTAATGTCTATAATTTTCCCATGAAAGAGAGAGAGAGATTAAGAAGCTTCCATCTGCCCAGAATTGTTCTGATGTTATCAACAAGGGGTTAAAGTTAATGCCCCATATCTTCCTAAGTTACTAGTAATTTTGATTCTAGATAAGTTATACCCTGTGGTGATTCAGCGGAATCCAAGATGTATGTTCATAAAGACTTTACAGGTCATTATGTTATAGTTTGTCATTTGCCATAATTAAAGTAAGGCCAGACATTTTAGTAAAATTATTAACAAATCAACCAACAGGGGCCCAGCCTCATTCAGGTTTTCGAGTAAGATTAAGAGGTCATCTGCGAGAGAGAAACATATCTTGAATTGCTCACAATTATGTCTATAATGCCAGAAGATTGACGAAACAAGCAGTCGGGGTTCCATGGCTAAAATAAACAGGGAAGGTGACAGGGACAGCTTTGTCTAGTTCCCTGTTAGATGAAAGTAAGAGGAAAGAGTGGAATTAGTAAGTACTTTTAGCAACAAGGGAGTTATATAATAGCTTGATCCAGAGCAAAAGGTATGAGAAAGACCGAAATATGATAAACTTGATGAAGGTAGTCCCAGTTTAAGGAATCAAAGGCCTTTCTCAAAACTGAATAGCTATGTCTGCAGTGTGTGTCTTGAGGATTTGGCTTTGAGAATTAAAGTAAATAAGAAATGTAGGTGACCAGAACCAGATCTATGTTTAATAAAACCAGCTTGTAAACAATGAGTTAGCTTGGAATCATGGATTCAAGTCAAGAAGTTAGTAGTTTAGCAAATATCTTCCCATCCATGTTTAATAAAAAGATGGGCTCAATCTGTGGGTGAGTAGAGTCTTTTCTTTCTTAGGGATTAGGGTTATGATTACTGCGTTGAAGATGGGGGAAGCTGCCAGTATTGGAAGCTTCTTTATAAACATTAGAAGAAGGCGATATAAGGTGTCAGAAAACATTTTGTAGAAATCGACAGGGAACTGTGGCTTCAAGGATTTATGCGAGATTTCAAGGAAGACAAAGCTTGGATTTCCTGAAGTGAGAAGGGTTCATCTAAAGAATTTGTTTCAAGAGTAGAAAGATGAGGAAGATGTAATGATTTAAGGAACTGTTGAATTTGTAAAGCAGATGGAGGATTTGTGTTAGAGTATAGTTTTGATAAAGGTTTTCATGATACGATTTATAGAGGGGTTGTCAGAGTGAATCGTGACTCTCGTTCATTTTTTAGGCTTAGGATGCGCTATTCCATTTGTTGTGCTTTGAGCTGGTAAGAGAGGAGTTTCCTATTTTTATCGCTGTGTTCCCAAACTTATATTTAAGTTAAAACAAGGCTAGTTTGTTTTACGAGAAATTAATTCATTAATTTTAACTCTAAGTTGAAGAATTTCAAGACAAAGTTGAGAATCAGGACAGTGCTTATTAGAAGAAAAGTATAAATTTCTTTAGCCTTAAGAGATTTTTCCAAGTCAGCCAGCTGTTGTTCCTCATTTTTCCTATGTGCAGCATAACTGATACCTTTCCCTCTAATCAGAATCCTTTAAGAGCTTCCCCATACAGAGTACATAGAAGATTCGGGTTAGTATTGTGAAAGAAGAAGTCCTGAATTTGTGCTTGATCATGGGTAAGAAATTGGGATCCTGAGAAGGAGAGGGTCCAGCCACCAGTAAGAAGATTTAGGTGCTAATGGGCCCCACAAAAGTTGCAATTTAACAGGGGAATGGTCTGAGATTATGATGGGAGAGATGGATGAATCAATAGTGTTTTCCATTATAACAGGAGAGGCTAACCGGTAGTCAATTCTACTGTATGTCTTATGTAGAGAGGAGTAAAAAGTAAATTATCGATCACTGGGTGAAGGAGGGCTATACATCAGCTAATCCAACATCTTGCAATAGTAATGAGAGGGCTTTAATGTTTCTAGGGTGGGCCTCTGTAGTGGGGGCTACTTCTGTCAATGCTGTCATCTAAAGCTAAGTTAAGATCCTCCAAGAATATCTGGTGTATTATCAGTGTTAAAGGATAGAATCTGTTGAGCTAAATTATGAAAAACTCTGGGGAATCAGAGTGTGTGCATAGACATTAACAAGCAGAAGAGGATCAGAGTTGGTATTCAGATTTGACCATCATCCATCTGCCGTCAGTATCAGAAACAGAGTTTACAAGGGACCATTTGAGACTCTTATGAATAAGAACAAGCAACTCCTCTTTTTTTTTTTAGGTATAGGATGATTCGTAGATCTGACCGACCAATCTTTTTAAGTCTGTGAACATCCTGTACTAATAATTTTGTTTCTTGAAGGAAAGCAATTTGTGTTTTATGTTTTTGAGATGTGAAAATTTGCTTCCCCTTACAAGGAGAATTAAATCCCTTCACATTCCACGTATATAAAAGTATGTCACTCATATTGTTAGTGTTAAAGAAAGGGAATAATCACTGGAGTGAAGGGACAAATAAATGAGGCAGAGGATGATTAGAATACAATATAGAGAGCTTACATATATGCAGACAGTGGCAGGAACATTCAAGCCAAAAAAGTGAGATGCATGATACATGAGTAGCACAGATATCTTATTAAAGTTAGAATAGAGATGGGAAGGACAAAAGTCATGAACCACAACAACAATACTAGTAAGTTAAATAACAAAGAAAATTTTATGGGTGTGAGGAGATATGAGTCAGCCAACTGGCTAAGAGACTCTCTCACCTCACTCTGGGGCATCGATGTAGTAAGTTAAATTTTCTGACAGTACTTTCAATGAAAGTACCTGACAGTATTCATCATGTCATGTTCAGAAGCATACTTGCCAATTTCAAAGCATAGCTAAGTAGAAATGGTGGCATGGCCCACACATTGTTTCTTTGTGGGACATGAGTGGCAGATCATAATTCCTGGAAAACTGATTCAGCTACCTTCACTGGTAATCCAGCAATTTTGCTTAAATTATCAGGGTCAATTTTATCATAAAGCACAACAGTGTTTGACAGGACTAGGGTGCTGCTGTCACCTGAACAAAGACATACAGTAGTGTAGCAGGATGTTGATAGTTGGAGCAGAGTAGATCCAGGGACAATGTGCAAACAGCGAGCTGTTAACTAGATATCAAGTACAGTAAGTGCTTTTGTTAAAAGGAATTGAGATATCAACAACATACTAATTTGGCAATTAGCTCTCCTCACTGTGCGAAAATGAATTAGTACGATTACAAAACCAATACTTGAGCGAAAAAAAATGATGTGATAGTAAACAGTTTTAAAGTAATATTTGGATACAGTTAAAGCTTTATATTTCACATTAGCTGTGTATTTCCTATCCCAGTTGTTTATTATTGTCATTTGCATAAAACTGAGATCTTTGTTCTAGGTACCTGTATCAGCTCCACTTTGCTTATTTCCCACCTGATATAATAATAATACTCTACTTGTAACATCACAGTTAGTCCCATGGCAACACACTGGTATGTCACAACACAGGATTGTGACAAAGTGGGGAAAAAACAGCATGGGCAGATAAACTCTAAGGGATAAAGATCCTGGGCAGGATTTTCAAATGTATTAGATCACTGCAAGCCCCGATGCACGATCTAATGGGATTTTCTATCCTGTGCAGCAATTGCCACATGTTAGACCAACTTTTTCTGGTCTAATCTGCAGCAATCCTGGGGGCTGGTATTACGGAGCTTGCATCACATATTTGGTGCAAGCTGCTATAATTTGTGGAAACTGTTGAAACTGCACCCGGGATTGTAAAATCAGGTGCAGTTGCAGCAATGGGTTTAGTGCACCACAGAATTTAGTCCCATGGCACAGAGCTGCATGCAAGCCTTGTGCCACACTTTGAAAATCCCACCACCCTTTTGTGGAAATTTCCTCAGCTCAGTAATATAACAATGGAGAAGGGAGGCCTAGTCAGAAGCCAAGATGGACACTTGACCTCGATGCTCTGTAATCATCCTCACTAAATCTAAACCATTCAGTGATAAAAGAAAACCTTCACATAATTGATGCAGAAACACTTCAAAATGGCTAATATCCCAAAATCTTGCCAAAAATGGACACAGATTGCTTTAAAATAGCCTCTGAAGGGACTAAAGCACACAGGCCCTCTGAACCACAGTGCCATGTGGGCACAAGAACTAGAGCAGGAGAACAGCATGACCTGCTCTCCCTGGTGCCTCCGCTTCCTCAGTGCAAAAACAGTGCCTGGAACAGCTAATGTTCAAGTTAAAACATAAGGTGAGGACTGGCTTCCAAAATTTAAATGCCCAGCTATCCACCTGCAGAGCTCTGTGAATGGGCAGGGGGAGACAGTAGAGAACCATGCAGAAGGATCGAGTAGCAGGTGGCAGAGCAGGAGAACAGAACCAAAGAAATGCAGCAACTCTCCTCAAAGCACAGAAAACCACAAGAATTACATAATATGCTAGACGATCATGAGAACAGGAAAAGGTGCAATAACGTGAGGGTTGTTGGTCTTCTTGAGGACATCAAACGGTCAGACCCCATGACCTTCCTGGCCCAATGGCTGCTAAAAACTTTGAGACTCTCAGAGAGTACAGTCCTCAAAGTCCAACAAGCCCACCGATCCTTAAGAGAAAAAGACAGGACCCAATGAGAGACCACACCATTTTCTACTTAAGTTCCTGGATTACCAGTACTATCAAACAGTACTGCAAGCAACTAGGAAAGTAAGCCCAATAAAAATGAGCAACAGCATAGTTAGTATTTTTCCAGACTACAGGCAGCATCTGCAGCAAACCAGGTAAGACTATAATGAAGCTAAAAGGTCTGCACCAACTCAAATGGCAGTTGCTCATGCCTACCATCCTGTTTATCAGGAGGTTGGGATACCTACCAAAACCTTTAACTGCACCTAACCTGGCTTCATCATATCTGTATGTAGAAACTACAGCACAAGAGGGTAGATTATCCACCAAATGAAATGGTCTGACTGTCTGAACTATGAGAAGCTGTTTTTTCTAACCACCCTACTAACAGAGTAGGTGAGTGGGATGGAGTGGAGCAAGGGGCGGTCACACAGAATATTCCAGCATAACGAGAGTGACTATATGTGCATGGACAGCAGTGATCCACCTAAACCCCGTTAACACTAAAGGGAACAAACTGTGAATCTGTGGCACGTGATCACAGGGCTCTTCCACCTGGGCCTGTACCTATACTGTGACTCACAGTGCAGAACAGGAATCGTGAAGGCAGTTGCACTGTAAGGCACCAGTGAATGCTGACTATAAGTCTCAGTCATGACTATGGCAATGACATGAATTCCCTGAAGGAGATCTGTGTGCACCCACCCCATAATTAACCTGGCTCTTCCAATTTCAATAGTGGCCTGACCAAACTGTTACTCTGGTTTAATTGACTTTTGGCCATTGGGTTTTGAGCTATTTATTGATTAAAAAAAACAGTTCCTCATCCTGACTTTACTGTACTATTTATAGTGACATTTTACAGCATCCTTTAAAAGTGATACTTCAACAAATTAGGCGAAGTTTAGCAACAAAAGTTGGACTATTCATAACAGTTTAACATTTTAAAGCTAGAAATATTCAAAAGGATGTTATGCTGGATCATTTATTTATTTATTTAAGTCTTTGGTAACTGAGTAAGTGTACTGTTCCAGGGGACCATTTTCAGACACGACCCGGGCCACAGCAGGTGACAATACAGAGGAGAAGATGTATAATACAATGAGTCCAGAACAGGTTGCATATACATACAAAGTAAGGTACAATAGGAGAAAAGCAAATAATAGTGGCTATACAAAAAGTATCTGACAAACAGTTCATCAGAATAAATTAATAAAGAGAAAAAAATTCAATGTGCACTATTTACAGCAGGATAGGCAACAAGTAAGTGCAAGACATGGGAGAACATGTAGACACTGATTGAGGGGGGTACACAAAACAAGTATTGAGGGAGATTGGACAGGTCACAGAAAACTAAATGTGCACTATTTACAGCAGGATAGCTGATGAGTACAAGTGCAAGACAAAGGAGAAACACGCAAGACACTGATTGAGGGGGAGTACACAAAACAAGTACTGAGGGAGATTAGACAGGTCACAAAGATAGCGAAAAGACTGCATGGGGGCAAGCTAGTTGACTGGAGTAGAACTGGAGTGGTCAGTTGGAGACAGGGGGAGGGGTTAGCTGGGAGAGCGCTGACACTTATAACTCCCCTGAGGCTTGATACCTCAGGGAAAGGAACGTAGAGCGCCTATAGTGACCATGCAGCTCAGCCAGCACTGCAACCCCTTATTTTCTATTTCTTAAGGTTGCTGCATGTGAATCCCACTGGTAAATAGCTCAGACTCCTGAGATTTGCCCCCAAATAGCATATCTCAGCACAGCAATGTATGAACAAAACTATTTCATGCATATGACATGGGGGCTGAGTGCATGAAGGCAGACTCTGGGGATAAGTGTTCTGCAGAGGCCCAGTGCTCTTCTAACAGCTTGGGGTTGGGCCATCTGCAAGTCCTTGTTTACCTATTTGCACTACAGGGCAGTGCTGCTCCAGGACCCTGGGATATAGCCATTGGCGTCAGGGAATCCTGAGACCAGCTTGAACAGGCACAGGCTGGATGGTGCAATCTAATGGAGACCCATGTCATACAAGCGTAGTTCAGGAAGAGGATGTTTCACACTGGCTCCTTCACAAAGATAGAAAGATGTGCACTCTGCACTTAAGGAGGAGGGAGCGGGTGACCTCTCATGATTTGGGGTGACTTGTCATTCGAGGAGTCACTGAGCCAAGAGCTCAAGGTGGGGCTGGGGAAATCAGAGATGTAGGGAGAGGGGAAGGGGAGTTATTTACCTTGTTTTGGGGGTTTAACAATTGTGATGTTTCTCCTGTTGGTGGGGAGGTGGAGGGATAGTTATGTTTATTGTTTAGATTTGTTTCACAGGTTCAATCTAAAACCAACATGCAGTATGGCAATCTCCTCAACTTTGTCAGAGGAGGGAGGGCAGGTGGGGAGCACAGGACCCAGGTTATGGCGAACATATATGTTACGGTAATGTAATGGGATCGTCTTAAAAAAAAAAAACTTTCTTTATTGAATTGCACCAAGAATGCATACAGATTTCAGTACATCACAGTGGGAATGCTCTACACTTATGCCAATCCACAGTTTACATAACGTCATGACATGTGTTTGACAATTTTTGCTTTAATTTTATATTACAAACAATATTAAAACACGTTAACTAAATTTCCAGTTCCACCTCTCACCCATGTCCAGGGTTTTAAATAAGCTCAGAAAATTGATTAGCACAAACTGCTAATCAGTTGTGAAAATGAATAGCACATGCCTCAATTTGATTAGCAAAACTAAAATGCAGAAATATGAGTGTGTGTGTGTAATAAACATATATATATATATATATATATATATATATATATATATATACACATATATTTTTAATACTGTTACCTAAATAAAATCTTTCATTAAAATCAATTCTGTTTCTGCTACATCTGTTTCAGTACAACACTGACACACATCTCATTACCAAACCCTCCCACCCTTGTCCCCTTTGCCAGAACTACTAAAACCCTCCTCCCACCCATGTCAGTGCCTAACCAACCTCCCACCTATCTGTCCCCTTCACCAGAATTTGTACCTGCCAACCCCCACCCATCTCAGCTTCCCAGTCATGTCCCTTTGTCAAAACCTAAGGTATGAGCCACCTACACAACCTTCCCAGTCCCCCCAATACCTCAGTCTCAATCTTTAGGCACTTAAATGAGGAACATGAATATGGTACACTTAAAATGAGGGACAGTCAGTGACCATCACAGAGGGACACACCAACATGCTTCAAAATAAGGACAATAAGCTCTAGTTACAGCAGAAAACTGAAAGGCTCTTGAGCAATGGCAAATAGTAAAACACAGTAGTGGCAGAGAGCATTCTGCTGTAATTTTTTGAAAGTTCAAATGGCTCAGTGGTCTCTACTATACTCCCACTCTCCTTCACTGGTGCAGTGTTGCAAGCCATTGCTCAAGAGCCTTTCCTACTACAGCGCTTACTGTTCTTATTTGAAACATATAAACATAGAAGTTGACAACAGATAAGGACCGCAAGGCCCATCCAGTCTGCCCACTGAACAGAAGCACACATTAATTTGAAATTGCATTTTGTTTTTAGTGTGCTTTTATGCCGTCAGCTTCTTGAATAAACCTTTTCTCAGTGGAACCATTGTATTTTTTACATATGTGGTGGTCTAGTGACTGACGCTGATGGCACTGGTGGTCCATTTCCAAGCTCGCTCACTCCCACCCGCCTGTTATCAACCTCTTAGATAGATTGTTTCTCACTGGAACTGTTTAACTTTTGATACCTGGTGGTCTAGTGACTAACGCTGATGGCACCGAGTGGCCTTTTCACGCATGCCCGCCCACTTGCTCCCGCTCACTTACTCACTGTCTCTCCACTTCATCCGACTACCACATCCATTGAATGCTATATACTTTGCCGCGCACTTTCCAACTGCTTCCTCATGTTCTGACAAGCACTACGCGGGAGCACACATTGACACAGTGGGGAGGAGCCACAGAAATGGATCGCACTTTTGCGATCCAGGCTCGAACCTGACTAGCAGCGATAGCTGGTTTGCATCGCAAGTGCGATGATACCGGCTATTTAAAACCCTGCATGTGGATGTGAGTTACAGTATTTTGGCTCCTCCCTGGACAGTGTTAACTCTTTTAATCTGCCTTTTAAACCTTTCCAGACTAAAGCTGCCCATCTGCAGAACTTAGCTAATAATGCGGCAAGCTCAAACCCAAAAGTCAGTGCTGGACTTTGTCAAAAACTACCTTTCCTGAGCCCAGAGACACTCAGACAGTGAGCTGCAGCAGATCTGCTCTGTTGCCTCAGGAAGGCCAGAGATACAGTGATGAAGAGGGAGAAGAAACCTTTACAATCAACCCCCTATGATTGTTCTTTGAGCTAGGTAAAGTCAGCAAAATGATGACAAACCGAAGAAGGTGGTCAGCAAGATGTCCCATGGACTCTCAGAGGTAGCCCATGCACCACAGACCTTAAGACAGGTCTAATTGAAACATCAGAGGCAACTGACATGCAGGACACAGCCTTTACTAGATCCACCACCAGAAGTGAGAGCTGTCAGAGAAGCTTGACGATCTAGAGTTCCACTCCCAGAGAAACAACACTCGATCCACAAACTTCTGGAGGGACTGAGAATGGGCTGATGGATGTCTTCTTGTACTCCCTCTGGAAAGAGCTGTTGAACTTGTCCATATCTGAGCCTCTCAACATTGTCCATGCATGCAAACCCTGGGGGCTAAACCTGTGGACCCTAAGACGTGACCATGCTTTGTAATCTTAAAATTTCTTGACTGCAGAACAAAGAAAAAATCTGAAGATGGCCAGAAGAATGAAAGAGGTCATCCTAAGGCGACAAGAGGTTCTACTTCAAGCATGACTTCCACCCCAGTGACGCTGATGAAATGGAAGGTACTCTTTGCCATTAGAAAGCACGTCCTCAATGCAGATCCTGGCATCAACACAACTGAAGATTCATTCCACAGAGGGCCCCAGTTTTTGGGACTCTGCAGAATGAAGTCATTACTTAAAATATTAGGGGCCCACTGGAACTTTAATCAACCCAGACCCTGCCTTTAAGATGCACCTAGATCCACTCCAATTGAAGACTGTAACTCACTCCACAAGAGAGGCTGCTCATAGCACACCCATGCACCCCGTTCAAGCTCACAGGATGAATCTTCCCTCCCCCCAACCTCATCTCCTGGAAAGGCAGCTGAAAAGAATCCAAACAGACTAAAAAGCAAGCAACATACTTTCATCTTTGTTCTCCAGCAGCTTTACTCTCATACCCCATAAGGAGTATGTATAGCATAATGGAGTTGCCTACTTGGTCATACCATTTATGCTGTAGGAAACTTTTCTTGGTCTACTAATACAGTACTAAGCAATGCCAGGGGAGTGGGAAATGTTAGTATGTTTAGCAAACGACTAATTGTGCTACAATAATCATTAGCCAAAAGGCATTTTTTTTGACTGCATTTGCAAACTGTTACTATATGCTGTTGCACGTGGGGAGGCTCGTGGCAGTGTGGAAGGAGGTACTAAGAGCACTGAGCCTAGTATGGGGGAATGGCTCCAGCAACTTGGTGGCTCCCAACTGACCCTTATCGCAGCACCTGGCATAGGCTGGCAAACCTCAGATCTGCACATGATAGGGTTGGAAGGCTCAGACAGGAGATTGCATGGAACATAATATGAATGACAGGGCCCACCCACCATCTGAATGCAAGATAAAGATTACAGTGTTGATTAGAAGCCTGCTCCTGCTTAGAACAGGAGCAGATCAAAGGCTAGCAGGCCAGGCCTGACCTCCAATAAAGCTTGCAATTTCAGCCCAGTGGTAAATTGTGAAGGACGGAAGCAGAAACTGATGCATCAGAGATGGAGTGTGACCTCCACTGCACTGCACTGTCAGAGATGAGGTGTGACCTTCACAAGAGCACTGAGAACAGCCTGCCCACTACAGTTTCATGCTCAGTCCATGAGGACTGGGGCCCTTTCAAGTAAGGGAGGGTCGGGTGTGGATGGAACCCAGGGGTAGGGCGGCTCAGGCATCAGCCCCCTGGGGACACTGTGGCCCTGCTACCCTGCAGCTTATGATACACAGCACAAGCTCCCCTTCTGGACAGAGAGGGGAGAGCTAGGTCACATGGTGAACCACAAAATGGAGGTAGGGAATGACATACTTAGCCCTCTCTGTAACTCTTGCTGGCACTTTGGCTCAGTATGACCTCTTGCCTGCCCCCCACTTGCTCACCCATTGATACCACTCCAATAACAAGAAAAGGAGAGATCACGTGATGCACTTGGCTCACTAGCTGCTCTTCCTTGGCTCCGCTAACCCCTTCAGTAATCCATCCTAATCAACTTCTAACGGGAACATTTTCTTATACTTTGCTATCTAATATAGACTCTGCCTATCTGAGAGGACTCAACAACCTTTCTCTTGCATCGCAATCGGCAGACTGAGCCATGATGGAGGCAGAGATGAAAACAGCCCTACAAAGACACACACCTCCGATCTCACTTGAGAAACAGGCCAAGAAAACTAAGTCTCATCAGCAGCCCTCCGCCAAACAACTGAGCTCCTTAACTCCTCCAATGCCATTAACAGAAGAGAGATTTCTATAAGAACTAATGCCCTTCAAAGAAACTCTTCAAGATATAGCATCGGATCTTAAAAATGTACGTAGTGAGCTGAGCGATCTGAAAATGCAAACCTCAGACACCGAAGCACGTACCCACTCACTAGAAACTTGGAGGGATACGGCAGAACCAGAAATAACTATACTCAAACAACAAATAACAAAACTGCAACTTAAAACAGAGGACCTAGAGGGCCATAGTCAGAGGAATAATATTCACATTTTTGGCTTGCCGGAAGGTGAAGAGGGCTCTTCGGCTATCACTTTCACCCAAAAGCTCCTAGCTAAAATCACCAGCCCACCTCCGTACAACTCTGCCTACCTAATCAAGAGGGTTTACAGATCTTTGAGACCGAATCCAGACGATTCTGCTCCTCCCAGTCTGATGATTATCAGATTACTGAACTAGCTGGAAAAATAGCACATTTTAACTAGGACCAGAGAGCTACACACCACACAATAGGAGGATAAAATACTATGCATCACCCAGGATCTACCTCTGGAGATCCAACAGAAGAGAGCCACCTTCCACTCTACTGTATGCAAGCTGATCGCTGCCAGCATTAAGTTTCACATGGTCTATGCAGCTCGTATACAAGTGCTGGTAGATGGAGCATGGCTTTCATTTGATTCTGCCCCGAAAGCCCAAGCGGAACTAGAAAAGAGATCACCTTCCTTATTCAAATCTCCCTGAAGATAACAAGTTAAACCTGCTTTTAGCCTTGATTTCTGTCAATTGAATCATGAAGCCTACCTTGAGTAAGGACTGGATGCCCGGCACTTGGTGGTTTGAAAGGTGCCTCTGATCTCGTCTCGAGGTGGAGGATCCTGGCTATGACCTGATTCTGGACCCGCGTGTTTACACTGTGGCCTAATTCGCCGAGCTACTGACTGCCAACCTGCTGATAACAAGGACTGTACATGTGTCCAGGTTGCTGTTTCCCTCGACTGTATTATGGGTGCATCGGATCCACGGGTTTATTTTTCCTCCAACAAACTGTCCCACTTTTCGTCTGGACACAGGGACTTTTGACTTTAATTTAGTTAACTTAATGGTTGTTAATTGATGTTCAATACATTGGGAAAATGATAATGGAGACTTTCAAGTAGGTTTAATGGTGCAAACAGCCAGGACCCTGTCTCTCTTTTCCCTCTATTCCACTATGCTCCTCATACTTTTACTGGACTAACCTCCTGATGTCCTCATTCCATATTATCCTAATTTTTCTCACTTACTAACGCCCCAATTGTTCGGATCTATCCTGCAGTTCTCCATATCCCTTTATTACTTTCGACTCCAACCTGAAGTCTCTGGCTAGCACACCACCTAAGACTGTGCCCTGGAAACAGGTGGGTACCCATTTTATATTAATAGCTCGATCAGAGTCATATCCTGTTTAGTAATTATTCTACCGATTCCTTTATATATTGGATTGCTGGGGGAGGTGGGAAGTGAAGGGTTATGGAGTTAAGTGATGGCTGGCCTCATGTACTTGGTTTGTGGGGGTGTACCCTGGCTGCCTCTGGCATAGGTTTCTATGCTTCACTGCCACATCACTCACACCATGGGAATTATTGTGGTATTTTCTATCTGGGAAGATGCGGTTGGACCTGAATATCGATATGCTATTTAATATGTGGACCAATTAAAGTTCACCACATATATCTTACCACTACCGGGGGCTTCTCAGGGTTCATAAGGACTTCTAACCATTATTTGTGATACTCTGTTTCAGGGACACTGTCAGATGTAAGAAAGTATTTGTATACAGGTTTGTTAAGGACTTGGGGAGGGTGGGTGGGAGGGTAAGGGTGTTAGATTCACGACTGCTCCACAGACTTCAAATCTGGACATGATATTGGTTTTATATGATCATTCAATTGATTCAACATTACTTTCTAGCTGTTTGATATGGTGGAGCAAAAAATTATTACTCAATGGGAGAAACTCAGGGAGGGAGGGTCGAGATGCACTTTGTAAATATAGAATATAGGTTGTGTATGATATTTTATTACAATAATGGCTAGTGTTATAACAAAGTTTATGACTTGGAATGTTCAAGGCACTCGTGAGCCTAGTAAAATATACCAAATTCATAAACATACCTCCTTGTTGCACGCTAATATCTCTTTCCTCCAAGAGATTCATCTACTCCCCAAGGAAGCCAATGGCTTTCGTAGACAGAAGATTAGCCAAGTCTTTGCATCTGGTATGTCGATGGCTAGTAAGCAGACCGCCATCCTCGTGAACCGTTCAGTGTCCTTTCAAGCAAATGTGACCATTGCAGATCCACAGGGGAGATATATACTGGATCAGGGGTCACTGGACCGTACTGAATTAGTACTGGGGAGTGCTTATGGTCCAGTGGTCGGGGACCCCCGATTTCTTCCAAGAACTATTAAGCAAACTGCAACCATTTATGTCTCTCCCAATAATACTGGGTGGGTGGCAGATTCCAGTCCCCTCCCAAGACCTAGATCGATTTAATTGCCCCTTAGACCTCTATCAACAGCTCAAAGAGCACTAAACAAATTTCTTGACTCCACAGGATTATGTGATCCATGGAGACTAATGAATCAACATCTAGCATTTTTCCTTCTACTCCACAGTTCACTCTTCTTCATCCGCTTAGATTACATTTTAATCAGTCGCTCTGTCTTACATGGCTTATATAATACAGCAATAGAGCCTATAGTTCTCTCAGATCATGCAGTGGCTTGGCAACTTTAATACTTGACACCAGTCTCCAAAGAGACACTTCCTGGTGTTTGAATATACAGCTCCTAAAGGAGGACTATGTTATCTCCAGAATCCCTGCCCTGATTCAAACATTCGTTACCAATAACCTCAACTCAGTCTCAAGAGTGGACCCTAAATGGTGCACTCTGAAATGCTTCTTGAGAGAATAATTTATCAGGCTTGCTTCCATGCTTAAAACGGAAAAGAGAAGGTGAGGCTTTATCTTTACTGATTCAAATCCGATCACTGGAATAATCTCTCTCCACCTCTTCTTCTCCTGACTCCCTACAAAATCTGCTATTATTAAGAAACCAATATTCCTCCCTTTTACAGGACAAAGCAGAATCTGCAATACTAAGGACTCAGGTGAAATATATAGAACATGGAGAAAAAGCAGCCCATTTATTAGCCCTCTGTCTTAGGAAACTTGAGGTGTGCAGGAATGTTTCCGCAATCAGTGCTCCTGATGGCTCTATTAGAACACATCCCAGAGATATTGTGAATATCTTCAAACAATTCTATTCCTCTCTTTACAGTCAGTGTCTATCTCCCTCTTCAAAAGGGGAATTACTAGAATACTTAAGCTCCATCTCACTACCATGTCTCTCACTCTCACAACAAACTTTCTTATCCGCTCCTCTCTCTCTCTCTACAGGAAGTAGAAACAGCTATCAATAACCTAGCAATGGACAAGGCCCCAGGCCCTAATGGCCTACCTTCGAACTTCTATAAAATATTTGCTAAAGACCTTGCACCTAGCTTATTATGGTTCTATCAATATATGATATCTAGAGGGATCTAAGACCCCTCCTTATTGGAGGCTTCTATCATTGTTCTTCTTAAACCAGACAAACCCTCTCATTCCCCATCGAGTTATCACCCAATCTCCTTATTAAACTGTGATATTAAAATTCTAGCCAAAATTCTTGCTACCAGAATTGAACAACTATGGTCTCATCTCCACAGTCCGGAACAGGTAGGGTTTGTATCCGGCAGATCATCATTAGATCATCTTCGTAAACTCTCTTATCTCAGTCAGACAGCAAAAACCTCCCTCGTATCAATGGCATTAATCTTTCTAGATGCAGAGAAGGCCTTTGATAGGGTAGATTGGGACTTTTTATGGACAACATTACAACTTAAGGGCTTCCCTTAGATTTTATTCAATGGATACAATCCCTATACTCCTCCCCCTGCCAAAATACATTGTAACGGAGTTTATTCAGATACTTTTCCCCTCTATGCAAGTACACATCAAGGATATCCACTTTCTCCTTTCCTTTTAACCTATACTTAGAACCCCTTATTAGGTGCTTGAAATCTTCCCCATGTCACTGGCATCTTGGTGGTTAACATGGCTCTGCAGCTGTTTTTCTATCGGACGACATACTTCTTCACCTTTCCAATTTGGTCTCCTCTCTCTCAGCTGCACTGGATATTACTGACACTTTCAGAAAATAATCGAATTATAAACTCAATTTAAACAAGAGAGAAATTCACCCCTCAATCACCTAACATACAGTTCGGCTTTCA
Source organism: Neoceratodus forsteri (assembly GCA_016271365.2). Classification (NCBI taxonomy): domain Eukaryota; kingdom Metazoa; phylum Chordata; order Ceratodontiformes; family Ceratodontidae; genus Neoceratodus; species Neoceratodus forsteri. Next base: position 903,162,782 of record CM028131.1, on the reverse strand, counting down.
CTAAATTCAGAATGAAATAGTCCCCCTGATTTATTAAATACTTGGGTATTTTTATCACTTCCAACCTCTCACTATCACGGAAACTAAACCTATCAGATTTATGGAAAAATATCCAACAAGACTTAGCACGATGGAAAAATCTCCCACTTTCGCTGTGGGGCAGAATCAATATTATCAAGATGAACATCCTCCCTAGACTCTTCTACACCCTTAATATGCTAAATATGTGGCTACCCCTATCCTTGTTTTAAACACATTCACTCAGATATTACTTTATTCATTTGTTAGACAAAGCAGCCAGATGATCCTACCTTAAACTAAGCCAACCCAAGGAATCAGGAGGGTTACGATTGCCTAACTTTGTACTATACTACTGGGCTAGTCACTTATATAAATGTGGAAAATGTTTATCTCTATCCCAACTTTTACTGCAACAAGACTATATCTTAATCTGGCTACAAATTGAATCAGATTTATTTTCTTCTCACAAACTATCTCCAGCTACTATTTTCTTTACTCCAATGAAGAGCATACCAAAATCACTGCATTCCTCTCCAACTGGAATCTCTCTAAGAGTAATCTCACAAATGTGTAGATACCTCAAAGTGTTACTGACTCGCGATTTCTCCCAACTAATTCTCTCTAACCTAAACATCAAGATTGGAGGTATCCCACTATCCAGAAGCTGGCTTCCAATAACCTCTGAACTCACCATTTCAGAATGCTACTCCCATAGCTCGATTCTGACTTCACAAGACATTCTACCTAAACTTAGGTTACCATCAATATATATCTTCAAAATCTTTCAGCTCAAACATCTTCTGATTAAAACGTTTGGACCGAAACTCCTACCCTCTTATTTGAGTGACTTTCTACAACAGATTAACAGTCCAACATACAGACCGCATGGTATTTCCATACTATACAAGCTCCTCCTTGTAAGCCCCCAACCCTCATCTCCAATGGGCTCAAAGATATGGTATGACATCTTTCCTGATCTGGACATTAACTGGCAACACCTATGGAAAGATTTATACATCTACCTCACTCAAGACCGGTATAGACTAACTCAGTATTGCATTTTAAACAACATGTATTATACTCCAATCAAACTGGCTAAAATGGGGCGCCTTCCCTCCAATATATGCTCTAGATGCAACAAGGAGGAAGGCTCGATACTAAACATCTTCTGGGCCTGTGAGAAGGTATCTCCCCTGTGGAAACAAATTGAAACAACTCTGGTCCCCTCTAGGCCTGCAAGGCCTTTTTCCCCCACCATCTGTATCCTGGGGAATCTCTCCAAAATTCTAATAAAAGAGATAAGATATCACATGTATCTCATCTCACTAGCAGTCAAAAAATTAGTGCTTAGACATTGGATGGATCAAGCTCCTATTTCTTATACAGAATGGTTACATGAGCTATCCTTTGCCCTCCGTGCAGAACAACTAATTGTGAATGAACATCACCATAAATTCTCATTTAATAAAAATGGGGAAACTGTATGCCTTCTACTTGTCCTGATCAACTTGTTTTGGTACTCATGAACACCTCAATTCTCTCTAAGATATAATTCAACTAGTCGATAGCTACCTAATCTCACTTACCATGAATTCAGCTACAGATATGGAATGATTGCACCTCGAGATGGGTGGGGGTGGTGGGATTGGGGGAGGGATGGGGTAGATAGGATTGTTTGAGTAGTTTATAGTTATTTCCTCTGATACATTACTCTGTCTGTATATGTTATATCTTGTCTTTGTTATGTTATAGTGTGTAGAATTGTTATATTTCAATAAAAACTTGTTTAATTAAGAAAAAATAAAGAAACAGAACTGGGAGTTGCTGGGAAGTTGTCATATGTAACTGAGAGCTCCTACTTGCCCACACAGTTACTGACTACACTCTTGCCACCAGAGCCCATTTTACCATTACTGGTGGGGTGAGAGAGGATTTAGTAGCAAGTAAATGCCCAAATGGGTGGTTCCTGGTGCCACTGCTGCCACTGTGGGGGCTCCCACTTGTATCCACCAGCCACAGCACCGGGAAGAGTGGAGGAACAGTTGATTTACCAAAGAGACCACTGAAGATGGGACAAAGGTGTTCATCTCTACTGGCCAGGAGGTTTAGGGAAGGAGAGCCATTCACAAAGCACCACTTGGAGGTTTAGGGAAGAAGGACCATTCACAAAGCACTATGGGTACCCATAGCTGGCAACTGGCTGGCCCCTAATTTAACACCTTCAGCTGAGGGTGGCCGGGTGATATTGTAACCTTCTGAAGTTGCTCACTCCTATGGGAAGAGCTAAAGTTGTTTATTTATTTATTATTAGAATTTTGGTAACCGGGCGAGTCCATTAAGACCATGCAGTCCCTTTTTCAGTGACGATCCGGGTGTCAATGGTGAACACAGTACAATAGATAAATACAATAATAATATACAGGATACAGAGAGATTTAACAATGTTGCAAAAATTATTACAGTGGAAAGCCAGGTAAGCAACTTAAAACAGATCAGGCATTAAGCATATATAAATAAACAGGATAACTAATATTATACAATATATACATAGCAGGAACACAAGAGCAGGTGGATTACAAGATACATCTATCAGAGTAACATAGACTAGGCATTAACGATGCTATAAGGGTTATTTAAAGAAACTGCAGAGGAGGGGGTTAGTAGGAAAGAGGTAAGCTCTTTTTTGAAGGAGGATAGGGTGGGGCAGGAGAGTAAGTTGGGGGAGGGAATTCCAAGCAGAGAGAGCTGAGAAGGTGAATGAGCACTTACACAATAGGCATTGCATCTCCTGGATTGCTAATAAGGGTAAGGAAGTAGATCTAAGCGTTTGTGTGGGTGCTTTTTTGTAAACAATTCCCCTTAGGCAAGGGGGATTAAAGAGCTTGGTAAGTTTGAATACAAGGCATAAGGTGTGAAACTGTACCCCTGAGTCATAGGTAGGCCATTGAAGAGAATACAGGGCCTCACAGTGGTGTTTTCTGGAGTTCACTTCAAGGACAAAATGTCCAATCCTATGATAGAGTTGACAAACCTGTGCAAGGGAAGAGGATTGGGCAGAGACTAGTAGAGGGGCACCACAGAACAAAATAGGGAGAAGGGATGTTGATGCAATCTTTTTACAGGTGGTATTGGATAAAAGAGGGCAGAGGTGGTATAATAACCCAAGCTTCTGGTTTACCATTTTGGTAAGCTGAGTTGCATGATGCTCCATTGAGAAGGAGGCATCTAAGTGAACCCTAAGATATTTAAAAGTACTAACGTCTATGGGGTCTCCTGACTGTGTACTGATCTGGAGCCGTTTGGTAGGTTTGAAGCGATGGGTTATGGAAAAGCATAAATTTTGTTTTTCATATTTAGAATTAGGTGATTGTCAGAGAACCAGGTCTTGAGCGCAATGAAATCAAAGTTAAGGCTTTGGTTAAGCCAGTCTATATTGTTAGATGAGCGGTATAAGATTGCATCATCAGCATATAATTGTACGGATGCACCTCCACAGAAGTTCGGGAGCTCATTGATAAAAAGCGAGAATAGTATCGGGCCAAGAATAGAACCTTGGGGTACTCTATGTGAGATAGGCCTTGAAGAGGAGAGTGAACCAAACCATTTTACCCTTTGCGATCTTCAGTGAGGTAGTCATGGAACCATGTGAGTGCTAAGCAACCTTGAGCTAAATAATGTAATTTACCAAGGAGTAGGTGATGGTTGACTAGATCGAAGGCCTTAGTCAACTCAACGAATACTCCACTGGTTAGAAGACCAGCATCACTTGCATTAAGAATGTCAGTCGAAACTTTGACAAGGGCTGTGATAGTACTATGGCCCTTCCTGAAGCCATGCTGGCAGTCTGTGAGAAGATTATGTAAGTCTAGGTAGGATTGTACCTGAATGTGCAGGATCTGCTCCAAGATCTTAGCCAGTGGGCAGAGAATTGAAATAGGCCTATCATTTTCCACAGCGTGGAGTACCCTCTTATGGAGGTGGACCATCACAGCCACTTTCCAAAGACTTGGCACTTCACCAGAGAGGATGGATCTATTTAGAAGATTGGTTTATTGTTCTATTCACTTGCAAGCAGTGTTGTCAGGTCTTCTACAACATTTCAAGGGGATGAGGTATTTTGGATGAAGGTTATGGTTAGGCCCCAGCAACTTGCAAAAAGGTATGACTGAGGGATGGATAATAATCCTCCATGTGAGGGGTATGAACAGCCCCATCAAGCAGACTCAAGTTCTGAGGGAGCTACAACAGCAGAAAGCTATGGTAGCAATCATTCAAGAGACCCACCTCAACCAATAAGGACACTCAAAATCAAAAAGAGATTGGGTAGGGGCAGTCCAGTTCTCCTTCTACACAGCCCACTCTCACCTAAGGGAGTGACAATACTAATTCACAGGAATTGCGCATTTGAAGTTACAGAAACTAAGCAGAACCCTGAGGGTAGATGCATCTGTGTGGAGATAGAGGTCCACACCTTGCACCCTGCTCAGTATACAGTATATGCCCAACCAGGAGAGGGAGGGTATTTCACATCTGAAACACACCCTCCTTTCTCTGACTCCTCCTCCAGGAGCTCTTTATATCATGGAAGAGGGTTTTAATGGAATCCTGAACCCTTCCCTGGACAGGTCGGGAGACAAAGCAACACATAGGTGTAAGGTTGGTGAATGTGTCAAATGTCTAACCAAAGAACCTGGGATGGTCACAGTTTGGCACTTTCTGTAGCACAGATTACATCTGTTAGTCAGCCCACCACCAAAGTTATTCACACCTCGATTACTTTCTGGTTTTGGCCACCTGGTTCCATGTGGTGGATTCCTGTACTGTCAAAAACAACTTCTAAACCTTTTGATTGACTCCGTGACTAAATTCTCCAATTGGAGGTTGAATGTCTCCTTAATAAGCAACACAGGTTACAGACAGTTGATTGAGGAATGCCTTGGGGAGTACAAGGCCACTAACCCCAGAGATAATACCACTTAAGCAACATGGTGGGATGACTTTAAATTGACGACCACAGGCCGTACCATAAGCTTCGACTCCAGCCTCATAAAAGAGAGAGGCAAAAAAAACAACTTCGCCTACAGAACCAACATTTTTTTTTGAACTTGAAGCAGAACACAAGGCCGTTCTAAATGAGGAGGGGAAAAACTTACTGGAAAGCTGCAGAAATCACCTGAACGAACTCCTAGACGGGAAAACAGAAGGAACCCTAAAGTACTCCTGACAATGTTTTTATGAACTGGGGCACAAGGTTGGATGAATTTTAGCCTGGAAGTTACAAAGAGAAGCTGCAATAGGGCAGTCCTTCTGCTTCGTAGGAGCACGAACACCACTTCCAGTGTTTTGGATCCTAGAAAGATTGTAGATTAATTTGGAGCCTTTTACAGACTCTTGTATAAGCAAGACAACACTCCCCAATACTCTGAAAAACTCACACTCTTCTTTTTCACAGTCAGACTGCATAAACTCATGGAACAGGCCAGAGAGACTCTGGACAGTACCATTACTATGGAGGAGGTACACATGGCCCCAGGGAAACTCAAGGTGGGAAACACATCGGAGTCCGATGGTCTCACCCATAAATTCTATAAGACCTTCAGGGAAGAGCTGATGCCTCACCTCTGCAGGGTCTGTAGATAAGTGCAGAGTTGTGAGGGTGCTCCCACTGTCCGAGCTGGAAATATGCACAGATCTCAGTCATCCTGAAACTGGGCAAGGACCCCACATTGTGTGATTCATATCACCCTATATCTCTACTCAATGAAGAGCAGAAGGTCTTCGCGTCCATCCTGGTCAACAGGCTACAGAAGTATGTAGATCCTTAGTTCACTCAGACCAAACTGTCTTCAACAGACATTTAATTCATGATGTCAGCTGCCTTTTTAATATTTATTTCTTGGCAGAAGAAGTTCTTGAAGCTTGCCCTCACAACAGAAACATAGAACACAGTATTTGACAGCAGATAAGGACCACCTGGCACACCCCGTCTGCCATTTTTTCCTACCTCCAGTATCATCGCAGACCCTAATAGATTTCTGGCTCTTTCACCTTCCCCCCTTCCTTTCCACTAAGATACTCTTATGCCTATCCCACGCATTATTGAAGCACACCACCCCACTGTCTTCACCCCTACCATCTCCACTGGAAGGCTGTTCCAGGAATCCACCACTCTTTCTGTGAGTAAGTACTTTCCATGTCTCTTCTGAATCTATTCCCTCCAACTTCAATCATGTCCTCTGGTTCTTGCTCTCCTTTTTCTGAAAAATACTTCCCTCTATACCTTATTTACCCCATGAGGTATTTAAAGATCTCTGTCATATCCCTCTCTTTCCTCTCTTCCAGGGTGTACATATTGAGGTCCTTTAGTTTCTCGTGGTAGGGTTTTTGATGCAGACCCTGTACCATTTTAGCTACCCTTCTCTAGACTGCCTCCACAATGTCTATGTCCTTCCAGACATGTGGTCTCCAGAAATGGACATACTATAGTACTCAAGGTGGGAACTTACCAGTGATCTCTATAGGGGCAACACCACCTCCCTCTCTCTGCTGGTTGTACCCTTTCCTATGCTTCCCAGCATCCCACTAGCCCTCCCAACTGCCTTGTTGCACTGCCTGGCCATCTTTAGGTTCTCTAATATGACTACCACTAGGTCTCTTTCATGCTTGGTGGTCATTAATACCACGCCACCCAATTTATCCTCCTCCCCTTGGGTTTCTATGCTCTAAGTGCATTATTTTGCCTTTTTTTTTTTTTTTTTTACACAGAAACCCAGCTGCCATATCCTTGACTACTCGAGTTTTCTCAAGTTTCTGCACATCTTTTCCATCCCCCTGAAGTGTCCACCCTGTTGCAGATCTTGATGTCATCCATGAAGAGGTAGCTCTTCCCTTCCATCTCCTCTAAAATGTCACTTATAAGGACTTCATGGTGATTTTCAGGGACACTGAAAAGGCATTGACTGGGTGAACTGGGGATTCATACACAAAACACTGTGGGAGGTGGGAGGTGGGAGAGACCTTCTGAGATAGCATCTGGGCACTGTATGCCTCTGCTCAGGTAATGGTGCTGGTAAATGTTCTACAATCTGATCAATTCTTCCTTACTAGTGGCATGAGGTAGGGCTGTCCCCTCTAATATTCATTCTGTGCACAGAGCCCTTGGCTGTGGCAGTGTGCCAAAAGCTGCAATACAAGGAGTGAGAACCATTAAACACGGTAGATCCCTCTTCACAGACAACTCTGTTTTCCTGACCTCCCCAGAACCCTCTGTACCAGCTCTGTAGGAAGAGCTGGGAAGCATGAGGAGCTCTCAGATATAAAATAAATCTTGACAAGTCTGTGACAATCAGGATAGGGGCACACAGACACCTAGCTTTGACGACCTTCCCTTTCAATGGGCCAAAAAACAATATGGTAAGATACCTGGGGTTGGAATCTCCCCGTCCCTGTCTTCTCTATTTTTGCTGAATTATGAAAAACTCTTTCAAAAGTGAATGGAGACATAGCCAGATGGGACCCTACCCCTTAGCCTGGGTGTAAGTATAGTCACTCTCAAAATGAATGTTTCCTGTTCCTCTTCCAGACACTGTCAATTAGAATAGCAGAGGTCTTCTGGGGAAAACTACAAAAACTCCTCTTGCATTTTGACTAGGTACATGCTAGGCACAGCATCAGTAAAAGAGTTATCTCCCTCCTGAGGGAAAAGGGGGATCTTGTTTCGCTTGACTTCTGGCTATACTAAACAAAGGGGTGACACTGGTGCTCCTCTTTGCCATTCCACACATGCCCCTTCTGCAGAGCACTTGGCAGGATGTCCAGAAACCATGGATAAGACATACTCTATGCATGCTCCTCAGAGCCAAAAGACTCACTGGCACCCCACATATCATTGGTCTTCTCACCAGTATAATAGGAGACCTAGACTTCCACATCCTACAGGTGGACCTGGAGTTCCAAAGGTGGAACCAGCTCTCACTGGTGCAGTATAAATCCATGGTAAACCAAGGCTACTGCCTCAGCTTTGCTATAGGAGAGGTTTGGTCTCCCAAGGCACAATCCGTTCTGCTACCTGCAGGTGAAACATTATCTGGATTCCCAGGACAAGTTGACACAAGTAGACAAAGAAATGACCCTGCTGGAGGACCTCCTGTACTGGGCTGCTATGCTCACCGGTAGGGAGGCACAGTCTCAGGGCCTACAAAGCCCTAATGGGAGCAGGACACCAGGAGCCTACTTTCATCCACATGTAGTGGAAGAGGAAGCATAGATAGAAATTACAGCTGAGGAATGGAAATATCTCTGGGAGAGAGGCAGGAGAGTAACCACCCTCCCAGAGAGTGCGAGTTTAGGTGGAAGTACCTAATCCGGTTCTTCCCACACCCGACCTTTGCCCAACACTTTAAACAGGGCAACACTAAACTCTGCTGGAGGAGTTTGTGAACCTGTATCACACTTTAGCACACTTTGGGCCTGCCCGAGGTTGCAACCCCATTGGAAGAAAATTCACAAAGCCCTCACTGGGATCTGGGAGCACCCATACCATTTACCTTCAAAATCTGATCCTCATGATTAGAACCCCAGAAACAGGGAACCAAATACAACAAAAATGACTAAGCTCGCAAACAGATCAAAATCCATTGTCTGCAAGCCTTCCCACACTCACTTCCTGGGAAAGCAGAGTGGAAAAGCTCAAAAGAACAGAGTTAGTAATGGTTACTCTCAGGCTAACTCAAGGAAGCACCTTGACACCTGGGAGAAATGAGACACTTGTTAGCTGACACCCAAATCTAAACTAAAGACTGTCAGGAGGCTCAGATCCAAAGGACAAAAGCTTCAGGGCCCATACTGTAACCACATCCCTTCCAAAAACCACATGCTTAATATCCCCAAAAGGCATCAGTTGTGCCACAAGCCCAACATACGATCTGAGGGCCTATGACTTAATAGGCTTATAAACCCTCTCAATGCCTGCACAGAAGTTCAGATTGGTCCATTTAAGCAGCAGGTTAATTTTATTCATGTTTTAAACTATACTGCTGGGTCCAGACTGCTTCTATCTGGACAGCGGACATTAACAACAACTCATGGACATTTTGCTAACCAGAAGAAGAGTTCCTGATATGGAAGAGTTAAATGTATGCAACTGTGGTGTTAGCAATGCTATAAAACTTATATGCAATGTACCATGAGGAGGTCACCCCCTGACCTAATGATCTATTGCCTGTGCTGGTCTACTTTTTATTACCTCTGAATAAAATTAAGTTTGGGAAAAAAAAAGCACATTAACTTAATACAATAACACAAAACTAAAGAGTCTGCCAGTATGGTGGTTGTATGTTCCTGGGTCTCTTTCTGTTTGGAGTGTTGTGGTTTCTTCCCTGGCCAGGCAGGTGGAAGGTGGTGTAGTGCACCCACATCACATGTTCTTATGCTGTGTATATGTTTCATCAGTTACTAAAGTGTCTCATTCCCCATCGGGTTAGCTTCCGCATTATCTGTACTGTCCCACTTTTTGTCAATTCCCATCATGGTCCACCTATTAATATACGACTCCCCTCAGTCTTGAACCTGGTATGTTATTCTCTCAATGTTGGCTATTTCTTCAACTAGCTCCACCCATTACAGTACTAAAGGTGGTTCTTTCTGTAGCTATTTGCAGGTATGCTTTTTAATATTGCCACTATTTGTACATTCCAGAAGTATATTGTCTCTTTTCCAAAATGATACTCCCAAATTTTGACTATGCTGATGTAGTCTATGGTACTGCACTCTCCTTCTCACTTGCCAGACTGGACACCCTCTGCAATGCCTTCTGTTGTTTCGCATCCAACACTCTCTCCCACGCACCACTGCCTCTCTACTCTTCCCTGTCTCTCCTTCCACGTCCTCTATGTCACCAGTCCCACTGCACCTCTGTCATTGCTAAATACTGGTTCAGCTCACGTCCATCTTATCTCTCTTCTCTCCTTTCCCTGCCCTTCCTCATCTTATTCCCTGCACTCCAGGGATCCCCACACATTATCCATTCCCCTTGCCCACTTGAGGGCCAGGTGGGCCGCCTTCTCCTACCACCTTTCCTTTCTCTGGAACTCCCCTCCTCCCTTTGGCTCTCTCCTTCTCTCCAGGCCTTTAGACATCAGAAATGACTTTCTCCTGCCCTCCTATTCCTGCCTCTCTCTGCCAAACCTCCTCCTTCCTCACCTTCCCCTCTGCCTCTTCCCTATCCCTCCTAACACCTTAACCTCTGCCACTTATGTCCTTGGCCCTCACTCTGTTCCCTTTTGTTCTATGTGCTGTCCACTAGCCCTACAGTGTGTGCAACCTCGGCCACCATGCAATGTTACCCTGGTCTACCATTTTCTCCTTGACACTATTTTGCATATGGTTAATGGGTTTCTACCTACTGTTTCCTGGCTATGTCCTGTACTATATTTTGTACTTTTTTTTATATGCACTTCTGATAATTATTTTCCCGCCCCCAGTCACACCTGGAAATGAGCCTTGGCTCAGTGTGCCATTCCCTATCACCAAATTTTAAATAAATAAATACATTAATTGTGTGTGGTATAAGATCCAGAATCAAATAGACACAAGTTATTTCTCCTAGCAGTATAAACACTGCTCTCAGTCTTCTTTGCACCCTTCCCAGCATGTCTGAAGGGCCTGACAGGTCCAGAATATGTGACTGTGGATCACTCTCAGCTCTCCACGGTCTCTCCAGCACATTCTCGTATTATTGTTATCCCACTGGGCTTTAATAGCTTGGGTAGTGAAATACCTGTTTGTTTGTTTTATTTTCTAGGAGTAATCATACCACCTCAGGGCAGAGACTGTTTTAAAAGACCTTCTCCACACTTGTTGCCATTCCTTGTTGGTGAGTTGAAGGTTTGCTTCACTTTCCACTTGCTTTTGATGTGGGTTTACTGACTGAAGGTGTCTTGTATTAAAACTGACATACTAGTGATATAGCCCTTTCTGTTTGAAGTATATGTATTAGGATTTCATTTTTTTTTGTACTTTCTATTTATTCCTCCTCTCCCCTCTACTCCAGTCTCCTCAGGGTACCTAGGAGTCACCCACTATGGTTCGCTCCCTACCTGGTCAATCACTCCGTTGCCCATGTAGCCTCGGTTTGCCCAGGCGGGGTCGGGGTGGGCTCCAACATCCTGGAATTCTCTGGTGGCGTCGGTCGGGAGGATGCCAGGAGGGTGGTCGTAAATTGTGGGCAAGCTCCGGTTCTCCATCTCCGCCGGAGCTGAAGGGGTTTTTCCCCTGGGAGTGGCCTGCGCCCTGACGTCAAGGCCTCACTGATGTCTGCCACTCCCTGCCCCTTCGCTACGCCTCTCTGGCACTTGCTGTATCTCTGGCTTCTGCCAGAGGTCAGCCAAGCACCGAATAAGGACCCCTGTCCCTCCCGGGAGAGAAGAGCTGTCCTCTGGACGCTCGATCCTCTCCCTCCCCTGCCGACCCCCAGCAACGCAGGCTCATTCTTGAACACAGGTCACCGGCATGGTGCAAGGTGTGGTGTCCTACGCCTCAACCCTCAGTGCCACCGGACCAGCCTGTATTAGGATTTCAAACGGTAGTGTGTCTCTTGGTGGCAGCTGCCTATTTCTATTTCCCTATCGTAGCTGGTGCATCACGGAGCCCCTTATTTGGAAGTATTGAAATTTACCCATGTTTTGCCAATTAAATTCTGCCTTGAGGTCTTCTAAGGTCCTAGGTATGTTACCCAATAGGAACTGGTGAGGGAACTGTAGTGCTATCCTTCCCTAATGCTCAGATCAGGGGTCTATCTTGTTGCTAGTTAGTATCAACTAGTGTGGTGGCTAAAATGGCGGCCATGCTGGGCTGCACATCATGAGCTTAAGGAGGGAGTCTGTTTAGTGGTGTTTTTAAGCTGTTTTTTCAGTTTTATTATTATTACTGTTCTCTACTGTAAGCATTGTTTTATTTTGCTACTGTTTCGCTAAGATTAATTGTTAAGTAGTTAGCGATGAGGTGTAGGAGGGAGAGTGTTAGTGAGGGTGGCAAGTGAGGTAGCAGTAGGAGTCAGCTTTATTATTTTTAGTTAGGACTGTGGTGTCCAAGGTATAGTTAAAAGAAAAAAATCAGCTGGAGTTCAACTTACTGGACATTATACCTGCTGCAGTGAGTTTCTGAGATGGTGGTGGTGTTGTTCTGCTGATGTTCTAGCCAGAGGTTGGAGGTTAGAGGAGGAGGAGAACAACAGAGATGTTTTGGTGTTTTGGTCAACCAGGTTATTTCACCAGGAGCCAAGAGCGCCCGGAGGAAAAAAGGGCTGCTCACAGAGCTTTGGATAGCGCATCCTGTTGTGAACTGCCAGGGTCAGGGAGAAAAGTCAGGATTCGCATGCCTCTGATCTGGTGCAGTGTTTTGGTGGAGCAAGGACCATCACTGGAGGATGGGCGGAGTGCCTGAAAGCATGGACTGAAACATCCCTGTTTAACCTGAGGACTGTCATCTGAAGGTGAGCACGGCAGTGAGAGGCCAAAGTGCAATCTGTATCGGGACTGTGCCATGTGATGAGAGCAGTTTTGGGGATAAGATTGACATGTAAGGCTTTTGGGTGGTGTTATGTAATGCCAGGTTAATGGGTGAATAAGGCCCTATAATTGCGGATCTTGTGGCTTCTGTTGACCTGGTGTGCATCATGGAGACCTGGCTGAGGGATGATTCGGTCCTGTTTTGGAGGCAGCTGTCCGGTGGGTTTCTACATGGTACGCTGTCCAAGGAAGGATTGCAGTGGGTGGGTGACCATTTGTTTTAGGTCAGAGGTGGATCTGACAGTGAGAGACAACTGTTGAGTGCATGGTGGTGCGGGGGTCCTGAGGTGGCCTCAGGATTCTCCTCGTCTACCATCCACTGGGATAGGGACAGGGATTTCCTACAGGAGATTATGACTTTCCTTGCTGAGAGGGTGTTAGAGTCGCTCAGGTAGCTTATTCTGGGCAACTTCAGCACCTGGGAGGATGACGGAGGCTCACTGTATGCCAGAGACTTCTTTCCAATATGGAGGCTCTGGGCTTATCTCTTGTAGCTTGGAAGGGACCCACCACTTGGAGCATGCACTTGACCTGGTGTTCTCCCTGGGGCTTGAGACTGATCCAGTCATTTGGTTGGATCACTGTACCATCTGGTTCAGCTTCGGACACCCCCCCCTTATGTTCCTACCCCTGTGGAAATGGTGCAGTTCTGCCCTTTAAAGGGGTTATGATCAGAGGGATTGTTAGCAGAGCTGGACATTTCATCTGTGTGGGAGGCATGCACGGAAGGACCAGAGGAGGATGTGGTGGCCTATAATAGGGCTGTTGTGGCTGCACTGGACCTTCTGGTGCTGGTCCATGTATGCCCGCTGGTGTCACATCTTGGCTCACACTGGTTTGATGGTGAGCTGAGAGAGTTGAAGACCAGGGGGTGGAAGTTTGAATGGCATTGGAGAAAGACCAGGGCCCAGGAGGACAAACTGATTCTGATGGCTCATTATTATGAGTATCAGAATGCAATCACCTGTAAAAAGGCAGCTTTTATGTCTAGGTCGACTGAAGTTGGGAAGAACCAAGCGGCTCAGCTCTTTCAGGTTGTGGACAGGCTTTTACAGTACATCCATCCTGTCTGGAACCCATTAGAGCATTTTCAGAGTAAAAGTGTTATGAGTTTGCTCAGTTATTCTCAGACAGGGTGACCTCCATTAGGGCGGGGATTTCTCCAAGTGGATTGTTACAACCTGACGGGGCTGGGTCTTGGAGTGACATCTGTGGTAAGCTGTCCTGGAAAGACTTCCAGCCTTTGATGACAGAAGACATCTGTGGGGGAATCTCGAGCTTGAGACCAACATGCTGTGCAGCCTGGACCCAGGTCCAACATAATTACTTGTTGATTGCATCAGAGCTCTGGGCCTGTTTTTTTCTGAGATTGTTAGGTATTCCATAGCAATGAGGGTTTTGCCAGAGTCTTAAAACAGCTCTGGTGACGCCTATTGAAAAAGCCATCTTTGGAACAAGACATCTTGGCAGATTACTGACCCATTTTGAGCCTTCTCTTCTTTTTGGGGAAGACTATCAAAAAGTTGGTTGCATAACAGCTTGAGATGCACCTCACAGGCTTCCAGATTTACGAGCCTCTCCAGTGCGGATTTATGGCTATGAACAGCATGGAGACCACAGTAGTACAGGTGATGATGAATGATCGGCTCAGGGCAAGGGCTAGGGAAAAGCGAACTATTCTTGTCCTCCTTGACCTTTCATCAGCGTTTGACACTGTGGATCATGGGCTGTTGTTGGACAGACTGAGGGAGTATATTGGACTTAGCGGCAAGGTCATCGGCTGGTTTGAGTCTTTCCTCCAGGGCAGGACCAAGAGGTGGTATTGGGGAATTATTCCTCAAACCTAGTGGCCCTGTCATGTGGATTACCCCAAGGTTCTGTCCTCTCTCTTCCATGTTATTTGCATTGTATATGCTGCCCCTGGGCAAGGTCATCAGGCAGTATGAGCTTGGGTTTATTACTATACTCATGACACTCAACTCTACCTGTCTTTCGACCGGGAAGAACAGATGTGGTTGATGTGCTGAATAAGTGCTTGGCGAGATCTGGTCTTGGATGTCATCGCATTGGCTGGGAAGCAACCTGGGAGGAACCAAAGTGTTTGTGGTTGAGTCGGGTTGGGGAGGAGTGAAGGCATCTAGGGAGGATTCGGGACTGTATTTAGGGTTGACCAAACTGGAGGCCTCCACCATGGTGAAAAATCTGGGCATCATTCTGGACAATGAGCTGACACTGGATTCCCAGGTGTCAGTGGTTGTCCGAATTGGGTTTTGCCATCTCTGGAATGTTGTCCGGATAAAATCCCTCAGAGTCATGGGATGTGCTGCAGTGTCTGCAGCTGCTGCAGAATGCAGCGGCTCAGCTATTGACGGGTCTTCCAAGATCATGTCATATTTTGCAGGTGCTGCGCAAACTGCACTGGCTGCCGGTGCACTGGTGCATCACCTTTAAAATAGGTCTACTGACCTATAAGGCCCTACATGGGCTGGGTCCAGTTTACCTGGCAGAGCTGCTGCATCCCTATCACCCAAATCAATCTCTCTGCTCAGCAGGGGAGGGCATCCTTGAGGTGCCCAGGGCAAGACTGAAATCATTGGGGGGTCATTCTTTTGAGGTGGCAGCACCAATCCTCTGGAACTCATTGCCTGAGTACCTGAGGGAGGCTCCTTCTGTTGAGATTTTTAAGAGAAGATTGAAGACATTTTTATTTCAATAAGCCTTTGGAGATTAACAGAATCAGTGGAGTTTAAGTACTGTTTTTGGTAATGAATATAGGGAACTGAAGCACAGAACAGATTAATTATTTATTAGATGCATAATGTTAGTTATATTGGAGGTATTTTTTGATTTTATGATTTTTATGATGTTTTTTCTGCTGTAAGGGTCCCCTGAGCCTTCGAAGAAGGGCACCTTAAACAAATAAAATCTACTATTACTTGTTTGGGGTGGAAAGTATTGTCCTAGGCAAATCATCTATATCTTTACTGAGTTCTGGCTATTCTAGTGTTTTGGGCAACTCAGTCTCATGCTCTCAATGTGATCTCCAGGGCCCTCAAATGTGACTTTTCTCAGGGTATTATCATATTGTAAGGCCAGTAGTGGGGCCTCCTCAAAGGAGGCATGTTCTATGGTTTCAAGTGAGCCCCATAATTCTGGAGGTCCCACTGCAGTGCTGTCTTCATCTGTACTGCAAACCAGTATTGTTCTAGTGCAGGGAGTGTCCCCCATTCTTTCTGAGCTAGTAGGAGGGTGCTTCTCACTGTGACAGGGAGCTCCTGCCACTCCTGAGGACTGACCATTTCTTAAATCTGTTGCAACAGTTCTTCTACTTCTTAGCCTAATCTATTCTTTACAATTTCTAGTCCATAAGGTTGGCCACCTATGGGTACCCCCCTTCCCTTTCTTGACTATGCTATAGTGTCCTCTTTAATTTTCCCTTTCCTCTCAGGTCCTCATAAAGGGAGGTTATTGTTGTGACCTTCAAGCTGATATAAAACAACAGGCTGTGTTCCTCGTTGTTGGATTTAGTATGCAATGGCACTATGTCATAAAATACTTTAATGTATATACCTTATGTGTATACAACCTGTAAATGTTAAAAATACTATGGCACTAGGTGTTTTTGAGGACCGTAAACATTTACTAGGGGACTGTATAATAAAATTAAAGTTAGTTGTGCTATTTAAAATGCATGCAAATTGCTGTAAACTGAACAAATCTGAAATGTCATGGTGATTTGCATATATCCCACTATGCTTTGCACTATGGAAGTATGTGTGATGTAATGATTCTTTTGAAACTTGGCTTATTGTCATTGTCCTTTGGGGTAACCCTTGTTTCAGTGCTTCTGCACTGACGTTCTTTGTCTGTAGTTTGTTTGGGTTTTTTTCCTTTTGAGCCCCTAGCACTCAAGCAAACAAGTCAACCATAGGGATGAAGGGTTTTCACTGAAAAGTTTAGATCAGATATCAGTAGGTGCTGGCTAAGTGTAGAGGAAAGACTTGCATGGCCTGTTACTACAAACTGATGTACAGAAGAAGGGATATGCCATTACTGAAGGTCATATTCTGAATTTTGAATAAACATCACACAGAGATTGTGTGTTGAACTTGAAGTTCGGTGTCTGGTCCATCTTATGTCCCACAACCCCTCCACACTCACCCTGGGTTTAGTGTCTGCCTATAAGAATGTATACAGTGTTCTTTGTGTTTCCATAAACCTTTGTACAGTCAGGTATACTGAGGTACATTGGAAGAGGTACAAATACCTGGGCAAGGCATTCATTTTAATGGCTACTATGGGGAAGTACAAGGGAGGGGGAGCAGTACCCATCATCTGATGTCTTCTGTCAAGGTTAGTTTGTGGCTCTGCCATATACCCCTAAATACTTTAATTCTGGGAGTCCCCACTTCATCTGGTGTGTGTTCTGTAATTCTCTGGATGGGGTATAATTGTGGGTGAGACTTTAACTCTGTTTTATGTAGGGTGTATCCCAAATATGTATAGAATTCTTTAACTAGATCCAGTGCAGTTTATAATGAGGTTTCAGGGTCCATCAGGTAGAGAAGCACATCATCAGCATAAAGCATAATCTTGTGCTCTGTTGGGCCTATTGTGACTCCTTTAATTCCTGGGTCTTGTCTTATCTTTTGCACCAATGGTTCTGTGTACAGTGCAAAGAGAATAGCAGTCAGTGTGCAATCCTGTCGTGTCCCACAGCCTAGCTTAGAGCCCCTGGAGAGGTGGCCATTTGCTCTGAAATATGCTTGGGGGGAGCTGTACAGCATTTGTATATAGTCAATAAATGTCTGGGAGAAGCCAAACATGGCAAGGACCCTGCACAAAAAATTCCAGTTTACCTGATCAAATGCCTTTTTGGCATCCATAGTCTTTACTACAGTCAGGCTTTTGTGGGAGTTTATATGATCTATTATGTGAACAGTACTTCTGACATTGCAGGGGGGGCTTGTCTATCTGCTACAAAGCCAGTTTGATCCATGCATGTTATTTCTGGCACTGTTTGTTCTAATCTCTTGATCAGAATGGCCATTAAGAATCTATAAGCAACATTTATGTCTGACATAGGCCTATAGAAGGAGCATTAGATGGAGTCCTTTCAGGGCTTGGGGATTACTGATATTTACCTCATAGCTGCATTAGGGATCAAGGGATCTGCAATTATAGCGGATTTGATTTCCTCTGTCAGTCCAGTGTGCATCACTGAGACCTGGGTGGGCGATGATGCTGGCCGGTTTTAGAGGTTGCCATCCCCCCACCCGGTATATGGCAGTGCACTGCTCCAGAGTGGAGCACAGGGGTGAGGGAGTGGCCATATGTTTTAGATCTGAACTTGACTTCATCAGTACACCCAGTGGCAAAACCAGGATCTTTGAATGTGTGGTCATTCAATGGGGTCCAGGTGCAGTTGTACAATTCTCCTGATCTACCACCCTCCAGGGCGGCAGGAGAATTCCTGCCAGAGGTAGCTGATTTCATTGTTGAGAAATCTTGAGTCCCCAGATGTTTAATTCTGGGGACTTCAATGTTTGGGGCCAATGACAAAACTTCTAGGCTAAGTCATAACCTCCTCCAGAAGATGACATATCTGGGCCTGCTGCAAGAAGTTTCTTCCGTGACCCACCAGGGTGGCCACATGCTGGACCTGGTTTTCTCATTGGGGCTTGAGGTTAGTAACAAGACTGATTGGGTTGTTTGGTCCAATCATTGCATGGTGGAGTTTTCATTTGAGGCCCCGCCGAGAGCCCTCCCCTGCAGAGAGAGTTAGCTTCCACCCTTTGAGGGGTTTGACCTTGGAGGGGTTCCTGGTGGTGGCCAACTTATCTAGTGTGTGAGTAGTGTGTGCATGGGGGTATGGGTGAGGCTGTCACCACCTATAATAAAGCATTGATGACAGTGCTCAACTCTCTTGCACCAGTCTGTATGACCCAGATCCTCTCACTTCAGATCCCCATGGTTTGATGGGAGCTCAAGGTGATGAAGATCTTGGATTGGAGGCTGGAGCATTGCTGGTGGAAGTCCGGCTGGAGGTGGACAGACTGTCCCTGTGCTTCCATTATGGTGAGTATCAGGGGGCAATCACCCATAAGAAGGCAGAGTTCCTGTCCAGGGAGATTGCTGCTGGGAAGAATAGACCGACTGTGCTCTTTTGGACTGTGGACAGGCTACTAAACCCAGCCTGTCTACAGCTGAAAAAAGCCTTTTCAAAGGCTTCATGCGAAGAGTTTGCTCGCTTCTTCTCGGACAAGGTGTCCGCCATCTGGCAGGGTGTACCGCCAGTGCACCATAATATGGTCAACACTGGTCGCCTTGGGCATCTGGAGAGCACTCCACCTGGTTGGGGGGAGTTTAAACCGGTGGAGACAACAGAGGTCATTCGGGCTGCTCATGAACTGAAGCACATATGAACTGGACCTGGTGCTGACGCTGTTTAATGAGATGTGTTGACACAGTAGGCCCGTGTTCACCTTTGATTGTCTGGTGCTCTCTCTCAGAGGAGTCTTTCCAGATGCCTTGAAGGATGCACTGGTCAGGCTCTCTTCTGAAGAAACCATCTTTAAACCCTGACATCATGTTGAATTACCATCCTATCTCCAACCTCCCATTTTAGGGAAGTCTGTTGAGAAGGTTGTGGCACTTCAGCTTGAGGAGCACCTTATGGCCTTTGATTTGTATGAACCTTCCAGTCAGGGTTCCGTGAGAGGTGTAGCATGGAAACCACATTAGTTCGGTGCACAGTGACCTCCTCAGGGCTAGAGACTGAGGAGGGACAATTCCGTGATCCTCGATCTCTCTCAGCTTTCGATGCAGTAGACCATTGTGTGCCGCTTCGACTACCTGAGGGAATTTTGTAGACTTACCGGCACTGTCACCTGCTGGTTTGAGTCCTATCTCACCAATAGGAGGCAACAGGTAGTGATGGGGAATTCCTCTTCCTCCCCTAGTCTCCTGTCATGTGGAATACCTCAGGGTTTGGTCCTGCCACCAATGTTGTTTGCCATGTACATGCTGCCCCTGGGACAGCTCATTAGGAAGTACAGCTTGGTTTTCATTTCTATGCAGATGATGCCCAGCTGTGTCTTTCCCTTGTGCCTGGGACATCCAATGTGGTGAAAGTGCTAAATAAATGCCTTGCTGAAATCAACGACTGGATGGCCTCCAGCTGGTTGTGACTGAATCCCGATAAGATGGAGGTACTGGTTGTGGAGTCGAACAGAGGGTGTGATAGGATAGCCTCTGGCTCAGAGACAGGTTTGTTTTTGGGGGCTGTGCCATTGCAGACCTCCTCTAGGGTGCGTGATCTTGGTGTAACCTTTGACAGCTGACTGACATTTGAGGCTCAGGTGTCATCTGTTGTCCGGACCAGCTTCTACCATCTGAGGAATATCGCCAGGATCAAGCCCCTAGTTCTGCCCCTGGACCTCTCCACCTTGGTACACACCTTCATGACATCAAGACTTGACTACTGCAATGCGTGCTACCTTGGGGTCTTGGGAGGTACCTTCCATAGACTGTAGCTAATACAGAATGCAGCTTCCAGGTTATTGATGGGACAGTCTAAATACTGGCACATCACCTCGGTACTGCATGAACTGCATTGGCTGCCAGTCAGGTGGAAGGTCCTCTTTAAGGTGGGTTTGCCCACCTTTAAGACCCTACATGGTCTGGGCCCTGGATACTTGTTTGATTTTCTGACCCCCACTACCTCGGTCTGCTCCTTCTGCTCCTCCGATAGGGGTCTCCTTGCGATTCCCAGGAAAAAGTTGAAAACCGCTGGCAACAGAATGTTCAGTGTCGCTGGTCCCATACTCTGGAAATTACCTCTGACATCGGTATGGGAGGCCCCCTTCAGTCAAAGTGTTTAAAACCCACCTAAAGACCCACTTGTTTAGCCAGGCTTTCTCAGACACTCTGTATTAGATTTTTCCTTGGGTTGGCCCCTCTTAGCTACAGTTCTTATTTTAGGCTTTATTTATTTTTTACATTGTTTTTTAAATGATTATTATAATTTACTGTTTTATTCTTAGTATTTTTGATTTGTACTGCACCCAGAGCCTCAGGATTGGGTGCCAAAAATAAAATTTGCCTTGCGTCTGGCAGAGCACCTAGGTATGTGACCTTTAGTAGCAGTGCTGTTTCCTCTTTAAACTTTTTATAAAATTCCACAGAAAACCATCGGATTGCTTTCTTGCTTTGCTATTCTTGATGGCCTTCAATATTTCTCCTGTGGTAACATGGGTACACAATCTCTTATTTTGTTCCTGGGTTACCTGTGGCAGCTGTAGTTGTGTCAGATAAGCTGCTAGTTGTTCTAGTGTTTGATGTAGCCTCACTTTGTATAACACTTCAAAATAATGTCTAAAGGCCTCAGCTACTTGTTCACTATGGGTAACCTTACACCTGTTCCCTAGTGTGTCACCTTAGAGATGCATGCTTTGGCCCTCTGTGTTCGTAATCTGCAGGCTAGTAATTTTAATGCACTTGATCCCCCCTCATAGCACCGCTGCCTTAGATACTTAATGTGTTGCTCTCTTTTATAACCAAGTAGTTTGTTTAATTCTTTTTTTAAGAGCAAGAAATTATTTTCCTCTTAATAATTTGTTCTGTTGTAGCCCCTCTAGCTCCATTATTTTGGTCACCAAGGATGTCTGTTTTACTAGTCTTTGTTTTTTTATTCCTGCTGCTATGGTTACTAACTTCCCTTGCAGCACAACATTGGTTGTATCCCACAGGTTCACTGGAGATGCGCGCTAATGAGTTCTTCTGTACTGTCCATCAGATAAATTGAGGGATTTGTTCTTGGACTTCTCTATCATGTAGGAGGGAGACATTCAGTCTCCAAAAAGATGCCTTCTTTTGACAATTTAGGTTAAGGTGCATGAATAGTGGCGTGTGGTCAGATAACCCTACTGGGCTTATATAACATTTGGTTAGTCTGTTGTGAAATAGGAGGAAGAACATGTCTAGCCTAGAATACATTTAGTGAGTAGCAGAGTAGAATGTGTACCCTTTTGCAGTACCATGCTGGTGCCTCCAGGTGACAATGAGGCCCAGTTTGGATGTAAGTGTTTAAACTATTTTGGCCACTAGCTGTATACCGACATGCCAATCTTTGACACATATAGTGAGGTTAAGATCTCCTCCACATACCACCCACCTTTCCCTTTTCTGCAATCCATTTTAGAAGGTGTCTAAAGGTGCAGTTAGAGGCTGGTGGCATAGACCAAAACTAATGTCAGCATCTGTCCACTATATGTCCATTTTAGTACTTATGTACAATGGTTTTCTTGGTCGGAAATGGTTTTCTTGGTAGGAAAGGCTAGTCTATTTGGGATAAATATAGCTACACTCCTCCTCCACCCAGTTTTATATTAGGAAGAGTGTACCTGGTAAAATCCAAATTTGTAAGTTTTTGGTGCTCTTCCTCTGACAGGCGAGTCTTCTGTAGCAGTGCAAAATCTGCCTTAGTTTGCCGAATATATGCTAGTAGTTTTTTCCTTTTTATTGGGTGAGTGAGACTGTTAACATTGTAGTAAGCACTTTCACCATTTCACCAGTTGATCGGCCATTTGATAACTGCACACAATGTCATTTTTTTAACCTGCCATGCATCACCATCCCCTCCCCCACCGGCAGAGCCCCTCTTCCAATTCTGTTCATGTTCCTCCATGTAAATAGAACACATATATAATCTTATTAACAAGTAACATTTATAAACTAACATTTCTTCCAAGGTTGGTGAGTATGTAAAGTATTCCCTTGTCCTCCGTGGGGGCACCCCCTTTCCACTGTGCCCCTCACTGGTGGATAGTGGTGGATTGCTGTCCCCATGCTATGGGGGCCACTACTTGGGCTGAGCCCACTTAGAGTGATCCCAGAAAAAGAAGTGAGAACAGATGCCTTAGAAGATCATATGTAGAGTTATCTATGTTTTCCATCCCTGCTCCCCTAAATGGTAATGTACAGATCCTTCTCTTTTGATCCATTTTCCCATTCCCTTAGCCTGGTCCCCTTTCCAAGATGCATATGATGAGGGGCATGGAGGTCATGATTTTCCAACCTTGGCCCTGCTGCCACTGCTCATATCATGCTCTATGTCCATTTAGGTTACACAGATTTGTCTCAAAGCTCCATGATGTACAGAAGTCTCTAATCAAGCTCTGATTGGTTGGGTTACCTAATATCTCTGAGATATTCATTTACTTTCCTCCAGTCTTCTGCTGGCTCAATCAGGGCATTCCCATGCAACCACCTGTGTGTCAGTTCTATGTGCCATACCATACATGTGTCTTCTGCATCGTGTACCATAACAGCTGTGAATAAATAGCTCAGTTGATCTCATGCTTGGTAAGAAGTATTAGGTCAGTGTGGAGGTTTCTGGGTGGGGCAGAGATAGGAGTCCCAGAAAACAGTGCTGGGAGTTGCGATGACCCACAGCCCCATCCCGTGGCCCCTGGAAAATGCCCCAGCATCTTTGACACAGTCATAATTTGTTGGTACTGTACTAACCTTTCTATCAAAAGGACATATTCTGCTCCCTTTAAGAAATGGCACATATATTTTTTAATCTAAGAGGTATGTGTTTGGCACATGTTTTCAACTCATGGCTCCACTCGGACTTCAGAATGTGTAACCAATTAAATTTAAGCTCTTATGAACATCCCCACCTCCTTCCCCTTGTGTCACTGGACATTTGCCCCTCAACCAATAGCCTGTCATGTCCAATTAAGTCCAAATTAGTGGCCTATAAAAAGTCCCTGGATTTAGTACCCATGCTTTTTCAGTGGGTCATGTTCTGCGCATATTGTTTGATGAGCTGAAGTTTCAGGCTGCCGCTTCAGACAAAGTATTACCACTCCACTGCTGATGCTCATCCCTCCTCATGGGCACTAATTGGATTGTTCTAGGAAGATCATTCCAGACAGTTTCTTGGATGCGGTCAGTTCATGGCAGGAGTTGGGCAGGTGGCTGGGAGTATTTGGGCCTCTGCGTTTACCTGGGCTGTTAGCTCAGTTTCATGCAGTCAGTGTGGGGTAATGCTAGCATGGTGCACAGCCCTCCAAAGGCAAGAGAAAAGTGAACTGAGTCAATCTGGAGTGGTGTCTGTTGTGGTTGAAAAGTGTGGGTAACAGCTTATTGTATAGTACATGTGGTGCTGTGGAACTGACATGTAGTTCAAGTAAGTCCCCTCAGGTTTTATATGATGCCTTTTCTCCTTTTACTCTTCTGCCTTGGACTTGCAGTAGTATATTTTGAATTTCAAGTATTGTGTGTGCTGTAGTTCTCTGACTGGATGCCTTGATGTTTTGTCTCCAGATTAGGGCGGGAAGAGCTCAGAGAAGTTCTGACCCTTTTTAAATAAGAACTGGAACATGGTGAAGTTCTGATTTCATAGAATCATAGAACATGACGGCAGAAAAGGACCTTGTGGCCCATCTAGTATGCCCCGTACCCCACTAGCCCAACCTACCGTAGCTTGAGGCACCCCTTCCCCTTAGCCCCATGTGTCTGTCCCAAGTGGTGATCTTGAATCCTTTTACCGTCTCTGAGAATTGTTCTGATTAGTTTTGATTAGTTCTGATTTATTGACAAATATTTGAAAAATGAGAAAGGATGCATAAAAGTGGCCAAAGTCGGTCACATTTGACACAGAGGCCCAAAGGAAATAATTTAATGGATTGTTTGTATAACAATTAATGTAAAACTGCGAAATAAAAAGCAATCACTCACTACTATCCTTTTCATGGCTGGCCTATAATGGTGGGGAGACATATCCTGCTCGGTATGTGATATGAGTGTGCCGGGAGAGACAGACAGAGACAGATGGACAGATGTAAATGCCTTCAGTATATCATAGTACTACCAAGCACTGCAGGCACCACCAGGCAGCTATGATTTTGTTTTTATTAATGGTGCTGTGTGGGTATTATTTTGATAGATGTTCTAATCAGAGCTGAATAGGTCAAAGAAATGGATATGAATGACTAAATGAGCAGCACTAAGAGAGCCCACCCACCCTACCCATTTGAATGATGCAACTGCTTTGCATGCCCCAGTGTACTGTGGTATATGGTACACTACCTGGTCCAAGAGGTGGTAATGTTTTCTAGTACTACAACTACTTCTACTGAATATGATCAACACACTGAATCCTTAAAGAAGAAAAACGAAAGACACAGTGATCACCACCACCCAGGAAAGCAGCCAGTCACACATCACATTGGTCAAGTGCAGTGCAGTCATAAAAAAGTTTGCCACTGCCACCTGAAGACCTAATGACACACAACACAACACAATTACATCCTTCCTAGTTCCACAGTTGCTGCCAGCCACTGCCAAGTAATTTAAGTATCAAAAATAAAATATAGCAATATAATAATCTCAGCCCAGCTACTGTAAGTGAGATGTAACCAGGCTAGCATACCACACACATACAAACAATAAAGAAATTATATGAATTTTCAATTTAGTAGCATACTTTTTCTGTGAAGTATTCACAGCCAAATATGGGGGATGTGAGAAATATACAAAGAGTATTTCGTTTCTGGGTTTCAGGCATCTGCTAAGCCATACACTATATGAAAATTAAAACAGTACAGGCAGGATAAGCTGCTGAGGCAAAAAGTGACAAGAAGTAGTAGTAGTAGTTGTAGTAGTAGTAAGGACTGGAGTAAGAACAACAAGCATTTGTCAATGCCGAATGTTTGCTTGCTGGCATTGGCATTGGTAGTGTAGAAGTTACAGAGCTGCATAATAGGAATGGCAGTGAAGTATTGAACTGAAGCCAACCCCACCACCACCCTGCAGAGAGTGACAGGTGTTGGGGTGTGCCTGTGGGTCGTCAGGCATAATGACCATGCCATTTCACCATACCCTACCCTGCAGACACTGACAAGTGTCACAGTGTGCCTTGGGGTCTTTGGCCCTTATGCACACCCCATTCCATCAGGAAATATGGTGAGATGGGTACGGTATAGGAGAATGTGGTAACGTTTGGGCCCGAAGAGTCCGAGGCACACCTTGATGCCTCTCACTGGCTGTAGGGTGTGGGTGAGGGTGGAATGGTATGAGCATTGCGGGCAAGAATCCCAAGTCACACCCCTGATGCCTGTCATTCTCTACAGGGTGGGGCTTTATGGTTGGAAACCCTAACGCCTTAGGCATTCGTTGGTATTTTCAC
This sequence comes from Neoceratodus forsteri, assembly GCA_016271365.2. Taxonomy (NCBI): domain Eukaryota; kingdom Metazoa; phylum Chordata; order Ceratodontiformes; family Ceratodontidae; genus Neoceratodus; species Neoceratodus forsteri. Next base: position 903,136,997 of record CM028131.1, on the reverse strand, counting down.
TCCAAATTTTCAACATTTTTTTTTGTGACCCCCACCTCATGAACAGTGGCAATATCAGTTTGTTAGCCGAAAACTGGTTTTGCACAGTGACTACGGCATTTGGCACCACAGGTGCAAAAACACATTCCGAACAGGATGTGAAAAATGACAGCGGTACTGTTCATGGGGAGGTGTAAAAAATGGCAATGTTGAAAATCTGGTGTGAAAATCTTAAAAAAACTGGTGAAGTCACGAGCATGCATAGAAACTGTGCAACACACACCCGTAATGTAACTAGTTTGGGGATTTTTTTACAGCAGATTGGTAACACAGGCATTTTGGGATCTCCGATCATGAACAGTGTCAGTGTGATTTTCTTTATCTGTCCCGAACAATGATTTCCCACAGCGACCACACATTTCTGCGCTGAAAGTGTGAAAACACATTTCGGCAATGTTGTAGAAAATGACAGCCATACTGTTCATAAGGAGGTGTGGAAAAATGCCACTGGTGAAAATCTGGACTGAAAATATTACAAATTCATGAACTTATGAGGGTGCATGGAAACTGACGTAATACTGACTCGTAACACAGTCATTTTATGGAGTTTTGTCACCAAATTTTCAACATAGCCATTTTAAGACCTTTGCTCATGACCAGTGTCGCTGTGATTTTCTTAATCTGTCCCAAACATTGTTTTCGCATACTGACTGTACTATTGTGCGCCACATGTGCAGAAACAAATTTTGGGTGAGATGTGAAAACGGTAGCTGTACTGCTCATAAGGAAGTGTGGTAAAATGTCGCTTGAAAATCTGGTGTGCAAATAATACAAATTGAAACTTGCCAGCGTGCGTTGGAACTGCGCAACGTGTGCTCCTAAAACAGGCATTTTTGGGAATTTTTTCACCAAATTTTCAACATAGCCATTTTAACACCTCTGCTCATGACCAGTGTCACTGTGATTTTCTTAATGTGTCCCATACATTGATTTCGCACACCGACTGCTCCATTGTGCGCTACATGGGCGGAAACACGTTGTGGGCGAGATGTGAAAAATGACAGCTGTACTGCTCATAAGGAGGTGTGGTAAAATGGCAATGTTGAAAATCTGGAGTGAAAATATTGAAAATTTGCGAACTTACGAGCGCATGGAACTTGCACAACGCATGCTCATAAACAGGTCATTTTAAGGAATTTTTTCACCAAATTTTCAACATAGCCATTTTAACACCTCTGCTCATGACCAGTGTCACTGTGATTTCTTAATTTGTCCCGTATATTGATTTCACACACTGACTGTACCATTGTGCGCTACATGGGCGGAAACACATTTTGGGTGAGATGTGAAAAATGACAGCTGTACTACTCATAAGAAGGTGTGGTAAAATGGCAATGTTGAAAATCTGGAGTGAAAATATTGAAAATTCGCGAACTTACGAGCGTGCGTAGGAACTGCGCAACACACGCTCATAAAACAGTCATTTTTTGGAATTTTTCCACCAAATTTTCAAAGTAGGCTTCTTAAGAGCCCACCTTAAGAACACTGGCAGTGTCGTTTCATTACTCAGTCCAAAGGTGATTTCACACAGTGACTGCGAAATCACCCTTTGGGCCCGAATAACGCCATGACAGTGACAGCATTCATGAGAAGGGGTCCCAAAAACCCCATGTTGAAAATTTGGTGCAAAAATTCCAAAACATGCCCAAGATATGCAGCAAAGTTGAAAAAACCCTATCTATTATATTATACAGCTTACCGGCATTTCCTCAGTCCCGGTCGGCTTTGAAGAGTGCAGACATGTTCCCGGTCCACCGAGATCGTCGCGCCAGGCTCCAGAGGAGGTGTGGGGTGAGGGGGTGTGAAGCAGGGTGCACAGTGGTGGGTGCGGTGGGGCAGGAGACTGCGAGGACCATTTTTTTTATTTACAGGTTTTTTAATGATTAAGACAACGCGGGACGTTTGCCATGTTGGGGTGGGCTCTCAGTGGCAGCTATAAGGATGTTTGGGGGCTGGAGCCGACGAGAGTTGGGCACCCGTCAGCCATACAAACTAGTGCCATGCTGGGGTGGGCTCCCAAGCGTGGCAGCTGTAAGGCTGTTTGGGGCGGGCTGGACGACGGGGACTGGGCACCCCATCGCCATACCAGCATGTGCCACACTGGGTGGGCTCCCAGCGTGGCAGCTGTAACACTATTTTGGGAGGCTGGAGCCGACAAGGTTGGCACCCGTCGGCTGCCTAACATATTGCACGTTGGAGGCGCGTCACACAGCCATGCCTGCGTGTTGGGGAGCTCTGCTCACTGAAGCGGAGCTCTCCTTTCAACTATATGCCATGCATTTTCAGCTGTCATAGACAGCTGGTGCAGTGATTGGCGAACTGCGACCGTGCCTGCAAACACACTGACTGAATTGGAAGAGGCTGACACACCTCTAGAAAACTCAGATGATGGCACTATGTCTCTTGCACATGCGTGCAAGCAAACATAAAAAGTGATAAGTAGTAGTCGTGACTCAGAGGACAAAAAGTGATAATAGTAATAGTAGTAGACAGCCATAACCTACCTTCCAGATCATATAGTGGTACTAGGTACCGCCAAGTAAGTCTGTGATGTGAAATGCAGTTGCTTGCTGTATTTGGAATCTGAACCCACTGATATTTATTTTTTTCTATTCTGTGCTGCTCATGTGATCATTCAAGTAATAATGTCCTGGCCTAGTCCGTCCTGACCTGACTTATTGCAATTAATTGCTGTCTCATCTAGTAGACCCTATTCACAAAAGATTTTCACTACAGGCAGGAATTCTTGAAAGTGTTTTGTGGATAGGGCCTGCTCAGAGCAGTCAATGTATGTTTTATTCAGGTATCATATTTGAAATTGAAGTGAGGAATCTTGACTTTGAGAAATGCGAGGCGCTCAGCATTTTCTGGTGTCAAACAAGATCGTGCGACAGTAATGATGTTACCATCTGAACTAAACAATCATTCTGAACACACGCTAGTCTGACTGCAATTCATGTACTTCATTGCAATGTTTACTAAAGCAGGCTACATATCTTGTTTGGATTTCCAGTACTGCAAAGGATCAGCATTACAACTGATATTGGGCTCTGCCAGGTACATTTCAATAATGGTCTGTGCTGAGCAGGGCTGAGCTGACTGTTCCGTGGGAGATCTGGACCCCTGGATCGAACCCGCAATCCACGGACCTGGATAAATAGGACTTCACCATAGAAGTCCAGTTCTGGGTCCGTGGAGATGCCATTTCCTGGATTTTGTTGTCTGTTGTCATGGGGATGCAGTCAGCATGTACAGCTGGCTGGCGGCATCCAATCAGGCAACAGAAGGTCACATGATGCATTAACGGTATATAACCATGCTGAGTGCACCACGTGGCCCAGAAGAGCGAGGAGGACCAGAGAAAAGCAGGAGCTGTGTTGCTCTCAGCAGCAGAGAGCAAACAAAAGCACCAAAACAAACAAACATTAAAACCACCACCACCAGAAGGAAAAGAAATCAATTGAGGAGCGATGGGGAGGGAGCAACAACAGAAAGGGAGGGGCAGAGAAACCGATCATTTGGGGTGGGTGAAGGCAGGTCAGAGACCTGGAGTCAGGACTGGGAGATAGTGGTGCTCAGGGGGATACAAAGTACTGTACTGTGTGTGTGACTGTGAGCAAGGGCAGACTGGCAAAATCTTTGACTTGGGCCATTCCATCCAGATCCAGAGAAGAACGGAGAGACTACTGGGGGCCCAAGAGAGAGATTAGTTACAGAAAATCCCAATGAAAGTTTTTTCTTTGCCTCAGACAGTGCAGCCATGTGTTCAAAAAGGGCAGGCTGGCAAAATCATTGACTTGTGCAATTCCATATCCAGAGGAGAGAGGAAGATACTACTAAGGGCCCAAGAGGGATTGCAGTTACAGAAAATCCCAAATGAAAGTTTTTGGTTTTTTCTTGGCTTCAGTTTGTGCAGTTGTCTACATGAGATAGGGCAGTCAGGCAAAATCTTTGACTTGTGCCATTCCATCCAGATCCAGAGGAGACATGGAGAGACTACTACTGGAGGCCCAGGAGAGATTACAGTTGCAGAAAATCCCAAATAAAAGTTTTTTTTCCATTTCTTGGCCTCAGACAGTGTAGTTATGTGTACAAAAAGGGCAGGCTGGCAAAATCATTGACTTGTGCCATACCAGAAAAAGAGGAGAGAGGAAGAGACTACTGGGGGCCCAAGAGAGATTAAAGTTACAGAAAATACCAAATAAAAGTGTTTGTTTTCTTCTTGGCTTCAGTTTGTGCAGTTGTCTACATGAGAAAGGGCAGGCAGGCAAAATCTTTGACTTGTGCCATTCCTGATCTAGAGGACAGAGGGAGGGAGAGACTACTGAGGGACCCAGAGAAATTTTAGTTACACAAAATCCCCATTTCTTTTTCCTGGCTTCAGTGCAGCTGTGTGTACAGCACAAGGACAGCAGGGTGGCAAAATAAATCTTTGTGCTGTCCAGAGGGGAGAGAGAGAGACTGCAGGGTGGCCCATGATAAACATAATAGTCCCAGAAATCCCAAATAAGATTTTTTCCTGGCTTCAGTGCAGCTGTGTGTACAGGGTAAGGGAAGCAGGGTGGCAAAATAAATCTTTGACTGTGATGTCCAGAGGAGAGAGTGTCTGCAGGGTGGCCCACAATAAATGTAACAGTCCCAGAAATCCCAAATAAAATGTTTCTCCTGGCTTCAGTGTGACTGTGTGTACAAGGCAAGGGCAGCAAGGTGGCAAGATAAATCTTTGACTTGTGCCATCTAATAATGAATCATGATCACTTACGTTCATTCACGATTTCATGTATTAAAAAAATTACTGTTCAGACAAACAACATACAAGTTAATGCTCCTGCCCTGTGCTGCTGGCTGTGGGTGGCCCAGGGATAATCTGACTTTATAACTTGCAGCAGGCTGTTTACAGTACAACACAAGTAAAGTACAAGTACTACACACAAGTGTCATCATCATCATCATCATCATCATCATCATCATCATCACTCATTCCCATTATTCTTTATCATTAGTTTTATAGTATATCATGTTACATTAAGTATAAACACTAACTAACCCCAGTGTGGGACTAAGCAGCATGCGCTAATGCACCATATGTGTCTGCAACTCAATTCAAATTCTGAGGCACACTTAACAGTTGCTAAATTTGGTCACTTAACAGTAACTGTATAGTAGGAGCCAGTCCGTAATCTTGAAAGGAAGTGGTGGTGTACTGCTGTGCTGTTGGTGCACTGTCAGTGTGTACACTGTACAGTCATGAGTCATGACTGTAAATTTGTCCCTGGCCTGTGGGTGGGAGTCATCAGAATTTGTTACAAAATGGGTCAAAGTGTTGATGAGGCACATTCTATTTCTCAGGTAGGCAGTGGCACTGCAAAAGACAGCAATCAGCCTGAAAAGGGAAAACAAAATAAAACCCCAAAAAGTAATTTTTTACATCTAATGTTTCATCATCCAAGTGAATGCTTAAATCCAAAAAAGGTGAATGTCTCGGATCATCATCAGTCCCAAGTAAGAAAAGTTATATAGTTAAAAAACTAAAGGTGTGGTGGGTACCACCTGTGGAGCAACAAACAGTATGGAACAATTGCATACTATGCTACTGTCAGTCCCTCATCTGATTCTTCTGAGGCTGAACCCAATGAGGGTAATACTAATAATAAAGATGAAGAGAATGATCAGGCAGCACAAGGTTTACTGGAGGGATGGAAATTGCAGATGAGGAAGAAACTGGCAGAAATGCTTTGGTTGTGGAGGGGGCAATGGAATAAACCACTAGAAGAATAGGCCCAAGAAAAATCCGAGGTGGGGGGAGACCCTGAAAAGGTGACTGAGGTGTTGTGCCTTGCTGGGAAAAAAAATTAAAAAATATCATCTTTTGTTTGGTCAAACTTCTCCATTAGTGCTTCCAATGAGTTGATAACAGCATGCACCATTTGTAAATGGCCAATCAGCACGGGTAAATAGAAAGGAGAATTGGGAACTTCAGCACTGAAAAGGCACCTAGACAGATGTCATAACATTACTGAGAAGTTCAGTTTTGAGTCTCGAAGAGAAAATGACAGTGATAGCTCACTACACTCAGGGGTAACTCCCATACATGAAAGCAGTGGCAGTCCCTGCAGCACTACTGAAACACCTCCACCACCACTTCCTGCCATTCGAAGGACTCCTCTGACTGTCACTGAAAGTGACCATGTGTTCAAAAGCCCTCCTCCTTCAAGGAGATAGCTTACCATCTCAGAAACATATGAGCTTAAAGCCAAATATGCCTTGACTCACCCTGTCGATGTTGCAATAACCAAAACAATTTCAGAAATGATAGCTGTTGATTTGCCACCATATGACATGGTTGAACATATAGGATTCAGGTGACTGCTTGAGTGCCTTGAACCTTGATATAGTATACCACCATGAAATACTTTCTCAACAACAGGGATTCAGAGCTTTACGATGTTGTATGTAAAAATTAAGACACATCTTGTGCAATGCTGTTGGGAGGGTGTGCATCTCACAACAGATATCTAGACAAGTTGTCAGCCTGAAACCTTCATGTCTATCACGGCACATTGGGCATGTTTTGATAATTCACATGTGACTGGGGGCAGTGAAGCATCGCAGTTTGCTGTTCTAAGAACGTTTTATTTTCCATCTGAACATACCTCATACAACATCAGTGAAGATCTCTGAAAAACAATACAGCAATGGCTCACTTCACAGGGTCTCAGTTGGCTTTATAGTTGCAGATAATGGGTCCAACATAAGGAAGGCCTTGAAGGAGGGGGCTTTTACCCTCCATTGCTTTGGCATTGCTTACATTTAATAGTTCACGGTTTTCTCAATGATGACAGGAGGAATAAGGCACTGTTAGCAGTCCTAAAAGAATATACACTCATTTCATTCAATCAAGTAAAGTTCATCACTTGTTTTAAAAATACAGCAGGAGCACAGTTTACCTTTCCACAGACTGATCCAAGACATTTCTGCTCAATGGAATTCAACCTTTTATATGTTCAAAGGCTACTGGAACAAAAGAAAGATGTCAGACAGTACACCTTAGAAAATAAAATTGGTGACTGAATGTCTATATTACTCCACCACAGTGGGCCATGCTGCAGTTTCTAATTTTCCTGCTCCAGCCATTTGAGAAATCTTCTGGGAGGTTAGTGCACACACAGCAACTTTCAGCCAGTGATACCCCTAATAAAAATTTTAAAATTCAGATTGAATCTGATTAGGGAAAAGTCAGAGAAGCAAGACAGTTCCATGATGACACAGGCTGCCAGTGTCATGTCTCTGGAGTCACTTAGAAGATGTAATTGTAACATCATCTTGATCTGCCTCTTGTAACATAGCCACACATCATATTGGTCAAGTGCAGTGCAGTCATAAAAAAGTTCGCCACCTGAAGACCTGATGACACATAACACAATACAGTCATTCTTCTCCTAGTTCCACAGTTGCTGCCAGCCACTGCCAAGTAATTAAGTATCACAAATAAAATACAGTAAAAATCTCAGTCCAGTTACTGTAACTGAGATGTAACAAAGCTAACATACCACTGCACACAAACAATAAAGAAATTCAATTAATTTTCAATTTAGTAGCATTTTTCTATGACATGTTTGCAGCCAAATATGAGGATGTGAGAAATGTACAAAGTGTATTCAGTTTCTGTGTTTCAGGCATCTGCTAAGCCATGCACTGTACAAAAATTAAAGCAGGTACAGTCAGGATCAGTTGCTGAGGCCAACGAAAGTGACAAGTAGTAATAATAAGGACAAAAATGATAAGTAGTACTGTGACTCCGAGGACAAAAACAATAGTAGTAGTAGTAGTAGAAGACAACAGTACCCTACCTTTCAGATCAGATAGTGATACCAGGTACCACCAAGTAAGTTTGTGACATGAAATGCAGTTGCTTGCTGTATTTGTTTTGGACTCTGAACCCACTGATGTTATTTTTTTTCTGTTATGTGCTGCTCATGTGATCATTCAAGTAATAGTGGCCTGGCCTAGTCCATCCTGACCTGACTTGTTGCAATTAATTTCTACCTCATGTAATAGACCCTATTCACAAAAGATTTTCACCATAGGCATAAATTCTTGAAAGTGTTTTGTGGATAGGGCCTATTCAGAGCAGTTGGTGTATGTATCATATCTGAAATTAAAGTGAGGAATGTTGACTTTGAGAAATGTGAGGTGCTCGGCATTTTCTGGATTCAAACAGGTTCGTATGTCAGTAATGACGTTACCAGCTGAACTAAACAATTGTTCTAAACAGACACTAGTCGGAGGGCAATTCATGTACTTTATTGCAATGTTTACTAAAGCAGGCCACATGTTTTGTTTGGATTTCCAGTTCTGCAAAGGATCAGCATTCTAGCTGATACTGGGCTCTGCCAGGTACATTTTAACAATGGTCTGTGCTGAGGTTGTGTTATTAGAGGCAGATGAAGAAGATATTACAATTACATCTTCTAAGTGACTCCAGAGACATGAAGCTGAACCAAGTGACTGTGGGATAGTGCTATGCTTGGCTGGTGGTGAAGAAGATTTGGCTGCAGTGGCTGAGGAGGAAGAGGGTGAAAGTGCTGTAACAGTAAAGGATGGGTCACCTGATGCTGTGCTTTGTCATGAAGAAGATTCTGAATGTGGAGCTGCTGTTGTACTCTGTTCCATGACAGCACACACCTCGTTAATTATTTCTTGTCTGTTTATCTCAAAACAAGTGTCATAATCATCACTCAATAGTTGCTTTAATTTGTATCGTGGGTCGAAGGTTGTTGCTTTAATGTAGCACACATAATGGTGCATTTTACATAGTCTGTCATCTTCTTCAACTTCTTTGATCATAAGTCTTGTTAGATCTTCTCGTATTCTGGAGGGCAACCTGCAAGTGTCAGCAGCACCACTGGCAGCCTGTGTGATCATGGAACTGTCTTACTTATCTAACTTTTTCCTAATCAGATTCAATCTGAATTTTTAAATTTGTATTAGGGGTATCACCTTGCTGAGAGTTGTTGTGTTTGCACTAACCACTTTAGTGATTTCCTCAAATGGCTGGAGCAGGAAAATTAGAAACTCCAGCATGGCTCACTGTGGTAGAGTAATAGAGATGTCTGCATCACCAATTGTATTTTCTATGGCATAGAAATGTCTTGGATCAGTTTGTGCAAAGTTAAACTGTGCTCCTGCTGTATTTTTTTAAACAAGTGACAGGCTTTGTTTGAGTGAAATGAGTGCATATTCTTTTAGCAGTGCTAACGAGAGCCTTAATCTCCCTGTCATGATTGAGAAAACTGAACTATTAAATTTAAGCAATGCGCAAAGCAGTGGATGTGAACAAAGCTGCCACCTCAAAGACCTTCCTTATGTTGGACCCATTATCTTCAACTATAAAGTCAACTGACAGTCCCTGTGAAGTGAACCATTGCTATATTGGTTTCTGGAACTCTTCATTGATGTTGTATGAGGTATGTTCAGATGCAAAATAAACATTCTTAGAACAGCAAAGTGCGATGCTTCACTGTCCCAGTCCCATGTGAATTATCAAAAGATGCCCAATTTGCCATAATAGACATGAAGTGTTCAAGCTGACAGCTTGTCCAGATACCTGTTGTGAGATGCACTGCCTCCAAACAGCATTGCACAAGATGCAACTTAATTTTTTACATACAACATCATAAAGATCTGGAATCCCTGTTGTCAAGAAGTATTTCTGTGATAGTATACCATATCGAAGTTCAAGGTACTCAAGCAGCTGCCTGAATCCTATATGTTCAACCATGTTATATGGCAGCAAATCAACAGCTATCACTTCAGAACTCTATTTGGTTATTGTAACAGCAACAGGGTGAGTCGAGGCATATTTGGCTTTATGCTCATATGTTTCTGAGATGGCAAGCTGTCTGCTTGAAGGAGGAAGGCTTTTGAACACATGGCTACTTTCAGTAACAGTCAGAGGAGTCCTTTGAACGGCAGGAAGTGGTGATGGAGGTGTAGTGCTGCGGGGACTACCACTGCTTTCATCTTTGGGCGTTACCCCCGAGTGTAGTTACTTTTTTGGATTCAAACATTCGCTTGAAAGATGAAACCTTAGACATGAAAAAAATAACTTTTGGGGGTTTGATTTCCTTTTCAGGCAGATTCCTGTCTTTTGCAGTGCCACTGCCTGCCTGAGAAATAGAATGTGCCTCGTCAGCACTTTGATCCATTTTTATTAGTATTCTAACATGCAAGAAAACATCCCTCTAACTAACATGATATCCTTCTAATGACTCCCACCCACAGGCCTGGGACAGATTTACTGTCATGACCCGTGACTGTACACAACACACTGACAGCATAGCAGTCCACCGCCACTTCCTTCCAAGATTACCGGACTGACTCCTACAATACAGTTAGTTACTGTTAAGTGACCAAATTCAGCAATTGTTAAGTGTGCCTCAGAATTTGAACTGGAGATGCAAACACATCTGGTGCATAGTGGTACGCAGCACAGTCCCACACTGGGGGTTGGTTAATGCTTACACGTAATGTAACATGATATACTATAAAACTAATGATAATAAGGAGGAATAATGGAGAATGAGTGATGATGATGACACTTGTGTGTACAGTACTTGTACTTTACTTGTGTTATACTGTATACAGCCTGGGCCACCCATAGCCAGCAGCACAGGTGCATCAACTTACATGTTTGTCTGAACAGTATTTTTTTTTAATACATGAAATCATGAATGAACGTTAACAAGTGATCATGATTCATGATTGGATGCATGAGTGAAAGATTTATTCTGCCACCCTGCTGCCCTTGGTCTGTACACACAGCCACACTGAAGCCAAGAAAAAATTATTTGGGATTTCTGGGACTGTTACATTTATCGTGGGCCCCTACAGTCTCTCTCTCTCTCTCTCTCCCTCTCCCTCTGGATCTCACAAGTCAAAGATTTATTTTGCCACCCTGCTGCCCTTGCCCTGTATACACAGCTATACTGAAGTCAGGAAAAAAAATTGGGGATTTCTGGGACTGTTACATTTATCATCAGCCCCCCTGCATTCTCTCTCTCTGCCCTCTGGATGAGTTTGTAAATGAATATTAACAAGTGATTGTGATTCGTGATTGGATGGCACAAATTAAAGATTTATTTTGCCACCCTGCTGCTATTCCCTGTACACATAGCCACACTGAAGCCAGGAAAACAATTGGGATTTTATGTAATTGTAAAATTTATCTTAGACACCTAGTAGTCTCTCCTCTCCTCTGGATCAGGAATGGCACAAGTCAAAGATTTTGCCAGCCTGCCCTTTCTTATATACACAGTCAGCTACACTGTTTGAGGCCAAGAAAGAAAAAAAAAACTTTCATTTGGGATTTTCTGTAACTATAAAATCTCTCTTGGGCCCCCATTAGTCTCTCCCTCTCTCCTCAGGATATGGAATGGCACAAGTCAAAGATTTTGCCTGGTTGCCCTATCTCATGTACACAGCTACATGTACTAAAGCCGAGAAAAGTAAAAAAAGATGTTCATTTGGGATTTTCTGTAACTGTAAAATCTCTCTTGGGTTCCCAGTAATCTTGCCCTTTCTCCACTGGATCTGGAACGGCACATATGTCAAAGATTTTGTCAGCCTGCCCTTGCTCATGTACATACAGTCACATCTGCCACACTGCTTGCCTTTTGCATCCCCACCACAGCAGCCACCCAGGCCACCACCATCTTCCCAGTCCTTCTGAATTCCTCCTTTCTCCAGTCCCACCAAGTCCCAACTCCTGACCTGCCATCACCTTCCCCGACAATCAGTTTCAACCCCCTTGCCCCAGTAGGTCTCCTTTCTCTGACTCTTCCTAGTTTCACTTCCTCCCTTCATATATTTTTTTTATATTTGTGCGGGGAGTTGGTTTTGTTTGGCAACTTTTCTGGTGGCCTCTGCTGATGTGCTCCTGCTCCTCCTCTCTGTCTGGGCTGCACTGCACACTCAGCATGGTTATATACCGTGAGTGCATCACATGACCATCTGTTGCCTTATTGGATGCCGCTGGCTACCTGTATGTGGAGCAAGAATGCTGACAGCATCCCCATGGCAACAGTAAACACAATGGCAGAAATGGCATTTCCACAGACCCAGAACCAGACTTCTGTGGTGAAGTCCATGTTTATCTGGGTCCGTGGATTGCAGGTTTAATCCGGGGTTACAGATCTGCCGTGCAACAGTCCACACAGCCCTAGTCCAGATAGTCAACTGCTGTTCTCTGGATGTGCTAGGTCCCAGCTGCTGGATTTGGGAATGTCATCTACTGGAATGCCATGGTCTTGTATGGCTTCTCTGGCTTCTTGCAGCACATGATATATTTTTATGCCTTTGTCCTAACAAAAATCTTTATCTTGGCAGGGTGTGGGATCTGGCATGAAATTTGTTTGTCTCTCAAGGATTTTATTATGTTGGTATACTGTAGATGCTTCTTCAAGATTTCCAGAGGAGACTCTTGATCCAAGTATTGGCGAGAGCCATTGTATTTGAACTCGTTCCATTGCCATGCTGTACAAAGTACCTTCTCCTTCATCCAATAGCTGGAGAATACAAAGAGCTAGTGCTGTCAGGAGATATGTATTAACTTTGAGATGTAGTCAGCTATCATTTCTTAATGCCTGAAGTATTTTCTTTTCTGTATGTTAATTAGAAGATCTACCACCTGGCAGTACTAGAGTGATGCGTGGAGCAGCACTGTGTCTGAAAACTAAAAAAAAGTCAGTTCTATTCCTTCCACTACATCATGAACACTGAGGTCAAACTGACTGTGACACCACTAGTAACCAGAAGAACCATTTATCACTGCCAGATTATTCTCATTCATGAAGCAGCAGGTATTGGCTTATCTTGGTTAGTAGTGATATCACAATTTCCTGCATTTTGACTGGTAACTTGTGAAAGTCACTGGTCAGGCTGCAAGGGTTGTGGTACCTCAATCTGTTTGTTCACATTTATGATGATGTAGTGGGAAAAAGAGAACTGACTTTTTTTTTTAGCTTCCAGACAGAATTTTACTCCATGCATTAGCCCAGTACTGTCAGGTAGAAAATCTTCCAATTAACAAACAGAAAAGAAAAAAAAAATTCAGATGTAAAAAGTGATAGCTGACTGCGTCTGAAACTTGCTATTAATTCCAGGTAGTACATTAGCTCTTTAAGCAGTATGGATCTTGCTCTGGTGTGCAGGTCAGCTGGCTTAGGGAGAAGAGCCCAATGTGCCCTTTCAATGGGGATGTCCTCTGCCGGTAGCAAGGCTAGCACATCTTTTAATAAGTCTGTCAAGTTGTCATACACTTTCCTGTTTCTGATCCCTCAGGCAGTCCTGTTAGCCAGAGGTTGTCTCATTGGGACTTTGCTTCTAGGTCCACACATTTTCTTGTAATGTTTCGGTGTAGTGGATCAGAGATTCCAGTGCAGCTGCCAACTGCAGTGCCCAGTCCTCCACCACTGTGACCTGCTCCTCCACTTCCTCTACCGCTCTACTCTGCCCAGTCTCTCATTTAGTTGATGAAACTCCTGTTTATTTTCTTTACGCTAGGATTCAATGTCTCTCATAAGAAAGTCAAATATGTTTCTTGTTAATCTTTCTCACTCACAATCTGTGTCATTGCTCGGGCTTCTCTAGCTGGTGGGAGACATGCTGTGACTGCAGTCAGAACTTTCGCCCCATGATCTGCTGCCATGCTGACCCAGTTTGCTTTTTAGGGTACTGGTTCCAGCTGTCTGTCCTCTCTCTTGGCTCCAGCTGGCATCTGTAGCCTTTTAAAGCAGTTTAATTTGCAGGGAGAGTATGTTTAATCCCTGGTGAGGATAATGCCATCTTTTCAAGCTACTAGATGCTCTGTGACATCACCAGATATCATGTAATGGGATCTTTGAATATATTGCCATGGAACGTCAATGGCAAGAAGACTGTAGAGAAATGGAAAAAAATATGGACTCACATTAGGAAAATAAATTGGGACATAGTGGTCTTGCAAGAGACATACACAACTGAGGAGGAATCCCAACTCCTGGGGCAGTCATGGTGGGGACACCCAACTTACAGCTAGCTTTACCTCAAAGGCAAAGAGGGGTGGCCATTTAAATGCACCCCTTCCTAACAATGAAAGTTTTACACCAAATCTCAGATGAACAAGGGAAATATCCCTTTGCAGCCCTGGAGGTGGGAGGGGGAACATCCCAATGTAGCAGCCATCTATGTAGTACATTTTGACAGTCCTAAGTTCTTCCATTGGCTAGCCTTAACCCTGGTGCACCTTCCAGGTAGTATAGTGATAGGAGAGGCATTTAATATCCCACAGGATCCAGTTCTGGACAGGTCAGCTGTAGTGCAGACAACAAAGATGGGAGGACTGTTCACTGGATAGGTCAGCCACTCTTATAAAATAACCTCCCAGGAGCTCAGTGGCCCTGAGGCAGATGGTGGAAGAAAGAAATCTCATACAGGCCTGGTGCTTTCTCACCTGATCAACTGAGAATACTCACTCTTCTCCCATGACCACTCCTTCTACACTCACACAGACACAGTCCTGGTCTCCCTGAAGATCCTCCAACAACTGGAGTCAGCGGAATATAGCCCCCTCATCCACTCTTATCATGACCCTTTGCTACTTAGACTGGGAGGGGGAACCCGCTCAAGTAGTGGAGATTGGAACCTAGGCTGATAACAGATGGGAACTTCAAAAGTACACTGTCACCGGCATTGCGGGACTAGTTCAAAAACAACAAGAAAGGGGACACCTCAGCATCAGTGAGGTGGGAGGCTATGAAGGCATATGCTCAAGGAGTAGCCATCTCTTATGTGACCAACAAAGGTCAGAAGAAGCCTAAGCCCAAAAAGACCTTGAGACTAAGGTCAATTCCTTTGAAAAAGACTTGATATCTTGCATGGATCCTACCAAGGGGAGAAAGGAACGGCTATTAAAAGGAAAACTGAACAAAATGACTTCAGCAGTCCTGGAAAGAACCCCCATCATGGAGCTCCTCTATCAGTAACTCACTGTGCTGCATTCTTAATCACTATGCACTAATACCTCCATGAAAGCCGCCTGAGCCACACGGGTCTCATCTGTCCTCCAGTGTCCTGGTAGGGCAGTAAACAACCACCCCCATCCACATTACATAGTTGATCCCCCCCTCAGAAAAGCTGATCTCCAGCATAAATTTCTTACTAACTTATATCCTGCACCAGGTGGTGAGGTCCCAGCACTGTGGCAGCAGCTGGTCTTGCCTTGGTGAGCCTGAGCATTCGTTCTCTACTTTTGCAGGCTTGGTGCAGCTCCTTTGTTCGTGCATGTGGGGGGGGGGGTTGTGCACAGGGAGGGTACAGCTGCAGCAAAGCAGAGTGGACCTTAACAATACAGATCTCAACCAGGTCACCTGGTGCTCACTACTCCTGATTTGCTGTTGCATTCAGTAGTGGATGTGGCTAGCAAGGGGCACCTTCTTTAAATGTCTGGGCTGCCAAAACAAGAGTGAGTTGTAATTCATTCACTCAGAAGATTAATGTTGGAGCATGAGAGGAGTAAGTGTACTACTGAGGAGCAGACAGAGAGAGAGCAGAGCCCACAAGTGAAGAGCAGAGCCCGGGGTTTCAGGCGGCAGCAGTCCAGTAGTGTAGGGTCGTTGTGGCCTTGGTAAATCTGCACAAGGAGTTGGAATGAGGTTCAGGTCATGTTCTGGTAGCTGAAGCAAGCTGTAGCTGAGAGCTCTGCTCATTAGGAGTCATGGGGTCAGTGTGTGCTGTCTAGAGAGAAAGAGTTTGGTGGTCAGGTGACTGGAGACAGTACTCAGCTAGAGGTACACAGACTTCAGCCTGCTGAAATGAATCAAGTCTTCATTTAATCAGGTACTTCTTGCTTTAAAAGAAAGACTTTCACAGTCTCAAACTATGGTGGGTGAGATGTGGCTGCTGGGATGGGACAGGACATTAGTGTTCCATCAAACTGGGTTTATAATAAATGTAATACTAGTGTTATTAATTTCTAGTATGGGGAACTTAAATTTATGACATTAAAATAGTTTAAGGTCACTGCTGGTTTAATCCTATATGGCAAATTGATTTTGGTGTGGATTCTCAGGAAAGGGAGTTGGAGGGTAGTGTCCTCTGGTAGTATGCTAGAAGTGGTACAAAACCAATGCTAGGGCAGGTCTGGTCTCACCAACAGCATGAACCAGGAGAGGCAGAAACTGGTACATGAGACCTCTGAACTGAAGTAAAAACTTCACTTTACTGTATGTCTAATCCATGTGGTCTTTTCAGTCATGGTTGTACAGTGTGAATGAGTGCTGAGGAAATTAATAGACATAGGGGTTTTGAAGGTGTTCTGCTGTATATTGTGGCATGCAGGAGTTTCTGCGTGTTGGAGAACAAAATTAGCAACAGGAGTCACAAGACCTTGCTTGGCACATTGATACAGGCAGTTATAAAACTGAAGAAAAAAGTGATAGAATCAAATATTTAGTTTATGTAGTTATATGGGTTGAATGGGGAGGGGGGTGCAAGTTGTGATGTACCCAAGCAAGTGCTGTTGCTAAGAAAAAAAATGCATTTTTATATTTGTTTAAAAACTGTGTTCTGCTGTCTGCTTACTGACTTCTTGGGCTTATCATGAAAATGAGACGCCTCATACCATGGGTTATCCAGTAAAGGAAATTTTAAAACAATAAAAAATATTTTATTTAAAAATGTATTTTCTTTGAATAAGTTGCTCTATAGAATAAAATCTGTTTGCAAAAATAGCAAGCGAACTTTTTTTTTGTAAACTTTATTTATTTCAGCAATGAGTTTATCAGCTAAACCATTACATATATGGCACCATAATCAGATATGCTGTACCAAGATACAGTATTTCACATATTCAATTTCTTAAAGATTTTAAAGTACCTATTGAAGAGATGGGTCTACTAATCTTTCTACAGAGAAGTTCAGAGGGTGTCATGAAGAGCTCTGTTCTTTACTAATATATATTAAAGGCTGGAAACCAAGGTTGTGCCATAGCATCTTCCACTGCGGCCCACATTTCCAGATACTGATCCACTTGACCTCTGACTACGTACTGTATCTTTCCATACTTCATACAGCCCAGAAAGTTACTGGCCCATTCAGAAATTGTAGGGGTGGAGGCTAGCCTTCAATGCATGGCCAAAACCTTTAAACCCATAACATTCCCCAACCTCCACAGCTTCATGTATTTGGTCCTCAAGGAGGACTCTTGCATAGGGTCACGTAGGGGAAGGACCAACAGTATCTCTGCTGGGTCCAATCTGGGGGAAACCCATCACCTTCGAGAGAACCTCCTGGACCCCTGTCCAGAAGTACCTCACCTTGTTACACTGCCATACCATATGGTAAAATGTACCAATATGTATTTGACATTTAGGGCACAAAGGTGAAACACTGGGGTTTATCGTATGAGCCAGCCATGGGGTATGGTATGTTCTGCGGAGAATTTTATATTGTATAACTTTTGCTCTGTTGTTCACGGAGCAGCTCATACTGTTGTTTACTATAGCATTCCAGTCACCCCCCCCCGTTAGACCCTCTGGGTGGAGATCCAGCTCCCATTTATTTTTAACGTTCATCAGGAAATCTGGCAAAGCCCTTTTCAAAATTTTGTAAGTTCTTCTCAAAGATTTAAACTTTGGGTCACTCGACTGTCCCCAAAAGTATTCCTCCAAGGGGGTTCTGTACATAGCAACCATCGGATCTTCTCCACCTATCAGATTATCATATGTTTCTCTTCATCTCCTATAAAAGAGGTAGTGAGCATCTTTCATTTTTTTTAAAAACCATTAAACCAGCAAAAGGGCTATAGTTATCTTCAGTCATAATATGTTTAAGTAAATATAACCCTCTCTAGGCCCATTGTTCCAACACTGGTTTGTCCCATATGGATAGACCTCCCTCTCTCTGCAATAATCTCCCAAGTAAGCTTTCTGGGGACAACCCCACTCGCATTCCCGTCCACTGATGAGGAGATTTCAGGCCCTCACCCGGCGTCCATACAGGGGTGATGAGGAACATAATTTATTAACTCCCTACAGGGGACAGAACATCGTGGTATACTGAAAAACCCTGTCCTCCTCCAGTTTAACCCAGGCTGGTTGCTCCTCTGGTTTCTTTAACAAGTCCAGGATATGGGCCAGCTGAGAGGCTACCAATAATAGTGAATATTCGGAGTCTCAACCTCCCTTCTCAATGGTAGCCACAATAAGGCCTTTTAATCCTCTATTATTATTCCATATTATCTGGGTTATAGCCCTTCAATGCTTTTAAAATACTTCTGAGAATTTTTAGAGTAACGTTTGAAAGAAATTAAAAATTGAGGCAAGATTGACATCTTTACCAGGTTCACTCTACCCAAGAGAGTCAGGGGCATCGCCCTCCAAGCCAGACAATCATTCTTTATTTTCTTAACTAGACTTTTCATGTTGTTGGTTACTAAATTTGATAATTTGGAAGTCATTTGTATTCCCAAATACTTAATTACTTTGGAAGGTTGCACTACTGCTTGACTTATTCTAATAGGGTCCCTCACACCCCCTAGAGGCATCTACTCACACTTGCTCCAGTTTATCTGATGGCCTGAAAGTGGGCCATATGCTTCAAAGATCTGAGACAACTCCCTCATAGCCTCCTCAGGGAAACTAATGACTAAAGGAATATCAGCAAAGAGCGAGATCACATGATCCACACACCACCAATTGAATCCCTTAATTCGGGGATTGCCCCTAACCCTCTGAGCAAGAGCTTCTATTGTAAGTACATACTGTATATTAATGAAGAGAGTGGGCACCCCTGCCTCGTGCCTCTCATAAGGGTGAAAGGGAGTAAAATGGTATTATTAGTAAGGATTTGGGCTTTTGGATTCATATACAAGCTTCCCAACCATTTCAACAATAGGGGTCCAAGTCCGACTTTCCGCAGGACTGCCATCATAAAAGGCCACTCTACATGATCGAAGACCTTCTCTGCATCAAGTGCCAGAAGACCTCCCGCCCCTCCCCAGGCCACCGATGCATTATATTAATAACTCATCTGATGTTATGTTTAATTCATCTGCCCTTTACAAAACCCCCCCTGATCTGGATGAATCAATTCGGGAAGGAGGCTTTCCAGCCTATTAGCCTGAAGCTTGGCCAAAATCTTGTAATCTGCATTTAGCAGTGAAATTGGGTGGTAGGAAGATCACAGAAGAGGATTCTTTCCCGCCTTAGGTAGGACCATAATTGTGGCCAAATTCTGCGAAGGTGGCAGTTCTCCCCAATGACTCCTCTATCATCCCCAACATCGTCTGGCCCAGCTCACCCCAAAGTATTTTATAAACCTCAGCGGATACCATCTGGTCCTGGTGCCTTGCCCTTTTAGTTTCCACCACCCCTTTAAGTTCCTCTATAGTGATCGGAATTCTAACTGCCTTACTTTGAGGTCATTAAGTCTAGGAAGTGGGACCTCCCCCAAGAATATATCTGGATTTGCTCCCTGAGGCTATTCCGTTGTATACAAGTGTGACTAGTATTTTTTAAATGCATCATTCATTTTCTGCTGATTACAAGTAACCCCTTCACCTTCCCTTATTACTCGTAAAATGGTTCTTTCTGCCCTCTACCTTTTGACCAACACTGCCAGCCACTTTCCTGCTTTATCTAATTCAAAATAGGAGAAGGATTTAGTCAAAATGAGTGCCCTCTCAATTTTATGAGTGGATATTTGGTTTAGTTCACCTTTCAGCTTCTTTAGGGTAACTAACTTAGAATTATTAAGCTTATTCATTAACTCCTGCTCTAAAGTTTGGACTTGTTATTCTAGCTCTTGCTCTCTTTTCAGGGTTAATTTCTTCTATATGAAGCATACAAAATGCTTCTCCTCATATGGAGGACTTAAGGGTATCCCAAATAATTCTAATATTGGTGTCACCAGGCTGATTCACAGCCAGGAAATCCTGCACATGTTTTTAATTGCTGGATAAATTTCATGTCCACCAAAGGTTGGGGTCCAGCCACCATGAAGGATTAAATCTAGGCTCTTTCCTCCCTTCCACTACCACTTTCGGGGCCGTGGTCAGACATCAGAATTGGACCATACTGTGCCTCAACTATATCTCCCACTCTGGCTTTTGTCAAAAATACATAATCTAGTCTCGTGTAGACTTTATGTGCGTGTGAATAAAAAGAGTATTCCCTTTTAGACAGATGGTTGAATCTCCAAGCCTCCAAAAGAGATCTCCCCTCTATCATGTGACGAAGTGTCTTCACACTTCTAGGGGCTGGCCCCCTCCTTATACCTGAATGATCTAGGTGCGGGTCCCGGTATGTATTTAAGTCCCCCCATTACTGTGTCATCTGGGTAAGGTGCCAGCGTAGTCTCCAAATGAGAAAAGAACTCTGGGAAGTCTATACTGGGGCCATACACAGACACTAGTGTTCTTATGGAACCCCCCATATCAACCACCCCTATAACATACCTACCCAGAGGGTCAGATACTGTGGATAGTACTTTATGCAGAAACCCTAGTCTGATCCAAATAGCTACACCTCGAGCTTTGGAGTTGAAAGGTGAAGCTAATAAAGTACCCCCACACAAACGCCGCAGGGCCTCCAATTCCTCCCCTGTTAAATGAATTTCCTGCTGGAATATTATGTCCCCCTACATTTTATTTTTAATCTGAGTGAACACCCTTTTCCTCTTGATGGCTGTTCATAGTCCATTTACATTCCATGATATCAGTGATATATTAGCCATAGTTATAACACCTCTCAATCAACTTTGCATGTCTTTTGTGCATATGTGATTTTAGATCCAACATTCCTTCACTGCCAGTATTAACCTTTTTTAAAACTTTATATATTTCCCCAAAAAGCCCCCTCCCCACCCCATAACTGTAACAACCAACGTTTAGTAACAAGAAAAGAGAAAGAGAGAAAAAAAAAAGTAGGACTTCCCCCTCACCCTTTTATTGTCCCCAATACCCACTCTTGTCCCTCTAATCCCTCTCTTGAGTTGAAACACAACTCACACTTGATCAAAACTCCCCTCTACTTTTCGTGGATTGAACAGCCATCCCCTGCAATAATTTCCCTTCATTTTGTATTAGTATTATGGATTAATTCCCCCTCCTCACATGTGCCTCAATGTAACCAGATAACATGTCAGGGATCTAGACATCAAGGGACCATACCCTCCAGCTCTCAGAGCCCTTTCCAAATTCACCTGTAGGTCTCCAAGTCTCCTCACAGACTAATACATTATTCAGTAAAATGGTAAATAAATGTCACTATGATGGGAGGTGTTCTGGGTAACACTGCCCCCTACTGTGAACTTTTTGGAGCAGAGTTCCCCAATACCATGGATTTAACAGCATTAACACAATTGCTCTTACTCAACAAAAAAAAGCATTGTAAAGCACCTCCTATTATTCCTTTAGTTAAGCAGACTGTGAGGACTTGGCCCATTAAATAAGTATATCAAACAAAACAGGAAGTAACAATTGCTGGATGGAGAGTGGAAACCCTCGAAATGGCCCGTTTTCTCCAGAGTCTCTACCACAGATCAATACTCAATTTAAACTCTTATACATTGCCAGAATGGACTTGACCAAGCAACTAATAGTCTGATCTACTAAACTCACATAGCAGTCCAGTACTTTCAAAGAGTCTTTGTTAATGGGGACCAAAGACATATTTTAAACCATCTCGAACATTTACACCGTGTGAACTTTCAATAATCAGAGTGCTGAAGTGATGCCAAAGGCCCAGACAGACCCTGAATGAAGGGCCCAGAGAAAAGGGGAAGAGGGAGCCCCCAATCCAACCATTATAGGTCCCTCCCAGAGTCGCAGATCAGAGAAGTGGCGCCCCCCCCAAAATGCTGCACAGTACCTTTTTCCTGGATATTCAATATGATTTCAATTTACTTTTGGAATGTCCAAACCTTGAACGATATCCAGTGCTGCAGATGGGTCAGTGAAGGCTCTAGTATTCCTCCAGGTGGCCTAACTATCAGTCGTGCAGGGTAGGCAAGTGTAAATGGGCAGTTTTTAGCGTGGAGCAACGCGTGCTTCTGCAAAGACCTGCCGTTGGGTTTGAAGTAGTCACGAATAGTCTGGATAAATACTGACTCTTCTTTGCTGCTCTAGAAGGATCCCGTCTTCCTCAATGCCTCTAGCACCATCACCCTGTCCTGATACCTCAAACATTTAACTATCAGGTGCCTGGGTCGTTGATCTGGGTGGGTTTTGGGCCTGGTGAGTGATGTGCCCTTTGGATCTCAGACTGCTATCATAGGGTAACTGCAAGCTAGAAGTAAGCCATTTTGGATAAATTTTATGCAGTCATTCCCTCAAGCCCCTCTGGAGAGCCTATAATTCTAATATTGTAGCGACATTCACGGTTCTCGTAGTGCGCTCTATTGCTTGCTTCAGGAATTCAATTTCTTTTAAAGCTTTCGTTAGGTCAGACAAATAAGCTGCCGCTCTGTCCTCCTGGACACTAACCCGTTGCTCCATGTCCCCCAGATGCCTTTCATGGGTTTTGACCTGTTTCAACGTAGAATTGACTGCCTGCTGTAGATGCTGTATTTGAGCAGTGACATTGTCGAACCCAGCCTCCATTCTGGTTCCTAGATCATATTTTAAGTCCTTAATTAAATGTTCTAAGTGTTGGTAGCCTTCTGCCATTATAACATTCGAGCTGGTCTTCATCACGACTCGCTCTGAACTTATGCCCTGTTCTGGTGGGTTTCTCCCTGGGATGGCTGTCTGTGGATCTTCTGGTGCTTTTTCAGGCCCAGCCAGGCCCTTTGCAGAGAACCCTTCGCAGGGATGATTTAAAAGATATTTTGGCTTTGTTCTTCCCTGATTTTGGATTCGACTACATTGACCCCCCTTAGGCTAACAAATTCTGCATAAAATATTGAGTTAATGGCACTGTGAAGAGGGGATTGTAAGGGATGTTCTCAGAGCTCCCAGATTAAGCAGTCATCTTGCTCTGATGCTAGGCCATGCTCCTCCAGATAGCAAGCAAACTTGAAATTATATTTTCAGAAATTAGATAGCAAAGTGACTTTGTTCCCATATTTCTATAGTTATTGTATTTATTTTTTTACTGAGGTAAGGTTGAGGGATAGGTTAATCTGTACTGCAGGACAAACTGGGATGGGTTGGCTTTATGGTAATGTCATAATGTGCTTAAGTGAGTGACATTTGTGAACTTGTTTACTTGGATTGTCATTTAATTTGTCTGCAATTTGTCTTTATCACCAAGTCTCTTTCAACTTGTCTCATTTTTATGTGTTTCAGATGTGCTGCTGCCCAGCTGCAGTCTTTTGCTTTATTTTTGGGGTGGGAGGGTATTTTGGGCAACATACTGTCATGTGGACTGTGGGAACTCTGGGGATGGAACCAGGGTACAACTCACAAAGCATGGGGAAGGGGGAAATGGGTAGAAATTGCATTAGAAATACCCTCCAAAATGCACCAGAATGCACTAAAATGTAAAAAAAATTGGGGGGGCCTAGGCTGCCCAACAGACCCCCCACCTATTATTTTATTTTTATCTGACTTGAGCTCCTCAGCCTATAGGACTCCTGGATCTGCCCCAGGAACCATACTACTTGCTTGAACATGAGACTATTCAGAAGGGGCTAGGCCAGCAAGTGGCTAGCATAGTGCCTTAAGTCTAGTGAGGCTAAGCGCTACATGATCTGCATTAACAACCAAGAGGGTAAGCTTTCTCCCAAACAGCAGGACATTGGGAGGGCATTTCATAAATTTTATTCAGAGCTATATAGCTCAGAGTTGGGACTTCCACTCCCTCAAATGAGGCCCAACCTCTCCCTCCCATCCCTGTCTCCCTCAGACAGGGAGGCCCTAGAGGCAACCACCGTGGGAGAAGAGATGCAAAAGGCACTGAAAACTATCTCTTCTTGAAAGGCCCCAGGGTTGGACAGTCTACCTACTGAGTTTTACAAAGAGCTCTGGATGGAGGTGCAGGGCCCAGTTGAGGATATTATTCAGGAGATGATGGAGACTACCATGTTGCCTCCTCCACAGGGTAAGACAAAAATAACTGGCCTCCCAAAACACTGCAAGGACACCATCCTGTGTGTGTTGTACTCCCAATGTCACTCTTGAATACTTACAACAAGATAGTAGTAAAGATCCTGGCAGGCCGCCTAAAGGGGATCCTACTGGGCCTTATTCACCCTGATCAGGAGTGTTTAATTAAGGGTAGACAGGCTAAACAGAACAGCAGGCAGACCCTGAATGTCAAGTGGAGATGGTTGGGGTGGGGGGCCCTCAGCCCATCCTTCTGACATTAGATGCAGAGATGGTCTTTGACTGGGTCAAGTGGCCCTTGATGTTTGTGATTCTGGAATGATTTGACTTCAGACCCCATTTTATATCCTGGGTCAATGCCTTTTATCAAAACCTGAGAGCCCAATTACTAACACATAGCCTCTCTGACCCATTCCCCCTCACAAGTGGAAACTAGACAGGACTACCCCCCTCCCGACTGCTTTATATCCTCACCATCAAGCCTCAGGCAGTGGCAGTTAGAGAACACCTGGGTATTACAGGCCTCCAGCACAAGGGTACCCACCACAAGGTGTCCCTTTTTGTGAATGGCATTCTCCTGTTTCTGGCCAAACCTTAAAGTACCATAACAGTCCTTATGGACATAGTTTGTGTCTGTAGTCCCATCTCTGGACACAAAATTAATTGGGCTAATTGTGAGTGGCTCCCTGTGGGGAAAGGGGAAGGGTGATCCCTCCTGGTCTTGGGAAACTTGCTGTAACCAGCATCCAACCTTTAATATCTAGGCATTCAGCTATTACAAAAGCTCTCCACAACAGGGCCCTTGAACTACAAACCTCTTCTTAGGTGTCTTAAGGAGGACTGTGAAAGTTCAAAGTCCCTCCCATTATCGCTCATCAGTAGCGTCAATACAGTCAAGGTAAGCATTCTCCTCCTTTGCCTTTATTTATTTCAGACCCTTCCAGTACTCATGCCCCTGAAGTACTTTGTGTCAATAAAGGATATTTAACCAATTTCTTTTGGTAGGGTAGAAGAGCAAAGATTAAACATGCAACCCTCTGATCCCCACTGGATTGGAGGGGGCTTGGGCTGCCCAACTTTTGATTTTATTATTTGGCAGATCAGTTGGCCTTTCTAAAGAATGCTATATGCCAGATACAAGACAAACTGGCATGGGTGTCCCTGGAGATGGGAGCAATAGAGGGAGAGGTACTTCTGGAGCTGCTGGCACTGATCCTGAGTGCAGAGGAAATCCACACCCTGCAAAACCCTTTCACAAAGAACTTTCTTGAGGTTTGGAAGACAGTCCATGAACTGACAGGCCATACTAATAAACTATCTCCAAAGTGGACTTGCCTATAGGGACGGGGAAGTGTCCCAACCCCATATAGAAGGGTCCTTGAAAGTTGGCAGAGGAAGAGACTGGCAAGGGTGGGGGACCTCTTTGAGGGAAGCAACCTGGCTTTCTTTAGCAACCTGGCCAAGAGATTTGCTCTCCCCCAGAGATTTCTTTGCCTATATGCAGATGAGAACCAGACTGGAGAGGACCCTGGGCTCCCTCCGATAAGATCCCTCCCCAATAAGATCCACAGGAGAGGAAATGCTCAGAGATGTGAGGAACACTTGTCAGAACCATAAAACAATTCTATCACCTCTTAACAGGATCTTCACCTGACCATCTCCAGAGGGTAAAATCCAGATGGGAAAATGACTTGGGAGTGCTCTCATGGACCGAGGGATGATGGGGAATGGGTCCAAAAACAACAACAACTACAATGTGCAATTAATAATAGACTAAGACAGGCTGTTCTCAATTATTAACATAGAATGTATTCACTCCCTTGCTTTCCCATTGCATTAGATCGGACAAATCAGAATTATGCCCCAAATGCAAAGTGCAGGAGGGAACATTCTTCTACATAGTATGGGCCTGCCCATACTAGGTAGCTAGTTTTATATCAAAGTTGGGGGCCACCTGGTGTACTTGATGTGGCAGACATACTGCTGGGATGATGGAGGGCAGGCCCTGAGAGCAAAGTGTATGAGCACCCCTTGTGAAAGTTGGGCATCACAGTGGGCAAAAAAGCAACAGTTCAGTGCTGGAGCCAGGACTCACCTCCAATAACAGCTTTTTGGTTGGGATCCCTCTCTGAGGCTCCATGAAACTAGAGAGGGCCCAATACACAAATCTTCACAAATTAATCATACAAAGCAATCTTGTCCCCCCGGAAAGGGCACTGGCTTTCCCATTTCCTTTCATTTCAACCTTGGCTGTTAAGTGCCCCATCTGAATGCCCACTGACATGTTTCTGTGCTTTTACTTTCATTTCAGAATTGGCTGTTAAGATATTTACAACTGATTCAGTAGTCTTAGCATTACTACATTTTACTTAACATAGGCTTTGTAATGTGGTAACCTGTAACACCCCTTCTAGCCTCTGTCTTTTCTCCAATTGGTGAAGATGTGAATAATGAGTATGCTTAATGCATGTACTACCAAGTTATACTGCTTGCTAATAAAAAGAGTATTCTTTTTTTAAATATAGCAAGGGAAGACAAATTTACAGAAGGTATATGAACTATAAGCTGAATTGTGTCCGAATATTATGTTTCCCAAAGTTTTACCAGATGCATTAGTAGCCCTTTAAATAACACAAGTTCCACAACCAAAATTAAGTCCAGCAGTTTGGGGTTTATTCAAACAAATGTCAGGAATTATATTCTCCTCTCTGGAAACTCTTTTTTGCCCTCAGCAAGAACAGAATGTGTTACCATCAACCTCTTGGTACTCTAGCCAAGGAATGGATGATCACATCCACCTTCCAGTCTGGGAGCTGCCCAAAGAAATATATCAGGGTCTTACTAGCTGGTCAAGACAGCCTTTTGACAGAGCCAATGGTCCTTCTTCCCCTCTACTTGGGACTACAACCTACATGGACTCTATTGTTTTAATGACAGTTCAATCTGCCTTACATAGTCTGGTCAGTCAGCAATATGCATAGCCTGGCAATGGCCATAATTCATTGTTGCAGGCCTCCACTTGCTCCTGTAAACTGAGCTGGTGCAATACCCAGGCAAACAGCTCATCTTTAAAGTTTTTTTTTTACTTAATCTCTTTGACCAGGAAAGCACAAGGAGCCACACATACATATCTGAGAAATGCACAACCTGGGTTTGCTCAGAGCCTCAAACCACTTAATGGACATTAAGGAGATCCCAACTGATGCCAGCATGAGGAGTGGGATCTGGTGATTCACAGTGTCAAAGACCTCGGGTAGGTCAATGAAAACCTCATAGGTTAGACGTTTTTGGCCCATGGCTGTATGTATGTGACTTGGGATCGCTCAAGAAATATCCCTCCAACCACTTAATGGACAATTAGGAGATTCCACTGATGCCAGCATGAGGTGGGAACTGGTGATTCACAGTATCAAAGGACTTGGGTAAGTCAATGAAAACTGCATAGGTTAGAAGTTTTGGCCAATGGCTGTATGTATATGGACTGTGAGCCTAAGCAGTGAAGAGACTATGGAGTGATTAGCTCTGAAACCTGATTGGAAAAGGCTAAGGAAGTCAGACTAGACTGTTTACAGAGGAAAGGAGCACACACCTCACTCCAAAAAGGTGCTCCAGTCAAAAAAGACTCAAGAAAAAGAAGAAACTGGGCACACACCAGGCACTGCAAAATAAAAACACATAACTTTTCTTGATTAACAAGCATGACAAACACAGCTGAACTAACGCCCTCTAAATATCAGCTCAGCACAACATATCTTCCTCAGGGGGTGAAGTTAGCAAGCAAACACCACCAATATATGCCCCAACTAAATAATCAACATAAAGCAAATTTAGTGGTGCATAATTCAGTTAAGTGCAATACATCTGTGCCTAACCAAATACAACAAAACAATTAAAAACCTACATGCAAAGTTAAAACAAGATAAAAGGCAGTTAGTGATGGTCTGAAACTCTGCAGAAAAAGGAAAGGAAATTGAAATGGTGGTGGGGTGGGAGATCTGACCAATACACCTAAAGTCATTTGTTCAAACTAAGCCAAAGCTAAATGTAAATTATACAGGATCTAGTCAAAAATAGAAAAGAATCATTATGTGTGACTCCATATTTTAGTCCTCTCAAATGAGAAGAAGAAAGAGAAGCGGAAGAGAAAAAAACAACCACTACACCCATTTAATAAACAATATTTTAAGTATATAAACTCCTGCAACAGAAACAGGCTAAAGAAGCCAGAGCTGTTTAAATAGGCTGTTACTTGGGAGTTCTTATATTCTGGATAGGAAAGGGAGAAGAGAGATGGGTCTGCAGTTCCCAACTTCTTCTAGATCACAACCCTTATGAAAGCGTAAGATATTATCCCATTTCCAGGAAAATGGCACTTGTCCAAATGTCAGGAACAGATTGACAATACAAGTGACTAGGTGTGCTAACACAGGAGGTTCCAGGAGATGTTTTCCGTTAATTTCATCTAGGCTTCAGCTCTTGTGAGGGTTTATTAACTGCTAGGATTTTACACTTCGGAGCATGTTGTTTCAGTGAAACACAAGTGGTTTACTGTTATAGGTGGAGAGGTGGATTGGGGGGTTATCCTTAACACAGTTGGCAAAGAAGCAGCAGAAAAGGGACATCGTTACCACCTTACTAGACTTAAATATAAGAAAGAAGTTCACTCAGAGAGGGGGGGCACAAGCTAGCAGAGGGGTGGGTCAAACAGATTATGTACAACCCTTTTGAAACTGTGCAGGGTTAGAAATGTTGTCCTATAGATTTATTTTGAAATAGGCATCCCTGGCAAGTTTTGTTTCCTTAGTGCATGGGTTTTTACTATAGCTACATATGATGGAGGAAAAGAAGGGGGTCAAGTGAAGTCCTGTGGTATTGCCATAAGACATTTCTTTGAAGAGAAATCTAAGTTCAGCTGTGACCCATGGAAGAGGATTGCCACGAGTCATGAGTTTGCATGTAGAGGCATGCTTGTCACAGATGACCTTCAAGATGCGTTTAGGATGGGCAGTGCACGATCAACAGCAACATCCAAAATAACAGGGAATCAATATGATCTCTGAATAAATCAGGCATGATACCAGCCTCAATGATTCTCTGTGGATGATAAGAAAGTACCAGCCAATTAGAAACTGTTTACCAAATGTGGTATTTTGGCAGGTAGGGCCATTTATTTGTAGAAAGCTTAAAGCATGGACTTAAGCTCTGATTTTTTTTTTACCACAGAGGAGTTATGCCAGTTTAAGCTTGTGTCCCCTAGTAAGAGAATCTTGACCTAAGAGGGTGCAACCATACTGGTTATGGTGTTTAGGACTTCAGTTAGGGAACCTGAGGAAGCTGCTAGGAAGCAATAAATATGACAAATAGATGGGTAGTCGTAGTAGTAATAAAAATCTTTATTTTTGACAGGATAAAACCAGGGTAGGAACTTTGGTGTTACAGTAGTTTGTTCGTGAGGTACTTCTGTGAGCTATGACTAGAATAAGGCACCTCAAATATTACTTTCTTGGCAGTTTAAAATCAGTACACCACCACCACTCTATTTCTGGTCTTGTCCATGGATGGAGTAACCAAAGAGTGCAACCTGCTTTGTCTGTGCCACCAAAGCAGCTAACTCCTTTTCTCTCTTTGCAGTCCCAGGGAGTACGCTTTGTGCCTCCCTAAGTGTTGGGGAGAGACATTCTTGGACAGGCAACAGGGGGCTTAGGGGTAGTTGGATCAGTACTGTCATTAAAAGTATATGGGGCAGCTACCCTGGCATAGACAGGGCCAGCTGCAACACTGGCCCTTGATTCTGTGCCATTCATACTCCCTGAAGTCATGGAATCCCTTCATCCTCTGATGTAAACATAGAGGATGTGGCTAACATGGTCACAGGTCCACTATAAATTACCAACACTAAATACTAGCCCTTGCCCCAGTTCCCACCTCAGCAAGCCTCTAGTCCATTTGTCTTCACTGCTAGTTTCTGAAGCACTGGCTATTTTTAGTGTCTTACAAAATTAAGTCTTTAGGACTCCTGGACATTCCTATGCTAGACAGAACTTGTACAGGTTTAAGCTGGGCTAGTTCTTGCTCTGGGTTGAGCTTCACTTCCACCTCAATGGTAGAATGGCACACTGTTTTAACAAAGGGAATTATACCTGATCCATGCCACTAACCTCAATCACATGGCAGCCCTCACCCTCTTCCCTCACAGGGTAAGGAATGTCCTAGTCTTTTCCAGGGAAGTCTTCATGCGTTCCTGATTGTACCTCTAATTAACCAATGCCTTAACTCTTGTCTGAATTTGCTCATTGTAAAGGTTGGATAAAAACCTGTCACATTATGCAGAGAGAGTTAAAGGCAAGGATCTATTCTGTTCTCTCCATTTCTGCCACTTGTCTGTCTCTGCTGTCTGATTGTGCAATCAAATGTTTTCGAACCACAGAAACTGATTACTCTAATGGACCCACAGTTTCCCACCCTTGCTTCCTCCTGCCCCTACTTGCTGTTTCTGTCTTTTCTTCCCCTTGCTTCTCTGCAGTGAAAACCTATATGTGAAGTTTTATGTGAAACTGGAATCCTTTGGTTTGCAAATATATATATAGTTATAATATTGAAATGATTGCAAAAACCTATTTGAAACTCAGGGGGTTAACCTTGAGATGCAGTTTGACCTCCACAAGCTCATTTGCAGAGTTGTCAACAGGAAATTAGTTCTGGGATACAGTGTTCAATTTTGTTGCACCTGCAGGAAAGAAGTTTATAAAGTTCTGAGAGAAACAGAAGATGTATCTTAATGAGCTCAAGATGCAGAAGTTAATTGCCAGGAAAAGACATTATACATAAGGAGAACAATCTTTTGTTATAGAGAGTTTAGAAATATCCTCAAATGAAGGACTTTGTTTTGTTTGAACTGCCTACAGTATATAAAAGAGCTATCCTGCACAATTTTATTTTTTATTATTGTTATAATAGTAAAAATTATAAAATGCTACTTCAAATTTTATAACTGCTCCTGGTTTGCCTGTGCTTCCTGACCTATGCACTGATGACACTCATCACCTGCCCCACCAAAGTCATACCAAATTGTTTCCACTAAACGGTCATTGCATAGGAATCTGGATCTGTGTTTTACCTTTGCCAGCAGCTGCATAAAAACTGTAATTTTTCTTGCCACCCAACATTAATGGCAACAGCTGACCCATTGAGGATCTACAATGACAACCAGGAGCACAGAGGGCACTAGAACAGATGGTGGTGAACCTTTATACTTAACTAGTTGTTGTTTTTTCACTTTAGGCTGCACAAGGAGTTATACTCAATCATGTACACTGAAGCCCACCAGGATGATGCCTAACTCTGCAGAATTCTGCAGTAGATTTACTGCAGCAAACAATGCAGTTTCAATGGGAGTTAATCCCTTTTGTCATGCAGGAAACCTGTGACACTGCACTTCATCCTGGCGTGCTTCACTGTAACTCATGTCTTTGCAGGAGGTACCTTCAGAGGTCATGACAGCGGAGGTGCAGGTGGCCACAGAAGATTTCCTAGTGCTGGAATTAAATGCAAAAGTATTTGTCTTCAGGGGTGTTTTTTTTTTTTAAATTAGCCCTTGGGACTGATAAAACACACACAAGAATGGCGGTCTTGGTCTTCAGAAGGGCAGATTTCAGCAAATTCAGACAGGTGGTTCAGGACAGGTTAGATGGGGCAGGCAGCATAGAAGGTGTGGAAGAGAGATGAGGGTAATAAAATGGGCCATCATTGAAGCATCACAGCTATGCGTGCATAAAATAAGTAAAAGAAATAAACTTAGGAGACCACTATGGTTCTCGAAAGGGTCAGGTAAACAGTAAGAGTCAGAAGGAAAGCCTTCTATAGATTTAAAGAAATGCAGGGGAAGTAGAATGGGAGGAATATGTTCAGAGGAATACAGAAGCAAAGAAGGTAATTAGAGGCAAAAGCAGACACAGAGCTGCAAATAGCCAAGGGGTCAAGCACAGAGAAAAACTCACCCTTATGATCTCTCCTGAGAGCAGCCAACTGCCCAGCTGCCAGAAGCAGGAGAAGCCAACTGCCTCAATGTTTCTGGCTCCCAGCCAGGAACCTACCCTAGCGCTCACAGTCTCCCAGTTGCACTGACATTAGCATTTTACCAACCCCATGGACTGGCAAAAGGAACTAGGAACCCTACACCAAAGCAGCAACTGCTTTGCACAACTGAGCAAAGAATGATTACCACAGCCACAGTGATGCACACCAAGGGACCAGGGATGGGTCTTTCACTTACTATGAGAGACCAATTCTGTTACAGATAATTTCACCTCTCTGTAAGGGAGTGCGGAAAGAAAGTCAATGAGCCAAACAACAGAGGGAAACACAAAGGAGCACTTACAAACACTCCACATACCTTTCGCCTGCTCCAACAACCTCAGAAAGAGGGTTAGGTAAAACAAAACGGACTACCAGCTTTGTTTTCTGGTGAACAGTGGCTAGAGCTGCAATAGAGGATGGAGTGATATTCTTAAAGTCCTCTGTCTGACAAAGTGGTCAAGAACAGTAGGTTAAAGTGCACACAGTTGTTGCCCTGCTCCTTTCTAGACTCAATAATACCTAGGAATGCAGTGGGAAACTCTCCCTCTGCCCAAAAAGAAGATGTACATCAAAGTGCGGGGGGGTGTCAAAAGGCAACATAGCCTTCCTAGGTTTCACAGTGAGGGTGCCATGGTCAGTCTCCTCCCCCCAGACAGTTTTACCATCTCTTGTCACAGTGATTGACAGCATGATATGTTCTTAGCTGTGACCATTATCTTGTGAACATCATATTACCAGGACATAATTTTGTAGCTTTCTGACAGACTGGTGATCTTGTTCCCCTTCTAATAAGTTAGCAATATGTTTAATGGAACCTCTTGAAAACATGCTTGTTTAAACAGTCAGTTATGATTAAATGGCTCATGTTATACTGGCAGCAGATGTATGTAATGTCAAATGAATAAAATGTTTTAGTCTGTACAGAGCAATGGGCATTCTAAGATGAGTGTCCTGTAAAACACTGTACCTTTACCATAATGGTAAATTAATATCTTTTCACTGTTGTGCTTTCTAGCAGTTGATAATAATGACGATTTGTACAGTACTTGGTGAGCAAGCACCTCAATGTGCATACAGTTAAAAAAACTATCAGAGAAAATAGTTTTCAACATGAAACCTAAAATAAAGGGTGCAAATATGTATCACAAATAAACTAAATCAGCATATGTCATAATATTGATACTACCTACATGTACATACACAATAAATACATTGCACACAAGCCAACAGTTTCAGAATAATGCAATATACTTCAACAATATCCTATGATGGTTTCAAACAAATGAGCTGTGGGTCAGCACTAAAAAAAAAAAAACCTGTCTCCATGACCTTTGATACCAGCCCAAAACTGGAGAAACTTGCATCTGTGCTCATCTTTTCCACTGTGAATGGCTCCCCACTTCAAGTGGTTCCTTTCTTCAAGTATCTTGGTGTGTGGCTTGAAAGCAAGCTTGACTTCACTGCCCACACTGACACTATCCATGCCAAGCTGTGACCAAAACTTGATGCCTTGTGCCGGTCTGCCAGCACAGCAGTAGTACTACTGCTCACAACACTGACAACCTGAGTTCGGAAGCGAGCCTGAGGTGTTGGAGGGCTAGCTGGGGGGAGGAGGATCAAGCATCCATGGATCACTCTCCTCTTCAAGAGGCAAGGGTGGGGAAGAGCTCAGTGATCAATAGGCCCCTGGCAGAAGCCAGAGGAAAGGCAGCCTGAGCCGAAGGAGATGGGGGACATGGCAGACATCGGCGTGTGCACCTTGACATCAGTGCACGCCACGTGCTCCATGGGGAACAAAAACAGGAAAAAAGGCCTGGAGGCAGAATGAAGAGGAATGCCCACAGACCCCGTACACAACCAGCTTGGCATGCTGGCTAGAACTGAATCTGCACCTCAGTGGAGCTTGGGGGGGACACCCGCCAACCCCATTGGGGAGGGCAAGCCCTGGCAAAAGATGGCAGGAAGGTAAGTCCTGGCACACGTAGGGGTAACAGGGCTGGGGCACTCCTCTGAAGGACGGCTGTCGGAGGAAGAAACAAACAAACAAAAAAACTTGGTGCCTTGTACCACAATGTTGTCTTTCCCTACAGGTTCACCACAAGCTTATCACCAGAATAGTTCTCAAAGTCTTTCACTACGTATACTTGGTCTATGGCTCCACCCCCTCCAACTCCCTGGCCAGACTGGATACCCTCTGTAACTCCTGTCACTTTGAAACCAACTCCTCCTCTTAAACTCATCACTGCTCA
Source organism: Neoceratodus forsteri (assembly GCA_016271365.2). Lineage (NCBI taxonomy): Eukaryota > Metazoa > Chordata > Ceratodontiformes > Ceratodontidae > Neoceratodus > Neoceratodus forsteri. The sequence continues at coordinate 903,102,548 of CM028131.1, read as the reverse complement.
CTTTACTCATCACCATACACCCCCCCCACCTCCCATCGCGAGATGCACTGTTCCCCCTTTATATCTAAATACTGGGTTGGGTCCTTTCCTCCTACCTCTCATCACTCCTCTCTTGCTCCCTCCACTCCAGGGATTCTCACACCTTTGCCTTACCACATCCCCATACCTCAGCTGGACAATCAGCCTTCACCTATCATCTTCCCTCACTTTGGAACCAGCTTCCCTCTTCCCTGTACTTCACTACCTCTCCTGGCTCCCATTGATATCAACTGAGACTCCTTCCCTCACCCTCTTGCTCCTGCCCCCCTCACCTTAACAGTCCCCCATATACTTACTGAAATGTTCAACTTGTTGCTTTGTCTAGTTTGTCCATTGTGCATTTTCTGCAGTCTGTGTCCTGACTGCACTTTATTGTAACACTGAATTAATCTATGCTATGTATTTTTGTCTTTTGCTCCCCTCCCTGGCTCACACCAGGAAATGAGCCTTAGCTCAGTGTGCCTCTTCTGATCACCAATCTCATTCTCAAAATAAATAAAAATATATATATTCTGTACAAGAAGGTGCTGTAAGCAGCACAATGGCAAAGCTGAGAGCAAATGTAGAGGCCAAATCAGGAAAAATTACAGGCCACTATTAAGATGTTAATATCTATTCTTATTGTAACTGGAAGCCAATGCAGGTTATAACCAAAGTGATGTATTCTGGCTTTAATATGTACCAAGAAGCAAGTCACAGACTTCATACATACCTGAAATCTAAGGTGAGAAGTTGCACAAATTAGGGTTAGCATTCTAAAATAGTAACTAGTGCTCAACACTTCAAGGAATTCAATAGCACAGTCTAGGGGTATGTTAAAGCATTTCAGTGCAGGCCTCCAGAATGTTGTGAAGTATGAGTTGAGTGCCTTATGCCCCTAGCAGTGCACTAAAATGCATTTTCCAGCACTCTGGAGTGTATTACAGTGCTTATAAAATGACTTGCTGTTGTTGTGCATGTAAGGATCATACATGGGTGCCTCAGAAGACAAAGGTGGTAATTTAATTTAATCGTCCCCAACTTCACAAGCTGAAATTACCATTGAGTTCTGAGCATAGTAACTCATGCATAATGAGTTCCTGTATATTACAGGTCATCTGGCACATGTCTGTGTATGAGTGAAGCCACACCTACAAAACCCAGTCATGAAAAACAAAAAGAAACTGCGCTCCAAATGAGGACCAAAGTGCAACAATTGCATGTAGAAAGTAGTGGTTTATTCTGAAGCAGTGCACATCAAGAAAGAACTGGAACAGTCACCCCTCTAATGTCTATTGTACTGGGTGTCTGTTCCAGGTCTCTCTCAAAGTGCACTGCCTCAGAATAAAGAAACCACTATTTTGTACCAGCAGGTGTTGCACTGTGGTCCTCAGTTGGAGCGTGGCTTTGATTTTCTTATTGTAAGCATAAGTAGCCAATTTTGGGGCCAAGATTATTGTTGTTTGTTTCTCAGTGTGTAGTTTCTGTCTGAGATGATGATCCAGCCGCATGACCAGATATTTGTATAAAGTAGTGAGCTGGAGATTATGATCGTCTGGGGTAGTGATAACCATCTGTTGGTTAGTGGATCTGAGTTTCTTCGGGGACCCAAAAACATTATTTGTGTTTTGTCAGAATTCAGTATCAGAATATTCTGTACAAAGAAGGATTGAACCTCATCAAAACTGCTATAGGTAAGATTGAGGGCATATTCCTCCAGTAGGTATATAGAGTGGTATTTTGTGCATATAGGTGGAAGTAGACATTCTCAGACCCACAGCATAAGACACTGATGAAGAATGAGAATAGGACTGGATCCCACAAAATGGTTGGGGATGCCCGACACAATGGGCTCACATTTTGTTTTACCCCTCTAATGGTTATGATCTGGTGCCTGTCCCAGAGATAATTTTTGAGCCAGTTTATCACAGAACTGCTTAGGCCCAGCATATTCAGTTTGTATAGGAGGAGCACATGATCCAGGAAGTCAAATGCCTGGTACAGGTCAATGAGCACGACCCCTGTGAGTAGCCCCTGTCCATGTCAGTTTGGATGATACTGGTTACCTTCAGCAGGGCGGCAGTGGTGCTGTACATGGAACAAAAGCCAGGCTAATACAGGTTTCAAATGTTATTTTTGGTAGTAAACTCATTTATATGAGTGACCATGAGTTTCTCCAGGATTTTGCAACCACAGGAGGCAAGAAAATAAGGTGATGGTTACCAATTAAACTGTTGCACCACTTTTCTGTATCAGAATGACCAGAGCCTGCTTCCATTTAGTGGGAAGTACCCTAGTATTAGCCGCACATTAAACATGTATGTAGGACTATATCATCTGTGTATAGGTGGAAGTAGACATTCTCAGATCCACAGCACAGAGTAAGTCATTGATGAAAAGTGAGAAAAGGATTGTGCCCACATGGAACCTTGAGTCGCTCAACACATGGGTTCAGGTTTTGATTTACCCTTTAACAGATATGATTTGGTGCCTGTCTGAGAGATCATTTTTGAGCCAGTTTATCACACAACTGTTTAGTCCCAGCATATTCATTTCGCATAGGAGGAGCACATGGTCCAGAAAGTCAAATGCCTTGTGCAGGTCAATGAACATGGCCCCTACCAGTAGCACCCCTGTCCATGGCAGTTTGGATGTCACTGGTTACCTTCACCAGGGCTTTGGTGGTGTTGTGCATGGGACAAAAATCAGATTGATATGGGCTTAAAATGTTATTTTGGTAGTAAAACTCATTTATACAATTGGACATGAGTTTCTCCAAAATGTTTGCAGCCACAGGAAGCAAGCAAATATGGCAATAGTTGCCACTTAACTTATTTGCTCCACTTCTGTGTAGCAGGGTGACCAGAGTCTGTTTCTATTCAGTGGAAAGCATCCCTTGGGTTAGCCACATATTGAACATGTGTGATAAAGGCTAGGTGATAATGGGTGCACCAAATTTTAAAGGTTTGTTAGGGATGCCCTCCATGACACCAATATTATTTGGGTTTATTGCAAGTAGCACTTTCATCACTTCCAGTATTGTAACAGATGAATATGTACACTTTGGTTGCCCCTAATATGTGTTATTGCCATCTTGGGCCATGGCGATATTATTGGGAGGATAAATTACTTTGTTCCCCAGGCCCATCCTGGTTCCTATCATATACCAATTAGTAGAAAATGAGCCAGTCACCAAATATTAGAAAATTGTATTCTTATTTTATTGTACTTATTTCCCACTTCTTTTCTGTTTTTCCCCTTTCTTTCAAACAATGCATATGAATGCAGTATCAATATTCATAAACATTTCAGACAAATGTCCTTCATTAGTAAGATTGTACTGTATCTAAAAATAATAATCCCAGTATTAAACTTCTGTTCAAAAAAATGTTTTTCCACATATTTCTCATATTAGACTCGTTAGCTCACCTTTAGACTGTTCCATTCAAATTCATCTCTAATTCAGAAGAGGTGTTTTAATATATCTCAGTTCCTGTAAGATATCCCAATATATACCAGTAAAGAGCCATAGAAATTCACCAGTTCAATCCATCTTTGTAAACACATATTTTGCTTTTTATAAATATATATCCATTTCTTTGGTATTCAGGCAGTAACAAAAACAGAAAACAAATTATATCTAAGCATTATTTGTAATGCTCAGCTTACTTAAATCAGTCAATAATTTATAAAAGGAAAATTCATTCTCATTTGCTTGCTAGTCTCCTGTAACATCCATTCCTTATAATTAAAATTGTGAACAAGCAAACAGTCCCCTCGCCACTGTTATAAATCTCACCAAAGTATATCATATGCACATACCTAAAGTTAATCAATTCAGTAACTCCAGAGCACTGCAAATACAGAAAGTGAAAACAAATTGTGTCACATTGCTCCTTTTATATCACAAAAATTTAGTTTCTGTCTATTTAAAATATTCATTGTATCACTTCTTCCTCCTAAGTCTCTTAAATAAACACAAGTAACTGCAAACATACCTGTTCCCTTGTTTATGAGGGTTTCAATAAGGTTCTATAAAAATAGAAGTTTTGTTTAAGCACCAGTATACTATACTGTAGCTGCCTTTGCTTGCACATACCAGAACAAACCCTGTATCTGATAAATCGAGTTTCAATTTACTTTATATCATAGTTTCCTGCAAACATATTTGATTTTTGTTTGTTGTTTAATGAAGTGGACATGCTCCTCCTGTCTCTCCCAGGCAATGGAGGTCTGTTTAGCATCCTATGCAGTGCTAAATGACTGCTACTTCCTGGAGAATCAGGCGCTCAGGTGGGAGGGTCAGATCACATGACCTAATCCCTCTAGCCCTGCGTGCCGACCTGCTAATAACAGCGCCTGGGTAAAAACAACACAACTGCAAACCCAGGCATCTCCATCAATTTTAACTAGTCCTTCATTTAGAAGTATATTCTTCCTTTGTTTTACAATTCCTATTTGTAATAGTTGTATTAGCCTTACATTGTCGATTCCACCTCACAGTGGCAGTTTCTCATAAGGGAGGTCACCAGGGTCAATCATTTCTCCTCTAGGGTGTCAGCGAAGGGACTGTTTGCTTGTTCACAATTTTAATTATAAGGAATGGGTGTTACAGGAGACTAGTGAGCAAATGAGAATGAATTTTCCTTTTATAAATTATTGACTGATTTAAGTAAGCTGAGCATTACAAATAATGCTTAGATATAATTTGTTTTCTGTTTTTGTTACTGCCTGAATACCAGAGAAATGGATATACATTTATAAAAGCATAATATATGTTTACAAAGATGGATTGAACTGATGAATTTGAATGAACTATGGCTCTTTACTTGTATATACTGGGATCTCTTACAGGAACCGAGATATGTTAAAAAAAACTTGTGTGAATTAGAGATAAATTTGTATGAAACAGTCTAAAGGTGAGTTAATGAGTCTAATATAATGAGAAATAATATGAAAAAATTTTGAACAGAAGTTTAATACTGATTATTACTTTTAGATACAGTACAGTCTTACTGATAAATGACATTTGTCTGAAACATTTAAGGAACATTGATACTGTATTCATATGCATTGTTTGAAAGAAATGAAAAAACAGAAAAAGAAGTGGAGAAATAAGTACAATAAAAATAAGAATACAAGTTTTCTGATATTTGATAAGTGGCTCATTTTCTACCAATTTGTCTATGATTACTACGTGCCTTTATTGGTAGAGAGCTACTCCCTCAAAATATTCTTTTCTCTTTTTCCGAGGTTGGCTGCACTGGGAACCATGTGTTCATGTGGCATTTGGCAGATGTTACACCCGGGGGCCACCGGATCAGAAAGTACACCATTTGTCAGAAAGTTTGGGATTCGGCTACAGGACCATTGCTGTCCGACATTGTACAGATTCCTTTTTGGACTTTTGTTTGGACTTTTTACCATAGTACATTTTGGATATCTACACTAGTGATGGGCGAGATGGCCCCAATTCATCGGAGTGAAGAAAATTAATGGAGGAAACATCTAAGCGGAGTACTTCGCAATATTAAAGAGTAATGCAAAGTCCATCGAAAATACTGACTTTGCGTTACTCCACCTTCCCAAACCACTACTCCACCAATTTTTAAGGTGAAGTACATTGAAAACAATGTACTTTGCCTCACTTCGCCTTGTTTTTAAGTTACAAAGCCGAATTTTGCAGTGATTCATGGGATTTCAGGTCACATGGACTCTAGATTGTTCTGCACAGCCTCAGTTTGGGGTACTGTTTGTAGAAAGCTGTAGAAGACAATCTATTCAGAGCTCTCTGTGGTTCAAACCTTCAAAAAGTTTTTGAGTCTTTTTGTTTTGCTGAAACTTTAGCTCATCGGTTATAGGACCCTCCTGTGCTCATATCATCGAGTGTTTATTGTTTGTGTATAGATTTTGAATGTTAATGTACAACATTCAGTCTGTGTACTGAGAGACAGTGAAAGTGTGCTTTGGGGAGGGGTGTAACTGTGGGAGGGCGTATCTGTGTTGTAGGTAGATTAACTTGGAAAAAAAACAGTGCTTTCTGTTTTGGTGATATTTTCTTGTATAACTGTGTTAATGTACACAGTAATATTTTCAGTATTTCTTGCCATTTGTTGCTGATTGTTGTGGTGCAGCAGTGCATAATTTTAGTTTGTTTAAAATATGTGATTATATTACTGAAGTTTTCAATTTACTATGCATTACTTAGTGTGTGCGTGAGTATGTGTGTGACTCGTGTCATCAAATCAGACACCTTTTATTGTGCCACATAATAATTTCAGCAATGTGAAGCTGCTATCCATTGCAGCTGTGTGATTTTTGTACTTATTTGTGGTATCTTTACTGGCACTAGTACTATTGACTGTTACTGCAACAGTGCAAAACACTGATCCCCTCCGCGGCCCACCCCAACCGGCAAAGGTATTCTTTTCCAGATTTGAATTTCTGATGGTGAGCACTGGTTAGGTGTTGTGCCTTGTGTCTGCATCTCTTCAGTGCACAGCACAATCTTAATCTGTCTGTGCATTTGCATCTCTTTAGGGCCCAATCTCCATCTGTAACCTAAATCACAGTTGTTTCTTTGGCTTCCCGTCAGAGTGCTGGACAGGTGTGATGCTTAATTCTGCATGAACACTGTACTCATTAATATGTGTTTTTAAGTCAGGACCGTCATCATGAGTCACTCATGTGATACAAATCACGTTCTTCATCATCACGGTCACAAATGCAGTCACAGATTATGATTCACAATCATTCACGTTACGAATCACAACATACATTTTTTCTAGGCACTTGGATGTATTGTAAGCCTATTTTGTAGTACCTCTCCAGGCTTCACCACCCCACCATTGTACTCATTAATACATGTTTTTAAGTGTGGGAGTTTTAAGCTACAGCTCATTGGGGAAGTACTGCCGTAGACGGTAGGCATTCACATTTCTTCATCATCACGGTCACAAATGCAGTCACAAATCATGATTCAAGATCACGTCATGAATCACAACATTCATTTTTTTTAATAGTTACTTGAATGTATTGTAAGCCTGTTTTGTAGTATCTCGCCATGCTTCACCACCCCACCATTGTACTCAGTAATGTTTGTTTTTAAGTCAGGGAGTTGGACAGTGTCTGCAGTACATACACAGACTGAAAAGAAGACTGACTGCACACATGCAGTTTAGTACAGTATACTTGCACTCTCAGAATACAAAGTGTCACGTATACGGAAGACAACAAAAAATGGCATAATTACATACAAGTGTCAGGAATGGTTGAGGAATACATTTTATAACACAACAAGGAAGGTGTGGGGGGGGACATGGTGTGAGGGAAAAAAAAAATAATGTGGGATCCCATGGTGATCCAGCAGCAGTTCCAGCATGGACATAATTTGCAACTGATGTCCCTCTATGTGATCCAGCCGCTGCTCCACAGCACTCACCCTCTCCTTGTTATCCTCAACAGCACTCCAGAGAACTGCCAAGTCAGCCTGTGTTACATGCAGTTTTCTGGGGTCCACACGTTCTACAGGCTGACCTGCTGGTGGTGGTGGTGGGGGGTGCTGGTGGAGCAGTAGGTGCTGCTGCTGTAGCCCTCTTGTTCTTAGGGATGCGCAATGCACAGCTGCACCCTCTGCCACAGAATGGCCAGCAGGTGCAGACATGGTCCATTCTGTGGCAGCCTGCCACTCCAACTGCTGGTAACTGAGCATATGGCTGTGCTGGCCCTCAGTCCCCAGGTGAGTCCCCGCGGGCCGGCACACCTCCACCTCATAGGCGGCACTTGACCACACTGCTGCCCCTCAACACAGTCAAAACCTGCCAAACAATGGAGGTGTGGGGAGCACCAGGCACAGGCACAGGCAGGGGATGGCCAGATGAATTGGCAGCCAGCTGGTCACGGTGCTGAACAATGGATTCACACCTGGGCCCAGGGAACAGGCATATCTTGCTCTAGAGGACCTGGTGCTGGACTTGGTGGTGGTGGTGGTGGTTCAACTGCCTCAGAGTCAGGACTGGGCGGTGCTCGTCCTGCTTCTGGGGGACACTCACACGTTTTGAGCAGTCCAACAGGAATGGGCACCCATTCCCTCCACACATGCACTGCATCGATGCTTACCACTACCACACTCTCCCAGAGCTGCCCCCGCCCCAGACATTCCTTCACCCTGGTCCATCTCTCCTACTGAGCTCCCTCAGTCCGAGCAATCACTACTCACACTGTCACACAACATGCACACACAGTCACACAGACACGACAAACAACTAACTACTTATAAAGGTAAGAAAAATAACATTTACAGAAAGAACAAATTAAGTAAAAAAAAAATACAGAAGACAAAAAAAATGTAGCTTTTAAAAAAGCTGTTGGGTCAAAATCAAAGTTTAAATCTCCTCCTCGCTCTGATCTCAAAGTATCAGCAGTCACAAAACACACTACTTTCTCTCCGTCTGCACAGGAGAAAGTAAAAGTGTCTGCTTGTATGACTCACTTTCTTCCTGCCTAGCTAAAGAGCATGTGACTTACAGTACTGTAAGCCATGTGATGTGTGGGGGGGGAGCTGCCAAAGCTGAAACACCAAGTGGATCACTTAGAATCATAATGGGAACATGAAAGTCCATTAAAAAACAACTTCACCTTACTTCACACGCCATTCCGCTTAACGCAAAGTGGTAATGACAAGGCGGAGTGAGCACTTTGCATTGCCCACTCTGCGTAGCGGAGTGGCAACACGAAGTGCCCACTTCACATTCACTTCGCCAGCAGAATTTAAATTCACTGCATCTTTAATCTACACCTCATGGAAGACAGCCTCACTCTGTTTTGCATAACTGCTTCAGATATTTTATTTATCACAGTATGATTAACTTTGATAAATTAGACAAATTAACGGACAATAGATCACAGCCATTATCCATCACAGATGCAGAAGAACAATGGATTTTACAAAATTTTAAAATCAACAGGAATTTGGGGTTCCACACTGGTCAGGTCAGTAATGAACCAGTATGAGTACATGAAGCAGAAACAAGTTAAACTACAGTGACAAGCACTCACTATGTCACAATATCTAAACCAAAAAAGGATTCCTAGAGGCCTATGAATCTTTATACAAGCCAATTTAGGATACATTGACCCCAAATTGGATACTAAATGGGATGGGGTCAGGAATAGGTGCTCTAGGGACTTCATGTTGCTCATAGTGGAATCAATTACAAAGGAACTGGCCTGTATGGAGCCAGATATGCATCTGAATGAAACAGAAATTAAGAAAAAGTGGACAGACATCAGGTAGTGATACAGAAATTAGTGGTAGTATGGCCAGAGGAGGATCAACCAGGGGCATTTCTTTGGGGAGGGGGTACAGGGCAGAAGCAGGAGACAGTATTTTGGCAAAAGCAAGAGGTTACCAATACACCCACACTACAAGAGAACAACACAGGAAGATATGAGGCAGTAGCAAGCACATCAGGAGACACATGAATAGGCATGCATACAGATGCAGAAGACAGAAGGAAAGACAAAAGACAACCACCAGGACCAACAGAGAAGAAGGCACTCAGGTCACAAACTCACAAATCTAGTTAGTGTCTTATATATCAAAAAGAAGTTTTACTAATTTAGAATGTGAAGTTTTGTCAAAGGGAATGTCGTTTTGCTCCCATAGGCCACTTAATAAGTTTGAACTCAAATTGGACCTTTACAGATTTTTTTCGAAAGATCACGCTCAGATACCACTTTGATACACAAACAGAACAAACAAATAAGATCCAGTATTACAAGCAAAGAAAATGGAGCTCAGTAGAAGATTGAATCTTAAGTCCATGTTTAGACCTCAAGGGAGTTACATAATATAGAAACTTATATCTCATTAGTAAACAGGAAATTGAGAGAATAGCAGCTCAGGACAGATATATGGACAGAAGAACACAATTTAATTTGACTGTAGCCCAGTTTGGTGTACTAAGGCTTCTGGAAAATGATACTGATATTATTATTAAGAGTGCCAACAAGAGACGGGAGTGGTAGTTATGGATTATTACCAGTATGGGGATATTTTGCCTAAACTTGCTTGGGGACCAAAATAATTACTTACGGTTACAACAGGATCCTATTCAACAAGTAAAATATATAGTATGGTCCTTATTAATAACAGTAGCTTTTGGAAACAGGTGGACAGCAGAATGGGAGCAGAATGCCCTATCTAGGAATACATCTTCTGTTCCTATTTTATATATACTTCCTATACTTCCTAAAGTCCACAAAGACCTCTTGAAACCCCCCACTGCCCGGTAGGCTTATAGTTTCTGGCATAAATTCATTATTAGAACTGCTTTCAATTTATATTGATTATTACATCAGACCTTTGGTAGAGCAGACTAGAACTTACATGAAAGGATTCAGCAGATAGTATTAGGCTAATTGAGAATGAGAATGAGTCACATTTACAGATGGAACAATGTATATTGGTTACTTGGGACCTAAAAGACTTGTATATGTCTATTCCACATCAAGAGGGATGCAAGCTGCTGGCAGATACTTTAAACACATATAGATCTGAAGAAACACCACCAAACTCATTGCTAGTTAAGATGGCAGAATTGGTTCTTAACCAACATTTTTAAAGTTTGAGAAGGAATTTTTTATACAAGTTAGGGGCAAAGCCATGGAGATTGATATGGCCCCTTCATACACAATTTATATAGCAATGATTTTGAAAACAAACATGTTTAATGCAGACAATACATATTTACAACATATTAGGATTTTTCATCATTTTATAGATTACATATTTTGCATCTTGACAGGCAATGAACCTGAACTACATGAATTTAATGATTTCTTGAATACGAGAATGCAGAATTTAATTTTTACCATGGCATGTGTCAGGGCTGAGGTGCCATATTTTGATTTACTGATAAATATACTGTACAGGAGGAAATAATTTGGAAACTAGAATTTATAGGAAACCCACAGATAGAAATTCATTGTTAAGAGCAGACAGTTTCCATCCAAAGCATCTGATTCAGTCCATACCTTATGGGCAATCAGTGAGAGCTAAACGCAATTGCAGTAGTACTGAGGAATATGAGCAAGCTCAAAAAGACGTGTGATAGATTTAGGGCTAGGGGATATGACAGCAGCATTCTGGACAGGGCAGTTGTGAAAATTCAGGGCAAGAGTAGAGAGATGTTACTAAACAAACAGGAACAATGACGAGACACAGGTATTGGTACAGGTCAAACAGGGCAGAGAATATTTTTGCTACAACATTTAATGAGCACTTTGAACAGATAAAGCAGATCATATATAAACACTGGGGTGTCTCTGAGCAACCTCTAGGGGAACAAGTGTTTTCTTCACCCAATGGCAGCAGCTAAAAGAAACAGTAGATTGGCTAATATTCTATCTAAAACTGTACATAATGTACCAGACATGAGACCGTTACATTTTATGTCTACTTTGGATATCAAAGAGAATTACCCATGAGGACACTGCATCCATTGCAATACTACCTACAGAATAAAGACAATCAGGAACTCAGTCAGGGATGAAGATATCGAGATAAAAAAAAATTTTCTAACTTTCTTTTTATGCACCCAGGAGGCAAAGCGTCCTTCCGGGGTACACACACAATGAGGGCCTCCCACTACCTGCCTGAACCCTACCAGGAACTCCCCACCCAAACAGCCTAGTCCAAACCCAGCACCCCAGCAACCGGGTACCCCCGGGGGAGGGTTCGCCCACCCTTGGCAACTTTAAAGACTCAAGGGGCCCTACCTGGCTGATCAGGTTGGTGCCATGGGGAGGATCCTGATATGCGGGCTGGTGCTGGGATGTGGGCTGTATCACCAAAGTCCCCATCATCTCCACTGTCCTTCAGGGGGATTTTACATCCTTCCCACACACCCAAGCGTGATGTGCAACGATGTCTTGGTGCATGGCAACCCTGCCCACGTCGTTGTACCCACCCCACTGTTATGTGTCAGTTGTCTGCAGTACCCCGATCTCCATCAGCGGTCACTGGGACGCCGGACAGCCCTTGGCCCTCCCCAGGAGAGGAGAGCTGCCCTCCAGATGCTCTAACCTCTCCCTCCCTGCCAACCCATGGCAGCCTGAGTCTGCTACCAAACCCAGGTCACCCGGCATGGCGTGAGGTGTGGCATCCAGCGCCTGAACCCTCAGCACCACCTGGCTAGCAATAAACATTTTTATTAACTGCTCAACTGAGGGGGTTATATACTGCCTCAAATGTCCTTGTGACAAAATTTCCATAGGTAAAACAGAGAGAGCTCTGAAGAGCAGAACTGGTGAACATACTAACATACTAACATACTATTTGCCAGCAGATTAGGCCTTACGGTCTATCGAGTCTGCTCGAACCTAGATCCTTAGTTGGATGCCGAGACCCTCCCATCCCTTGATCTCCAGAAACCCCTATCATCCATCCCCACCCCCCGGGACAGGCCATCATCTGATACATCCACTTTCTGTGTCTGTCCCACCCTCTCTTGAAGCCCTCCACTGTGGATCTCTGAACCAGCTCACCAGGCAGTGTATTCCAAGGGTCCACCACCCTCTCGGTGAAAAACCTCCTCCTCTTTTCCCCCCTCACCCTTCCACCTTCCAACTTCAAACCATGCCCTCTGGTGATACCTCCCTGCTTTAGTCTAAAGATCCCCTCCATGTTTACCCTATTTATTCCCTTGAGGTACTTGAAGACCTCAATCATGTCCCCCTGTCTCTCCTCTCCTCCAATGAAAACAGGCAGAGCTCCTCAAGTCTGTCCTCATAAGTCAAATCCCTAGCCCTCATTCATCTTTGTTGCCCTCCTCTGTACCCTCTCCAGGAGCTGTATGTCCATCTTCAGTGTGGTCTCCAGTACTGTACACAGTACTCAAGGTGTGGTCTAACCAGTCCATTGTACAGCAGCAGAATCACTTCCTTGCTCCCTAGAGTGATCCCCTCACGATGCATCCCAACATCCTGTTTGCCTTGCTAGCTGCTCTCCTGCACTGCTCAGAGTTATTCATACATGTATCCACCATGACCCCTAGGTCTTTTTCCCTAATGAGGCCTCCAGAGCCTCCTCCCAGGGTGTACCTGTGTTTAGGGTTTCCCGACCAAGATGCAACACCTTGCACTTGGTGATATTGAAATTAATTTCCTGTGTGAGCCCAGCTTTCCAGGGTGTCCAGGTCCCCTTGCAGGGCCACCTCCCCTCTTCTCCCTCAACTACTGCTCCCATCTTGAAGTCATCCATGAAGAGACTCATTTCACACCCTATACCCTCCCTGATGTCCGATATGTATGCATTAAACAGGATCGGACCCAGGACCGAGCCCTGTGGTACCCCACTACCAACCTCTCTAGGGTTCGAGAGCTCCCCACAGACCACTACTCTCTGAGTGCGTCCAGCTAGCCAGTTTTCAATCCATCTGACCATCAAAGGGCCTACTCCTAACCCCATCAGCTTCTCCACCAGACCATTGTGGGGGACAGAGTCAAACGCCTTGCTGAAGTCCAAGAATAATACATCCACAGGCTTACCCCTGTCCAGTTCTGATGTTACCCATTCATAGAACTCCACAAGGTTGGTTTGACATGATCTACCTGGCACAAACCCATGTTGCCGACTGTCCAGACCTCCCACCTCCTCCAAGTACACCCTCAACCGTTCCTTTAGTATACTCTCCATTAATTTTCCCACCACCGAGGTCAAACTGATGGGTCTATAGTTACCTGGTACTTCCCTCGACCCCCCTTTATGGATTGGTACCACATGTGCCTCTCGCCAATCCCTAGGTACCCTCCCTGTCTCAAGTGACCTGCTGAAAAGCTCCACCAGGGGTGCAGCCAGTATGTCCGCCAATTCCCATAGTACTCTCGGATGAATGCCATCCGGCCCAGGAGATTTGTTTTTCTTTAGGGCCTTGAGGGCTAACCACACCCTTTTGGTGGAGATAGCATCATCCGTCCCCTCCCCCTTACTGGTCTTTTTATCCTTATCCAGATGTGACACCCCTGGGGTACCTTTCCCTCCCTCTTGCTCCATTTCTGTTGCTCCCCTGATCCCACTCCCTTCCGCTTCTATCCCCTTCATGCCTTGCTTTGTAGATATCCCATCCCCCTCCCTAGTGAACACAGAGGCAAAGTACTCGTTAAATACCTCTGCCTGGTCCCTCGCCTCTTCCACCCACCCTCCTTCTGATCTCAATCTGCTGAGATGGCCCTTAGTTTTTCTCCGCTCCCCAATGTACCGGAAGAACCCCTTTTCCCCTCCATGTATCCCCTGTGCCAGCCGCTGCTCTTACTGACTTTGCTTCCCTCACCATACGGGTGACTTTTCTAGATGCAAGCTGGTACATTTCTTATCCCTATCCCCTCTTGTTGTTTTATATTTTTGTAGGTCGCCTTCTTTCTCTGACTGCTACCTGTACCTCACTGGACCACCAGCATGGTTTACGTGACCTTGCTCCCTTACGTTTCAACTTAGCGCAGATCCTGACTGCCTCATGAAGTCCCCGTTTTATGACCTCCCATCTCCTTTTCACACTTGTCGTTGAGGTAATCCCCTTCAAGTGATCCTTGAGAATATTTCCCATGCCCATAAAGTCTGCCCCCCTGAAGTCCACTGCCAGTGTCCTAGATCTCACCCCCACTCCCCCCATGCTTATTTGAAACCAGACAGTATTGTGGTCACTCCCAGTCAGGGGGTCCTGTACAACTATGTCCCTTACCAGATCCCCATCTGCCAGAACCACATCCAGGACATGCCCCTCTCTTGTGGGCTCCATCACATGCTGTGTTAAGAACACATCCTGGAAGCCATCCAGCAGCCTCTGCTCCTTGGCCACCTTAGAGGACATGGTTCCCCAGTTTGTACCTGGCATATTAAGGTCCCCCATCAACACCACTCCTTCCCCCTTTTGGACCACACTGGGCAATGATGTTGTCCAGCAAACCATCCTCTAGAACATCACTCATCCCGGGGCCTATATGCTACTCCCAGCTTGACCTTATCTCCTGCTGGGGACTGCAGGTGACCCATAAGGCCTCCATTGTTTCCTCTGCCTCTTCTACCATAGCAATTTATATCATCTCTAATGAACATAGCCACTCCACCCCTCTGACCTCCTTTCTATCCTTCCTAAGCATAGTGTACCCTGTACATTTGAGTCCCAGTCATGGTTTTGTTGGCCCACTTCTCTGTGACCGCCGCCACATCCACCCCCCGAACAGCATGGCCTGGGACTCCGCAGCTTGTTTCCAAAGCTCCTGCATTTACTAACACCAACCCCCACCCTTATCCCTGATCTTCTTTGTTGAACCCACCCAGATTCCTTATACTTCCATCCTCCCCTGCTCCTCCTGAAACCTCCACCTCCAGTCTGTTTACCCCCTCCCCCTCTTGGGCTTGACGGCTACTCCCCTCATCTGGAGGAGAGGGCTTCTGGTCAGCATAAGTCAGATATTAGAAGATGTGACTTGTCTTCACCAGCAGCAAGACATTTTAGTGACTCATGACACCAGGTAACTAATTTAAGATTTTTTGGAATAGAAAAGGTAGACCCAGACCCTGGGGGGGAGATTATAGAACTCGTATACTAACCAGGGAAGCTTACTATATTAATAGATTTGAGTCTGTTAACCCCAGATTCAGGCTAAATGACTCGATTGGCAACCTATTATTTAAAAGAGAATAAATACAGAAAGGGAGCAGATTAAAATACATATTAGGAGTAAGAGCTATATTTTTACACTGAATTAATTGAAGTTGTCCTATGCGTAGTATATTAATATGTAAATTGCGCTTTTAGAACAGCAATCATTGACGGTTGGTCACTCATACATAGGTACTACAGGAGCTTTTTGGGGTCCATGTGGTCCACATTAAGTATAAATATAATAAAAATACAATAGGAAATATGATTTATAGATTCTAATACACTATGTCATGTAAAATAACATGTAAAACTGAAAAAGGGACCTTCAGGGCTTAGTGGGCTACCTGGTCATCAAAATTGAATAAATAAATAAATAAATAAAAACCCAGTTCTGACAGCCTAGAGGAGAAATGATTGACCCTGGTGACCTCCCTTATGACAGACTGCCACTGTGAGGTGGAATTGACAATGTAAGGCTGATACTCCTATTACAAATGGGAATTATTAAAAACAAAGGAAGAGAATATACTTCCTAAATGAAGGACAAGTTAAAAATTGATGGAGACACCTGAGTTTGCAATGTTGTTGCTTTTGCCCAGGTGCCACTATTAACAGGTCAGGCACACAGGGCTAGAGAGATTAGGTCATGTGATCTGACCCTCCCACCGAATTCTCCAGGAAGTAGCAGTCATTTAGCACTGTGTAGGATGCAAAATAGGCCTCCATTACCTGGAAGGGAGCAGGAAGGAGCATATCCACTTCACTAAATGTAACCCCTAGATGGCGCTATCCCAGGGGCTACTACCCCTGCCTGATTTGCCACTAACAGGTTGAGGGGCCTGGATCCAATGGCGGGTGCCTCCACCCAGAGGTCAGGGTTTGCAATAGTTAAACTAACTTGGTCACAGCCCTCTGGGACACTGCAACCCCCCTTTCTTCCCACTAGTGGCCCACACAATATATCAGAATTACCTTCACAGTATACACTTACCCCAGGTCTGGTTCCGCACTGGGACCTCTGTGAAATGAGATACAGTGCAACAATCACAGTACAGTACTTTAACATAGACAAATACCTCAGGCAGTATAACTTTGCTGAAACAAGCAGCTCTGATTTATTTAGGGGGATATAACAAGGACAAGGGGAAATCAGGTTAATTAGCTTATCACTCTAATAATCTACCTATGGCTCTGTGCACAGGCCTATCCCTATCAGTTACTGTCCCTGGGTACCCAAGCCCTAGTGGCTAGTCCAAACCGTGGCAGCTGGTAGGGGCCCTTTCACACAGAGAAAAGGAGAATTAAACAGTCAGCAGTACAGTAATTCCATTTGGATTTAATGTGGCAATTCAACAGGGAGCAACCCTGAATTAGTACTCACGACCTCCAAATAAGATAGGGTCCTTCAATGTCAGCAGGGCTCACTTGAGGTACACAAACCTCTTCACACATCCATATAAAAGAAAGTACTATACCAGGCAGGCTGCATCTGTATCCCGATCGCAATTACTGCACAATACCCGGGAGAACACACAGCAGATTCAGTTCCTGACAGACCGAGTGCAATTTTCAGCAATTCTTCAGTCTTCTACAGGTGAGCCTGGTTTCTACTCTTCAGAGATCCTTTGATTCTTTTCACAGGACGGATTCAGTCCTAACAAGCTGTTACACAAGCTGCAGACCGAACTCTGGGCCTTACACACGTTTTTGGACTAAACTGCACACTGAAAAAGCACAGGGCTCCTTCCTTCTTCACTGCCAAAGCTCAACTGAACTCCAACCGACAAAAACTGGCACTTCCTTTGAGTTCCTCCCAGTTCTTGACTGGATTGGCTGTCACTCACAATAGACTGCTGCTGTTGGTCCAAAAAGGCACTGAAGTCTAAACTACATCTCCCAGAGTCACTGCCCATACAATCCTCTTGTGGCTGGCTCAGATTATGAGTCCAAGTTCTGATTCGTCCAAGGCACCATTTTAGAGCTAGCTTACCCCACACTGATTGGTCCAGTTCAGCAGTTCAAAACTAGAATGGGGAACTAGCAGACACAGTTCTGACTGCAAAGAAAGCAGGTTAGACAAACTGTAATTTCATTATTACTCTAAATAATTTCTGGTAAACAGTTACATCTTTCAGATAGGTTCCCTTTGCACTCCTAGTGACTGCAAAAATGAAGTGAATTGGCAGCAGCTCGAGAGGTACTCAGAGAAGCACACAGTCCCCCCATACAAACTAATTATGTCTGCAAGCAGACAGCTCTTAAAGAGACAGTACCAGAGGCTCTAAAAACACTCACTGATAAATGGCTTAAATGCCAAACACCATTCAGGCTTGGAGCATTCAAGCAAGCTCCTGAAGTCTTTGGGAACCCCCATTTGCAGGGGTTACATAAACAACAAACAAAAATTGAATACACTTGTTGGAAACTATGATATAAAGTAAGTTGAAATCCTGATTTCTCTGGTATTCAGGTAGTAACAAAAACAGAAAACAAATTATATCTAGGCATTATTTGTAATGCTCCGCTTATAAATCAGTCAATAATTTATAAAAGGTAAGGTTCATTTTCATTTGCTTGCTAGTCTCCTGTAACACCCATTCCTTATAATTAAAATTATGAACAAGCAAACAGTCCCCTCGCCACTGTTATAAATCTCACCAAAGTGTATCATATGCACATACCTAAAGTTAATCAATTCAGTAGCTCCAGAGTGCTGCAAATACAGAAAATGCAAAACAAATTGTGTCACATTGCCTATGCCTTTTATATCACAAAAATTTAGTTTTCTGTCTATTTAAAATATTCATTGTATCACTTCTTCCTCACAAGACTCTTAAATAAATACAAACGACTGAAACATACCTGTTCCCTTGCTTATGAGGGTTTCAGTAAGGCTCTGTAAAACAGAAGTTTTGTTTAAGCACCAGTATGCTATAACTGCCTTTGTTTGCAATACTCAGAATATTCAAAACAAACTCTGTATCTGATAAATGGATATATATGTATAAAAGCGTAATATATGTTTACAAAGATGGACTGAACTGGTGAATTTCTATGGCTCTTTACTGGTATATATAGGATTTCTTACAGGAACTGAGATATATTAAAAAGCCTCTTGTGAATTAGAGATGAATTTGCATGGAACAGTCTAATGGTGAGCTAAAGAGTCTAATATAGTGAGAAATAATATATGAAAAAATATATGAAAAAAGTTTTTTTGAACAGAAGTGTAATACTGAGATTATTATTTTTGGATACAGTACAGTTTTACTGATTAAGGACAGTTGTCTGAAACGTTTAAGGAACATTGGTACTGTATTCATATGCATTGTTTGAAAGAAATGGAAAAAAGTGGAGAAATAAGTACAATAAAAATAAGAATACAATTTTTCTAATATTTGGTGAGTGGCTCATTTTCTATCAATTTGTCTATGATTACTAAGTGCCTTTAATGGTGAGAGAGCAACTCCCTCAAAATATTCCATTCTCTTTTACCGAGGCTGCCTGCACTGGGAACCACGTGTTCCCATCCTGATTCCTACCCATTTGTTAGTGGTTTACAAAGCTCAGTCCTACAAGGGATTTAATAAAATTCTAAGCAATGATTTTTGGGACAGTGACCTGCACACCATCAAGAAATAAGGAGTCAGGCAGGGAAGAGCCAGCTGAGTTTTGTACACTTTTGACTTCCCTGCAGAAATCCCTTGTGTTAAAGTGCTGGCTGGCTGTGAACTTGGTGGACAGGAAGTGTGCCTTAGCCGTTTTTACTTCCCATATATGGGAGTTTCTTAGGTGCTTTAAACCTGTCTCAGTCAGTTTGGCTATTGGACTTTTTGCTTTTACCCAAGCATTGTTTTCTTCCTCTGTAGTTTGTATACAGTGACTGAGTACCATGGTCATTACCCCTTGACTTTTTGTTTTGAACTGGTGCATGTCTGTTGTATAATTACAGGAATTCATCCTTAAAGAAAGCCCAGGCATCAACCATGTTAGGATTAAGTGAAGCCTATCCCAGTGAATGTTTTCAATGTCATTCCTAAAACTGGGATAATCAAATGATTTATAAGTTCCGAAAGATATAGATTTTGCAGGACCCTGCAATTTCACCTTCCACCTGATAATGAAGGTCAGTTGGAGATCACAAAAAGAATTTGGGAGGACACCAAAGTGTGCAATTTGGTCAGGCCAGGTAGTCAGGATTAGACCCAGCACTGAGGAGGAAGTTGGGTTATTCATACGTATCCCATGGGCTCCTGCAGATATTTAGTTATTTAACAGAATCCACTCCAGGTTTTATCTAGAGCATTAGGTATATTGAATTCCAGTTCATTTTTTGCTCTGGTCCAGAATGTCTGTGCTGCAGGGTCTCAGGTACTCCATTAGCTGAAGTGTAAAGCATGGTTTGCCCTCTACAAACATGTAATTTCTTTAAAGTAAACTGTTTATTTAAAACTTCCAGTGGGTGTCTTCTTAGGGCAACTGCTTATGCTCATTGACACTGATTGACAGCTCAGTTATACTGTGTTGGGGACTGTGGCACCTATGGGGCAGGTGCAATGGTTTTGTTAGCCTGAGGCTGGGTCACAGTGCATCTGCCAACCTCCCTCTACCTAGGTCAAGCGGTTCTCTGTAATTGTGCATGGCACCCTTGCAGGTGCTACCTCCATGACACTGCCACCATGCCCCAGTTGCCCCCAGGGTACCCGCCTCCTCCCTCTGCCCCAACCCCTACTTGCCACATATTCACACCTCCACCTTCGTGGCCTCTCTAGGGTTGCACCAGGCAGAGGGGTTGACAGATCTCTCTGTCAACTCCTGCAGAATGCACAAATGCTTGATGCAGCTTTGTGGCTGCACAATTCTCGGTCATTGAGCGCAGGGACCCCTGTTTTATAAAACAGGTTGCAGGGTCTGGCACATCCAGAGTTTCCTGTAGCCATAGATTGGCACAAATTACGTCACTTTAAAGGCCAATTGCAAATCGAGCCCTAAGTGTCATTAAACAACACTGTTAACAGCACTGAAATTGCAATGTAGTTGCATGCAACAAACATGTAACTACAGTGCAATTACCTTGTTGTATGCCATTAATGATTAGTTAGATTGAAATGGACACTTACATGGTAATTGATTTCTGTATGAAGATTTAGTTTAAAAAAAAGTTATGCAGCACAGAAATTTTAAAACGATTATGTGTAAAATATTCATGTAGCTAGTAGATTTTTAAAAAATTAATGAAGGATTCCTGCGCAGACTACAACCTGTAAAGCCAAAAACAGTGACCAAAAACCCTCCCACTGGATATTGCACAAGCCCAAAAAGCATTTTTAAAAGGATTTTCTACAAAAGTACAAAAATAGAAAACATAAAGACATTTGCAAACATTCTGGGAGGATCCTGCAATGTCCCAAACTAAGGAGGAGTCCAGAGTGCTGAAACAACAAGAGTCTTTCCTAGGCTGGAGCCTGCTGAAGCACAGTCCTGGAACAGGCACAAGGCCTGCAAGCACTGCAGTCTAGATGGCAAGTCTATTGGGATTACATTCCAAAGAGTCTTCAAACTTGCAGGAACAGTTAACTTAAAAAAGAAAAAGGTCTCTTATCAGTTCTTGATGACAAAAGGATGTCAACATCACCTCTCTGGAGCTGCGACCTGATGATCTTCAGTTGCTGGGTAGATGAAATCTTTGGATTAGATGCTTCCATGACCTCCTACTGGACCTGGACTGGAAATCTTCTCTGAACCTGCTGGGCTGATGAACCTGGATGTTACCAAAGATGAACCTGGATGCTGCTGGAGCTGAACCTGGATGCTGTGCAGACGAACCTGGATCGCCAGAAGAAAGGCACCTCCATCCTGGGTTGCTGCCTCTTTGGTGGCAGATGTCTAAGCTGGCAATGGCTGAATTCCCTTATTGGCAGGCGGGCACATTTTTAAGAATGGCACCAATTTCTAGGGTAGTACCATTCCAGATATGGGGCATAGACTGTCCCCATTCTGGACGAACTATGGGACCGTTATAAAATATCTCTAGGCCAGCTTTGTCCACTATTCTTACAGAGTTGATCAACAAGGTCCTGCCACACCTCCAGAATTGCAGTCTCTCATTGCACACCTTAATTCGGACCCACTTGTTTACTCTAGGGTGCAGGTTGGCACAAGCTTCCTCCACAACCAGGCATGCCTGTCTTTCTCTATGTCTTCCTATATTTTTCTGGAGTAGAAAGGTATCAATGTCCACACTTGGCCTCAGCTCATCAGCACAATTCTCTCTTCTTTGCTGCTTTTCACTAACTCATGTTCAGAAGCACAGCTTGGGGTGGCCAGTCCTGGTTGAGATAGTCATGAACACTTAGTGCAGGGCAAAAGCAGTCCACCTCTGCACTCAAGGGCACACTTCTTGAGCCTTCCTACACATGGACATCAGGAGGTTCAATGGAAGCCCAGGCCAATGCCGACTCACGAGGGCCCACTGAAGCCATTGCTGCTTCCTTCTCTTCCACACATTCTGCCCAGGAGCTTGCGATTGCACCAACCCCCACAACTGTCCATTCTCCACTGTCATCAGAGGCACTGTCCTCCCAATGACATGCTTCCTCCACCTCGGACCCTCCGATGAGACTTGGACTTGGGCCTGCCGCCCACGGATCTACTAAACCTGCACTGGCAGCTTCCAAAGCCACCCTATGCAGCATGGAGCACTTCATTTCTTCTGGGCCTTGCAAATCATCAGTGTAGACAATGTCCAGAAACTCCTTTACAAACTCCATGGGGTCACTTTTATTGCAACCAGCCTGTCGCTGTTGTTCCGATTCTACAGGGTCCCTTATCTGTGTCCAAGCTGGAGCTAAATGGATGCGTTTTGTTTTAGCTTCCTTTGTGTCAACTTCCATGCTCATCCCAAATCGCGTTCTACAGTCTGTGCAATGGGGAATAGGCAGAACATCTCTTCCTGATTTTAAGCATACTATGCACACATTACATGGATAGTTTGGCAAAGCCACCTCAGTGGGTGCTGTTGAACAGTCATACAATTGCTCAGATTTGGCTAATTCTTGTTCTTGTTGGGCTACCACACCCTAGCATGGAGCAGGTAGTGAGGGGTTTGCTGCACCATGTTCTGAAAGTCAAAAACACAAGTCCCCAAATTACTATTGTTTGCAAGCACTCTATTTAGTTTTAACACACTGGAAAAGGTTCACAAACAGGATGCCTGGCTGCTGCAATGGCATTCCACAACTTGGCAAGAAAACATTTGAAACTTTGTCTTGGTTTTGAAAGCTCTGTTCCAAAATGGTGCTGTTTTGTTTACATAGCTGGCTACACCCCAACATGGTGACTGTAACTTTGCATCACACTCTGTTAAAAATTGTTAGGACTCTGTCTGGATCTTTGCATTTCAACTGATATTCTCAAGCACAAGTTCATTTTACTGTTTCTCAATACATTTGTTTTACAAGCACTTAGGTCAGGGATTGTTTGTTTTAAAGTTCACCTTTGAAAATAGCACTTTCACACCAAAGTCCAAGATTTCAGCAGTTCACAGACTCTCTCTTTTCAGTACTGTTGCTGCATTTGCTCAAGTTCTTACACAGTTTTCCAACCTTAGCACTACAGTCAATTTCTTTGCACAAGGGTACTTTATAGGCAGTGGATGGCTTGCACTGTCGATGGAATACGGTCGTTGTTGACTTGAAGAAGAAGGCCTCTGGGGTGAAACGTGGCCAGCAGGTCTGCCCATCATCGCCACGATCACCTCAATCACTCCCAGTCAGTCGGAATACGTGTTGAGCCTGGATTATTTGCTGCAAGTGATTCCTCCTTCCTGCCACATGAACTACAAGCTGCTCAGACACTGCAAGCTGCTCCTCCAAGAATGTTCCACAAGCAGAGACTCAGGCAAGGGCGGGACCAATCGCACGACGCCATGCAAATGAGCTTTTCTCTGCCACACTCCTGCATGGTGATCGTGAGAAGGCAAAATTTAAACTGCAAACTGCCACTTTTTATTTTATTTATTTATTTTTTTTTTTTCTGACTTGAAATTTCAGTGGGGCAAGGCATTTTTATTCAGTTCTTGGTGTACTTTCCTTAGCGACTCCCCAAATTTCACTGTACACACTTGAAACTTTCTGAGCACTTAGAAAACACTGTCTTTTAAGTCCACAAATCTTTTCTCTGGAAATTTGCAACTTTTAAAAGTTTTTAAAGCACTTTTTCCACAAGGCAAGGGCAATTATTTCAGTCCACTGTTTCAAAGCAAACCCACAAGCAGCAAATTCTTCCTCTTTCTTTTCCATATAACTCGGGCAGCAAAAGACTTTCAGGTGGCATTTTACTTGGCACAACTTTGCTTTCTGGTAAAACAATCTTCTGTTTGTGGCACCACCACCAGACAGGAAGATCCTAGACATACCCTCAGCATGCTTCTCACCCCAAATTAAATATCCCAAGATGAACCCCCATTTTATGTAACCCCCCCAGGCCACTTCTTTAACTAGTGTGTACACCACCCATTGCTTGTAATGCTCACCCAAGCTAAATAGCTGGAGAAACACTGGTGCCTATATACTGGCATACCAATTTACTTTACTAAAAGGTAGGTACCACCCTTGGCATTAGGATGTATACCCGACTCATTTTCTAGAGGAAGAGAGGGGTGGGGGTACAGAAACAAAACAACTTGAATCTTGTGTAAATGACAACCCAGGTCCAGGGTGGCGACAGCTAGGCATATCTAATCTGCTGAGGGGACCATATTAAATCCATACAACCAGAAACAATATTCGAATGTCCATAACAGTGACTGGGATTGTGCAGTATGGCTTTATTAAACAGAGGAAAGTAAAGCTGAAGAGGACCCCTCAAGGGTCAGTCCAGGCTGGACAGGTACTGATTCAAGAACTCTCCTTGCATGCAGTACAGTTCATGAACAACAACATAAACATCTTCTTCTTCCCAAATTGCCAAAGATGCATTAGTGGACACCTGGCCATGCACATGAACATCTCTCTTCCCATGAGCTTTATTTAATGAATCTAAGCCACACACTCAGAACTCTTCTCAGACATAGGTGCAATATGTGAAACTCAGCCACACACCTAAACCTGCAGCTTGGCCCTTGCTCAGGTAAACATACTGGTGCCCTTTGCGAACCAGGAAGCCCTGCCTTGTAAGCACTTACATGGTGTTCCTCCCACCCTTAGCCCCAACCGACAGTCTCTGCCATTCTTCAGGGTTACACCATTGAAACCCTCATTCCCCACTGAAATGCTAGAGGTCCCACACTTTACTTGTCACAAACTGGAATGACCAGAGAATAAACTGCACTCACTGGGGTACACAGTTTAACTTTACTTCACTTCACTCACACTGTTGAGAACTAGGGGCACTGACAGGTGTGATCCAGCCTTATCTATGGGCACAGACACCCCAGACTATACAATCCCCTAAGAAATTATGGAGATCTAGTCTCCTAGACAGTACTCACAGAACTTGTCCCATCCACAGGGCATGGAACAACTAAAAAGGAAAAAGGGAAGGCACTCTCCTGGGTAGCCGATCCAAACAGTCTATTTCAGGTCCTTTCCAAAGCAGCTGAAAACACCACAGAACATTCAGGAGATTGCCCATTGAGTCCACAGAGAACAAGCAGATCCTTTCACTTCACTGGGAGTAGAAATCAGGAAATCCTGCTGTAGCCTTTTCTCCACCACTTCAACTGGAAGCTGGAAATGACACTCCACCAGGGTGAGAAATCCAGGCCCTCTCCTCAGAGCCTACTGGCAGTCCTTCTGCCACTCTCACCTCCTCACTCCACAACTCTCTACACCGAGCTGAGCATTCTAAGCCTCCCACAGCAGCTATCCACAGTGTGGCTTATGCTGCTGTGAGAGTTCTAACAACCTAATCATTCCTCCCTCAGGCTAGCTGAGTAAACAATGATGTCATTATGTAAGGAGCTCTAATGAACTCCCTACCAGCTGCCTGCTGACTTCCTAACAATAATACTGATAGGATTCTAGTAACCCCAGGGACTGGGTGGTTACACATGTATTGAACAGTAGCAGCCTCAGGTGTTTCATGTCATCCTAAGCCAAGGTCTAACACTACTTTATGTGGTCTAACACAAATACAAATATTTAAGACTGATATTTGTATTTGTATAAAGTGCTTTACTTGTGTGTATGTGTCCTAAATAGTGTTTGTTTTGCACAGCCCTACTAGCAAGGCACTACATGGTCAATGGAATCTCATTAGAGCTTTATTACAGGCCTGGAGCGAACAGAGTTTGTGCCCCACAGAACCAGTCAGGGCAGCCAGTTCTTGAGGTTTAGTACCCACCCTCTTGCCCCAAACACATATAATTCCTTGGTGTTCAAAGCCCCTGCATGCTCCTGATATATATTTAATATACCATGGTGGCTAGTGGTTCCACCCACCCCTGAACACTCCCCACATATAGCTCAAAATACCTGATGGCTAGTGGTGCCCCACCCCTAAACACCCCATCTATTGCAAAATACCCTGGTAGCTAGTAGTACTCTGTTCCTGGGTTTGAATCCCCTTGCCCACCTGTTCCACTGATGGGGGCCAGGTCTGACTCCCCACTGACTCATCAGTACTGACCTCAGCACTCCCACCCCTCAGCAACCACCACAGAGCCTGAGAAGACATATGGCACCATGCCTGTGTAAAGCAAAACTAGTCTCATTCTTTCATGGTGATTTATATGTATCAAGTACTAAAGGGCATTTGAAAAGCAAATTATAAGTAAAGAGACTTTTCAGTATTTGACTGTGGATTTTCCAATCACAGCATTTTTACATTTTTCCAAAAATACACAAGTCCTTAACTGATCCCCCAGAATGCCCCATTGCTGCAGGAATTGGTGGACACACTGAACCACTTTAAAAAAGTGTGGATGCCTACATTAAAAAAATTGCTAGTGGGTTCTGGTCTCACACCACAGATATCCTGAAAATCTTGCAGAACTGTGAACTTGATGTGGATGTCATTGTGGCTACTATGGACATGGAGTCCCTCTACACTAACATTCCACATTTGAAGGGAGGGACTCCACCCCAATGGACAGCATTGAGGGACTCAGATCAATATAGTGATCAGATGAATTAGAATATGTTTTTGTTACCACAAACAGAACTGGTTTTGACATGCAACAGTTTCAGCTTCATGGGGAAGCATTATTTACAAACTAAGGGGATTGCCATGGGGGCAGCTCTCATCCCAAATTATGCAAACATAATGAAGGAAGGAGTTAAAAAAGTCCACCAGAGGTATGGCAAGGACATCAACCATCTCCTTTAGCACTCTGGGATGAAGGCCATCTGGATCCAGTGCCTTATCAGTTCTCAGAGACTTAAGGGCCTCCCTCACACTACCAACAGGAATTTCAACATCAGAGAGCTCCCCCTTCCCCATTCATAGCCCACCTCCCCCTGTATGGTGTTGTCCCTCTCTTGTGAAGACCGAGGCAAAGTATTCATTAAGTACCTCCGTCTGCTCCCTGGCCTCCTTGGCCCACCCACTCCCTGACTCCCTCCCTAGTTATGGTAGTTTGGAACACAATGTTCTCCAATTTTAACTTTTTAAGGTTTTTTATGAGATGAACACATCTCATAGGTTTGCTTGCTTGCACTCAGCACCTTACTGTATGCACCTGTTTACATGATTGATTATGATATTTAAAATGTTGTGTCACTGAGGAGTGGGCACCTTGACAAAGTGCATGCATGCACAAAACACTGGGGATTAGTGGCATCCTGTAAGTTGCTATTTTGCACATTAAACTCTTTTTCATCAGCAAGTCAGCATAAAACTTTCTCTTTGTGCAAAAGTGGGAGTAGTTGATGTACCCAGTCTTAAGGAGCTACATTTTGCTCATTGCTTTGCCTGAGAACACCGACATACCTGGGATGGCCCTTTTGTATTGTACTCCTGTGTAAAGCAGAATTGGTCTCAATTCTTTCATGGTGATTTATATGTACTTCCCATGAAGCTTTGCATTATTATGTGTGATTATGTGTTTCTTTGAATCTGGGCTTTATTGCCAATGCCCTTCTGAAGAAACCCTTGCCTGAGTGCTTTAGTGCTGAGGTTCTTTGTCTTTTAGATTGCTTTCTTATTTTGGACTCAACATGATGTGCACATCATAGAACAGCTTCCCCATTTCTGAAATACAGTTCCGATAAGGCACACTGACAAGTCCTGAGAATGACAAAACGCATGTCTGTGTCTTCTGTTTTCAGCCTTTGTTGACTGTGTGAGAGGCCATTCGCTGCCATACACTCTAGCATAAAGCAGAACAAACCTAAATTATTTCATGGTGATTTGCATACAATTCATATTATTGGGGTATGCATGATTTTGTAATTCTCTGAAACTAGACATTATTGCCAGTGCCATTCCCAGGAACCCTTGTCTCAGTGCTTTTATGCTGAGATTCTTTGTCTTTGATCTCTCTCAATGCACAAGATACATATGTGTGTGTGTGTGTGTGTGTGTGTGTGTGTGTGTGTGTGTGTGTATATATCTATACACATATACACACACACACACACACACACACACACACACACACACACACATATATATATTCATTGCAAAAACTTGTTAATGGGAAAGGAATGAGGGTGTGTTTTGGGATTATGAACCCTAATGCTCACCCAATTCCATGATTAAATAAGGCAAGATGGATATAGAATAGGAGAATGGGGTGAGCATTAGGGTTCACAACCCCAAAACACACCCCTCATGCCCGTTCCTGCATGCACAGTGGGGTGGGTTCTTAGACTTGGGAGCCCTAAGGTTGTATTTCCCTACTTTTGTTGCTTCAACCCTAATGGTGCATTAACAAAGTTTTTTGCAATGAATTTCCTTACTTTTTGAGAACGTATTATTGTAGCCTTATTTGATTATGGCAGCGGTAGGTGGACCTTGTGCTTCCATCGATGCCCATTGTAATCGTCCCTCATTTTCATGTGCAAGCACAGGGACCTCCAGGCCCTGTGTTCCTATCACTATACAGTGAGTGGTAGGGGCCTGTGCTCTCATACATGTCTACTGTATTTGCCCCTCATTTCCATGTGAGACTGTAGGGCCCTCCGGGCCCTGCACTCCCATCAGTTCATAGTGAGCAGTGGAGGCACAGGGTCCTCCAGGCCCTGTGCTCCTATGCATGCCTACTGTATGTAATTTCCCTCATGTGCGTGTGGGACTCCCATCAGTGCATAGTGTGTTGTGATACCACTGTGCCCTGCAAATCAGTACTGCTGCCATGTTGATAATGCATGCTACAGTATACAGTAGGTCATACGTGCCCCATTCATTACAATTTGGAAACAGGGCCTGGTAACATGCAAAACAACTTAGTGCACCCAAAGGTGTACTAAACTACCTATAGCGCCGGAGCTGTATCTTGAAGCGTTTTCAGATATAGCATCTGAAAAGTACCCCAGCCATAACAATGTTACCCCAAGGGAAATTCTGAAACTTCAAAGTGTTATAACTCTGCCGCATAGTAACGCTTTTCCACCAAACCAGCTAAATGCACATCTTTGGGGCAAGTTCTTTGTACCCTGAAAATTTCAGTCCAAACTGTTTTTAGTTATGAAGTGACAAAGAAACAGACATATCTGGAAAAGTAGTGTCACAAACAGCGACAGTACCCTAGTTCTTTTGGCAAATAATGTCGCAATTAAGCAGTTCAAACTAAGTCAGCCACATCAACAGAACTACCCCACGAGATTATGCATGCAAAATTTCATGCACATCGATTGAAGGGTTCCTAACTTATTAAGGTGCAAAGCACAATATGCAAAACTGGAAGTCTACAAAATGGAAAAAACGTGTACATTTAGGGATGTTTAACACGCATATCACAGAAACCACAAAAGCAGTTCAAATGAAATTGGCAACAATAACTGATCTACCCTTACGAATGTTTGCAAACGTTCATGCATATCAAAGTGTTATAACTCGTCGAGCTGCAAAGTTATTAAATGCTATGTATGCAAAACTGGATGACTGTAAAATGGAAAAAACACAAATATAAGGATATTTGAGACACAGTATCTTCAAAACACACAAGCAATTCTAATGGAATTAAAACATCAACAGACCAATCCTATGAAATGATGCATGCAAAATATTATGCACATACAGTATGTTATAGGGCTTCAGTTATTAAAGTACAAATTATGCAAAACTGGAAGACTGTTAGTAAAAATGGAAATAAAAACATTAAGTTTAATGATGTTTGAGACACAATATCTCACAAATCACACAAGAGGCTAAAATGAAATTTATCACATTTACAGATATACCCACTAAGAGGCTCTGAAGTTAATAAGGTGCAAATATGCAAAACTGGAAGACTGTGTGCAAAATGGGAATAAAACATGTAAGTTTAAGGATGTTTGAGACAAAGTATCTGAGACAATGCATAACAGATTCACATGAAATTTACTACATTAAGAGGTCTACCTCCAGAGCTTAGGCATGCCAAATTTCATGTAAATCCATTGAAGGGTTGCTAAGTTATTAAAGTGAAAAGTACTCAAAACTGGATGACAGTGTAGGCAAAGTATTGTACTTTCACAATCAATATATATATATAAAGTTTCCCATAGGAAATAATGGGAAATTGAAAATTTTACAACTTTGGAATGGATTAATATTTTTTCACCAAACCTTTAAAGGCACATCTGTGACCCAAGGGCTTTCTACCCTGAAAACTTCAGACCATAAGATAAAGGCATTTCTGAGACACAGGTAGACACAGAAACATGAAAACAAATGGTAAATTTTGGATTTTTTAACAGTTTCTATCTCACAAACCACAGAATGGATTCACATGAAATTCTGCACATCGAGGACCTACCCCTGGAGATTATGTATGCCAAATTTCATACAAATCCATTGGAGTGGTTCTAAAGTTATTAAGGTTCAGAGTTTTGGGTTTTACATAGAAGTCTGCACTCAACCCTGATATACTGGTGCTACCACACAAATGTATTTTATATGTATTATATGTTTGTAATAGATAACCCACAGTAGGGTGTGCGGTCACGCTCCGATATATGCATGCCTTGGTGTGCATTCAACCACCCAAGGTGTGTGTATATCAGACTGCAACTGCACACCCTACAGTGGGTTATTTATCTTATAAAATGGCTAAAATGGTTTTGGAGGGGCTGAAAGTGCAGGTGTGTGGTCGCACTCTGATATACACACGGTCATGTGGTGCGTTTCAGCCAACCAGCAGAGTATTTTCCCTACCCATTTTATTAATATAAATGTGTGTGTGTGTGTATACAGTGGTGCTAGCAAGGATGCAGCATGGTACCTTGCAGCACTATTGCAAAATGCATGCAGTATACTGCAGGGAACAGTGTTATACAGTGACACTTAGTCCCTTTTGTCATGCAGTATTTTGTGACATGTCATTTACTGAAATGGCTAGTTCCTCTACACAGATTATATATTGTGCATACAGTAAATATACATATATAATACATGGATGGGACCTTCCCCCATAGGAGCCCATTATCGTGTATTTCCCTGTGTACCTCACCAAATAAACCTACATTCCAAACAATTAAAGCTGCATACTTCCACACTCAAACCTGAATACCATGGAAAAAAAACCACCATGGACCAACATTATGTCCACCAAAACAAACATCGTAATGACCAATTAAATTAATAAACACATCAATGAACACATCAGCTGGACCAGTTAAAATTTCTATGCTAATAAGCCCCATGACAAAAACACAGCCTTATCTAAAAGCTCCTGACAAAAACACAGCCTTACCTAAAAAGCTTCCTGACAAAAGACAGCCCTCAGGTACAAAGAAAGGCACCTTCCCATGTATTATATAAAATAAATACTAGGCAACTAGGAAATACATAGTACACATTTATCTCAGGGTTAATTAGCAATAATGCTACTGCCCTTCGGGCTTGTGGCTTATAGCCCCAATTATCCCCGTTGATAGGTACATATCCTTGTATACCACAGTTGCCTAGCATATATCTATATCTATATTAGAGATGGGCAAAGTGGCCAAAATTGGCTCCGTGGAGTGATTCACGGAGTAATGCAGAATCCACAAAGTGCTCCACAACGTGAAGCGGAGTATTTCACATCATAATGGGGAACGCGAAGTCCATTGAAACCAATAACTTTTCGTTTTTCTGCCTTCCCAAAACCACTTCTCCACCAATTTTAAGGCGAAGTACATTGAAATCTATGTACTTTGCATCACTTCACCTTGTTATTGAGTTCCATGGTGAATTTGCAGTGCTTCATGGGACTGCAGGTCACATGGGCTCAAGATTGTTCTGCACAGCCTCAGTTCTGTGTAGTGTGTGTAGTGGAAGATGAGACAGCTTCCTCTCAGAGCTTCTGCGATTCAAATCCCTAAAAGATGGTAAAAAGCCTCTTTGAGCCATTTTTTCTCAAACTTTAGTGCATCGATTGTAGGAAACCCTCCTGTGCTCATATCATCAGTGTTTATTGTTTGTGAGTGGATTTTGAATTTTAATTTAGAACAGTCAGTCTGTGTATTGTGAATTGTGCTTTGGGGGAGGGGCATATCTGTGGTGTAGGTAGATTAACTGGGAGAAAAAGGCAGTCTTTCTGTTTTGGTTATATTTTTCTTGTAAAACTGTGTTAATGTGTTTTTTTTTGCTGATTGTAGTGGTGCAGTAGTGTATAATTTCAGTTTGTTTAAAACATTTGGTTGTATTGTTAAAGGTTTTCAATTTGATATGCAATACTTGTAGTGTGCGTGTGAGTGTGTGTACAATGCGTACCATTAAATCAGACAACTTTTATTCTGCCAGAGTAATTGCAGCTGTGTGAACCTGCTATCCACCACACCTGCATGATTTTTTTATACTGCTTTGTGGTATCTTTACTGGTAGTGAACTGTTACTGCCATGCACTACCCCCCAAACCGCCAAAAGATGTTCTTTTCCAGATTTTGATTTGTGACCTGTGAGCACTGGTTAGGTGTTGTGCCTTTGTGTCTGACTCTGCATCTCTTGAGTGCACAGCGCAATCTTAATCTGTCTGTGCATTTGCAGTATACCATTAATTCTGGAAGACTTTGCATTTCTTGTTATGCTCTCATTTCACTTCATCAGCACTATGGAATTTTCTGGACACAAGACAGTAGCATTCTGGGGATGCACATGAATTCTGGTGACTATGTGTGGCCACTGCTCACATGACGGAGTGCACCATTTATTCTGGGAGACTTTGCATTTTTGTTACCTCTCATTTCACTTCACCAGCACTGGGAATTTTCTGGATACAAAACAGTAGCATTTTGGGATGCAAATTAATTCTAGTGACTGTGTGACCGACCACTGCATGCGTGACTGAGTGTACCATTAATTCTAGGAGACTTTGCATTTTTTGTTATGCTCTCATTTCACTTAGTCAGCAATGGGGAATTTTCTGGACACAAAACAGTAGCCTTTTGGGGATGCAAATTAATTCTGGTGACTGTGTGACCACTGCATGCATGACTGAGTGTACCATTAATTCTGGGAGACTTTGCATTTCTTTTTACGCTCTCATTTCACTTAGTCAGCACTGGGGAATTTTATGGACACAAAACAGTAGCATTTTGGGTATGCACATTAATTCTGGTGTCTGTGTGTGATGTGACCACGTCCACTGTGCACATGACTGAATGTGCCATTAATTCTGGGAGACTCTGCATTTATTGTTGTGCTCTCATTTCACTTCGTCAGCACTGGGGAGTTTTCTGGACACAAGACAGTAGCATTTTGAGGATGCACATTAATTCTGGTGACTGTGTGTGGGGACACTGGAGGTTGCCAGTACTGTTGCCACTCCACCTTACTTCGCATTAAGGCGGAATGACAACACAAAGTAATAATTACAAGGTAAAGTGAGCCTTTCCTATTGGCCACTCCACATAGTGGAGTAACAATGCAAAGTGGCCACTTCGCATTCACTTCGTCAGTGGAATTTAATTTTGTGCATCTCTAATATATGTGCGGCAGTATAGCCTAGAGGTTACAGTAATGAGATGTGAATGAGCTTGGTACATCCAGCAAACCTGGGTTTGATTCCCAAAACTTCCACTCACATACTGTGTGACTCTGAGCAAGTCACTTAACCACCGAAGTGCTCCTGAGTCATCCCTGAAAACAGGCACTTATGCCTAGTGGGCCTTACCCAATTACCAATAGAATATAATGCATATTTGTGTGTGTGTGTGTGTGTGTATATGTAATAGATAACCCACTCTTAGGTGTGTGGTCACGCTCTGATATACACATGCCTTGGTGTGCAATTGTACATGAGGTCAAGAGGGCCGAGTGTGTAAACCACCCAAGGCGTGCATACATCAGAAAGCGATCGCACACTGTAGAGTGGGTTAACTATCTTATAAAATGGCAAAATTGTTTTTCAGGGGGGTAAATGTGCAGGTGTGCAGTCGTGTCAATATACGCATGGTCATGTGATGGAATCCAATGAATCAGCAGCCATAATTTTTACTATGCATTTTACAAATATATATATATATATATATGTATATTATATATACAGTATGGCAAAAGGGAATATGCTATTGGGGTTCTTATGTCTCCTGTAACTTCCAAGCATCCTACCACATGACCTACTCTCATGACCCAAAGACAGTCTATGGGAAAAGGACCATGCACCAGTATCTTGTACAGGATCTACATGGTAAAACTGGTATATAGGAAACCTAATCCCCACCACCTACCTTATCCTTGTGTCTGAGGGGATCAGTTAGCCAGATGGCCAATGGCTAGTAAAGCAGTTGGCTTTGCTACCACATTTTGATACTTACTAGTCAACTGGGTACCTGCCAATGAAGTGATACCTGAGTCCTGGAAAATGGTGGTCAATAAAAATATGGAATAGGCCAACCCATGTCCTTACTATTTAAGAACTGTGTAAAGTAACTTAATTTACTCATGACTTTCAAAACCCTATACAAAACAGAAGGTGACTCCTAAAATACTTTTCATAGGACCCTATCAGGTTTGTGAAAAGCCGGAAGGTTTCCTGCAGAGGGGGACACAGCAGTCCTTCTGTGGAGTGTTATATACCATAATCCCCTGCTCCCACGGCTATAGGACCATGTGGGCCTTCAAACTGAAGCCATGTTCCCAAACACATTTTCTGGCATGGTGTGTGTTTGAAGTATTTTAAATATTTATTTTCAGATGATATGTGGCTAACATCAGTTAAAAATGTGCAGAATGCCTGCAGCTGACAGTAATCAGAAGCAGTTGCTCAGATAATCTGTTTTAAAAATGAATAGTTAGGATTGTTGCTGTCTTTTGGAATATTGGAATTTGAGGATCCAGGTCCTTAAAATCAGACTTCCTAAAAAACACCTCAGACATCAAATTAGAAGTAGGATATTGCAGTATCCAATGTCTGATACCTTAAAATCCAAAATAAATTCCACTCCATATAATAAAATAATTGATGCCTACTACCACCTCTGCCAAATTCTACTCCCCCACCTTTCTATAGAAACAAATCTCCCTTCCATGGATCAGAGCAAACCTCCCACCCAAAGCACAACCACTAGCCCCACCTCCCTCCTCCTTCTAATAGAATATTTGTAAAAGAAGTGTAGTGATCAACAAAGGCTGTGTCTCTGGAGCTTGTGGTTCACCCTGCCAAAATCCTACATCCCCCACCCATGTACAATAAAATCAAGCCCCTCCCCAAATAAGAGCAAAACCTCCCACCCAACCCACACACTAGCCCCAATTTCCTCCCCACAAAGCACCCCCAAAATGAATACTGTTGGGTGGTGTGATACATCGGTGAGAAGTTTCCTCAGTCAAAAACCATCTATGGTCCCAAGGTGGAACAGCTTGCACTCATCTTTGATCCAGCTAAGTGAATGAATGGTGCCATCCTCCAATAGTAATACCCGATTGGCTGGTATTTATTTAAACAATGAAGGGCTTGCTTCTTGAAACAAACATTACAACAATATGACAGTGTCCCTTAAGTTGTCTGAACACAAATTTATCTTTTTAACTTTCTTAATATTTTGTAAAATTGTGAACACTTTTCAAAGTGCACTAAAGTAGAAAAAATATCCTGTTGCAAATCTTTAAAATACTTTATTTTGAGTAAATGTGTAACAAAAATTCATAAAGTATTACTTTGTGATCATTTTTATTTTTAATTAATCATAACTGATTTCTAATTAGTTTATTTAAGCAATGCTGTGCCATGGACTGCTATATCAGTCCAGAATTCCTATAATGCTCTAACTCTGTTGGCAGCCTAAGGGTTAAACAACTACTACATTATGAATCTGGTAGTAATGCTCCATCACAAACACTTAACTCTTACTTCCTCCTTTTACGTTTTTAAAAGTTACATTAGCTTGAAGTTGTTCATGTTGAACTTTAAAATGGAAAAAAAGTCTTGGTGTACTTTTAGTTATTTCTCATGGTGATTTTTTTAGCACACATATGTGACCAATTAACTTACAAACTAATTCGTTTTTTAACAAAAAAAAAAAAAAGGACCGATTTCCATATGATATCTGCAAAACCAGTAAGTTTCATATCTCAACTCTAAACTGTTTTTTATTTATCAGAGGGCAAAACATTTTGCTATCAGATTGGGTAAAACTATGTAATTGCAGCCCTTAAAAGCTCCACAAATACACACCTGAGACTCCTGAAATTTGCAGGGTTAAGAGACCCTATGACTGCGAGAGTGCATACCAAAGTTTACAGTCCTAGCATCTAAATCAGCTGAGCAATGACCTCTCAGAATGGCCATTTTTTTAATGAAACACAAAACATAAACATAAAACATGTATGGGGAAAAACTCCCCTGACTCTTGGAGAATCTGTGGCATGGTGTTACTAGGGGTTTGACCGATCATGCAATGCAGCATTGGTGTTAACTTTTACATCCTCTCCCCAGGTACAGATGTTTGAGTATTGTTCTCTGCCTGGAAAGACACTGTCAAAGTTAGGTAATGCCAATGCTACACTGCATAACCATTGAAACCCACACCTATATCATGCCACAGATTCACCAAGGTTCAGTGGACCATTTGCCCAACATCAAACTTCCCTACTTCTTACCTTTTGTGCTTAACCCTTAAGTGATGCATTAACTTTCATGTTTGTTTGTTTTTAACCACCATTAATTCCCTTACTTCTCAAAAAGATTACAACACACGCACGTAACTTTGTACTTACAATTCTGGTAACGCCTAATGTCAAAGAATCCTGGATTGATAATTTTGGCTTTTGATCAGCATTGTTAATTGTTTTAATGACAAAAAGTCCCTGGGAATGTAGCTGCAAATAAAATGATGTCTGTTTGCATATACATCAGAAAAATGTTTGGGGGGGAGCGGAGCCATCAAACATTGAGGCAAGACACATTTCCACTGTGCTCCAGCAGAGATCTTCACTTTTTCCTTTTTCCACCCCTTTATACCAATTGGAACTTTCTGAAAATAATGCAAAAGCAAGACAGTGTTACAGCCATTTTGAATCAGGTCAAGATAAGGGAAACCCAAAGAAAAATGCTGGAGGTGGTGGAGGAAAAGCAGCAGCTGCTGTAGACATGAA
The DNA here is from genome assembly GCA_016271365.2 of Neoceratodus forsteri. Taxonomy (NCBI): domain Eukaryota; kingdom Metazoa; phylum Chordata; order Ceratodontiformes; family Ceratodontidae; genus Neoceratodus; species Neoceratodus forsteri. Next base: position 903,065,199 of record CM028131.1, on the reverse strand, counting down.
AAAAAACACAAACCACCATGTGAAATGTACTTTGGGCTGTAAAAACTCAAGACATGAGGGTTGCAGCTTTAGATTAAAAAAAGCTATTGATTTTTAATAACAGTTCCTGGTGTGCAAGATGCAATCTTCAGTAGCACTGGGGGAGGCCAAAGAAGTGGCAAAAACAGCACTAAGGACAGCAATAACCATGACATGGCTGGTGAAAAAATTAAAACAGAACTCTCAGATACTGACTTTAGGGCCTGGAGAACTATACAAGAGCACTCCATTTCAGAATAACTGTGGTTCCTGGAAACTTTTGAAGGAGAGGATCAATCTGGCTATGCAAGCAAGCAGTTGGGAAAGATTTTTCATCTAGACTGGTACCCAGAAGTTCACAGAGCATACTGCATCACCCCACATAAATGGGATGAACAGGAGATACACTACACCTTTTAATAATTCTAGCGAGGATGCATGAACAGGACAGAGTGCTGGGACGTTGTTTCTTGTATAAGCCTACTCAGCATGGAAGACAGAATCTGGATTTTGATTTTCCCAGATTTCAGTTATGTCACCCATACCTGCTGAAAGTCCTTTGACTACTAACAGCAACTCTATGGACTCTCAGTAGTAACACACTCACTATGATTCGGCATAGGCAGGTATTAAATTACCAGCCCTCTAGACTATTCCCTCCCCATCGAGTACCTGTAAAGTACCCTAAAATACTAGGATGAAAACTGAGTAGTTGGGTCAGGTCAGATAGTTACTACCAAGTAACCAACCCTGACCATAATAAAATCATGTGAAAGTCTTTTTTGTTTTGTTTTTACTATTTCACACTGTTAGGTGTCCCAAGCTATTATACTCATGGAGGGCATTGCTGAGGCAGGTACGAGAGGCACAGCTGCTCTTGGTGAGCCTGCTGCATTTTCCAAAATTTTACCATGCCGGGCATTGCTGAGGTAGGTATGAGAGGCACAGCTGCTGTGAGTGAACCTGCTGTTCTTTCCAAAATTATACCCATGGCAGACATTGCTGAGGTAGGTTAGAGAAGTGCAGCTGCTCTGAGTGAGGCTGCTGCTGTTTCCAAAATTATACCCATGGTGGGCATGAAAGTTACACAATATAAAATTGATGATTGACAAAAGAAAACTAAGAGCAGAGTGGCACATGGCTGGCATGGTAGCAGTGGTGATGGTTCTATTTGTTTCATACACAACCTAATCATCATAGTCAGTATCACTGTTTCCAGGCTGTTTTCATGTTCAGGGTCAGAATAGCATAATTCAGTGTTTGGGACAACTGGAAAATTGTTAGCATTTATTTTGAGAAATGTAAGTCAATCCACATTTACAGGACTTAGTAGTGTTCTTTGGTCAGTGACTATTCCTCCAGCTGCACTAAACATGCATTCTGAATATACACTTGAAGGTGGACAACTGAAGTACATTATTGCAAGATATGCTAGATCTGGCCATATTGCTCTTTTTTGTTTCCAATAGTTTCCAACAGAGTACGGGATCTTCCTTGAGACCAGTCATAGTATGGTCTGCAAAATACCCAGGATCATTGTGCTGTATGAGACAGTTACCAGTCTGGCGGATGAACCAGCTGCACTTTCTTTACAGGATCCTACTCTATGTTGTTGCAGGTGACTCAGAAATGATTTGCCTTTCTGATCCTGAATATAGGATGCCTGAGAAGTAGCTGTAGATGTCCTTTCCCTCACTGATGACACTGGTGATTGTGAAGAATTTATAGATGTGCTATTGTCTGTGCCTGAGGTGCACTCTGATGGTTCAGCAGGGTTTGACTGCTGTACATCAGTTAATGGTGTTAGTGGGGCAATATCACATTTGATTAGCAGAAGATCTCTACAATACTCAATGTCTTCCCCTGCAGGAAGGATGGCTTCAATGTTCCACTTGAAGTGGGGATCTAGCAACATAGCCAACACATAGGTGTCATTCGAACATGGTATTTATTCTCTGATCAGTCAACAGCCTGAGACTCAAGTCATCTGCCAGCATGACAGTGGTGGCGTCTCTTCTGACTAAAAGTTTTCTTTATGACATCAAGGAAAACATGAGGAAATCTTATTTGAGGAAGAATTTGACTCAGAGTTGCACCGTCTGCACTGACATCATGTGTGGCAGCCTCAAATAGCTCTGATAAAGTGACCAAAGATTCAAGTAGAGTCCAGCTGCTGGAACTGAGTATTATGTCTACTTTGCTTATTTAAATTTGCATGATGTAGTCATGTACAGCTTTTTCTCTGTTCAAGAAGCCTTTCCAACATGTAAAATGTTGAATTCCAGTGGGTTGGAACTTCCTGCTTTAATGTATGCAGTGGTTAAGTTGTTTGACCTCTACAGCCCCTTCAGAAGTTTTTGAGCTTTCACAGACTGGCTGAAATGCCCACGTATTTTCCTAGCAAGACCTAACAGGTTTTCAACATTTCTGTTTCCATTTATAGTAAGAAACTATGGATGGGAAGATTTAGGCAATGTGCAAAACAAGGTATGTGTTGGTAGTTGCTATCTCTAACAGTGTTGACTATGTTGGCACCATTGTCTGTCACTATGAACCCTGGAGATAAGGAATATGGAGTAAGCATTTCTGCAATTGTTGCTCCAGCTCCTGCAAATATTGACAGCAGTGTGGTTGTCCTCAAAAGTGGTGACACATAATACAGTCTGCTTCCTACAGCTTATGGTAAAGCAGGGATTATTACTTTCAAACTGAAAACTTGCTCAATGAGCTGTAACAATCATGTAGTCAATTGCTTGGTTGCTGGTCCATATATCTGTGGTTATGTGAATCTGCTTCACTTCAGACTTTCAACTGCTTAATGACTGCAGTACACACCAAGTTATACAACTGTGGAACAGCCTTTTTTGAGAAATATGTTTAACAGGGAATGGTGTACCATGGTTCAATCTGGTTCACGAACTTGAGGAAACATTTTTAGGCAACAAAAGCAAAAGGGAGTTGACAATCGGTCCTCTGTTTCAGATGCTGGCATGTTGGATGCTTGCTGGTAAACTTTGATGTCCTCGCAACACTTTCTTTTAATGTTAGTTGATGAGAATGATGAGATATTTTTAATTTTTTGGGTAATATATTTTGCACACATTTTTCTTGTGAAGTACTACTTTGGGATTTTGCAGTACTTAATGGTATCAGAAGAAAACAATCTGTGTTTGTCTGGGAAAACTGCAAGGACACATCAAGTGATTCAGTGTCAGTTCCTGCTGCCAGTTCACTATGGTCACCATCACTACCACCTCCACTACCACCCATACCAAACACTCCTTGCCCGTAGCCTCTCAGTTGGGTGTTTTACTTTTGCATGTCATATCACTACTGATGTTCCACAATTTCCTGCTTTGCCACCACAACTGATGCTCATTTTGCACAAACTGCATATAGCTAGAGAGCTGTCTACAGGGTTAATGTAAAATAAATTCCACAATTAAGAATTAGCTTTTGTGCTTTGTACCACAGTGCCTGGCACTATGTATTGCATAGTCAAGGGACCTGGAGAAAAGCCTACACTGCCATTTCCTTGTTGAGATGAACTGTTCTCATTCATGTTCATCTTCCTATTCTTACATTTAGCATATGATTTTTTTGCCTCTGATACCTTACAGCAGCATCCTCTCCTACCCCCTCATCAAAACTACAGACCTCATCACCACAAGATTTAGAAGAACTAGAAGTGCTGTCATCATCATATGGGACATAGCCTGGGCTATCCCACTCCTTGTCCCCATATCACCACCATCTCTATCAGAATTCACTGCCTCAGCGTCTGAGGTTATATTTGAGGAGGATGCCTCCTTGCATGCTGCTTCAGCAGCTGGAAGCATTGTGGCACATATTGCAAAACATTCAGTACCTCTACAAGTAACTCCAGTCAGTCCTTTCCAAAACTCTATCATCATTTCAATGCTAACATGCTTTTTGGGCTCAGGAGGACATTTAGTGCCAGTCCTGGTGATGTTATTATTATTTAATGTATTTATTTATTTATCTCTTTGATAACCAGATGGGTGCACTGATCCAATGACTGTTTTCAGGCACTAGCCGGGCCATTTGCATGGCACACTGAGTAGAGCAAATAAAAGTTACATCAATTAACAGGTATCACAATTCGGTTACAGAAAAAAGGTACATAATGACAATACACACAATTAATTACAGCAGAGTACATGGTCCATAAACAAGTCAGTAATCAGGTCGAGACTCTGTAATGATACAAAAATTTCAGAGAAGGGTTTACATTCCATCTACATAGAATAAGTGCTGTGGCAAAGGCAGGAAAGGGGAAAGTACAGAGCCAGATAGGGAGAGGGTGCCTCCAGAAAGGCATGACACCAGTACAGGGGAAGGGGATTAGAGGAAGGGGATGCACTCATTACCCTGATGGTCAAATGCATCTGGCTTCTGACAGCAGCCAAGCTTTGAGGTGGGTTTTGAAGGTGGGGTGAGAGTCGGTCGAGCGGAGCGATATTGGGAGCCTGTTCCATAAGGTGGGGGGCAGAGAAGGAAAGGACTTTATGGCCCATTGCAGAGTATATTCTAGGGATTTCTGGGGGGGGCAGATGATTCATGTAGGCATCTTCATGCCACTTTGCCCTTGATGAGGGGAGAGTACCGGGACAGGTGGCCACCTTGGAGGATGTTGTCTATAATACACCCAAGGGCATAGTCAAACCGTCCTCGTAGTGGGAGCCATCCTAGCGACTGCTACAAATCACAGTGGTGAGCAGAGTAAGGAGACTGTAACATGAAGTGACAAATGCTGTTGTATATGGAGTTTAGCCTGGAACGCAGAGCAGAGGACACCTAAGAATAGATAGGGGAGCAGTAGTCTATAAGGGGGAGAAGGTTATCTTGAGCAATCGCTAGGCACACCTCTAAGGTCAAGAACTGCTTTTAGTGGTAGGTAGACCCTAGTTTATGGTTTAATCTGCTCACAATGTTGTTGACATATTCAGTGAACGAAAGGGAGGGTCAAGGGTATTATCACTATGTTCTTAATTGTTGCTATGTTCTTGGTTAAAGGCTCTGAGCTGCAAACCTGGAGACCTGAGTTTGAATCCCACAGTCCCCACTTGCTTAATTTGTTACCCTGAGCATGTCACTTAATCTCTTCTGCTCTTAGGTCATACCTGGAATCGAGCTTCAGCTTAGTGTGCTTTCTCATTAAACAATTTATCGACTAAATGTGTTTTCCCAGATGTGATGTAATTTCTATGCCTGTGATTTAGAAAATGGATGCCTGCAGCTATAAAGGGAGGGCAACTAAATGGGTTATAATTCTGGCCCTAACAGTGTACGGTTCAGTCAATAGCTTACGTAAAGCAGATTTCCATTGTTAACAATATTGATAAATTTAATCCTACATGGATGTTTCCCTTTACTTCACTTACGGCAACATTTCAATGCAATGGGAAACTTCTGTGTTGTCACTACCAGTATGTAAAACAATAATCATAGCCAAAATTACTTTTGCAGTTCAAAGTAACAAAATAAATTGTAACAGAAAAATTGCCATTGTATTTTCAATATTTCAATGCATCTGCAATTTTTTAAATCTAGCACACATATACAGTATAGTAAACAAATCACAATAGCATTACTTTCATGGTTAAAAAATACCAAGTTGGTACAGAAAAATTGCAATAAATTTATCCAAGATTTCAATACAATCTGCAAATGAAACAAACTCTGGTCAGAGGCAACATGGCTGCTTCAGAGCGGTGAGCCTGAGTGAAAAGTACTCAGAGCTCCCACCATGGCTGAAAAGCCTGTCATGCCAAAGATGGCCACTGTGACAGAAGTGCACATGTGCGATACTCACACATGTGCAATGAGCTCATGGCAGCCATCTTGGGCAAAGTGGACTCTTTTGTTTCACCCGCAACTGCACAAATGACAGGCGGAAACAAGATAGTGCCCCACGAGGGGGTGTGTGGAGAGGAGGGGTGGCAGAGATCTAATCTACCAGCACTGACAGCAGCACTGTGGAAGCACAGAGCTGAGGTATCCAGTGGTGTGCTTCCAGAGCCCCTTTTTACTCTTGTAGCAAAATATATGTAGGGCTCTGCACATGCAACCATAAAAACTGAATCACACTAATATTAATTAAAAAAAACACAGGTGATTGATATATATATATATATATATATAATATATATGATGAAAAACAGATGTTCATAGTTTTCTAGACAAGAAACACTACATTTGAAGGTTTCATCATTGCAAATAAACTTAAAATATAATTATACATAGACAATATTCATCTCTGTGTGAAAGAACCAACTCCAGCTATACATGCAATAATGGCTTTTGTTACCATATTTGGAGCAGATCTGGCCAGATTCAAGATTAATTGGATAACATAAGAAGTCTTTGTTATAAATATTTGAGACAACACAGGTCAGAGCAATCAATTCTATAAATAAAGAAAAGTAGCTAAATATAATTGAACTCAATTAAAGAGATAATGTAGTGACTGAAATCAAAATTAACTTTCAAAAGTAGTAAACTGTTACTTCTATCTGAAGCATTTTTTCTTCTCCTTTTTTAATAAGATTTTCTACCTGACAGTATTTGATGTGATGTGGAACAGTACTCTACCTGAAGGTGGACATAGTAGTTTCATTCCTCCTTATACATCATCAGCCCTAGACCTTACTGCATGTGACATCACAACTGATCAAGAAAAGCAAAACACTTGCTGCAAGATTGATCTCTTAGAAGTGTCAGTATGTGAGGTCACAATACTGATGAGGCATGAGGAGGAACAGAAGTAGATGTGTCAGTGTCCAGGTAAATTATTGCTCTTTACATCATACATAATGCTACCAAGTAGAAAACCATATGAGCAAATGGAAAAAGAAAAACTACTTCAGAAATTAAAAATAACAACTATTTTTAAAAATTAATACAAATATTTTCTGCCTTCTTTTTGGGAGGTATTACTAGCTCATTAAAAATATAGGAAAAGATCTTTAAATTTGGACATATCTACTGCTTACACTGATGGGAAGACCATGTTACTGAAATGAGTGTGCATATTTCAATCAGTACCCTTTCTCATTTTGAAAAACATTTTTACATCTTTAAATAAAAAGCCTAAATGACATCTAAACAATGTTTTCAGGGGGTCCCTATATAAAAAAGCATGTCCCATAAAGCCTGACAGCAGACGCTAACAATTCAAACAAGAGTGCTCCTTACCTCGTCAGTCACGATTTTTATCAGTTTCATCACATTTTAAAAAGTAAACAAACTGCTACCTACTTTGAAAGCTGTTGCTGTGATCCAGTCATAAAATGGCACGATATTCTACACAGCGATGTAACTAAAAGCAAGACACAAACTTTAGAGCCATAGAAGTCTTAAATGCTGGCTCATTTATGATTGTAATTTTGCCTCCTAAAGCACACCAACATGCTAGTTGTGCTTAACACAACATCACTCTGATGCATGTGTTAAGTTGATTACATGTTGTGTGCTTTATGAGGCACAACCCAATAACAAATGGGTTAAGATACAGTGGCACCAGCCAGGATGCAATGCAGCAGTGTTGCAGTATATCACAAAATGCTGCATTATACTGCAAGCAACAGTGTAATTCAAAGGAAATTAAGCCTTTTTCTCATGTAGCATTTTGTGATGTCACTTGCTGCAACTTATTTTGTTGCATTGTGGCTGGTTCCACTTTAGGACTTTAATAGCTATGAAGTCTGTGCCTCACTTCAAATTTTTCATTGCATAGGACATCAGCACTGTCTTATGACTGGATCACAGCAATAGTTTTAAAGCAGGAGCAGTTTTGTTTACTTTTTAAACTATGATGAAACCATTTCAATTGTGACTGATGAGGTAAGAAGCACTCCTGTTTAAACTGTCAGCTCCTGCTCCAAGGCTGTATAGAGTACATTTGTATGGCTTCAGTGGGTATAGCACTGCAAACGTCTTGCTATTTATAGAAAAGGGAGCTCTCCAGATTCCCAATGGACTACTTCAAATTGGAGGTTTTATGGAATCACTGTGCCGGTTGAAGCAGTCTGCTGTTTCACTGAGCTGAGCAGTGTTGTATGCACTATTTTGTGTGATGATGTGATTACTAGCTTCAGTGTGTGTAGAATTCTCATTCAAGAAAGTTTCATAGCTCATTAACATATCAACTTAGTAAGCCTTTCAACTGTAATTGAGATTGTTATATCCCTCTTTTTCTAACTCTCTAGTGACATCACTTGGATGTTCATGTCTATAGTTTTCCTCTTGCCTGTGTTGCACTGAGATGCACAAAATAAGTGATTTCATAGCAGGCCTTCTAAAACAAAAAATAAGTTTAATTCTACACATGAATACCATATTTTCAGAGAAATAATTAGCCGGGAAGCACAGCACTCAGGATAAGGTGTGGCAGTGTGAAGGTCAAATGCCACAAAAGGAATGCTATGCAGATATACAAGGTCATAACACATCCAGTTGAAGTCTTACTAAAGACTAGAGAAACTGAAGACGTGTGTGTGTGTGTGTGTGTGTGTGTGTGTGCGCGTGTCTGTGTTCAAGCCCTTGATGGAATTAGAAACACACTGCAATTTCATTTTCAATGCTGGCACTGTGTAAACATGTTTCTGTCTGTAACTATATGTTCATTTGTCAATATTATTTGTGACTATTCAAGCTTGTACTATTTAAAACATTTTCTGTCTATAGCTTTGTGTTGCACTGAAAATGTAATATCTGATCTACATATATATGTTTTTTCTCTCCTGTTATTACCATCTAACTGCAACTTTTCTATGTATTTCTTTTGTATTACCATCAAGACACAGTCTACACAAAACTTATGTTATCGCACCTGCACTGTTCCTGCATTTCTTTGCATTGAGTCCCAGGTGCCAATCTTCAGACCTTTTCTCCAGTTTTTTAAGGTTTTCCTTCATTCTTTAAATACCCCCTAACATATCCAACTTATTGCATACATTTGCATCAACTGCGAAGAGGCATACCTTCCCCTCCAGTCCCTCTGCAATGTCCCCAATAACTTTCCCTCCCCGGAGTACTCACGGTTTACCACAACCCTCTGACTCCTGCATTTGGCCAGTTCTCCACCCACAGAACTATTTTAGGATCCACCCCTGGGCTGTGCAGGTTGTTTAGCAGCCTTCTATGGGGGACGGTGTCGAAGGCCTTTCTTAGGTCCAGATAGGCCACATCCACTGCACCTCCCTGGTCCTCTACCTTAGTTACCAGGCCATGCCATAGATTAATACAATGAGTTAGTGCAAACTACAGTGCTTATCCTAAATACAGTAAAAGTTAGGGTTAGATGTACAAGTAAATAAATGCCATACAAGGCAGTGTATGTGTGTTGGTGTGTGTGTGGTAATACTCTGTGTGTGTAGACAGTGCACTGCTATGTTATACTGGAATATATATGCATATATGTGCATACATATTAGTCAGTGTGTGTGTGTGTATCACAACAGTTAGAAAGTGCAGTTAGGTGGCTCAGTGGTTAGTGCAATAATTGCTTGTCCACCTCCCCCACTATCTAGATCAGTTTCAGCCTTATACATGACATTTCTGATTTAAATGGAGGTGTCCAGTGGCAGCCCCCACCCTCTGTTGTCCCTCAGAGCCTGAAAAGAAGAAAATGGTCCCTCAATGTCTTTTTTTATGTGTAAAAATGTGTGGTAGACATTGTACTGCAATGCTAAACTGGAATATATATGCATATATGTGCATACTTATTAGTCAGTGTGTGTATATCACAACAATTAGAAAGTGCAGTTAGGTGGCTCAGTGGTTAGTGCAAAAATTGTTAGTCTACTTCCCCCTGCTATCTAGATCAGTTTCAGCCTTATGCATGTATTTGCTGATGAGATGTCTAATGGCAACCACCCCACCCTGTGATGTCCCTTGGAGCCTGAAAAGAAGAAAATGGTCTCTCGATGTATTTTTGTTTAATCTGGAAAAATGTGTGTAGGCCGTGCACTGCCATGTTATACTGGAATACTGTATATATGTGTATATGTATTAGTCAGTGTGTGTGTATCACAATTAGAAAGTGCAGTTAAGTGGTTCAGTGGTTAGTGCAAACATTGCTAGTCTACATTCCCCACTATCTAGATCAGTTTCAGCCTTATGCATGTCATTGCTGATTGAAATTAGGTGTCTAGTGGCACCCCCAACCTTCCACGTCCCTCAGAGCCTGAAAGAATACAGTCCCTTGATGTCTTTTTAATCTGTAAAAGGTCCAATGCTGATGCAACCCCCATCCCCAGCCCGACCTCCCACTAAGCACCTGCTACCCCACATCCCCCAGACCTCCCACACATCCTCACTAACCTGAACAGATCTCAGTGTGAAGATCCACTATACCATGGAGGACACACCTTGCTGCTGGGACTGGTAATTGTTATATGAGAAATAAGGTGTGTGCAGTTGAAAACCCATTGAAATACATTGAACTGCACTTACCTTACTTCTCATATAGCAGTCACCAGTTCCAGCAGCAACTATGTCTTCAAAGGGAGAGTGGATCTTTACACTGGGACCAGTTCAGGTGAGTGAGGGTGTGGGTGAGGTGGTGGAGTGGTGGATACTGAATGGAGGTCGGGCTGGGGGATGTGAGTGCATCACCACCCAGTCTGCCCTACTAATCCCTATCTAGTGTGAGTCCCCATGTCCAAACTGAATTCTGGAGCCCCTCCCCCTTGCCTCCAGGATACCCTTGTGTCTATCCCATGCCTTCTTCAATTCTGTGACCATTTTAGCCCCTTCCACCCCCTCTGGTAGGCTATTTCAGGCATCCATCACCCTCTCCATGAAAAAATATTTTCTCACATTTCCCCTGAGCGGTCCCTCCTCTAAATTCATTTTGTGCCCCTTGACTTGGAGCATCTCTTACTTAGGAAGATGCTTCCTTCTTGTATTCTGTATACCGGTGGTGTATTTGTATGTCTCAATCATATCCCCCTCCTCCTTTCCTCCAGGAAATACATATTAACTCATTTAGTCTTCCCTCATAGGTCTTATCCCGCAGGCCCTGCACCATTTTAGTTGCCCTCCACTGCACCACCTCCACCCTATGTTCTTTCTCAGATGGGGCCTCCAGAACTGGATCCAGTATTCCAGGTGCAGTCTCTCATAAGTGTCTTATACAGGGTGCATCCAAGCATCTGACTAGCTTTTCCAGCCACCTTATCACACCGACTAGTTTCTCATAGGACCTCTGAGATAACTCCCAGGTCCCTTTCCTGCTTTGTTGTGTCAGTACCTCCCCACCTAGTTTGTACTTTGCTCCTGGGTTCTTGCGTTCTATGTGCATGATCCTGCATACTTCTTTGCATTGAATCCCAGCTGCCATTCTTCAGACCATTTCTCCAATTTTTTAAGGTCTTCCCTTATTCTTTCAACATGCTCTGGTGTGCCCACCCTATTGCATATCTTTGTGTCATACGTGAAAAGGCATACCTTCCCCTCCAGTCCCTCTGCAATGTCCCCAGTACAGACACAGAAGAGAACTGGCCCCATCACTGACCCCTGCGGCACCCCGCTCATCACCTCTCCCTCTTCTGAGTACTCCCTGTTTACCACAAGCCTCTGACTCCTGCCATTCGAAAAGTTCTCCACACACAGAACTATTTTAGGATCCACACCTCGGCTACATAGTTTGTTAATCAGCCTTCTATGGGGGACAGTGCTGAAGGCCTTTCTTAAGTCCAGATAGGCCACATCCATCGCACCTCCCTGGTCCACTACCTTAGTTACCCAGTCATGCTGTAGATTGTACAATGAGTTAGTGCAAACTAAAACAGCTGCCCAGCCTGCCAGTGAGGGATTAAAACCTCTCTGGAAAAAAAAAGCGTGTAATGCTATCTGCAAAGAAAGTGGGATAGACCAGCTGGGTAGAAAATGGTCTAAGCCATGTGGAAACCAATTTTAAGGATTTTATGAAGTTAATATATGTCTTCTAAATAAATGAAAGAAAAATGTAATATATCTAATCAAGATTTTTTTAGATTCCTGCAGATAAGAACATAGGGCAGGATTCACAAAGCTATTGGGACCCAAGTCCCACTCTGAAACTGCAGTTGCAGACTGAAATTGTCCTGCAGGCTGCGCTGGTTGCTCCCACCAGCTTTAGCATCTTTCTGCAGCTGTGATGATCTCCTGGTGACACCACCCACAAGCTGTCATACATCGTGGAGCCAGTCATAATCTGGCTCCACCTTTAGTGAATGCCCGCCATCTGCGAGACACCTCGCGCTCTGTAAGTGGCCACCCTTTGGCGCTAACATTTTGCCGCAGCTGGGAATTTCATGATCTTTGTGAATCCTGCCCATACTGTTTAAAAAGAACGGAAGCAACACTTAAAACCAAGACTAACTCCATTCCAGGAGGTGTTGATACAAACAGAAAAAAACTAACCTTGTCACCCAGCTTGTACTATATAATGTTTTACTGACTTCAAAAAAATGCAACTCAACACAATTAAAGAAAAGCTGTGGAAAAGAACTTGAGGTATGTTTTTCAGAAAAATATGGACAGAACTAAATGATTTAATGAAGACCTTGTTCAGTAACAAAATACATCAAATTCAGTGTAACACCTTTCACAGAATTTACTGCCAGTATACTTAGTAAATAAAATGAAACCAACCATTTCAGCCCTATGCAACAGATGTGGTATGCAGATACATACATAGATACATAGATACATAGACAGTGTCGGCAGATAAGGGCCTATGGCCCACCTAGTCTGCCCATTTGAGCTTGTAAGTTCAGTTTGTTTTCCTAGAAGTCTATTTCCCACCCCTGACCTCTAGAATTCCTTTATGTCTATCCCATGCATTCTTAAATCCGTGATTGTTTCAGCCCCACCACTTCCTCTGGCAGGGTGTTCCACTTGTCCACCACCCGCTCTGTGAAGAAATTCTTCTCATGTTTCCTCTGAATCGTCCTCCTCCAACTTCATCCCATGCCCTCTAGTCCTGAAACATCTTTTTCGCTTAAAAATAGTGTTTTCCTGCACCCTGTTCCTCCCTGTAAGATACTTGTATGTCTCTTCATATCCCCTCTCCCTCCTCTCCTCCAGGGAGTACATGTTCAGTTCCTTCAACCTGTCTTCATAGGACTTGTGATGCAATCCATGCACCATCTTTGTTGCCCTCCTCTGAACCTTCTCTACCCTGTCTATGTCCTTACGTAGGTATGGTCTCCAGAACTGTACACTGTACTCCAGGTGGGGCCTCACTAGTGTCTTGTATAGCGGAATTATGACTCCTCCTTTCCTGCTGGTGATGCCCTGCCTATACATCCCAGCATCTCTATTTGTTTTACCTGATGCCTTGTCACACTGTTTCCTACCTTGAGGTCATCAGAGATGACAACCCCAAGATCCCTTTCCTGCTTGGTGCATGCTATATCCTCACCCCCAACTGATATATTGTGCCAGGGTTTTTGTGCCCCATATGCATTATCTTGCACTCTTTGCATTGAATTTCAACTGCCAAACCCTTGACCATTCTTCAAGTTTCTGCAGGTCCCTTCTCATTCTGTCTACACCTCTGGTGTGTCTACTCTGTTACAGAGCTTTGTGTCATCAGCTAACAGTGAAATTCTGCCTTCTAGATCCTGTGCAATGTCACTGATGAAGATGTTGAATAGGACCGTCCCAGCACTGATCCCTGTGGTACCCCACTGGTCACTCTTCCCTCTGTGGAGTGACAGCCATTTACCACCACCCTCTGTGTCCTGCCACCCAGCCAGTTACCTACCCACCACACTACTGTCCTGCCCACACCCATATTCCCCAGTTTGTGTAATAGTCTTCTATGTGGCACAGTGTCAAAGGCCTTGCTGAAGTCCAGATAGGCCATGTCCACTGCCTCCTGATCCACCTCCCTAGTCACCCAGTCAAAAATTCAATGAGGTTGGTCTGACATGACCTCCCCTGGTGAAACCATGCTGCCTTGGGTCCTGTAGTCCATTGACAACCAGATGTTCCACCAATCTCTCCTTCAGTAGTGCTTCCATGATCTTTCCCACTACCGAGGTGAGGCTGACTGGTCTGTAGTTTCCTGCTTCCTCTTTGTTCCCACTTTTGTATAAGGGGACTACATCTGCTGTCCTCCAGTCTTTGGGTACCTCCTGTTTCCAGTGATTGGCTGAACAGGATAGCCAGAGGTTCAGCCACCACCTCTTAGTTCTTTAAGGACCCTGGGTGCACCCCATCTGGCCCCATTGCTTTATCAGCTCTTATTACTTCCAGTTCCTTCAGGACCCTTTCTCGTAAAGGGACTTGTGTCCATTTCTGCACCATTCTCACCCCTTGTACTCCCTTCAGACCCATTACCCTCTTCCTTAGTAAAGACTGAGCAGAAATACCTGTTCAATATGTCAGCTTTACTGTTGTCATCCTCCACGTGCTCCCATCCTCCCCTTCAGTCTCACTATCCCTCCCTTTGTCTTCTTTTTCACTTATGTACCTGTAAAGGTTTTGTCCCCTTTAACCACTGATTTTGCAATGTGTTCTTCTGTCTGAGCTTTGGCTTCCCTTACTGACTTCCCTGCCTCCCTTTGTTTCTCCTGGTACTTCTCCCTATCCCCTTCTGCCTGTGTCTTTTTGTATTGCCTGAATGCAATCTTTTGGCTTTCACTTTCTTTGCTACCTCTTTGGAAAACCATAATGGTTCCTCTTCTTTTCCTCTTGCTAACCTGCTTAATGCATAATTCTGTTGTTCTTATAATCCCCATTTTAAATACTGCCCACTGTTCCTCAATCCCTGATTCCTGTCCCATTCCCTTAATGCCTCTTTCAAGCATCTCCCCATTTTCCCAAAGTCTGCCCCTAAAATCCAGGATACGTGTTTTTGTGTGGTTTGGTTCTGCTCTTCTGTGATTTCAAACCACAATGACTGGTGGTCACTGTTACCCCATCACACTGTCCCTGTTTGTGAGCACAAGGTCCAGTATTGCCTTCTGCCGAGTTGGTTCCATGACCAGTTGCTTGAGGAAGGCACCCTGAAGGGAGTCCAGGATAAATCTGTTCTAGTTGATGCTGCTGCTGGATGCTCCAGTCCACGCCTGGTATATTGAAGTTCCAACCAGTACTACCTCACTTTGTCTGCCATCCTTGGATGGCTAGCATCAGCTCCCTATCTGTTTCTTCCTCCTGGGCTGGTGGTCTATAGACCACACCTGTGCGGATGGCTGGCCCCATTTTCCTTTCCAGCTTAACCCACAGTATCTCTCCCCCATTTTGTTCCTCCTGGATCTGTGTGGCCCTTATGTCATTTTTCACATACAGTGCCACTCCTCCTCCCTTCCTGCCTGCTCTGTCTCTTCTGAATATGTTGTAGCCAGGTATGGCCATCTCCCAGTCATGGTTATCATTACACCAGGTTTCAGTGATGGCCACAATGTCCAGGTCTGACTGTACCATGACAGCCTCCAGATCTTCCATCTTGTTGCTAAGGCTCCTGGCATTTGCACACATGGCTTTCCATGATTTGACCTCCTAGACTGCTTCACTGTTCTACTCCAGCCCCTTCCTTGGTTGTCATTTATCCCTGGTTCTCCTTGCTGTCTGCCCTTCTGCTGAATTTTTGCCCCTTTTCTGCTTATCCACCCTTTGGACACTAATCTCCATCTTTGCACACTGCTTTGCAGAGATAGCCACCCTCTGGTTCACTGGTTCCATTACTAGCTGTGGGGTGAGCAAGTAGGTATCATCCTTGCTGGCCTGCTACTCCCTTTGCTAGTTTAAATGCTTGTCAATGTAGCATTTAAACTTATCATTGAGTGCTTGGATTCCTCCAGGATGGATGCAGGCTGTCAGGCTTGAACAAACCTCCATCCCTCCAGATGGGTCCCCAGTCACCAATGAATCCAAACCTCCTTTCTCACAGCACCAGTTCTTCAACCATGAGTTAAAGTTCCTGTGCATGCACTCCATGTTTCCTTGCTCTCACAGTAGTACTTCTGAGAAAGTGACAGAAGTAGCTACTTGCTTGAGACCCTCCCCAGTTTCCTAAACTCTTCCTGAACTTCCTTTGGCTTCCTATTTGCCAAGTCATTAGTACCTAGGTGGATAATGACATCCAGCTCACCTCCTGTCTTGCCTTCCCAGTGATCCCCAGTATCTTCCTTCCATCCCTCCATGCCGTGGCACCTGGTAGGCACCTCATCTCCTGTCCTCCCCCTCCTGTGTTCCTAGCTGGATCCTCTTATGATGGAGTCCCCACCAGGATTCACTTCCTCCTCCTCTGGGGTCCACTGCTTCCCCACTGAGGTCACCTCCTGCCTAACCTCCACATCCTTTCCTTCCACTTCCTGGGTACTTATTTGGTTGTCCTCATTTGCCAGTGTGGCATATGAGTTCTGAGAGGAATAGGATCTGGGATGTGCCTCTGCCTGACTGCTCTAACCCTCCCTGAGCCCACTGTCATCCAAGTGCTCCTCTCTCGGCATCCTTTGAGGCAGCTGCATTGGACTGGGTGGTTCCTGGACAGGGGTGATGGTACTCTGACCCAGTTTACTTCCGCCTCAGTCTGGCTACCCATCCTGCAGTCCCGAGAGATGCATGCAGATAGGGCAGCACCTCAGTGTCCAGAAGGTCTGCCTCGAATATGGCTGCCCCACAGCCACTGCATTGCACCACTCCCCACATTATACTGCAATTCCACTACTTATCTGCTACTGAAGCTCTCTTAGTTCTCTTTTTATTTATTTACAGTACTAAAAATCCTGTAACTGATCCTCAGATATATATTTTTTTAAGGAAAAAGAAACCAATAAATAAATAAATGAGTCAAAACACTTGTCGTGCTGAGGGTGGTCTTCTTCCCCCTTATGCCCCTCCTACTTCACACCTCTTACTATACCCTGTGTTTAGCTCCTGTCAATCAGATTTATCAGGGCATATAATTAAGAGTTGGGGAAGGGTGGGGGGGGGCGAAAATTTGCAGCAATTAAAGACAGCACAGAATTACACCACCACTATTTTTAAATTTTCAACAGCCCAAAAACAATTATAAGTAAAGACAACACAGAAAGAAAGTATAGTGTCACTACAAGCCTACAATCTAAGTTTAAAAGAAAAATACCAGTTACCAGTTACTCTGAAGCACTGAATTGAATATGTTTCCTTCCTTCACCTTCTGGCTTCTTCAGATTGGGCCTTTACGCATACAATTGTTACATGAAACCTGAGCAGAGCTCTATGAAGTGAAGTTTTGAATAATATTAGTAAATGTCTGGCATTAGATCCTAAATTTGAAGATGAACTATGTTTACTGGGAACATATTAACTCTGCATCAATAAATGTTTCCACTGTATAACAAGGCAATGGATGTATAAAGCCCCTCCCTCATACAATCTATGGGAAACCTTTTGTTAGACTATATGAGGATATATAAATCCATTACTACATTCAAGTCAATAAATTAGCCCCCATTCATGGTATATGGAAGCCACTCCAATCCCTTATGGATAGTGATAAGTTTTTATAACAATGATACAAATGTAGGTAAAAAAAGAATTTCAACAGCAACAATAACATGTTCTGTTTAAATAATTATATATTTAGCAATTTAGAGCCACTTTAACTAATATTATAACATGGGCAAGGTTGTTTCTGTCATCTGACTGGCAGAGATTAATCAGGTGACCATTGATTAACCTCTGTTAATCAGTCACCTCCTGGCTTGTGGTGATCAGTCTCCTGTGGGAAATAGTTACAACTTGCCAGATCTTGTTAATGTGAGAGGAAAATGTTTTGTAAACGTCGTCATGTTCTTCTTGGTGTTTAACGAAAGTGTCATATTAGATTTCCCACTCACCCAGTGGACACTGTAGTATCGGGTGATGTTTTGAAATACAGGTAAAACATTGACCCGAAGCACACTGTATGAACCCAGTGTTAGCCAATGAAGTGTGTTTGTAGTGAGTGGTGTAGACTAGTGAACTCGTGTGATTAAGCAGCTGTTCCCTGCCCTGATCAAGGTCATGGGAAAGTGAGCTGTTCCCTGATTTGCAATGCGGCATAGCGTAAGGAACACAAGAGTACTAGGGAGACAAGGCAGCCAGTGGCCTATGGAAATTATGCTGTGCATTAAATTATGTACCCATAGGGCACTTGTAGTCAGGGAGCACACAGAGAAGCCACCCACATGGTCAGCAGAAATGCATGGTCCCCATCACATTGCTATGGTTGCTGTTACATTGTCTGCTTGTAGCAGACTTGTAGTGGAGTGGAGCAGGTACTGTAAATGAAACAGTATCCCTTCTGTGTAGTGTGACACAGATATGCCGTGCATTCCACATTCCCCACTATCCCTCATCATCACCATGAATGAACTTCAAACTCTGAAGGACACACACAGCCAGACAGGAAAGGTTAGTAAAAATGGTTGTGGGAGCATGGCACTGTGCAGGAAGCAGACTCGCCAGGTAGCGGTGGCCGCTTCCTTGAAGAGACACTCATAACTGGCCTGTCTGTCAGCACAGCAGTTGGATTTCTGCTTGCGATGCTGGTGACCCAGGTTCAGGAATGGACCAGGGTCGCTGGAGGGCCAGCTGGGGGAGGATGATAAAGCGTCCCGGGACTGCTCTCCTTCTCCGGGAGGGAGGGTGGGGAAGTGCCGGTGCATCGATGACCCTGGCGGAGGCCAGCAGTCACACAGCTACCGGCACTAACATGCACAGGAGGCAGGGTGGACACTGGACATCATTGCATGACCCCACCTCCCCCAGAAAAATGGAAAAAGGACAGCTGCTGACCGCCTTCAATGAAACCCACCACGGCTTCAATTTTCCCCTCAGGCCAGCCCTCTGACCTATCCCGAAGACTGCGGTGTGTAGGGGAAGCACTGCAGCCCCGCCATGGGGGGAAAGCCATGGGGTATCAGAGAGCTTCACAGCAGATATGAGGGGTGGAAGTCCATGGCCTGTGACCGAGCGAAACTACTGGGCTGGTGTGGCTCAGGGAAGGAAAAAGTAAATAAAAAAAAAGACACACTCATAACTATACACGCAGAAATAGAACCATCGGTGCACTGCTTGGCAGGCACCGGTCACATTCAGGACATTTGAAGTCAGTGTGTCCAGAGGTGGGATTTTGGTGGTGGGGAGAGATGTGCAAAATCAGAGACTGTAATGTAATGGGGGAAAAAAGAATATATGCAATGTGAGTTCAAAGGTAGCAATATAGAAATATAGAACCCTCTGCAGTTTTGACAGTGCAAGAAGAAGTTCCAGCTACTCATTGATTCTATGATGTGTGGCCTGTTCACCACAAAGTTGTCTGTGTTGAACTATTTTTACAGTGGCAGAACACAGAAATCTGTGTTTCCACAGCCAAAATAGTGGAGGAACAATAAGTAGTTCCTACTTTTCTGTCTTATAAGAATAATCCTTGTCCATTTGTCTCAAAATGTGGCCCATGTTATAAGTGTAATAACCTACTCCAGGGTGTGCGGTTACTGGGGATTAATCAACACCCGGGTGCTGTGAGGACACTTTCGGCCTGCAGACCCATACCTCACAATGCACCAGGGTGCTGATTAATCCCAATAACTGCGCAGTCTGTCGTGGGTTATTGCTTACATAATGTTAAATTATGATACAAAAACTGACATTTTTCTACTTTAGTTTCAATAATAAGTTTCTGGCTGTTTACAATTATTTTATATAGAGGTTTGCACATGCACCCACAACAAACTTCTAAATACTGACATTTTAAAAACTAAAAAAAATGTCTTCTATTCTGAAACCACCAAAAGGCCCTGTTCTGGGCCAAACTCTAACAAACTCAAAAGTTTCAGATTTTTAATCAAGACAATTCTTTACATAATGGTACATAACAAAAATCTTAATTTTGATATGTCTAATTATTTCAGCACTGTGCATCTCTAAAACTATGCTTCTGATTTGTCTGCTTCAGTGTCCTCAGTCCTCTAGGACTCTACTTGCCTCAATTCTTCCATCTGTTGTCTCCTCTCTCCCTGTCGCCACCTCCCAGGCCATGGTGGTAGCGGTCCCCCTTTTCTTCCATGAACACTGAGCAAAAGTATTCATTCAGTGCTTCTGCCTGCTCCTCCCCTTTTTATCCTCACTATTGTCTCCTTGCACTTCCTTTTCTCCCTGATGTATCTGAAAAACTCTTTCTCCCCATTAATTCCCTGCGCTAATATCAGCTCCTTCTGGACCTTGGCTCCTCCTCACTGTTCTGGTCACCTCCCGGACCATCCTGCATATTTCTCCTGTCCACTTCTTTCCCATCCTCCTATACCTCTGGTGCACCACTGTTTTCCCTCACCACCTCCACAACCTCTCTGTTCAACCAGCACTGTTTTCTTTGCTCTGCTCCTCTTACTCTGTGTCTTGGTGCAGCTTCTGTTGTCTCTGTAATCCCCGTTTACTAATATCCCATTTCTGCTCCGCATCCATCTCCTGCCTTATGCCCTCCAGTTTCCCTTTCAGTACTTTCTGCATCTTCCAAAGTCCACCCTCCTGAAGTTTACCACCTGAGTAACTGATTTCTCTGGCTCCCCACACATTGTGATATTAAACCACACCATCTGGTGATTACTGTCGGCTAGTGGGTCCTCCACCTTTATTTCCCTTACTGCCTCCCCAACCGACAATACCAGATGTAAAGTGTTCTTTAGCCTAGTAGGTACACTTACCAACTGAATCAGGAGACCCTCCTGGATCGCATCCAGGAGCACTTGCTCCCTAGCACTGGAGGTGACCGGACTGCTCTAGTCAACCCCCGGCAAGTTGAAATCCCCTGCGATGACCACCTTCCCTTTTCTGATTTGTCCTGCTATTTCCCTGCCAAGCTCCTCAAATATACAGTATATAGATACGTACATACATACACACACACACACACACACACATATATATATATACACACACACACACACACACACACACACAATGGGGTGACAGCTATTCAGTGTAATAAAGGAGATATTCTCACTGTAGTGAGATAAATGCCAATATCAGCAGTGAGTTAAATTCCATTTATCCATGCTCCACTGGTGTCACCACTCACTCACTCACTAAAGCCTGCATTCTAAATGAAACTGCTTCACAAAACAGTTTCTCCTTCTCACTGAAACCTGCAACTTACTCAATTAGCATGGCAAAAGACACTCACCTGTGTCCCATAGTGTTTCTGAGACTCCCAGCACATTACAGTGCTGATCTCAGCTTCACAACAGCCTGCATTCTAAATGGAACACTTTCACAAAGCAGTTTCTGTTTCTCAGTGTTACCTGCAACTTACAGTACTCCTCACTTAGCATTGCAAAAGACACTCACCTGTGTGCTATTGTGTTTCTCAGACTCCCAGTCCATTCAGATAAAACACACACACACTCACACCACACACAGAAACAGCAGAAAGCACACAGAAACAGAAAAGAACACAGAAAAAATAGTATTTCTAAAGTACCCACCCCATTGTATAAATTGCACACATAATATGCAGATCGTGAGACACGGAAAGTATTCTCAGTCCTGCAGAGTGAGCTCCAGATACTCTCACTCATGCCTTTGGCATGCGTGAGTATACAGAGCTCACTCTGCAGGAGTGAGAATATTTTCCATATCCACCTGCTGCCCATCATGTATCCCCTATATATACATACATATTATAGTGGCATCGTAGTGCCATTATAGTTAGGGTTGAATACCCCATTTAAGCTTAAAGTGTGAAATATGTTAGGTTAATAACTTTGCTACCATATGACAGATTTGCCTTAAATTTGGCAGGCACAGAGCGGCACCATAGGTCTCTGGATGTGCCAAGTTTTGTACCAGTCGGATATACGGTTGCAGAGCTATAAGCGCCATTCCATGTCCCATTTATGCTTTTTTTGCACATTCTTTGCTCACATCTACAGGCGCATGGTTTGCACGATCAGTCTGAAACCTTCAGGAAACATGTAGCCAGGGTCCCCGATGTGCCTTTCAAAGATTTCATGAAAAAATATTAAACGGTTCAAAAATTATTCAAAAACAAGTTTTCCATTATAGTCAACTGAAAAAGTTAACAAAAAGTTTGACAGTGTCGCAAATACAGTTTTTAGTGTCAGAAATGACCCCTGTAGTGTCATGAGTCAGCCATTTTTTTCCAGTTACTGGTCACAGAAATGCTTGGCATTTAAATTTGGGACCCTCTAGGGACACAGTTCTTTTTGTGTTCACCTAGTCGAGCCCTGAGGATGCTAGCCATGTCTTTTTTTGGGGGAGGGGGTTAAACACCCCAGAATAAGGTTTTGACATTTTTATAAACTGTAGTGTTGCAAAGTAGTGTTGCACCTGTGACACTTTCGTGATTTTTTTTGCTAAAGTGTCGTGATTTGTGACACTATGCCCAAAAATAACAGGAATTATTTGCCACCCTGCTGCAAAAAAATGATTTGGTCTTTTGGGCTGAAATTTGGAGAGAAGAAAGCCAACATCTCTTTTGGTGGTTTGGCATCAAAATAATAGAGGGATGCAAAGTTACGGTGCTATGAATTTGATGCTTTTTCCTATAGACTAACATTACAGCATCCGGCGACCTTTTGGGGCCTGTATCTTGGAAACGCTTTGAGATACAGACTTTACGTAGGAAAAATGGTTGGCCCCCCACAAGAGGACCAAGTACAAAACTAGCCAAGAAAGTCATAAATAATATGAAATTTTTATTTTTTTTCTACGTCGTTCCTGAGATATAAGCAATTTAGTATTCCAAGTGCTCATTTTCTGCTCCGAAGCCCATTATTATGCATACATTTTTGTATTCACTGTGTTTCTCTATGCAACTTTTGGGGAAAATAAGGTATGCACTTTCATTACTGTTACACTTATTGTTTCCACTTGTGTTTCTGTGACGCGCGTTACTTGTTACCGTCTACACCACCGTGCATTACCCTTGCACTTGCATTTGTGTTACTGTTACCATTTCTGCTTCCATTACTGTTTTTGTTTGTGTTTCATTTTGCATCACCGTCTGCATTACCATTTGCGTTTGAGTTCGTGCTTCCATTTGCGTTTGCATTTGTGTTTCCTTTGGCCTCATCGTTGCTGTTACCATTAGCATTTGCATTTCTAGTTGAGGTACTATGCCCATGCGCATTACCATTTGAGTTTCCATATGTGCTTGTGTTTCCCTTTGCATTACTGTTCACTTTAGTGTCGTCGTTGCTGTTACTGTAACTGTTTGTGTTTCCAATTGCATTACCATTACTGTTTGTGTCTTCATCACCATTTGCGTTTCTATTTCCCTTAGTGTTTGTGTTTTTGGTTGCATTTCCATTGTCAGTTGCATTACTGTCTCCTTCATGGCGCCTTTACCTTAACCGTTTGCATTTCTATTTGCATTTCTGTTACCATTTGCATTTTTCTTACCATTTGCATTTCTCTTTGCATTACCATTTCTGTTACTGTTTCCTTTAACGCTTATGCTTCTGTAGCTGTTACCATCTGCATTATCATTTGCATTACCATTTCTGTTTTCATTAACGCTTACGCTTGTGTTTCTCTTACCATTTGCATTACCATTTACCTTTGTGTCACCATGTGCATTACCATTTGCGCTTGTGTTTGCATTACCATTAGCGTTACTATGTGACAAAAAAATCATAATTTATAGGCTCATTCTGAAAAGAAGGAAATTCATGGCAAAAAATCCATTTAATACATCAGTTAGGGTTGTTCCACAGCAACAAAAATGAGGAAATTCGATGTTAGTGTTCCCACCCCTTGCACCACCCCAACCCCTCCCCCACCAAAAGGCATCGGGATGTGCGTTGGCGTAGTTGGTCCTCTCCCCCATTCTCTATACTGCACAACCTCAGCTTGTTTACACATGGGATGGGGAAAGAGTTAGGGACCGTCGACCCCAAAGCACACCCCAATGCCTGTTGGTGGGGTGAAGTGCAAGGTGGGAACCCTAACATCGAATTTCCTTGCTTTTGTCTCAGTGCAACAACCCTAACTGATGCATTAAATGGATTTTTTGCCATGAATATATATATTACACACACACACACACACACATATATGTAATAGATAAACCACTCTGAGGTGTGCGGTCACGCTCGATATACACATGCACTTGGTGTGCGTTATTGCGCACATAGGCCACAGGCCGGTACATCAACCACCCAAGGCATGCGTATTCAGAGCGCACACCTCAGAGTGGTTTATCTTACAAAATGTCAAAATTGTTTTGAGGGGGTAAGCGTGGTATGCGATCGCACTTCGATATACGACGGTCATGTGATTGTGTTCCAACAAATCAGCAGACATCATTTTTCCTACCCATTTTATAAATATATATATATTCCATGGCATGAAGCAAATTCTGTGGAAAATTCTAGAACCACAGAACTGCAGAATTCCAGAGGCCTGGAGTATAATGACTTGTCGTTGTACCATAGTTGCTAAATCCCACACACATTCACCCACTACAGCTTCCAAAAAATTAATTTGTTTCAAAGGTTTTATCATGAAAGACATGCTGAGCTGATAACAGCTCATTTCTAGATCTGTCCTGGGGGTTGGGGATGGGGAGTAAACACCACAAGATGTGCAAATGAAAAATAACATACAAAAAGTACAACAGTAATAAACATAAAATACACTACAATAATAATAGATTACTATAAAATAGTAATAAAATACAGTATATTGCAGTTGTGCAGTCACAAATGTACTGTCAGATACACCGTCATGCAAAATAAAAAGGTATAAACAATGCAAATAAAGGTACAAGTGCAATCGGTGCTGGTAATCAGGAAGGAGCAGATTTATAGTACCACGACATGAAAAGACAACAAGAGCTAAATCTTCTTTTCCTGATTGTGCAGTTGCATAGAGCATCCCTTGAGTCTAATGATTTCTTATATCTAGCTGTAAGTATGTTACTTTGAAATTGTTCCATGTGGTATCTAGTGTACAGCCTTCTAAGGTCAGGATCAATAATTATATCCAGATAATATCTGTAATTAAATATATTGTCATTTTTGACAATCCATCTTAAGTTTTGCAATAATTTCACAGTCTTTTTCTTTGCTACACTTAATGATTTTCCTGGTACAATAGGATTTGTATTTTAGACTGATGGCAATACCTTTTTCCATGTAACTTTGTAGATGTTAGCGGCCATGCTTCTGTAGGGCAGTCTCAAGATTCTTGTATCAAGTTGAACTTTTACAGCCCATAGTAACCCATTTCTTTTTTCTTAAAACATTCCTGTGGGAGCCTGAAAGGATTCATTCTTGTTATATTTATCCAGCAGCCTATCAGTCTTGCCATAGGCTGGGCCTCTAGGTATGGAAAGCCCAGTTCGTCTCTAACCAATGAGGCAGGGGTCGAGCCCCTCAACACCAAGTACAGTACGCAATAGTTTATTCAAGGGAGGTTCTAGTAAATTAATTTTACTGTTCCCCAGATTTCACTCAAGTATAGAGCTTGTGGTACGTATTTAGCTTTGGCAGCCTTAATCAATAGAAGGACTGAATTGCCCTCATATTTGTTGTTTACTTTCAATAATGCACCGGCTGTTTGTTTTAATTTAATTGAGTTTCTGTATGTTGGATCCAATAACCATTACTGGAAATTGTTAAGCCTTACTAGAAATATGAACTCATTGATTTTATTTTATGCTTTCCTATCATCTAGTGTCTGTTTAATTTTTTTGACCCAAAGGCTATAACTTGACTTTTATTTTCATATATTTGCAGATTATGAGATGATGCAAAGTTATTCAGAATATTTAGCTTTTTGGAGGCCTGATTCTGAAAGAGCTATCAGTGCCAAATCATCAGCATATGCAAGAACCAGGCAGAGCCTCAGACCTATGGAGTGGGAATCTGAGGGTAACCACAACAATTCCACAAGTAGTTGATCTATATATATATATTCATGACAAAAACTCTATTTAATGCATCAGTTAGGGTTGTTCCACAGTGATAAGCGAGGAAATTTGGTGTTAGAGTTGAAAGCCTCCTTTGCACCCCCAGCCTGCCCCCAACTGGCATCAAGGTGTGCATTGGAGTCATCAGCTGTAACTCTCACCCCATCACATGTGTAAACAAGCTGAGGTATTGGAGAATGGGGTGAGAGTTGGGACCAACGACCCCAACACACACCCGATGCTGGTTGAGGGGTGCAAGGGGGCTTTCAACCCTAACACGAATTTCCTCGCTTTGTCACTGTGGAACAACCCTAAATGATGCATTAAATGGAGTTTTTGCCATGAATTTCCCTTATTTTGAGAATGAGGACTATAAATAGTGAATAGAATGCAGTGGTGGAGCATGGGCCACGTGGTCTTGTGACATAGTAACGGTACGCAATCACACACAAGTGCTAACAGTTCTGCACATGGTGACACAAACATAAATGGTAACGCAAACATTAATAGAAACGCAAGCGTAAAGTGATGCCAAAGCGAACAGTGATGCAAACAGAGATGCAAGCGCGTACACAAACACAACTGGAATCATGCACGGTCACGGTACCACTATTGTAAATATAAATGTTAACTGTTACAGCAACAATAACACCAACGGGATCAGAAACAGAAAGGCAAACTCAAGCGCATATGGAAATGCAAAGTATCGCGCACGGTCACTGTACCCACAATTGCAAATGCAAATGGCAAAGGTAACAGCAAAAAAGAATGCCAAAGGAAACAGAAATGGAAAGGCAAATGCAAATGTGTATCGGAAATGCAAACCGGGTTACACGCGACGGGTCATGGTACCCGCCACAATTGTAAACGCAAATGGTAACAGTAATAGCAAGAATAATAACACCAAAGAACAGAAATGCAAACGCAAGTGCATACAGAAACACAAACCATAACGTGTACGCTCACAGTACTGCAAATTGGAAACGCAATTGGTAAATAATAATGCCAAAGGAAGCCAGAAAGCAAAAGCAAGCAGTATGGAAATGTAAACCGTGAATATGCACGGAACGCAATTGGAAACACAAATGGTAACAGTAACAACGATGACGCAAAACGAAACATGAACGCAAACAGAAGGGCAGCCACAAACACAAATGGGTAATGCGCATGGTGATGTAAAGTGAAACGAAACAGAAACAGTACTGTATACACAAATGGTAAGAGTAACACAAACACAAGCAAAAAGAAACGTAGCGATAACACACATGGTGTATGCATATGGAATGCTAACGCAAACAGGTATGGAAACGCAAGTGGAAACGCTACGTGTAACAATAACTGGAGCACACACCCTGGTTTTCCCCAACAGCTGCATAGAGAAACACAGTGAGTACAAAGAATGTATGTATAATAATGGGCTCGGAGCAGAAAATTCAGAGTTGGAATACTAAATTGCTTATATCTCAGGAACTATACGATGTAGGAAAAAAAATTTAAATTTCATATGAATTATGACTTTCCTGGCTAGTTTTGTGCTTAGCCCCTACTTAGGGGGATAAGCATTTTTCTGACTAAAAGTCTGTATCTCGCACCGTTTCCAAGATACAGGCCCCAAAAGGCGCGGCAGATGCCACAATAATAGTCTATGGAAAAAAGCGTCAACTTCAGAGTACCGTAACTTTGCATTCCTGCAATATTTGTTTCACCAAACCATCAAAAGTCACATCTGTGAGATGTTGGCTGCCTTCCCTCCAAATTTCAGCCCAAAAGACCAAACTGTTCTTTTGCAGCAGGGTGGCAAACAATTCCTGACATTTTGGCCATAGTGTTGAAAACTAGTGTTGCGATTTGTGACACTTTCCTCAAAAAGTGTGACACTACTTTTCCCAAAAATTTGAAAACATATTTCTGGGGTGTCTACCCCAAAATAAAGACATGGCTAGCATCCTCAGGGTTTGACTAGGTAAACACAAAAAGAATTATGTCCCTAGATGGTCCCAATTTGTGACACTAAAAGTGCATTTATGACACTTGTCTAACCTTTTGTTAACTTTTCCCATTGACTATAATGGAAACTTATTTGTTGAATAACTTTTGAACCGTTCAATATTTTTTCATGAAATCTTCAAAAGGCACATGGGGACCTGGCTGCACATTCCCTAAAGTTTTAGGATGGGTCATGCAAACCGTGCAACCTGTAGGTGCGAGCAAAAAATGTGCAAAAAGACATAAATGAGCCCCAGAATGTCACTTAATAACTCTGAAGCCATATATCCAACCTTTATGAAAGTTGGCAGATCCCAAGACCAATAATTACGTCCCATGCCTGCCAAATTTCAGGCAGATCCATTGAACAGTAGCAAAGTTATTAAGGTGCAAAGTTTCACCATTTAACATTAAATGGGGTACTCTACCTATATATATATATATATATATATTAGAGGCAAAAACTCCGTTTAATGCATTAGTTAGGGTTGTTCCACAGTGACAAAAGTGAGAAATTCGCTGTTAGGGTTGAAAACTCCCTTGGACCCTTGCCCATCCCCAACCGGCATTGGGGTATGCATTGGTAGTCGTCAGTCCTAACTCTCACCCCATTCTCCTATACTTCTGCTGCTTTACACATGTGATGGGGTGAGAGTTAGGGCTGACAACACCAATGCACACCCCAATGCTGTTGGGGGTGGGCAGGGGTCCAAGGGGTTTTCAACCCTAACAGCGAATTTCCTCACTTTTGTCGCTGTGAACAACCCTAACTAATGCATTAAATGAGTTTTTGCCTCTAATTTCCTTCTTTTGAGAATGATAACGAGAAATAGTGAATGTAATGCGCTCATGGGTGGTTAACGGGCATAGTAACAGGAACAGCAATGCAAACAGAAGTTAACAGTGGTGCACATGGTAACACATGCACGAATGAGAACAGAAAGGGTAACGCACACGGTGGCATAGACGGGAACGGTCTGCCACGTGATGTGTTGTCACATAGTAACATGGTGCCTGCAAATGGAAATTTCAATGGGCATGGTGACACAAACTAAAACAGAAAGAGAAACAGTACTGTAGACACAAATGGCAAAAAATAACAGAAACGCAACCGAAAATGAAAACGCCAAGGATAATGTGTACACGGTATGCAAACGTCAACGGTAAGTGAAACGATACGAACCGCAAGCTGAAAGAGCAACAGTAACAGTAATGTAGCGCACAGGCTGGTTTTCCCCAAAACCTGCATAGAGAAAGACAGTGAGTACAAATAATGTATGCATAATAATGAGTATCGGAGCAGAAAATGAGAACTTGGAATACTAAATACGTTATATCTCAGGAACCGTACAATGTAGAAAAAAATTTAAAAGTCGTATGATTCACAACTGTCCTGGCTAATTTTGTACTTAGCCCCATTAGGGGGCTAAGTATTTTCTGACAAAAGTCCATTATCTCGCACCATTTCGAGATCGGCCCTGAAAGGCAATGAGCGCCGTAATGTTATCCTATGGAGAAAAAGAGAAGTTTGGAGTGCCATAACTTTGCCTCCCTGTAATATTTTTTCACCAAACCACTGAAAGGCACATCTGGGCTGTTGGCTGTCTTTCCTCCAAATTTCAGGAAAAAGACCAAACCTTTATTTTCCAGCAGGGATCCAAAGGATTTCTGTAATGCGGGTGCCGAATGTTATCCTATGGGAAAAATGTCAAATTTGGAGTGCCATAACTTTGCCGCCATGTAATATTTTTTCAATGCAATACTAAAAGGCACATCTGTGACATGTCAGCTCTGTTCCCTCCAAATTTCAGCCCAAAACTCCCAACGGTTCTTTTGCAGTGCAGTGCCAAAGAATCGCTGTCACTTTCCCACAGATGGAAAACTACTGTCGCAATTTGCGAAAGCTTTAGCAAAAAAGTTCGACACTTTTGTAAGCACGAAAGTAATTTGTGAAAGTACTTTTTCCAGAAATTTGAAAAACATATTTCTGGGGTGTTTTACCACAAAATAAAGACATGGAAAGCATTCTCAGGGTCCGACTAGCTGAATACAAAAAGAATTAGGTTGCTAGAGGGTCCCAAATTTAAATGCCAACCATTTTTCTGATCACCAACTGAAAACAAAATGGCCGATTTGCGAAAGTAACAGGCCCATTTGCGAAAGTAAAAATGCATTTGCGACACTGTCGAACTTTTTGTTAACTTTTCCCATTGACTTATAATGGGAAACTGTTTTTTGAATAACTTTTGAACCGTTTAATATTTTTTCACGAAATCTTTGAAAGGCACATCAGGGACCCCGGCCACATTCCCTGAAGATTTCCGGCCAGTCGCGAAACCATATGACCTGTAGGTGCGACCGTAGAATTCAGAAAAAGCGTAAATGTGCACACAGATCAGCAATAACTCCACAGCCGTATATCTGACCAGTACAAAACTTGGCAGATCCCAAGACCTATGGTTCTTGATCATGTATTCAAATTTCAGCCAAATCCGACAAACGGTTGCAAAGTTATTAAGGTGCAAAGTTTTGGGGTTTAACATAGAAATGGCTCTCAACTCCTAACTATGGTAGCACTACACATTACTTCATATATTAGTGAGATGTGTAGATGTAGTAGTGTGTGTGTATATATATATATATATACACACACACACACACACACACACACACACACACACACACATACACACACACATATATACACACACACACACACACACACGACATATACTGTATACATACACACACACACACACACACACGCGCACACACACACGCAAGACACACACACATACAAAATAAGATTGGGGCCAGGACACACACTTGTCTGACTCCTTTATTTGTGGTTATTTTGGAGGAAAGTTGACCTGTTATACCTGTTCTAACCTGAGCCCAAGTATTTGAATAAAAATTTTTTATGATGTCAATCAGCTCTGGTTGAATTCCTTTTTTAGATGTAACTTGCCATAAGCAGTTTCTGGAAACATTATCAAAGGCTGCACTAAAATCAATGAAAGCCACAATTTTTTTTTCTTAGTATTGTATATTTTTTAAGTGTAATAGAATAAAACAGTTGTCTGAAGTACTGTAGCCAGAGCAAAAACCTGCTCGAAACTCAAAAAGATTTCTTACTTTATCAAACCGTTCTAGGAGTCTATCGAGAATGATTTTGGAGAAAATGTTCCATTCATATCAAGAAGGGATATGGGTCTATACATCTTAGGATCTGCTTTACTTCCTTTCTTGAATATTGAAACAATGATTGCGCAATTCCGTGAGGTTGATATCGAACTCTTCAGTATATATGAATTATAGAAAGGGGTTAATAATTTAGTCCATAGAGATGGTGCCAAAAGACAGATCTCTGCTGGGATTTGATCCAACTAGGAGTCTTTTTTCTTTTTCAAGATAGCTATTGAACAGTATGTTTCTTGATATGTAATTGGTCTAAATTGAGCTCTATCAGACTTTTTGTCCCATTTATATATAGACTCAGGAATACCTGGGTTGTAAAAGGTTTTGTAGTGTGTGGTCCATTGATACAAAGAAATATACGAATCATATTGATATTTACTATTATTAGTACCTTGGCTATGAGAAGAAAAAATGACTGACAGTCATTATTTTGTATTGTAGTAAGTATGTGATCCCATTGCTTAAGTTGATAAGCCCTGCATTTACTGCTCAGGAAATCTGTCAAGCTGCTCTTTCCTTGTTTAAATTTTTATATGCACTCCTGGTTCTTAAGGTTTTAGTAGTCCTGATTAGTTCTGTTATGATTTGTTTGTATTTAAGATATTCCTTATCAAACCAGGAAGTAATGGCATTCTGACCTGGTTGATTTATGAGTTAAGGTGGCTTATTTCTTAATATTGTCTAGGCAGTTAGTGTAGACAAAATTCAAAAGTTTATTCAGTTGCTGGAGTTCTAGCAAGAACAGAAATGGATTCTTTAATTAACAGAAATGCATAATCAATATTGCCTGGGTCCAGTCTAATTTTGACTTGACCTCTGATTTCAAAACAAGTAAGTTGGGTATTTACACTTAGAACGCCATGTTAAGGTCACCAGAAAATGGTCACTTTCCCCTTGTGTTACAACTGACAGAGAGGACCACAGATCCATGGAACCATTCCAGCAAATAAGATCCAGGGTTGAAGAACCCAAAGAGCTACGGTGTGAGAAGTTCCCTATCAGATCCCCTGTTATTCTACTATTTATGGGAGCAAGATTATGGGCTTGCAATAGGTCTATAAACTTTTTCCCTGACGCATTTAATCTCTGGTCCATAGCCTTCTTTTAAATTCATTAACATTGTTATGTACCCAACTGTGTATGTCACTATTTACAAAGCCACGAAAGTGCCTGTATGGACATTAAAGTTGCCACACAGCAGGATATTATCACATCCCATAGTTGCCCAACTATACTGTAACAGGGAGTCCAGGTCTTCCCAGTGAGTCTCAGAAAGATATTTGGAATTTGTAGGGGGGGAAGCACACATTTATTAAGCAACAATTGAACTCTTCTTCTCATAGAAAAAGTACTTTTGCAAATGAATTATTAGCAATCAGAGAGGCAGTAAAATTTTTATCTGTTTTGACCCAAGTTACAAGTCCATCCGACAACCTACCTAACTTTGTCTGCTTGTCACCAGGGACTTGAAAACAGCTATAGCTATTTAGGGAAAAAGCAGCAGTTTCCATATGCCATGTTTCCTGCAAACAAATTAAATGGTACTTTTGTATAAAGTCTTTCTAGTCTGCAACTACAAATTTGGTAATCAAATCTAGAGATATTCCAGGAAAGTAGCGCCCATTTAGTATTAAAGTTATTTTCTTTCTTTACTACTATATTCCCCAGTCAGGACTCATGTACTGACAGGGTTGAAAATCTATTTCTAATAGACACATTAAACAAATATTGTGGCTCTATAGTGTTAGAGTGGCCAGTCTGACTCAGGTCATTATCATCCAATTTTTGCTACTACATTCCTCATTACTGTTGACTTAGCTATTGCCTTGGCTATCCTAATCCACAATATGGATGCCTCAACTTGTCATGGATTATGTGATCCATAAGGTTATTATAGGCTTCCGGGAGGTAATGTTTATTAATATTTGGTCACTCTCAAATTCCTGCCTATTCATCTTAGTGTATATGTATCAGTAATCAACTTTGGGATATTAAACACATTCAAACAGATCTTTTAGTATGAATTTAAGCTTCGTTCAGTTTCATCATGGGCCTTGTGTATGCCAAATATGGCCAGTGTTATGCCTTGCTACTGGTTTACTTGAGGAATAGCATCAGTTGGATTGAGCTTGGTAGTGGTAAGCAAATCACTTCCCACAATATTTATGTATTTATATTTACAATATTTATGCCAATCTCATCCAAGAGTTATCAATGCCAGTGCAGAAGGTTGGTACAGGAGCAGAGTCAACCTGAACCTTTTTTGCACTAACCAGCATGACAAGTTGATTCAAAATTGCACTAGCCCACAGGTGATTGCACTAGTCCACAATTATAGTGGTGAAGTTTGATTACTTCTACAGGGAAAAATGCAAGCCAAGAAATATTCTGATTATTGCACATTTATTCTTCTCTCACATTGCTTCCTGCCCCAGCAAAGAAACAATTGCCATGCAGTCATACAGTGTTCCTCCACCCCATTGTTTTATACCATGACCCTGTCTCTTCCTCTTTCTGCACCCCCCCTCCACCGAACAAGAATATCCCATAGCTGCAAATGTTCAAACAATCAACCCTAGCTCTGCACATACTATTGCTGGCATCATCATGTACCTCACCACATTCCCACCCCAACCCACAGGGCAATGAATATTGTCTGGCAGAAAAGGACAAAGAAAGCCAGTCTCAGCCCCCACCCTGTGATCAACCAGAGGCATGCACTTCTGGAAGTTTTTGTATAGTGTCCAGTGAGCCGGGGCAGATCTACGATTTCTTTGGGAAGGAGCCAGACAAACATAGGGGCTTGGGAAATAGAAACTTTGCAATATTGTTATTTATATATACCAGACACAAATGTATTGATTTTAACATGCTGTGCCCCAACAATAACAGCATTTTTTAAATATTATCATTTCATCAGCCCAGAGAAACAATACCCAGGCACGACTCTCTACTGCCTCTGTTTCTATAAAGGAGGATCTATGCACCCTAGGAATGCTTATTTTATTCTTTCAGAATATATTTTAACATGCTCCAAAGCATTGTTTAGGATGAAAAAACATGATGAGTGAGAATACATGGGATTGTATGGATAGAATTGACTGGCATGGTCCATTGGGGAAGAGCTGGGGACCATACACCTGCCAATAATGGCAGCTATGGGTCTATGGATGGCCACTTAGAGTCTAGTCTGCAGTGTTGTCCAGGGAAAGTACAGAGTTGGAATAGTGGGAGGTGAGAAAGAGCAACTATGGTGAGGCTGGGATAAAACCCACCACCTGCAGGGCAGACTCTGTACATCTTTATGTGTTTTGTCTCTGAAAAGTTGGATATTGGATACAGACACTCAAAATGTGGAGAAATGAGGGACATTGGTCTTAATAATGTAGGATAAATCATCAGACATATAAAAGACAAGTACAGAACACTGGAAACTAATGACTTAACAGCACACTACTCTTGGTCACAGCATGGACACTAGCTGAAAGCCCTAACAATGGAGTGATAAATGGCTCACACTGGGTCCTTTGTGGAATTCCCCTCTTACACTGGCAGATAACTGCAGCTCTTAAAGAGCTGTTAATCACACTAGGCCATCTGGAACACTGAGGGAGGTTAACATAAGGACTAGGTCTTGCTAAGCTAGGGATATTTTAACTTCACTGACAGTCATGGAAAACCTACACTATTCAAAACAGACAAGTAGAGGATTAGCTGCACTAGTCCTGGCCAATTTGAACTAGGCCCTGGGCTAGTAAAACAATGTTAAAATTGACCCCTGTACAGGACTCCTACAAACCAGGGGGCCCTTAGGAGGGTAAACACATACTCGCATCCTGAGGTGGACATTGGGGGCCATCCATAGAACCAGGAGGTGGAACACAAGAGTGTGGGGCCAGGAACAATTGCAGGATAGGGTAGTGCAGTCATGCAGAAGAATCCTGAGGGAGGAGAAGGACGAGGCTGAACAAATGCACAGAGGAAGAGAGACTAAAGCTTAGGAAAATGATACAAGAAGGCAGCGTGGCCCATGGATGTTTTCCTGGAGGGAAGGAAAGAGAATAAGAAGCAGT